>OZ010787.1:561001990-562392267 GCA_963932465.1 Maratus speciosus | reverse complement strand
AACTTTAACAATGTGTGTTTAATGACGCTTGTAGAGCGTAACATTAAAAATGATTTGTGTACTTATTTTGTATAGATTAAGGTTTAGAAAACAAAACACATAATTAATGTACAATAAAATATTAATATGAAAGAGCAATTGAAAATTTGCTTTTGGAATTTGAAATGGAATTTAATGTATTTGGCTTTAAATCTTATCTTTATTTTATGAACACAAATACTTTAATTTCAAATGACTTCAAAATTTAATCTGCTTATTTTTAATGCTTTTATTTTAACAAAATGTGTGATGTCACACTTCTTCTTACCCCCTCCCACTCCCTTGTCACAATTTAAAGAACTCCCTTCCCGCCCTTCAAGCGTGACATCATTTGTGGATGGTCCGTAAGTTACAAACAAAACTTGAATATTGTGTTATTTTTAATACAGTTAGATTGCGTGTGCATAGTCAAAAACATCACAAAATTTCCTGTGTTATTTTTATAACAGATAATAAAGCATTCTGTATAAATTTTATGATAATTAAAATAAAATATATTTACTGCATTATTTAATGTAATGGAATTTAAAGTAATGTACGTTTTAATTTAATAAATATTTTTTAATTAATAAGATAGCTTTGATTTCTAAATTTCCCTATGTTATCTAGGTATACTTATAGATTGGGAATAAATGATCTACTTCATCATTCTTTCAACGATCTTTTAATATTATCTGTGTAAAATATTAATATCAATTCATTCAAAGTTTGTTTTCTCATTGTTAACACAAACTTTGTTATAAGGGCAAAGAATTTCTATATAAATCAAAAGAAAAAAATCTTATACAATTGGTATTTTCATGCTCATCATATCATCCTAATTTGTCATATGAATTTTTACCAGCTTAAAATAGTAGTAAAAAATATTTTTAATCTATTAACTTAATCGAGTTTTAAAATTAAAAAAAAATTTGTGTGATTTCTAACTCTTTCTTTTAATTGCCATCATTATTATTACTTGTGTAAACACATACGAATTATGTGTATTAATAAAACATGAAAATGAAAATTGTATGTTCAGCACTTACTTTGTACTAGGAAGTTTTTGTCACATATGAAAATATTTGTTTGCGATGTGCATTAATGTTATTAATTTTTAAATTATATTATGCCATTTTTCATTGTTTTGGGATATTATGTATAAATAAAATATAATTATTTATGATTTCCTGAATTCGTTTTAATGTGTTAACAAATTTATTTGTATACACAAAAAAAGTGGGGGGGGAGGGGTATTTCAGTCTTATTGTTATAAGACATAATTTACTTATTTTAGTGAAAATGGAATTTGTTTGATAACAAGGTTATTCTATGCTTTATTTTCATTTCAAACACTTTATAAATTCCTTTGAATTACACTTAATAAAAATTAGGAAAAAAAATTTAAAGGTGTGCAAAAATGGAATAATGGGATCAATAACAAAGGTGAAGTTATTCATTTCAGAAATTCAAAACTGAAATATGCTTTACTTTCATAAATCATTCTTATACCTACAGGAAAAGATATAGTTAAAATATTTTAAATTGACCTTTTAAAGATATAAACATTGCAAAAGATTATATTTCCACTTGCAATAAAAGAGAAAAAAAAATTCACAGCGGTGTAATAATTTTTTAATTGAGTTGTTAATAATCAGTTTAATGCAATTTAAGAATTATGTTTCTTCTTCATGCAAAATGTTGCAATTCACACAAAACACTAAAATTTTAACTATTAATGGTATTTTATAAATATATAACTTAAAAAAGTCCGTATAAAAGTTTGAATAATGTTAGAAATAATTTCAAAACATCACTTATATAAATTACTTAACTTCCTTTTAAATATGTGTGAAATTAGTCTATTCAGAATATCTACTACTAATAAAATGTAGATTTGCAAATGCCTTGTTTTAAAAACGAAAGATAATTTCCCTCATTTCGAAAGAAAGAAAAAAATATAAGCTTTCACAGTTTCTTATTGTTTTATAATACTGTAACACCAATAAAAATCTAACTTAAGGAATATAATCTTAACTAAAATAAAAAGAACTTTGAGTTCATTTTCTACAGTTTTATTATTGACGACACACGGACACACACATCAGCAAGCACACATGCAGTATTAACACATAAAAAAAATTGATCCTTTTAGGAGCGAATCGCTCCTCCAGCAGAACCGATAACTGGCCGCCTTCGGTCGTGTCAGAGCAACATCTCATCTACGGGACCTTTTTTTCCAGCTCCTTAATAAAGGACACCTAAATTTAATTCCAAAACTGACAAACAGCACCAAGAATTTTAATAAACATTTTCCTTTTATAATGTACGTGAAAATAAGCAACTTCATATTTTCTAATAACTCCGTTTATCAGCTAAAAAGAGCAAGCCATACACTAGCGAGACCCTACAACTTCTTCTTCCAGCAAGGTCTGATGGTAGTCCCGTTAAAGCCAAGAAGAGAGTGATGAAGAAGTAATGAAGAGTTCTGAAGAATGATTTTGAAACTGGTAATATATTGAATACATTCAAAAACTAGCAATCTATACTATATAGACTCTTCTTTACTGAACCTACAATTAAATGTAACACTATTAAACTTAAATTAAATGTAATAATTATTATTAAATATAATTTAAATGTCATCAATAAGTTTTACATATAGTGAAATTAAATACATTTAATTAAACATTAATAGTGAATAAGGCAAACCTATCAACAATTACTTTCCTCTTAAAAACAGTAAATAGTTAAGGTTACAAGTCGCTCAACTTCCAAACTGCCTTCGATAATATTAAGTCAATAGACATGTGATTTATTCGTATTTTTAAAATATATACTTAGTAAATTAATATTTTAACTTTTACTTTCTTTTTGCTCTTCTTAAATGATGACTCTTTTTTTTCTTAATTGTCAAAATATTTATAAAATGTATATTTATTATTATGTGAAATGTTAAAATCTTACTTACACTTTTAAGTTTTAAAATATTAAACTAAGCTATGGATTTGTATGTATACTTCATAGTATGCTAAATGTTAGTTCAGTGAAACGCATAGCACAGTTAAAAATGTCCATTCAGCCATTTCCGTGAATAAACGGAAATGTACTTGAGAACTTTTGTGCAGCCCTGTATATCATCTATAGAATGTATCCACACCAAGTAATATTTTAAAAAATTTTGTTCTATTTTAAAACCTATCACAACTACAAACGCACTTCCAGCAATTATTGGTCATAGACTTCAATAGTTAAAATTATTCTTTAGTTTTTTGTGTGTCCCTGTAAATGAACGATATATTCTATGCACACCATATTCTACAGTAAGTGCCTTATTACATCTTAGTAATGAATATAAATTTCAGTACGTTTAAAAGTGTGATATCATTAAAATACAGAGAAAACGATTTTTCCCCATACACCATAATGTAAGGGAATTCTTTTGGGTGTCTCTGTAAATGAACCGTAAAGGCTATATACTTCATTTACAATACCAAACATGCCATAGTGATACCCAATAACATCTAAAAATTTCAAGTCAATCGGACTATATTTACATCGGAAAATATTTTTGACCAGGATTTCGGGTCAAATACTCCACTGTGCGGCCTTTAAAACTCTTTCCAGTTTTAATATTACATAATCCTGTGTCCTCAATCTTTCTCTTTCCCTGCACCTTGGTATTAAAATTACTCCACCTCGCGTACCTGCGATCCAGCTTTCTCAATTTAAACAATCGCCTACAAATACAAGGTGTCAGCAAAGCTTCACAATTTAATTCTGGCACCAGTGCTGCCGTTATAAAAATCCTTGGTGAATTTTCCTGGTTTCCGTTCCACAAAGAAACTGGAATCTTCGCCAAGTCTGCTCTGCGAATTTTTCCGATGGCCGGAACTAACTCGATCTGTTCTCCCGTTTTATACTTCTCTGGAATTAATTCACTTCGGAAAATGGATAATTCCGTACCCGAATCATTTATTCCCTTAACTTTTTGGCCCAAAATATTTATATCAATGAGTGGTAATTTACATTTGCCTACGGCCTTCCGTTGTTTATCCCAGACACATCTCGAATTTAGCCTCTCCACTCCTACATAGCTCACTCTAGCTTTCGCTCCCGTTTCAACATCTTCACCCAAATTCCTAGATCCTGAATTTTTATTCAATTCTGGACAGAAATTCCGTAAATGGTTCCTTGACTTGCAATGGAAACATCTACGCTCCACTCTTTTTTCGAATGCCTTCTCCCTACTCAAGGTACCGCGTTGGGCTGACGTACTAGGGAGGGGAGTTTCATTCTTCGTTTCTTCCTGTTTTTCATGCGATTTCGGACGCGTATTTCCATCCTCTGAGTACCGATTTTTCTTAAACGACGCTCTGACACTGTCATAACCATCCAACAACTCAACTATTTCTGCTTCCGTCTTAAGCAGTGGCCATTTGTCAATAAAATGTTCGCGTATTTCAAACTTTGCGCGCCTTTTAATTTGGTCGGCGACCAAAAGGTCTTTTAATTTGTCAAAGGAAGTTATAGATAAGCCCGCCAACCATTCGTTTAAGTAATTTCGGATTTCGAAAGCGAAATCTTGCCAATTTAAAGATTGCGATTTTTGATGGCTCATAAAGTTTTGTCGAAAACTCTCCGGGTTTAATTTAAATTTTTTTAACAAGATACTTTTAATGTTATCATAATCCTCTGAATCTGTCTCGGGTTGTCTAGCAATAATTGAAATAATATCCACTGGTAGGAGTCCAATTAAATGAGAAACCCAATTTTCTTTCAGTATTCTAACCCGTTTAGCTTTGCGTTCAAACAAAACCAAATACAGGCTAATGTCTGTTTTTTCAGGATTAAAATCCGCGATTAATTTTTTTAAATTCTGTTCCAAGGAACGCGAAGGTATACTATTTGCATTTTCCGGGGCCGGGGGAATTGCTTTCTCGATTCTTATTTTTTCTAGCTCAAAATTATTTTTTAATTCTAGTTCCTTTAATTCTTTTTCTTGCTCCAATTTTTGTTTACGAATGGCCTCATAGCGATCCCATGTCTGTTGGCGCAACATGTCCTCACGTTCGATAACCTGTAACCAGGCGCGCTCACTTTCTTGCTTTTCTAATTCTTCCTGAGCTATCTCTAGTATAGTCTCATAAAGAGCCTGAACGTATTCTTCTTCACAATCCTCAGATTCCAGCACTAAATGCTTTAATTGAATCCGGGTTTCGTTTCTCGTCCTGGCAAGTTCCAGTTCATCAACTAATTACTTCAAATTTTCTTTTTTTCCTTTAGCCAGGAAAGCCATATCTAACTCCCTTTTTTCAACCCAAATTTCTCTATATAAAAGGTACTACTCCAATGCAACAAACAAAAAATATATACTGATTTACATACAATATAATCACAATCAAGCATAACATTTATTACAATAACATGTGTAAAATGCTGACTCACCCTCATGTCTAGATCCACCTTCAAATTTTGTTATTAAAGTTTTAAAATTTTCAAAAGATCAGCAATTTTAAGTTTAATTAAACTGAAAAATATCACCATACATTTACTCTAAATTCAAAATTGTGACTTACCCCACTTGAAGCTTCAGACACTAACGAACGGTAATCCAGATCTTTTACCGATTTCTTCAGCCGGATGGCCCACCGAACACACGAACCACTTTCTGACCCTAAGGTCTACTTAAACGAAATATATCCACCGGGAAAACAATTCACACTTTTCTCTTCGCGCCAAAAGATCCACCTACACTCCTTTCTTCCTCCGACCGTATCGCATCCGAAAATCCCTTTTTCAATCTTCCGCAACCCTTTCCTCACCAACCAGCCGAGTCTCTCTTGTTTCCTTGAGCAGGGAGGGGGTGAAAAGCAGCAGTCTTCTCCACAATCTTCCGTCTTCCTCTCCCCACAGCTGACCGGAGCGAAAATCCGAAACTAATTTCCTTTCTTCCCGAACCGAAACCAGGCTTTCTCTTTTCCGTCTGCAGAAAAAAAAACGAACAGCGGCTTCGCACTTGCTTCCTTATAGAACCTAGGAGCTTCTTCTTCTCTTTTACCACGCTGGACAAGATTTCAGAACTGCACGGACATTTCACGGGTTTTTTCTCTTCCAAAAACACGGGAACTTTTCTTTATTTTCTTTTTCCTGGTCAGGACAGCGACTTCTCTACTTCTTGAAAGAACAATCTTCAACTGATCATTCCGTGGGTAAAAGTGCAGGCTTAAGCTTAAACTAGCTAAGTTTTGTGTGCGTGTGTGCCCAAGCTTTCTTTGAACCACTCGTATCCGGATTCTGACACCAGCTGTAACGTCAATAAAAATCTAACTTAAGGAATTAATCTTAACTAAAATAAAAAGAACTTTGAGTTCATTTTATACAGTTTTTTTATTGTTGACACACGGACACACACATCAGCAAGCATACATACAATATTAACACATAAAAAAACTGATCCTTTTAGGAGCTAATCGCTCCTCCAGCAGAACCGATAACTGACCGCCTTCGGTCGTGTCAGAGCAGCATCTCATCTATGGGGCCCTTTTTCGAGAAAGTTCAGTCTCTCTCCTAGCCAACCCACGTGGTATATTGAGTCATCTTAATCAAAAAGTTTCAGTTCTTACAAATGCTACGCAGCACTTCTCAAGATATTTACATCATTAAATCTGTTTACACGTTACATCTGGATTTTGTGAAGCATTGACATGTAAATTTATAGTTAGGCATCTGGAGGCCCCAATTAAAAATGTTTATTACGTTATAGTCATCTGGTCTCTGCGTGAGCTCAGATGAAACGTCACAATACATATTATTTGGCTGATAAAAAATAATAAATCCGTCTTTTTTAATAATATGTTAGCGATTTAAGCGTTCATATTTAAATTGCGTATACATATAAATATCTGATGTTTTGAAAATAGTGTCTACTTAAAATAATTATGTCCGCGATTTAGAATTACAGAATAAAAACGGACGCTAAACTGAAAAAAAAATCACGTGGTTGGTTTGCGCTGCTTCACTGTAATGTTGCCTATCGCGCATTACATATTGAGGCACCAAGTTGATTCGACGCGATTACATTACGCCTACGGAAGCTGACTATCTTTACGGAGTATAGTATCTTTGTATAGTACACCCCGCGTATATTCTACCAGATTTAAGTCCGTAAAATATTCGAACCACTCTATCAGCTGGATTTCTTCAATCTCAAAATAATCTCTCACTAATGTAGTGTTATGGGAGCGAGAATTATCATCCATTGCGAGGTAATTATTACCAAGTGGTAGGAAGGGTACTGGGACATTAAAAACGTAAAGAATTTTTTTTAAGTATTTCAAATACAACGTAAAACAACGAGCTAATTTAAAAATATTTCAAATAAATCTTTAATCTCTTGCGAACGACTTTAATTAATCGACTTTCAGAAAAAAGTTAGTATTTAGTGAGTATCAACGAGTAGATTTGAAAAAAATGCTTCGATTTTAATACTTCTTTTGATCATGGTATAGGCTCGTTCCGGTGGTTATCCAAGAAGAACTAAAGAATCGATAAAAAATGAAAATAAAAAATAAATAAAAAATTAAAAAACATAATTTGTGGAAAATCCCTTATCATTCAGCTGCTTTTAGAGAACAACTAAAAATTTGCTCACTCTAACGCCGATATCTTTCTGAATTTTTACGATATTTGACTAGATTTTTTTTAATAAGTTGCTCCACAGAGTTACCCTCTTATCATATCGACATTGCTAAATATGAGGTCATACCTGTTGTTTTCAATCCTGAAATTCCAGAAGAATCTGTCAAGTATATTTCTAAATATTCGACAAAATGTCTAAAATGGAAAGTTGCCGGTCATTAATGGCAATATAGTGTATATTAATCATTGTGCAATGCGCACTGTACCATATTATATTTCGTATTTTAAAATCTCCAACTTTACGGATCACGATGGCTAATCAAAATTTCAAATGAAACTTGAAACTTAGTACGTTTTTTCATTAGCGTTTTAAAACTGAAAAATTAATATTATATGCTTTCATACAGAAACGATACTTCAGTCCAAATTATATCCAACTTTTATCCATAATATTTTCACCAATAAACTATGAAATTTTCCCTCCCCCACTCATAGAAAAAGATAGATTTTCGTTTATTTGTCTTCACGAATTTTAGAAAACTTCCTTGCACTTAACATTCAAAATATTAGTCTGCAGATATTTTTGAGTACAAAAAAAAAATCATTGCTATTGTTTTTATTTCTTCTTATTGTACTCGCAGAGTTGTAACGTCTTTAAGTTTGAAAAATATCTTTTTTGTCGGGAGTGACTCTTTACAACATTACGTAAACGATTTAGAACCGCTGTAAGAAAAGAACACTCAAAGCAAATGTTATGCAAAGTCAGAAAAAATGATTCAATATTTCCATATCAATCGTTATATTCTCGTTTTTGCGCTCTTGATATAGATATATGATTGCATCTAGGGAAAAACACTCTCCTATTAGAAAACAAAGAAAAAAACTTTCCCACTTGATACATAACTGTCTCCAACATGAGAACAGCTCTGCTAAGATGCTTATGGGAGGAAATCTAACTCTGCTTTTCCCCTGTAACATAGTGAATAATGCAAAAACTTTCATTATTCTTTTGTCTCGAACAATAGCTATGACATCGACACTAGTAGTTCTTTTGGTAAACCTAGATGGTTACCAAATTGTGCTCAATTGTTTAGTGTTTAGCAGTTTTTTATTGTTTCTGTTTTTCTTTTTCAGAATAAATCGAAATTCGCCTCGAATCTGAGGGATTTGCAACAAAACAAACGATGGAACTATATATTGCTGTAAAGACGCTATTTTTTATTTAGAATTGGGAAAGAGCATTTTAAAAGCTGAAAAGGCAACAAAACTGTTTTGAATGTTCTGGAGTTTTTAATGTGAGAAGCAAAAACTGAAGAATGAAATGGCAAAATGATTTGTATTTGTTTTCTTGAATTACAGAAAGTTTAAATGTATCAGAAAATTAGATTTAATAACAGTTTATTTATCAAACATTATGAAATATGTATTTTTAAAAATGCTACAACGCCGGAGTTTTTTTTTTTTTTTTTAAGATGCATAATGGAATAGTCCGAGATACATTTAGACTGTGATATTACGTGCTTACATTTGCATTTAAAAAAAATTTTAAGTATTCTTTCAGAAGATACTGTAGAACCATTTTTTAAATTCTAAATCCAATTGATCTCGGTTTTAATTGATACTATTCAAACTTGGATGATTCGAAACATTGGTTAATATTAGCTTAGATAAATTCCTCTGCATAGTTGTCAGGTTGCATGGATTTTTCTTATCACTAAAATTCACTAGAATTTTTTGCCTTATGTAATCGTTAAAAATGTTAAAATGTCGGCGATTGAATTAGGAAAAATTTACTATTACGTTTTAGTTGTAATAAAAACCCGTACAAGTTGGCAGCTCTGTCCCTGAGATGCGAATTGAAAATAATATTAATCTGATCATATAATTCTTCGTTGCACATTCATACAGAGTTGGGAAGATTTGTGATCTCAATTACCCGCAATGTAATTACAAGTTAATTTGCACGTAATTGATTATAGTTACACACATTCAAACGCTGAAATTTCGTCAAATAATGGCATGAAGGCAGTTCCGGCAAAAGTGCTGTAAGAATTTTTTGCGGCATGTAATTTTAACTATATTAATTACACACAATTAAATTGTAATTACATTGCAGATAATCGGAATTACAAATTAGCTCAACTCTTGTTTCATAGAGTCTTAGTTACACTTTCTTAGTTCTATCGAAGGTCTTGATTTGCAATGTACTATATTGCACTTACTATATGAGTATAGAAAGTGCAACCAAAAAGGTACAACGGGAACCAAAAAGTTACCTTTATTTTTGTCATTTTATGAACCTCAGAAGACCGTCACTTCGTGAGTTCACTGTGACCGTTTGTTTAATAATTTGCTACTCTTCATAAAATAGGAAATATTGACTTCACAGTGACATGGATACAACTCATTTTCCATGTCACATGACGACGATGGGAACAGTAATAGTTACATTTGGGACACGATGCTTACACATTTTGGTCACGATTTTAACAGGGTAACTTTTCTTACAAAATATAGAGGAGACCGGGGCAAGATGACTATGTTAACAATTTTTGTTGTTTATTAATTTATTTTTAAGTATTGTAAAATTAATTTTACATGAACCGTTAGAGTATTCCTTTGTAGTATTAAACGTACTACCATTTAATTTTTCAAATAAAAAAAATAAAGGATAATTTTATTTTTTCATAACATTAACAAATCGTCATCTTGCCTTTGGCCTTGGGGCAAGATGACAACACTGAAAAAGGGTGAACATATTTTATCTTTTGAATATGTTACATGGTTTAACAAATGATAATTGTGTTTTTACATCTTACAAAGTATCAAACTAAACATAATGCATTGTAACGCAATGTTGAAGTGTTTAGTTGTACAGCTAACAATAGTCACAAATAAAAATGCCATTTTCATAACAGGAGCATTCCTCATGCCACCACTCTTGGAATTTACAGCATTGAATCCATTCTTCTGTTGGTGGGACACAATATTCTTCGTCACAAGCAGGATATCTGAAAACACCATCCTTTGAAGTTGATGCAAGTGGACTGTTTGGCCTGGATTTAATAGACTTAGCCCTACAGGAACTTAGTTTGAGTTTTTTAGCTTCACGAGCTTCTTTTCTCTGTTTTTTAAACGTTCCTGTTCTTCCTTCTGCTTTTCCCTTTGTTCTAACATTCCTTAGATAGGTGTGCTTGTAAGAATGCTCGATCTCAGTGTTTCACTTTTTTCTATTTTTTCTCACATTGTGTTGCTTTAGGCAATAGTTTGAAATCGAAAACACTAGCAGGTTTCTTTGGTGCATCAGAATCATCATTTGCCATAAGTTCTGGTTCTTCTGGAGGGTTTATACGTTGGTTTTTTACTACCAGGGACTGAAGATGACGATCTCGTCATCTTGCCCCGGACCGCTTGTTTAAAAATATTCGTTTTCATTGCCATGAAGGAAGGCGATTAATTGACATTTATTCATGGCAGTATGTAGTATTTAAACTAAGTTACTCATAAATATTAAAGAGAAACGATATATCTTACATGTATCTGTTGCAGAGCTTATTCACACATGCATAAAACTTATAACGTGGCAGCGGTAAACAATCAAAGCTTCGCAACTAACACAAAAATGGCGATTTCAACGTCTCTATACTATTGTTTAACGAGCGGCCGATAGGAGAACCAGTAGTGTCCGGTTGATGCTACCACCTAGTGGAAAACGGAAAATTTAAGACGCTCTTCATCTTGCCCCGCTTTTTTGCCCCGGTCTCCGCTACCTTTATTTTTTTCCTTGTTGGAAGGGGTCAGTTGTGGTCCTCTTTAACCCTTTCCAGTGCGGAGTATGTCTGTTTGTAAAATGATGAAATGATTGACTGACACCAGAATTTATAAACAAATTTATTAGAAAATAAAAACTTGCTTATTTTTCAGTAATTTATAAAAGGAAAAATTTAATTAAATATTCTTGGCGCCCGCCGTTTGTCAGTTTTGGAATTAAAATTAGGTATCCTATTTTGTGGACACCACCCGCTAAAGGGTTAAATAATTTTTGATATCCTGTTTACTTTTTATTCTTTTCTTGATATTGTGCATCGTGTTATGTTTTCTTGATCCTCCTTTACTTTGAAAGTTTTTGTTAATTCAAAAATTTGGATAATTCGAACGTATTGCATGCTCATTTTGTGTTTGTATTGAATAGTGACCACTGTATATAATTTTTTATGTGGCAGCTTTTACCCGTAATAAAGTAATTCATCTTATTTCTCCACGCAATAGTGTCAGACAAATCAGCTTGATAGTTCACCGATACTGCAGCTGACCTCTCCCATTTCTTACGTTCCCTCTACCAATAATGATAAGTGTATGTAACATATATGTGATCTCATGTATATGGACAGGAACAGAAATTGCAACGGCAAAATTACGATCATTGCTAGTTATAGTTCATTGAAGTGATTTTTTCATCTTCTGATTCAATTTGAAAATTCTATAAATCATCAGTGGATTTTACAAAATTATTTAAATTTACGACTCTGGTATCTAGCTGTATCTGGTCAAAGAGGCAGAAATTTTTGTTCTACCTATGACTACATTATTGTAATGAAAATCAGGCTACTAAGTAATAATTTTCTTTAAAATGTCTCAAAAAATAAGTGCATTTAGTAGTAAAACATTAATCTCCTTTTTGAAAAATTGACTTAAAAACAATAGAAATTGCAAATGAAATATTTTAAGTGTTATCTAAAATATATCAAATGTAGCTTTGAAATATTATCTATAAAGATAGCTATCTCTATGTCTGAAGTTATGCACCTCAAAGCTAGTTTTTGGTTTTATTTAATTTTCTATTCGATTTTAAGTATATTTTTGCGATTTGCGGCGATTTTTCCACATGGGTAAAAAGAATTCGTTTTCAGTCTTTTAGACCAATATAGTAAATTTTGTCCTCTGCGATTTTAAAATTTTTCACAATTTTTTAATGTGATTTTCAGCTTTACTTCATGTTCTGCGGCAATTATTTCGACTTTGGGAAAAAGGTACCGGTTCCAGTCTTTCAGCCTAATATATTAATTTTTGCTTTGTGCGATTTTTTAATTTTTCTCGAATTTTTATGCGAGTTTAAACTTTTTTTCGCGTTTCGTGTTTTCATGTTCTGCGGCAATTATTTCGACTTTGGGAAAAAGGTACCGGTTCCAGTCTTTCAGCCTAATATATTAATTTTTGCTTTGTGCGATTTTTTAATTTTTCTCGAATTTTTATGCGAGTTTAAACTTTTTTTCGCGTTTCGTGTTGATTATTTGAATTTTTTTTTCTGAAACGGAAAGAACTTTCTGGTGATTTTTGTTACTCCCAAGTTCAAGTTGGAAGGGCGTCAAATCGGTTCCTATAGCATCGTGGTTGACGACGCCAAAAATTTGAATTTAGTCTGGCGTAATAAAAAAATAACAATGATTGGAGGTTCAGTTAATTTGAGACCGTAGCTGATGTAGCCCGCACGAGTATACACTTCCCAAGGCAGTGGGGTGCCTCTTCAAAGCTAAGCAAGTTTACATTAAAAGGAAGAGTATATATTATTTAGTGATTTAAATTTAAAATAAACTTTTTGGTTATATCCGATTCGTGTTTAATTAACGTCATAACACTGTAGTTAATATCAAAGTAATTAACCCTAGAGAATAATGTCAAATTCCACATCAACTTGTTCCACTCTGTCAACAAATTAAAATAGGCTAATTTTGAATATCCAGAATATATATCAGTTTTCTCTCATGCAAGCAAGAGATATGAATTAAACATGGCAAACATAATTGTATAAGAACTAAAAAGAAAAAAAAACAGAGTACGGCTAAAGAGACCTGTTTTCATATTCTCATCTTTACTCCAAATAATAATTGTTTACTCTTAGGAAAAAGCAACGTTTATTTACAGAGAGTTATTTAAATTCCATTCATCATACTGCACTGATTTATGCCAAACTTCGGATGGAATATTCATGAAAATAAATTCTTCGTGACTTATTTAGCAATTTGAGTGTAATACATATCGATCGTGGCATATTAACGATTTCATTAACAATCTTAGTGCATTTATAACGATATAAACAGATTCACGTCATCTTATTTTAACGCGAGAAATGTGAGATAAGTAACGCTAGAATCATTTATACGATAATTATTCATTCATTTTAACCACAAAACTGGAGGAAAATGAAAATTTTCTTTCTTTTTTCCCCGCATATATGTATTCTCCGTTTATACATGTAAAGATGAGTAACATAATCGTGACTAACTCTTTCCGCTTGTAGAATACAAGCGTTTGTTGTCTTACATTCGTAAACTTCCTGGTTCAAGATTACTCAATAAGTAACGAAATGTATAAATCATCCGCGATTCCTCTGATTTTAACAAGACACCGTTTTCTGCTGAGAGATAAATTTTCTTTCTTGCGGCTTTAAAGAAACAAACTGGATTCGATTTTTAGTATCGGTATCTTTTGTAGATAATTTTTTTTTAGAGCTGGTGATTGCGGTCCGCTGGACTCTCGCTGACCCTTGATAAAGTCATTTAACCGCCATGTCAGCATTTCGTGATTTGATGTAAACAGCTGGTTGATTGAATCTGATTAATGTTGAAAGGTTTAGAGTTCAATTTCCTACATCAGCGAATTTAAAGTTTCCATGTTTATCTCGATTTAAAGCAGAAATTCCAAAAAATGATTTCTGTTTTAAAAAATCTACTCAGAAATGAGAACCTGAACTTGAACTATTGTTTTAAGTAAGGATCGACCGAAACCGAAACCGAATTTCGGTAATCTTCCTATTTTCGACCGAAAACGAAAATATAAAAAAAAATGTTAAGTAATTAAAACATACATAAATATGCAGAATTATAAATTAATTATACGAGTAAATATACGTGTATCCCTTGTTGGCTCCCTGCGCCTCTGATCAATTTTTTTTTCATATAAAATAAATGTAATTAATTCATCTACGACACAGAATTATTTTCTAATTATACGAATTTCATCTAATGTTTTAGGTGTGCATACTCGGATTTATCTTAATCATTTTTGTAAATGATCATCTGTTATACTAGAACTTTTCAAAACATATTCGAAACATTTCTGCGGTTTCAAACTAAAATCTATTACTGTTAAGTCTACAACTTTTAATGAGCACGCGAAGAGCGTCTTCAAAGTTTAGTCATATATGAATTGCTTTTGCTTTATAATTTGCATTCACGTTTTCAGTCAGTCATGACTGATAATTATAAACAGTGAAGTTCGTTGTAATAAATAAAGAGTATCTCATGTGATCCGATACAGCTCAAATCAATGAGTAATGTCGAAAATTTCCGAAGGAAGAGAAGAGATTTTTGGAATACAGATAGTTTCGGTCGAGTTTATGTCCGGCTGAATTTTCGGCAGCATTTTCACCGAAAACTAATTTTCGGCCGAAACTCAGATTTTGGGACGAAAACGAAAACTAAACCTAGTTTTTGGGCGATCTTTAGTTTTAAGGCTGCTGTCAAAACAAAATATTTTCCATCACTCAAGAACATGAAATTTTCTGACACAAATTCTTTTCTCCACGGAAATGCATGAAATTTTTACACATTACTATTAAAGTGATTTAGAATGGAATAGCGTTTTCCATTTTTAATAGACGTATTACATCCTGAGTTGTAGTCGAATGCTTACCGTATTGAAGATTATCTTCGGACTGTCGTGTCTCGAAAATCAGTTAAAATTACTAAACTTTTTACAATTTTCTGAAAGATTCTTTGCCTTTTTAAGGAAAAGAAAACGCTATTCGATTTCATAGCATGTTAATAAGACTTTTTGCAATTTTCGTGCATTTAAGAATAAAAATGGCTTTATGAAAGCGTCAGAAAGTAGCGACATTGGATTTGAGAAGAACCTTTATAAAAATCGACTCAAAAATAAGT
Source organism: Maratus speciosus (assembly GCA_963932465.1). Classification (NCBI taxonomy): domain Eukaryota; kingdom Metazoa; phylum Arthropoda; class Arachnida; order Araneae; family Salticidae; genus Maratus; species Maratus speciosus. The sequence goes on along the minus strand of OZ010787.1, from coordinate 562,376,668 downwards.
ATATTCGTTTTCTTTAAAGTAACATTCTAGAGGATTAGCATAAATCAATGTCCGGATTTAAAAATTTATATTTTCAAAACTATTACACATATTATAATTAGTGATATGTGAAAATAAAAAAAGAACATTCCAAGCTTTTTTTTTTTTTTCAGTTACAAATGTTAATGTGCGAACCTTTCGCAGCACGACAAACACCTAATCTGTAATCAAGTTCGCTCCACACATTTGGCAGTTTTGCACATTCAACGATTCTTAATGCATCACTGATGCATTAAAGCAGTAAATAATGCAGCACTCATGCACCATGTGCATTTTACGATACACCAGTGCTTTCATTATTTAGTGTTTTAATGCATCAGTGCTGCATTAAGAATCGCTGACTGTGCAAAACTGCCAAATGTGTGGAACGAACTTGATTACAAAATAGGTGATTGCCTTGTTACGATGGTTCGCACGTCGAACATTTGTAACTGAAACAAAACTTCAAATGTTCTTCTATATTTTCATATATCACTTATTGTAATATGCATAATAGTTTTGAAAATGTAATTTTTTTTAATCTGGTCATTCATTTATGCTAACCTTGTATTGTGAACGAAAGCGTGACATGCTCAATTATAAGTAATCTTACGTATTTAAAAGTAGCAATAATTTTGTCAATAAATATAAATTTAATCTCCAGTTACTCCATTTTACATGTTATAGATCTCAAGAATAATTGTTTAATAAATGTGTGCGTTTTATTGCACACATATTGCACACATTGCGCAAATGTGTAAATTGTTTAATAAATAATATTTTGAGATCATAGTTAGAACAATAACAGTTGCGCTGTTCAAATTTAATCATCTCTCATCTTTTCCAAACTTTTCTCAAAGCAAAAATTTCTAAAGAGTGCTCAAAGAATATATAATTGAAAAATAGCGCATAAAGTTTCATAATTTTATCTGTCATTGAAATTTAGACACATCTGTTTAATATGGCGTATCCTGAAAAAATATATTCGCAGATTATAATCAGGGCCTGATTACCAACGGGCAAACTTCCACCAGTAAATTTTAATAGCATTTTTTGCTTTATTTAAGCTGAATTTCTGTCACAAGTAAAGCAAACATTTCTATTCTTTTTATTGATGGAATATTGTCCCTTTGGTATCTAAGCCCTGATTATGATGGCATTTAAATCGTAGTAGAAGGCAAAAAAGTCATGAGGACTTGCTAAAAACATATCTCGTCGCTCGATAGAACATTTTGGAAGGCATGTGTGACAGCATATCTCAACCGAGTTGGACCTTATTTAAAAAAACGAAACATGTAACAAAAAAGATATTAAATCAGGTCCAAAAGTTTATCTTGTATTTCCTTTGCGTATTTCATCTGCGAACATTTCTAATTAACACAAATCTAATAACCAGCCAGAAGAGATCATTACTTACATCAAAAAATTTTATATAAAATTGTGTAACAGCAATATCGTTCTGCATTTGCAACGAGGAGATATAAACAATCCTTTTATTTATTTATTTTTTCTTACATCTTTGAATATGCTCGAAGCTCATTTAAAATTTTGCTTATCGAGTATCCATTAAAAACGAGAAAATTTTTACATATATGTTAAATTTCAAAAAATCGTATTTACATGCGATTTGCATCATTTTATTCGAAAAATCTCTAGGGTAGTTTGTAAGACAAAATTGTTAGAAATAAGATTTATTTTAGATTTCTGCTTCCTGGAACGTCGTAAGTATAACTTTTAACGTGTATCTACAACGAAAAATTATATGTGAAATTGCAAACAACAATATTGTTATGAATTTTACGACAACACTGTAAAAAAAAATCTGTAGTTCTACAGATGTAAAGTTACATGCTTACTAAACTTTCACCTGTAACTGTACGAAAAAAGCTGCAAATCTACAAAACTAGTTTTTGTAAAGCTACAAAAATCTGTAACTTTACAAATGAATCTGCTAAAATTTCAGTAATCTTACTAAACTTTTATTTGTAACCCTGGCTGGAGTTACATGAAAAGTTCTCGGAATCCCAGTTTCCAAAAAAATTCTTAGTAACCTTACAGATTTTTTGATTTTCTGCGCAAAAGTGTGTCTGTTACATGAAATTTTGTTGTTGCCGTTACATGAAAAGTTCTAGGAATCCAAGTTTCCTAAAAAAACTTTAGTAACTTCACAGATTTTTTTTTACAGTGAAGAAACAACAAATCATTCTTTTAAAATTTTAAAAATTTGTTTGAAGATTATTTAAAATTTTACTTGTCGAGAATCAATTAAAAAGAGGAAAAATTTACCTTTGAGTTTTTTTTTTTTTTTTTAAGTAAAACAACCTTAAGTTTTTTTTTTTTTTTTTTTTGATTAAAATAATTGAAAGTAATTTTAAAGGTTAGAACATTAATTACTTTATATAAAATTTTCCTCAATCATGTTGAAAAATCAAATATTATGTTTTTAATGCGTAATGGTTTTATTAAAACCTTGATTGCAGGTTTTTATATAACTATCATCATCTTCTTCTTCTTCATCATGGGTTAGGCTAAATCAGTCTGTTCCGGCTCCATTGATCAATCCATCGGAACGTAGGTCTACCTCGGTCACGGTAACCCCTAGGTCTGTAATTCAGAAGCTTTTTCGGCAATCTGTCATTACTCATACGCTTTACGTGATTCTTCCATTTATTCTGATAATCTAATATTTTGTGGCTGATGTTGTATATTTTTAAGTCTGAGTGTATGGAATCATTAGTAAGCCTGTCCATTCTTGTGCATCCCTTTGTAGATCTTAAAAACTTCATTTTTAAAGCCTGTGTTCTGGATCGGTCTTTGGTATTAATAGTCCATGTCTCCGAACCATTACAGAAGTGCTGGCGTTGACATTACTTTATAAAATTTTAGCTTTGTTTCTGTACGTGTTTTATTTTTTATAATTCTGATCAATAGTCCGCAAATATGTTGGAATTTATGCAATTTACTTTCCAAGTCAAAATTCAAGGTCAAAATATAACTATCATATAAATTTATTAATATCATTGGCGCAGGGCTGATTTGATCTAATGAAATTTTCTTTTTAACAGAAATGCAATTATGTATAGAATAGAAAATTATTTTCAGATTTCCATAACTTGACGATACTCATCCCAAATCTGTAACATCAGTTCTTAGAAATCTAGGAAAATTCATTTTCTGAAACAGACATCATAGTATAACAATGTATAAATTGATATATTTGAAATAGACATCACAGAATAATAATTCTGAAATCATCATAATAGATTAGATGTTCTTCGAAATTTAATTTTCTGAAAGCAATTGAGATAGAGACTTTCAACATAGGTTTTATCAGGCGAGCAATTTTCTCCTATTATGTAAGTTGAAATAAAGGAACCAAAAATAATGCAAGATATTTTCTATGCACTATGAAATACTATAAAAATTTTAACATATTAGTAAAATTTTAAATGCATTGCATTCAATACTTGTTTTTACTATAATGTTTTTATGTTATGGAACACAAAAACAAACTTTTCGTGTTTAAATAAATGTTTTAATTTTAATATCCATCTATCGTTTAATATGGATTTTCTTTAACTCATTAGATTTAATAGCGCAATATCAGGTGCCAAAAGTATTTACTAGTTATCTGATCCACAATCAGATAACTAGTAAATCGAAAGTGGCGTGAAGAAAGAAGCATTCTTCATATAGACCTATTCTATCGGGAAATAATACATGTTTTTGGAAAATACATACATAGGATGATTCTCATTAAAATATCCCTGCTTCGAACTCTCTAGAGAGGCATCCATGAGCTTAACACCCTCATTATGTGGAGAAATACATTTCAAACCATGGGGAAATGATTGATGCAATAAAATATTTTAGTCACAAAAATGGTCAATAGATGGCGCTGCAAGTTGTACGGAGGGGAAAAAATTGCATAATAAGCTCATGTAAGGTTCTCAGAAAGAAACAGGATCAAAAAATTATGTATCAGGCATAGATTTTGAAAGACTTCCTAACACTAACAGAATATTATTAAGAAATTTCTTTTTTTTTCATACATTGAAGTCGACACAACCCGTCCTGTAACCGAATTCTCTTTTGTGCGTATCTGTAAATGAGCGATAAATTCTAAGCGCTCTATAATCTATATAAAACATGTTATTGTGCATTTCAGTGATTCTTCTTAATTTCATGAAATGTCATAACATTATAAAAATTAGTCGAAAAGGATTTTTCCCCATGCATCATAATACACTAGCCTCCAAAATTTAAAATACAACATGTTTTTCGAAGCTTCTGTATTCTTCACTGATGAGCCCAGATTCACACTGGTGAGCTATTCAGTGCGTCTGCTGATCTGGAGGGGAAAACGCACCAGATACCATCAATCCGAAACTGTTGAAACACACAGGTGCAGAGGTGGTGGATTCATGGTTTGAGCAAGGATCTCACTTGATGGTCACACTGGCCTGCATGTGTTCCATGGGGAAACTCTGACTGGTGTGAGATATTTGGTTGAGATCCTTAATTCATATGTCCGCCCATATGCCGGTGCTATTGGTAACGATTTCATTTTGACGGATGATAATGCACGACCTCACCGAGCTGTGGCTGTTGAGGACTATCTTGAGGGTCACGGTTTGGAGCGAATGGAATGGCCAGCTCAGTCTCCAGACCTGAATCCGATAGAACATCTTTGGGACTATTTTGGCAGGCAAATCGCTGCTTTAAATTTTCCTTCAAGGTCGTTAGATGAGCTGGAACGTGTGTGGTCCTCGCTTCCCATTTCGGTGTTCGAAGACTTAATTGGCAGCATGGAAAGTCGATGCCACCGATGCATTCAAGTCAGGGGTAGACACATTCCTTATTAGAACCCTTTTTTGTACGGTTTTTATGACATTTTACCACGTAATACTGTGATGTTCTATTTTCTCCAAGAATGGATTTTTCCACCAAGAGTGATTTTTTTTCGTAGTAAATCATTTTTGCGTTTAACGTATGTAAATTTCTATATCGCATTCAACTAATAACTGTTTAGTGCACATTTCCTCCAAATTTGTTGTTTCTATATTCATTCATTTGCAAATTAGACGCAAAAAACCGGTTGTATCTTAACTTTGGGAGGCCAGTGTATAACCGAATTCTTTTGTGCGTCCCTGTAAACAATCTAAGTAACAACTAAGTAACCCTGTAAACAAAGTACTCTCCGACAGGCATGCCGGGTGTGGTTTCAACATGATGGGACCCTCTCCGCATAAAACATCAAACGTCTGGTCATATCTGGCCACTGAATTCGGTCAACAGATCCTTGGATATGGTGGTCCCGTAGTATGGCCACCGTGTTCGCCGGACTTGACTGCCATGTACTTCTACCTCTGGACTTACATCAAGGCATAGATCTATGCGACTGAGGCCACTTCTCTGTTTTATATAAAGCAGCGCATCATCCTTTATTGCCGCGCAGTTTTCACACCTGCTATGCTGTAACGTGTCCAGGATTCAATACTGTCACGCATTCAATTGTGCATTGCCATTAATATAGAACACTTTGAGCAGTATCTCAGGTAGATTCCATTGTTTGATGTATTCATTTTTTATAGTAGACGGTTTTCTGATATTGTAATAAATTGATATTTATTTTTCTGTTTAATTTCAATATTTCATTCTTCGCTTTGTATACGATCCCTAAAAGTCAGCTCAAATTTTTAGATGAAATAAGCATCTTTAGTTATTCCATGATTCGGCGATACCGGCTAAAGGTGGTTTTGCTGTAAAAAGTACATGCACCCTGATTTTGATCTCGAATTACTTAAATTAATCTTTTAACTTATCCCTCAATGAAAGACAAAATCATGTGCAAAAATCTCAAACTTTGAAATTAATAATGCCACAACTTAAATATCTACCTCATTTGAAACGTTTTTGTAATTGGAACTATGTGTTTACGACCAACGGTTGAGAAATTAAAGGTCGGCGATATATAACATATTGCAACCTGTATATAAAAAAATAAGTGCACAGTGTCTTATTGCCTACGTAAATGTGCCCAGCTAATATGTTAGCCTGATTAGTTACCGTTTTTGTGTTTTACTATTATACGATTATTACTCACTCTGATTGATATGAAAGTAATAAATATTTTGAAGAATTTAAATTATTTAAACTACATGCTTAAATTCCTGATTTTGTAGAATAATGATCTAGTAACCCTGGATAATTGGCTCTTCCCCTTTACCATTTCGTCATTTTTTTTCCATAAGCTCCACGGTCTGTGATACGATATCCATAATGGCAGCTTTTAAATAATTATTTTTTTAAATCCTCATCATAGTAGCATTAACTGTTTTGATTTAGGCAAGATTGACATCGTGGTTTCTACGGAATTTCATTTTATTTGCTATTGACATCTCAGAATCATCATCAGAGATTTTAATCAACTAACCTATTGAGCAATAGTTCCATTTTTGAAATTAATTGTGTGTTATTTTTTGTGGAAGGATAACACTATAGTTAATTGGCGGTTCTTCTAAATCTAGTTATTCATTTGAATAATTATAACAAATACGCCTAATTATTATCCCCTTTCCACCGGGCTTGTAAACAATAATTCTGTTTAGTACTATTACTAATAATAATATGTATGCAAATGAAGTAAAACTGTACATTTTATAAAATTTGATTAGGCTGCATTCCTTAAAGCATTGTCTTTGAAAAATTACTTCATTGATTAGAATAAAAATCTACAATTCCACTAGCAAAACTGGAGAGGATATTTTAAATCTTGAAGTGAAAATCACAGACCGAGACAAATACTCACATGGCAAAAGAAAATTCACAGATCGAAATCTGTAACACCAGAGTATAAACAAACAATAAAGTAATATTAAAAAAAATTAGTGACACGGTGTGGAAATATTGGGACATATAAATAGAGCCTGATAAAGCACGGAAAGACAAGCCCAATGACCAGGGACCTCTAATTCTGCGTGTCTCAAAAGGTAGGACAGATTGATTACAAAACAAATAATTCAATTTTAGAAAATCTACAAATGAGAGGAATGTGGCTTTTTTGTCTTTCCCAATATATAATGAAATATTACGATCAAATCATTGTTCGATGCATGTTTTTGTGCAGAGTATCAGTAATTTCCTTCATCTTCGATTTCAAGATTTATTTACTGAATTTTTAATGAGTTTTTAATCTTGTACAGATTATAACCAATATTTTGTATTTTAAGGGTAAAATGAGATTGGAGACAAAAACTTTACTTACCTAAATATGTATTTGTATGTTCATATCTGCATTATAAGGCATCGGAAATGTTTACTCCTTGAAAAATATAGGAAGGACACCCAGAAAGGTTGGTTGTATATGGTTTTATGGCACAAAGTCCCATGAGGGACATGCTGCGCCAATACACCCAGAAAGGAGCGTCAAGCTTTGGTCTCTTTCTTTGATTGTGTTTTGGAAATAGCCCTAGAAGCCAAATGAACCCAACATTGTCGGGGCTGATGATAATAATCATAAATATACCTAAAATCAATGTTTTATGATTCTTCTAGTGGCAGTGTTTAGAACTATGTTAAACGTTACAGAATTGAATTATGTATCCAACTATATAAAGCGCATTAAATTCGTCCAATTAGGAGCCGAGATTATACAGCACCATAATCCCGCTGCCGGCAGCACGCCTATATGCTGCCACAAGCAATGGGGGTCCCACATTTAATTTGTGACATTTACATACATTCGACTTCAGACCAATATTCGTGAATAGATAGTAGATAAAAACAGAATCATAAAATAGGTTGAAGGGGGCTAAGAAATATATGCTACAAGTTTAATTTTAATATAGTGGACTTTATACACTTTCTTCATGTTATATTCCTAAATAAATTCATTATTAAAGGTAAAAAATCACTTCTTATTTCATTATAAATGGAAAATTGGGGAAGAGGGAGGCTGTCGATTTAATTTCTGACATTTAGATATTTTCCAGAACTTTCAATTCTTACCAATAGTTCCCGATGAAACCAAAATAACAGAAATAGAGCTCTACTTTTTTTTTAAGACGTGAAAAAAATATCACCCATTTCCCAACCGAAGTTTTCCAAAACACAATTCTCTGGCTGCTTTGCTACTTCTGATTTCAAAACTCGAAATGCAAAGCTTCTTTTTTCATGAAAAAGAAAATGTGGCGAAATCACGAAGTGAATTCCAGAAAGGAACTAACTGAAAGGGTTAGTATTAATATTTTTTATAACCAGCAAGTCTGGGATAACTTGGGATAGCAGGTTGGGCAACTTACGAGTTTAGCTGAACTTGAGTCGGGATTACAGTAACTATGGAATGAGATGACGTAGAAAACTATACTGAACCTGTATGCAACTAATGCACCTATGCCCTCCCGCATCGCATCCTGTATTCAAACTAGAGGTGACTCAACAGAATACTAATTGCCATTCATTTGTAATTTTCCTTATAATGTAATTACCCTTTTTGCTTTAATTTTGTAATCACTTACTGATATCAACGTTGTACTCACATATATAAAATTTTGTTCCATTCAGAAAACTGGTTGTTGGTGTGCCATTATTTTTGGCAATGAGTGTAATTCGATCTGTGAGATTGTACAGTTTTCAACCTTCCAAATTATGGGGCATCTAACTCAGTTGTTCGACGCTTCTGGTGGCCACATCCAACTCTTTTCTAGATGTCATCAAGTTTCATACAAAATATGGTAAATACATTGAACACGTATTTGATATATTTTTATTATACATAAGATTATGAACAAAATCTTTTCGTTTCACTTGGAATGAGACACCCTGTATTTTTAAATGAATGAGACAATATTTTTCGTGTTGCTGTTAAACACCACCGCTCTTATTGCTAGAATTCGCTTATACCGTGTATACAGCATATATGCTGAAGACATTTAAAAATCAATTCATTTTGAATTATTCGCATAACAACATTTTGTAACTTTTGAAAAATGCTCACAAGCATGGTAGAGAGTTATTTCTTCCTAAAACAGTTTTAAATTGCCACATTTTCTTCCAAGAAGGCCTCAATGTAAGGTCTTTGGATAAAAAGCTTTGCTCTTCCGTATCCTTGTCATTTTTCACCTTTTCTCCTTTTCTATCTCTACAAAGAAAGGAATTCAAACAATCTGGTCTACTAATATGTTTTATTTTCTAGACATATAGGCTGCATTTATTTGTTTATTACTGAGGATTTTTTTCCCCAAATAATAAACTACACCGTACTATAATCAATCATTTTGCTATTAATTAAGGTATTTTAAATGTTCAGGCCACTTTAATTTTTATGAGTTTTGAATTTCTTTTGTTACAAATTTTCTAGATGTATATTTTAATTTAACCCATAAAAGCCTGAATTATTTTTCTCTTTAAAATAGAAATATTTCATTTCCCACCACTTTTTCAGAATAGAAATTTTTGTCCTATCTTATCGTGCAGTTTATATCACCAAAGAAAGCCAATATTTCTCTTCACAATTACTGGTGCGCAAACAACAAACGTATTGGTAGATGTGCTGTTACCCTGAAGCAACCCTAGGCTAATATGGGTTAAATATATTATACATTTATTTTTTCAAGTATTTATTAAAAAATGCTAGCTGATTATTAAAATCTGTTTTGCTGAAGCGTTTAAAGAACCAACGTCTAATCAACAAGTGACCTTTTTAAGACAACTGGTGTATAATTAGACTACTTTATATCAAATTTTCAAAAACATTTTAACTTATTTAATTTTAAATATATTCAAAATTACTGACGACAAACCAATATATTTATACAAGAATATAGAAATTGAACATTAGCACAGAAATATATATTTTTTTTTTTTGCTAGAGATTTTCTGGATTTATATTTCAACTTGAATATATGAAATTTGATGAGTAATTTATTTATTTATTCAAGTATATACTAAAAGCCATTAACTGATTATTAATATATGATTAGCTGGACCATTTAAAAAACCAAGGTCTAATTAACAAAGTAACCTTTTAAGGCAACCTGTGCATAATTAGGTCACTTCGCATAAAATTCACACGAAACATTTTAAAATATATAGTTTTAAGTATACTCAAAATTCCGGACGACAAACCAGGACATTTACATAATATAAGAATATAAAAATTGAACATTAGCAATGAAATAATTTTTCTGTTGTAAGTTTATGTCAGAATTCAAAATATAAAGAGAAATACCTCACACAATTATTTTTAAAGTTTTAGGAATTTTTTAGAGTTCGAAAATAATGAATTTACCAAAGAAATCCTCAACTTGAAGAAACAAAACCAAATTTTAACTTCCAAAATGTGGATGGCAGGCCATGTTGAATGATCTTTAAGGCAGTTCTGGAAAAATTACTTTTCCTCGCTCAACAACGGGAAGTTTCCTGACACATCTTCTGGCTTATTTTTAAACGTAATGGCATGACACTTTCGGGCATGATTAGTGGAGTGATTTGTAACGGAATAGTGTTTCATTATTCGATATATGAATTGCAACTTAATTTTTAAGCGACTGTTGCCTCAGGACAGCAGTTTTTTTCTTTCCTTTCCAGTGCTGTCGCGTCCGGAAATTCCGTTCAAAACGCCGAACTTGACAGCATATTTTGAAACATCTGCCGTTCCTAAAAATGAAAAATTTGGTTTGATTACATAGTTTCCGAATAAGAGAACCTGTCAGTTTCTTGCGTTTGAGAACAAAAATGAATTTATAAATGTATCAGAAAGTAGGCAGTTTATATTTGAAGACAACCATAAGGAAATTCATTAACATTGCTCAATAAAGTTTCTTAAACATAATATTTAAATATAGTTCTTTAATATTCTAAAAAGCATAGCATGCATGTATAGCCAAACAAAATTCGTTAAAATTTAATCATTGAGCTACAAATTTCAAACTTACTTTTATTATATATATTAGCGACGAAAGGTGAAACATACATGTGTATTTTACTACTGTCTTACAAGAATTATGCTTGGTGAAAGATTTGTTCATGAAGCTGGCAGAAGTCTTCAGAAGTCATTTGCTATGTTACAAGAATTGAGCCTGGTGATTGATTAGTTCAATGAGCTGGCAAGTCTTCAAGTTCAATAACTCTTCAGAAGTCAAGAGCTGTGTTACAAGAATTGAGACTGGTAAACGATTTCTTCAATAAGCTTGAAGAAGTCTACAAAAGTCAAAAGCTGTGTTACAAGAATTGAGACTGGTATAAATGATTTCTTCAATAAGCTTGAAGACGTCTTCAAAAGTCAAGAGCTGTGTTGCAAGAATTGAGCCTGGTAAATGATTTGTTCAATAAGCTGACAGAAGTCTTCAGACGTCGAGAGCAAATACTGCGATTGAAGACCAAACCTGATGAGAGACCATAAATTTTTTTTCAGGAAAGTGCGCGTGAAAATCTATATTAAGTAGTCATCCTAAAAACTAAGAAAAAAACTGTTCAACCTCTAATTGCATTTGTCGACAACAAAATTCTCTCTATAAAATTATTGGTTGATTCTTATAGATTTTACATTACTAAATATAAATATGGCAATGGAATTAGCTGAACACGTATATTTTTTTTAGATAAGAGGGCTTGCTTTTAAAAATAAGGCATTTGTGTCATACTAAATTATAGAAATTGAGCAAATAATAAAATGTATAGTGTAATTGATATATTTTATCGAATTGCAATATAAGGCAGTGAAAATACATGTTTGAAGTTTTCAATTTTATTTAGCATTGCTAATCAATTTAATAATCCTTCACAGTTGGTTACCATTATAAAAATATTTCCCAGAAAAATGTACGTGCTATGGATTAATTTGGACGTCATATTTAAATTTAGAAATATTAGATTTGTAAAGTTTACATTTTTTGTCTTTTTTTTTTTTTTTTTTTTTTTTTTTTTTTTTTCTGGGAGGTAAAATTTTTATTTGTTTACTGACCAGTGTTTACTATTTACGCAGTGTTTCAGAAGAAATGAAGCAGGCCAATGGCTTGTTCAATCATTTGGAAGAAGCTGCAAATAGTCAAGCAGGAACTACCATTGATGGCAAAACGATTATAGAAGTGTGTGTTTGGGAAAATCTACATTAAGCAATCACATTAAAGCTGGGAGAGGAACTGTTCAACCTTTAATTATTTTAGTATTATGGAATGTATTATTTCACTAGTTTTTCGCAGGAATTAAGGCAGGTCAGTTACTTCTTCGATCACCTGAAGAAGTCTTCAAACAATGGCAAAACCTGATGATAGACCATGAATCTTTGTTTACATGTAGTGCGTGTGAAAACCTAGACTCAGCATTCTTCCAAAAAGTCGAAAAAAAAATTTCAACATTTAATTATTTTGGTACAGCATAAACATAAAGAAAATACTATGGTTTCATGACTTTTTTTGGAAAGCAAACAGCCAGATCGTTTTCTAAGAACAATAGCTAAATGCAAATATTTATTTAGATATAGCAAATGTAAGTCACCTTTTTCGATATTTTAAATATTTTAAATAACATCAGATGTAAAAAATAGCTTGGAGTAAAAGAGAGCACGGTTTGAAAACAAAGAACGAACACCTGGGTAGAAACTATTATGATTTGAGTTAAGAAAACATATTACACTTATGAAAAGAAAAATTACTCAGTCATGCGAAAAACTGTTAGAAGAAAATCAGTACATATTTGAATTATTTTGATACCATTAAACATAGAGAATATGTTAAGATTCCAAGTATTTTCAGTCAACCGGGTATTGTGTTGGAAAGTATCGCTTCGGATGTTTGAAAAAATTTAAGCAAAATCAGACGTAAGACTTAAAAATAAGAAACCGGATATGATAATTGCTTGTTTTAAAAAAATCCAAGTAAAAATAGATATAAAGCAATGATGTGACAGTCTAAGAAAACATTTCATTATTCAGGTACTCTTTAAGTTTATATTCTGCAACCGATGACGTTGCAATTCAAAGCTCTTAAAAGAAGCCCAAAAAATCCACTTTCAAATAACAAAAGTAATTGAAAAATTAGAATTACTAAAATTTATTATATAATAAGAAAAAAAGAATGGTTTAAAAATAATTATTAATGTCATTAATGCAAAACAATTATTTGAATTAATTCGAATGATAGAATAATTGTTAAGAAACTAAACACCGAAAATAAGTTTTCGGAACAATTTATTTGAATTTTAGATTTAAAAAAGTTATTAATTTTAAATGAGGCGAGCTAGATCCCTATGAGCTCTTCCCTTTCATGCATCTTTTCTGTCACAATCCCTATCTTTTTGCATTTTTTTGTAGTAGGAGTCTTTGTGTGTAAATATAAGTAAGTAGAGAGCATATGAGAATATTTCTAAAAAAACACGTCTAATTTTAATGACATTTTTGCATTAGAGAATAAATCATTAATGAATCCACGGAAAGTGCAAGAACTGTCAGTCGTGTATTTTGATAAAAAGGGTATCATTTGACAGGTCTTCCGATGGGGGCTGGATTCCAATGAAAATCGGAAATAAATATAAACAAGAAATAAGTGACATTTTCATTAGCTCAAATATTTTCTATACAGTAATTTAAAAAAAAAGTTCAAAATTTGTAAATAAATGGCGCTACGCTGTTTCATCGTGTAAGAATTCACCATTTTTTTCACAGTTTTTAAATGCATTTTTTTTTTTTTTCGTTTCAACAGGTAAACAGAACTACGAGTAAAAACTAAGTTATATCTGTTGCCTGATCTAGTGTCACGAAAAGAGGGATAGGAGACAAAAAATGCGGGACGGAGGCTTCTAAATCTTGACTAAAAAAACAATAACTTCTATGAAAACGGAACACCCACCTATAACGGAATCCTGCTTTAAACGAAAAAATTTCATTGTCTCTACGCCAGAAACATCATGCAATTAAACCTGCTAAGACGAAAGCCTGTTTAAAACATAATTGTCTCCTATTCCTTGCGATTCCGTCTTAGCAGGTTTTATTACACTAGAAAAACACAACAATCTTATACAGTAAAACCCGTGAAAGTGGAATCGATAGGTATTGACACAAAATTCCAATTTAGCAGGTATAATTGTATAATATTCCAATAGCAGGGACAAGAAAAACTTTACTTTAAATACAGAATTTCGGTAAAAACAGGTTCCGTTTACACAGGGTTTATTAAACAAAGTACAGTAAAACTTGTGAAAACAGAATCGCTAAGAGCCGCAAAAAATCCGCTTTAGATACGTTTCCATCCAAAGCGGTAGAATTGTAAGATCTTTCTTTGGAACGGACTATGAAAATTTTCCATTATAGACAGATTCTGTCTTCAGAAGTGTTATTGCATTAAGTTCCACTGGATGCAGAATATAACGAATAGCATGGTACTAAAAGAAATTTAAAAAAATTTGTGTGTCCTGAAAAATTTGTGTGTCCTGACTTTTGCATCTCGCGCAGTGATTACGCGGGACAGGTCTCGGAGTCCCTGAAAGTCGGGACACCTGGGAACACTATATCTGATCCACATTTACGCATTAATTATAGAATTATCAGAGGTTGCCACAGCGCAGCACCAATCATTTATAGAAAGTTGAGTTATTTTGATAATTACAGTATGCAAAATTTATTAATTAACTTATGTATCAGGTGGTCCATCTGTCGGTTCTTTTTTTTTTATTATGAAAGAAAACGCATTTTTTTATCAGTGAAAAGCGAAATTCTTTTTTGAACATGGAAGGTGGGTCTGTACAATTTATGTATGGAATACAATATCCCACACGTAGCCACCGCGGCTCCGCTTACATGCCATCATCCGAACATCAAAATTTTCGATGACTTTTCCCAGAATGAGCTGATCCATGGCCAAAATTTGAGCCCGGATGTTACATTGGAGATCTTGGATTGTGCGATGGGTATTGGCGTACACTTTACTTTTCAGAAACCCCCAAAGAAAATAACCCATTGGCGTTAAATCGCACGATCTTGGCGGCCAATTTACATCAGAATTTCTCGATATTACGCGATCTGGAGATTTCTCGCTCAATAATTTGATGATTTGGCGAGTAGTGTGTGCTGTTGCACCGTCTTGTCATGCAAATGGCATACATAATCACAAATGGCATACATTTCACCGTTCATACATGCACGACCCATGACAGCTGACACAAATAACACGTGAAATATTCATAGTACTAAAACGAACCAACAGATGGACAACCTTATAGGGTAATTCCGGGATTTATGCCGCACATTTTTTTGAATTTGTATAAAATCCCATGGTGGACATAAAATAAAAAAAAACTATGCTGTGCAATTTAATATGCAACGCGTGGAATGCGACAAAAAATTCAAAACAAATTATTATTTTTTTTTTACAATTTTTTCTAAAACATTACACTGCGGCGCGTCACCCGTACATTCAGGTTGAGACGCCGCACTTGTGCGGTAGTTTATACCGCGCTTGTAATAAGAACAGAATGAAATTATAAATAAAAATATTAAAAAGAAATATTCATATCTGGACTATAATTAACGTTGTAATGACAAAATGAAACTATATGAGTACAATGAAACATATTAGTAGATTCAAATTAATAATTGTTGCCTACTTTCACAATTAAAGTTACAGAATTATTTTTTTACATTAAATTTTAATTGTTATTTCAGCAACAACGTACCATCAATGAATTAGAAAGGGAAAAGAAAAAAGTAAAATTATGTTTACATAATTTATTTGTTAACCCTTTCGGGACCGGTGGCTTTTACACAAATTTTATTCGGTTGGTACCACTTTTTTAAAAAGAAGTTACCTTTACTTAAATTGTCATGAAAATGCTCTAATTAAACAAAGCAAACATTACTTTTCTTTTTTACTGGTGCCAGAAACAAATTTTGTAGGCTCTTTATGAAGGTGGTTATATGCAGCTATAGTCCCGAATGGGTTAAGAAACCTGTTTTTTCGACTACAATCTACAGAAAAAGTGTCGAAAAAGTACAGTCTTTATGTAACTACATTTAAACACATGATGCAACGAAGTCAATTACACTTCCTCTTTTTTGGAGTAGTTTGCAAAGAACGTCTGCGTTACGCGTAATCCAATTTTTCATTATTATCATCTTGACTTCCATCTTTCTTGCCATTTTTACTTTTTATTTTCCCCTTTTTTGCCATTGGTTTTAGTAAACTTGATAACATACCTAACATGGTTAGTCTGTGTAAAAAGAAAAGGAAAAGTTGATAACACTTAATCATCCGGTACAAAAGAAATTGCGGCATGTATACCGGAATAGCAGTGCGGCATGTATCCAATTTTGCATGGTACAGACGTCGGCCATCACAGTCACCTGCCATCGCTAAGTGGAATGGCATAACCATACATACTGTACTCTATACAAACGCTACACTTAGTTTTGACTTCGAAATCATGCATGCATTCAATAATTAGTGTATGCAAAGTATTTAAACATAAAGTGTTTAAAAGTCTGGACAGTGAAACCATGCACTTACGTCAAATTAAGGATTGTACTTCTACAAGTAAACATCGAAATGGGATTCACGCTATACACTGGTTAAAATAATATCATTGCGCACCTATACTGTGCGTTTGACGACCATCTATCGATAATTACAAGAAATACTAGGGGTGCGGCATCCATCCCGTATGCGGCGACTCTCCCGGAGTTACCCTACATGTAACTTCAATTTTTTATTTATTACAATTAATGAGTTTTTAATTTTAATGTTCTTGTATCATTTTGGGGATACCCTATATGTATACGTATGTGATTTATATAAGCTTGTTTATATGAAAAGTGATTTACAATTAAAATGACATTTAGAATTAGCTTTTGTATTTTCACAGTATCTACAAAAAAAAAAATCTTTTTTTCCAGATCGTGATATATTCCCACAGCTCAAATTTAGAAAAAGTTTGTTCATAAGTTTATCCTTAATATTATACTAAATAATAAGATTACTTCTTTTGCTATTCCCGAAAAAAAAAAAAATTCTTCTGTTAACAAAATAATTATCTAACTTTTTAAAGAAAAAAAAATAGAAATATTGTGTTACATGCGAAATGACTGCACAGCATTAGAGCTTCACCAAGTATTTTTACTTTGTCTTTTAGCGATATTTTCTTCTTCTAAATTATTCTTTTCAAAAATGATACCGTACAGAAATCTGCCAAAATCTATTGATAGAAAAACAGAAAACCTGAAAAGGACTCTGTGGAAAGATCAAACATAATTGGCAAAGTTAAACAGTTCAAGATGATTTTCAACTTCTTTTCTTTAAGATATATTCACGATGGAAAAAAATTTTGGGAAAAAACTTTTTGCGAAGAGAATATAATCGATAAATTGATTTTTGATATGTTGCTGAAAATATCTATAATATTTGCTGCATTTTAAAATATTTCTTCTTTTTTCAAAGTACAATTAATCTAAATTATAATTCCACCAAATGTATCTCTTTCTGTTTTTTTTTTTTTTTTTTTAAATAAAATTCATCGACATGTTCTTCGTTTTCAGGGTATCTACAAAAGAAAATCTTTATTTCCAGATCGTAGTAGATTCACACAGCTCAAATTTAGAAAAATATTATTCATAAGTTTCTCCTTAATATTATACTAAATAATAAGATTACTTCTTTTGCTATTCACGAAAAAAAAATTTCTTCTGTTAACAAAATAATTATCTAACTTTTTAAAGAAAAAAAATAGAAATATCGTGTTACATGCGAAATGACTGTACAGCATTAGAGCTTCACCAAATATTTTTTCTTTGTCCTTTAGCGATATTTTCTTCTTCTAAATTATTCTTTTCAAAAATGATACCGTACAGAAATCTGCCAAAATCTATTGATAGAAAAACAGAAAACCTGAAAAGGACTCTGTGGAAAGATCAAACATAATTGGCAAAGTTAAACAGTTCAAGATGATTTTCAACTTCTTTTCTTTAAGATATACTCACGATGGAAAAAATTTTGGGAAAAAACTTTTTGCGAAGAGAATGTAATCGATATATTGATTTTTGATATGTTATTGAAAATATCTATAATACCTGCTTCATTTTAAAAGATTCCTTCTTTTTCAATGTACAATTAATCTAAATTATAATTCCATCAAATGTATCTCTTTCTGTTCTTTTTCTTATATTTTAATAAAATTCATTGACAAGTTTTTCGTTCAAAAATATCTCACTAAGCGAAAATGTGCAAATTGGCTTCAAATTTTCATACAAACATTAATACTACTGGAGATATTATTATTAAATAGTAGATTAACCAAAATAATTTTAAATATATAAACTTAAATGTCTACTTTTCTAAAAATAAAAATAGTTTGGATATCCTGATGCATTAGTTTTAATAGTAAGCACTTGCTTGACTTTTACGTGTGCGATATACTATGTATTTCCCTGTAAAAAACAATCTGCAATTCTACAGATGTAAAGTTACAGAGATCTGTATGCTTACTAAAAGTTTATCTGTACACTGTACAAAAAAATATGCAAATCTGCAAAACTACTTTTTGTAAAGCTACAAAAATCTGTAGCTTTACAAAAGAATCTACTAAAACTACAGTAAAATGTTATCTGTAACCAGGCTTGCAGTTACATAAAAAGTTCTACGCATCTTAGTTTCCTAAAAGATTCTTAGTAACCTTGCAGATTTTTTGATTTACGGTGCAAAAGTGTATATGTTACATAAATTTTTGTTGTTGCCGTTACATAAAAAGTTCTATAAATCCCAGTTTCCTAGAAAAATTTTAGTAACTTTGCGGATTTTTTTTACAGTGTTCGTAACTGACTTGCTCGAGCGTAGCACTGACATCGTAATAAAAAAAAGGAAAAAAGAAAGACTGATAGCGTGAAATTGTACACAGGATTTTGTATTATGAATTGTTTTTCTAGTTAAAAATACGTTACGAAAAAGAAAAAAACCTGACGTTTTCTGAACAGAAAATATTTTAAAGCGTAGAAAGCAAGTGGTTGCCCTAATAGCACAACCTCTGAATGTGACGTCACTGTGGGGTTACACACCTCCCCCTGAATACTATAGGCCTGAGCGCCGACATAATAATGGCGGCAGCCGAAGGCGGATTTTTTTAAATGTATGTATGTTCGCCTAAATTTAGACACCAGTATTTTATTAAAGATTTCATTGATTTGTTAATTCTCGTCAAAATAAAGCGGAAAAACTTAAAAAAATATTGTTACCAAAATTCAAGGGACTGTACGTACACACGCTAAAAAGAATCCGCCTTCGGCAACCGCCACTTCTGTGTCAGCGCTCACGCCTAGTATTCAGGGGCCGGTGGGTTACAATCATAGCTGCCAAGTCTTCCGCTTTTTTAGACCAGAAAAAATTAATAGAAATGTTTGCCTTATTTAATCGGCAGAATACGTCGACTTAAAAGGTAAAATTTACTGTAAAATTTTTGTGGTCCGAAAAAGCGTAAGATGTTGGCAGCTATGGTTACAATCATCACAAATTGTCACAGTCACAACAGGGACCAATGGTGACATCTTTATTTGTTACACGAATATTTTCCCGGCTGAATTTCCCAAAGGTAGCATGGGCATCGTTATAAATAAACAAAATTTTAAGAATTCTCTCATAAAATTTTAAGAATTATTTTTTAGTAATATTGTAACATAATAATCGTATTAAAATAACAGTATTAATTAATTAATTATGTAACTTTACATTTAATAGTGCTTCATCCAAATACGCTATAAAAAATCCTTTAAGTTTAACTAGTTAAAATTTATTAATCATTTTTAAGCAATTTTCATTTTTAGCTCTAAATTGAAGCTTCATCCATAAAGACGAAGTATTTTCAGAGATAATCTTAACTTGAATGTTAGCAAATCACACAGAAAATATTGTCGGTTATGGTTATTAGTGGAACATTTTAATTATCATAACTGTTTTTTCATTGCGAAATTTTCATGCGTGAACTTCAAAAAATATTAGTACTAAACTTTTAATTATAAACTAAAAATTTTAATGCTGAATCTTCTACTGTTATTATACTACAAACAGCTGTCATTCATCGATCAACGTTCATTAATAAAGCATATCAATACCTTTCTTTCCTTAAGATTACCGCTTCTGAACAGAAAAGATGAGAATTTTCACTGAAAATTCGTGAGAAAAGCTAAGACTAGCGTAAAGAATCGATCCTAAGTTTAAGAACCCAGAGAAACAACACCTGCATGAGAAGTGTGCAAACGGTTTTCCCGTCTTTCTTCAATCCTTCTTTTTAATAATATTCAGGGGACAGATTGCTCATCTAATACGAGCGGTATCTTCCCTACACCAGGGCTGCATTAGAAGTACATGTGAATCCCATTAGAGAACGAACCAGGGAATGCTATTTTCGCGAGCCCTGTAGAGCCCTAGGCTTTCACTGCGCCATCCCCAAGTGGGTCTTTACGCTGCCCCCTCTTCTCGTTTCACAATTAACACCGCCCCCGAAGAGACACGGTAATTTAATTGCTGTCTTAAGTATGCATTTTCTGATCTTTCCAATGAAGACAGTTTCTTTTTGATAATTATGAAAGAGAGTTAATTAGCCGCTTCTTTAGTGATCTTTGGATTTCATTATATACGGGTGAGCGATTATTTTTAGTGGAGTTTATGAGCATATTGGGAATTGTGTGTTTCTTGCAGACTTTTCACATCATTAACAATTTCAAGAAAACCGTATTGATTAAAGTATTAATAAGCTGAATGAATAATTAGGAACATGTAAGTAATATTTATCGTCGGTTGAAAAAGCAGCCACAAAGTAGTTTATTGAAACTTTATTAATGTGTCCTTTAAGTATTATATTTATCAAGGAGTGGTGGCAGTTAATTACCATTGTTAATATATAGATTAGCTCGTTTATATTTATCTTCAAACAACAGAAACTAAATTAGGGACAGCTGAAGACATAAAAACGTATATAAAATTTCTGAGCAAGTATTTCACTTAATACATGTCTTTAGTCGATTTATGTGTTTATATTATTATCGTTGAATATATGTATGCAAAATAGTATAAAAACTACGCCGCAAAAAGTTAGGTTAGTTGCATATCTTGACTGATTTTTACGTCGAATTTTAATTTTTTTTTATTCTATATTAAAAGTGCACAGGTCAAAGTATATGTTTTTTATCCGCTAGGTTTTATTGATAGTTATAACAATTAAACAATTAATAATTAATAATTTCGGAAATTCAACGAATTTCGACATTTGTCAAATAGAGGTTCCCTGAATATTAAAGGCAATTTTGACACAGTTCCTTGATCTGTGCCTTTAGACATTGAAATGGCAACATTCAAGAAATTAAATAAATTTACTTTTCAAAGATGTTGCTACTTTTCCTTTTGATTTTTTTATTATTTTACTCGCTGTAGTTGGTACTACATACAATAAATTTAAAGTTAATAAAAATGTAAATTGAGATTGATTCAGGAAGATATTTTTTAGCTGCCAAAATTTTTATTATACTTGTACTGCCGAAAATACTGTGAAATATGCTCGTTAGAATTTGCCATCGTTATAAATGCACATAAAGAATGTCATCTCTCGGGAGATCAATTAAAAACAATTCCATACATTTTTCTTTTAGGTAAGCTCATTTTCTTCCATTACTTGCAGGAACAACTAGCATTGAACAACTAGCATTAACAAAAAAACTTCGTTTTTTTTTCATTTACGCCGGGTATAAACACTTGCAGTGTAAGTGTTGGTAGCATACAGCAAGACGACCAATATTTGCAGTAGAACCTAGCTTGGAATCCAATTATTTATTCCAAAATACAAAACAGCTTATTCCAAGAAGAGCTTTGATGTATGTTCATAGCTTTTAATGAAGATATAGCAACGAAATTTTTAGCACAGTTGCCTTGCTTTTTATGGGATGCGATGAAATCATACGAAAGATTGAAAGTACCCAGTAATTTGGGCAGAGACTTCGTATCAGCCTAGTGACATCCTTTCGAAATACGGAGTGCCTATCTCATTGTTGTTTGTATTTACATTCCAGCACATCTGATGATGTCGCCACATTTCATCTAAAGCGTGGTGTGTCTGTTAAAAATTTCGTTACAATGTCTTAATTATTGTTAAAAATCTGAAATAAAATTCGGATTTGTCTTGGTGTGAAACATTCTGTTATTTTCATTCAATAAGTGTCTCTGACCTATGTTTTATGACAAGCATTGTTCTTGTTGAATCGGCATTCAGTTTGCTCTCACTCCTTTTATACCATGCTCACTAATTATCACTTTTCCTATTTTTTACTTATAAAACACGAAAATATAAATTGTCTTCATATTTTCTTTTAAATGTTTCTTATTAACATTTATTTTGTATATTTATCATATATTTTAAATTATGTAGGCATCCATTTGCATTGAAAGCTGTTGTCAAAACTATTTATGACCTATAGATCCATGGGATAAAAAAAAAGTATTAAAATCCCCATAAGTTGGGCTAAACATATCCGGCTGCTAATACTAAAATCAAGATATATGAATAGAAACATGAAGAACTAGTAAAATGTTTCCAATTAAGTAAGAATTCGACGTTATATAATTATTTTTATGACAAAAATTTTCAAAACATTCAGCTATACGATTTTCATATCCGAAGTGTTCATATGCTTGAAAGCAATACTTATTTAAGTCTTTTAAAGCATTCCTTATCTTGTTACAGTATTTGAAATAAACTGCTGCTGTCTTCAAAAATAACAACATAATAACAACTATTTTCTGTAACGCAATGATTCACAGAAGTAGTTCGTTTGATTTCCAACTTCATAAGAAAGTAAAAGTAATCATTAATTCCAAACACTGTGAGTATTTAATACAGAGTTTGCTTTAACATTTTTACATTTTGGAAGTGCATCTGGCAACCAATATCTCATTGTAAATGTTATATTTCATTAATATTCTTATTTGGAAAGAACTCTATTTCGGAAGCATATAATTATTTTAACAATTGTTCTGAAAACTTTTTTAGGGATAATTATGATGAGGAATTAATTGGTACTCCATGGAAAATTCCTTTATGCACGATAAATGATTACTTTTCGCCGATTCGCTGATCAACAACAACCGACCCTCTATCGATTAAAATATTAATGAATAGAGTTATCGATGAAAGTAAGCCAAATGAAATATTATATGACAAATGTTGTATATATTCAGATTTAAAAAACTGTTGCATAGTTTTGGATTAAGGCACCATCAATACATCTGCTTACGGACAGTTTATGATAAACGTAAATTAAGTAATTCAGAGGGAAATCTTTTATTTGAAGCCTATGAGTACGATTGGAACTTACAAAAATAGTTTTAAAAAACAAAACTGAATTCAAGTAATTGTTGCTTAACTTATTGCTCTGATATTTATACATTTCACACGATTTTAGTGAGAGTGGTGTGAATTTACAATGAAATGTTTGAACCCAATGAACACAAATGAAATGTTTTTATCTTTGTGTGCGCGAGAAAGAGGCATCCATTATAGTTATCAATATTCACTTTCATTAAGAGAAATATTTGAAATTACGAAAACAATGTTATTATTATTATTATTATTATTATTATTATTATTATTACAGTTTTTCAACATTTAAGGTTGTAAAAGCAAAAAGATTGATGAAAAAGAATGATTGGCGACAAGAACCAGCACCGCAGCAATTCCATTTGGTGCCTGGTGCGGAATACCTTGTCAAATTTCCTACCAGTAGGCAGCGCATCACTAATGATAAGTGACTGCACCAGTGAAGCCTCCCAGCGTCTATTTTAACTAACGGCGCCTGGTGCAGGAGCACTGTCCTGTGTCCACGCCACCCTTGCTGTGGCTCTGACGTGAACCACAATGATGATACTTTCTGACACATTTCTGAATTCACTTTTGTTTGAAAATGCATCAAATGGGCAGCTGCTCTTATTCAGAAACAATGTAATTGAATGGCTGTTTTCTATTTTTCTGTAAAGGCAGAAGACCTTTCAGAAAACACGGTCAAAGTGGGCAGTTCGAACCGAATTCCCGACACGCACTGTAAAAAAATTATGCAATGTTACTTCATAAAATTAGTGGCAACATGCTGCCTCCAATTTTATGGAGTAATTTAACTTCTATAATGGTATAATTTAAACTAATATAATTTGTGTAATATTACACACTACTGTAACATAACACCAGTTATAGTGGTTAAATTGCTCAATAAAAGTGAGACAGCAAGTCTGCCACTAATTTTATGGAGTAACGTTACATAATTTTTTTACAATGCGGCATCGCGATAAAGTGGTAGAACTTGGTACCACCAACTCGGTAAACGGTTTTTCCACGATAAATTTCGAAATAGTTAACTGATTCAAATCTTTTTATTATTATTATTAAATTCTCTACAAACTATGGAAAAAAAAAAAACATTTTTTTCAAGTTATAACACAAATATGGTCGATTTTTAAGGATTTTCATTTTTTATTATAATTTTAAAATTGTTTACAAAAATATTTGATTGTTTTTAAAGTATAATCCAGAGAAGAAATCATTTATGAGAAAGATTGATTGGAGACAGGAACCAGCACCGCAGCAATTCCATTTGGCGCCTGGTGCGAAATACCTTGTTAATTTTCCTACCAGTATCACTAATGATAAGTGACGGTGCCGATGAAGCCTCCAAGCGTTTGGCGCTTGTTTCAGGAGCACTGTCCATCCACACCACCCTTGCTGCGGCTCTGACAAAAACTACAGTGATGAAAAATTGTAGACAATTTTTGAAATATTCAAGTTTGGAATTTATAAGTTGAGATTTTTTTCCTAATAAAACGTTTCATTTAATGCAAATATTTATCATTTGAATGAAAATTTATTTATAAATTGCAAATGACACACAAAAAAAAGAGAACTTAAATATCTTTAAAACGCCCAAAACGTTAGCTTGAATTTTATCTTAACCCTTGTTTGGTGTACAATTAATACTGCATTTGTTTTCATCGAGTATTATTTTGTCTTAACAATAACTTTTGTTACTATATACATACAGTAATGATAGTATATGGCTATGCCATACTTATTATGACTTCATTTCTGATTTGACATTTAGTAATAACAATAATAATAAAAGTTTGCAATTCTCTTTGCAACCGTTGGCGATTCCTTTATTTTATACACATATTTCACTCTTTATATTTAAAATATAGGTTACTTTTCTGAACGAATCATGTGTGATAAAACGCAAAAAACTTTATAAATTTGTAATATCTGTTAAAACCTGTTGTAATACGATATTTTCTAAACGTCTCCAAAAACTCTTCCTTAACCTATTATCATGTAAATATGAATCGAATAGTACACAAAATAAGTAGATTCGTTATAGTTCAGACAATGAGAAGATCTTTAAACTTCAGTAAATCTATTTGGATAGCTACGATTAACATTATTAAAGTAAAAGTAATTTTGTTCTCAAAATTAAAAAAAAAAAAAAAAAAAAAAAAAAAAATAGCACCCGAAAAGGCGAAAAAGAAATTTCAAAAAGTGTCCGCAATTTTGGCCACTACAGTGATTATCGTATATTTTGATATATATATATATATTTAAACCTTAAACATCTATACGGTTTTATAATTCTGATCATTATATACGGGGTGAGTCTAAAATCATGGAACAAACTTTGAGGGATGGTAGAGCTCACAATATTAAAACAATTATTGTATAGGAATATATGACAGGAAGTGACGCGCTGAGGTACAAACACCAGGGGGCAATTTGGCGCTTTTTCTTATTTCAAAATTTCTCATTCATACCAGAAAATTCTTATACTATTATTTTCTTTATTTGAGACAGACATTTCATGATTACCTACAGAAAATATTCTTCTTTGAAAATTTCTTGTATGAAATCGAAATTTTTGAATAAAAAAACACAAAATTGACAAATCCATCAAACACCAGAAATACGTGAAAAGAAATAGAAAGGGAATTAATTTTTAATCCAAAAATTTCGATTTCATACCGGAAATTTTCAAAGAAAAATTTTTTCTTTATGTAATCATGAAATGTCTGTCTTAAATAAAGAAAAGAATAGTATAGGAATTTTCTGGTATGAATGAGAAATTTTGAAATAAAAAAAAAGCGCAAATTGCCCCCCATGTTGTTTGTACCTCAACGCGTCACTTCCGGTCATATATTCCTATACAATAATTGTTTGTTATAGTGAGCTCTATCGCACCTCAAAGTTTGTCCCATGATTTTAGACTTCCCCTGTATATTTTTTAAACCTTAAACATCTATACGGTTTCATAACTCTGATCATTATATATATAATCAATATATACATAAATCACTCAAGAAAAAGTTCTTTTTTCTATTCAATCGATTTTATTTTTGAAAGCTCACCTTCTGCGATAAATTATTCAAGCGGTTGTATTTTAATGCGAAGACTCTGCAAGATCAAATTGATTTGATGAAAGGAACTGGTACAAATTTAGAAGAAAAAGGGTTTCTTTTTTTCTCTTAATTAAAGTCTTAATGGGCGAAACCAGAATAACGAGCAACTGCTACAGATTTATGCAAAAGTTTTAATTTTCGACAAAAACTTTCTTCACCGTATTATTCAGAGTTTTGAGTTAACGACAAAATACGAAGATATTACAATTTTTGGCTAAAATAAGCCAATAAATGTTTTGACCCTCTATGCACTAAATTATGAATTCATGAAAATTTTATCTTCTAAAGCATTTTTAGTGAATTGCTTAAACTACATTAAAAGATTTACATAATCATTTAATAAATTTTAGAAGGATTGAAGGATTTAGAAGGATGAATTAAATTTGAATTTATAGGGATTTTGTGCAATATTTATAACTCCACTCAAATATTTTATTTTAAATATTTTTCTTAGTATTTTGTAGAATTAGGAAATGTACAAATATAATGTTCGTACAATAGAAATATAGAACTATTTCCGAATTCAAAAATCCCCCCCCCCCCCCCAACTCCAAGAAAGTTAAAAAGATGCAAAGGCAAAAGCAATCATCTTTTTAAAAATATTTATGTTTTGTGTAACCAGTAATGCTTTTGGAACAAGATAAAGTAATGCCTCTATAACTCATTCTAAACTGTATTACAACTAATCGATGTATTAAATGAATTTTATAATAAATTATTTTAATGGTACTTATAAGTAGCGACAGTAAATAAAGGGTTATTTTGGCCCCCTTTAAAGGAGCATTTAAAGGAGCATGTTATGTTCTTATTAAGAATAATTTCGTATTGCGGACTATACAATTTTTTTTATTTTAACACTTAGATACTGCAGGTATGAATTCTTATCACTGTAATAATTCAATGTGTCTTTGAAAAGTCCCTACCAACAGGGTGTCCGAAAAAAAAAATGTAAATTTAAATAATCCATACGCTAGTAAGTTAAGCGAAACATACTTTTAAAAACCACCAGGTGCAACGCTTGAGAACGTTATTTTAACGGCTAAATCGGCATAGCGAACGGAGTTCAGAATAATATTAAGAAACGCGCGCGCTTGTTTTCATCAACATGGTGTTTTTTTTTCTGGAACAAGTGTTATTGAATTACCAAAGTTTATTTTTACAACAACAAATCGTTCAAAGAAGTGAGAACGCTATTTCGTAAAATGTCTCACGAACAGTTGTTACTTGACCCCCAAATTAACCGAATGGTGTAGCGAATTCATAATGATCATACAATCATCTGCGATGTTGAAACGTGTCTTCATTAGCATTATTAAACATGCAGATGCATGTCTAGAAGTTAAAGGAGGGTAATTTGAACATATATTCTAATTTAAATTCCTATGATTTTTTTCTTTAAACTTCACTAGAGAATTTTGAGAAACACCCTGTAATTTCAACAGCATACGCATTGTGAGTGGCCTCTTGCAAGAGCCTGAATTAATATTTAAAATCCATCTATCAAATATATGCGCTTTTTGTTGCTGTTGTTGTTAAATATATCGTACCTCGTACCCGTCTGGTATGGTGAAGAAAAATTCAATGTTCAGTTTTTTCTTCCTGATCGATAAATCCCACGCTATAAAATATCCCAGACATCATGGCCAAGTCTCCGCGAGCTTGAGCCTTTTCTATTTTTATTTTTTTAATCAGGCAGGGTCTAGGCTTGGCCAGATTCTAATGAACAATATTCGGACACGTCTGTATCGGGTTGTTGTTAAAAAAAAGGTATAATAGCGATTCCGATACTGTACATTTATTTAACGAAATCTTCAGAAATTTATTTTGGACTCATAAATTATAGAAAAATAATTATATATACAGAGTTATAACAGTTGTAAATTTCCAAGTGGGTGAAAAATGTCCTTGCCAGGATATGAACCAGTGATGTCTTGACTCAAGCCGCCAATGCTCTACCAACTAAGCAATCCCAGACAAATCTGGTAATTCACCGAACTAACCTTTAAGGCTGTTTTCAAATCCATAAAGGCAAATTTCTGACATAAGTTTTAATTTAATTTTGTTCGAAAATTTTTGAAACTAGCTGGTGTTTTTTTTTGCGAACGCAATAGATCTTTGAGAAAATAGTGTCAAAGTGGGCGATTTTAACGAATTTTCGCGCGAAGGAAGAAAGAGACTCAATAGCGGGCGAAAAACTTGTTTATCACGTGATCAAAATTCCTTATAACTCAAAGGGTAATTAATTGATCAAAAAATGGAAAAAACAGTTCAATTCCAAATCGCCTCCATGGCCAGGCTTTCCAATTTTATACCTTTCCGTTAAAAAATGAATTTGTAAATGTATTAAAACGTTTTGCGCTTGTTGGGAAGAGCAGTTAAGAACAGCCTTAACGACCACAGCGTCTGATCTGATATCTGAATCAGATCAACAGAATAAATCGAAGGTTATTTTTGGAACTGCAATAAACGCTGCATGCGAGATTATATTATATTCATTTTAAACAAAATTATTCAAGTGGTAAATAAATCATAACAGTTGTAAATTTCCAAGTGGGTGAAAAATGTTTGGGCCAGGATTCGAACTAGTTATGTTTTGGCTGAAGCCACTTCGAAATTTACAACTGTTATGATTTACTTACCAATTGAATAATTGTGTTAAAAATTAATCTAATATAATTACGCATGCACCATTTACTGCAGTTCCACAGATATCTTTCGATTTATTCTGTTGAACTGATTCAGATATGAGACCTGATGCCGTGATCGGTAAATTTTAGTTGTTTGAATTAGTCTTCCACATTCGTCCGGGATGGCTCAGTTCGTAGAGAACTGGCGGTGTAACGTCAATAAATGTAACTTAAAGAAGTAATTCTTAAACTTAAATGAGGAGAACTTTGAGTTCATTTTCCACACATTTATTAACGATACAGACAGCACACACAGCAAGCACACATACAATCACAGGACATATATAACTTAATCTTTAATTCTTTCGGAGCTGGCTCGCTCCTCCAAACGAAACCGACCGTCCTCGGTCGCCACCAGAACGCATCTCATCACCCACGGGCGCTCTTCGAGAGTTCAGTCTATCTAATTGGCAGCCACGTGGTATTCCACGTGGTAGCCACGTGGTATCAAGTGCCAGTCAGCACTTTTCAATATTTACATCATTAAAATCCGTTTACAACTTTACATCTGGAGAACGTGAATGCATTGGCATGCGAATTTATAGTTTAGTTAGTGGTCATCTGGTTTCTGCATGAGCTCAGATGAAACGTCACAGTGGTTTCAGCCAAGACATCACTGGTTCAAATCCTCGCTCGGACATTTTTTCACCCACTTGGAAATTCACAACAATTCTGATTTATGTACCAATTGAGTAATTGTGTTAAAAATTAATCTAATATACAGGGTTAGCCTAAATGATTCATTGGGTTTCAAAAGACTGTTTATTTACAAGTATACGACGTACAAAGACGGGTGATACAGGAAAAGATACATACACTCAGCAAGTTTCTGGCACATACTAAAACAGTTCAATGTGTGCGCCCTTAGTCACCCGGCACACACCCCAGCGGTAATCCAGTTCCGTCTATATGATCAATAGCATGTTTCTTTCAATGTCCGTCACAGCAGCGGTGATACGTTCCTGCTTTTAAACTTGGTGAATGTATGTATCTTGCCATGTATCACCCGTCTTTGTAGGTTGTATACCTCTCAATACATAGTATTTTGAATCCCGATGAATCATTTAGGATAACCCTGTATATTAATTTAGAGATTTTTAATGTTTTGATTTTCTTTTATTCTAAATTAAATTAACTTTGCAATGAGTCTTCAGCTGATTATAATTAATTTTATTTCATATTTTATGGATTGTAGATATATATAATCCCAAAAATGCCTACGCTTTCAAAGTTTTGAATAAATATACTATATGCAATGTTCTTTCTATATATATATATTTTTTTTGTTATTGCAGTATAAATTAAAAAAATATCGGCAATTAGTCGAAAAGCTGAATGCGACTGGGACAACCCGAGTCCGAGGAATTATCCGAGGAATTATCTAGTAATGGCTAGCCACAAGCATGTTAATTGATGTTCTATTCCAATATATAGTATATCCAGATTTATAAGATGTGCACACTGATATAAACTAAAAAACATGCAACACAAGAAATGAGAAATTTACAGCAGAGTGAACCTATTGCTTGAGATTTTCAGTTGAAGTGGATTAACTGAGTTTTAGAAAAAATAAGGCTTTTAAAGAAAAGAAAAAATCATGACTACTCATGTATTATGACTATTCTACATTACTCAACATTACACAACGATACTCATTTATTAGTTAGAAAATGCTTGAGTTTGTTTCAATTCAATGTTTCATAACTATTAAGGCATAAAAAGAAAGTATTCTGTAAATTAGTGTATTTTAACATTCTGAAAACATGAAAAAAAGTCTCTTGGTAATAAAATCACTTAAAAATTTCAATCATGCTAGGCAACTTATCTTTTAAAAAGATCCATCTAAAATATACTCTGGAAGAACTTTAAATTAGAAATCAAATTATTTAATTAAATAATAATGGCACAAAATTTTTCCTATACATAAATAATACATTATATACATAATACATAGCATACCATATATATAAATAATATACATCATTTTGCTACTTGAAACAAAATATGTTATGGTTGCAATGGATATTCTTAATTGTTAACTGCTAAAATAAATTAAAATTATATTTTGACATTCGTTGAATTTTTAAATTATATTACGTTAACCAAATACATTTCAGTTAAAAGAAATTTTAACAAAACATGGATGTATCTCAAAAGTTTAATGTGGAATCAAAGAAGTTCTATTTCAGTTTACATCGATAATTATTTTCAAAAATGAGTATGTTGTAGATCTTATTTATACTATATTAATATTTTGTAGGGAATTGCAGACAGACAGACAAACAAGGATATAGATTATAAAACAAATTAAAATCGAGCATAATAGTAGCGATATTGAACACACGCGGTTGCCACGAAAATACTAAAATTTTATTTTGAATCCACTCTTTCTGCAAAGAAATAGTCGCCTTATTTAATTACAGAAATTTTGTATTAAAATTGGACGATTAACACTACTTGAAAATAGTGGTATTCAAAATAAAATTTTTGTATTTTCCTGGAAGCTTGATTGAGCAAAAAACATCAAATAAAATTTTTTATACAAAATTTAAATTTTTTATTTACTTATTTTAATTGTTATGAAGATTTGAATTTTCCACAACGGTGCAACTTTTATTGAAAGGTCTAAGGGCAGATATTCCTTTTTAAATCTTTCAGAAGAAAAAACAGGAAAAATTGAAACAAAATACGTGTCTGTCTCCATTATTTTTTATACTTTACAGTAAACTTCCGATTATCCGTCACTGTATCAACTGTCACTCTCGGTTAACCGCTACCCCCTCCGCTACATGTATATATATATATATATATAACCATTATAGAATATTACAATTCATCATCAATTTCAAATAAAATTTATAAATCGAGTATCAAGACATGATGCAAACATTATACATATTAAATTTGATTTCAACAATTATTAAATTAACTGATCACTAATGAATTTTTTAAAAACTAGATCCAATCACGCGTAAATGAAGTATTAAAATGTTATAACATTTAAATTTGGTGAAAGGACAATATTATAAGTACTAAATACAAATAAATAAATAAATAAATAAAATTGTACAATTAAACTAAATAGTAGTACAGAAATAGGTTGATTTTAAATATATGAATTTTAATAGAGACCAAGAGAGATGATAAACTTGCAGCATCAAATGGAATTTCTTACATAAGGACATCATGTAACTACATAAGTAGAAATCAAAATGATGATACACTATAAAAATGCGCA
Organism: Maratus speciosus; assembly: GCA_963932465.1. Taxonomy (NCBI): domain Eukaryota; kingdom Metazoa; phylum Arthropoda; class Arachnida; order Araneae; family Salticidae; genus Maratus; species Maratus speciosus. Next base: position 562,344,272 of record OZ010787.1, on the reverse strand, counting down.
GTTGCAGCAATAAACTTAGCGCATAAAAATTAAGAAGTTTTCTAACGTTGCAAAACATTTAGCTAACCGATATTATATATTTAAAAAATATATAAGATACCTATAATAAAAATTGGTGTTGGAAAAAGAATTTTACCAATTCAAAGTGAAATTATAATATATCTTTACAGCAAACATTCATAATGACTTGCGCATTAGCAGCATAGTAATTTGAGTGATAATATATAACTATTATAGAATGTTACAACTCATTATCAATTTCAAATAATATATATATATATATTATCAGAAACTAATTTCGAAAACGCAGCTGCATTGTAAACCCAAGTCAGTCGGCACTATTCCGAGAAAAATGTTTGGTTATGAGAAATTAACGGTTAACGAAATTATTCAAAATAATGATTCAGGAGTCAGTCATGAAGAAGTGGAGACTATGCTCTCGAAGTGCATTAAATGGTTTGAGATACAAGAGGAAGCAGATGTAACCCAAGTACTTTTATTACGTAGAATCCGTAATCTTGCTGCAGCAAAAGCGCAATCAAAACACAAACAAAATTTTATGATGGATTAGATAAAACCAGGTACTACATATTTTTTCTGTAAAATTCTAAATTTGTCCCGTAAATTGATATCTTTTTATACATTATTCTTTTTCTTAACAAATGCACTGAACAGATTAAAAAAAAGTGTTTAAATATTCTTATTTACAAACTGGCGAAAATAAATGTAATTTTAGTAACGGTTTTGTAGTGTCTTTTGATTATCCGTCTATTTCGATCATCCGCAATATCGTCAGTCCCGTGGGTGACGGATAATCGGAAGTTTATGGTATTTACTTTTCATCGCTATTAACAAACACCTTAAAAATTTACATTTATATAATCAAATAAATAAATAATATTTCAGGTACGCATTAAAATCCTTTTTGTAATGAAGTAAATTGGGTCGTTTGATTTTTTTCATTCACTTCAAAAAAGTAAGACGTTATTCAAATAAACTCATGATTATGGCAGTATCTAAACAAATAATAAATTTATTCCGAAAAAAAAAAATGCTGCAAATATCTTTCAATTTGTCTGTCGATCAACTATTTTAATAAATCCGCCGTTGCAACGCAAATAGTTCTCGCACCTCCACTCTCTGATTTCCACCGAAAGTTAAAATTTATTATTTATATTCTTTTCCACAATTCCAGAATAACTTTCTTTTGTTTTCTTTTCTTATTAATTCGATTGAAATTCCTCGTTTAGTGATGAAACGTAAGTCAAGAATAATTAAGTAGCGATTTTGTCGGTAATACTTCTTATTTTTCATTAATTTGCCGATGTAACGTATAAGGGAGATTTTCCAATTTGAGGGTAATTCTGTATGTCTACATTTTTAAAACTATAACATATATGTAGTAACCCTTTTTTAGCTATAGAAAATAATAAAAAGTTGACGAAAATTTAAATTTTTAAAACCATAATTAGTTATTAATAAAAAATAAATAATTATTATTTTTAAATTGTTAATAATAATTTATTAGTATTATCAAATTATTCATAATTATTAATTATTATTACTATTAAGTTATTAATAATAATTAATTATTATTACTTAATTATTAACAAGATATAACAGTTATATATATTATTATTAAGTTATGTAAATTATATATTAATAAGTTTTAACAGCTACGAAAGTTCTAATAAGTTAATAATCATATTATTATGTTATATAATTACAATGGTTTTATTACTTAATATACTATATATTATAATTATACTATTAAACTATTATAGTATAATTATACTATAGTATTATAATTATACAATTATATAGTATAAATAATGTTTATGGACGCATTAGAATCCTTTTTGCAATGAAGTAAATTGGATAGATTGATTTTCTTCATTCACTTCAAAAAAGTAAGACGTTATTCAAATAAACTCATGATTATGGCAGTATCTAAGCAAATAATAAATTTATTTCGAAAAATAAATGCTGCAAATATCTTTTTCAATTTGTCTGTCGATCAACTATTTTAATAAATACGCCGCTACAACACAAATAGTTCTCGAAACTTCACTCTCTGCTTTCCAACGAAAGTTAAAATTTTTATTGGTATTCTTTTCCACAATTCCAGAATAACTTTCTTTTGTTTTCTTTTCTTATTAATTTGATTGAAATTCCTCGTTTATTGATGAAACGTAAGTGAAGAATAATTAAGTAGCGATTCTGTAATACTTCTTATTTTTTATTAATTTACTGATGTAGTACGTGTAAGGGAGATTTTTAAATTTCAGGGTAACTATATATTATATATATTAAAATATAGAAAAATATTTTTTTACTATAGAAATTAATAAAAAGTTTATGAAAAAATTAAATTTTTAAAAGCATATTTTGTTATAATTAATAAAAAAAAATAAATAATTATTATTAATAAAAATAATTTATTAATATTATTAAATTATTCATAATTATTGATTTTCATTACTATTAGTAGTACGCTATTAATGATAATTAATTATTATTACTAAATAATTAATAATAATTAATTTATAATAACTTATATCAGTATTATTAAATTATGTAAGTTATACATTAACAAGTTATAATAACTATGCAAGTTATAATAGTTATATTAAGTTACCTTAATAGTCATATTATTATATTATATTGTTATAATAGTTACTTACAGAATATATCTATCATTATTATACTATTATAGTATAATTATACTATACTATAGTATTATTATTTCTGTACAATTATTTAGTATTATTGTTATTTACAATATGTTTTAATGCATAATTATGTTTAATTAATTAAATAACACTTAATTATAAATATTAATTACATTAATTTTAGATAATAAATTATTAACACTTAAATAATTAATAATTATACAAACTTAATTAACAATTTTCATAACAGTAATTAGAGATTTATTACTTGTAAATCATTTCTTTTTTTTTTTTTTTCAATTTTGTAAATTTTCAATTTGAGCATGCATGTCTTCAATTTTTGTCTACTACAAAATTCAAACAATTTCATTATGAGTTTTACTGCTAACTGAATTTTAACAGGAGAATCCCAGAAAGATTTTGAAATTTGTCACTGCACATATTTAATTTTATATTACTTTTTCCTTCTCAATCAAAATTCACATCAACATATTTTAGACTGAAAACTGTCCTTTACACGCTAAAAGATAATGTGTTCAAAATGTAATTTATAACACTTTTTAAATATTTGATCTGTTAACCTTTTTTAATAAAATAAATATATAATATATATAATATATAAAATAAATATCATGCATTAACTTTATTTACTGCATACTTATTCAAATATTTGTAAAACAGGTGTGATTTGAAAGATATTTTTTATATATATAATATTTGATTTTTATTGCCTTTTGAAACTTTCTAATGTTAATATATTTTTTAAATAATTTATAAACTTATGGTGACTTAGTTGAATTTATTACATTTATTTACATTAAAAAAAATCTTATTCTGCACAGTTTATTTACATGTGTTATTTTACAGTTAAAGCATGTCTCATTGTTACTAAAACTGTATGTTTTTTGATAATATGAAAAACAAAAACAATGTTTCTAAAATAATTTTACGAGCTGATAATTTTTCTTCGGACGGCAAATATTTCTGCTTTCTTGAAAATGAAAATAACTCGTATAATGCTAAAATGTGATCCGAAAAACACTTTTACGGGTCATAATAATACGGGGTCATAATACGGGTATAATTTAAAGAGTATTTGAGAACAAACATGACACCGTGAAAGAGACATAATAATTTATTAAAATATTTACGAAGCAGGTAGTATTTATTCAACGATATATTGCAATGTTTATTGCTGTACATTTTCATAACATTTTCATTAAGATGGAGTCAAAAACACTGGTGTCGTGAAGGAAATTTTCACCTTGTTATTAATAAACAATATAACATACTTATAACTACTTAAATGGTGACTCAAAAATATAAAAATATTATTTAATGCAACCCTGAGATCTTTCAAACACACACGCGTTCATTTTCAAAGGGAAAAAGATGACTGACTGAATAGAAATACATTTTAAAAACAAAAACAAAAATAGTACGCATGCGCAAGCGGAGTTCAGTCCATTTCTCTGCAGAGGGGTGAAAAGATCATTTCATATTATCAGGAGGTCTTGAAATATTTAGGATATTGTACCAAATTTCGGAAATATTATCAGTTCATATTATCAGGAGGTCTTGAAATATTTAGGATACTTTACCAAATTACCGGAATATAATATAATATAATATTCCCGCAATTTGGTACAACATCCTAAATATTTCAAGACCTTCTGATAATATGAACTGATCTTTTTACCCCTCTGCAGAGAAATGGACTGAACTCCGCTTGCGCATGCGGACTATTTTTGTTTTTGTTTTTTAAAAGTATTTCTATTCAGTCAGTCATCTTTTTCCCTTTGAAAATGAACGCGTATGTGTTCGAAAGATCTCAGGGTTGCATTAAATAATATTTTTATATGTTTGAGTCACCTTTTAAGTAGTTATAAGTATGTTATATTGTTTATTCATTAAGATGGTGCAAAAAAATAAATACGTAAATAAAATTCCCCCAACCAACAACGCGAAGCTTTCTGATACATTGTCTAACTCGTTTTAAACCATAAAAGCTTGCAGGAATAATTATTGAATTGATTTCTAATGAAACAATTTTTTTTCTGTTTTTTTTTTTTTTCCCGATAAATAAATTACACCTTGAGTTAGAAAGTAGCCAGTTTGGATTTATAATACTCAGCAGTGATTTTTAATAACTTCCAGTCGACTCTAAACTGAATACGCTTGAATAGCATGAGTCGGCCTATTAACTTAAAATAAACAAAAACTTTAATAATATTCCAAATTCTAAAATCTAAAATGTAACACTTTCTAAAGCTCAAGCTTTAAGAAAACTGTTTTGGTTTTTCATTAAATGCTGAAACATTAATGAACTGACAATAGTAAATGAAATTACCTATATTTTATCATTATCATGCAGATAAACAGAATAATAGTAAACATAAATACATGTGCTACTATTAGGGCGCCAGGCACGACAGGATTAAATAAGTACAAAAAGTGTTTAATTCTATTTTAGATTTATATAGTCTTCTGCCCTTAACGAAAAACGAAAAACAAATATTGAATAACATAGTTTTTTAATAAAAGTTGGCCTGCCAATTTCATATGTTTGCGAATAAAGCTGAATTAAAAAATGTGACTGAAAGTAGTCAATTTCGATTTTAAAACAACCTTAATTTAACCTTTTACTTATGGAATACTCAGTATATAAAAATCTTTTAAAACGTTTTTAGGTGTAATTTTAAAGGTATAGTTAGGTATAAACATTATACAATGAGTAAGTATATTAACAGATATTAGAAATAATAATGTTTTGAGGTATAATTAAAGATATTGTTAGATGTAAATATTATAACATGAGTAGGTATATTAACTGAACTATGTGAGTATAAATAAAGGTACAGTTAGGTATAAATATCATAGCATTACTAGGAACAGAAGCTGAACAGAAAAAAAAACTATAATAATGTACCAACTTATTAAATTCACATTACAATAGCTTGAACTTTTTTTGTTTTGTTTTATTGTTAAATTCTGAAACATAAACGAAGTGACAATAGTAAATGGAATCACATATATTATTATTACTACATACACATAATATTAACAGTAGATGTAACGACAGAATAGTAAATGTAAATACGTGCGCTATTATTATGACGCTAGACAGGGTTAATTAAGTAGAAAAAATTAAGCCTACTTTAGATTTATACATTGCACTGTTAAAAATTTGCAGCAAAGTAACAGGTCTATCGACCATTTTTATAGGAAACGGGTACATAAAAATAAATTAACTGTATTCTGACCATAATATTGACAACAATGTGGTCAGAATACAGTTAAATTACGGTTACATAATTGTTTTCTATAAAAACGGTCCATAGACATGTTACTTTGTTGCAATTTTTTTACAGTGTGACTAATGAAAAAATATATATTTGCTCAAGAAATACAGGCCATTAGTTAATACTTTTACTGAACTTATATGATAAACATTCAAAAGGCTATGACAAATAGTCGGTATAGAAAACAATTCAGAGCAAATTCTTTCTACACGATTGAAGTCCATCATTTTGATTGTTGAAGAATAGTAAATGTAAATACGTGTGCTATTAGTATGACACTATAGACAGGGTTAAAAAAAATTTAAACCTATTTTAGATTTACACATTGACAAACGAAAAAAATATATTTGCTCAAGAAATACAGGTAATTAGTTACTACTTTTACTGAACATATATGATAAACATTCCAAAACTTACTACAAAGAGTCGGTATAAAAAAATTTCAGAACAATTTCTTTAGAATAAATTTCGTAGAATAAATTTCGTAGAAAAAAGCATTTAGCCTATTTTAGATTTATACTTTGACTAACAAAAATATATATATATATATATATTTGCTCAAGAAATACAGGCAATTAGTATAAGATGCTAAGTATAACAGACTTTTACAGAAGATATATGATAAACATTCAAAAACCTACTACAAGTAGTCGGTATAAAAAAAATTCAGAATAAATTCTTTCTACACAATTGAAGTCCATCATTTTTATTGTTGAAGAACAGTAAATGTGAAAACGTATGCTATTATTATGACGCTAGGTAGGGTTAATTAAATAGAAAAAATTTAAGCCTATTTCAGATTTATACATTCACTAACGAAAAAAATACATTTGCTTAAGAAACACAGGCAATTAGTTAATACTTTTACTTAACATATATCATAAACATTCAAAAGCCAACTACAAAGAGTCCGTAAAAAAAAAAAAAAAAAAAAAAAAAAAAAAAAAAAAAAAAATCAGAACAAATTCTTTCTACACGATTGAAGTCCATCATTTTGATTGTTGATTCTACCATTGCATAACTGTGGATTACTAAAATGTATTCCAGTAATCCGCTTTATGTGACAACAGGTTTCAAAAATTTTATTACCGAATTTTATATATTCCTAACCATTATTTTAAGAACCGGATCACCAAATAAGCAAGGTTATTGCCAAAAAATTTGTCTCCATGGTTTTACACCTGACTTTCCGTAGCAGTAAATAACTACATATATTTCTTCATAATGGCAAAACATAATTCTTAAGTACAACTGGAATCCTAAAATCTACTTTAAAAGTCTGTTATGACTGCTGGAGCCGTAACTAGGGATTCAAACCGGATTTTATGTACTTTTTTTCAATTGATTGGACACGGCTAATCTTTTAATTTACGAGTTTTCTTCTGCAAACACCTCCTTTCCTTTTCTCGTTGCCGACTTTTAAAAAACATACATGCAGTAGGCACTCGCCTAATGAGAATTTTTAGAAGCCATGCCAAGGCATTCGTAATAGCATTTTCTTATTTGCTGAAGCATCTCGGTTCTCGCAGACCAATATTTTATTGAAATGAGTAGCTTCTCGATCCAGGGGTTCCAGGGGTCGTAATTTATAAACTAAACGGAGCGTTTTGTTTATTTTAAAAATGTTCGTTTGTGGGAAAAGTAAATTTATTTTCATGCACATAATAAATTATCTCTACCTAACTGTAGAATATGCAATTTTTGTTCACGTTTAAGCTCTAGATGTATCATGATTATTGATTTCAGCTTTCATTTTTTGAAGGAGGATACATTATTTATTTCAATAAGCGGTTTAAATGGGATACATTTTTGAATTAATAACGGAAGAAAAGTAAACAAGTAAATAAAAATTCAGATAAGAGTAGAAAAATTATTTTATAAGTTTATAAAAGTAAATTAATATTAGTTTCTCGTGAATCGTTTAAAGGGGCGTCAAGGTTTTTTGTGATGAAATTTACTTCTTAACACGCTATGGTAGTAAAATTTTATAAAATTTATTCCTTTATACGACGATTCTTTTTTAAAAGTACTTGATTGTTTATTTTTTTTTTTTTCGTTGCATTATTTTGAAAAAGTAATTTAAAAATATTTTCTAATGACTCGTTTGAGAGCGATAAAGACTAATAATTAATGATCGACCAAAACAGGGTTTTAAGACCTTAAACGAAACCGAAAACGAATTTTAGTAATCTTATTATTTTCGGCCGAAAACGAAAATGAAAATGTCCTACTTTTTTCAAGTAGTTAATACATGCATACATAAATGTATATATTTATTAATTAATTATACGTGTGGCCCAAATTTATTATGCAATGGTTTATTTCTATATAAAATAAAATGTAATTAATTCATCAACGACACAAAATGATTTTCTAATTGTGCGAATTTCATCTAATTAAAAAAAGTTTTAGGTATACGTACCTCGACATCTTCTATAGTAATTTTTTTAAATGATTATCTGTTATACTAGAATTTCTCAAAGGGTATTAAAAACACTTCTACGGTTTCAAACTAAAAAATTTCTATTACTGTTAAGTTTGCAGCTTTTAATGCGCACGTGAAAAGTGTCTTCAAAGTTTAGTGGCATATGCATTTCTTGCTTTATATTTTGCGTCTTGAATCAGTCATGCCAAAAAACGAATCGCCGAAAACGAATTTTCGGCGAAACTCTAATTTGGGGCTGAAAACGAAAACGAAAACGAATTTTCGGTCGATCTCTACTAATAAGATAGTTTACTTCTTACTAAAATATAGTAAACAAATTCATGCATATAATATATGATCTCAACCTAACTGTAAAATATGCATTTTTTTACCGCGTTTTAGCTCTAGATGGATTTAGGTAATGGATTTCTTCATTTTTGAACGAGGATACATTATTTATTTTAATAAGTGGTTTAAGTGGCATAAATTTTTGAATAAATAATAATAGTGGAAAAATAAATTTTATAAGGTTTATTAAAAGTAAAATAATATTATTTATGGGTGAATCGTTTATGAACTATCAATACATTTTGTGATGAAGTTTACCTATTAACGAATTATAGGAGTTATGCTTAGAAAATTATAAAAGTAAATTTGTATTTTTATCTAACAATTTATTTAAAAGCTGCCGTAGTCTACAATTTTATTTTATTTTCTTACAAATTGTTTGAGAGACATCAAAATTTGTTTGTGATGAAGTTATATTTTATTTATTAACACTTTATAGAAGTAATGTTATAAAAATTCACTTTCAGAACTTTATAAAAGTAAATATATATATATTTTAATCTAATGACTCATTTTACAACTATCACAATCTACATTTTATTGAATTGTAATTAGTTTGTGTTATTTTGTAAAAGTATTTAAATAATATTTAAAACATTAATTAATTAAAAGACACGGACACAGTAAACATACAGTAAACATAAATACAGTAAAGTTACACTTTGCTCTAGTAGGTAACATTTTTATGCATATAATAAATTATCGCTACATAAGTTTTGTGATGTAAAATTTTTTTTGAAGTTTTAGCTCTAAATGAAGCAAGATTATGGATTTCAGCTTCAATTTTTTTTCGAGGATACGTTATTTATTTCAGTAAGTGGTTTAAATATCATGCAGTTATCGTTTAAGTAATAACGAATTAGAACATTATCTAACAAAAATCTGCCGTAGTGTAACAATTTAATATTATTTTCTTACGAATCGTTTAAGAGGCATAATTTTTTTGTGATTAAGTTAAATTTTATTTTTTAACACGTTATAGTAATGCTTTAAAAATTCACTTTCACAACTTTATAAAAGTAAATATATATACATATATAATAAATTTGAAATCACAAATATATGAAGAAATTGATAAAGTTCTAAAGATGATTTAGAAATGAAGATATGAAACCAGTATGTAAAATAAGAAACTATGAATGACTCACAGATATATATATATATAGATATATATATAAACATTATATAATTACAATTCATCATTTATTTCCAATTACTAAAATTAAATTAATAAATTTAGCATCAATACAAAACACTGACATTATACAAAATAAAAATGGAACCTATTACTTGTAACACAAAATCAAGCACAATACCACTAATTCACTAGCACACTGCGGACGATTAATCCATATAAAACAAATGAGAAACAACCAAATTTTGATACAATAACCTATTAAAGACAAAAGATACAAATAACCAGCGAAATAATGTTGAACCATTAAAAGACATATCATAAACAAATAATAGATCAATTGAATGGATGTAGCAGGAAGCTTATATAACATTTCACTTCATCAGGGATACATGAAATACAAATACAGTAAACTCTGTCTAAGGCGGAATCGGTCGGGACTGAGAAAACTTTCCGTGGTAGACAATATTCCGGCTTATGCAAAAGAGACCTCCCCCCCCCCCCAAAAAAAAAAAGCACAGATCGTATAATTTTTTACGTTCGTAACTTTTATTATCGTTCTTTAAAATGAAATTTTTATTGAAATCCGACTTGTTATTAAATTTATTGTGTTTAATAATTTCGCAAAATGTTATTTAAACATAATAATAAATATTACCAATACGAAATTGCTTTAATTCTCAAATTTATTGAAAATCATTTAATTTAACCAATACAATTACATACCTCATATTTCACATAGTAGTTTAAAGAATCAAAAAATAATCTTTTATCGATCCTTGTTTTTTCTTTAGGTAAGTCTGTTATTATCGGTATTTTTTTCTTTGAACAATAAAAATATTTTCGAGTCACCTAATTCTTCTCAAGCAGTCCTGATATGTTTAAAATCACCGCTGTCTTCAACGTTTTCAGAATCGTGAAGATCAGAATTCTTCATTTGCATACTATACTACAAGCATACTATACAACAACAAGCATAATATACTTTATTTTAGACAATACATATTTTCATAAATGTGTACTCTACTAGTAATAATGAGAATAACTTTTAAATACAAATTTTTATAGGAAAAAATAGCATAAGCAAGAATTCCTTAAAATTTAAGTTGTTTCACTTCTTTTCAATTAACTTTTTTGAAGTATTACGGAATTTAATTATTATTGAGTTCGACATCGAGTATTTCACGTATATAATCAGTTTTAAAGTTTCGTAAACGAAATGCCTTTCATTTTTAAAATATCCTTTTTCCCGCCTTATGCAAAATTTCGGTTTCGGTGGGACCTTAAAACCCTTTCCGTTTCCGCGTTAGGCAGATTCCGGTTTATGCAGCATGAAGTAATGTTATTTTCTATGGGTTCACCGGGACTTGAAAAATTTTCCGCGGTAGACAGATTTCCGGCTTGCACAGAGTCCGCCTTAGACAGAATTTACTGTATAAGCAAAAACATAGTCGATTTCTCTAAAAGAATCCAGCAATAAGCTAAAAATTGAATTCCTTATGTACACGATGGACTATACTCCAAAAAGTATAAATTTACCGTGCCATATAAATTTAATGATTATATATATATATGTGTGTGTGTATTTTAATCTAATGGCTCATTTTACAACTATCGCAGTCTACATTTTACTGAATTGTATTATTTTGTGTTATTTTGTAAATGTAATTAAATAATATTTTCTAATGGCTTAATCGAAAGTCACGAATACTAATAATGAAGTTACTTCTTACTATAGTAAGTAATATTATTGTGCATAATTAATTATCGCGGCCTAAGTGTTATGATATGAAATTTTAGTTGAAGCTTTATCTCTAAATGAAGCATGATTATGGATTTCAGCTTTTATTTTTGTTCGAGGATACGCTAATTTTTTCAAGAAGTGGTTTAAATATCATGCAGTTTTTAATTAATAACGAAATAAATTGCAGATTTTATAAATTTAAAAAATAGCAGAATAACTTAATGTTATTGTTACCAGGTGCCTCCCTCCCCAAAACGTTGGCGAATGCTGTTACACTTGGCAAACTTACAAATTTAGTTGACAAATTTGTTTAAAACTTTAATAAAAACTATAATACACTTTCTACCCAGCAAAGAGGAAATTGCTGGTCAGCAGCAAGATAGGTGCTGGCAATGATGGAGAAGTGCTGGCTGATGGTCTACCACTGCATGACCACTGCTGGACAGCTTCAGTCAACTTTGCTGCTGGAAATCATCAGATAAAATTCTGGTGGGCATCCATTTTATCTCATTCGCTGGCCCACCACCACATAGAAGTGCACGAACTTTTGCAGTATTAGTCCTGGAAAACCTTACGCTAGGTGGCCCTGCGAATATCGAAGACATTGAGTATTTGAACACAAATCTGAAATGAATATCTTAACACAATTTAAGCTGTGAGGCTAATTTTTTTGAAACTGTAAAAAATATAGCACCACTGCCACCAACAAAATAAATAAATAAATGAATAAATAAATAAATTCTTTATTTCAACGCACTTTTTTTTCTCCTTAAATCTGGTTTTACTAGGTTACAAAAGATTTCGGTTTTCATAATTTACGCAGTTCAGAATCAATAAAAAAAAAGCGTATAAAATACATAGGATTTCTATACAATAGAATAATTTCTATACCAGTTTAATGATTGGGAACGTAAATCACAAAAGAAACAAATTTGAAATAGTGTAATGAGAGCTTGAAAACTACGAGCAGTCTTAGCGTACGCTGAAAGCACTTGTTCATGTCCGATCACAAAAACAAAGCAGCATCGAGCGCCGTTAGTACTTGGGAGGGTGACCACATGGAAACCGCTCTAAGTTCAAATATTTCTATAGCTCTTGGTGAAACTAGCTTATAGAAAAAAGAGCAATAATTATATAATACTTTGTTTTTTTATATAGAATTCTATAAGAAATTCTTGTAAGGGAAAGTGCTGGACCAGCAAAGGAATAGCAGTGGAATATGTGCTAGCACTGCAGGAAAAGTGCCGGATTGAAGTAATGGGACGGCATATCAATGCTGGCCTGCTGTTGGCCATCACTGATGGGCCAGCTGCATTCGGCTTGGACACTTTTCGACAGGTTTAAGTAATGGCGCCCTTACACTTTACCGCTGATGGCACTGCTGGCTGCCATCTTTTTTCCAGCTGATGGTCCACTGTTTCATACTTTGCTGGGTATTTCCGATAGACTTGGCAAAAGTTACAAATCTAATTAGGAATATCATTAAACTTTTTAAAAATATGAACTATATTCCATTTTCTAATTGTGGGAACTTGGCAAATTTATAAAACTAGTTGGCAAATATTGAAATTTGACGTGGCAATTTTAAGGTCCTCTGCCCCCCCCCCCCCCCCTGAAGAATAAGTCTTAGCGAGGGCTCTGATTGTTACTTAATGTCTTGTGAATTGTTCAAGAGGCATCAAATCATTTTGGGGTGAAAGTTACTTCTTAACAGGTTTTAGTAGTTATATGCATGGAAAATTCACTTTTACAACTTTGTAAAAGTAAATTTCTATATTTATCTAACGACTTTTCTAAAAGTTACCGCAAATAAATATTATTTTCTGGCGATTCATTTCAAGAGGCATTCAAACAGTTTTTTTCCAATTTTCTGTAAAGGCAAAAAATCTTACAGTAAATGCTGTCAAAGTGTTTTAAACCAAACTTCCGGAAGCGGCAGCGCGGGAGAGGCTATATTGCTATCACGATAAAATTGCTATCACGAGGCAACAATCGCTTTTAATTCAATATGTAATTATTTTAATTAAAAAATGTAAAAAACTGTTCAACCACAAGTTGCTTCAATAATTATACTAATAAGTGTCATGTTTTTAGGTTTGAAAATGAGTAAGAAAATGTGTCAGAAAGTTTCACATTGTTGAGTGGGAAAAAATATTTTTTCGAGAACCACCTTAACATTTTATGCTACTTATGTTTGGAAATTTAGAGTTTATAATTTTATAAAAGTAAATTTACATATTTATCTAACGATTCATTTAAAACATGCAGTTTATTTTATACAGAATTGTATTAATTGTGCTAATTTGTAAAAGTAATTGCGTAATATTTTCTGTTCACTAAGAATAACGGAGTCTAATAATATATAGTATATTCTTTCTAAATTATAGTAAGTAAATTTTCATGCGTATAAATAAATTATCTCTACCAAACTGTGGAATATGCAATATTTTTTTCAAGTTTTAGCTCTAGCTGCATCATGATTATTGATTTCAGCTTTCATTTCTGAACGAAGATACATTATTTATTTCAATAACGAACATACATTATTTATTTCAAAATATAAATTGCTATTTCTGCTGAGTATAGTTAAGAGTGAGGTAGTTTAACTGAAATCTGCCAATTATAATTAGAAAAGTCTCTTTTATAACATTATAAAATTAAATTCAGTGTCTTTTTTTTTTTATTATTATTTTTTCAAGGTAATTGTAGTTATATGCAATAAAATTTGCATTGAACTTCCTTTTAGTTTTGAAATTGAAAACATAAAATTACTCTACGAACATGATATATTTTTTAAATGGTAGTAAACAGAACATTTCTATTTTTTGAAAATGCAATGCATAATTATTGCAAGAAGAAAAATATATTTAAAGTGTAAATCATAAATCTGTTCTCGTTGCCAAGTGGAAAATGAATGGCTTTAAAACTCAGCTGCCATTCAAAGAACAATATATAGTAAACTAACTGACAATTGGAAATGGGTATTCTCAAATCGAAAAGGACAACTTTCTGACATAAGTTTTAATTTATTTTTGTTCAAAAATGCATGAAACTAGCTGGTTTTGTTGTTCAGAAACTATATAATGGAGCTGTTTTCCCATTTTTTTTTTTTTTTTTTTTTTTTTTTTTTTGCAAATACAATAGATCTTTCAGAAAATAATGACAAAGTGGGCGTTTTGAACCAAATATCCGCGCGAAGGGAGAAAGATCACTCATGAGCGGGCGAAAAACGGGTATGTCACGTGATCGAATTCGCTTCTAACTCAATAGGTAATTGTAATTGATTGATCTAAAAATGGAAAAAACAGTTCCATTCCAAATCGCTTTCATGGCCAGGCTTTTCAATTTTATATCTTTCCGTTAAAAAATGAATTTGTAAATCTGTCAAAACATTTTTCGTTGTTGAGCAGAGCAGTTAAGAACAGCCTTAAATACATATTGAAACTCAGGAGTTACATGATCTTTTTTTGCCATTTGGCACTTTCTATTGCTTTTTTGATGAACTATTAGAACTCATATTCAAAATATTAGAATAATTACTTTTGTTTTACAAACTGAAAATATCGTTTGGCAAATTTAATGTCTTTTTATGCAAATATGCAAACGATATTTTTATTAAGAGCTTATTGTTGATTAAGCTTATTTATTATCTTAAAATTAATATCATTTTTGAAAAGATTAATTGAAAAAAAAAATTATTTTGAAAAGTCAAATATTAATTTATTCAAGTGGTTAAAAATATTAGAATATTTCTCATTAATTCTCCTTTAATTATCACCAATTCATTACTGGTGGCATCATGGATTAAATTAACACGATTTTATTTAAAATCAATATTTTCTTTGCAGTTTGTTTGCTTTTTCATCTTGAAATGGGTCGTGTGAGTGATATTCCTGGATCTATTAAACTTAGGATGGCTGATTTGTGTTGGCACGATAAAAATCAATGTTATATAGCGAATTTTTTACACTGTTCGCAATCAAGCGTTAATAAAATACTAACACAATATTTAAAAAATGGAAATTTTCAAAATACAGTAGACTCCCTCAAATCCGCACAGCTTGGGACCAGAGGTTGTGCGGATTTTAGAATTTTACGGATTTCTGGTCATTGATTTGTTTACATTTTTGAAACATTAATTTGATTGGTAGTTAAGAAAGGAAAATTATAATGAATGCTTACAATAAAGTGAAACATTAAAATAAGTAAAATATTAAAATAATTTATTAGTTTAAAAGTAAGTAATTATTAAAATAATTATGTAAAATAGAAATTAAAAAGAATATTAAAGTATTACCAATGAAATCGATCCAATTCGATTGCAAAAGTCCTATGCTGCCATCTAGTGGTGGCAAGGAGAACAGTGTTAATGTTATTATCAGTATATAAAACTTATTGCACTCACTGTAACTGTTTTCATTGTTATTTAGAGTCTTGAATGCTTTTCTTATACTGCTTTGTATGTTTAGAAATAAATTTGTCTATAATTTAAAAAAAAATTTCCGCGAACAATAATTTTAAAATAGCGTTCCGGTTCGTGTATTTTTCCATTTCGAACCCCGGAATTTTGGATATAGATATGCTAATTTATATCAAAATCAAAAGTAACGTAAATTTCTTTAGTAATAAATCAGCTGTAATAGCCAAAAGAGAATGATTAACAAAAAATTTGGTAAAAAAAACATTGCGATAGTCGCTGATTTCGGCGCCATCTTGAATTTTGTTCCGGCAACTTAACTGTAAATTTCATTGTTTACATCTGAAAAAATACGCGGATTTTAGGCGTTCGCGGATTTTAGGGTCTCGGATTTAAGGGAGTCTACTGTAATTGTCGAAATAGCGGCCGAAAACTAAAAACATCTGCTAGAGATGACAGGAAACTGAAGCGTATGGTTAAGAAAAACCGTTTTAAAAGTGTGCGATTCTTGCACTGAAAATGGAAAGAAGAAGTAGTTGAAGTTTCTACATCGAGAACATTAAGACGTCTCCATAAATTTAAGTTTGAATCTCGTGTACCGAAAACAAAACCTCTCATGTCTGCAAAACAAAAGCGTATAAGATTGAATTGGTGGAAATCAAGACATTTATGGAGCGAAGAAGATTGGAAAAACATATTGGTTAGTGATGAAATTATGTTGTATAGATACAAAACATAGTTTCATCACTAAATAATATATTTTTCCAATCTTCTTCGCTCCACAAACGTCTTAATTTACACCAATTGAATCTTATACGTTTTTGTTTTGCAGTCATGAGAGATTTTGTTTTCGGTATACGAGATTCAAACTTAAATTTATGGAGACGTCTTAATGTTCTCTATGTAGAAACTTCAACTCCTTCTTCTTTCCATTTTCGGTGCAAGAATTGCACGCTTTTAAAAAGATTTTTCTTAACTATACGCTTCAGTTTCCTGTCAGCTCTAGCAGATGCGTTTGGTTTTCGGCCGCCATTTCGGCGATTATTCTGAAATTTTCCACTTTTTGAATATTGTGTTAGTATTTTACTAACGCTTGATTGCGAACAATGTAAATAATTCCCTATATAACATTGATTTTTACCGTGCCGATACAAATCAACCATACGAAGTTTAATAGATTCAGGAATATCACCCACACGACCCATTTTAAGACGAAAAAGCAAACAAACTGTAAAAAGAACACCGATTTTAAATAAAATCGTCTGAATTTAATCAATGATGCCACCAGTTATGAATTGGTGATAATTAAAGGAGAATTAATGCGAAATATTCTAATATTTTGAACCACTTGAATAAATATTCTAATATTTTGACTTTTCAAAATATTTTTTTTTTCAATTAATCTTTTCAGAAATGACATTAATTTTAAGATACTAAATAAGTTTAATCAACAATAAGTTCTTAATAAAAATATCGTTTGCATACTTGCATTAAAAGATGTTAAATTACCAAACGATATTTCCAGTTTGTGAAAAAAAATTATTATTCTAATACTTTGAATATGAGCTGTATGTGTTACTTGTACGATTATACGTTATGTGTTACTTATGTGGGCTAACAGGCATTTAAAATAGTGAAGTCTATTTTTGTTGTGATTTGTTATCACGGGGAGGTTATACCATGTTTTGTTGTTACTGCTTGAAATGTGCTCGACTGGCGTTTTCCCTTTATCTTTATAAAATAGTAATTATTAATTCTGCAAACTGTTAAAAACATTATCGTTGAATAGTAGTTATTGTGCAGTGTAAATACTTTAAAATAAGTATATAATGTAAAGTTATCATTGTTTGAACAATTATTGTTATGTAACTTAGCAGTGACATTATGTCCAACAGAAACATAACAATCGTTTATAAATGCAGTTGTGTTTCACTTATCGAAAAATTGAAAATTATTTTATTACATATCAGCTCAATAATCATGTCCGCAAGTGTCTTTACATTTAAAAATGTGTCAGATATCCAAAAGTTTCGCATTGTTGAGCAGGGTAATACATATACATTTTTTTTTTTTTTTTTAGAACAGCTTTAATAATTTTACATTCGTATTAATTTTTCAAGATTAAATACGAATTTTTAGGAAAATACGTCTGCTAAGAAATATCGAGACATAATTTTTAAATTTCATTATCATTTTTCTGTCATTAGCTTTCATGGTACTAAAATTAAGTAAAAACAGAAGAAAAAAAACTTCAAGAAGTAAGCTTCAGGGTTGTTAAGTGATTGTTACAGAGAAAAAAAAACCTAAAAAAAAAAAGAATATTATTTAGCTGTTCTAGTCACTGTCACATGTTTTCTATGACTATGTAAAACTACTTCTAATAACGGTAATCATTTGCAGTTTGAAAAACGTTATTTAATCTTGTGTTTCATAATCTAAATTTGGTAGATTCATTAACTGTGTAAAATTATATTAAACCATTTCATAATGCATGTTTTACTGTTAATTTAATACTGTTTTCAATTTTGTGTTAAAGTGTTACATATTAATAATTTTTAGCCATCATTATCAGACAATTAATGTATAAAAATTCCTGCATGAATTACAATGAAAATTTGCAGTTTTGTATGAGCAACTCAATGAATGCCTACCAAGTTGCATCTCCAGCAAAACAAATTGCATTAAAAATTACACATACTTATCAAACTTGATGTACGGTTTTAGACACTTCCTAAAAGCATTGGGACATTACTCATAAAAGAGTGTTAAGAGTTATAATTGTTCTGCAATTTTTTATAAATTTTAACTTAAATGCAAATTTTCGTGAGTTCGATCCTGGCTAGGCCAAGTAGGCCAAACTGTAAGCTTTTCGTTTTTTTTTCTTTTTTTGTTATAAAAATTAGTGTCGTTTCCCATTACATCAGTGTGTTATTTAAATTACATTTCTTCAAGAGTTATTCACACTTTTTTACGAAAATTATATTCTCCCAATTATTATTCTTAAAAAAAATGGCTGAAAATGTCAATCATATAATCCTTATTTATAAGCTGAGTAAGGAATTATTTGTAAAATCCACTTGAGACAATAGTTATTACAAAAAATACGACATAATGCATATTAATTTTGCATTGGGAGCTCTAAATATATGTATTACGGAGAATATTCTTTTAAATACCTTAACATGTGGGTGAATTCAATTCCAACTGTTCATATTATCTTTTTTAAAATCATGTAAACCCATTTTCAGAAGAAGGAAAATTTATAAAAAAGTAAAATTGCATAAAGAATATCCTTAAAAGTTTCAGAATATATATGGTCTATCTCTCAGTTACGGTGAGTCATTCGTTTCATCGGTTTCAACTTTTTATTTATTTATTATTTAATTACTTATTTATTCTTTACGATGTAATGCTAGTCTCTCATTAATATGTGTAAATTTGTAATCGAAATAAGATTTAATTTTAATTCGACGTATAATTTTAATCTCCTGTTTTAAATTCAGAAATAAATTTATAGCCCCGTGACCCCAAATGCGACCAAAACGTCAAAGCACAATGACCAAATGCAACTCCTATATCCTATCTCTGCCTGTTTCCTCACGTTGTCTTCACGTGACGTGGAAAATGAATTTTATCCACGTCATTTCGAAGTCGATATGTCCCTTTTTGTGACGATGTGCAAATAACTCAATAAACAGCCATGGTAATTTCTCTTTGGAGTCAGGAATTGGCGGTCACCTGAGAGTCATAATGCGACGAAGTAAAGATAACAAGTTTTGTCATTGTTGCGACTGTGATCAATTTTGATGACTGCGAAGCCACAGTGACTTCATATTTACTGGCTGTGTACATTTTCTGCTATTAGGTTTGTACTTGTTTTTGAAAAGACAGTTCATTAATAGAGGATATGTATATATATATATATATTTTTTATCAAAGCGAATACCCCCCCCCCCCCCAGCAAGAACACATGAAAATAAATTCAGGCCCATCTGTTGTCTTCCTGAGAACTAACGAATGTGTTGATACCTAACCAGACGCTTTTTGTAACTTTCTAAACTTACTCGTGTTCTTTTGAGTACCTAATTCGTGAATAACACACATTCAAACTTCTGTTCTTTTTTGACTTTTTAGCTTGGCTATTTAAGGCAGTTCTTAAAATTCCTCGCTGAAAAACGTGAAACTTTCGGACATACTTTTAAACATAATAACATAATACTTGCAAGCATTATTTGTGAAGTGATTTGTAATCGAACACTTTATTTCGTATTCCAATAAATTAATTACATGTCGACTTATAAGCGAAGACAGTTATTGTTACAGTTCGTAAAAGTATAACAAAAAACCCTTTTTTATAAATTCAGTGAAACAAACTGGAAATATCATTTATCATATATGACAAAAGTTAATTATGTAATCTGTTAACTATATCTAAACTTTTTCCTATAGCGTTTTAAAAGTGTTGACTAACTATCGAATAAATTATATTCAGATTAAAGGGGTAAAATACAATATTAAAATAAAAAGTATGGAAAAGTTATAATAGAGGAAAAAAATATTTTTAGGGGATAAAAAGAAATTGATGACAAAGTTGCAGTAAACCAGCAAGATAAAAAAATCAGATCACCACTAATGCGATAAATGCTATGTCGTTTTGCATTTTTAAGATATGATAATTTATTCAATTAATCGAAATAATAATTAATTTGTTTATTACTGAGCCCTTTATAATGTTGGATTTGTTAATTTTGTTTTATTGTAAGCTATAAACCATCACATGCTGGATAATAAATATTATCCCAAAAGTTATGCAGCAGATAAAATATTTAACAGTTTTCATTTAAAATATATTGTTAAACCGTTATTATGTTAAACCTTGAACTTTTCAGTTGAAGTTTTTAGAAAAGGTAAAGAAAAATGCTCTCAGTTCTTTTATTAAATTTCAGGGCTTTAAAAGAAAAGCAAACAGTAAACTAGAGAAAAAAAAATGCTATTCCTGATCGACAGAAAAAACCGGAACTGAATCTAAATATTTGGTAGTTTGTATATATATATATATATATATTATTTTTTTTTTTTAGTTCCGGAACGGAATCAAAGTTATTGTTCTGCTCCGTAAAGAAATAATAATTAAAAAAATTAATCCAATTTATAAAATTTTGATTGTTTAAAAGAAAAAAATTAATGAAAAAAAAAATGAAAAAAAAAAAAAAGAATAAAAAAAGTGTCAGAAAGTAGTCAGTTTGTATTTGAAAACAGCCGTAATTTATTTAAAAAAAAAATATAAACGTTTGAATGCAATGTCTAATGTAACATTCATTGCATACATAGTGAAATGAGATGAAAATTGTATTAAATGATTTGAAAGGTTTCTTTCTGAATGCTTTTCCAAAACTGTACTGAAGAAAAAACTTCATTTTACTTTTTACAGCTATTGTTAAAGTTTATAAAAAATTAATTAAAAAAAACTTTTCAATAAATCCAGTGAAATAAACTGGAAAAATCATTTATCATATATGACAAAAGATAATTATGTAATTTGTTAACTATATCAAAACTTTTTATAATAGCGTTCTAAAAGAGTTGACCAGCTATCGAATAAATGACATTCAGGATTCAGATTAAAGGGGGAAAATGTAATATTAAAATGAAAAGTATGAAAAAGTTATAATAGAGAAAAAATTATTTTCAGGGGGCAAAAAGAAATTGATGACAAAGTTGCAGTAAACCAGCAAGCTAAAAAAAATCAGATCACCACTCATGTGATAAATGCTATGTCGTTTCACTTTTTTAGATAAGTTAATTTATTAAATTGATCCAAATAAAGATTAATTTCTCTGTTACTGAAAGCTTTAAAATATTTGTATTCTATTTATTGATTCTTTTTTAATTCTAAACCATAAACTATCATAGGTCGGATAATAAATATTATTACAAAAGTTATGCAGCAAATAAACATTTAACAGTTTTCATTTAAAATATATAGACAACATGAAAATTATCCTAAATATAATGCATTATTTATGATTATTTATTTTTTGCTTCGTCATCCTCATTAAAAAAAAAAAAAAAAAAAAAAAAAAAAAAAAAAAAAAGAAAGAAACGTGAGCGTAAAAGGGGATAAACTGGGATTATACCTGAAAACCACATAACATTTTACAGGTGTATAAATGCCACTTTCGTATTACGGTTAAACCTTGAAATTTCCAGTTAAAAGATTTTAGAAAGGATTTAAAAAATAACCTCAGTTCGCTCAACAAATTCCAGGGCTTGAAACAAAAACCGAACCTAAAATCGGAAAAAAATCGTTATTTCTGATCGGCCGAAAAAACAGAACAGAACGAATTATGCGGAAGTTTATTTTCCAGAACGAGGAAGTTTATTCCAAAACTTTCCACGCAAAAGTTTATTTTTCATAACAGAATAGTAAAAACATTTTTTTAATTCAAATTACAAAATGTTGATGAATTAAACGATAAATGAAAAAAATCTTTAACTTTTTACAAACATAAGTCAGGGAAAAAATTAAAACAGAAATTTTCAACACTAAAAAGAATTAAAGAATTGAAATATTTAGTAATTACTGTTAACTAAATTATATGAAAGAACAGTGCCATTTAACACACATGCAGCCTTAGTATGAACCCGAAGATCCGACCTACGGGCAAGGTCTTGCTCCCCCCCCCCCCTCCCTCACACACACACACACGCACACACATTCTATGTAATTTATGACTAGATTTTTTTTAGGACCGGGTGCACTTTGAATATAATTTAATTTATGGTTTGTCTCAAACAAAACGAGAATTTTGTAAAAAGAAAAGAAAAAGTAGAAATCCTAAGGCGAAATCAAATGTACATTTGATAATTTGGTATGATGATAATTTTTATTATCTTCGAGGATTCTAACGGGAGCTAAACCAAATACGTAAAAAAAATAACGTTATTTCTGGTGGAACAAAAACTGAAACTGGAGCCAAAACCAGATATTCTTTACAACTGGATCAGAACGGTGAAAGGAACAAAAAACAATTTGGTTCTTATGGAAACTTTTCACACAACTCGGTTCTTATAGAAACTTTTCGCTTGCCATTCATTTTAAAGTCTTCGAAGGGTCGTTTTGAATCAACAACTTACTCTTTTGAGAATGTTTTAGTTAAGAATTATTACATGAGAGGGCGCTATAGTTGAATATATTACTATTTGCCAGAGGAAATTGGAAGAAACAGAATGAAATACGAGGATTCCATGATATTTACCAGTGGTGAAGGTGAATAGAAGTTCATTTTAAGGTCCATCCTAATATATATATTATATAAATGTATATATAGGGTAGTATAACAAAATGCACAGAATAACCCCGTGCAGTTAAATATATAAAATGCAGGTATAAATTCAAATTATTACTATTCAGTATGATTGCCCTGAAATACTATTATTATTATTATTATTATTATTATTATTATTATTATTATTATTATTATTATTATTGTGTGGGTCCGATTAACTTCTAAATCTATGGGGAGCACTGT
The DNA here is from genome assembly GCA_963932465.1 of Maratus speciosus. Lineage (NCBI taxonomy): Eukaryota > Metazoa > Arthropoda > Arachnida > Araneae > Salticidae > Maratus > Maratus speciosus. The sequence goes on along the minus strand of OZ010787.1, from coordinate 562,320,697 downwards.
GTCATTTCGGGTCCCTTCAGTCGAGAAGAGTTTTCTAAATACGATATACCCAGAAACTTACTAATGCTGCAAATATTATTCCAAGGAGTGGTTCAGTTAAGTTCACATATATTTCATTATGCAGCTTTTTTCTGTTCCTGTATACGCTTCAGATTTATTTAGTACATATGGTTGTTATATGCTAAATTAAATGGGTGATTTCTAACCAGTACTCCAGGATGACGTAATAGACCATTGATCACATTCGTATTTCCTGAATAGATAAGTTTCCGGAAATAGTGCGTGGATTTTCTTTTGCATTATAGTCTAACTTTCCCTTGAAATAAATACATAAATAAATAATAATAATAATAATAATAATAAATGCAACGTCAAAGAAAAAGAAACTGGGAGTTAGGAGACTCATTTCTTAATTTCTGGCCCCTTCAAAATTTTCTAGGAGAAACAGGGTCTGTTTACGGAATAGGCCCGTGAAGCCCGTGCTTACCCACTGAAATACAAAAGGGCCCCCAATTTTACTTTTCAAAACTAATTTTTAGAAAAAAGAAACTCAATCACTGTAAAAAATACATTTTTTTTTTCTTATGAAACTTTTTTTTTCTTACTATATGGCAATTTGTAAATCACAAAAAATATTTTGAAGTTCACATATTCTCAACTATAGTTCCATATTTGTCATTTACAAAATAAATTGGTTATTTACAATTAAACATATAATATAATACTTTTATATAGGTAGTTTTAGTTTATTATTAAAAATGTTATTTACTCTAATCTTTGATGGTAAAATTTCATATTATTTAAGCATACAAAAAAGAGATTTAGTAAATAAAAAAAGCAATTTGTAGAGTAATAGGAGGCAACCTGTGTGATGTCGGGCTTCCCCTATTCTTAAGTGTTAAGCGGGCCCTGAAGATAAGCACGTGCTTCTAGTGCCTATTCGGAAATCAATGACTTATTATTATTATTATTATTATTATTATTATTATTATTATTTTAAGATTGAAAGAAAGAAAACATATAATAATACAAATTCGGTCTACCTCCTGCCTATTCCTTAAGAAGGTCCTCGGGTTGGCAGAATTGCGAATTCGTAATAAATCTTATATCTTTAGTAATAAATTTAATTTGAGGATATAAGTGGAAATGTGGTATTAACACCTTGAGGTCGGTGGGATATATTTTATCCCACCTACGATTAATTAAGATTTACACCAGAAAAATTTTATGAAATTTTACTTTTCTAACTTTGGTGGAAAAAAGGCGTAAAATTGCTTTTCCGTATTTTGAAATAAAATTTTTCTAATTTTCCGGTGGAAATTCAGCATTACACAAACGTAATTGCTTGCCCCTCAAGGGGTTAAACAGAATTCGTGTGAACTCCTGATCCTCAAATAAACATTTATAATTACTTTTCTATGCAATTTCATAAATTTTTAAAAAGGCAGAATTTAAGCATTTTATTGATTATTTCCTCTTTTAGAAAGTAAATATTTTAAAAGTAATAAAATTTCAATCAAAGTAAATGTTTAGCCTTAATCAAACTTTTCATTTTTCGTTTCAGCATAATATCTAAATGGAAATACGACAGTTATTACAGAACTTGCTTATTTTCCTTTCGTCACTTTCAAACATAAAGATGAACAAATAATGTATAAAATACAAATATAAAATTTGTCATTTGTTTAAATAAAGTCAGAAGATTTAAACGCTATTTTGTTCGCTTGTGTGTGTGCGACACATGTGCACCCGCAAACAAAACAATATTAAGTACATAAATCATTACTATAAAAAAATATTATTAAAAAATATTATTATCATTATTATTATTATCAATATATATTAATCATTAAAAAATATTATTTGAATTTCTAATCCAAAGTCTATACTCGCAGAAGATAAAACGATTAATTACAAGAAAGATCTGCCAGAAATTCGAATTTATTTCTTCAATTCAGTTATTATATTCATTAAACGTTCTGTGAGAATGTTTCACTTTGTCTTGAGAGTAACTATCTCTGCGAGCAATCGTCAGATGTAGAGATATACACATTAATTAATCTTGAAACTATTGTAGTGTTGTAGTGTTGTAGTGTTTTTTTTTTTGTTGTTGTTGTTTTTTTTTTTCACTCACAGTTTACAGAAAAATGACAGAAATTGTGTGACTTATATGTTGCGTGTTGTATATACATTTCTTTGTCTTTGAGTCGGGTTCGGGAACGTCTGATTGCTTATTTCAAAAAATAAAATGACCAGAATACTGGGTGCATTGGAAAGTGACTTTATACTGAAATATCTCTTCAGCAGATAAAGAGAAAGAGGTGTCTACCTATGTTGAAATGACTATGCGCTATCATATGAGAGTTAAATACAGCGCCCTTAGTGGCGAAATTTGGAAGTCATCTACCCTATCTCAAGTCAAAAGCTATGAGATATAATGAAGTAATAGCCATAGTAACATACATGAGTGCATAGTATACTTGATTTAGTGTTAAACGACATGTTTCATGAAAAATTGTCAGACGCTCTGTCAAGTTAATTTTTCGATAACTAATCACTGGCTTAAGGCTGTTCTCAAATCCAAAGGATCAACTTTCTGACATAAGTTTTAATTCATTTTTTTTCGGAAACGCATGAAACTAGAAGGTGTTGTTATTCAGAAACTATGTCATCGAACTGATTTTTCCATTTTCTTGTAAACGCAATAGATCTTTCAGAAAATACTGTCAAAGTTGGCATTTTGAACTGAACTTCCGAAAGAAAGAAGAAAATCCAGTCAGTAAGGGGAGAATCGTGTCACGTGATCAAAATCGCTTATAACTCAATAGGTAATTGATTGATCAAAAAATGGAAAGCACAGTCCGATTCCAAATCGCTTCCTTGGTCAGGTTTTCCAATTTTATATCCATCCGTTGAAAGGTGAATTTGTAAATGTGTCGAAACGTTTTAGTCGTTTATGTCGAAACATTTAGGCTGTTCTCAACTGCTCTGCTCAAGAAGCACAAAACGTTTCGACACATTTACAAATTCACCTTTTAACGGAAAGCTATAAAATTGGAAAGCCTGACTATGGATGCGATTTGCAATCGAACTGTGTTTTCCATTTTTGATAATTGAGTTATAAGCAATTTTGATCACTTGACAAAGACGCCCCCCCCCCCCCTCCCGCGAGTGGTTATTCATTTTTTGCGCGGAAATTCGGTTCAAAACGCTCACTTTGACGCTATTTTCTGAAAGATCTATTGCGTTTTCAAAAAACGGAAAGCGCAGTTCGAATACATAGTTTTTGATTAACAACAACTGCTGGTTTCATGCATTTTTGAACAAAAATAAATTAAAACTTATGTCATAAAGTTGCCCTTTTGGATTTGAGAACAACCTTAAATGCATCACTATTCGCTTAGCACTATAAGTTACTTGCTTATTTACCAATAAAACTAACAAAGGTACAATTTTTTTCAAAATGTACAATTTATTTTAGTTAGAAAATCATTCTGAATGTTTCCAAAATCGGCAAGAACAGAAATGCATTCGCATGCATACACATACATTTCAGAAATAATACTTTGTGTACATTTATAAGTTGTTTTCTTTACTAAAGCAAATTGTACCTGTAATTGTAAAATAATTGTGCTTATATGTGCTTGATTTATTAGTAAATATGCATCTGCCTAATACACTGTCGAAAAAAATCAGTAAAGTTACTAAAATTTTTCTAGAAAAGTGGGATTCCTAGAACTTTTTATGTAACGACAACAACCGAAATTTAAGTAACGGATACACTTTTGCGCCGTAAATCAAAAAATCTGTAAGATTACTAAGAACTTTTTAGGAAACTTGCATGCCTAGAACTTTTTATGTAACTGCAACCCGGGTTTCAGATAAAATTTTAGTAAGATTTAAGTAATTTTTAAGTATTTAAGTAAGTATTTTAAGTATTAAATTAAGTAAGATTTAAATAATTAGTAATTTTAGTAGATTATTTTGTAAAGCTTCAGATTTCAGTAGCTTTACAAAAACTAGTTTTGAAGATTTACATATCTTTTGTACAGAGTACAGATAAAATTTTAGTAAGCCTACAGATTTCTGCAACTCTACATCTGTAGAATTACAGATTTTTTTTTTACAGTGTAATGCAACACTTTTATAAGCAATTAGTGACATATTTAAGACGCTGATTGGTTATCGAAAAATTAACATTTCGGGGCCTAAATAATGTTATTATTACATGTAAGACGTCATTTCATACTAAATCGATAACACTCTGTACTTTTGTAATTCATTATGTCTCATACACTGTAAAAAAAAAAAATCTGTAGTTCTACAAATGTAAAGTTACATGCTTACTAAATTTTCACCTGTAACTGTACGAAAAAAGCTGCAAATCTACAAAACTAGTTTTTGTAAAGCTACAAAAATCTGTAACTTTACAAATGAATCTGCTAAAATTTCAGTAATCTTACTAAACTTTTATTTGTAACCCTGGCTGCAGTTACATGAAAAGTTCTCGGAATCCCAGTTTCCAAAAAAATTCTTAGTAACCTTACAGATTTTTTGATTTTTGGCGCAAAAGTGTGTCTGTTACATGAAATTTTGTTGTTGCCGTTACATGAAAAGTTCTAGGAATCCAAGTTTCCTAGAAAAACTTTAGTAACTTCACATATTTTTTTTACAGTGTAGCTATCGAGATAGGGTAGATAATTTTCAAATTTTGCAACTAGGGGTCGCTGATGTCACTCTCATATGATACCGTATATTCGTTTTGCTATAAGTAGATACTTATTCTACAATTCTACCTTTATCCGTTCAAGGGTTATTTCTGCATAAAGGGAATTTCCTGTCCTCCCTGCATACTTTCGGATAAAAGTATATTATTTTTCACATGCATAAGTACATACAGAACCACACTAAGTGTGGTACGAGTAGTGCGCTGGCACGAGGCGCCAAGTCAGATAGGTGCTTACTTCGCGCGTTATCATTACCGATGTACTTACGAGCAGCAGAAAAAGAAACAAACATTTTCGCACCAGGCGCAGAATAGAGTTCCTGCGGCGCTGAGTACAGTCATGCATTTCAATTTATAAAAGATAAAATCAATACTAGAAATATGATTACAATTTAATTTTCCATAATTGTATTAAAAATGTCGCTTTGTTATGATTTTTTTATTTCGTATTTCTGGTCACTTTAGAGTTGGATTCGTGTTAAGGCATGTGGTTTTTTGGAGCAACAAAAATTATTTTGTCGACTTCGGGTTGAATTTTGAATAGCCAAAAATACTTTGTTGAATTCGGGTCGAGTTTCAATTTGACTTTAAATAGAATTTATGTTTTAAGAATAATTATTCTAATCTGAAATATGAAAAAATAATTTTCTTCGATCAGTTATTTGGGTGGATTGTAAAGAGTTAATGTAAAACTAACTACTACTTTTCAAAAATACTTCTTTAATATCACGCAGGCTTTCATCATAACTATCACGTACTCATGTATTAACTATCCCTTGTTAATTAATCAAATTCATTGCCAAAGAAAAAGAAAACACCATGTAAAGAAAATGTTTCCCTGTTACATAAATCATCCTACACACCGTCGTTTTATTTTTAAACCCCATATCCTTATTTCATTAATTCATATATTCCCAAATATTAATAAACTAATAAATATAATATATAATATTACTTATGTTATTCACTAATATAGAACCAAATATATAAATAATTGTTTATCATCCAATTTCATTGGTCATAATTATCACATATTCACATACTCACTTCCGATAATTCTCTAACTTCATATTTAATGTTAATATAAAACTAAATACTTTTTTAACAAATTTTTTTTTATCATCACAATACACTATATAGCCATTAATGACCGGCAACTTACACTTTTAGACATTTTGTCGAATATTTAGAAATATACTTGACAGAATCTTCTGGAATTTCAGGACTGAAAAGAACAGGTATGACCTCATATTTAGCAATGGTAATTTGATAAAGGGGGGGGGGGGTGCAATTAGGGGGCCAACAAAAACTCAAAGAAAAAGAATAATACTTGGGATCACCCTGTAAAATAAAATGTACGAAATGATCTATCGTTACCGAATATAAATAAACAGACATTGTGCAATATGTGCATATATTTGTGTAAGAATAGCATGTATATTAATAGAGATATAGCGATTTATTTAAAAAAAATAAAAAATTATTGCAGGTTTTTTGCTTATAACATGCAGGATTTTCAACCAAATTTAACCCCGGTTTCAGAAAAATTGACTAAATATAGTAGAAACAAAATAGTGCAATTGAAATATAAATATATTAAATATTTGAAGAATTATGAGCAGTTGTATGAAGTAATTTTTATCTGCGCATGCGCGAACGATAACAAGGATCATTTTACATAATTTAATAGTTAACTCTATAGAGCAACTTATTTAAAAAAATCTAGTCAAATATCGTAAAAATTCAGAAAGATATCGGCGTTAGAGTGAGCAAATTTTTAGTTGTTCTCTAAAAGCAGCTGAATGATAAGGGATTTTCCACAAATTGTCATTTTTAATTTTAATTTTTTTTTAAATTTTCATTTTTTATTGATGCTGTAGTTCTTCTTGGATAACCACCAGAACAAGTCAGTACCATGATCAAAAGAAGTATCAAAATCGAAGCATTTTTTCCAAATATACTCGTTGATACTCACTAAATACTAACTGTTTTCTGAAAGTCAGTTAATAAAAAATGACAATTTGTGTAAAATCCCTTATCATTCAGCTGCTTTTAGAGAACAACTAAAAATTTGCTCACTTTAACGCTGATATCTTTCTGAATTTTTAGGATATTTGACTAAAATTTTTTTTATAAGTTGCTCCATAGAGTTGACTATTAAATTATGTAAAATGATCCTTGTTATCGTTCGCGCATGCGCAGATAAAAATTATTTCATACAACTGCTCATATTTCCTAAAATATTTAACATATTTATATTCCAATTGCACTGTATTGTTTGTACTATATTTTGTCAATTTTTCTGAAACCAGCATTAAATTTGGTTGAGCATGTTATGAGCAAAAAACATGCAAGAATTTTTTAATTATTTAAAATAAATCGCTATATCTCTATTAATATACGTGCTATTCTTACACAAAAGAATACACATATTTCACAATGTCTGTTTATTTATATTCGGTAGCGGTAGATCATTTCGTGCATTTTATTTAACAGGGTGATCCCAAATATTATTTTTTTTTTATTTTGTTGGCCCCCTAATTGCCCCCTTAGCAACTCGACATTGCTAAATATGAGGTCATACCCGTTCTTTCTAATCCTGAAATTCCAGAAGAATCTGTCAAGTATATTTCTAAATGTTCGACAAAATGTCTAATCTTGAAAGTTGCCGGTCACTAATGGCAATATAGTGTATTTTATACATCACAGTTATCACATATTCACACACTATCACTTATTAATTCACCCAACTTCATTGCCAAAGAAAAGGGCGAAGAAAACACTATGTAAAGAAAACGTTTTCCTACTACATAAATCATTCAACGCACCGGCGGTTCTTCGAAACCATATGTCTCATACGTTGTTAATTAATATATTACCATATATTAATAATTAAAATACTAAATATAATGCATTATATTCTTTAATTTATTTAATTATATAACAAGAAATACTTTTTGTTAACGATTATCTCTCAACGCAGTATTTTATTCGTCATAATTATCAGATATACATATACCGACTATCACTTATTTATTCACTAACTTCTTCATTGCTAAAGAAAAAGGAAAAGGAAACACCATGTAAAGAAAATCTTTCCCTACTCCATAAATCATCCAACACACCGGCGATTCTTCGAAACCATATTTTCCGAAAAACAATTACCATTTCAGAAATGGATCTTCCGATCAATGGTGCCTTCTCCTTAAAGAAATCTGTCCCATCTATTATTGCTACATTCTACTTTCCATGCGAACATCGAACATCGCGTGCGATCTCCTCGTACTTTTCGAATTAAAAAGATTGTGTGGCTAGAATCTGGTCGAATCACAAATAATGTCAATCTGTAGAACCAATGTCAGAGGCTTTTAATTTGGTACTACACGTAATGTTGGCGGATACATAATGGGCTAATCGATATGCCTTCCGGCTTAGAAAACTGTGGCTTCTAATCCTTTCAGTATTTAACCTAATAACTTAATTAACGACGCATATTTTTTAACCTGAACTGGACATTGATAAAATTTATGAAAATGTTCTTTGCAATAGAATTAACATATAGGATTGGCAAGTATGTATTTTTTTCTTTTAAAAAATATCATTCGCGTTTACTCTTACGTTTATAACGTAAAGCAATAACGTCGCTCATTGCGTTGTTAATTACACACATAATCAAAAATTAAATGCTCATTATTACGTTATCACTTATTGTTATGCATGATCACATATAATACGTTTACGTACTCTTATATCAACACATATCACGTTTTCATTTAGGTGCATGATTACAAATAATTTGAATCTGCAGAACCGATGTCAGAAGCTTTTAATTTGGAACTGCACATAATGTCGTCATATTTAATTCACCAATCGATATTATTATTATTATTATACCGCAGACTAGGCCCAATTACCTGGCGGGCAATATGCCTAGCTTAAGGCTGTTCTCAAATACAAGAGGGCAACTTTATGACATAAGTTTTAATTTATTTTTGTTCGGAAAATGCATGAAAGTAGCAGGTATTGTTGTCCAGAAACATATGTAATCGAGTTGTTGTTTTTTTTCGTTTTTTTTTTTTTTTTTTTTTTTTTTTTTTTTTTTTTTGCAAACGCAATACATCTTTCAGAAAATAGTGTCAAAGTTGGCGTTTTGAACTGAATTTCAGCGTGAAAGTAGAATAATCACTCAACAAAGGGCGAAAAACGTATTTGTCACATGATCAAAATCTCTTATAACGCAATAGGTAATTTATTTATAAAGAAAAATGGAAAACACATTTCCATTCCAAATCGCTTCCATGGTCACGATTTCCAATTTTATAGCTTTCCGTTAAAAAATGAATTTGTAAATGTGTCAAAACGTTTTGCGCTTGTTGAGCAGAACAGTTGAGAAAAGTCTTAACGAGTTTTTTACCTGGCCGCGGGGCGGAAGCCGCTTGTTCGCCTCATGAGGAGATCTACTTGATTGTGCCTTGCCTTTCGTGGCTGCACCACTATTTATTTTATCACTTTTGTTACAGTGTTGGCCGGTTCTAGATTGCTATTAATTATGCTGTTTGGATTTGTTCGTACTTTGTCGAAAATGGAAGGGAAAAAAAGAAAAGACTTGGGGGGGGGGGGGTGCTCACTCTTCTACAGAACTCATAGGAGCCGCCTATAAAGGCGGCATCGCTACTCGAGTTTGATCTCATAATTTAGAACCTTGATCAGGTGACGAGATCTTCACCTGACTAGGCAGCTACACTGGTAAAATTCATAGGAAACTTGGAGGAATTTGCACCCACGACCGATTTTACATGCACCAGGTGCCATTAGCGTACATAGTAGATTTTTAGCTAGCGGCGAATCTCGAACCCAAGACCTTTCGGCTACGAGCACGACGCTCTGCCAACTGGGCCACCGCTGCCCGTATATTCCGATTTGTCTTGTTGTCAACATCTGATGATGGCGTAAAGCTCATCACTGTCGTTTGATTTTTGGTCATGTTTCTTAGTTTGTTCTTACTAAAGTTTTTCTTTCACTTTTCTTGATAGCTGGTTCTCTTGTCATGGTTAAATACAAATTGTGGTGAAAGTTGTTATGTATCTTGGTTGCTGTGTTTTCTTCTGTAGTCACAATCTGGTCTAGTTAACATTTTCATGAGATGACTTGTGTATTATTTTCACATATCTTGGTAGTGGGTGTCACATATCTTGGTTGTTGTAGTCACTATAGTGTGTAGTTATAATTTTCACTAATACCTTGTTTACTCGTGGGTTGTTGTTCTCTTGGTGCGCTATAGGGTGGAACCTGTTGGTTGAACTTTAGTTCGCCTATTCTGTTTAGAGATATCTGTTTTCACATACAGTAGCATTTATATCTTTATTTATTGGCTTTTCTTTTTTCTGTGATTTTAAGCTCGAGGGCTGTCAATTTATCAGTTTAATTTGTTATAACCAGGGCTGCGGAGTCGGAGTCGGAGTCGTGGAGTCGGAGCCGGAGTCGGTGTGATTTTTCGGTGAAAAGAGTCGGAGTCGGAGTCGCCAAAAATATGACGACTCCGACTCCGAACATTTTGTTGAAAATTTTGAAGTGAAATAAAAAATAAAACCAATTATGCTTAATTTTAAATTTATAAGCTGAATCATTATTTTATTTTTTAGCTCTATACATTAATAAATATTTAGTTATTTTTCAGTTTACTGACATGTTAATGAGTAAACATAAGGCAAAAGGGCGGATGTGATATTTATCCTACATCAGTCATTAAATTGATTGATTTACTTACTTCTTCAGCTCATAGACGACACTATTGCACAATAATTAAATTAAAGTGAGTTTTGAAAGTTTTTTGTTTTGTTTTGTTTTTTTATTGTTTTTTGTAAATTAAGTCCAACTCAACCCGAACCCCGTGTTGTTCCGACAACCCAACCCAATGAAGGAATCTATCTCAGACAAAAATAGATGTTTCAATTTAACCTCTGTCCATCCGTGTTCGGATCGGGTCCTGAAATTTATATTTTAAGTCAATCCGAAGCGAACTGGAAAGAAACCTGAACCCCGAACCCAATCTGAAATGAAATAGAATCAAAATTTTATTGGAATTATGAAAAATGGTCATCTCTAACAGCACTTTTATCTTCCGTGTAGGAAAAGGAATATATATTTACTTATTCGACTTATAAGTTAAACAAAATTGTGGGCTTCTTTTTGGAAAATGGGGTCAACCCGACCCGAACCCGCAATAATACTTATCAGACTGGCCCACAACGAAAAAGATTAAGCGCCAACTCAACCCGAACCAACGCGCACCGTTCGAATCGGACCCTAACGAATGCAACAATCTACTTCAGATAACAATGGGTACAACTTATACTGCCTTATTTTTCAGTATTCCAGATAAAAGAGAATGTGTGAAAAATATGAAATTGATTAATGCCGTTATCACTACAATATCGGACAACATAACACATACAGAATTTGTCTCATTAAAACAAAAACCTGCAATTTTCTTCTCAAATATTTCTTACAAAAACTTAGACTTTCTTCTATTTCTAAGCCCCAACTAGAGTCTTTCCAAGGGCCGGGTTGCACCCTACCCGAATCTGAAATTTCTGCTGAAAGTCAACCCGGTACCCAACAAAAAGGAATTCGTCAACCAAATCCGAAAATGGAAAAAAAATCGCCAATCCGACCCTAATTCGAGACGAAAGAAAATTAGTTCATATTTTATAGAATACACAATTATGAAAAAAGCCTACAATTTTATCTTTTTTGTATAAAAATGAACTTAAATACACTCATTAATATTCACATATATAGATTTTTCATTTGAAAAGTATTCAGTACATATTTTCTTTTGAAAAATATTTAGTACATATTTTCTTTTGAAAAATCAGGTCGTATTAAAAGTGTCAAAACATGACCTGAAGCATTTAAAGTCTATCCGGCTAAATTTGGTTATCCTATCCGATGGAGGACCGTAATTCTTACCTACTGTAGAAAAAACAATTATTTCATGAATTTTGAGACGAAAGTGTGAAGAAACTCATTTCATACCTCAGAATGGTAGGCTTTTTTTTTTTTTTTTTTTTTTTTTTTTGTCTTTTAATGTATGTTTTAAGATTTTTCTCTTTTCTCACATTTTTTCATGATTACTCCTTATTCGTCGATTTTTTACCTCCCCCCACTCCAATCCACCGAAATCGGCATTTATTTATTTAAGATTTTATTAGTAAAGTGTAGATGTAGATAATAGCATCGTTCACATAAAATGCGGTTGAAGCACAATTTTCTTTTACTCATTCTGTTCAAAGTTCAAATTGAAAATATCTTTGTTTCTTAAGCAGGCATATGTTCTTTTCGCGTAATTTGGTGGCCGAACTCAGTATAATCTTACTCTAACTCAATAAAAACGTTTAATGAATATAATTTTAATTAAGGATCAACTGAAAATTATTGACCAAAACTATCTGTATTCCAAAATTCTCGTATTTTCCTTAGGAAATTTTTAACATGATTCATTGAATCGAGCTGTATAGAGTCATATGAGACACTCTTTATTCATTGCTATGAACTTCACTGTTTATAATTATCAGTCACGACTGACTCAAGATGTGAGTGCAAATTAAAGAACAAGAAATGCATATATGCCTAAAATTTGAAGACGCTTTTTACTTGCTCATGAAAAGCCGCAGACTTTACTTTAATAGAATTTTTTTAGTTTGAAACAGAAGTGTTTCAAATAGACTTTGAGAAAGTTCTAGTAGAACAGATGATACTTTACAAAATTCATTATAAAAGATAAATCTAGGTACGAATACGTAAAAGATTTTTTAATTAGATGCAATTCATAATTAGAAAATCATTTCCCATCATTGATGAATTACTAATTACATTTTATTTTATATGAAAATAAAAAGTTTTGGTCAGAGTCACAGAGAGCCAACTTGGTCCACAGATATAATTACACCTACAATTAATTAATAACTATGTATATTTATCATGTGTTAATTACTTAAACATTTTTTTGGAAATTTTCGTTTTCGGCCGAAAATAGAAATATTACCGAAATTCGGTTTCTGTTTCGGTTTCGGTTGATCCTTAATCTTAATTACTATTTTATTTTGAACACTTTTTCAATTTGCATTATCTATATATATCCAACAGGTAAAAAATTAAAGCGCATTTCAATCTTTTTGAGAAAGCCTATGTGGATATCGGAGTCGGAGTCGAAGAGTCGGAGTCGGAGTCGGAGTTGATTGTTTCAGAAATCCAGGAGTCGGAGTCGGAGTCGGTCATTTTTCCTACCGACTCCGCAGCCCTGGTTATAACGGCTATTATCACTTAGTTTGTATTCATGAATGGGCTCGTGGGCCATCAGTTCATCTCTAAAAGACTACGAATCTGCCATAGTTCAAGTGAATCGATTTTTATGGTGCACCTAGATGCTGGCTATTTATATTTAATTTTTTTTTTCTTGCAGAGAAAGTAAAGGTCTTTTAATGCTCCCCATTTTTTTGCAGAAAAAGTAAAGTTCTTTTAATGCCCCTTTTGGGGGGGGGGGGGGGGTAAGTATTAGAGGGCTCTATCTATTGCTTTTTAATTTTTCGCTATGTCTTGCGTTAGATTGTTTATGGTGCTGGGGTAATGGTGTGTGGGTGGAGGGAATATTTTATTTAGCTTTGCCTCAAGTTAGTGTGAAATTAGGTCTATGTTATCTATAAGGCATCTGATCACTGCTTTGCCTTTTGCTTGCAGGTGTTTCTTTTGAGCTAGCGGCTTGTGCCAAAGTTGCTCGTTTTTCGGTGTTATGTTGAGCAGATGGAGTGCTTGTGTGAGTGGACAGGCTTCCAGGTAATGTTTGGAAGTTCCTATTAGCCCGCACTTGCATTCTGGCGTTTCCACCAATGCAAATCTGTGTAGGTATGCTGGAAAGGTGCCATGGCCTGTGTAAATTTGAGAAAGAAGTTTGCAGCTTATTAATCTGTGTTTATCAACTTTAGGGAAGTACCTGTGTGCCAGCCTGCCTGAGTCCCTGTGGTCTCACTCGAACTGCCATTGCTTAATTGTTAGCTCCTTAAGTATTCTCTTAGTGTTGTTATTGGTTTCTCTAAATGATAAGGGATTGCATCGTATGGGTTTAGTGCTGCATCTCTGGCCATACGTCTGCATCCTCGTTTCTTTGGATGCCCACGTGAGTCTTGACTTAACTGATTTTAAATTTATTATTTGAATTCTTTTATTGTTTGTTGTATTGTATCTATTATTCAGTTTACGGTAAATGGTTTAGTTAATCCTTGTATGGCTGACATGCAGTCCAAGCGTATGCTGTAATCTTACCCTGTGGCATTGCCCCACTCTGCTGCTTTCAGTATTGCCAGTAGTTCGGTTTGGAAGACACTGTTGTTCTTTTTTTAGTGGCATTGACCATGACTTGAATTTTTTTTCATTTTTATATGCTACGAAATCCGATCACGTAGTGCCTGATTCCAAGTTAGAAACACCTGTGTATATGGCCACGTCTCTTACATTGTGTCGTAACCTTGTTTCTTCTGATTCTGCTGGGTGTTTGCGCCAAATGTTGATATTTTTGACGTAATCCGTGTGATGGATAGTAACGTTGTGTATGTTTATTGTTTTGCGAATCTTGAGACTGCGCACTAAGCTGTTTTGTATTGCACTTGAAGGTGAATTGGAATCAGGACTGAAACAACCTGAAGTGTCGCTGTTGAGGCTGTCCTGTAAACCCTGACTATGGCCTATACAAAGGGTTTCACCAATCGATGTGCCTTATGGCTTAGGAAATTGTACCTTCTCATCCCTTCACTGTTTAACTGGATAACTTAATCAACTTTAAAAACATTTTACGCAGACTGCACAGTGGTAAATATATCAAAATACTCTACAAGATGGAATTATATGTAGGGGAAGATGCCGTTCCTTTGACCACTTTGCAAAATTTCGATTTTATTAGCTTAACTATTAAGGTTAAATTAAATTTCTTTATTTTATTATAATCAATATCATCTCGCTCATCATACATAATTTTTTTAAGGTTCTAGTTTTACTTTTATTATGCTTCATTTCATTTTTTAAAAATAATAACATTGTGGTCAAAGTGTGTTGTACAGTCGTGGAAAAAAAAAAAAAAAAGTAAACACCCCCTAGTAACTCCTCAACAAATTATCGTAGAAGAAAGTTACTAGTACCGAACGATTGGAAATAAAGTCTACTTTTAAATGATGGATGTAAAATTTGCTTAGGGGGCCATCTACATATTAAAACGAACCATAACTTTGTTTTTTTTCAATAGCAGTACACAATTCTGACAGCATAAAGGAACTCTACACCCTTCAATTAGCCTAAAAAATAATTTTCATGCAATCCGAGAGATAAGTTAATGAGAAATTAATTATTTTAAAAAGAGCGTATTTTAAGGGCTGTATCCAAAATGACAACAACCGAAACTTATGTAACGGATACACTTTTGCACCGTAAATCAAAAATTCTGTAAGATTACTAAGAACTGTTTAGGAAACTGGCATGCCTAGAGCTTTTTATGTAACTGCAACCCGGGTTTCAGATAAAATTTTAGTAAGATTTAAGTAATTTTTAAGTATTTAAGTAAGTATTTTAAGTATTAAATTAAGTAAGATTTAAATAGTTAGTAATTTTAGTAGATTATTTTGTAAAGCTTCAGATTTCTATAGCTTTACAAAAACTAGTTTTGAAGATTTACATATCTTTTGTACAGAGTACAGATAAAATTTTAGTAAGCATACAGATTTCTGCAACTCTACATCTCTAGAATTAGAGATTTTTTTTACAGTGTAATGAAACACTTTTATAAGCGATTAGTGACATAATTAAGACGCTGATTGGTTATCGAAAAATTAACATTTCGGGGCTTAAATAAAGTTATTATTACATGTAAGACGTCATTTCATACTAAATCGATAACACTCTATACTTTTGTAATCCATTATGTCTCATAGCTATCGAGATAGGGTAGATAATTTTCAAATTTTGCAACTAGGGGGCGCTGATGTCACTCTCATATGATACCGTATATTCATTTTGCTATAAGTAGATACTTATTCCACAATTCTGCCTTTATCCGTTCAAGGGTTATTTGTGCATAAAGGGAATTTCCTGTCCTCCCTGCATACTTTCGGATAAAAGTATATTATTTTTCATATGCATAAGTACATACAGAACCACACTAAGTGTGGTACGAGTAGTGCGCTGGCACGAGGCGCCAAGTCAGATAGGTGCTTACTTCGCGCGTTATCATTACCGATGTACAGTCGTGGAAAAAAAAAGTAAACACCCCCTACTAACTCCTCAACAAATTATCGTAGAAGAAAGTTACTGGTACCGAACGATTGGAAATAAAGTCTACTTTTAAATGATGGATATAAAATTTGCTTAAGGGGGCCTCTACATATTAAAACGAACCATAACTTTGTTTTTTTCAATAGCAGTACACAATTATGACAGCATAAAGGAACTCTACACCCTTCTATTAGCCTAAAAAATAATTTTCATGCAATCTGTGCGATAAGTTAATGAGAAATTAATTATTTTAAAAAGAGCTTATTTTAAGGGCTGTATCCAAATTGAAGTTCGGTACTTGATTGTTGACCGAGAGAGCCTCCTTCTTGATCAAGGCATCTTAAGCGCTACTCAAGCAGCCGTTGAAGATTGCTAGGTTACAAGATAGCAGAAGAAATTTCAAAATATCTAGTCACTTCTATCATAGATGGCCCCTTAAACCACCATTTTGCCGTTTTTTAAGCATAATTTGAAAACTACTTGGAAGAAAAATGTGAAATTTTGGATTTCCATAAAGCAGGACCTAATAAATCTAAATCCGTCAAAAAAATTGTAGGTTGCAATTCATAATTTTTTCGAATAATCATTTCATAACTCATAATTCATATCATAAAATTATGAAAATTGCAAATTCAACGTATTTATGTTTGGGTATATTAGTATTATTGCTACACAAAAAATTGGCACATTAGGGGTATAATTTCAGGAGATATAAATAAAAATATGAAAATGTAATTTAACATTAGAAGTACTAAATTTTGAATGTTTATAATTCGAAAACTTATCATTCAAATGACTTGAAATTTCTTGTCTAGGCATAGTTTGAACCGAAGATTTGAAATATCTTGTTAAAATTGGATATTGCCATTGAAAAAAATGAAGTTAGGGTTTCTTTTAATATGTAGATGGCCCCCTAAGCAAATTTTATATACATCATTCAAAAGTAGACTTTATTTCCAATCATTCGGTACCTGTAACTTTTTTCTACAATAATTTGTTAAGGAGTTAGTAGGGGGTGTTTACTTTTTTTTCCACGAATGTACCTCTGACCAGACAATTAAACAACAGAGCAATGAAGAAAAAAATCATTTTATTCAATATCATTGTTTCTTGCGGTTTTTTTTTTTTCAGCTTTAATATTAAGCTTTTCAGGAGTATCAGTCAAGATACGAAATTTCCCTTTACGCCGACCCATATTTGACATTTTCCTTGCTTGTACTTACTTTTGAATGAGGTTTCACAGTTTCCGGTAAAATGATTAGTGGTAATAGATTTGAACTGCTACATTCAGGAATGATATTGTGAGTTTGAGCTGCGCCATTCATTGATGGTTCATCAAAATCATTTTCACATAGCATCGGTATGTCTGTTACAGTAGCTGAAGAAATTAGTCATCAGAGAAAACGTTCTCATTGAAAGGCATAAACCCTGTGACCTTGAAATCTCTCATAATATTGTTAGGAACTACGGCTTTAGAATATGCTATGCCCGCAAGTTCAGAAACATTGTAGATTGTAAGAGGATTCCCAACATTTGCTGGAGAAACCATCCAATTATTTACAGCTTGTTTATGAAAGCCTATTAAAGTACCATAAACACCACTATCAAGGGATTGCATTTTATGGCTAGTGTGTGGATGAAGCGTCATTAGTATCACACCACTACTCTTGACTAAATCAGTTATTGGTATGGTAATATGAGATTCATGGTTATCAACTAATAAAAATACTGGCCTTTCAGTACTAGGTCTAACATTTTTCAGAATATGTTGAAAGAACTGTTGAAATATGATCTGATTTGACCAGCCTGATGGGTTTCCAGCCCCGATTGATCCAGGAGACGCTGCATGAAGCATAAATGGTTTAAAGTCGATCCGGGGAAAAACAAACAAAGTGGGAATGATGTTTCCGGATGCACTAACAGCAGTAATCATAGTAATAGTTGTTCCCCTTTTGGCAGACTTTATACCTCCAACTTGTTTTTTTTTCCTTTGGGGGCTATGACTTTAGGAGGCACATGAATTGTGCTTATCCCAGTCTCGTTGCAATTCTAAATGACAACAGGCTCAAACGAATGACGTTGTAAAATATTCTTATAGTTATTAAACAACGTCATAAAATATCGCTAACTAATCTCAAGACGGTTGTAGCAAGTAAGTCATAAAAGTTGAAATGTTTAGAAAATCTTTTAAGAGTGTTGTACCTTTGACCTGGTCAAAGGTACAACAACTAATCATGTTCAGAGGTACAACACCATGCTAGTGCAAATTACAAAGCATGCTACAGTTTCAGGATTAGAATAATCATTTCCACAAGCTCCACCATATTCATAAAAGTTCATAGCTACCATGCCAAATTATTTTTATCAACAAAGACATACTACAAAAAATATTATTAGGCAAAACTTTAACAAATAAATACTTACATTTTTAAGATGGAAATGGATTTGTATTATTAACAGGGATCCTCTTTGACTTGAATATTCCACAGTAAGTTGCACAAGCCCTCTAATGAAGTAAATACGCACTAATTACACCAAAATTAATAAAATGCTGCTAGATGGCGTTACAGCCTAGGTGGTCAATGGAACAATATGGTCAGAGGCACAACACCTTCTCCTACGTTTTGTAAATGGATAGTTATATTTTTTAATAAATATTATTTACATTAATTCTTTCGTTATCAATTACTCATTGATTGGTTGGTTGTATAAGGTTTTATGGCGCAAAATCCCTTAAGGGATATCAATTACTGGGTTATTATTTACTCGCATGGTTGGTAACAAGTATGGTTACCCATAATAGCACAAATAATACATTTATTCATACTTTATCGTCCATTGCAATGTGATTTCACACACAAACACAAATAAGTCAGTATGTAGATGTAGAACAAATGTTAGGTGCCTTTAATTTGGTACTACACATAATGCCGGCGGATTCTTAATTAGCCAATCGATATGCCTTTCAGTTTAGGAAACTGTGGCTTCTAATCCCTTCACTATTTAACCTATTATCTTAATTAACATCGGAAATTATTTTACATAAACTCGACAGCGATAAAATGTATCAAAATGCTGTCTGAGATGGTATTAATATGCACGACTTCTAAATTTTTTTTGGGGGGGGGTGGGGGGTGTTCTCTTTCAATAAATAAATTATCATTGTTACACATAATCACAAATGCAACACATTTATTATTTCGTTATGATTTATTGTTAAACATAATCGTAAATAATATGTTAACACTTATTGCTTTGTTATTTACACATATAATCACAAATAATGCCAATTTGCAGAACTGACATCAGAGGCTTTTAATTTGGTACTTCATGTAATATCGGTGGATACTTCAATGACCAATCGATATGCCTTCCGGCTTTGGAAATTGTGGCTTCTAATCTCTTCAATATTTAACCTAATAATTTAATTATTCACGGAAGCAATTTTACATCAACTGGAAAGTGATGAAATGTATCAAATTGTTCTCTGAGTAGGAATTCATATGTAAAATTGTTAGAAATATAGTTGCTTATTTTAATAAATATAATAACTCTTACGTTATCAGTTATTACATTGTTGTTTATCTATTTTATCAGTTACATTTTATAACTCGGTTAACTTGGGTTTTAGCATACAAAACTTTGCCTAGGGGATTCAGCATTTCTCTGTTGGTTTGCCAATTTATGAAGGGAAAAAAACGATGGAAATAAAACAAATGGTATGCGATACAGCTGCTTGGTTCGAGTAAGATTAAAATCGAGATTTCTTCTATATTTTAGTTACGCGCCAGAGTGCTTTATTTTGTTCAATATACATTTTGTTAATTATTTTAAGTCTTCCGCGATAATTTATAAACATGCATTTTCTTTAATAAAGCTATTAGAAGACAGTTTATAGATATCATACTATACTGTTATTCTGTTTTTTCCCCTATCTTGATATTTTTTACTGACTTCAAATACATTTTTTTACATGCTGAAGAGTTATTACATGGATTCTGGGTCATAGCACATGTTAATTAGAAAGACATATCGAAATTTACTTCCCCAAAACTATTTAGATTTCTGCTTTAATGCTTTGAAAATGTGGGATAAAAACTACAATACTAGATAAATAAAAAAATTCTATTTTAATAATCGTCTATTGAGTTATACTGTTAAATCAAATACATTTTAATATGTTCCAATTTCATATTGTGTATGTTTAATGTGTAAATACAGTTTGATGTGTGTGTGTGAGATTTAAAAAAGTCCTTCCGGCCAGTGCCGGGAGGAAGAGGTAGCTTTCATAATCCTTATTTAAAAAAAGCCAACTTATATCATGCAAACACACGAAGCTGCTCAATTTAGTAGAAACCGAATATAGTAGATTCAATACTAATTTTTATCAATATAATGAATGAGAATTTCGCGAAATTAGTCAGCTTTATCCAAGCTGCTTTTCATTAAAGTAACTTATATTAGGCTGCCAAATTCGGCAATTTCTTAAAGTGCCTGTCATTTTAAGACAACATGGTGGATGAGGCTAAGCAGTGAACTTGGTCAAGACCTTAGTAATTGCTGTGCACATGCTCACTCACATCGGAATCGGTTAATATATAGGAGTGCTGTCGCATGCAAAAAATCAGATTTTTCAAAATGTCACCCACAATAGAAATTGAAACTGTTATATCTGAGCCATTTTTTAAGGTAAATACAAACAAAAAATGCTCCTGAATCCTTATATCAAGATCAAATACTTAAGAAAGAAACCTTTTTCAATTTCTAATTTTTTTGCACCTCACTTTAAATATATATATAATTTTTAATTTAATGGCCGCCATTTTGAAACAAGATGGCTGATGAATCTGGCCAGCGAACTTGGTCGAGGTGTTGATGTATACTATCCACATGCCTTCTTACATCGAAATAGGCGAATACGTGTGTTATCGCGTGACAAATACAAGATCGTTTCAAAATGTTAGCCATGCTAGAAATTCAAAGTGCTATAAATCAACCATTTTTTAAGATATCAACAAAAGAACAAATTTTCAGAAACAAAAACTGCTCCGGAATCTTTGTATCAAGGTCAAACACATAAAAAAAACTTTTTCATTTTCCAATTTTTTAATACCTCATTTTGAATTTTAAATTTAATTTTTTTTTAAATGGCAACCTTTTTGAAACAAGATGGCGAATGAAGCTGGCCAACGAACTCGGTCGAGACATTGGTATGTACTATGTACAGACCAAGTTACATCCAAATAGGTTCATAAATACGCCTGTTATCGCGTGACAAAAATCAGGTCGTTTTAAAATGTCAGCCACAAGAGAAATTCAAAATGCTATTACTCAGCCATTTTTTTTAGATATAGACGAAAGAAAAACTGTTCCGGAATCTTTGTATTAAGGTCAAACACATACAAAAAAATCTTTTTCATTTTCCAATTTTTTGGAATCTCATTTAATTGTTTTTATTTTTTTATTTTTTTAAATGGCCGCCATTTTGAAACAAGATGGCGGATGAAGCTAGCCAACGAACTCGGTCGAGATATTTGTATGTACTATGTACACACCAAGGTACATCCAAGTCGGTTCATAAATACGCCTGTTATTACGTGAGAAAAATCAGGACGTTTCAAAATGTCAGCCACGCTAGAAATTCAAAATGCTATAACTCAGCCATTTTTAAGATATAGACGAAACAAAAACTGCTGACGAATCTTTTTATCAAGGTCAAACACATAAGAAGAAAATATTTTTTCAATTTTCAATTTTTGGTACCACATTTCAAATTTAAATTTTTCTTAAAAATTTAAATGGCCGCCATTTTTAAACAAGATGGCGGGTGAAGCTGGCCAACGAACCCGGTCGAGACATTGGTATGTACTATGTATAAACGAAGTTACATCGAAATCGGTTCATAAATACGCCTTTTATCGCGTGACAAAATTCAGGACGTTTCAAAATGTCAGCCACGCTAGAAATTCAAAATGCTATAACTGAGCCATTTTGTAAGATATAGACGAAACAAAAACTGCTCCGGAATCTTTGTATAAAGGTCAAATACATAAGAAAAAAATATTTTTACATTTTCAATTTTTTGGTACCACATTTCAAATTTTAAATTAAAAAAAAAATTTTAAATGGCCGCCATTTTGAAACAAAATGGCGGATGAAGCTGGCCAATGAACCCGGTCGAGAGATTGGTATGTACTATGTACACACCGAATTAAATCCAAATCGATTCATAAATACGCCTTTTAAAGCGTGACAAAATTCAGGACGTTTCAAAATGTTAGTCACGCTAGAAATTCAAAATGCTATAACTCAGCCATTGTTTAAGATATAGACGAAACAAAAACTGCTCCGGAATCTTTGTATAAAGGTCAAATACATAAGAAAAAAATATTTTTCCATTTTTAAGTTTTTGGTACCACATTTCAAGTTTTAAATTTTTTTTTAAATTTTAAATGGCCGCCATTTTGAAACAAAAAACGGCGGATGAAGCTGGCCAACGAACTCGGTCGAGACATTGGTATGTACTATGTACACACCGAATTACATCGAAATCGGTTCATAATTACGGGAGTTACAGTGTGACATAGGTCAGATATATATATATATATATATATATATATATATATCAATTTTGAACGGAGGGTGGTTTCGGGGTCTGGGGGTCATGATCGATGAAAATATACCAAAATTTTTTGAAATCGCTTTCCTCCGAACGGCTGCAATAGGTAGCTTTTTTGTAAAGAAAGCTACCTAAAAGTGATAACAGAGGCTTATCACAAAACTTGCCATTATAGAGAATCTAGTAACACATTTCGATCACGAGAACTAAAAAAAGGGGGTAAAATAAACTCCTACATTTTTAAACACTTTATTTTTCTTTCTTTTTACCCGACTGGAAGAAGGGTTATTTGTTTCACGCGTATCTGGGTATGTGGATTTCTTTATACCCTTGAAACATCCCAACGGCTGGATGAATTTTAATGAATGGGGTCTCTATCGATTCGTCTTAACCGTCCGATGGTTATAGGATAAGTTTTGTTTTTTTTAATTTAAAATGGCGGCCGTAAAATACAAAATAGTGGTAGAGACGAAAAAAAAATTTTCGAACCATATTGAGTGGCATATCATTGGATAGCTCTTTCAAAATATAGACGATGTTTCATTGACTATTTTACAGTCAGAAGCTCCGTTTAAATATTACACATCCTGGAAATTGTGTAGTGTAGGTAGGATATCTAGCTTTACTGTAACTCTAACCTTCATAGACATCTATAGGCCTCATCAAAACAGTGTTTATAGACAGGAACTAACAATTAAACACCACTTAAAAGTCATCAATGCAAGTAAATAAAAAAAAAATAGGTAAGTAATATAAAAAGTAGTTCCACATTGATCAGAAATAATTAATTAGTTCGTTTTTATGCAGTCGGGTTTTTTGATATTTTAATTTTAATTTTTACTTGTTTACGTAGTTTTAATTATCTTTTACGCAGCTTACATACACTTGCTTATAACATCGCATGTTGTTAGATGAAAGAGTGCATTTCTTAAGTATACTTCACCAGTTTTCAGTTCGAGTTTTAGTTATATATATATATATAATTAAAATGAACTCACGTATGTAAAAACATATATATATATATATATATAAACCATTATAAACCAATACAAATGATCTCATCTACAATTGTAAATTTACAAATTATAAAAGAAATTTTGCAAATTAAAAATGAAGTTTTATCCTTTATAAAAATAAAAAATATATATTAAAGAACATATTATCATATCAAGCGAAACAAGGAATTGAAAATTGGGTAAACATTGGAAATGTGGAAATATTTGTGGAACCAAGGCAGAATCTTCAGGCCTAAATTATTTTAAGTCCCACAAATAATATGTACGGTTTCATCGTTGCATAAGCCATAACAATCTCAAAAATGTCAGATTTGGGCCACCGTGCACAGTGAATCCAGAAAAAGAAGCCAAAAATAAAAAAAATAAAATGGATTAAAGAGAGTATTTATCAATTGAAGAACAAAGGAATAACACAACAAGTTTAAAAAGTGCTAAGAATTGATTTGTACTTGTTGCTAGAATTATTATAAGTATAATACTACTAATACAGCCATGGAGTTTGGAAAAACAAGGTAATAATTTTGAAATAGATTAAATATAGTATTTCTACTATTATTTGCTCAGATATACTGCTGCCTTCTATCGTTAGATAATACATTTAAAGATAACTTCCATTGTTTATAAAGAAAAGAGAGAAAAAAAAATATTAATAATAATAACTATATGTGGATTAACCTTTAAAAAGGTGACATTATTAATTTAATATAAATGATGAATTTTATAATAAAATAAAGAAATATTTGATATGGATAAGTTATTAAGTAATTATTCAATTTTAAATAAATAAATATCTATATCTATATATATACTATATAACTGCAGTATAATAAATTTAAATATAGTAGTATTTAATTATATTTTCCACAACAGTGCATAATCATTTAAAAACGTATATATATATATATATATATATACGAGCTGTTTAATAGCCTCTGCTTATTAAGAGGCTACTTCAGTCAAAGGAAAAGACCCGTTCGCTAATGCTAATCCTATAGAAGAAATTTATAAAGATATCTCGGTCGCATTTCAATATTTTTAAATAATTTATTTTGCATTGAATAGTTGAGATTAATCTGTACAAAGGCCGTTGTTTACTTTTTCGATTTTGTTTACAGGTATATTTCCTATGAGAACACTTTCATTTTCGGAACCGGCTTCGAAAGTAAAAGCATCCTCATAAAAAATATCTGCAGTCAAAATCGAAAAAGTAAAAAACGGCCTGTATACAAATCGATCTCAACTATTCAATACAAAAGAAATCATTTAAAACTATTGAAATGCGACCGAGATATCTTTATAAATTTCTTCCATAGGATTAGCATTAGCGACTGTGTCTTTTCATTTGACTGAAGTAGCCTCTTAACCAGGAGAAGACCCTTTAATTGCCTCCGAGGAGGACTTAAAGGAATCGACTGGGAGCGGAGACTTAATGTCCATTCCTCACCTTCCACCGGTGCAGCCTGTTAGTACCCTTGCCTAGTGCATGGGGAACGAACGCGGATGGGCTTCCTCCAACCCGCTTGGCCAGCGTGGAGGAATTTTGCCACCTACCCCCCCCCCCCCCCCTTATTTTACCATGAATTCACAAAATAAATCACGGTTCTTAATTCCCGGCGGTCTGAATGTTCCTGGTTACGGCAGCGATCAGAAAGACATGAAGACAGAGGGTGCTAAGAATAACCGGTCTCGGCTAGGCTGCCATAAGTTGATGACCTTGGCTACGTATAACGGACGATCCCTATCTTCGGAAAATCGCTTACAGAAACTTGAAGAAGATTTACAAAAAATCAACTGGGACATCCTAGGATTATGTGAAGTAAGAAGAAAAGGAGAAGAGAAGATAGATCTTGCCAGCGGACATGTATTATACTACAGAAGCACAGAACATGGAAGAACAAGCGGTGTAGGATTTCTGATTCATAAAAGGTGGAAGAATCACATCGTAGAATATGATAGTGCATCAGATAGAGTTGCAAGGTTAGTAATACAGGTGTCCAGAAGATACAAGCTGCAAATTATCCAAGTTTATGCACCATCAGTAAGCTATACTGATGAAGAAGTTGAGGATTTCTATGATGAATTAGCTTCAATGCATCAAAAGGGAAAATGCTACATAAAATTAATAATGGGAGACTGGAATGCTAGAATTGGGGAAAAAGAGAAAGGTGAGTTATTTCAGTAGGAAATCGTGGATATGGGGTGCGAAATGAAAGAGGAAACAGATTGATTGAGTTTGCAGAATGTGAACAGTTGTATATCATGAATTCATTTTTCAAGAAAAAGCCACAAAGAAAATGGACATAGCGTTGTGCAAATGGCTCAACAAGTGAAATCGACTACATCTAAACAAACAAAAAGCATCTTATTCAGGATTGCAGCGTTCTCAATAACTTCAATACAGGAAGTGATCACAGGTTGGTTAGATGCAAACTGCTGTTAAATACTAAAGTGGAAAGAATGAAGCTTTTGCAACACTCAAAGAAATCAATCGATATAATAAATCTCCAGAAACATAAAGAAGAATTCCATTTGGAACTTAAAAACCGTTTCCAAGTACTTCAATCAACTTTAGAAGAAGAGCAAGATGTTACAGTAGTGAACAAGAAACTAACCAATACTCTGCAAGATATTGCAAAGAAGATAACCAGCGATGCACAAGTAAAGCAGACAAAGGAAATAACAGAAGAAACAAGAAGATTGATGGAGAAAAGCAGAGAATTTAAAATGAAGAAAAACGATCCTAAATCAAGAGATGAATATGCTGAATTATGTAAAACGGTAAGAAAATGTGATACCGTAGATATCAGAAAATTTAACTCTGATCTTGTAAAGAAAATTCTAGATGATAACAAAAGTTTAAAATCAGCTAGGCGCAAACTTTGTGTTGGAAGAAAAGGCATTTTAGCACTAAAGAGGGCAGATGGAACAATCACCAAAATTAATAAAGAAATAGTACACATTATCGAAAAATTCTATAACGATTTATATAAATGTGAAGATCAAAGAGAAATCAACCTATATGATCCACGGGAAAACTTAACAGAAATTGAAGCCATAATCCCAGTGATGACAGACGTAGTTTTACAAGCTATTAAATTTATGAAAAAAGGTAAATGCCCCGGAGAAGATGGAATTACAATCGACCTTATCAAAGAAGCAGGAGAAGAATTTACAAAAATGATATCCTTACTGTTTTTCAAATGTCTCAAGAAGTCAGATGTACCAGAAGATTGGAATAATGCTGTGATGGTGCTACTTTATAAGAAAGGAGAGAAGGAAAACATTAAAAACTACAGTTCGATCAGCTTACTATCAGTGATTTATAAAATTTTCACCAAAATTTTCACGACAAGACTTGAATCAGCTCTGGACTCAGCTCAACCTAGAGAACAAGCAGGATTCCGAAGTGGATTCAGCACAATGGATCATATCTAAACGGTAAGGGAACTCATTGAAAAACATAAGGAATATAATTTACCTCTTTGACTTGCCTTTATTGATTATGAAAAAGCATTTGATTCCGTCTACACATCAGGATCAGCAGTTGTAGAATCTCTGGAGGACATTGGTATAGACAAACCTTACATGAA
Source organism: Maratus speciosus (assembly GCA_963932465.1). NCBI lineage: Eukaryota > Metazoa > Arthropoda > Arachnida > Araneae > Salticidae > Maratus > Maratus speciosus. The sequence goes on along the minus strand of OZ010787.1, from coordinate 562,293,430 downwards.
TATTATAAAGAAGATTTACAAGAAAGCAACAGCAACCATCCGCTTGGACAAAGGAAAAGCAAAGATCAAGCTTGGAAGAGGGGGTAAGACAGGGAGACACCATTTCGCCTAGGCTTTTTACGGCTGTCTTAGAAAATATTTTCAAGATGCTGGATTGGGAAAACAAAGGGATTAGAATAAATGGGGAATATTTAAGTCATCTCCGATTCACTGACGACATTTTAATTTTCAGTAACAGTCCTGAAGAACTGGAAAATATGCTAAAAGATTTGGCAGAAGCTAGCATTAATGTGGGATTAAAAAAAAACTTGGGAAAGACTAAGATGATGTTCAATTCATTTGCATCAAAAAAGAAAATTGTCTACAACAACACTGAAATTAAATAAGTGCAAAGTTATGTGTACCTTGGACAGGAAATATCATCGGATAATAGTATCATGAATGAAACCAACAGAAGAATAAGAAATGGATGGAGTGCTTTTGGGAAGAACAATATTATTCTGAAGAGTAGCATGCCCCTTTGTTTGAAAAGAAAGGTATTTAACCAATGTGTTTTGCCTGTGCTAAATTATGGAGTAGAAACATGGACGCTAACAAAACGGATGGTACAAAGATTACAAACAACACAGAGAAGTATGGAAAGATGTATGCTAGGTATAACTAGAAGAGACAGAAAAAGAATAACCTGGATAAGAAGTCAGACGAAAGTTTTTGACATCATTGATAGAATTAAACGGCTAAAATGGAAATGGGCTGGGCACATTGCAAGAAGACAAGACAATAGATGGAGCATAAACACCCTACAGTGGTATCCCAGAGATGTAAAACGGCCAAGAAGACAACCTCAAGTAAGATGGAGTGATGAAATCAGAAAAGTAGCCGGTGTAAATTGGATGACTAAAGCACTAAACTGAAAACATTGGAAAAATCTGGGGGAGACCTACATCCAGCAATGGATTGAAAACGGTTGATGATGATGATGATGATATATATACATCATTGTTTACTTTAAAACAACGAGTCTCTGGAAACACCTTCACATCTTCTGCGAAAAATCTAAATAATAGCCGAAAATTTTAACGAAAATTTAAAGAAACGTTTAAAATAAAAAATAATGAAGCGATTAAAATCATTTTCTAATCTAACAAATTAAATAACGATTCTCTAGCGTCTTTTAAAATTATAACTTATTGTAAGTCTTTGACATTAGACATTTTTCATTAAGTAACATTAACAAAATAAACTATCGTGCATTTAAAATTGCTCAATCAAAATAATAAAGATTTTCAGTATCTTGATTAAAATTAATCTTTCTCGTCAAACAATGAACTAGCCTACAATATGCTAGTTTGCAATGCTATATCTCAAAAAATAAAAATAAATAAATCCGAAAGAAAATAATTTTGGCGAAGAATCGTGGAATATTTTTACGTGTGTCTTCCCCAATATTTTGAATAATTCAGCTGGAATTCTGAAAGAATAACAAGATAAACCACATAATGACTTGTTTTTAAGAAAATGCGTGTGAAAACAAATGCACATTAAGTGATCGTGCAAAAACCAGGGAGAGGGAGGAGAACAATCTAGCCTATAATTCGATATTATTTAGCGGGAATAAATTGCTAAAGTTCTAAGAATTTCCAGTCGGCTAGGTTTTATTATATTCGTTATGAAATGTTGTCCGTGAAATCTTGTTTGGCAGTAAACTTTGTATGCAAACGCAAACAGTCGTAGGAAATATAAACAACATCAAAGTGTCATGATGTTTTTAAATTTTTAATTAAAAACCAGTTTCCAATGCCATTCGGGACGTGTTGAGTCACCTGGTAATTTTAACAAGTACATCATCTGGTGTGTTAAATATTTTAGTTCGCCTAAGGTGTAAGACTTGAAAAAACAAAAACAAGGTAGACTGTGAAACTTTGTTTGAGGTAATTTAAAATAAAACCCAATTTCGAAAGTCATCTAGAACGACTTGGTTCACTTGAGAATTTTAACGAGTTCACAATCAAATCGATTTATCTCAGGAAGAATTTTTTCAACATTAAGAGTATTTAAATTGATATATATATATATATATATAATTTTTTTATGGACGAAAACGCTACGAAAATTTGTACAGTATTTTTCAGTTATATATCGTCTTCGATTTTTTTTCTTTTCTTTTATTTTTTAAAGAAAAACTTTTAAGAATATGATTCTTTTAGCAAAATGCATTGTATTAAAAAGTATTTTTTCGTTTAAAAATTATTTTTTAAAATAAATATTTTTTATAATCCAAAAGAAAAATTATAATTTATTCTCTTCTGTAACTGAAAAATGAAAATAAAAGTATGCAAAATGAGTTAATATGTGAGAAGTTACATTAACTCTTTAAACATGGCCGCCAAAATCTAGAGATTTATATATATATATATATATAACCATTAAATAAACATTACCGACCACCAACAAAAACTGTGAAATAATGAATCAAATGACATTAACAAATTGACAAAATACAGCTCACCCAACACACTTAACAAAGATTCCAAAAACATAGTAAAAAGAAGCAGAAATTGAATAACAGAAATGGAATAATGGAAGTTTGTAGAACTTAAACAGAATTGTCGGGTCCCAAATGCCTGAAGTTCCAACAAATAAAATGTGTGGTTTCATCTTCATATTAGCCATAAATTAGCTAAAGAATATGAATTTGGGACTACCTAACTCATAAAATAGAATCCAAAATAAAACAAGATTAATAAAGATAGAGGGAAAATAAAAAGCAAATTACCAAATTGAAATCCATACTATCTTAGCATGAGACATAATACACTGGTGTCCAAAATTAAGGACCTATCACAAAAGGCTAATTTTCAAGTACGCGAATACTCAAAAGGAAATAATATAATTCAAATAATTACCACCCCTACAGCACAGCTAGTCCATATAGCATCTCATTCATGTCACACATTGTCACAAGTGTCACAGTCACTACGGTGAAGCTAAAAATAGGAAATTCCATACATCTCATTATGAGTCTCAAATGATCACTATATGTGACTCCACTGAGACGTCACTGTGACTGCTGCTTTGTGACGAGTCACCATGTGACTTTACAAGGTAGTTACATTGTGACTCTCATGTGACTGTCATCTGCAGACTCAATTTCAAAGTCATCGTGAACGCTGCATTGTGATAAGTTACCAAATAGTGTCACATTAAAGTCACATGATGACCTTCAGGTGACAGAGAGACTACTGTGAAGTCACCATTGTGATATTTTGTGAAAAGTCCCCATGTGAGTATAACGCGATATTATTTGGTGACCTATCATAATGCAACGTTCATCATGACTTTTAAATTGAGTCTAAAAATGACAGTCACATGAGAGTCACAATATAACTACATTGTAAAGTCACCTGGTGACTCGTCACAAAGCAGTAGTCACATAGACGTCTCATTGGAGTTACATATAGTGATCATTTGAGACTCATAATGAGACGTGTGGAATTTCTTATTTTTTGTTTTACCGTAGTGACTGTGACACTTGTGGCCATGTGTGACATGAATGAGATGCTATATGGACTAGCTGTGCTGTAGAAATAGTAATTATTTGAATTATATTATTTCCTTTAGAGTATTCGCTAACTTAAAAATTAGCATTATGTGCCTGATCCTTAATTTTGGACACCAGTATATAATACAATCATTGGAGATCACATGCACTTGTTGCCAAAAAAGTTTTTTATATGATGGTGGACCAAGGATCAACAATATACAGCACAGCCAAGCAAGCACACTCCCATTATGTATAACCAGTGCCCTAAATAGATAATTTCGAATTGAGAATGAACTGCTCCATGTATTCAAATGAATCAGTGTGGTGCTGCCATCTATTGACTTATTAGTAAGATAAAAACTATTATGTAATAAAAAAATATTTATAACTATTAATGGATTAAGTTTTAAAGCAAATGCTGTTTAGAGATAGATATATGATAATTAAATAATAATTATTAATAATAAAATATGTTAATAAATATCTACAATTGTATTAGAAAAAATTAGCAAATGATATATTAAATCAAAATGATATGTAAAATGGTGAAATTGATGATTATATATATATATATATATATATATATAACCATTAATTAAGCATTACCGACCATCATCAAAAACCGCAATATTGTGAAATGACAATAAAAATGGATACCACAAACCTATAATATAGAACTGTGTGTATAAAATAAAGTGCCTTATACATAATTACAAGAATTAATATGGAAGAAAAAAAGAATATGGATACCGAAAAAATTGAAAAACTTATATATTTAATTACGTTTTCAAGAGTACAGAATTCAATGATATAAGCAAATCGGTTGTTTTCTATGAGAAAAAGCTAAAAGCTGAAAAAAAATTTCTCCTGTACCCAAACAACCAATATGATTAAAAGATGAAAACAGAACATTATCAAAAGGCATGAAATGGAAAAAACAATACAACTCTTTAAATATTTAATTTATAGCTTAAAAAATAGAAATATTACACCACATACCGAATAAAAACCCAGTTGATTTTCAAAATATCCTCCTGCACATGGTATCCAAGCATGATCAGATTAAGGTAAATAAAACAGTTAACTTAACACAGAAATTAAAACTACGGATTCAGTTAATTCATTTTGAAATACCGTGATAAAATCAATTAATATAATATAAATAGAAAATAATTACATTATTTAAAATACCTAAAAAACACTATAATCATTTATATAGAATCAAAAGTTTATGTTCATCACATCTTATCAATAAAAACATTAAACAATTAATATTTGATGCCTTAAATCATGGTTTTCCTAAGAAATTCATATATTCTTTAATCTACAATTAATTAATGATCTAAACATTGGATTGTAGGACGGTTTCTTGTATGTTACTATTAAAATTTTGTATATCAAAAAATATATATATATAAAATATATAAAAAAAACTAAAAATTAATTAGGCGGGACTTTTGCTGTACTAAAACTGAATACTAGTTCGAGTTGTTAAGGTTATTGCAATTCTCTTGCTGGGTATGTCTTTAAATTGAAATGTTTCTATATATTCATATTGTTCATTATTACGGATCTTGCATTGCTTAATAATTTTTTAATTCAATTTATCTGTCATGGTAAATTTATGCTTTTTGGTGTGTGGTCGATCGGGTATATATGGAATCTAATTTTTAGCTTAATGCTGGATTCTATTACAGAAATCGACTATGCTTTTTCTTATATTGGTACTTCATGTACCCTTGAAAAAGTGAAATGCTATATAAGCTTCCGGCTACTCCATCCATTTGATCTATTATTTGTTTACTTTACGTCTTTTAATCGTTCAACATTATTTTGCTGGTTATTTGTTTCTTCTGTCTTTAATAGGTTATTTTTTCCAAAAAAAAAAAAAATTGGTTGTTTTTCATATGTTTATATGGATTAATCGTATGCAATGTGCTAGTGAATTAGTGGATTTTGCTTAATTTGCATTACTTGTATAGGGTTCCATCGGTATTTTGTATAATGTTACAGTTTTGATTTGATGCTAAATGTATTAATTTAATTATTGGAATTGGAATTAGATGATGATTTGTAATTATATTATGGTTATATATATATATATATTTATTTACTTATTTACTTTCGTTTTTCTAGCGAATAATACAGCAACGGGCAATTCTCATCCAGCTAACCAGGTGCAGAAGCAGTGTTCTCAAGTAGCTGATGTACAGTCGTGGAAAAAAAAAGTAAACACCCCCTACTAACTCCTCAACAAATTATCGTAGAAGAAAGTTACTGATATCCAACGATTGGAAATAAAGTCTACTTTTAAATGATGTATATAAAATTTGCTTAGGGGGCCATCTACATAATAAAATGAACCATAACTTTGTTTTTTTCAATAGCAGTACCCAATTCTGACAGTATAAATGAACTCTACACCCTTCAATTAGCCTAAAAACGAATTTTTATGCAATTCGTACCATAAGTTTCCGAGAAATTAATTATTTTAAACCGAGCGTATTTTAAGGGCTGTATCCAAATTGAAGTTCCGTACTGGATTGTTAACCAAGAGAGCCCCTTCCTTGATCAAGGCACCTTAGGCACCACTCAAGGAGTCAATGAAGCGTGTTAGATTACAGTACAGCAGAATAAACTTCAAAATGTCTACTCACTTCCATCATAGACGGCCCCTTAAACCATCATTTTGCCGTTTTTAAGCATAATTTGAAAACTACTTGGAAGAAACATGTGAAATTTTTGAATTTCCATAAAGCAGGACTTAATAAATCTAAATCCATCAAAAAAATTGTAGGTTGCAATTCATAATTTTTTCGAATATTAATTTCATAATTCATAATTCATATCATAAAATTATAAAAATTGCAAATTCAGCTTATTTATGTTTGGGTATATTAGTATTATTACTACAAAAAAAATTAGCACATTAGGAGCATAATTTCGGGAGATATAAATAAAAATATGAAAATGTAATTTAACATTAGAAGCACTAAATTTTGAATGTTTATAATTCAAAAACTTATCATTTAAATGACTTGAAATTTGGTGTCTAGGCATAGTTTGAACCGAAGATTTGAAATATCTCGTTAAAATTGGGTATTGCCATTGAAAAAACTGAAGTTTGGATTCGTTTTAATATGTAGATGACCCCCTAAGAAAATTTTATATACATCATTTAAAAGTAGACTTTATTTCCAATCGTTCGGTACCATTAACTTTCTTCTACGATGATTTGTTGAGGAGTTAGTAGGGGGTGTTTACTTTTTTTTTTCCACGACTGTACAACAAAATAACGAAAAATGCTGATTTTGTTAATCATGATTAAGATTAACTCGATTTTACACCGATTAGTAAAATTAATTTTTAGTCGTTGCAAAACATACTGCAATACGGATAGTTTTTTAAGCATAACTCAAGAACTATTTGACAGAACGAGCTATAATGTTGCACTGGAATATTTGAAGTTTCTTGGAAATCGATTTCTTTTAAAAAATTGATAGGTTACAATTCATAGTTTTTTTAACATTTATTTCGAATAATTTGATGTAAGTTTTTTTAAAGCAATTTTGAAAAAAAAAATTGTACTGTAAAATATGAAATTTTTAAAAGAAAATAATTTATGGGATCTTCAAATACTAGAATGCAAAATTATAGCTCATTCTGTTTTGTAGTTTTCAATTACACTTCAAATAATACCCGCATTATAATCAGTTTGTAATCGGAAACGATTACAAATGAATTTAACATTAGGAGTCTTATAAATTTAAATTTTTGAAAATTCCTATACTACCTGACCGAATGACTTCCCGTTTCGTATCCTTAGGTAAACTTTATCGAAAAAATCAAATATGTTATCGGAATTAGTGTTCTCATTTAAAATTTCAGAGTTTGGTACAATTTTAGTATGAAAACGACCCCCCAAGCTTTTTTTTAAACATAAGTTTTTAAAAGAAATAATTTTCAGTCAAAAGCTATTTTCGTTTTTTTTTTTTTTGTTTTTTTTTTTTTCTGTTAGAATTTAGAGATGTATATATTTTTTTTTCTTTTTTGACAAACTGTAAAAAATTAATAAAAAAAAATTATATACGAATGTAAAAAAAAGTATAATTTTTGATTGCGACAACCAAAAATTACCAATACAAAACCGCAAAAATACGATGTACTACAAACTTTAAGGCAAAAATACATTATTAGTAAAATAAGGAAAATTTTTTAAACATAAATTTTAAAAAGAAGTAATTTTCAGTCGAAAGCTATTTCCGTTTTTTTTTTTTTTTTTTTTTTTTTGGTAGTTTTCATTACAAAAAGCTACCTATTGCAGCCGTTCGGAGGAAAGCGATTTCAAAAAATTTTGGTATATTTTCAGCGATCATGACCCCCAGACCCCGAAACCACCCTCCGTTCAAAATTGACATATATATATATATCTGACCTTTATCACACTGTAACTCTCGTATTTATGAACCGATTTGGATGTAATTCGGTGTGCACATAGTACATACCAATGTCTCGACCGAGTTCGTTGGCCAGCTTCATCCGCCATTTTGTTTCAAAATGGCGGCCATTTAATTTTTTTTTTAATTTAAAATTTGAAATGTGGTACCAAAAAATTGAAAATGGAAAAATATTTTTTTCTTATGTATTTGACCTTTATACAAAGATTCCGGAGCAGTTTTTGTTTCGTCTATATCTTAAAAAATGGCTGAGTTACAGCATTTTGAATTTCTAGCGTGGCTGACATTTTGAAACGTCCTGAATTTTGTCACGTGATAACGGGCGTATTTATGAACCGATTTGGATGGACCTTGGTGCGTACATAGTACATACAAATATCTCGACCGAGTTCGTTGTCCAGCTTCATCCGCAATCTTGTTTCAAAATGGTGGCCATTTAAAAAATTTAAAAAAATTTAAAATTTAAAATGAGATACCAAAAAATTAGAAAATGAAAAGAATTTTTTCATATGTATTTGACCTTAATACAAAGATTCCGGAACAGTTTTTGTTTCGTCTATATCTAAAAAAATGGCTGAGTTATAGCATTTTGAATTTCTATTGTGGCTGACATTTTAAAACGACCTGATTTTTGTCACGCGATATCAAGCGTATTTATGAACCGATTTGGATGTAACTTGGTCTGTACATAGTCAATACCAATGTCTCGACCGAGTTCGTTGGCCAGTTTAATTCGCCATCTTGTTTCAAAAGGGTTGCCATTTAAAAAAAATTAAATTTAAAATTTAAAATGAGGTATTAAAAAATTGGAAAATGAAAAAGATTTTTTATGTGTTTGGCCTTGATACAAAGATTCCGGAGCAGTTTTTGTTTCTGAAAATTTGTTCTTTTGGTCATATCTTAAAAAATGGTTGAATTATAGCACTTTGAATTTCTAGCATGGCTAACATTTTGAAACGATTGTTTCAAAATACAAATACAAGATCGATCTTGTATTTGTCACGCAATAACACACGTATTCGCCTATTTCAATGTAAGAAGGCATGTGGATAGTATACATCAATATCTCGACCAAGTTCGCTGGCCAGCTTCATCAGCCATCTTGTTTCAAAATGGCGGCCATTAAATTAAAAAAAAATTATTTTTAATTGAGTTGCAAAAAAATTAGAAATTAAAAAAGGTTTCTTAAGTATTTGACCTTGATATAAGGATTCAGGAGCATTTTTTGTTTGTCTTTATCTTAAAAAATGGCTCAGATATAGCAATTTCAATATCTAATAATGTGGGTGACATTTAGAAAAATCTGATTTTTTGGCCTGCGAAAGCACTCGTATATATCAATCGATTCCGATGTGAGTGAGCATGTGCACAGCAATTACTAAGGTCTCGACCAAGTTCACTGGTTAGCCTCATCCACCATGTTGTCTTAAAATGGCAGGCACTTTAAGAAATTGCCGAATTTGGCAGCCAAATATAAGTTACTTGAAATAAAAACAGCTTGGATAAAGCTGACTAAATTTGCGAAATTCTCATTTATAATGATTTAGTATTGATAAAAATTAGTATTGAATCTCCTATATTCGGTTTCCACTAAATTGAGCTTCGTGTGTTTGAATAATATAAGTTGGCTTTTTTTAAATAAGGAATATGAAAGCTACCTCTTCCTCCCGGCACTGGCCGGAAGGACTTTTTTTTCTGTTAGAATTTAGAATTGTATTGGGTGTTTTTTATTGTTGTTGTTTTTTTTTTATGTTTTTCTTTGGATTTTTCTTTGGACCGACTGTAAAAAATTAGTAAAAAAATATATACGAATGTAAAAAAAAAGGTATAATTTTTTATTACGACAACCTTAAATTACCAATACAAAACCGTAAAAATACCAACTTAAAGGTACAAATACCAACTTAAAGGCAAAAATACATTGTTAGTAAAATAAGGAAATTCGAGATTTTTTTCCCCCGCACTAATCGTTTAAATGGGGTCAACAATGATTAATCATTTATCATTTTGCTCTTCCGCTTATGGAGGCGTAGAAACAGGACCCCTACTGGTATTTCACAGTCAACTACAGTTATACCTGAAATTTTGCTACCTGTCGAATCATTGCATAACCACCATTCATCACAATACCTGAACTGCTGTGTAATCTACAGAGCGGAGCCCCGGGCGCCTAACCTCATAAGAGAAGAACACAATCTGATCACGTTTTGGGAAAAAAATGCTTTGCTAATAAATGTAGCTTAACTCGCTGATGACGAAACATCAATTTTGATGAATATTTCCATATCGGGTAGTTTTCAGCCCATATTTACACTTCAACGATCTAGTCTCTTCACCTAGTGGCGTTTCTCACTGCATGGTGGGGTGAAGTACAATCATGAAGATATATTTTGATGATTCAGTCGGTATAATTGATATATTGCATTTTTAAATCTTAGATTTAAAAAAAGGCCTAGCCGTAAATCAAAGTGAAATTCAAAAAGAAAACAAAAGAAATGGAAAAAGAATGAAAACTGAGAAACATTTTAAAGCAAAAGTCCAGTATTTAATTAACCGTTCTTCTTCTTCTTCTTCTTTTTTTTTTTTTTTTCGCGGGAGGATGTTTTTGATAATAATTGCTTGTAAAGTGTTTCACTATGAATTTGATTCAATTTGCTCAGAAATATATATGAAAAAGCAAATCATAACTATCTTCAGTTTTATATAAAAATGGTAAACTTCACAGTCAAAATTAATGAATTCGATTAGAATGAAGATTTACGTGACCTTTAACAGCACAGTTAGTCGATGTACCGTCAAAATGGCCAGAAAAGGGTACAAGCACAACTTTGACAAAAATGTGGCTTCTTTATTTAGTCATGGTGTGAAGTGTGACTCTCAGGGGACCGTGATTTCGTAACTCCATTGTGAAGTCACCGTGACAGCCTTTTTATTAATTTATAACTTGTCATAAAATCGACAGTACGCGTGACGTAGATGTGAGTCATTTTCCACGTCACGTGATGACTATGACGACAATAAGAGTTGCATTTATGTTACGGTTCTGTCACATTTTGGTAATAATTGGGTCGACCTTTTTTTTTTTTCTTTTTCTTTCATGTTACACATTCAGGAATTTTCCTCATTATTCCATTCATCCTATGTAATTATGATAAATTTTGCATAGTTGAAATTTTTTTAGATCATTTTTAAGAATAACCAACACAAATAGAGTTTGTATATGAATTCTAAGCTATGTGTATGTGTATAGTTTGTATTTCTCCAAATGCTGATACTACACCATATAAAGCAGAGAAACGGCCCTTTTGTAAAAAATAAAAATAATAATAATAACTAAGCAATTAAATTTATCTAAACTTTCTTGAAGTATGCTGTTGAATTTTATTCACGATTAAATAGTTCAAAGTATTCCAATTTTATCAACAAACAATTTTTGAATCTAAATTTTCTATTAATATTAACAATCAATTTCTTTAGCAGTAAAACTATTATTTTAGCAGTTACAAACAATTATTTTTGACAACTCTAAAACCCAAAAAGAAACTGTGTTTCAAACCCACGTAACGGTAATAAAATGAGTAATTATGATATATTCTGGCGGATAACGCCCTGATCAAACAAACAGACGTAGAACCAGACATTTAATTTAATAATATGTAACTAAAAACTTTATCATACTTATATCACATAATTTATTAAATAAAATATCTGGTTCTAAATATGCTTTATTTTATCCACGCGTTATACACCGGAATATACAAATTGTTTCAAAACTCCGAAACCCAAAACCTAACTATGTTTCAAAACCTTAAAACTTAAGCTTATTCATAAATACCTAATCTTCATAAACGTAATTGAAAAAGTGTTGTTGAATTCTGTTAATCTCTTTGTTTCTAATTACCATAAATTTAATCTTATAATGCTAAACAATTATCTTAATGAAGTAGAGCATCCGATGTTTCCAAAATAATTCTGAGGACTTTCCTCAAAATATTTTTTGATAATTAAAATACTTAAATATACTTTTGTTACGTGGATTACTTTTCTTGTCTTTTTAATGTTTGCGATTCTTTGATATTATCAAAGGAAAAATAATTCAAATTTCATTTAGACAGGTGTTAAAATATTTTATACTAAATTTAGGAATTTTAAAATTATATTTCGGTCAAAAACAAAAATAAAATTTTTATACGCGCATCATTCAACAATTGTAATTACTTTGTTAAAAATTTATTAAAATCAGTTGATATCGGTATCCACCCCTCAAAATAAATAAATAAATAAAGGCCATCAACAGAAAATCTTTTTTTTTTTTTAAATAATGATATTCACCTTGATATGCTAATATATGCTAATAAATGCTATTATATAATAATATGCTTAGGTAATATTGATTTATTTTTTAATTGCAATTTGATTGTTTTTTCCCTGTTTTATAATGCAATTTTATTGAATATTTAAATATTTTGTAAAAACAAATGCATTGTAAATCTTTTTTGTTATCAAAATATTTTACACACTTTTCGTATAAGCGTTGTGTAGGTGTCTTTATGAAATGTGCTATGACACTAAACTAAATGCACTTGTTCTTTATTCTTTTTTCACATATAATTCAAACAGATTTTTTGTGTGTGTGTGTGTGTGTGTTTTTACTGGTACAATTGTCATTCTTCTAGTTTGTATTAGGAAAATTTTTAGACCAGTGGTCTGTTTATATGTTTTTGCCGATTATAAGAGGCTTAGTTCAGCGGAGATGTGTTTCTGGATTTGCTATGCCGAAAAATACATTTTAGGTGTCTCTTTTAACGTCAAACGTCTTTCCGAAATGCAATCCTCCTCAGGTAATATAGTCAAATGTACCCAATGCTTCATAACACTAGCAGCAAGGAGGATGTACTTTGTGTTTTATCGTTAGATCAAAACTGAATACGGGCTTTAAGAATATCCTCCGTTTAATTCCAACTTTAAAAATATTTCTAACAAATGCATTTGGAAAATTATTTATTTTTCTTGTGAGATTGTGTGTGTGTGTGTGTGACTTTACAACAAAATTACTTTAAAAAAATTCGATCCGGCGAATAGTATGCTTCTAGGCACTTCAGATCTGTTTTGATTTTTCAGAATGGAGAGTTTTTCTACTAATCTATAATGAAAAAAAAAATAATGAATAATAAGAACAACACTACATGACCATAATGCCATAAAAGTCTATTGTTTGCAAATGACTTTTATAAAAGTAGCGATTCTTCCTTTTTTTTATTTTTTTTATTTTACTTTTGTATTTATATATCTTTTTAATGGGCAGCTATATTAAGAATTGCTTAGCAAATTGTTTCCTCTGAAATTTTCTGTTTTCAAAGTTATTTTCAGTTTCTCTTGTTTTCGCCATTTTCGTAACAAAACCTTGTAGCTGTGAAAGAACTGGATGATAGAATGAAGGCACTAAAGTTACTATCAGATTCAACAATTTTTCAAATAGTCAACTTTTGAGCCGATTTTAATGCCGATTTTAACGCCAGTTTTACCGCGTAAAACGGAAGAAGGTTTGCAATTGTTGTTGCAAAAGTTGCATGAACAACCTGTTATTACTATTACTGGTTGTTACGTTACTATCTGTAGCCCTTTCGTTGATATCCCAAAACGCCTATCTCTGATTGAATTATCGGGGAGAAATTGCCGTTATAATGAATTTTTCATGAGCTGTGAATAAAAAGTATGGGATAATCTTGACTGCTGGGATTTGACACAATTTCTCACTAAAATTTAATGAAATGCAGAGTTGGCTCAAAAACTGCACGAAAAATTGTTGAATCTCATGCACTGTAAAAAAAAATCCATGTGGACTTTCCGTTTTGGAAAAGGCAACTAGTTGCCTTTTCCGAAACGGAATAGATTCCTTTTGAAAATGAGAAGTTTTAATTTACAACACGATTAGTTTCACATCTGCTATGAAAGTGACATCTTTCATTACCAAAAAGATTACTTTCATTGCAGACGTGAAACTAATCGTGTTGTAAATTAAAACTTTTCATTCTCAAAAGAATCTATTCGTAACAGAAAAGGCAACTAGTTGCTTTTTCCAAAACGGAAAGTCCATAGATTTTTTTTACAGTGTAGCTACCTTATAAGACACTTCAGGAAACTCTTCACTCACTTGAAAATTGAAATCCGCTCCGCACCTGAAACCCGCTCCGTAATGTTAAACCAATGGGCAGGTTGTTTTCGAATTTCTTGTTTAAATTTGAATATTTTTTAAACCAATTTTTTTTTCTTTTTGCATAGGGTAGCTGAGCTTGATCTTTAATATGACCGTTTTTTACTTTTTCTATTATGGTTGCAGATTTGTTTTAAAAAGGTATTTTCTGTTTCGAAACCGGTTCCGAAAATGAAAGTACGTTTATTAAAAAAACCTGCAACCGAAATTGAAAAAGTAAAAAATAAGCATGTTAATGATTCACCTCAGCTATCCTATGCAAAAAAAAAAAAAAAAAAGGTTTAAAAATATTCAAATTTAAACGAGAAATTCGAAAACAACCTGACCATTAGTTTAACATTACGGAGTGGGTGTTTTCAAGTGAGAACGGAAGCGAGGCCTGGCGCAAGAACTTTTGAAAGGCCTTTCCTATTACTCCCTTCGCAAGGAGCGACCTGTATACGAAATTTAATTTTTAGTACCTTTTTTTTTTTAATAGTAATTTTCACCATATTTAATTGTATAAATTCAACGATTAGGTAAGGCGAAAATTACTGTTCAGAAATAGAGACACGAAAAAATAAAGATCGCAGGCATCTTATGCGTTCCGGGGGGGATCAAACTAGTAGATCTACAGCCCCCCCCCCTTCTCTTTAATTTGATCAGTGACACACCTTGATTTAATTAAAGTTGTTAAACACCACAATTTTTAAGCATGGAATTAATAGATTGCATGAGTTGGTGATGTATTCATAAAGGAAGAAATATTGAAATTAAATTATTAATCACCAAAATCTTTTATTCACTTGACAAAATCTGCTTACAATTTACTTATTCGTAATCTGATAGTTTAACACTAGAACGTCCGGAAATTTTACTCAAGTTTCATAAATATATTTTAAACCAGAATTTTTATTAAGATTATTTGACTGATTTATTTAACGTAAATCTGCGTTTTTAAAATGTAACTTATTTTGTGAAAGAATTTCTGATTCCAATTGGCATTTAATCGTATGGTCGGAGTCGAATCGACTCCTTCCGGGCGTTCTAGTGTTAACATACTCATGTCATTTTTTTACTAATCATTAATTATTTTCCTTTCGCACAATTTATATTTATCAAATAAAAAACTCACAATTTTTATTACGATATATAGGTATTATAAAAGATAATTTCAAAGGGTCGAAAAAGGTTTTGAAATATCAAAATCTTAACAACTGAAAAAATCACTGCTTATAACTTTTTGTGCGTCAATCCTTTCTTTCTGCGTCATCAAAAATCAATGCATACATAAAAACACCCCTTTTTTATACTTGAAAGGATCTTATATACTTATTTGCGTTTTTCATATAGTCTAAAGCTGAAGGGATATGTGAGATTCACTTTTTGAATCACTTCCGTGTGTAATAACAGCTTGCTTTATTTAAATGCATCTAATTGGAATGAAATGAGAGAAAATATCACAAAAGAACACTCAGTGAAATAGAACCCCAAACAAATTATATTCCGTCTAGACGTCGAAAAATTTATTGAAAATTAATCTTTTAACATCCCTTAATACTTTAATGACTAGTGAAGTAGATAAAGTTACGTCTTTCTAAATCGGATACATTGGCATCTGATACATTATTTCACGGTCTATTATTCCTTTAATAATTTTAGCACACGTTTTTTAAGAATTTTGTTTTCTTGCAAAAGAAATATTGAAATACAAAAGAGTTTCTTTTCATCTTCAGAAAGAGTTGTTTAAAAATATTTGCTAAATTCTAAATGCTTAAAATATGTATAAATATTTTAATTAAATAAGGTATATGAAATATTAATATCAAACGCTCATTGTAATAAACATAGAGTATTAGTATCTCAAAAAACATATATCTTTTCTACAGTCTGAATAATAAAGAATTTCATGAATGGAGCAGACAAAAAATAAAAAATTTAAATATTTAAATATTTAAATTAAATGTACTGAGTTTGCTGTCGCATAAGAAATTGTCTATTGAAAATATTACAATTTTCTACGAAAGATATCATCCCCAACAACCATTTTCAATTCACTGCTGGATGTAGGTCTCTAACAGATTTTTCCAATATTTCCTGTCTAGTGCTTTAGTTATTAGCACCGGCCCTTTTTCTGATTTCATCACTCTATCTTACTTGAGGTCGCCTTCTTGGCCGCTTTACATGTCTGGGATACCACTGTAAGGTGTTTGTGCTCCATCTTTTGTTTTGTCTTCTTTCAATGTGCCTAGCCTATTACCATTTTAGCCGTTTAATTCTTTCAATGATATCAAAAACTTTCGTCTGATTTCTTATCCAGGTTATTCCCTTTCTGTCTCTTCTAGTTATACCTAGCATACTTCTTTCCATACTTCTCTGTGTTGTTTGTAATCATTGTACCATCCGTTTTGTTAGCGTCCATGTTTCTGCTCCATAAGTTAGTACAGGCAAAACGCATTGGTTAAACACCTTTTTTTCATACAAAGAGGCATGTTACTCTTCAAAATAATATTGTTCTTCCCAAAAGCACTCCACCCATTTCTTATTCTTCTATTGATTTCATTCATGATACTATTACCCGATGATATTTCCTGTCCAAGGTGCACATAACTTTGCACTTCTTTAATCTCGGTGTTGTTGTAGACGATTTTCTTTTTAGATGCAAATGAATTGAACATCACCTTAGTCTTTTCCAAATTCATTTTTAATCCCACATTAATGCTAGCTTCTGCCAAATAATTTAGCATATTTTCCAATTCTTCAGATCTGTTACTGAAAATTAAGATGTCGTCAGCGAATCGGAGATGACTTAAATAATCCCCATTTATTCCAATCCCTTTGTTTTCCCAATCCAGCATCTTGAAAATATTTTCTAAGACAGCAGTAAAAAGCTTAGGCGAAATGGTGTCTCCTTGTCTTACCCTTCTTCCAAGCTTGATCTTTGCTTTCCCTTTGTCCAAACGGATGGTTGCTGTTGCTTTCTTGTAAATCTTCTTTATGATATTGATGTAAGGTTTGTCTATACTAATGTCCTCCAGAGATTCTACTACTGCTGATGTGTAGACCGAATCAAATGCTTTTTCATAATCAATAAAGGCAAGGCGGAGAGGTAAATTACATTCCTTATGTTTTTCTATGAGTTCTGTTACCGTTTGGATATGATCCATTGTGCTGAATCCATTTCGGAATCCTGCTTGTTCTCTAGGTAGAGCTGAGTCCAGAACTGATTCAAGTCTTGTCGTGAAAATTTTATAAATCACTGATAGCAAGCTGATTAGGCGGTAGTTTTTAATGTTCTCCTTCTCTCCTTTCTTGTAAAGTAGCACCATGACAGCATTATTCCAATCTTCTGGTACATCTGACTTCTCGAGACATTTGGAAAACAGTAAGAATAGCATTTTTGCAAATTCTTCTCCTGCTTCTTTGATAAGGTCAATTGTATGTCCATCTTCGCCTGCGCATTTACCTTTTTTCATAAATATAATAGCTTGTAAAACTTCATCTGTCATCACTTGGATTATCTCTTTAGTTTGTGTTAAGTTTTCTCGTGGATCACGTAGGTTGATTTCCCTTTGATCATCACATTTATATAGATGGTTATAGAATTTTTCGACACTGTGTACTATTTCGTTATTGATTTTGGTGATTGTTCCATCTGCCCTCTTTAATGCAAAAATACCTTTTCTTCCAACAAATAGTTTCCGCTTAGCTGATTTTAAACTTTTGTTATCTTCTAGAACTTTCTTGACAAGATCACAGTTAAATTTTCTAATATCTTCTGTAACACATTTTCTTATCGTTTTACATAATTCAGCATTTTCAACTCTTGATTCAGGATCTTCATTTTAAATTCTCTGCGTTTCTTCATCAATCTTCTTATTTCTTCTGTTATTTTCTTTGTCTGCTTTACTTGTGCATCGCCGGCTATCTTCTTTGCAATATCTTGTAGAGTATTGGTTAGTTTCTTGTTCACTACTGTAACATCTTGCTCTTCTTCTAAAGTTGATTAAAGTACTTGGAAACAGTTTTTAAGTTCCAAATGAAATTCTTCTTTATGTTTCTGGAGATTTATAATATGGATTGATTTCTTTGAGTATTGCAAAAGCTTCATTCTTTCCACTTTAGTATTTAAAAGACATCCTTTTTAAGCTCCTAATAGACGTATAATTCAACTATTTTCAACAATCAGTCTCTTTATTTTGGTCACCCGGTGCTTTTCATCTTTAATAGCTTTACAAGGAATCTGACAGTCATCCTGCAGGAGGAGAAGTTTCCTTCATGTTTATCTAATCTTCTTATCTCCTTTGCATTGTTGAATCTCACCATCCTACTGTGAATAAACCACAGAAGGGTGGAGAAGTATAGGTTTCCTGGAAAAGTGTTGAATGAAGGCAAAACAAGCGTTTAAACGTAGCCTTCAGACAGAGATGGGACGAGATGAGAAATATCACATGATGTTTGGTATTGGTGATTACGATTTGAGATGATCCGGGTCAGATATGAGACCGTAAGGTATTACAAGTAACGCTTCGGACGTAAAGATATTTTGTAGATACCCTAAGCGGTGCCTCAGTGATAGTTTTGTAGTCATTTTCCTAATTTTTGTTAAGTTTCAGTATTAAATTTTTGTTTGTTCTAATAAAGAACATTAGCTGTTAAACATGGGCATGTCTCTCTGAAAAAAGGCGACAAATTCTTTGTTATTTGCCATACAAATTGCGGGTCGTTTACGCCGAACCATTTATGCACTGTAAAAAATCCACTGTAGATTTGCCAGAACAAACTCGATCACAGTGAATGTGCTGTATCTTTCTTTGGTTTCTTGACTATATTAACATGGAAAATACAGTAGTTGCGTAAAATTAACAGCACAATGTGCTGGCAATTTGGACGCCTTTTTTTACAGCACAAACTGCTGGCGTCCAAATTGTCAGCACATTGTGCTGTTAATTTTACGCAACTACTGTATTTTCCATGTTAATATAGTCAGGAAACCGAAGAAAGATACAGCACATTCACTGTGATCGAGTTTGTGTGCGAGATGAACAGTACTTTGTACTGTAAAAATGTCGGGTTTTTTTGCCAGTGTGAAATGAAACTTTAAAAGATTTAACGAACTGAAATCTTCATGTGTACGGAATTTTTTAAACTTAACACAGAAATATATCCTAACATGTAATTTTGTGGGTCAAATTTCTGGAGTTTTGGATTTTTTGTCTATAATTGAGATATTGTGCTCTAATCTTTTTTTCAATTTTTAATATCTTGTGTGAGGTGTATCTTTTCTTTACATCTCTTGGATTTTTATCATTTATCTTGTTTTTTGATGCGCTATAAGGTGCTAAATTTTGTCATTTTAGGCTTAATGCCGACAAAATTGGATAAAATAACGCATCTTCACTATGAATCAAGCCTGCAAGCTCCTCTGATGATTCTGTGGATTATTCATAGTTTCTTATTTTACATACTGGTTTCTAATGTTCATATCTTGTTTATCTTTAGAATTTTACCAATTTGTTCATATATTTGTGATTTCATCATTATTATACATATACATTTAAATTTCTTCAATATTCTACAAGTGTTTTATTATGTTATTAATGTACAGTCTTGGAAAAAAAAAAGAGATAAATCCTTACTAATTCTGCTGAAAATAATTATTAAAAAATATATATAATATATTATCTTAGTTCCAGAAAATTGGCCGTAATGCTGTTAGATTATAATAATCTAACTTAAAGTCGTTTTGTTATGCCAGGGACAAGTTCTGAAAAGTTCTATATGGAAAGTACTTTCAAAATCGTGTTAATTTTATGTAAGTTAGAAAATTTCTTAGAAGCATTACATGAAGTGCTACAATGGTTTTAGACTACAGTTAAAGACTCGAAATATGTATATATATTTCAAAATTAAAAAAAGGAAAAACAAAAAAAAAAGAAAGAAAAATTAAAATAAAGAAAAAATCTCTTTGATTTCAATTGAAGTCCCAAAAAGCAGTCATGTGACATATTCTTGGGTTTACTTATTGTACGCACTGAAATAAAATAATCAGTTTTATTAACCACGCAGTATTGAATTTAGGGGGTGGCCTGGAAGTTCATTGTCTGGTCCAGAGCACTGAAATCCGCCCCCCCCCCCCCGCCCCACACACACACCTCGTATGGTTTGAGAATTTATGCATTCAATGTTCAAAAAGTGCAAATTCCCCATAGAACTCTATACCCCACCCCCCACCCCCCGCGCATACGCATAAATCCATACCGGAGAAAAATTCCCGAATTTTCAACTCTGATAAAACATCATCACCAATAGTCTTCGTCCATATTTGGTAGCGAGAGATTTGGACTCAATGTGCGTATACTCCTTAAAAGTTCCAATGAGTATGGCACAACTATTTAAGATAAGACATTTCATATTTAAATAGCAGGCCTTTGTAATCGCCTTATTTGATCATACTATTTCTAATATTTTTCAGCAATTAAATTCATTGACAAGTTCTGTTCAAAAATTATCCCAGAGCTCTACCTGTTCGGACTATTATGTATACGTAGGCTACTTCAGTCACTCTAAAAGACCCCCTAGCTAATGTTAACCCTATAGAAGAATTTTTTTTAAGGTATCTCGCTTGCATTTCAATATTTTAAAATTATTTTTTTTTTGCATTAGATAGCTAAGATCGATCTGTACAAAGGCCGTTTTATGCTTTTTTTATTTTATTTAAAGGTATTTTTAATTAGGACACTTTTCATTTTCGGACCCGGTTTCGAAAGTGAAAGCATCCTCATAAAAAAACCTGCAAACAAATTCGAAAAAGTAAATAACGGCCTTTGTAGAGATCGACCTCAGCTATCCAATGCAAAAAAATCATTTAAAAATATTGAAATGCAAACGAGATACCTTTAAAAATATTCTTCCATAGGAGTAGCATTAGCGAGCGGGTCTTTTAGAGTGGCTAAAGTAGACTCTTAAGAGGAAGATTACATTGTAGTCCAAACAGGTTAGAGCTCTAGGATAATTTTTGATAAGAACTTGTCAATGAATTTAATCGCTGAAAAATATTACAACTCACTCTAAATTAAAATGTCTGAAATTCAGACACTTAAGTGTCTGAAATGGAGTGTTCAATTTTCAGACATTTTAAAATGTCTGAATTTTTTAAGACACTTTTTGCGTCTGAATTTCAGACACTTGAAACGTCTGAATCGCATCCATTTTTTTGTAAGCATCATACGTAGCCATGTTTGACCACGTTGAATCCTGGAAAAATATTTGGCTGTGGTCCTGCCCCTCCCCCCCACCCCAAAACAACCTGATTTTTTTGGTGCTCTCAGTTTTGGTATACAATTTTCGTTACGTTGATAATTTAAATCTTTTACGACATTGTACTGATTATAATCAATATCTTGAACTTCAGGAGTAGAACAAGATTAAAAAACAAAAAATATTTATCTAAATATTAGATTTTTTTAAATTTATTTTGTTTTTAACCTTATTTTACTTTAAAAGTTCAAAATATTGATTATAATCAGTACAATTTCGAAACAGATTTAAAATATAAGCTTTACAAATATTGCACATCAAATTTGGGGGCACTACAGTCGTAGGGGGACGGGGTACTTCCCAGTTTGCCCTTCCTTTAATCAAGAAGTACTTTTGCAAAAAACGCAACCCTGCATTATAGTTGTCTAAATTGAGATGTCCGGTATTCGGGAGTATCCGTTGTGGAGGTTAATGGACATTCTCGAATAGCGAACACCTCTATTTAACGAATACTTTTTTAATCAGCAGACATACATATTTGTATAGTTTTACCTCAAAAAAGTAGACATCTCCAATTATCGGACAAATTCCGCGGTCCCGAAGTGTTCGCTATTAAGGGCTTTTAAGGTACATAGATAAATATATATATATATTTTATAATCTTGTCCTACTCTAAAAGTTCAAAATATTTATTATACTCGGTTGAATGTGGAAAAAGATTTAAAATATCAGATGTACGAAAATTGCAAAAATCCCCCCCCCCCCCCAAAAAAAAAAATGAAAATATAAAAAAATATATTGCCACATAGGCAATTTTACATATACATCACTTGATAATCACAACAGCCATTTAACTATGAATAATGAAAATAAATAAATAAATATTCTACTTTAATAACATTGGGGAAAAAATGACTTTGGTATTTTGTTAAATATATTTGCGTTTTTAAACTTGTCCTACTCTAAAAGTTCAAAACTTTCATTATAATCAGTGCAAGATTTAAGATATCAGCTTTACAAAAATTCATGCAAAATCAACTCCCCCCCCCCCCCCCAAAACAAAAAAATGAAAATACTTATTTAAAAATTATGTTTTTAAAAAATTTATATTTCCACATGGGCAAGTTTTTATGTAGATCAGAGGGTACTCACAAAAGCTATTCAACTATCAATAAAAACAAATAAGTACATATTCTATATTAAAAACATGAGGAAAAAATAACTTATGATTTCCAAACTTCTTTCGTCTTAAATATATACAGTAACATCTGTCATTTTTGTATTTTTCGTATAAGTGCATATAAATAAAGTTACCACAATTTTAAATACGAAATCTAGTTAGAGGTTTTTACTTTTTCCCATTATAAATTTCAAATTACTTTTTTATTAAAAATAATAAAAAAAACAGTATTAGAGTTGATTGCAAATCAAATACATATGTATATTTTTACAGGCAGCTTCATATAATAGACCAGTCTCATTTACTTTATTTATCTTTTTTTAATCTGCGGTTTTATGCCAGGAAGTAAGAAAGCATTAGGTCATCTTTCAAAGTTTTTTTTTTCTTTACTTCCTTGTGGCCGTCATTTACTGCGAGATAAAAATTATCCATTGAAACTGAAAACTGACATTGAATATATAATTCGTAATAAAAAAGAACGTCATAAGTTTAAAAATATATACTTCTAGAATTAGTGGGGTTTTTTGCGAACAGATTCAAAACTAATTAAATTTCATGCAGGATTTTGTTTAGTACAATAAATAAAATCATAAAATACACTAATTTTACTACTATAAAGAAACTTACTTGAGTTGCTGCAAGAGGTAAGAAATATTCCTCGATTTGAAATTTTAAAAACTACCACAACCACAGTGAGGGAGAAAGACTTTCATCAGTTTAAAAGGTAATCCCATAATACATCCGACTAGCCATATTTAAAGAATGAGATGTTTCATCCTAAAAACAGGACCCGCCAGACAAAAGTTTCTTTTTTTTTGCCAGCTTCGACAGGACGAAGATGAATAACACAATATTATTGATATAAATTGATACGAGTTAACACTAAGCCCATTGCACACGCTTTGTAGAATTTCCGGGTGTAATCTTCAACCGTCGTCTACTTCTGTTCTGTGTCTATCCCGCCCTTGTATCGACGACAGCTTCTAAGAGACATTTGATGTCGAGCACACACGTCAGATGTATGTATACAATAAATAAATAATCCAAGTTAATACGAATTAAAATCACAGTACTTCACATTTCGCAAAAAACGAATTAAAATACACGCGTACATAAAAACAAACTTTGTTTGAATTACAACGTATACCACTTCGAACGAAGACATCTAAAACGCATGCGCAACTGGGAGTGCTAGTGCCCCCTGGTGGTTATTGCGTCGGAAGAATCAAAACGTCTTAAATTAAGACACGTTTAAAGCAATGAAGTGTCTTAAAATAAGACGTTTGCGGATATTTTAGACATTATTCTCAGTTCGTTTACACCATGGTCATAGTAAGACGCTTATGTATCTTAAATTAAGACATCTATAGTGTCTTAATTTTCAGATTAAGACACTTAAGTGTCTAAAATTCTTTTTCAGTCACATATGTGTCTAAATTTAAGACGCTTCTATTTGCAGTGCTCATATGATCAAATAAGGCGATTACAATGTCTGCGATTTAAGTATCAAATAGGAAATTTCTTATCTTAAAAACGTTGAAATGCAAATGAAATATCTTTAAAACTTTCTTCCATGGTATTAGCATTAGCGAGCGTGTCTTTTCGGATGGCTGATTTAACCCCTTAATCTAAATGATTGAAAACAAAAGCATCAATAAAATTCTGTAACTTGTTATAAAAAAGGTGTATGGTCCAAAATCACCCTTTTTTTATCTATGTCAATCAATCACTTCACAACAGTAATAAATGTTAACAGAAACAAATGCGAAATGTTCTTCATTTAAAACTGTCCGTAATAATCCCAATGCTTTAATATTAAGGTACCTTGCCCCATTACGGCCCACCTAAGATTTGATTGCTTTTTTCACCATGTTAATACTATTTTTCCCGGAAACTATTTATGCTGTTGCTTAGAGGGATTAATGTGGTAAATAAAAGAAAAAAATTATAATTGTAATTATACTATTAAAAATTTTGTAAGCTGAAATGTAAAAAGTGTCATATGGTCCATATTGGGAACACCCCGTTCTCAATATGGCCCACTTTGTAAATTTTTAGAAAATTGCAAAATAAAATTAGAACATTACAAAAAAACTGCAAATTATTATATGTTATATAATGTACATATATATATTTATGTATACATATTATTGTATAATAATTGCAACATTTTGAAAGCCAGGAAAATCACAAAAAAATTAAAATTAAAACAAAAATTTTTTTAATATTTATTTTTACGACGAAATGTATTAATTGAAGAACAGAAGTGAAAAAAAAATATGTTTGTAAAAAAAAATATATATACGCTTGAAGTCACTATAAACATATGGCCCACCCTAGCTATAATGGGAACCTCCGCCAATTTTTTTTATTCCCCCCCCCCCAAAAAAAAAACAAAAAAAACAACGGATATACTTATAAGTAATGATAAAACTATTGATAATATCTTAAAGTAGATTAACGCTGTTATATTCCTTTTTACTTTTTATTAAATGCTAACAAATATTAATAATAAGAAATATTCCTTACCTTTAAGAAATAATAACACGATTTTTTTGGCCGAAAATTTCACTTTCTTTGCCAGTAGCGTCGCCTACGTGATAGACTTCGCCTTTATTGTTTTTTTCCACTTTCTCGTCCAGAGAGTCGAACATGTACTGCCATCTATTCAATTAAAAAGAAAGTAAATGAAATACACGACGTGGACCATATTGGGAACCGTACCATATAGGCGCCATGTACCTTAGCATTTTTTTCCCGTGTACACCAACTTATTCACAATACTTATAAATATAACAGAAATAAATGTCAATGACCTAACTTTCATTTATTCCACAAGGAATTTATTTTTTATATTATGATTCAAGCAAATTAAAAAAAAATATATATAAAATAAACATTGAATCAACGTTTTCATAAAATGCCAAAAACGGACATTGGCTCTTTTCTACCAAAGTACACGGTTACACATACACTCACACACAAAATACTTAAAACTTACAAGCGTGCTTTTCTTGTAAAAGAAAACTTGAATCACTTGTATTCGAGAATGTCAAACAATTATTATGGTAAATAATGGCATCCAAGAATCACAAAAGGGTAACAAAAATAATCATTAAAGCGGAGGATATTTAAAATTTTCTTCATTTTCAGAAATTCTTTTTTCCTTATTTTTCAATATTGTTATGCTAATAAGGCAAGAAAAAGCATTTTTTTCGTCTTATGTAAATATCATATAAACGCGATTTATTTTAATGATTTAAAAAAATCGATTTTTTTAGCGCTTTTTCTATTAAACACTCTGAACGTTTAAACACTAATAAAATATTTCTTTATTTTTTCATCAGAGCTTCATATTTGTATCTTTTCTTGGTGTTAACAATATTTCTGTCTTACAATATGCAAAATTTTGAACTCATGAAATGTTTACAGAGAAAAAGGAAGCGGAGTCGGTTTTAGAAAACTTGTCTTATAAATTAACTTTTTTTTTTTCTGAAGTTTGTGGGAGAAAATGTTTCCGTTATGTAGGTACCACGAGATTTTTTAAAGTTTATTTTCCATAAATTATCAAAGAAATTCAATATACAAAACAAAGAGTAGTTAAATAAAAAAATAAAATTCCAAACAAAGTGATTAAAATAGTTTAATTAATCAGCAATTAATATAATCAAAAGATATAATTTAATCAGTTAATGTCTCGAGTAGTAGCAAGTTTTATTTAATAAAACGTTCTTTTAATTTAAAAAATCAATACAATCTAATTAGTTTATGTAAATATTTTTGTCATCGTCCTTCTTATTATCATTCTAATAATCATGCTTTAGTCCTTTAAATCGTGAAATAAATAGGGTAAAATTAAAAAAAAAAAAAAAAAAAAAAAAAAAGCTAAAAATGCAGCTAAAGTAAAAAAATATATATATTTTTTAATTATTTTTAATCATATGTTTAATGAAATTAATATCTTAATTTAATTATATATTTTATGTTCTTAGAAAAATTACATGAAGTGCTACAGTAGTTTTAGACTAGAGTTAAAGACTCAAAACATTTTTGTTTAAAAAAAAAAAGAAAGAATGAAAGAAAGAAAGCAAAAGGAAAACAATCACTTACAGGATGTGGCATGTCGGATACATTTTCATTTCCTATTTACATGCAGCCCCCTAGGGACACGCAACCTTTATAAAGTGTTTTAAGGCTGTTCTCAAATCTGAATTATCAGCTTTTCAACACATTTTTTAATTAAACTTTGTCCGCAAACACATGAAATTGGCATGTTCTCTTATTCAGAAACTGAATAAGATAATAGAACAGTTTTCCCAACAGAATAATTGAACAGTTTTCCCATTGTTTAGTAAAGGCAAAACATCTTTCAGAAAATGCTGTCAAATTCGAAGTTTTGAACAAAATTTCCAAATGTGGCAGTGCTGAAAAGTAAAAAAAATCTGTCATCTATAGAAAACAATCACTTATAAATCAAGTTACAATTCATTTACTCAAAAATGAAGAAAACTATTTGAGTATGAAGCAAACCAATAATCATGACTACAAGTTCCATGCTTTTACGTTTAAAAATTTCGTGTTGTTAGAGCAAGAAAAAATATTTTTTTCATAACAGCCTTAACAACGAATTTACAAAGACAGTTAAATTGCAACTGATTTATAATAGTTTTGAAACTTTGTTGATACCAGGTTTGAAACTGTAGTACTTTGCTGAAATATATAATGAATATTATCCATCATGCCTTTTTAATAGTATGTATGTAATAGTAAAAATGCGTTTTCCGTTTAAAATAATGAGGTTTAAAAATCTAAGAAATGTTTTAATGTTTAAAATGATACTGTAATGATCAAACAAGCAAACCTACGTGTACACTAGGCATGAGATTTCCGCTTTTTTGCACACCAGTATTTTGTTAGAGAAAATCTTATATTATTCAATCGGAAGATTTTTGCGATTTAACAGAAGAACATTTTCTCTAAGAATATACTGGTGTGCAAAAAACGGAAATCTCATCCCTGGTGTACACACACAGTACGTACATAGATGCACATGGGTACATACATACATACACATGTATGTACATACGTACATATTATTACACTGGCGGGAAAAATTAAAACAACAAGTATCTAATTTAACTGATTTTGCAGCTAAAGACATGGAAATTTGATTTTGTATCTTACATAGCTTCAAAATGTAGAATATTCTTTTTCTGAAAAAAAAAAAAAAAGAGCTTATACAATGCGTAGGAAATGTCACATAAATTGAATTACGGAAAATATTTTGTTCCTTTGTACAATTTTTTCGAGATACATAGATAATATTCATAAGGTGTAACATTTTACAGATTTTTTTACACATTACACACATTTTAGTCACATTTTACACATTTTACACATTTTAGATCTTTTTTACACATTTTTACAGAATATTTAACATATAACATTTATGTAGAGAACATTTATAAGGTGTGTGGACATGGACACCTTTGATCAAAATATAAGCTTTACAGCTCTACATGCTTATTGTCTTCCTTCCATTCTCCCAGTTAACAGCCATTTATCACAATACGTTAAATGTCCCCCATTTCATCAACGTCCCCCATTTCATCTTCACATGCGAAATTTTAATCGAGTTTGCATGTTTTTATAGTTTCGAACTACGTGAAAACGTTGACCTTGATCTATCAAAATCCTACTAACTTTCATTGGACTTCATTTGATAGATGTAACATAGAGTACTTTTTTTAGGGTTTCGTTCATCTGACGAAACCCTATTCGTCTCGCTCCTTTGTCTGTCTGTCTGCCCGTCTGTCTGTCAGTCACAGAGCCCGTTCTCAGAAACTATACATGTTGGAGACTTGAAATTTTGCATACTTATAGCTGAACACCTCACATCATACGACAAATCATAAAATTTTGATAAAGTCGTACATTTAACCTTTTGGGCTCCCACATGTGTATTTAAACAATTCTTTCTATGTGAGCCTCTAATTAGGTTGGAGGCGTGAAATTTTGCATACTTATAGCTGAACACCTCACATCAAACGACAAATCATAAAATCTTCAAAAAGTCGTACATTTAACCCTTTGGGCTCCCACATGTGTATTTTAAACAATTCTTTCTAAGTGAGTCCCTAATTAGGTTGAAGGCGTGAAATTTTGCGTACTTATAGCTGAACACCACACATCAAACGACAAATCGTAAAGTTTTGAAAAAGTCGTACATTTAACCCTTTGGGATTTCACATGTGTATTTTAAACAATTCTTTCTATGTGAGACTCTAATTAGGTTGGAGGCGTGAAATTTTGCATACTTATAGTTGAACACCTCACATCAAACGACGTATCGTAAAATTTTGAAAAAGTCGTACATTTAACCCTTTGGGCTCCCACATGTGTATTTTAAACAATTCTTTCTATGTGAGTCTCTAATTAGCTTGGAAGCGTGAAATTTTGCATACTTATAGCTGAACACCTCACATCAAACGATAAATCATAAAATTTTCAAAAAGTCGTACATTTAACCCTTTGGGCTACCACATGTGTATTTTAAACAATTTTTTCTAAGTGAGCCCCTAATTAGGTTGAAGGCGTGAAATTTTGCGTACTTATAGCTGAACACCTCACATCAAACGACAAATCGTAAAATTTTGAAAAAGTTGTACATTTAACCGTTTGGGCTCCCACATGCGTATTTTAAGCAATTCTTTCTAATTGAGCCCCTTATTAAATTGGAGATTTGAAATTTTGCATACTTATAGCAGAACACCTGAGACTAGGCGACAAATCATAAAATCTTGAAAAAGGTCTTACGTTTAACCCTTTGAGCTACCACATATGTATTTTAAGTAATTCTATCTAAGAGAGCCCCTAATTAAGTTGGAGACATGAATTTTTGCATACGTATAGCTGAATACCGCAGACCACACGATAAATCATAAAATTTTCAAAAAGTCTTATATTATTTACTCCTCCGGGCTCTAACTTGTGTATTTTAAGCAATTTTTCTAACCTCCGCCCTTTTCACACGGGGAGCACTTTTCCAACTTTTGCCTACACCCCTTTGACCATTCTTTCATATTATGCACCATAGCCTTACATATTTTAGTTCCACTTTTTACCGCCCGGGGCGCCTACTTATCTCGGGTGTTATGGGCCCAATCCCCTCGACTAATATATCTACAGATAGATAGTATTTAAATAGGAGTTTCGTTCGGATAGAGGTTTTTTTAGAATAGAGTCTGCCCCTGGTTGCGAAATGTGGAACTAACAGATTTTTCAAAAGGATAAAGTGTCTTGAAAGGAATATTAAACGAAACCCTCTGTGCGATCTGTGATCACACTTACCCAATACCTTTATAGTTGTTCCTTTATTTTTCCCTGCCCGCCAGTGTATATCGCGGCTTTGTTAGATGATACTTATACTTGCAAGCGCGCTTTTCTTAGAACAGAAATCGTGAATCATTTATACTGAAGACTTATAATGATAGCTTTACAGCTTTACATGCTTACTATCCTCCTTCTATTCTCCCAGTTAAACGCCATTTTATACAATCCGTTAAATGCCATCTCAATGTCTTGTTCCATCTTCCACATGCAAAAATTTAACCGAGTTTTCTATGTAGCGAATAAGTCTGTCATTGGACTACCTGATAACGTTGACTTTATCTACCAATTGACTAACTTTTATTGGACTTCAGTACTTATAGTTTTAACATACAGTACCTTTTTTTATAGCTTCACTTTATTTTTTTTCCACCAGTGTAAATCACTGTTTTCTTAGACGACACTTATACTCTCGCAAGTGCTCTTTTCTTATGAAAGAAATCTTGAATTACTGATATTAAAGAATGCGAAATAATTATTAAGGTAAATAATGACAATGAGAAATCAAAATAGCGTAGCAAAAGTAATCATTAAAAGGGAGAATATTTAATATTTTCTCCTTTCTTAAAAATTGACTTTTTCCTTATTTTTGATATTGTTATGGTAATAAGGCAAGAAAAGTATTATTTTTAAATTTCCGACTTATGTCAATATTGTATAAACAATCTATTTAATGATTATAAAAAACAATCGATTTTTTTTAAACGTTTTCCCTATTAAACTCTCCGAACTTCTAATAAGGATTAAAATTATTCTTTCTTTTAAATCAGAGTTTCGCATTTTCAACTCCTCCCAGTGTTTATTTAATAATTTTTCTGCCTTACAATTTGCAAAATTTTGAACTCTTGACTGAAATTTTTATGCTGAAAAAAGGGAAGCCGAATTTGTCTTATAAAACGTGTTCTATAAATTAAATTTATTTTTAAAGCTTATGCGAGAAAATTCTTGCCTTAAATAGGTGCCACACAGTTTTTTAAAAGTTTATTTTCCATGAATTATGAAAGAAATTCAATTTACAGAAAACGAACAGTATAGTCAAATAATGAAAACATAAAAATTAAAATAGTTTAATTAATCAGCAATTAAGATAATAAAAATATATAATTTAATCAATCAATTTTTCGAGCTAGTAGCAAGTTTATTTAATAAGCGAACAAATTTTTTATTAAAACATCAAAAGACTTTAATTAATTTTTGTAAATATTTTTGTCATCATAATTATTATTATCATTCTAGTAATTGTATTTTAGTCATATAAATCGTGAAATTAAAAAAATAATAATAAGTTAGCGTTAAAACAATAATCTTAGAGAATGCAGCTAACGAAAAATGTATTTTTCAATTATTTAAAATTTGATATTTAATGAAATTACAATATGTTAATGGAATTTTATATTTTATGCAAATTATTTCTTACAAATATAAAAATGCATGTCGAGCTGCAGCATTGTTTAAAAGCGGTTCTAGTCCAAGTTTGGAAGGAAATCATCAATTTGAAATTTTTATATTGAATAAATTATAATTTATTAAGATACTAATTGGTAGATAGTTATGGGGAACCAATTTTTTTCTTTCTATAAAAATAATTCAGGGATGATGCATCAGTTATGTACAGGCAAAATAAAGAAAAAAAAAGGAACTCTCCGTATACACAATCACCAAACTGTCGGAGAAGAAAACGAATTAGTACAATAACCATTAACGAAAGTAGCCACGTTATTGGGAGTTATGTTTTCATTCAACTTATCTTTAACAAAGGGGTTTAGGGGGCCGTCTTCATAAAGTAATTGTAGCAAACTTTAAAATTTTCAATATGAACACATAACTTTTCACATCATATTTGTATTCTTCGGGATATTTTACCATAGGATACCGAATCGGAAGCAATTAGTTGAAGTAGTTTAAGAATTATGCATATTTAAAGTTTTGAACTCCTAATGTTAAATTCATTTTAATAGTTGTAAAGGAAATTGCAATATGCGTGCAACTTTTTGAGAATAACATGGCGAAATGAGTTGTAATTTTGAATTCGCTTATTTAAAGCTTCTATAAATCGATTTTTGTTTAAAATGGTGTAAGTTAAATACATATTTCGACTATTATTTAAATATATATATATTATATCTGAAACAGTTATTCGACAAAAATACGCATAACCTATAATTTTTTTTTCAGAAACCGGTTTCTAAAATCTTTAGGTATCGTCCACCCAAGGTTATTAGACTAACTAAATAACTATATAATAACTAAATAACTGTCTAATAACCTTGTCGTCCACCGGGGTCACTTTGCCCAGATGCTCAGCTCCCAAGTTTTACGCTTTTTTCCTACCACTATTTTTAACAGAGAAATTTGTGTTATTTAATTATCAAAAACATAGCATTAAATAAGGAATTTTTTTTCTGATTATAAATAATGGTAGTTAAAAAGCGTAAAAGTTGGGAGCTGTGTCAGATGTCAGGGCAAATTCAAAATGTATAGCAAACATTCCATGTTTTTTTTATTAAAAAAGAAAATCACTTGCATATGGTAGATGAGCCGTAGATGCGATTTGTAATTTGTTTGATCTATTATCTCATATGTTTATGTAAGTTTTGTAAAAAAAAAAAAAAAAAAGAAAAAAAAGAAAAGGTTGGCGAAGTCACACTCTAACTAGGGGTCACTTTTTCCACACTTCATTTCCCTACTAAACAAGCTAGACGTCTCTGAACAAATTAAGCCTAATCTTTGGGGAAAACGACAATACATTTCATGAAAAAACTTGTTTAATGACACAAAGAACTGTTTTTCAGGATAATACTGACTTAAATATTGGACAAAATAAAAATAGTGACTGGAAATACTATTACAAAATAAAATTTGAAAAAAAGCTGAAAGATCGTTCCCAAAACTGTACATCTTTTCTTTCCTTGTAGCTTCCATGATAAATACCTCGAGATCCTCCTTCCGTCCAAGATGTCAATACGTGTTCTGATCTATAGACGACAAAGCAAGGCAACAATTCACATGCTGTAGTACCGGTAAACATAAGTGATATGCACTCTTTTGATGAGTTCATTAGTCTTTCTGGTTCCTTGTCACTCCCACGAAATACTATCATCTTTTTGACCCAGTGTCATCACTCAGGTTTGTCTCATCAAAATTAACAATATATTCCTTTGGTTTTAGTCCATAGGTACTTCATAAGGCGCCTTCAAGATGGTCGAGATATTTTACAAGTGAGTCATTTCTAACTGAATCTCTAGCTAGGGATATTTTTTGGCAATTTCTAACAGTTATCTCGTATTGCTGCATCAAAGAAGACTACCACTTTTCGCCTAAGAAATTCATTATGATCTTAACCAGGCAAAGTTACATGACATTGAGGGGTGGCATTGCCAAACAAAATAACACTGATCCAATAAATGTGAAAAGTGAAAGTAAAACGTCTTCTATGTACAGTAAGTACAGAAAAAGAAAAGTAAATACCCCTACTAATTCTGCAACTAATTATATTAGAAAAAATTTACAGGCACTAAATGATTGGAAATACAGTCTACTTTTAAATGCTGTATATAAAATTTGCTTAGGGTGTCATCTACAAATCAAAACTAGACCAAACCTTTTTTTCAACGGCGCCACGCAATTTTGACAACATATTTTAAATCTTCGGCTCAAACTATGCCAAGAAAGGAAATTTCAAACCATTCGGATGATAAGTTTTTCAATTATAGACATTCAAAATTTAATGCTTCTAATGTTAAATTAACATTTTCATATTTTTATTAATATCTCCTGAAATTATAATCCTAATGTGATATTTTTTTTGTTTAATTATAATACTAAAAAACCCAAACATAAATACATTGAATTTGTAATTAAAAAATTATAATCTGAATTATGAATTATGAAAATAATATTCGAAAAAAAATATGAATTGCGACCTACAATTTTTTTTAATAGATTTACATTTATTATGCCCTCCTTTATGCAATTTCGCAATTTCAAATTTTTCTTCCAAATAGTTTTCGAATTATGAGCAAAAAAGTCAAAATGACGGTTTAAGGGTTCGTCTATGATATCCAGAAAATTATAATTTGAAAAAAAAAAATATTTTACTCACTTTAATGAGACGATTGGGATGGCAGTAGTTGAAACATATTATGCGAGTGAAATAGTCATATTAATAATACATTAAATAATACATTAATAGAAGTAATAATACAAGTAGAAGATATAATACATTAATAGAAGGGTCATTCCACGTAAAATGAGCAAAAATTTAAAAAAAGTCGTGGCCACATAGTAACAGATTTTAATAAAATTTGATATACAGGTTCAATTCATATTCAAATAGAGCTCTGCAAAATATCTTCACGAAAAATAAATTATTTTAGCAGTTTTGGACATTTAAAAAACTTGTGATAAAGAATAGCATGTGTGAAATCGTCCAAAGTTGCAGGTTTGAAGTTCTGTATCTTGAAAACTATTTAACTGAAATGATTTTTTTTTTAATAATGTAACCTCTGAAAAATTATCTTCTTATTTATTGAGCAATAATAATCTGGTAACAGCATGATTATTCTTTAATTGGTTGTAAAAACTGAAAATTTGCAAATTTTGAGAAAATTAAAAACGTAATAATAATTAAAGGAATTCAAAAACATCTGAGAAATTAATGCCTGATGTAGTTTTACATATTAAGATCGAATTACTAAAGTTTTTAAGTTGAAATGTATTTCCTTCACCTTTAAAAAATTTTAGAAACTTTTAAAAAAATGACAAAATCGTAATTTTTCCTCTTATTGACAGGTAAAAAAATCAATGAAGGAAATGTCCCACATTACAGTTATTGCACAGACATAAAGATCAATAAGTCCATAATCTGATAAAAAAAATTCAAGCATGCCTTTTTGATTCCTAACGTCACAAAATTGGGTTAAAAAAGGCAATATTTATTCCATGAGCTATTTTTTTTTAAATTCGCGCGCGTTTCTTAAAATATTGCACGATTTCAAGGTGAAAAAATTTAGTGCTGCCATCTATTTTCTGTATGTGGGTTTAGAAATTAATATATAATTTTCTGTTCAATTGAGCTTTTTTTTCTACTTTAATTAAAAATCTTCTTGAGGAAAAAATAAACTCAAAGCAAGTATAAAAGTTTTTATGTTTAAAATATACACTGTTATCTATAATATTAAAAGAATTAAAAGTTTAAAAAAGATTTCTTTCACGTCGAAACAAGTGATAGAAATATTGCATTTTATCCTCAACATTTTTTACTATTTATTTTTTTTCTCATTAAGGAATAAAAAAGGCAAGAATTAAAGTTTAAATATTTAATATATATACTTTTAGCTATAACGTCAAGCAATTTTGATATTGTCAGAGGTGTCCTTCATCTCTATAGAGACGTTGCATTTTTCCCTCAAATTTTTTCAAAAATAATTTTTTTCTCTTTAAGGAATAAAAATACAATTACTAACTTACGTCAATCTGTTACTTATCATACATTCCTAATTATAAATAATTTTTAATATAGTCTTTGCATTCTTAAGACTAATAATAAAAATTGAAACTTCAAGCATGTAGCCAAAACCACGATTTTGCATCCACTTTTAATATAAATTTTAATACTTAAATAAACAATCCTAAAATCTATTATTTTACATTTACTCATAAATAGATATGTTCTACTTACAAAATGATTTTCGTTAAAATCTGTGACATGTCTGCCACAGGTGATTTGCTCATTTTGTATGGAATGACCCAGAAGTAACACAGTGATTCTGTAGCATTTCCACAATCGAGTACCGATCTTCAATTTGGATACAGCCCCTAAAATACGCTAATTTTAAAATAATTTATTTCTCGGAAACTAATCATACTAATTTCATGAAAATTTGGATTTAGGCTAATTGAAGGGAGTAGAATCTATTTATTTTGTCAAACCTGAGTATTGATATTGAAAAAAAAAAGTTTAGGTTCGTTTTGATATGTAGACGGCCCCGCAAGCAAATTTCCATATACATCATTTAAAAGTAGGCTTTATTTCCAATAGTTTGGTACCAGTAACTTTCTTCTACAGTAATTTGTTGCAGAGATAGTAGGAAGTGTTTACTTTTTTCCCACGATTGTACATCTCCATTCTATTAATAATCAATAAATCTAAACAATGGCATTCCTTGCCGTTTTGATTGGTTGGTCAAAGGGAAGTTGGAAGGCAATATAATTTACGCAACATCAAGTGTTGATAAACGGTCGACCAGTATTAAAGATAAATTTCCGGAACTCTATTTTTCTGTTTCTGGCAGGGCTTCTTAATATTCTATAGAGAATGACGCAGAGTCCGACAGCGCCGCTTTCGGTGCAACATGTAACAACAATACAGGGGATAAACTCTTTTTTTAAAGTGGGAATTGTCGCCCCGGTGGTCAAAGTGACCCCAGTTGACGGTACTTGAATGCAAAATTAAAACTCAGTTTTTAAGTTATACTTTAAAAAAAAAGCTATTAAAAGGGAATTTAACATTTGGAGTTCCAAACTTTAAACCTAGCATAATTCCAAAACCAGTCGATCAAATTACTTTCCGTTTGGTATCCTATTGAAAAAATTTCGAAAGTATCCAAATATGATGTCACAATTTCTGTATGAAGACGGTTCCCGAAACCTTCTACTATAAAAATAAATAAATAAATAAATGTCAGAAGACTTAATTCCCAATAGAACGGCTACTTTATTTTTCGTCTGTGAGTATTCGGCGATTAAAATATATTTTCCCATCTCTCTTTTTTTGGGCCGAATGTACATTTGCGTCTCTGATATACTCACAGCCCCCCCCCCCCCCCATAGTACACTGTAAAAAAAATCTGTAAAGTTACTAAAGTTTATCTAGGAAACTGGGATTCCTAGATTTTTTTTATGTAACGGCAACAAGAAAATTTTCTGTAACAGACGCTGTTACAGGAATTTTTGTTGTTGCCATTACATAAAAAGTTCTACGAATCCCAGTTTCCTAGAAAAACTTTAGTAACTTTACAGATTTTTTTTTTTTTTTTTTTTTTTTTTTTTTTTTTTTTTTACATTGTAAGACATAACCATCCCCTCGTGTACATAATCAATTCCTATACCGAAACGTTGGCTGTCCACGAGTGGGTGATTAGTGATTAGTAAGATATAGTTTTAACATATAATACCCTTTTAAAAATGAATTTTTTTCTGCAAAATGGTTTTAAATGAAACTTATGATATTACATGAATGTTATAAGCAAAATATAATTCTCCGGGTGACAGCACCACATTTTTTCAACCAATTTTAGCGTCGCCTATCTTTGCATATGTCACAGGTTAGATTGTACAGATAACGAAAGTGCTAGGCAGCTGGCGCACCAGCTTGTTTCAAACGTTAATTTTCGGGACATAGGTAACTTTTCGTCCTGTAAAGGAACGTCTGCTACTATCATTCAACCACGTGTAAGAATTTCGTAGAAAAACAACAGAAAATTCTTATAATTATTTTAAATAAAATTAGTTTATTCTATAATTAAATTTTCCTCAATAATTTTTCTGAATAATCATTGTATGACTGGAACTTTACCCTTTCAGATTTCCCTTAAGTTTTATTTTTCTAAATTCGTGGATAAACCCCTAACAGATTTTATTTTATAACTCTATAGAGATTTAAGAAAAAGTATAAAACTATACTGTTTCTCAAGGCTGTTTTGATCCAAGGAACTCAAACATGGTGTTAAAAGGGGTGTTATCATTTCAAAAGGCAAAGTTTCTCCCTTTTCCAATTTGTAGACGGCTCCTATTTCAAAAATTACATCCATGTTGTGAAAGAAGACATTATTTCACCTTAGTTTTGTTTTTATTGTAAAGGATGTGCCAACAATGACGGATGTATTTTCTCTGATACGGATTGTACATGTATGCCGTTCTTTCAGCTATTCGCACGATATACTTGTTATACTTCATGTATTTGTCATCACTCACATTTTCATCAGAACTTAGACTTTGTTGAAACTTTAACTTATGATTTTGTAAGATTAAAATTTACAGCGATTTAAATAAATAGAATCTCCCATGCACACAGTTGCTTTCAAATTACTGTTTAATAAATTTTTGCGCTAAAAATTTATATTAATTTATTATGAAAAGTTTAGTTGAACTATCTGATTTACTATTTTCTATTTAGATAAATTTAGAAACTATAATTTTATGAATTCTAAGATTATTAAAATCTTAATCAGTTGACTGAATTTCCGTTATCTATGAAAGTAAATTCAGAAAGTTTACGCAAACCTTGAACAAATTTTGAGATTAGATTATTTTAATATTTAAAAATGTTACTGGATAAATATATCATACATAAACTTTCTTGACATGAAATTTCTTGATTCCTTTCGAGAATTAAAGAATTAACTAATTAGGTATTAATTAACGACGCTTGAAATTGAAAATTTTAAAATCATCAAGGAGGATTAGTGAAAATCTTCATTAAACACTAAAACTTCTTAATAAGCATTTGTCTATAAATGTTGCACAGCTGACAACCTTCCGGATTTTTTTAAAGTTACTTTAAACCAGAAGTTTTATTATTAATTAAGAAATTAAATTAAATAACTTCCACATAGATACAAGCCACATTATTAAAGAATTTTATTAAATAACTTTTATGGTGTCATGTATGTTTTTTGACAGTAAAAAACTGTGATTTTTATCAATGATTTACCTTATGAATTAATGTTGATTTACGTTATAGCACTAAAAATTAAATTTAAAACAATGTAATAAATATGAACTTTTTTTATGTTCTTCTGTCGCAAACATAATTATTATATTTTTTCAACTCTGGGCTTTTTCAATTAGGGAAAATATCCCTCTTTTAGAAACGTATTTTAATTTATCGTCCAGAGTAGAAATGAACATATCTCCTTTCTTCTAACATATAATTTCTAGTTGTTTAATTTTTATTGTCGATTCCTCTAACAAGCGTAAAACAGAAGAACAAACTTAATGATATATATATATTTTATGTTTTATATCGAGACCACCTCCGTTCTCTTTTGAAATGTTTCATTTGCAAATTGCGACCACCACCAATTGAAACTTTCAATCATTTTTGTAAGCAGACCACGTACGAAATCTAGAATTTCTGCAGGTGAAAAATGATGTCTAATAACAGGTTACGACTTCGCACCTCTATATAAGTGAAAATGCTAAACAGCCCATGACAAAAGGTGCAGGCAATTAACGAGGCACCTGAGGTACGACGCTATAAAATTTTCACTAATGTGTTTTAACATATCTGATCATAACTCAATAGATTGTGTTCTTACTAAGAGCACATTATTAAGTCGAAAAACTCTTAGGTGGTGAATCTCGTGGAAAAATCATATAATTTTTTAAGCATAAAGGAATGCAATTGAAAAAAAGAGGTACTCAGTTTGAAATTTTTGATTTATATTTATCGCATCATGTAATCCAACTTTCATTTACCCTATGAATTAATGTTGATTTACGTGTATAATCAGCCTGTGTACTGCTTGATGAAATTCAATAGAAAGAGAAAAAGGGCAAAGGTCATTGGTTTCACGCTTTATGCATATGGGCTAATCCAGCGTGACTCACGTTACAAGTGGAAAGAATATTTAAATCAAAATAAATTGCTCTGTATACATTTTAGATTCAATTGTTTTACTTTTTTCGTTTTTCATATTGACTATGTATATGGATTTGTTTCATAGGTAGCTCAAAAAATATTTTATGTTTAAATGAGTATTTCAGGTAAAAACAGATGTGTGACTCACGTTACAGTAAAAATGACATGGAATGTAAATAGACATTTAAAATTTAAATTTCTTCCAAACCCTCATGGATAAAAAATTAAAGGATGATGGAACCTTTTATATATATATTGAAATATTTTAATGATAGAGTAGATTTGAAATGAAGGCAGTATTTAAGCTGTAAAGAAAAAAAAATGCTGTGACTCACGTTACACAGAAAATGTGACTCACGTTACATCTCTTTCATAGCCTTCATTATCATTTTTCTGCCGATTTACTTGAATACAATAGTTGTTAGTTATCAATAATAATTTTAAAAAACACAATTGAGACATTATATACAGAAATTTAAACAATTTTTTTAATTGTTAAGCAATTATTCTTGCTTCTTATCACTTTCCATTCACCAACTTGGGGATCTTCAACACCTTGTGGAATTGCATTTGTTAGTCTATTTGTTATAACATTACCATCCCTTGCCACTAACTGATGGATTTTTGAGATATTTGGAATTGGTTGTGCATTGTTAAATAGATCTTCCAATTCCAGAGATTTGTTTCGCTTTTGAATTTCGGCGCAAGTTATCTCAAGAACAGTAATCTTCTTAGATGATGTATTATTAAAAGCTGCAACAAAACTTGCAGCATTTATCACAATGTACTGTCTGCTACATACAGCTCCGTAAACCTGTCTTTTAACTGATCCTCCAATTCCATCCACTGGCCCTTTGCCATGCGAAGTACCAAAGAAATTCCATTTTATTATGAAATTGTATTTTTTGTGTAATGCACGGAGAGCTACTGCAATGAAGCGGTTTTTGAATTGTGATGATGGTCCATCTGACCAAATATCCACTTCCACTAAATCTCTGGGGAGACACTCTAGAATTTTATCAATATAAGCTACGACAGTTTCCTTTGAATGTATGGTATTATCAGAAGCCAGCACCAAAGGATGAAGTGTGCCAGAATGCCAGATGGCAGCTGTAAATAAGCTCACCTGACTTTGTTGCCAATGT
The DNA here is from genome assembly GCA_963932465.1 of Maratus speciosus. Classification (NCBI taxonomy): domain Eukaryota; kingdom Metazoa; phylum Arthropoda; class Arachnida; order Araneae; family Salticidae; genus Maratus; species Maratus speciosus. Next base: position 562,252,619 of record OZ010787.1, on the reverse strand, counting down.
GCACTCTGTATTTCATCTTGAAAGCTGCATGTATAATTTTCTGCGAAGTCAACTTGTATCAGAGCTCTTTTAATGGATGTGGTAACAGAATTACGTTGTTTTTGGTACTCCTCTGCCTGATGTCTTTTTACATAACAGTGTTCCAAAAATGTTGGTGTGAGATTAGAGATGTGTGAAATGAGTTCTTCAGCTGTTCCTTCCTCCATTATCTTTTGAATATGGGTTTCACTATCTTTTTTCCATTCATACCATTTCACATACTTCAAAATGTCAATATCTGTATTCTCAATGTATCTTTTTTTTAAACCTAACCCTTCCTTACACTCACTGCAACGGTTGTACCAACAGTCCTCTTTTGGTGTTTTGCATATTACAGTTTCTGGAAATGCATTTGAATAGACAGGGAAAACAGTTGGAAAAGCTTGATGTAATGAAGAAAGAGCACTAATAAAATTTTCATGATATTTACAGAGACACACGTTGTGAGGCAATTTATTACTCAGTAGCACATGTTTGGGCCTAAATTCAGCAAATTTACTTCGTCCAATGTTAGATTCCGGATGATCTTCTTGAAACAGTTTGAATGTTTCAGTAATAGAGTACAGAAGATGCCGGACTTGAACTTTGGATTTAACACCATTCTCCTTCACGGTGATTGCATCTTCTCTTAAAGGGGCTTGCCTGCTTATATCATCTCTTTGGAAAAACTCTTTTACAAGTTCAACAGTTTCAGCCGGAATGCATGACGAATGTGAATTCGCAGTGGATGGGAAAGCTTCAGATTCTGCAGATGAATTTTTTTGGCAAGAATTTAAAAAATATAGTCTTTTAATTACTGCGTTTCTTCTTCTTGGGCTTGATGGTAAATTACGACGAGCTCTAGCAGTTGCCTTTCCTAAAGCACTTGGTGAGTAATATATGTCAGCGGGAGGAGTATGTGACATCGACGCTTTAGCATTTGAAGCTTCTCTTTTTCTTGCCCTCAATGCTGTAACTCTGTTTTTAACAGCCAATCTTTTTTCTTTAAGTATTTTTTTTTTGCTTAGATTTTGGAAGTTTAAGTAGCTCTTCTTTTTGATTTTTTCTACATCTTCTAACCTCTTCTAGATGCTTTTTTTTTGTATTCCTCATATGTAACCTCATTCTTCAGCTTCTGACGTCTCTTTCGTTGATGTTCAGCAGCAGTCATACGCTTATGATTATTTTTAGACTCCATTTAATAAATCTGAAATCAGAAGATAAAAAAATAGGTCCAGAGAGTTTTTTCCAGAGAAAAACATTCGCCTTGCATACAATATTTCAAATGAAAATCAAATTTCAAATTAATTGCTTAAAAGGCGCAAAGGCCAACCTTGTGAAAAAGATGCCATGCCGGATCTCGAACCCGGGGTGTTGTGCCGGGACTCACGCCATGTGGTTTAGTCGGTAGAATGTCGGTGCGCTATACTGATGGCCCGGGTTCGAGTCCCGTCATGGAATCTTTTTCACTAGGTTGGCCTTTGAGCCTTTTAAGCAATTAAATTAAAATTTGATTTGCATTTGAAAAAAAAAATCATGCGTCAAGCATAGATTATGAAACAATTTCCAACACATTCAGAAAAATGTAAAAAAGCTGCACCGTTTAAAAAATTAAAATATTACGTCTAATGCAAACATATGGAAACGCATAACACATTTCAAAACCCAATTTCAGCTGTTCCCATCCACAATCGGAAAATTATATGAATTTTTTTAGCAGCCCTATATAGGATATATAGATTTGAATCTATTAACTACATGCATGCCAAAATTTAGTTCACTTAAGAAATACATATACTTCAGTTGAAAATTTACCTTCAGCAATTTCCTCTAATAAGGAGAACGGTGCGTGAATACTTTTGTACAGCCCTGTATTTGAGGTATAGAATTTATATATAACGAGTAAGATGCAAAAAATTAATTAAATTTAAAAGCGCATACCGAATTTTAAACCGTACACTCCACCAATTATTACTCAAAGACAGTACTGTACTGTAACTGATTTCTTTTGTGTGTCCCTGTAAATGAATGAAAAATACTATGAATGCCCTGTTCTAACGTGATCGTAGGGAAATTTATTGATTTATATCAGTTTCAATACATTTGAAATAGCGTAATGTTTTTAAAATATTCTGCAAACGATCCCCCCCCCCATAAAATAATATGACTACTTTTGAGTGCCCCTGTAAATGAACGATTAATCCTACATACTTCATATACAATACCAAACATGCTTTGGTGACCCTAAATAACCTTTATCAATTGCATGAAAATCCGAGTCTATTTACGGGAGTTAGAGCGTGGACAGACGGACAGACAAACCGAATGCATAAACAATTTTCAACTTTGTTGGAAAGTGTTAAAAACAGGTCGAATATATAAAAAAGATTTTCTATGCAACTTAATAGCAATATTTAAAAAATAAAATACAGTATTAACTTTTTTTCCAAAGTAACTCATTACATGGATGTGACTCACGTTACATGTGACTCACATTACCAAATGAATTAGTGTTTATTCTATATATTTAAAGCTTATAATTTATTTTTAGGATTATATATTAATTGTTAGCATATCACAGAAGGAAAGTATGAAATTATACGTAAATACATTCAGTATATTTTCAGTAGAGATGAAAAATGCATGTTTTTGTGACTCACGTTACATGTGTAACAAAGATATATTCATGTAGCGATTTGATTTACAATTAAGCAATCTGTTACTTTAAAAAGGTATTCATTATGTAACTATTAGATATGAAAAAGGTATAAACATAGTAAAATGTTTCAAACTTACCAATTATAGCAGAAGACGAAGTTCAAAAATCCATAATATTGCGATCTCCGAAAATCACGAAGCACATGGTTGCATAATGGTAGCCATTTTGAAATGAAATCACTGTTGCCAATTTTTATTTTGCATGGAAAAATAACTTTGAACATTTTTGTTTCTAAAAAAAAGTAATAAATGCACATTCATAAATATTATTTTTTTTTCAATGTGTGTCCATGATTTCATGGATTAGCCCATATGAGTTTTATATCCAGTATGAAAATGTGTAGGACAAATAATCCTTTCTCCTATGAAGCCTTAAATCAGCGAAAAACTTTTTTGAAATAATTTTCAAAATGTTTTAAACATGTAAAACTAAAAACTTTACAGGAATTATTTTTTAATGACAGCTGAAACATTTACTGCATAATTTCTAAAACCTTACCCCCAAGAAAAATAAATTTACTGTATTAGTAGCGTAAGATAATAGAAAAATACTTTTCCAATATCCCAGGAAGAAAGAAAATATTGCGCTAATATTGTATTATTTGGCATGAAATACTCTTTCAATACTGGGCATTTACATTTTAGAAATACTGCGTCAATATTGGCAAGAAATATTTGTAACGTAAGTCAATGTAAAGCTAATAAAGTAAGTATCGAGATAATATTGGCGTTTCATTAAAAATATTTCGAATCTAATACTAATTTTGGGCGAAAAATTTTGTTAAAAATTCTTTAGAAAAAATATTTAAGAAGCTGCTAAATTGGGAATTCTCGTATGGGTAAAACGTCACAATTCTCGTGGAAAAATAGAATCTTGCTGCCGAAAACTATAAAGCTACTAAAAGAGCTTTAGAAAAACTTACTGAATATAAATTTCATTGAACGCTATTTCTTTTAGCTGTAAATGCGGTATCGTCCCAATTCGACACTATAATCTCTGGGTTAGGAAAAAGCAGCGTTACATCTGTAAGGGTAATGTCAGACGAACGTCTTTTTGCACGCTTTCTTCGCTTTTACAGCATCCCTACACCTTCGCTAGCATGTGTAGGGAGGCTGTAATAGCGAAAAAATCGTGCAAAAAGACGTTCGTCTGACATTAGCCTCAGCACAAACTGTTCTATGAGGTGACTATAGACAAATCGGAGCATAGAATAAATAGTTTCATTAGGCTAATATCAGACGAACGTCTTTTTGCACGCTATTTTCCCTACATATCATCCCTCCACAATGCAGCTAGCATTGTGTAGGGATGACATGGTGATGAACAATATTAGCAAATTTAGCAAGTTTTTTTAATAAGAAAAAGAATTATTTTTATTATTTTTTTTGTTTAATAAAAAACTACAACTGTTCGCGAGTCATAATGTTCACTTTACCTAATGGCAGACATTCCATGATTTAATAAGGCAATATACTATTCAGAAATAGTGGATAAAATGCACTAAATTGGCAACCTTGGTGAGGAATTTGCATTTTGTCTTGATGTAGATGAAAAAAATGAAAGAAGTATCGATGCTTTCATAAATTTTGGCACGGAATATTGTAACGACTTAGGTTGATTCCAAGGGGTATAGATGAGTCGGTAAATGACAGCTAACTTTAAAAACAATAAAAACAAATTCTAGATTTTTTTAAAATTAATTTTGTCTCTACAGTGATCTGGGATACAAAACGAAATTTTGTACAATACACAGCGACTTTCCACCAGGTAAAAACTTAAGTAAATATTCATATGGTGATTTAAACGAATCACAGATAACGAGAGAGCCAAGCGTTCCTTCATAAATTAATGTCCAGCACCTCCCGAGGATTAGGCTATAAAATAAAAGAATCGGTCAACAAAACCGCTCCAAAATTATTTCCAGGAGGGGGTTATGACAAACTCCTAATCTGAATCAATATTACTGATTAATTTTTCTGACTTCTTCTCTCTAACCTTTCACCGACGTCCAGTCCTACGGTTTTTAACGGTCCGGGGGTTGTCCCTTTAAACTGGCTTTCTGATTGGTATTTAGTTCAGAGCCAAAATTTCCTTTCCACGTGTGTGTTGGAGGGGAGGGGGGGGGGGGGCTTCTGTTGCATACCTCTGCAGCCATCATCAGCCTATCACTTCTTTACTCTACTTTCTTTTCGTACACCACTATTTGGTGGTTCTCGTGGAAATTTGAAAGTTCTCTACTCCTTTTTTTCTGCCAGTCTAAGTCAATGAAGTTCTATCATAGCGTTATAAAAGAATGTTATAGAAATTATAAATTTCTAGCGCCACTCATTTCCTATGAGTCTCAAATTTTTCATCTTCCTTTCGAAATCGATTAACTTTTTTGATATATTTTATAAGCATTTTTCTGTGTCCAATTCCATCAAAATCAATACAATTCTTTCTCGTACAGTCTTCTATTAAAAACAAAATTTTAAATCCTCAAATGTGCATTGAAACACATTTTTATCTGTACAGAATTTAACACCAGACTTTACAAAAATACATTCAATATATCTATAAAATCTATCGAGCGTTTTTAATATCTTTACGTTACATGGAAATTTCTAATAAAAATAAGTACACGATAATTAAAATTCTTTGGAGCAACAAATTAAAGCACTTCTTTCAGATTAATCTTCAATATTCTAAAAATCTTTCAAGTTTAATTTTAGAACATAAATTTCTACGTTGCGGTTTGATCATTAATTATGAACATTCGCCCGAAAATCATCATTATGCTGTTGCTTCTGCAGCAACAAATATGCAGCTTAAAGTCAAAAAATGATTACCTCAAAATTTTGTTCTGTATCATCTTTGAAATATTACCTCTTTCACGTTTTAAAAATATGCCTATTTAGATAATTTGAGATTGAGTAAGCAATGTTTATAATGACTTTCAAAACAATGTTTTATATAGTTAAAAATGTTGTTGTAAGATAATACTTATTAAACTAAAATCTAATAAATACCGAATGCTTAGTTTTTTGTGTCTTGTATAATACATGCTAAAAATATTTATCCTTAAAGTAAATATAAAATATTTCCCTCGGATAAAAGTTAATGTAAACCTTAAACAATCAAATAACTTAAAAAGTTTAATAAAATTAATGATGCTTATTTTAGAATTTATTCTATGTAGCATTTTGTGGATTTTTCCGTAAATGTATGTAAAACGGCTTTATCAAAATTCTTTTATATTTTATCTTTCATTTTTCAATTACTTTTTCCAAAACGTATCTCATTTAGAAGCATTAATGATAAGTAAAAATCTCTTTCCTTTTTCTAAAATTATTTTTAACTCATTTGTTTTCCTTTTTGATATGAAGAATATAATAAAGTCGAAAGATTTGGAATTATCCAAACAAAAATATTGCTAATTGTAAAGCACAAACATGCTTTATAAATTTTTTGTTAGTTAAAAGTTTTACACGGATTCATTATTTTAATCTTAAAAAGTTGTTAATGACCAAAATATTTTAATGTGATAATAAAGCAGGAAGTATTGTGTGTAATTTGTTGCAATGCGGTCATATTTTACATTCTAGGACACATTCTGGGACATTATTTAATAGCACTATGATGCGAATGTGACCAAAATGTAAAAGCACCGTGACAGGGACGCAACTAGTACTCTCCCAATATATTCACGTGATGGTGAAAATTAGTCACTATGAAGTCCATGTGTCATTTTACGACGACGAATAAATGTCGCAAAAATCGGTCACTGTGGCTTTACAGAAGAGATACGAAGGGCAGTCATTTAAGAGCATCGTCGATGTGACGGAATAAAGATGCTTGCTGCCTTTAGGTCTTAGTTGGCTATTTCCATGAGTACTTGTAGTGTAAGTCACATGGTACGATTTTTGGCTACCAGTATTTTAAAACGGAAATATGTGACTTATTTTATGTTAAGGCTCATTAATTGAATAAGGCCAAGCAAACTTTTCGAAAATAACGGTGGCCAATAAGCATAGCAGTTTTCAGCTATGTGACTTACACTGCAAAAACCCAGGATCTATCCAGTTATGAGTCTGAACATTTGTAATTACTGTGACATCGCATCGACCCGATGTGCTATTAGTGTTCAATTAGAGGGGGGGGGGGGGAGATTTTGAATCCGAAGTATCGCAAACATTGAAGCGGACCTTTGCAATTCGAGTCACACTAAATCAGGAAGTCGGTGAAAATATTCTGAATACATGATGATCCACTTCGCCCGAAATCCCCGATCACGAAATCCCATGTTAACCTATGGGAAAACTTAAAAGCGGTGTCACTCGTTGCCTGATATAATTTCTAAAATACGGTTTCATCATCATCAGAAGATCTCAGATGCCGATGATGTGCGTTTTTAAAAATTGTCTCCATAAATTTTAAGTAGTTTTAAAGCGATGATGAAATTTCATCAAGTGATAATTTCAAAATTTATAAGGATTTTCTAAATATACTTAAAATTTAAGGAGACAATTTTTAATAAAAGCACACATCGTCGGCACCCAAAGTCTACTTTCTGATGGAAAAAACCGTATTTAATTACTTATATTAATTAATGAGTAATAGTGCTTTTATTTATTTTTCATACGTTAATATGGGATTCCGTGATCGGGCAGTTTCAGCGAAGCGGCCCCCTTATACAGCTCATATTCAAAATATTAGAATAATTACTTTTTTTTACAAACTAAAAATATCGTTTGGCAAATGTAATGTCTTTTTATGCAAATATACAAACGATATTTTTATTAAGAACTTATTGTTGATTAAGCTTATTTATTACCTTAAAAATAATATCATTTTTGAAAAGATTAATTGAAAAAAAAAATTATTTTGAAAAGTCAAAATATTAGAATATTTGTTCCAGTGGTTCAAAATATTAGAATATTTCACATTAATTCTCCTTTAATTATCCCAATAACTGGTGGCATCATGGATTAAATTAAGACGATTTTATTTAAAATCAATATTATCTTTGCAGTTTATTTGCTTTTTCGTCTTAAAATGGGTCGTGTGAGCAGTGATGTAGTCGAAAAAAAAACAGAGGGCATACGTTCTAAGCAGAGGGTATACCGTAGTGTATATATACTATATCTTTCTTGAGAAACATAGGGTATACGGTGTTCCTTTGAAAAAATCCAGAGGGTATACGGCGTATACCCCCGTATACCCTCCACTACATCCCTGCGTGTGAGTGATATTCCTGAATCTATTAAACTTAGGATGGCGGATTTGTGTTGGCACGGTAAAAATCAATGTTATATAGCGAATTTTTTACACTGTTCGCAATCAAGCGTTAATAAAGTACTAACAAAATATTTAAAAAATGGAAAATCTCAAAATAATTGCCGAAATGGCTGCCGAAAACTAAAAACATCTGCTAGAGATGACAGGAAACTGAAGCGTATAGTTAAGAAAAACCGTTTTAAAAGTGTGCGATTCTTGCACCGAAAATGGAAAGAAGAAGGAGTTGAAGTTTCTACATCGAGAACATTAAGACGTCTCTATAAATTTAAGTTTGAATCTCGTGTACCGAAAACAAAACCTCTCATGACTGCAAAACAAAAGCGTATAAGATTGAATTGGTGGAAATCAAGATGTTTATAGAGCGAAGAAGATTGGAAAAACATATTAGTTAGTGATGAAATTATGTTGTATAGATACAAAACATACTTTCGTCACTAAATAATATATTTTTCCAATCTTCTTCGCTCCATAAACGTCTTGATTTACACCAATTGAATCTTATACGTTTTTGTTTTGCAGTCATGAGAGATTTTGTTTTCGGTATACGAGATTCAACCTGAAATTTATGGAGACGTTAAGAGAGTAAAGAGTTTATATGTAATATCTGTACCATTTGAAACTTCAGCTAAAAATAATTTTAGTTTGAATGATAAATTTTAGAATTAGTTTTAGAAAAGAAAAGAAAGAACGAAAGAACGATAAATATTTAATTAAAAATTTTCCGATTCAACTTAGACTTGAGAATTTGTTCAGAGAAAAAAATTCTAAGTTGATTAGTATTTTTTTTTTTTTTTTTTTTTTTTTTTTTTGCATTTTATAATGAAAATAAAATGTCAACATTTTAAATATCCGTCGATATTATACCTTAATTTATATGTAAGGCAATATTGCTTCACATTGTCTATGAAAATGCTCAACCCATAAATTAAATCAGGGTAACAATAACAAATGTGCTATCGCAAAAAAAAAAAAAAAAAAGAAAAAATGTTTTATTCTTTTGCCATTTATTTCTGAAATCATGAAATCTATATCCTGAGTATATATTCCTAAGACAAATCAGGTTCCTCTTTCGAGAGCTTTTCCGTTTTTTCAGAAGAAAGTTAATGTGACAATTATGAATTTTTTTTATTTAACAATGTCTATAAAATATGTTTATCCATACTTGATCTTTCTTGCGGTGTTTGATATTTGCATTTTTAAAAATCGCTTTTGCTTCATCTTAAATTATTGCAGATATTAAACTAGGCATATTTAGCTGTGGTGTGTGATTTTTAACTGCGCCGTGCTTTTTTTATTTTAAAATTCGTTGGCGATTTTCTGAGAGAGCCGCGCCGTTTTCCCGAGAGCGTGGGATGATTTTGTGCAGAAATTTCCATAAATTTAAGGCATTCAGTTTCGAAAACTTTAAAGGATCGGTCTGAAAATTCGGACCTAAAAAATTCTTCATTTTCTTCTTTACATGAAACAGTCATAATGGATATTAACCACGAGACAATCGTACTTTTGTTAATATTTACGTCACGAATTCCCACCCTCAGATGCAGAGAATCCATTTCAAAAGGTTTTTTTTCGGGAGGAGGGGGGGGGGGGAGAACAATTTTTTGAGTGGGGGCAGGGCTTGCAATAGTGTGCACACTGTAAAAAAAAATCTTAAAACAACAGAAAAATATCTTCGAATTCCGACAGTAAAAATTACGTCATTCCATCCTCATATCGCTTATTTTCATGTTAAACAACAAAAAATTCTGTTTTCTTTGCCATCAGTTTCCACTGCAACAGGATAATATGTTGGATAACAGAAGAACGGGAGGTCACCCCCTATGAGGATTGCGCAGATCGTGCGCGAAATAGGAAAACCCGCATAATAAAATATGTTTTGTGCCATTTTTTCCTTTTAATTCTGTCACAGGCGTGTGATTCTTCCGGGATTTTTTTTAATTTTCGAGGAAGTCCGCAATTTTTTGTTTCTTTTGCGGATTTTCGAAAAATTAATTCATGAATTTCATTAAATGATGGTGAGAAAATATCGTGAAATCGTGAAAGATCTCTAAAACAAATAGAAAATTTCATCAATTGGTCGCTGAAAATAATCCCCAATTTCAATTATCGGTTCGCAAAAAAATCGCGAATTTCGTCAAATGATTCCGCAGAAAAAAATCGTAAATTTTGTCAATCGGTTGGGGAAAAAATTTTCGGTAAACAATCAAATGAAAATGTCTCGAAAAAATATCGTCAAAAAACAGCTGAAATAAATAGCAAATTTTGATAGTTGGTCACGGGAAATTATTGCGAATTTTGTCAATCGGTCACGTACAAAACCAAATTTCGTCAATCGATCTCAAAAGAAAGAAAAATTGCGAATTTTGCCAAAGGAACGTGTAAAAAATGCTAATTTCGTCAAACGGAAACGATGGTAGTAAAATATCGTAGATTTCGTGAAACGAATCGCATCCGGTCAGATAAGTTGATTTTTCCACGGGTCGGGTTTCTTGCTTTCATAACTACGTTTGCGATACGCTTAGTTTTAATTTATATTTATCTTTAAATTGAATAAAAATACTTAAAAGTAGAGACTGCAAAGGATCAAGTAACTAGGTTTTACTGTTTTTTTTTTTTTTTTTTTTTTTTTTTTTTGTTGTTGTTGTTTTTTTTAAGGGAATGAAGTTAAGTACGTTTTTACAATATTGTAAGAGCGTTTGTTCAGAGGAATTTGTTTGCCAAACTTATTTCTTAGTATTATTTATGCTGTTTATTCTTCAATGCTCTTTTTTATGTCTCGCTGCTTTTTTTTTTCCTTCTCATCCGTTCTCTTTAATTTCTTTTCTGTGCCATTTTCCCCCGCCGCACGGTGTAAGATTTTGCTAATCTAGCGGGTCAAAATTCAATTCATGAAAATTATCGATATTAAAGTAATAAAATTGATCTTACTAGGGATAAAATGTTTCTGTATTATGAAAAAATACATTTTTACTGATTATATTGTACAATTTACTTTACTCTTATTCGATCATCATAAACATATTAAAAGCGTGTTTTATCATTTTCATATGTTTGCATTTGCGTAGTGTTAGTAATGTTGCGTAGTGTGTAGCCAGTGCAGATTTTTAAAAATATAGTACATATTTATTTTTTCACAAGAAGAGATTTCTTTTTAAAGAAAGTAATTAATTTATTACATACTGCCATTGCTACAAATGCTATCATAAAGTGCATCACTGACATTTTTCGTTGTTTGCTGTTCTTTTATTATTTGTATATTCGGTGACTTAAATACTATAAACTAACTTCCGGGTTAATTTCAGCCGCTCTTTAATTTTATTGAGGTTTTAATGCCATGACTAGTAATGCTTAAAGGCAGATAAATTTATATCGTATCCACATGTCCTGTAAAATTACATAAAATCGCTCAATAAGAGCTTGATCAACATCTGTTATGCTAGCGTCCACAGCAGCATCCTTAAAGTGTCTTCTTTACATTATTATTACGTCGTCCTTGTTTTTGGAGTTTCTAATAATAATTCTCTTTCACATCTAAATCTTTCAATTATATTTTTTCTTTCTGCGATACTTCATTGTTCTTCAGGTTTTCGGCACTGCTTTACATCAAATCTATAACCAATATGTAAGAGGCAATCCACAAATCTTAATTGTGCATGTAGTGTCGATAAGCCTCAAGAAAACTTGTGAGCATTACTCGTATATCATCCAGTAATTTTCAAGTTAATCATCACATTTGTAAGTTATTTGAAGATAGAATGCTGCACATTGTGCTATTTATCACTGTTTCTTCAAATTTGTGCTCTATGTCATAAACCTGAACATTGAATTCAACTATAAATGGTGCAGATTGGCTAGTTCAAATTCTTCTGTTATTGTCTCATCAGTTTCCATGATGAATTTAAACTTTGTGGGTCTAGAGTAAGAAGTAAATGACGCGTACGGATTTAGACATTATAAAATTTTGATTTTCTTCATTAAGACCTTTTTTATATAACGAACATGAGGCTTTTTGAACGATTTTTTAAAATGTATTTGCTCTTTTCGGACTTTCAGATATTTCCTTTAATGCAACATCCTTTCGTCCACACTGTCACAGTTTTAAACACGTGTGCGTAGCATGTGCTAATTCGTGTTCCGGGAATAGCGAATTCACCTTTTTTTCTTTTGATTTCGGTCCACTTAAACAAAAAAATTTCTCTGATAGCCCAACTTTTTTCAGGTAGACATTATTCCTTCTGCCCTGTAAATATATTTAATTTTAATATTCTAATCTAACCATCACCTATTTTACCCCAAGAAACGTTCTCTAAGCGATGGCAGTTTCTCCATCTTCGATTACTGTAAATTGTAAATTAATGGATCAGCCGCTTAATCTGGTCTAGCATAGCAGATGACCAATGTTGAAGATTATGTTTGTGTAACACATAGTCTATCGTAATATTTTTAGAATTCAAAAGGAATTATTTATGTCCAGTAACATCATTTTGGAAAATCTCATACAATTCTCTTTTCGAAATGAACACTTCTGTGCCTGAAAAAAATTACTTATATTGAAGAGTTGCAAATAGTTGCAGCTGAAATTGATTTATTTTATATCTATATGCCTACATAATTACAAAAAAAAAGTATTGTTATAATGCACCAAAGTGCACAAACTTTTGGCAGCTTTTAAAAAAATATATGCTATTAAATTTTCAAATATTTTTTATATTTACTTTAAAATTTAATTTTTAAAAATAACACTTCTTAATAACTAGTATAACTGTAAAATACAAAGAATCTACATTGTTGTAAAGATTCCATAGAATCATAAAAATATTTAGAAAATAAATATGTTTTGAGCCATAAATATCAATGGCAACTACATCTACAGCAATCGCCATTCTAAAAAGTCCTTCCGGCCAGTGCCGGGAGGAAGAGGTAGCTTTCATATTCCTAATTTTAAAAGAGCCAACTTATATTATTCAAACACACGAAGCTTAATTAAGTGGAAACCGAATGTAGGAGATTCAATACTAATTTTTATCAATACTAAATCATTTTGAATGAGAATTTCGCAAAATTAGTCAGCTTTATCCAAGCTGCTTTTATTTAAAGTAACTTATATTTCGCTGCCAAATTCGGCGATTTCTTAAAGTGCTTGCCATTTTAAGACAACATGGTGGATGAGGCTAACCAGTGAACTTGGTCGAGACTTGGTGATTGCTGTGCACATGCTCACTCACATCGGAATCAGTTGATACATACGAGTGCTGTCGCAGGCAAAAAATCAGATTTTTCAAAATGTCACCCACGTTAGAAATAGAAACTGCTATATCTGAGCCATTTTTTAAGATAAAGACAAACAAAAAATGCTCCTGAATCCTTATATCAAGGTCAAATACTTAAGAAAGAAACCTTTTTCAATTTCTAATTTTTTTGCACCTCACTTTAAATATATATTTTTTTTAATTTAATGGCCGCCATTTTGAAACAAGATGGCTGATGAAGCTGGCCAGCGAACTTGGTCGAGATATTGATGTATACTATCCACATGCCTTCTTCCATCGAAATAGGCGAATACGTATGGTATCGCGAGACAAATACAAGATCTTTTCAAAGTGTTAGCCATGATAGAAATTCAAAGTGCTATAATTCAACCACTTTTTAAGATATAAACGAAAGAACAAATTTTCAGAAACAAAAACTGCTCCAGAATCTTTGTATCAAGGCCAAACACATAAAAAAAAATCTTTTTCATTTTCCAATTTTTTAATACCTCATTTTAAATTTTAAATTACATTTTTTTTAAAATGGCAACCCTTTTGAAACAAGATGGCGAATGTAGCTGGCCAACAAACTCGGTCGAAACATTGGTATGTACTATGTACAGACCAAGTTACATTCAAATCGGTTCATAAATACGCCTGTTATCGCGTGACAAAAATCAGGGCGTTTCAAAATGTCAGCCACGCTAGAAATTCAAAATGCTATAACTCAGCCATTTTTTAAGATATAGACAAACAAAAACTGCTCCCAAATCTTTTTATCGAGGTCAAACACATAAGAAAAAATATTTTTTCAATTTTCAATTTTTTGGTACCACATTTCAAATTTAAATTTTTCTTAAAATTTTAAATGGCCGCCATTTTTAAACAAAATGGCGGACGAAGCTGGCCAACGAACTCGGTCGAGACATTGGTCTGTACTATGTATAAACGAAGTTACATCCAAATCGGTTCATAAATACGCCTTTTATCGCGTGACAAAATTCAGGACGTTTCAAAATGTCAGCTTCGCTAGAAATTCAAAATGCTATAACTAAGCCATTTTTTAAGATATAGACAAAACAAAAACTGCTACGGAGTCTTTGTATACAGGTCAAATACATAAGAAAAAAATATTTTTCCATTTTCAATTTTTTGGTACCACATTTTAAATTTAAATTTTTTTTAAAATTTTAAATGGCCGCCATTTTGAAACAAAATGGCGGATGAAGCTGGCCAACGAACTCGGTCGAGACATTGATATGTACTATGTACACACCGAATTACATCCAAATCGGTTTATAAATACGAGAGTTACAGTGTGACATAGGTCAGATATATATATATATATATATATAACCAATAATTAAACATAACCTACCACCATCAAAAACCGTAATATTATGAATTAAAGCTGTAAGTATATATAAAAAAAAAAGGTTAAATTATTTATAAGAATTATTATGGAAGAAAAATAAGAAAGTGGACACCGACAAATAATGGAAATGCTTATATATTGAATTACGTTTTCAAGGGCACAGAATTCAATGATATAAGCAAAATGGTTGTTTTCTGTGGGAAAAATAAGCTAAAGCTAAAAGTTATTTTCCCCTGTGCCCAAACAACCATTAAAATCAAGTGAATTGATTAAAAATGAAAACAGAATAGAAACAAATAATATGAAATGGAAAAAACAATAAAACCTATTTAAATATTTATAGGATATAAAATGAAATAATAAACACTATACCGAATAATATATTAGAATAAATCCACGCGCACATGGCACCCATATCGTAAAGATTAAGTTAATAAAACAGTTAAGAAATCAAAGTAATTGATACCATAGGATGCAGTTAATACATATTGAAATAAATGTTAAATAACTTTTAATATAATATAAAATAATAAAAATAGAAAGTAATTACATAATTAAAATGCACTATTAAATTAATTAAAAACCGTTAAACAATATCGTCAAAATTTAGCTAAAAATTCCCCCTGGTGTAGTAAATTATAACTGGAATGTAGCTGGAATAAGTAAATCTAGAACTTATCGAAAAAAAAACCCACAAATTGTGGTGCTGCCATCTAGTATTACTTTTATGATTTAATTGTCAAAAGACCTGCTTCAGTTGTAAGCAATTGAATGTAACAATTGTTTTATTAACAGCAAAACCAAACATATCCTTATATATAGATAATTATAAACTGAATATAAACCACACAATGTATTTAAAAAAAAACAAACTATTGTTAATAAAATTTAAAAAGCATACAAAATATTCTATTAGCAAATTTATTTAAACTACACTAAGAATTTAAATAATTCTAGAACATCGGTAATATATAGCATATAGCTATATGCTATAAAACAAAATAAATTCATTAATAATTAATATAAATAATTATTAAAAATATAAAAATCTTTAATAAAAACTATTATATATAAGATAATTATAAAATGAACAGGAAATAAAAAACATATGGTAGTATAAAGAAGGTGAACTGATACTTAAATTCCAATTACCTAAAAAGCACAAATATAGTGTGTGGATTATTTTATACATCCATAAAAATCCTAAAAGTATGAATGTGGGACATTCAAAAACAATAAACCGATAATAAATTATATAACACTAAGTGAAAATAAATAAATATTAAAATATTAATAAGAATAGAGGAATAATAATAAATATAATTACCCAATTTTAATCCATACAGTATAACTTTATTTATATTAAATATACTTATATGTATATTAATCACTATAAAAATGGCATACTATTAGTAATTAATATGATATTGTCCTTATTAAATTAAAATTTATAACAAATGATTGTAAATAAGATTAACCAATAATAAAGCTAATAATTAATAAAATTCACCAATTACATATAAAATATCAAATCAACATCCTTATAAAATACGTATCAAAAATATAGTAATAATACAAAAGCCCCATTTTTTTATATAAATTAACCATTGCGTATTATCCAGACAACACCACCCTCCTCCATACTCTAACATCTACCCACCCATCCAACCTATAATAATTTTTTTTATGTTATTTTACAATTTTTTATTTTTTTATAGAGATTTTATATATATATATATATATATATATATATATATATATATATATATAAATTTTGAACGGAGGGTGGTTTCGGGATCTGGGTGTCATGATCGATGAAAATATACCAAAATTTTTTTAAATCGCTTTCCTCCGAACGGCTGCAATAGGTAGCTTTTTGTAAAGAAAGCTACCTAAAAGATTAAAAGAAAACTTGGTTTTTGACCCGATTTTTGATAATGTTGTTGTGGAGCTAGACTGTAATCACTCTATATTTTTTCCTCCAATGTGTTAGTTATTTTATGAAATGTCTAAAAATGTAAATACTGGAAGTCGATTTTTGGACTTTTTTTCCAGCTAGTTTTGCAAAATCTTACACTGTGCGCCGTGTTCCATTTTTATTTAGAATCAGTGGCGTGGCGTCCGGTCATCGCTGGATGCGGCGATGACCAAGCAATATTTTAAAACTCTTAATAAGCTTTTAAAACTCTACGATCCAGTTTTAGCAGAACATTTGGAGTTCGTGTATAAGTAAAGGTAAGATTTAAAGTTTCTTTTTTGAACATTCAACCATTGAATTTTAGAGTTAATAATTTTTCACCACAAACTTAAATAATTGCGACGACCACCGAAAATTTTCACGCCACGCCACTGTTTAGAATAAACTCTATAAATATAGTTAACATTTGTATAAGTATCACATATGCAGAATATGCATTACTTGTGATTTTAATATGATTGTTTAAACTCATTGTAAAGTAATGCAAAATTCTAAATATTAACTTTTGCTAAATAATAATATGGATTGGTTCAGTACTAAATAGTCACTTTAAAGCAAAATGTTATCTCGTTAGCACTCCAAGCAAAGTTGTTCTCAGTATATCTGTTTTACGAATGTTCAGATGATTGTTTGGCTCATTTAATTACCAAGTACTAATTTAAGAGGCAAAATTTAAAATTTTGCCTTAAATAATAACATGGATTGGCTTTTTAATACATAACTAAATGTAAAGTGTTTTTTCTCTTGTATTTTAAAATATTGTTATTGTATCTGTTTTACAAACGTTCAGGTGCAATCACCTCCGAGGTTCAACGATGGATTTAAATTTATTCTTCGTGTTACATCGATTTTTAATCATAAGTAACGAGATCGCCGAAACTTTATTTCAGAAAAAAATATAATTTTCACCATCAGTTATATATTTATTTGGTATCTAGTTTTTCTAAATTTTAATTCTGGAACACTCATTTTCATATTGACGCGTTTAGAAATGAAATGTACGAACGTAATTATTTGATGCTCTCAGTCCAACAGTCAGATAAATCTAATTGATTGGGAATGTGCTAAAAAAAATGAAAAACTTCGTTTTAAAAACCTGCTGAGAGAATACTCTCGTAATGTTGAAACTTTTTGCAAGGAATTTCAAGTCATGCTCAGTCAGTATTTTTGATTGTACCAAACATGAAATACGTGCGCCGAAGCTTACTAATGATAGAGAAGAACAATTAAAAAAATGCACGTTCGACTGAAAAAAAAAAAAAAACTTCATCTGTATTGATTCTCTAGTCTAATGATACATGTTCGTCATGTACCGATCTTGTAGTAGTTAGTTACTAACCTCAAGTTAATGGAGTGTTTCAGTGCGCTTTCAGTGTTCTTTACATCATTGTGTTTCGATTAGAAAATCATGCTGAAAGAGAAAAAATAGAAAAGGAAAAGATATTATTTAGAATTTGATAGATTAACTAAATAGGTTTATGTCTGCGTTTAGAACGGAAAAGAGCCCACTCTCATGCTAAGGCTGCATACAGACGCTTGTTTTGCCATCCTTCTCCAATTTTCATGGAAATCTTTTGTTCCGCACCCTTCTGCGATTTATTCACAAAAGAATGAGGGGAATGAACAATTGCTTCAGGAGATAAGGATATCAACCCTACTTGAAGGAAAGGTTCCACTTTTGCAGGACATCAGTCCCTTTCCTTTTAATGTGATTAAAAATCAAACACACCGCGTGGCCACAAGAAACGACGCCGACACTGATAACAGTTAGAAAGATGGTCCGTTCTCAGCTTAAAGCAGTAAAATGTGGCTTTTAACAAAAGGACGGGAGTATCAACAATGGATTCAACAATGGGTCAGGAGATAAGATTAGACCGAACTTGAAGCAAACTCTCTTCTTCTCCTGCAGGATGTCCTTGTAAAAGCCATAAAATGAAAAACGCCGCGTGATCACAACAAAAAGACCGCGAGTAGAATGATACGTCTATCTGGAGCTTAACGCATAACTGTATGGAAAAGTAATGGAATTTGCAATTGTTTTATCTGAAAATTCATTTGTATTTCGTAACTATTTATAAATAAAAGTACCCAAACTTAAAATTTTGATAAATTCCAGGTAAATATAATTGGGTCATAAAGTGAAAGTAGAAATTATTTACTATGCCTTGACTTGGTGAGAGGCATCTTCTTCTATTGTAATATCATCAGTGAGGTTCAGTGGATCTCAACGAAGAAATTAAATTCCTCTTGGGGTGAATTTTTAGTGTTCCCTGGTTGGAATCGGTTAACATTTTGAATTAAGACTCTTTACAAAACAACTTTCTGACAGATTCATGTATCCATTTTTATTCATAAATGCATGAAATTTGGAGGTACTGTTATTCAGATATCAAGAGATCAAATAGAATTTCTATTTTTCTTTTAACGGCCCTTTGAACCAATTTTCTGCACACGACTGATCTGAATAATTTTAATCTGAATTAAATTGGAAATACTGAACTGGATGGAGAAAAAAAATCACTAATACAATAAAAAAGATGCTTATTTTAATTTTGAAAATTTCCATGGTATTTATTTTGAAGGAAAAGTAGGGTGTCATGAGTAGTTTTATATGAATTTCATTGTCTTCTGACACATTCCTGAATTCATTTTTGTTTGTAATCTCAAGTCTCTTTTTCAGAAACTACAAAATCAAATAGTTTTTTTTTTTTTTTTTTTTTTTTTTTTTTTTTGTCATTTTTCGTTAAAGGTAAACAATTTTTAGTAAATACTGTGAAAGTTTTCATTTTGAATCAAATTTCCGAACGTGACAGTCCGATAAATGCCATTATGTATCAACAATCGCTTATAAATCCCGCTGTAATACATTTATTGAAAAATGAAAAAACTATTCGATAATCACTACAATAGCCATCTCTGCAATTGTCATGCTTTTATGTACAAAAATAAATCTGTAAATGTGTCGAGGAATTTCTCGGGAAAAAATAATTTTGAGAAAACCATTAGTATTACATTAAAATAACACATTTTTCTATTCATGCAAGCTCCATAGAAATTCCATAGCATTCATCCATAGAAATTTTCGCTACGCCTTGGATGACGCAGCCTGCTTTTAACTCGTCTGGTCATTGGCGATCACTAGACGAACAAATTTAAGTTCTTAACCTCAGTTCTAGACCTTAAAATGATTTTTTAAAACTGAATAAAAATTTCCAATATATCCTCAAATAATCATAAACCACATTTTTTAACAAAATACACAATATGAACTTTTAAAAGCTCACTGTTTTACTTACCGGGTGTCCCAAAAAATGACTGATGGATTTTAAAATTCAGTAACTTGCAAATGGTGACATATATTAAAAAAATTCTTGCAAGAGGTTTATGATGTCAAGCGTTTTTTTATTGTGATTCTTGATTTTAGTTCAAATTTCAAACAATAGATGGCGCTGCGATAAATAGGTGTTCATTCCAGACCCGATTTTCGGTACTTCGGGATCCATTCAAAACATTTTAATCTCCTTTTTTCACATGGGAGAAGAGAAAAGTCGAAAAATCGACCCAGAATTTAGCACCTGTTGCGTGCAGCGCAATCTATCACGGTTATTTGTAACTAAAACTGGAAATCGCAGCATAAAAACTCCTGACATCTTACATAATCGCCCCTGTAATTTTTTTTTAAATATCTGTCACCGTTTGCATGTTATTGAATTTCAAAATCCATCAGTCATTTTTGGGACACCCGGTAAAAGGCGACAATAATAATAATAATATCGATGTTACAAGTTAAAAAATACACATTTTATTTAAAATTTCTTAGAACTTTCGGCCTGCAATTCCCACGGCCATCATCAGAAAATATTTTTATTATTAATTGCTGTTCCATTCATACAAATATGTTACTTCGCTTGAAATGGGAGAGTCTGTAATTATTAAGGTAGCTGAAAGTAGAATTAGCACTGCCTTGGATTGGACTTATGTACAGAAAAATATATTTAATTGCCGTTCCATTTATTTTATTTTAATACATCACTTTGTTCACATACGTCACTTTCATATTACATACGTAACCGGACAGTGGTAGAAGTAGCAGTGTTTCGATTTAATCTTGCGTTGAGGAAAATATTTAACTCCATTCATTTTAATACGTCACTTTGACAAGTTTTCATGATTTGTTTTCAGGATATTTAAAGGTGTTCTCAAATCCAAAAGGGCAACTTTATGACATAAGTTTTAATTTATTTTTGTTCGGAAATGCATGAAACTAGCAGTTTTTGTTGTTCAGAAACTATGTATTCGAGCGGCTTTTTCCGTTTTTTTTTGCAAACGTAATAGATCTTTCAGAAAATAGTGTCAAAGTGAGCGTTTTGAACCTAATTTCCTCGCGAAATCAGAAAAACCACTCAAGAAAGGATGAAAAACGTGATTGTCACGTGATCAAAATCGCTTAAAATACAATAGGTAGTTTATTGATTTTAAAAAAATTGAAAACACAGTTCGATTCCAAATCGCTTCCATGGTCAGGATTTTCAATTTTATATCTTTCCGTTAAAAAATGAATTTGTAAATGTGCCAAAACTTTTTGCGCTTGTTGAGGAAAGCAGTTGAGAACAGCATTAACCATATATTGGGGATATTGCTTTCATTCACAATTTTTTAATTTTTGAAGTACAGCAAACTAATCAAACATAAAAATGTCATCGAATCATTTTTTTTTCTCATTTTTACCAACAAACTAAATGAACATCAAGTGGTAATTTTGGTATTTCTCTTTGAAACAATGACTTTAATAAAAAATATATATATATATATATATTGCATTTAATAACCAAATTATTTCTCTTAAAAAACTGAAAGTTATTTTCGTTATAAATTTCACTTTAGAATCTATTACACGAATAACCTTTTAAAATGTTTGAATTTTTAAGGGATTTTGTAAACAAATTCGTTTTAAAATCTTTTGAAATAAAAGAAAGTGAAACAACGTTTACATACTTTCCGTAAAATCATATTTTCCAAGTGAAAGAATTGAAAAGCACCGTAGCAAAAATAAAGCCATAAAAGGCTTCTTTGTCTTTTTAAAGTATTCATTATTCGCTTCATTTACTTTATCATGATTTATTACAAAAGAATTTAATCGTCTTTGGGATTAATGGAAAATTTTACGCAAATTCTGTATCTTTAAATGACATAAAATGTTATAGATGACGTAAAACATAGATTATATAAAATGTTTAAAATTTTTGAATTTTCAATTTTGCGCTTAAAAATTATGCTCTGGTAATTCCGAAAATAAATAAATTATATAGTTTCGCAATCTATAAATAAACCTCTAAAAGGAAGATTAACTTCTTTAGCAAACAATGTCATGCATATATATGAAAATCTTCTTTCATTAGAATGAATTTTTTATATGCTTAAGTACACATTGTATAAAATTTATTAAAGCTAGAAAGTTGAAATGTTTTAATGGTTGTATAGCTTTTTTAAATTAATCTCTATAACATTAATATTTCAGAAAATACACAAGATATTTTTTTATTATATTTTTTTTAGGATTTTCTAAATTTTTCAATAGTTAACCTAAAAATTCACTTTATTTTAAGAAAACTGAAAAATTCTTATTATCAAATTAAATTTTTTTAACCTGCATGTAAAATCTGTAATGTTTTTCTTTTTATAAATATGTGTTAATCTGACAGATAAAAGGGTTAGTAAAAAAATACCCGCCCACTAAATAAAGTTATGGATGCAACAAATAAATTTTGCATTTTGTTGAAACTCAAACATCTTATATAAATAAGAAAAAGTAAATTTGTATATCTATTAATTGACAAATTGCATGGATTTAAACATCAAGCGAAATCTGATTTGTACACATTGTCGAGCTTGAATCTGTATCCTTTAAAAATTCACACACTCTAAAATTGGGAGGAGTGAAAAGTTCACTCTTTGAAAGAGTGACAGACATTTTCACTCATTTTTGAGTGAATTTTATAAAAATACACTCCTTAAAGAGAGGAATTTTCCACTTCCTAGAAAGGGGTGATAAATTTCACTCCATTGTCGAGAGTGAAATATGTCACTCCGTTCTCGAGAGTGAAATATCTCTCTCCGCTGGCGAGAGTGAAAGACTGGTATTATACACTTTAAAAATTTTCCGATCAATTTTGAACCAATATATATGGAAAAAAATGATGAAAAGCACTAAAGTCTGTCACTTCTTAATTTTCAAAAACTGCATTTCATAATGTAACTTTGAAAATTATGCTCATTTGGTACTAAAACGCACTCCTTTTCAAGAGTGAATAGTCACTCCACTCCTTCTTAGAGTGGAGTCAATGCATTTCAAGTGGTCCAACACTGGTTGCTTGACCATTTTTTTAAAAATCAGAATTTTTTTTGTACAACAGCCCTAACAATATGAAAGTTCAAAATGACTATTATTTTAATTTCATTAATTTTTGATTTTGCATGGCGGCCATCTTTATTTCATCGTCTGCAGCAATTTTCTCACATGAAGGGTTTACGGAATTGTAAATAACTTATCGTTTATTCCTCAAATTCAAGTGCGAATTAAAACAATTTGTATAGAATACATTGGGCTAAAAATTTGGTAATGGAGTAGTTTCCTAAAATAAATCCTTATTGGTGAAATTTCCGCATAAAGTTTCAGTTTTTTTTTCCAAAATTTGTCCGTTTAAAGACTAAATTTTTCTAGCAAGGAAAACTCTCAACATGACTTCACTTTTTTTTTTTTTTTTTTTTTTTTTTTTTTTTTTTTTTTTACAAATAGGCCAAAAGTACTTGTACTCACACGCCAAGTTCCAGATCTGGAACTTGCTTTCTCTTCACTAAAATAAATTCCAAAATTTTCAAAAATGTCAAAAACGCACTTTTGAGGCTTTGATATCTCAGGTGGGGCACGAGATAAAAGTCTGAAGTTCTGGTTTCTGACAGTATTTTTGGTAGTGTTATGCACAAAAAATTTCAGGATGGAGATCTGACTACAAACTGAAATATGGCAAGGGCAACGTGTCAAAACAATACTGCCAAACTATAGTTTTGTTGCAGTCACGGGTAAGTATTTATCTCAAAGTGTCATTTAAATTTAATTTTTTTATTATCTTGAAATGATAATAACAGAAAATAAAACCTTTTGCAAAGCTTGGCAATTAATTTAAAAAATAATCATGCCTAAGGCCTACATTTTGTATGGCTTCTGTAATTTTTGTTGTAAGTAAGAAACCTCAGCACTTTTATATAAAGAAAAAAGATATTTTTATACAAGACCTGAGTACTAGTTGAGACATGATCAAACGTGTCAAAACACATTCCTGCTTGTTGGTTTAAAAACCACAACTTTAATACTGCTTGCTAGTCCCTGAAATTTGTTCCTACCATTCCTGCAAATGAAACATTTATACGATGTTACCATGCATCAGCTTCATGTAATTTTCAGAAAGTAAAGATATACAAAGCCCTTTCAAAATTTATATTGCAGCATGATTGCATGATAAGCAGTAAGCTAGGAATTATTAATGAAGTGAGACTTGAACATAGGGATTTCAAAGTTCCTTTCTATGAGCCAGCAGGGCCAAGAATTTCAATCACGTTATAAAGAGATGACAAACCTTGGTTCCTACAAATAAAATTTTTAGAAAGGTAACTCAAATGAAACTGAAAACAGTAACTGGTCGAACTCATAACATCTCTGCTAAATTCTATGAAGATATTTCTTAGACATTTGTTGAACATATATAGTCTCTTAGCAAATTAAATGTTTGTTATTACACTGTTTTCAACAAACTATATTTCGTGTGTAAATATTGTAATTAAACAGATAAATGTAATTCATCTTAAAGTACTCTTAATAGCATTTATTGATATAGTTTCATCATTCGAAATTTCATCAGCGATTTTTGTATTTTTTGCGAATTTTTTATGTGATTTTCAGAGCTTTTTTAAAAGCAGAGATGTTTTAACATTCCTAAAGGTATCCATTTTTAATGTTTTAGTACAAAAAAACCCTGCTAAAAATCGCATTAACGCTTTGTTGCATACGTGAAAACTAGCAAATACCCAACATTAAACTTGTTCTAATTTCCTATTTGCTAAGTTACCTGGCTTGTATTGCTGTCTCAATTTTTCTACTGAAAGCATAGATGTCACAGAGTAGCATAAGCTTTGAATAGGAACTGTAAATGAAATAGTTTAGATAGGAGAAAAAATAAAAATTTTGTCCGCTGCACTCTAAATTAAAATGTCTGAAATTCAGACACTTAAGTGTCTGAAATGGAGTGTTCAATTTTCAGACATTTTAAAATGTCTGAATTTTTTCAGACACTTTTTGCGTCTGAATTTCAGACACTTCAAACGTCTGAATCGCATCCATTTTTTTGTAAGCATCATACGTAGCCATGTTTGACCACGTTGAATCCTGGAAAAATATTTGGCTGTGGTCCTGCCCCCCCCCCCCCCCCCCAATACAGCCTGATTTTTTTGGTGCTCTCAGTTTTGGTATACAATTTTCGTTACGTTGATAATTTAAATCTTTTACGACATTGTACTGATTATAATCAATATCGTGAACTTCAGGAGTAGAACAAGATTAAAAAACAAAAAATATTTATCTAAATATTAGATTTTTTAAAATTTATTTTGTTTTTAACCTTATTTTACTTTAAAAGTTCAAAATATTGATTATAATCAGTACAATTTCGAAACAGATTTAAAATATAAGCTTTACAAATATTGCACATCAAATTTGGGGGCACTACAGTCGTAGGGGGACGGGGCACTTCCCAGTTTGCCCTTCCTTTAATCAAGAAGTACTTTTGCAAAAAACGCAACCCTGCATTATAGTTGTCTAAATTGAGATGTCCGGTATTCGGGAGTATCCGTTGTGGAGGTTAATGGAGATTCTCGAATAGCGAACACCTCTATTTAGCGAATACTTTTTTAATCAGCAGACATACATATTTGTATATTTTTACCTCAAAAAAGTAGACATCTCCAATTATCGGACAAATTCCGCGGTCCCGAAGTGTTCGCTATTAAGGGCTTTTAAGGTACATAGATAAATATATATATATATTTTATAATCTTGTCCTACTCTAAAAGTTCAAAATATTTATTATACTCGGTTGAATGTGGAAAAAGATTTAAAATATCAGATGTACGAAAATTGCAAAAATCCCACCCCCCACCCCCCCCCCAAAAAAATTAAAATATAAAAAAATATATTGCCACATAGGCAATTTTACATATACATCACTTGATAATCACAACAGCCATTTAACTATGAATAATGAAAATAAATAAATAAATATTCTACTTTAATAACATTGGGGAAAAAATGACTTTGGTATTTTGTTAAATATATTTGCGTTTTTAAACTTGTCCTACTCTAAAAGTTCAAAACTTTCATTATAATCAGTGCAAGATTTAAGATATCAGCTTTACAAAAATTCATGCAAAATCCCCCCTCCCCCCCCCCCAAAAAAAAATGAAAATACTTATTTAAAAATTATGTTTTTAAAAAATTTATATTTCCACATGGACAAGTTTTTATGTAGATCAGAGGGTACTCACAAAAGCTATTCAACTATCAATAAAAACAAATAAGTACATATTCTATATTAAAAACATGAGGAAAAAATAACTTATGATTTCCAAACTTCTTTCCTCTTAAATATATACAGTAACATCTGTCATTTTTGTATTTTTCGTATAAGTGCATATAAATAAAGTTACCACAATTTTAAATACGAAATCTAGTTAGAGGTTTTTACTTTTTCCCATTATAAATTTCAAATTACTTTTTTATTAAAAATAATAAAAAAATCAGTATTAGAGTTGATTGCAAATCAAATACATATGTATTTTTACAGGCAGGTTCATATAATAGACCAGTCTCATTTACTTTATTTATCTTTTTTTAATCTGCGGTTTTATGCCAGGAAGTAAGAAAGCATTAGGTCAACTTTCAAAGTTTTTTTTTTTCTTTACTTCCTTGTGGCCGTGATTTACTGCGAGATAAAAATTATCCATTTGAAACTAAGAACTGACATTGAATATATAATTCGTAATAAAAAAGAACGTCATAAGTTTAAAAATATATACTTCTAGAATTAGTGGGGTTTTTTGCGAACAGATTTAAAACTAATTAAATTTCATGCAGGATTTTGTTTAGTACAATAAATAAAATCATAAAATACACTAATTTTACTACTATAAAGAAACTTACTTGAGTTGCTGCAAGGGATAAGAAATATTCCTCGATTTGAAATTTTAAAAACTACCACAACCACAGTGAGGGAGAAAGACTTTCATCAGTTTAAAAGGTAATCCCATAATACATCCGACTAGCCATATTTAAAGGATGAGATGTTTCATCCTAAAAACAGGACCCGCCAGACAAAAGTTTCTTTTTTTTGCCAGTTTCGACAGGACGAAGATGAATAACACAATATTATTGATATAAATTGATACGAGTTAGCACTAAGCCCATTGCACACGCTTTGTAGAATTTCCGGGTGTAATCTTCAACCGCCGTCTACTTCTGTTCTGTGTCTATCCCGCCCTTGTATCGACGACAGCTTCTAAGAGACATTTGATGTCGAGCACACACGTCAGATGTATGTATTCAATAAATAAATACTCCAAGTTAATACGAATTAAAATCACAGTACTTCACATTTCGCAAAAAACGAATTAAAATACACGCGTACATAAAAACAAACTTTGTTTGAATTACAACGTATACCACTTCGAACGAAGACATCTAAAACGCATGCGCAACTGGGAGTGCTAGTGCCCCCTGGTGGTTATTGCGTCGGAAGAATCAAAACATCTTAAATTAAGACACGTTTAAAGCAATGAAGTGTCTTAAAATAAGACGTTTGCGGATATTTTAGACATTATTCTCAGTTCGTTTACACCATGGTCATAGTAAGACGCTTATGTATCTTAAATTAAGACATCTATAGTGTCTTAATTTTCAGATTAAGACACTTAAGTGTCTAAAATTCTTTTTCAGTCACATATGTGTCTAAATTTAAGACGCTTCTATTTGCAGTGTGTAGTGGACGCAATGCAACAAAGGGTTAATTATATTTTTAAAATGTAATAAAAAAAAAACTGCTTTCGAGGCGCATAATCTGAGATATAGATGTACTTCCTTGCCATATCCTGTAGAATTGCAAGCATCGGTCTCTTCCGAAAATCGCAGACAGACAAATACACAAGCATCTATCTTTATTATTTTAAATGAGAAAAACCTTTAAACATTTATTAATAATGAATTTAAATAACAATTATATAGCACTTTAAAATTATGGATAGGTTTTTATTAAATTCTTTATAAAAAATTTCTGAATAAGATAGTGATAGATAAAAGAGAGCCCAATCCATTAAATGTTTAGTTAGGTCACAACCAAACTCGATTCAACCTTTCAAATGAAAATCAAATTTCAAAGTAATTGCTTAAAAGGCGCAGAGGCCAACATAGTGAAAAAGATTCTAAGCCGGGACTCCAACCCGGGCCATCAGTATACCGCACTGACGTTCTACCGACTAAACCACCTGGAACGATACCCAGCAAGGAAAATTTCTCACTATTATATGTTGGCAAGGCTACAAACGCAGCACAAGATGGAATATTTACCGTGAGCCATCGACCTGGGGCAAACACGGAACATAATTAAATCCAGCATCGATAGAAAATATATTAATACATGGAAATTATTCCAGAGGGAAACATTCGCCTTGCATACAATATATCAAATGAAAATCAAATTTCAAAGTAATTGCTTAAAAGGCGCAGAGGCCAACATAGTGAAAAAGATTCCAAGCCGGGACTCGAACCCGGGCCATCAGTATAGCGCACTGACGTTCTACCGACTAAACCACTTGGAACGATACCCAGCAAGGAAAATTTCTCACTATTATATGTTGGCAAGGCTACAAACGCAGCACAAGATGGAATATTTACCGTGAGCCACCCGGGTTCGAGTCCCTGCTTGGAATCTTTTTCACTATGTTGGCCTCTGCGCCTTTTAAGCAATTACTTTGAAATTTGATTTTCATTTGAAATATTGTATGCAAGGCGAATGTTTCCCTCTGGAATAATTTCCATGTATTAATATAATTATCGATGATGGATTTAATTATGTTCCGTGTTTGCCCCAGGTCGGTGGCTCACGGTAAATATTCCATCTTGTGCTGCGTTTGTAGCCTTGCCAACATATAATAGTGAGAAATTTTCCTTGCTGGGTATCGTTCCAAGTGGTTTAGTCGGTAGAACGTCAGTGCGCTATACTGATGGCCCGGGTTGGAGTCCCGGCTTGGAATCTTTTTCACTATGTTGGCCTCTGCGCCTTTTAAGCAATTACTTTGAAATTTGATTTTCATTTGAAATATTGTATGCAAGGCGAATGTTTCCCTCTGGAATAATTTCCATGTATTAATATCGATTCAACCTATAAGGGGAATTGAGAGGGTGAATCGAGTTTGGCCTTGGTTAGGTAAATAAATTTAACCACCCGCAACGTTAAAAGAACGCACTAAATATTTATTTTCTTGATTTTTTCGCCGCATACTTATTTTAAAGACTTTTTAAGGGAAAAGATAATAATAACGTAATTTGTGCACAAAAAAAAAAAAAAAAAAAAAAAAAAAAAAAAAAAAAAACTCAATAAATATATTTGAAATAAAATACTAAATAAAAAAAATAGTCTAAGAAGAGTTATTAATAATGAATTTAAATTTGTAAATCTGCAGCGCTTTAAAGCTTTATATACATATTTATTAAATTCTTTTAAAAATATATGTATTCGGAATCGGATAGTGAGAGAGAAAAAAAAGATCATAGTCCATTAAATGTTCAGTTTAAGGTAGATGCATTTAACCATTCCCATCGTAAAAGGCATGTACCAAATTTACTTTCATGATTTTTAATCCCAGATAATCTTTTGCACTCCATACTTATTTGTCAGATTTTTGAAAGAGGGGAGTAGGGAAGTATAGCAATGTTATTTGCGCACGAAAAACTCAACCAATCCTTTTATAATCACTTCGGTTTTCGTCTATATTTTTCACGTGACGGCAGTTATCAATACCTTTAAAATATTTTTTTACAAAGTGAAAGGGCCACACAAGCCGAACCGGTATTACTTACATTTGTATAGAATAGAACCATGTAGTCTGGATTACACACAAGTATAAAATTAAAAATGTCCTTTTATCTTAAACGGCTTTAAATAGCATTTTTTATGTGACGCGGTCTCTTTTATGCCGCGGTAATGCTTTTGAAGTTTATATCTTTGGTTTAATTAAACAATAAGCTGCACTTTAATGTTCATAGTCATTATTAAATCTTTTGTTTAAAAGTAGAGAAAAATGACGCGTTTACTATAACGGTAAAACATACAAAATATTAACAACATTTTTTTTTTTTTTGTAAAATATAAGGTGTTCTAACATATGCTGTATATTAAATGTTTTTTCAAAAACGTTTGTTTAAAAATAGATAAATAAATGTCAACTTTGATAGAAAAATTATTAAGGTCAATTCATGAAATTTTGAGAAAATATTGATTTTATGTTACCCATTTAAATCTGCAAGTTTATCATTTCAGTAGGTACCTATATAAAATTCAAATACGTCCTCCCCACTTAATCGGGTCACGGATAATCGAATACCCCGCTTATTCAAATAGAATCCTCCGGAACCGAATTTATTCCTATTGGTTCTATGTTATTTTTCCCCGCTTATACCGAATACTTTTTACGAACGTCCCCGCTTAATCGAATAACAACTGTGTGACCGATGTTTGAAAATAGGCACGGAAAGCACGTTTCAGCTGGAATTTCCTTCCACCTTTTGTCATTTTCGGTTCCTTTACGCTGAAAACAAATTTTCAGTTCTTCCTGCAATGATTTCAGCCAGCAAGTGTATAATGGACCGGTCAAATGATTTCCCCACCATCACTTCTTGCTCTTAACCAAGCTTGCAATGCGCCGTCACTTCGAGACTCGAGATGGTAGTTGTGAATTTTGCGCTCATTCGAAAAATAACTCGATATTTACTCCTTGAAAATTCCACTTAAATAAACCACTTTATACACGATTTTTTAAGGCAGTATAAGTAACGTAAATTAGAAATAGCAAAGTTTTGACCAAATTCAAACGAGCTGCATTAAGTATGATGTAAATCATATAAATGTATCTACTGACATTAAATTAATACCTATTTACTTTATATTAGCATTTGTATTTATTTTAGTTTGTTATTCTATTAACGATTTATTATGCTGTTAATTAAATATATCATAGATGGTTATTTTGGCTTTTTATTACGCATTAAATATTGCAGTTATGATTCCCCGTTTAATCGAATATCCCGCTTAATCGAATATTTTTTCTGGAACCGTCAATATTCGTTTACGCGGAGAGGACTGTATTTAATATCAATACGATGTTTGAATCTTGTCTTAAAACTTAATTTATAATTTATATATTTTAAATAAATTATGATTTGTAATATTTCATAATGGTTATATATAATATATATATATTAGTTCTTTGAATTAATATTGAAGAAAAATTGCTTTCTATTTCTTTTCAAATGAAGGGCATTTTGTCATCTACACTATGTGGCCAATGATGATTGATCACTTCCGATTTTAGACGTTTTGTTAAATATCCAGAAAAATACACGAGGAATTATCCTGAAACTCCAGGTGTGTAAACAAAATAGTGTAGGTCATATATTTCCGCGAAGATTTTTCCCCGAAGCACTATAGGGGACAGCCAACAAATTGAAAAATAACGCATATCTTTTGGATAACCCTGTAAAAACTAATGTAGCAAAGGCGTTCAAACTGTATAACATGATTAAGAGGCTTCTTGTAATAAACTGTGTTCATTTTTATAAGCATAGCATGTACACTAGCAGAGAAATTAAGGATTTTATAAAACAGTCCCAAATTTTGCCAAGATTTTTGCTTATAATTTGCCGAGTTCTTAAAAAAAATGTTCTTTTCAGAAAATATTAAAAACAACATTCTACACGATACCCTGCAATCAGAATTAAAAAATAATATTAATTGTATGAAAAATGAGCACGTTTACTAAATAATGATTCACTGAGCATGCCCGAATGTAATCAAAATATAATATACATAATGTATTAGCTAAGTGTATAGAGTAACTTTTGTGAAAGTCTCAAAAACATAGCTTAAAAATTCTGAAAATTATCGTCGATAGAATGAGCTCGAAATCCGTTGTTCCCAAAAGGAAGCAAAAAGAAAAGGCGCTGTATCCAAATGTCTGTTGATTAGTGCCAAGACAGCGTACACAATATTGTATATACTACTATATTTGTATATTGCTTCCTTTTAGGAACAACGAATTTCGAGCTTATTCTATAGACGATAATTTTCATAATCTTCAAGCTATGTATAATTTGGGACTGTTTTTATAAAAACCTTAATTTCTCTACTAGTATACATGCTATCCTCTTAAAAATGAACACAGTTTGTTACAATAAGCCTCTTTAATCATCTTTTGCTACATCAGTTTTTACAGTGTTATCCAAAAGATATTCGAATTTTTTCAATTGGTTGACGGTCCCCTATGTGGTTGTAGAAAAAAATCTTCGCGGAAAAACTATATGACCTGTATTATTTTGTTTACACACCTGGAGTTTCAGAATAATTCCCCATGTATTTTTTTTAGATATTTAACAAAACGTCTGAAATCTCAAGTGACCAATTATCATTGGACATATAGTGTATTTCTGTTATACCTATGAATTAGAGGTGTGCACGGCTTAGCAGAAGGACCACATCCAGCCCGGAAAACTGAAGGTAAACTTTCAAACGGGCCGGGCCAGCAGAATAGGACAATTTTTAAAGGGTCTGGCCGGGCCGATAAACAAAAGTTACCGGACTGACAGGGGCGACAAAAAAATTAAACGAACCATCAGGGTCGGTTAAAAAAGTTAATTGAGCTGATCGGCCCGATATAAAAATTTAAACGAAGCCGTTAAAATATGAACCATTTTCAATGGATATGACTTTTGCGAGAATAAGTTTAAATGAACTGTACGAGTCGATGCTGGCTTAACAACATCAATGTAAGAAGCATAGAGAACGGCATCGGATTTTTACATCGTGTCTGACCCCGGGCTTAATTTAGCCTGCAAACTCGTGCCGGGCCGACATCAGGCTTACATTTTTTTCCC
This sequence comes from Maratus speciosus, assembly GCA_963932465.1. Taxonomy (NCBI): domain Eukaryota; kingdom Metazoa; phylum Arthropoda; class Arachnida; order Araneae; family Salticidae; genus Maratus; species Maratus speciosus. The sequence continues at coordinate 562,219,754 of OZ010787.1, read as the reverse complement.
TACATAGTCGAGTTAGGCCGGAACTGGACTTAATTGTTCCCAGGATGTGTCCAGCAGGCAATATGTTCCATAAAAACATTAATAGCGGTAATGAGGACAAATTAACGGAACCTTTGGAAATATACATTAAAGTTGTTCTCAAATTCGGTGCTCAACAACGCGAAATTTTCTGACACATTTAATGACTTATTTTTAACTGAAAATTAAAAAAATGACAGGCCTGATTATTGAAGCGATGTGGAATCAAATAGCGTTTTCAATTTTTTGTAAATTATTTATCGAGTTATAAACGATTCTTGTCACGTGACGGTAGGTTTTCTCCTTTACCGTGCTATCGCGTCCGAGAATTCGATTCAAAACGCCAACTTTGACAGTATTCCCAAAGAACTTTACCCTTTATTAAAAAAAGTGGAAAACCCCCCGTACGATTATATAATTTCTGAATAAGAACACCTGCCGATTTTATGCGTTTCCGAAGAGAAATAAATTCAGAAATATGTCACAAAGTAGCTCCTTTGAATTTGAGAACAGTCTTAATAAATTACAGAGAAATCTTTTCAAAAATCTACTTTTTATAACACAACTTCAAACGTTATGACATTTTTAACCCCCTTTTTGTTTCTTTTATTCTAAAGTACATTAATTTTTTAATGAATGTTTATTTGAATGTTGAAAAGACTAAGAGTCTAAGTAATCATTATTGTTTCTATTGTGCACTTTTTATCTGGCGAACACACTATAATATAAAATTGTTATGAAATAATCCCATGAATATGTATGCAGTATTCTTTAAAAGAATCTTAGTAGTATGTTAACCCTTAAATGCGCAATTTTTTATTTTGTTTCGAAAAATTATATATGATTCTCTGAAAGGTTTATTACACAGGAAAAATAACGAAAAAAAAATCAGAGATACATTTTTCATATAATACGTCAATCTTTTCTTCTGTTGCCCATCTGCAATGCAAGTAAAAACTACTGTCGTGTGACCGTTTTACGCTAAAATATTGCAAAATAGTAAATATTTTAATAAGTATGTGTCTAAATACCTTATTTTATATAATTATTTATTTTATAAAACTTAACTTTAACCCTTTAATTCCTATGATAGAATACATTCTAGAAAGTACGTAGTTCAGAGAATCTGACTTTGCTCCAGAAAATTTCACTTTATTATTTTCACTTTATTTAAATACGGAATGTCTTTTGTTAATTAAATTAAAATATTGCTATTTTAATTTTCTGGTGTGAATTAGGTATATACGAATAAAAAAGATCTATTAAATTCAAAACACTTTTGTTTGCATATATGCAAAGCCGCGCACTAAAGGGTTAAGAAAAATCGGAATTTTTCAAGAAATTGAATCAGGCTGGACCGGACCTGATTTAATTGATTTTTGAACAGGCCGTGCCTGTTTTCAATGATTTTTATACTGGCCAGACCTGGACGGGCCGGAGCGGAACTTTTAATTTTATGCCGAGTCGGTCCAAGATAGCTTTCGTTCGGGCAGGGCCTAGAAATTCCAGCCCCTGATGCCAGCCTATGATTGCTGCGACGTAGTTGGTAGACAAAGAAAAGCAATTGTGTTTATTAAAGAGGGGTGACTATTACACAATTCAGTTTATTAAAAAACTGAGATTATTCCAGGACATGTTAAAGAGTTGGGATTTTTTCTATTATACATATGACTCTTGTGGAGTGATTTGTGAACATAGACAAAAAATGGTTATTTTGGAAATTAGCCCTTTATTGCAAACTGTAAAAAAGAACTATGCGTTTTAATCTACGAAAATATAACATAACTACGAACGAAAATATAACATAACCTATTCCGATTTATCCACAATTCTGAAAAGCGTCCCTTTATTTTTAGAAACCTGAGAAACTAATCGATTTTCGACACTTAAAGAAGCATTTATGAAAAATTATTTTTTCTTTTGCTGTCAGTAACTTTCAGAAGTGGCTAACTGAGTAGCTTTTGTGGGATATTAAATAGTTTTCTTAACACAAAATATCGGTTTTTCGGATGCTATCAATTCTGAAATAAATATTTTCAGCTGCGCAATTGAATTTATGCATGGAAGAGTAAGAAAATTATATTAAATTTAATGTTAACCCTCCGACTGTCTTGGAAAAGGGCAAAATTGTAATGTTGTTTTCTCTGAATTTTGTTTTAAATGCTAAAAAAAAATGATTATTTGAACAATTTATAAAAAAACTTAATAACGAATATGAATGCAGTCCTTGGAAGTATTAATCATTGTTCAATGTATTAAAAATACTTTAAATCAATAGAATTATATTACTTTAAATATTGCTTGTATTGCGGTGAAACCTGGAGCTTAGTGAACGTATTAACACGGGCTTGATGCTATTAATTTAGTATGTTTGTCTGTTAAACCTATTTGAGAACATTAAAATGGTTACAAGATTTGATAGCCTAAAAAAAATCTCCATTAAGGGTTGACAAAACTAATTAAAACACTGTGAAAACGACTCGGAAACGTTTCTGAAAATCTTAAAATGAACTCCGGTAGCAAAATTAAAAATTGTTGTTACTTCTTCCTTTAAAATCGAAAATCTATTGGTTTCTGAGGTTTCTAAAGAAAAAAGAATGCCGTTCGGAATCGCCGATATCTCTGAAGAAGTTATATTATACTAGCCGCCCTTGGCGACTAGTTTGGTCTCTCTTAAAATTTATGTTTGGGCAAGCATGATAGGCATTGTATCGTGTTACTTTTATTCATAATTTAATTTACTTGGACTCCCTTAAATATAATTAATATAATCCCTTAAGCTAATATTAGTTTTTTTTGCATTAAAATATCTCAGTTGATCTCAGATGATTTTCTGTAAGCAAGTAAACCCTATTGGTTTACAATGGAAGTCTATGGGAATTTAATGAAATATTAAAGATATCGCCAAGTTCGCGTTTCTTTGGCAACTAATTTTGGACGCCAAATTTGGCGATATATCGCTCAGTTGGCGATAAACTTGGTGGCATTTGGCGACTGAACAGGGTCACCCTAAGGTACCCCCCCTTAAAAGTATGGAGATGCATTAAATGTTGTTCAATAACCAATGAGGTGCGTTTCATTCTGAAGTTGTCGTTAAACAATCAACAAATGATCGCGATTTCTGTATTTGTGAATATTGTGGATTACTTTTGTTGAACCAGAAACTTTTTTTTTTTTTTTTTTTTTTTACAGTGCACTAAGGTGCAGAAATAAAGCCTTTTTAAGTGCACGTAGTGAATTTTGGTTATTAAAATCTTAAATGAAATATAAAATGTAATCGATGAATATGGTACTTTATACGTATTTATTGGATGAAATCGGTTTCCTATATGTGTACCTCCATAATTCTTTTCTCTGCCACTTCTGGCTTTTGTAAAATTTGATTGACACGATATTCTAGCATTAATAATGAATAATATTGATTCTAGAATGTTTTATATTAAAAAGAGCATTACAAGCATAAATTTTAAAAAGTGGTTCAAATTGGGCATAAAGTACAATGTAATCTATATAAGAGCTAAGATTTGTTTTATTTTTTAGAATTCCTGGACGATTTATATTAAAGAAAGTACACTGTAAAAAAAATATATATTTCGGTTGGCAGTACAATTTTCGTATTTTACAGATTTTTTTTTTTTTTCTGATGAAATTGTGCGATTTACTTTTATTGTTTCACTGCAAAGGGGAAAAAAGTGGAAATACAGAAATTACACAGGCAAAATACGAAACTTTTACTATTGAAAAATTTGCATAATCTCAAAACCATAGCAAAAACAAAAAAATAACTGTCTTTTAGCACTATTATCGGTTAAAGATAATCCATATTCGCTTACTTCTGACACATTCATGAAATCCTTTCATCGGAAAAATAAGGAAATTACACTGACAATCATGGGACTTTTTTTATACTGCACTTTAAACATATCATTTGGTAATAATCTGAAACTGTAGAAAACTTTTTTTATCCACTTAAGGGGTCTCAGGACTCTTGAAATTAGAAAAAATAAAAAAAGAGACCACTATCAACATTTAATATCTTAAAATGTATATGATTTTAAGACAATTTTTATTGGGAGGAAATATATAAGTATGTTCTTTCATTTCATGTATTTAAAAAAATGCGAGATGCAGAATTAGCATTTTCAGGGGGCTCCAAACTGTAAGACATTTGACGAGCAGAAAATGGGCATAACATATTACGCGCGGGAATGCAAAATAAATTTTGGGACTAGAACGAAAATTTTGGTGCCTACTTATACTTTAGATTGAAATAATGACCCTGAACCTAAATAAATTTGTATTTAAAGCATTTTTTTAATTTTTAATACAAAATTGTATTTAGCTAATGTAAAATTTTGAAAATTTCAACAGTATAATAATCTAATAAAATATTTTTTTTTTAACAATAAAGAAGAAATTTTAGCTTCATTTTATACAGACTAACACGAAACATTTGTTTTGAAAATTTCATGAAAAAATATTCAGAAGTTTTTAAGATATCGTGCGCGCTATGCCCAAAAACGTTATTTGGAGAAAAATGACTTCAAAATTTCGGACTTGCTGCTTCAGCTGTTGAGCGGGTATAATTCTAAAAGCCATTAGTTCTGTTTGAATGGGAATTTGAAGGAAATAATTACATCAAAATGTTCAGAAAAAAATAGAAGTTTAACATCTGAAAAAATTAAAGTTTTGAAAATTTTAAAGCTTTAATGAGACTTTTAAAGACTCCTTAAACAGTGTCCCACTTACCTACGTCAAACTTTCAAGTAAAATCAAAATAATATGAAAATAGTGAATTATATATTTAAGGCTTTTCTCAAAACTCGATACTTTATGGTAAACTCAAAAAATCCTTTAAATTTTGAAACTCATGAAAATTGCAGGTGCTCCTATTGAGAAAAAAATGAAGTAAAAGTACCATTGACAAAATAAAACGAATTATATTTTAAATATTCATTATAAATAATAGCGTAATTTAGAAGAAAATTCTAGGTGAAATGAAGTAAAAAATACTATTCGTGAAATAAAACGAACTAATTTTCAATGTTTATTATGATAGCTTATTTAACCCTCTTGCTGCGCAACCCGAGATTTCCTCAGGCAACGTAAATTAGCAAAATTTTGTGCAACCCGAGATTTCCTTGGGGCTGCATTTTTTTCCGTCTAATTAACCCTCCTTGACTATTCCCACCAGTTATTTATTTATTGTAAATTTTGCCTTCTTTAATCGGAGCATTTTACCGATTAAATTAGACAAAAATTTTTATTTTGAAAAACCGGTGACAAAAGAATAAAAATTCTTAAAAGACGCCCGTCGCGAAGGGGTTAAATACGCAATTTTTGAAGCTATTTTATAAAACAGCAGGAGAGCGTGATTTTAATTTATTATTACAACATTTTCAGGATATTCTTAAATCCATACTCGCTTATTTCTGACATATTCACGAAATCCTTTTATCGTAGAAAAAAAATCCCTAAAAATAAGGACATTATAGTCGCAATAAACTGATTTTTCTTCATTTAGTGTACTATAAATATATTTTTGGGGAATTGGCTCAAACAGAAGAAAAAATGTTTTTAACCCCTTAATCCTTTATGCCACGACGGTACATTAAAGTACCATTAAAATAACTTATTATAAAATTAATTTAATACATCGATTAGTACTGATAATGTTTAGAATGAGTTCTAGATAAAGTGTAACCTCTGAATAACGGTTACTAGTGGGATCGGTGAAAAGTGACTGCTCTTCAGAGGTGGGTGTTATTCAGAGGTTTCATTTTTTTTTAAATCATAATTATATAAATTTAAATAGAAATACAGAGTCATTTTATTTTAATTAATTCTCATTGTTTTAATACATTAAAAAATCAATGATTTGCAGTTGATTTTTTTTTCTTTGCTGCAAATCTCTTTCTCCAAAGAAATAATAGTATGAGTAGTTTTTCTGTACTACTCATCATCATTATGATTTAATGTGAAATTTTGGATTTCACGAATGTTCGTCAAAAAGTTACATGTTGGGTGATTCTATAATCTCTTCCATTTCCCCTTCCGCACCACTTTTCTCTTCCTCTCTCCTATCTTCCACCATTTGCTATATGAATCAAATGTGGCAGTAAATTCCAAATCTTTGTCCAGACATACAAACTTGCTGGCCTTCGTGTTAGTAATACCTGCCGTTCTAAGAATATTATCTAAATTTTCCCCATCATTATTAATGTCTTAATTTTCTATGTCTAATTTTGCGAAAAGGATTGAGAGTTTAAGAGATAAAGTGACTTTTTGTTGGCATATTAAGCAAAACTTGTTTGACCTACTTCAGATTTCAGTTTGCAAATAAATATAAAATTGTTCCAGGAACTGTTAATTTTTTTTTCTCATAACTTTTGAGCGGCCGTTGCTCAGAATTCCTTATTTAGAGGGTCGTACTAATGTTAATGCTATGGAACGTGTTTGGATCTATCAATATGTGGCCGGTATTCGAAGGTTGTCGTTGTTTAGAGGTGATCTTTTAAGGAGGTTTTACTGTACTTTACTTTATCTTGTTCCAAAAACGTTATAGGTTGCACAAAACAAAAATATTTTTAAAAGGATGATTTATTTTGCCTTTGCATATTTTCAGCGTTCTTGACGTTGAAAGGTTGGGGGGAGGGGAGGGGGGTCAGTTCGGAAATATTTCTATATTTCTATTGTAAGAACATCATATTTTTACATTTTCTAATTCTATAAAATACAAAAAAAAATATTAATAATAAAAGATATGAATGGAGTTATAAATATTGCACAAAATCCCCATACATTTAAATTTGATTAATTAATTTTACTAGGCAAAATCCTTATTAAATTTATTAAATGATTGTGTAAGTCTTCTAATGTAGTTTCGAAAATTCGCGAAAAATGCTTTAGAAGATAAAAATAATATGAAAATAGAAAATACAGAATTTTACGTTTAAGGCTATTCTCAAAACTCAGTACTTTGTGATAATAAACATACGTAGTTATTTTAATTTTGAAATTCACGAAATTTCCAGGTGCTCCTGTTGAGAAAAATGAAATAAAAGAATCCTTGACAGAATAAAACGAATTATTTTTTAATTATTCATTATAAAATATTTAATACTGTGATTTAGAACAAAATTTTAGATCAAATGCAGCTAATACTATTCGTGAAATAAAACGAATTAATTTCTCAATGTTTATTATGATAATATATTTAATACCGTGATTTTAAGTTAGTATTACAACACTTTCAGAGGGAAGATTTGAAAAAGGACTATCTTATACATACAGTTAATTAACCCATTTATGCCTGAATTTTTGTTTTCTCAAATTTGTTTCCAAAATCACTTAAAAATGTTGCAAAATGAACTGGAAAAATACTAAAAAAAAATTACGCTAAAATATTTTTGAATTTATTTGATAGAATATAAAAGTACTAAATATGGAAATATCCATATGTGGAAAAATGCATAATTATATCTTTTGTCTAAATTTATATAAGTTAAGTTTTTAAATTGCATTGATATACCATAATTAGTATTTTTATGAACTATTAAAAAATATATTTATTTCTTTACAAATACTAATAACATTAGAAGTATTATTAATAATAAAATAAGAATAATCGTATTTGAGGCTAAGAAACAATTTATTTCAAAATCATCTTGAAAAGGACTTTACATAAATAACTGTCCCCTAAATTGCCAATAGAAATATGTACCGACTTGCGCCTAGCGTCCTATATTTTGTACGTTACAAACATGCATAAAAAAATAGACTTGAACATATAATTTCGCAATTTTAGAAAATACATATTTCAAAGAAGTCAACAAGCTAAGATTATGACTTATTTATTTGGATCCTTGATACAAAAAATACAAATAAAGTTACTTTTTACATTTCGCTATGTTGAAAAATGAAAAATCTATACACACCGAAACAAGGCCTTCATTTAAGCAAATAAATATCGATCTTATGCTGTCATCTCTCGATAATAGATAAAGACATTAATAGACAATTACTTCATACAATTTTCATGTTGTAATTTAGAAGAAAATTATAAAAAATTACTTAAATTCGAAACGTCCCAAAAATGGGACGCTCGGCATAAACAGGTTAAACTACACCTTAATCTGATATTAAAAGGGATAATTTTAGTTCCATTTTTGTGAAAAATTTAGAAATTTCAGAGAAAGGAATTGATGGTGAATTAATTGTTTTCCTTTTAAATGTTAATGTCTATTTTAACATATTTTACAAAATTTGCTTAACCATTTCTCATTAGCTCTTAAACTTCTAACTTAATAACTGTTCAAACTTAATAATAGCTCAAAGTTCAGTTAATACGGAGAGCCCCACAAAGAGCAAATCAATTTTTGAACTGAATAATTCTTTAGCTATAATAAATAAAGAGATGAAATAAGTGGCAAGCTCGCAGGAATTTTGAAAACGGTTCACATTTTAACTCCTTCAAAGGCGGTGATTCATTTTTGGACCACTTAATTTTAATCTCGAAATGCCACACTGACACCAGAATTATGGAGTCGAAATTTTCCTTTTATTATTTACAAGAAGAAAAGCTTTTACTTCTTTGCAAATAAATGTGGTTGTAAATTCTGGTGTCAGTCAATAATTTCATCATTTTTTGAGTAGAAGTACTTTGCCTCTAAAAGAGTTAATAAGCATCTGATTTATGCTGTGCTATAGGTTTAGCATAGGTGCGCTTAAACTCACTTTAAGGTTGTTCGCAAACCCAAACTGCCTACTTTCCTACGCAGTTTAAATTCATTTTTGTTCTCAAACGCTTGAAAAGGACGGGTTCTCATATTCAGAAACTGTGAAATCGAACATCCCCCCCCCCTTATTTTTAGTAAAGGCATGAGATCTTTCAGTAAAACATTGTTGACAAAAGACGTCGGCCTTGGGGAATTTTACGAACGCTGCAGCACTAGAATGGAAAAAATCTGCCGTCCTGGGACAACAATTGCTTATAAATTAAGTTGTATTTAATATATAGTAAAATGAAAAGAGTATTCGATTTCAAATCATTTCAATACACATGCCTGAAAGTGTCAAGCTTTTATGTTTAAAAATGAGCCAAAAATGTGTCAAAAAGATTCGCGTAGTTGTTTCGTGGATAAATGATTTTTTAAAAACCACCTTAAAATTACAAGTCTACCACTGTCCTTTTGTTTCTTCTTTTTTCGTGTTGCAACAGTTTAGCAGATTAAAATGTAAAATCGTAGACGCAGATTCTTAGGTTAGTTTGAGCATCCTTACAAGTTGAGATATCACAGCGTCATTTATTGACGAAAATTTTAATATATATATTTTTATTATTATTACCGTACGCAAATTTTATGAGCTACCTTAAAAACGTGTCATTTGTACTTTTATATCTCGTTATATGTCATTTATATCATTATAATTATTGTAATAAATGAATTTTTGCATTTTAAATTTCCGGTGTTCTTTTCGCACGTCGTCGCTCCATTTAAGCAAAAGTTGTAGCGTATTTATTAATATAGAGGGTATAGAGTTTAAATACGTTAAAACACGAATTACTTATTAAAATAGACACAAAACATGGAAAATTTTCTTACGATACCGCACTCATGAAAGCAAATATGCTTAATTAATTGTAATATTTTTAATCGTGAAGATTAACTGCTGAGTCTACAGGATAATTAAGCATAAAATATCTCTTTGTCATTCAACTGGTGTAACGAGTAAAACAATGTTTTACAAATATTTTATATTGAAATTTCGATATAATTGCATAACTTTTTTTTTTTTTTTTTTCGGGATGTATGAATAAAAAATGATACCCTGCAAGTTTTATTTTTTAGATTTTTTTTTCTTTTTTGAAATCAACTTTTCATTACGCAAGGAAAAACATCTAAACAAAATTTTAAATTCGTTGTTCAATTTCTATAGGTACAAGGAGATCGTAAACAAATATTATTTTCGTGTTTTCAAAGAAAAGGAACGTAATTAAATATTTTTTATGTATTTATATTACATGACTAAATTTATTTCGAAAGAAAAAAAATGCTTTTTTTTTTTGTTACTGTAGTTTAAATTTACTAAATTAAAAACTACATATTTTTCGAATTTTATGTGTAATTATTTGCTGATAAATGACAAAGTTAATGAATTTCAATGTATAAAGTAATATTAGAAATACTTTTTATCCTCATTTTTTTAAAACTTCAAACATAAAAAGTTAACAAAAAAATCAAGCCCAGCGGTGTTTTTTTTCTGCCTGTCTCTTTTTTTCCCATTCATTTTTTTTTTATTTGAAATTTGAATTAACAGTTGACATTTACAATGGAATTTACCATTAAAAAAGCAATGAAAAACTAACGAAAGTATTTGCCATTAAAGAGATTCAATTGAATTCATTCTAAAGGATAATTTAATGACATCTAAACAAAACTTTGAATGGGTTTGATTCTATTTTAATAATTTTTTGAAAAAGTTTTGCTGAAGTTTTTTTTTTTTTTTTTTTTTTTTTATACAAAAGTCTTTTTTGAATTTAAAGTATCAACTTTAATATTATATTTAAAGTAAATATGCAGTGTTATAAAATCTTCGCTCGTTTTTTCTAGTGTTTCAAGTAAAAGGAAATAATTTCTTAAGGCTATTCTCAAATCCAAAAGGTCAAATTTCTGACACAAGTTTCAATTCATTTTTGTTCGGAAACGCATGAAACTAGAAGGTGTTGTTATTCAGAAACTGTATCATCGAACTGTTTTTTCCGTTTTCTTATAAACTCAATAGACCTTTTAGAAAATACTGTCAAAGTTAGCATTTTGAACCGAACTTCCAAACGAAAGAAGAAAATCCCGTCAATAAAGGGGGGGGGGGGTGAAATGCCGTGTCACGTGATCAAAATCGCTTATAATTCAACAGGTAATGATCAAAAGTTGGAAAACAGAATTCGATTCCAAATCGCATCCATGATCAGGCTTTCCAATTTTATATCTTTCCGTTAAAAATGAATTTGTAAATGTGCCAAAACGTTTAGCGCTTGTTGAGCAGAGCAGTTGAGGCCATAAGGGGATAGTTTACCTTAAAATTGGTCAAAAAAAAATGATTTTTCTTTTTTAATATTAAATGAAAGCCTATTTAATTGTGAATATTTTAATACCTCATTTTTACCCATACGGTAATTATGTCGCGTGATATTGTAAATTTTGTTAATACAGTCAACGCTATTATCTACACAAATTAAAACTTTAAATGGCTTTTTCTACATGTTCATATTTTCTTCACTTTCATGTTTTAAAAGTCCTTCCGGCCAGTGCCGGGAGGAAGAGGTAGCTTTCATATGCCTTATTTTTAAAATGCTAGCTTATATTATTCAAACACACGAAGCTCAATTTAGTGGAAACCGATTATAGAAGATTCAATACTAATTTTTATCAATACTAAATCATTATGAATGAGAATTTCGCAAAATTAATCAGCTTTATCCAAGCTGATTTTATTTAAAGTAACTTAAATTTGGTTTCCAAATTCGGCGATATCTTGAAGTGCCTGCCCTTTTAAGACAACGTGGTGGATGAGGGAAACCAGTGAACTTGGTCGAGACCTAAGTAATTCCTGTGCACATGCTTACTCACATCGGAATCGGTTAATATATACGAGTGCTGTCGCAGGCAAAAAATCAGATTTTTCAAAATGTCACCCACATAAAGAAATTCAAACTGCTATATCTGAGCCATTTTTTAAGATAAAGTCAAAACAAAAAATGTTCCGGAATCCTTATATCAAGGTCAAATACTTAAGAAAGAAACCTTTTTCAATTTCTAATATTTTTGCACCTCACTTTAAATATAATTCTTTTAATTTAATGGCCACCATTTTGAAACAAGATGGCGGATGAAGCTGGACAGTGAACTTGGTTGAGACATTACTATATACTATCCACATGCCTTCTTACGTCCAAATAGGTTAAAAAACACGTGGGTTATCGCGTGACAAATATTTGATCGTTTCAAAATGTCAGCCATGCTAGAAATTCAAAGTGCTATAACTCAACCATTTTTTAAGCTTATAGACGAAACAAAAACTGCCCCAGAATCTTTGTATCAAGGTCAAACACATATAAAAAACCCTTTTCATTTTCCAATTTTTTGATACCTCATTTTAAATTTAAAATTTTTTAAAATATTCCCTTTTGAAACAAGATGGTGAAGGAAGCTTGCGTACGAACTCGGTCGAGGCATTTGTATGCACTATGTACACACCAAGTTACATCCAAATCGGTTCATAAATACGCCTGTTATCGCGTGACAAAAATCAGGTCGTTTCAAAATGCCAGCCACAATCGAAATTCAAAATGCTATAACTCAGCCATTTTCTTAGCTATAGACGAAACAAAAACTGTTCCGGAATCTTTGTATTAAGTTCAAACACATAAGAAAAAATTCTTTTTCATTTTCCAATTTTTTGATACCTCATTTTAAATTTTAATTTTGTAAAATTTTTTTAAATGGCCGCCATTTTGAAACAAGATGGCGGATGAAACTGGCCAACGAACTCGGTCGAGACATTGGTATGTACTTTGTACACACCAAGATACATCCATATCGGTTCATGAATACGCCTGTTATCGCGTGACAAAAATCAGGACGTTTCAAAATGTCAGCCACGGTAGAAATTCAAAGTGCTATAACTCAGCCATTTTTAAAGATATAGACGAAACAAAAACTGCTCTGGAATCTTTGTATCAAGGTAAAACACATAAGAAAAAAATATTTTTCAATTTTAAATTTTTTGGTGCCACATTTCAAATTTTAATTTTTTTTAAATTTTTTAAATGGCATTTGAAACAAGGTGGCGGATGAAGCTGGCCAACGAACTCGGTCGAGACATTTGTATGTACTATGTACGCATCGAGTTTCATCCAAATCGGTTCATAAATACGAGAGTTACAGTGTGACAAAGATCAGATATATATATATATATATATATATATATATATATATATATATATGGATATATATATATATATATATATATATATATATATATATATATCAACTTTTGAACGGAGGGTGGTTTCGGGGTCTGGGGGTCATGATCGATGAAAATATACCAAAATTTTTTGAAATCGCTTTCCTCCGAACGGCTGCAATAGGTAGCTTTTTGTAATGAAAGCTACCTAAAAATGCTAAGGCCTTTTTTTTTTTTTTTTTTTTTTTTTTTTGTATTTGAGATAGAGATTTAAACTTTTTGCACATGTTCTTTATTATAGACATGATAAAATATACGTATGGAATTAGCCTTCAGGTTTTTTGTTATTAAAAAATAAATTAATAAAAATATATGAAGATGTGTCAGATTTTATCGTTTTACACTATATAGAGTAAATGCACCAGTAGTCGGCCACTTTGAGATAAAATACGTTTTGAATAGCTTATTTTTGGTTTCAAATGAAATATTACAATCCCCCTATATGTAGCCATCCTTTATACGTCATAAGCCATCAGCAATGAATTGTGGGTATTTTTATTGCATTAGTAAACAGCCATTTTTTATTTGGTTGCGGTCAAATAACCGTTTTTGCTATTCTTTTGTTAACCGATGGCAAAATTTTTAAAAGACTAGTATTAATTTATTTTTTATTATTTTCTAAAATTATAAGACTGTATTATTAAAAAACTTAATGAACTAATGTTTTTCAGTATCAAAATTAAATAAGTGTGTTTGTATTAATTAATTTTAATGTGGTCGATTATTGGGTATCATATTTACTTACATGTTCAGTAATCGGCCACCACGGCTGACGGCTAAAAGGCCATTTCACTTTTTTTGATTCTATTTTTAATAATTTGATTTCTTTCGTAATTTGATTTTTGCAATTTGAGATTTATATAACCTTTTGCTTGCATAATTCTAGGGTAATAACACCATGTTAAGGTTCTACCAATTTTTACGGCTTAGTTTTAGATTTTTTTTCCCCAAACAAATATAGGATTTGATACAGCAACTTATTGATTATGTATACAAGAAAGACTATTTTAGCATATATCTATTCATAAAATGTAGTGGCGTGATTTCCTGACCAATGCTATTAGGCGTTATTACCCACATGCTGGGTACTAACACCATGAAAAAAAAATCTATAAAATAACATGGAATAATGGCACGTAAATTGTTTAATTCTAAAGATACAAACTCTACACCTTTAGAAATTGACAAATTTCGGACGTACAAATTTCTCTTTATCTTTTTTAGTTTTCAATAATGCCAATAATCGTCTCTCGTGTATTAAATAAAATAAAATAAAATAAAAAATGAAGTTCTGCCACTGAAAAGAATCAACCTGGGTAATAACACTAGTAGAGGGCGTTATTACACCTGTATGCATTTTGCGCAGTATATTTTAAACTACAAGATTCCTCGTGAATACATCCAAAAGCTTCCACAACATTTTGAAAGTACATGAAATACACTACAAAATGTATGTAATAAGCAAAGTATTTCCTAACAAATATATCGCTCTCCCGGTAGAAAAGTGACACATCTCGACAAAAGTAAATTTCACAGGAGAGGCAAAAGGGGGAAAATTTGCATGATTTTACTGTAACATGAAATTGTAGCACTAGCTCTGCATGCAGGAATAAAAAAGTGCATAAATGTATCAAACCCTTAAGAATGGAAAAGACGTAGGATGAGATTTGGGGGGTTGCGTAATTTTACCTTTCCGAGCAATCCACACCTCTACTGTGGTTACAAATGGACATGTAGTATAATAATGTGTTTTTTCGTATAACTGCACTTACGAAAATTTTAATGTAGCTAGATGCACCTACGACAGACATATTAGTGGAAAAAACGTAAAATGAATTTTTGCGAGATGTGTCACTTTTCTTACGGGAGAGCGATATGGTCTTCACATCACTGAACTTAATTAGCAAATTTTAGATCGGACGTTGACTCTTACGAGCTTATTCCAGCGATAAGGTCTATAAATGTGACAAATTAACTTTTAGCTGTTGTTTGTGATTCAGATGACTCAGAGCCTTTGAGCGCAGAAGCCGAAGTGCCATTTTCCCGGATTCCTTCATAACTACGCCTAATATTAGCACCTTGGCGTTATTAGCCACCTTGTCGTTTATACCCCAGGACACCTGATATAAAATGCAAATGGGAATTTCGTTCCGACGGCTTATAACTTTAGTTTTTCTGAATAGATTTCGATGGAACTTGCATCGTTAGTTAGATAATTTTTCAGGAAAGGTTTTAGTTTATTGTATATCATTCTACGTTGCTTAGTTATATCATCACGGGGGAAAGTTCTATAATCTGATAAACTCGATTATGAAGTATTAGCATTTAAAGAAACACTAGACGATTTTGATGAGATTTTCATTGTTAATTAGATAATGTTTTAAAGATGTTTTAATATATTGCATTATATCATTCTACCGTTATTTACTAATCCTACTGTAAATGATCAACTCAATGATTGTTCAATGATTCTTATCAGTGAAAATTTTGTCGGACAAATTAAACATATAATAGTGCAATAGTATTCGTATAGTTTACTTCAATTCTCAGTGATATTTCAGACAAAGGCTCATTTTGCTTTAAAATTTGTAATGACGGCGATAGAAAATATGTAAACAGTGAATTTAACCTTGTATATACAAGGTTAAATTCACCGATATATTTCGTTTGGGAAAATCGACCAGCATGAAGCCTTCTAATATACTAATATTATAAAGAATAAACGTTTGTTTGTTTCTTTTGTAGGAGGGAATCTTTGAAACTGCCGAATCACTTTTAAAAGTAAAAGTTAAAAAATGATGGTGACAGTCTCTGCAGAAGCAAAACACGTTCTAAAATATCCCTTTTTTGTAATACTGAGGGTGTTACATATTTAAAACTTGACATGGTGTTTTTTAAAGAGATAAATGCCCATTGAAAATGGTTTCTAAAGCAAAAGCGAAATATAAAAGGCTGAAATGAGTAGAAAAGATTCTAAAAACGTTGAAAATTATGATTAATATCAAAATGTTAAGGATAAAGCCGTGAAATATTAAATGACAATTATTTATAAAACTTAAATGTTTGCGCATATTAGTTATGATAAATTTGAAATTTAAAAAGATAAATTAATTAAAAAACGTTATACTTGTTAGGGATAGAAGTAAAAGTAAGTAATTTAAATATTGGATTGAAACTCGACATAGCTGTTGCTTACTCGCACAGAACAGGTTTCTTCAATGTGGAAAATTTAAAGCGTGAAATGTGCGGAAATCATACTTAAAACGATGATTTATTTGGGAATTGCGAGGACTATTGCTAGAAACTTAAGATTTTACATGGGTTTCACTTTTAAGACATTGCTCTCCCAACGTAGGTTATAAGATATTCGAAATTTAAGGGGTGAAATGTTTCTTACAATCATCTAACGGGTTATTAGGATGAAATTTCAACAAATTGCGTTTTAATTAATAATATTTAAATTTTCTGCGGAGATATAACTTCTTCCTGATTTGAATAGGCACACAAATATAATTTATCCCTAATGTTAATAAGTACACAAATATCATTTGCAATATTTCAATATCCACAAAGGCAGGGATTGTGATAACTTTTTCAATAATATAAAATAAAACTTATTATCTGGTTGATTAACTCAATAGTCAGCTATACTATTAATTAGAGGCTAACTATTCGGTTTTAAAATCCCATCTTCTGCTTCTATAGAACTTAAATTTTAAAAACTGAAGCTAACATTATTCATTTCAAACACTTTGATATATACGATACACAGAATATCAATAATCGATGTCTATGGCATGTTAAAATTTCACATAGAAACTCGATCTCTTAGTGCCGCCAGAATGACGAATTGACGCACTATTCTGATCGTATCGTACCAAAATATCACGAAGCAGAAAGTAATATTAGGTAGCTTTCTTTACAAAAAAGCTACCTATTGCAGCCGTTCGGAGGAAAGCGATTTCAAAAAATTTTGGTATATTTTCACCGATCATGACCCCCAGACCCCGAAACCACCCTCCGTTCAAAATTGATATATATATATATATATATATATATATATATATATATATATATATATATATATCTGACCTATGTCACACTGTAACTCCCGTAATTATGATCCGATTTCGATGTAATTCGGTGTGTACATAGTACATACCAATGTCTCGACCGAGTTCGTTGGCCAGCTTCATCCGCCGTTTTGTTTCAAAATGGCGGCCATTTAAAATTTTTAAAAAAATTTAAAACTTGAAATGTGGTACCAAAAAATTAAAAATGGAAAAACATTTTTTTCTTATGTATTTGACCTTTATACAAAGATTCCGGAGCAGTTTTTGTTTCGTCTATATCTTAAAAAATGGCTGAGTTATAGCATTTTGAATTTCTAGTGTGGCTGACATTTTGAAACGTCGTGAATTTTGTCATGCGATAAAAGGCGTATTTATGAACCGATTTGGATGTAATTCGGTGTGTTCATAGTACATACCAATCTCTCGACCGAGTTCGTTGGCCAGCTTCATCCGCCATTTTGTTTCAAAATGGCGGCCATTTAAAATTTTTTTAAAAATTTAAAATTTCAAATGTGGTACCAAAAAATTAAAAATGGAAAAATATTTTTTTCTTATGTATTTGACCTTTATACAAAGATTTCGGAGCAGTTTTTGTTTCGCCTATATCTTAAGAAATGGCTGAGTTATAGCATTTTGAATTTCTAGCGTGGCTGACGTTTTGAAACGTCCTGATTTTTGTCACGCAATAACAGGCGTATTTATGAACCGACTTGGATGTACCTTGGTGTGTACATAGTACATACAAATATCTCGACCGAGTTCGTTCGCCAGCTTCATCCGCCATCTTGTTTCAAAATGGCGGCCATTTAAAAAAATTAAAAAATAAAAAAATTTAAATGAGATACCAAAAAATTGGAAAATGAAAAAGACTTTTTTTGTATGTGTTTGACCTTAATACAAAGATTCCGGAACAGTTTTTCTTTCGTCTATATCTAAAAAAAAATGACTGAGTAATAGCATTTGAATTTCTCTTGTGGCTGACATTTTAAAACGACCTGATTTTTGTCACGCGATAACAGGCGTATTTATGAACCTATTTGGATTTAACTTGGTCTGTACATAGTACATACCAATGTCTCGACCGAGTTCGTTGGCCAGCTTCATTCGCCATCTTGTTTCAAAAGGGTTGCCATTTAAAAAAAATTAAATTTAAAATTCAAAATGAGGTATTAAAAAATTGGAAAATGAAAAAGATTTTTTTTTATGTGTTTGGCCTTGATACAAAGATTCCGGAGTTTTGCTGTCCGGATCCTTTTGTTGATATCTTAAAAAATGGTTGATTTATAGCACTTTGAATTTCTAGCATGGCTAACATTTTGAAACGATCTTGTATTTGTCACGCGATAACACACGTATTCGCCTATTTCGATGTAAGAAGGCATGTGGATAGTATACATCAACACCTCAACCAAGTTCGCTGGCCAGATTCATCAGCCATCTTGTTTCAAAATGGCGACCATTAAATTAAAAAATATATATATATTTAAAGTGAGGTGCAAAAAAATTAGAAATTGAAAAAGGTTTCTTTCCCAAGTATTTGATCTTGATATAAGGATTCAGGAGCATTTTTTGTTTGTCTTTACCTTAAAAAATGGCTCAGATATAGCAGTTTCAATTTCTATTGTGGGTGACATTTTTAAAAATCTGATTTTTGCATGCGACAGCACTCCTATGTATTAACCGATTCCGATGTGAGTGAGCATGTGCACAGCAATTACTAAGGTCTCGACCAAGTTCACTGCTTAGCCTCATCCACCATGTTGTCTTAAAATGACAGGCACTTTAAGAAATTGCCGAATTTGGCAGCCAAATATAAGTTACTTTAAAGAAAAGCAGCTTGGATAAAGCTGACTAATTTCGCGAAATTCTCATTCATTATATTGATAAAAATTAGTATTGAATCTCCTATATTCGGTTTCCACTAAATTGAGCTTCGTGTGTTTGCATGATATAAGTTGGCTTTTTTTAAATAAAGTTTATGAAAGCTGCCTCTTCCTCCCGGCACTGGCCGGAAGGACTTTTTTTACTGTACTAATCTAAATGTGCAACATATTAAAATTTCATTCCGAAATTCGATGATGCGATAGTACAACTAAAAGGAAGAATTGACGCCCCGTTTTTCTCATTTCTTATAAAGATATCATGAAACAGACTGAAGCATTTGTATTATGCAAATCTGTAACTTTAATCATTAACATTTTATGCTCAAAATTGAAAAGGAAATAGCACTGCCAAAATAATGAGTTGGCGACCAGCTATGTTTCTATAGTACTCAGATACCACGAACAGACTGAAATACTTAAATCGTATTAATCGAAAGAGACATATTAAAATTTCATTTCGAAATTCGATGACCAGATAGTACCGCCAAAATAAGAATTGGCGCCTCATACTGCTCACATCGTTCAAAGATATTCGATGCAAACTGTAATATTTGTAATGTACTATTCGAGATATGCAACTTATTAAAATTACATTTGAAACTCGATGACGAGATTGTACCGCGAAAATGAAGAATTGGCGCCGCGTTCTGCTCCTATCTAACAGCGAAATCCCAAGACAAACTGAAATATTTGCATCGTACTAGTCGAATATGCAACATATTAAAATTTCATCCCGAAACTCGATGACAGGATGGTAACTCTAAAATGACAATTTGGCGCTCCCTGCTGCTAATATCATAACAATATGTGCATCGACTGATCAGTCTTTATGTTCTGTTAATAACCTTGTCCTACATCATAAGTTCATTTTGAAACAAGATGACGCAATAGTTTTTTCTCTGCCCGCCGCACAGTGGGACGTTTTGACGATCTAAGTGGACAAAATTATTTCGTTGAAGTTTAATTAGTTTTTGCTCATTTTTCGAATGTATTCCTAATAAAATAGCTCAAACAGTGAGAAATAATTGGTTTATTTAACAATAATGTTTCAAAATAAAAATATAATGAATTACAAAGAATGCGTTAAACGTATTTATTTTACTATTAAGTAAAAACAATTTAATTCACACATGTAAGTTAACATTCATTTCTTATTTTATTTTTGTCTACTCAGATTTGCACTAGAAATTTGTGTAGTCATCCAGAAAAATAAATTTTTTTAAATAAAATCATACTAAAAAAACTTTACTGTTTTGTGTTACCCTGTAAAACATATAAATGCTACCTAAATTATTTTCGCTTGAAAAAATGCTATTGTGTGAGTAAATAACCTATATAAATTTTATTCAATTTGAAATAAAATTTCTACATATAGACGATAATGTATCCGAAATTTTTATGCGTCCCTGTAAAAAAAATACAACTGCTAGGCACTTTATTTTCAATTTAATAAATGCTATTGTGTATCTCAATATCTTATAGACATTTTGTTGAAATTTAATTAAATAATTTGTTGAATTTTAATTAATTTGAAACTTTTGTTAAAATTTCTGATTTTTAGCAACAATCTTTCAGCGATCTTTTGTGTGACCCTGTAAAAAATGAATAATTTATACGTTCGTCAAATTATAATTTAATAGAATTGTCAAAAAACCCATGTAGGCAAAGCTTCAGCGTAATTAGGTAAGTGAAAGTGGTTTAAAATTCTCTTGCAAGATTTGAACTAGTTTTTATGCGACCCTGTAAAAAAAAGCGTAACTGCTACGTTCCATAAATTATAATAATATTGCATTGCCATCAGAATTACATATCCTGAGCAAAGTTTCAGCTCAATCAAATTATTGAAATTGGTTTAAAATAAACTTACAAGTTTTAATCTATATTTTGTGAATCCCTGTAGATACAGTATCCTAAACAAACTTCTACATTTTTTAAATTACCATAATATTGTATTGCCATTGAAATTACACGTGTATTCGTTGTTTCGGCTCAATTGGATAATTAAAAGTGGTTTAAATTTGACTTGCAAGATTTGAACTAAACATACATACATGCACTGCAAGTTAATATGCTTGTTCAGTAATAAAAACTTAATGATCTACAGCAGGAGCTTTTTTAATTTTTCAAAACTTTAGGAATGGCCCTTTGATTTAAAATAATGCTTATTGCTGAATAAGGCTGAATAATATGTTAAGAGTCAAGATGATTTTCGTAAACATCATCAAAAATCGTTCAGAATTACAACCTTTGAAAAAAGCGGTTAAGCGGGTTTAATATCGCTTATTTTCAAACAAAAATGGGTTAAATCTGACCTTGACAAACCTGTGACATATGTTCAGCAAACTCGTGCATGCAAATAAAACAGAGTAGTCACGACGTGCTTTCAAACTTAGAGGAAGCTAGTGCAACTTTTGAAACTCCCTCAAACCAACTGCGCAAATATCTTCTTCACGGTCATAATTAATAAACACCTCGGATTTTTTCCACAAAACTCGAACGGATCTTGAAAATACAGACCTTCAGCTACCAGTTTACTCAGTTTTGTCAAATGCCGAGAAAATTGGAAAAATGAATTTTGTCCACCTAGATCAGCATAACGTCCCACTGTGCGCCACTTAGTCTACGATGGTTAAACAGAAATTTGAAAGGCCAAATACTAGATAATTCGGTACTTTTAACTTTGCTTTCTTAACGGTACTTTTAACTAACACGAATGAAAAATCATGCATGAAAAATAGATTACAAAAACACTTCCCATGACTAGCAGCACTTTAACGAAATTTAGCTGCTTAATACTGCAAAAAATGTAAACATTTTAGAAAAGGCATAATGCATTTGAAAACCAGATTACGGTCCCTAGCCGGAAAAATAGTTCAATCCTGTTGTGCAGTCCTTTATTTAATCTAAAGATTTGTATATTTTTCTACACATAGTAGGATAAAACTTAGTATAGTAAGCAAATGCATAGCAGATTGAAAATTCACATTCAGCAATTTCTACTACTATACGGAAACATACTTGAATTATTTTGTACAGCCCTGTATATTACCAACAGATTTTTATATGCCGCACATATTAAGCTGAAATTTAATTCAGGCTAAAACGTGGTTAAAAGTACTGAAATCATACTTCCACACATTATTATCCCTGGGAGGTCATGTATTAGTTCTTCGCGTGGTCCCGTATATGATTTTATTTATATTATACAAATATCTCTTCGTATACTAAATATAGTTCCGCTAGAAAGAGCATAACTCAATTAAAAGCCTCTTTTAAGCCATTCACGCTGATACTTCGCAAAGCTTACAAACTCTTTTGTGTAGCCTTGTATATGATCTATATCAGTTATACACACCGCATACTAATCAAAGATTTAACCCTTAAATGCCTGGTGTTGCTTTTCGGCAACATACCCAATTTAGGCTCTAAAATACTATTAGAATAATATTGAAGTTATAATGCCTAATGTTGCCAATAAAATACATTCTGAAGATGTTATTAAATCGATTTTCACCATGCAGATGGCAACACTTGTGCTATTTAAGAATAAAGATAGATTTATTTTTTCAATTGTTGCTACTTGTTCTTTTTGTTTTGTTTGGAAGCTTGCGAAATACCCTATTTTGACCTGCAGTGAGTAAGTAAAATTTATTTCTTATTACAGTTCCTAAAATTCTTGTGTGTTTAATATTATAGAATTTTATCAAGGGAAATTATTTTTTTAATTAAACACCAGTATTGCCGATTAGTAACAAAGTGTTTTTTAGCCGTAAACTATACTTGAAACAAAATATGATCTTTTTAAGTATTTTTCCCATGATTTATTTAAAAAATGAAAACCGAAAAACATTATTAAAATGATTTTTGAAAAATTAGGCATTTAAGGGTTAATTAAACTTAAAAACGCATGTCATAGTCATAAACGAAATCACACTTCCAGAGATTATCGCTAATAGAAAGATACAGTACTGTATCCGAATTTTTTGCGTGTCCCTGTAAATGAACGATAAATGCTATGCATATCATGTTATACAACAAGTATATTGCAGTAAGCCTCAGTAATGTAGTATATCAATTTCATTATATTTGATATAATGTAACAGATATAAAATACGCTGCAAACCGTTTTTCCTCTGACACAATTATGTAAAGGAATTCATTTGCGGGGCCCTATAAATGAAAAATAAGTACTTTGGACCCCAGATTGTCCAGAATGTATAGTATAGTGCATTTCATAAATGCATATCAATTTCATTATGTTTGAAATGACCAACATCATTAAAATAAACTTGAAGGATTTTTTTCGCATTGAACGCAATGCATCGGAATACTTTTGACTGCCCCTGTAGATGAACTATAAATTTTACTCACTTTATTTTCAATAGTGATCGTGCTATTGTTAACGGCAATAACATACAAAAATTTCAGGGAGATTCGAGTATATTTACGAGTGTTACAGCTCGGACAGACAGGAGACAATCCAAATTCACAAACACTTTTAAACTATGTTGGAAAGTGTTAAAAACTATTATAATATTTTAAATTATTACTGAAACATTATAAGAAAAGTATAAATTAACACATTTTATCGTTAAAATGTTGTTCTGTTTATAAAAATTGTACTTTAAGTTATTTACAATAACAAAGCCTGACACTGGTCAATAACAAAGCCTAACAACAAAGCCTAACACTTACAATAACAAAGCCTAACTGGCCGACAACTGGTCCAGTGATGGCCGAGCACTAGAATTGAGTGGCCGACTACTAGCGACTTTGCTACTTTTAAGTTTAACTTTTTATAAATAAAAACTATAATCAGTTTTTTTTTCAAACAATTGCTGAAACAGTAAAAGAAAAGTATACATTAACATGTGTCACTGTTAAAAATGTTGTATTGCTTTTTAAAATTCCTCTTTGAGCTATAAATTAAAATAAAGCGCTTAAGTGGTGCTTTATTGGTGTATTAAGTGGTATATTAAGTGGTGACTATTGGTGCTTTTACCCTATATCAGTAAAAAAAAATTATATTAAATGTAATATTAGATGCATGTAAAAATCCATGCTCTGTCTTGCGTAATACACATTTGAAAATCTTTAACCCTTTATCTACTGACAGTACTTATAAGTACCATTAAAGTAACTTGTTATAAAATTCATTTAATACATCGATTAGTTGTAATATAGTTTAGAATGAGTTATAGATACATTACTTTATCTTGTTCCAAAAACATTTTTGGTTACACAAAACAAAAATATTTTTAAAAGGATGATTTTTTTTTTTTGCCTTTGCATCTTTTCAGCTTTCGTGGCGTTGGGAGGGGGGGGGGGGGATTTTTCAATTCGGAAATATTTCTATATTTCTATTGTATGATCATTATATTTGTACATTTCCTAATTCTACAAAATACTAAGAAAAATATTTAAAATAAAAGATTTGAGTGGGTTATAAATATTGCACAAAATCCCTATATAAATTCGCGAGTGAATTTAATTAGTCCTTCCAAATCTTTCTATCCTTCTAAAATCCTTCTAAAATTTATTAAATGATTACGTAAATATTCTAATGCAGTTTAAACAATTCGCGAAAAATGCTTTAGAAGATAAATTTGCACGAATTCGTAATTCAGTAGATAAAGGGTTTAAAAAGCTGTGCAAAAATATTAATTTTTAAAAAAGTGGTAGGGATATTAAAAAATTCAAGTTTTATAAACTTTTTTAAAATTTTATTTAAATATGCAGTTAAAGAAAATTATTTTCAAAATGTACTTTTAGTTGGATATTGAAATGAGGTGATTTTACCGTTTAAACCATATTTTTATTTTATAATTTTTAAATTATTTTATTATTTATTTTTCATTGTTTATCATTTTAAATTTTAGAGTTCAGCTTTAATATTATTTAACTTTATAGCATCAGAAACGTTATAGCATAATTAATTTCATAGCATAAGAAATCTCGAAAATAATTAATAAAGTGAAAAAAAAAATCCTTTATCTGATTAAATTCTAAAGATTATGTGCTAAAGCTATTTCATAAATTTTACTCATTTGAAAGGCAGGAGTTTCATACTTTATCCTACGTCCCTTGGATTATAAAAACGAGCTTAATTAATATTGCTTTAGAGTAAAAAAAAGGAAGAATTATTGATTTAATGCTTTAGAATCCCATCGGATAACTTTGGATTAAAAAAAAAAAATCAAAGAATTATCGATGGATATCGCAGTTTGCATAAGAAAATGGAGGTTTTACATTTAGGCACTGTATTTTCTTGAATCTTATGAAGTTTTATTATTTTGAGTTTGACATCTTCATCGTCAGTTTTTTGAAAATATTAGATTTTTAAAAAATAAATTGCATATTTTTTAACTTTTCAAAATGCACAGATTTACATCCCTAATGCAACAGTTAGTCGGCATGACGTCACTCTGAATTCACAATGGTCACAGTCATATCGATGACTTAAGAGCCTACTTCAGTCACTTGAAAAGACCCGTTCGCTAATGCTATTCCTATGGAAGAAATTTATAAAGATATCTCGGTCGCATTTCAATATTTTTAGATGATTTCTTTTGCAGTGACTAACTGAGGTCGATTTGTATGCAGGCCGATTTCTACTTTTTCAATTTCGTTTACAGGTAATTTTTAATCAGGACACTTTCATTTTCAGAACCGCTTCCCAAAATGAAAGCATCTTCTTGAAAAAAATCCGCAATGAAAATCGAAAAAATAAATAAACGGCCTTTTTACAGACCGACCTCAGCTAGGCCACTGCAAAAAAAAAAAAAAAAAAAAAAATCATCTAAAAATATTGAAATGCGACCGAGATATCTTTATAAATTTCTTCCATAGGAATAGCATTAGCGAACGGGTCTTTTCGCGAGACTGAAGTAGGTTCTTAAAGGTGATTTCTCCATTTCGTGACAGTGTGACTCCCAGGTGACTGTCAGTTTATTACTTCCAAAATGAAGTCAATGCGATCAATTTTTAAGTCATTTGTAATTCGTCACAAAATAGAACATAACAACTTCACACTAACATGGATACGACTCTTTTTTTACGTCTCATGATAAAAATGTATACGAAAACAGTTGCATTTATGTCACAGTGCTTTCATATTTTGGTCACAAAAGTGGGTCACGCTTTTTATCTAGGATGCCCCTTTCTAAAATAGCATATGTCCCAGATGAGGAGCTCTGTCCCCCTATTCATATTTTTCAATTTCATGGATTACGTTTTAGAAAATAGAATGTGTCCAACAATTATCATTACTTAATTTTCCTGCCTTAGGACACATTAATTATTTATTACACTCCCTGCAGCTAATGCTGTATTTAGATCTAGCAGTATCTAAAATTAGCATACAATTAAACTTTAGCGCACAGTAACGAAATAACTAAATCAGTAGAATATTATTATCGATATTTAATTCGAAATGCGTTACTAGTTTACACAAATATGGAAAAAACTTTTATTTTAAGGAAAGGTAAGGTATTTGTTTGCATCTTTTGGATAAATATATATCTTAATACATATTTAATTTCTTAAAAATCGAATATGCATTAAAAATTATAATTTATGTTCCTGAAGAAAGAAAAAAGCACAATTTTAAAAGTTTGTTAGTAAGTTTTCTAAAATCCGTAAAAAAGAATAATCCTTTAAACTTACATTTTGAAAAGACCCAGTATGTTTTTCTGTGTCAAGTTCTTAAACGTATTTTATGAATTATTTTTAAGCTTAGTGAAATCATGTTTAATGTGGCGCGGAACATTTAGTTTACCAATTATATATTTTTTTTTTCTTACTGACAGATTACTGAAAGATTTAATGGCTGATTTCTAAATATTAATTTTGCAATTATATATTAATGTACAGCACACATCCTTTATACTATAGTGACTCGGATGTGACCAAAATGTCAAATGTTAACTTTTCCTGACCACACTGCCCCCACGTGACGTAAATTATTATTTTTTAAATACTATTTATGAAATATTGTAAAAGAAGAAAGCATATTTATACTCTCCCGAATTGAATCTTCTAAACTATCATCTATACCTAAAGAAGAAAAATATTATTTGCTGCGTCGAATTGACTTGTGTACAGCCTTGGGAAAAAAAAAATTGTAAACACCCCCTACTAACTCTGTAACTGATTGTAACAGAGGAAAATTTCTGTACCAAATGATTGGAAATAAAGTCTACTTTTAAATGGGTATATAAAATTTGCTTAGAGGTCCATCTACAAATCAATACCAGACCAAACTTTGTTTTTTTTTCAATAGCAACACCCAATTTCCACACTATATTTTAAATCTTCGGTTCAAACTATGCCTAGAAACGAAATTTCAAATCATTTGGCTGATAAGTTTTTGAATTATAAACATTCAAAATTTAGAGCTTCTAATCTTAAATTACATTTTCATATTTTTATTCATATCTCCTAAAATTATAACCTTAATGTGATAATTTTTAGTGTGGACTATAATACTAAAAAACCCAAACGTAAATACATTAAATTTGTAATTTAAAATAAATTATAATATGAATTATTAATTATTAATTTAATATTCGAAAACAATATGAATTGAAATCTTCAATTTTTTTCTGATAGCTATATACTTATTATGTCCTACTTTATGAAAATTCTCAATTTCAAAATTTTCCTCCATTTTCGAATTATGATTTAAAAACGTCAAAATGATGGTTTAAGGGGCGTTCCGTCTATGGTGTGCAGAGAAGCATAATTTGAAAAAAATATATTTTACTCGTTTTATTGAAACATTTGAGCTGGCAATTGTCGAAACATATTAAGCGAGTAAAATGGCCATATTGACAATAAATAATACATTAATAAAAGTGACATAGTCATTCTGTAGCATTTCAACAATCGAATACCGAACTTCAATTTGGATACAGCCCCTAAAATATGATCATTATAAAAAAATTAATTTATCTGAAACAAATCGTGCGAATTTCACGAAAATTTGTTTTAAGGCTAATTGAAGGGTGTAGAATTTATTTATGGTGCCAAACATGGTTATTGCTATTGAAAAAAAAAAAAAAGTTTGGATTTGTTTTAATATGTACATGGCCCGTAAGAAAATTTTATATATCTATCATTTAAAAGTAGACTTTATTTCCAATCGTTCGGTACCAGTAACTTTTTTCTACAATAATTTGTTGTACAGTTAGTAGGGGGCGTTTACTTTTTTTTTCCATGACTGTACATCACCTTCTTCTCGACTGCGTCTTTTTTATAGTCGATGAATAACTGAAAATCATTGACAAAGCTACAGAAAATACAAATTTTCATTATATTTACGAGAAATAATGCCCATTATCAAAAATAAATTTCCTTATTAAAAGTTACTTATAATATGATTCGTTTTCTGACCTCCCTTTTTCTTGTTCCCTGATGGATTATTATTTTATAATAATAATCATTCACATATATGTGTGAAAAGTTATGGCAGATTCAATACGGTATTCAGCACTTTCCTCGGATGAGATGACTATTTCTCAACCTCAAAATTATTATTTTTTTATTGTGATTGCATAAAAATCACTTCTATTAAAGCAGCCCATTTTCGATAGAGATTTATCACAAATAAACGAAATTAATAATAATAATAAATTTCGACCGACCATCGTCCAACTATTCAATTTTTTGGAAGATTGACATTTTTAAGATAAAAATCTGCGTATCCTTGTAAGACAATTAACCCCTTGAAGGGCAGTGGTTAATTTTTGACCACTTAATTTTTATCTCTAAATACCACATTGACACCAGGATTATGAAATAAAAATTTACCTTTCATTAATTACACTAAGAAAAGCTTTTACTTTTTTTCAAATAAATTTGGTTGTAAATTTTGGTGTCAGTCAATCATTTCAGCATTTTATGTGTAAAAGTACTATGCCCCTGAAAGGGTTAGAACAGTAATGTACCGCATTTATCTGGATATCTTCCACAAATCCTCTATTTTAAATAATTTTCGAAGAGTAACTCGTAGACTATAACTATATTAATTTTATTTCATCGATACCTTAAATTTAACGAAACTACTAAAATCATCTCATCAGTATTTGGAATGACAACGATTAAAACGCGATTTTTAACGGGAAAAGTCTTGTATAACAATACATACTATATTTGACTTTTTCAGAATCGAAGAATCGTTGAAACTCGTTGAATGAACCGAAGGCAAAAAATGCTCGTTATATTTACGAGTTAGACTCTGATCAAAGGAACGTTTACTTGTGGAGCAAACATTCAAACCATGATTTCTCCTTTAGATACAAATTTTCAAAAAACACAAAAAACTGATAAATATGAAAGTAACTTGTATTTAATTCTCATTTTTATTGTGTATTTTTATTACTGTTTATTAGAAAGAATTAGCAAGCATATCTAAGATATTAAACATAAAACAAATTAATAAAATGCATTTAATATTTGGAGAAATCACGTTTTGACCGAATTCAGACGAGGAAACATGTTTTGATTGTTTGACAAGTGGATAAAACGCTTTTTGAATAAAATAAGTTCTAACTCACAAATAATACAAAAGCATTATTTTTTTTTGATAAATACCGAATTTCAGTTGATTATTGGTAAAATAAAATGACAGATTATGGTACCTAGTAGTATTCATTAAATATTTACTACTCGTTTGCTAGAAATCCACTTTATATTTTAAAACCAATATCTTTATCTAGACAGTCACACACAGCCCCCTCTTCTTTATTGCAGGCTTATAAATCATGAATAATGTGGACAATTTGAAGACATCATCAGGTTGATTTTGCCACTGTTCACCATACATTACCTTCAAAAGTTTTTTAACATCTTTTTTCTTTTCAACTGATATGGCGGAGCTAAGAGGAAGATATTCTAAAACAACACTTTGAACAAGGCAACAATAACTCCCTTTAAGATTTACATCATATTCTTCACTTAGATTTTTAAATCTATAATTCTGGAAGCCTTTAATCTTAACAGTTCTCTTATTTTTCTCTAAAACAATACGTTTCAATTGTGATATGTATAGTAGGTTTCGAAAGTACACATTAAGTGACAACTATGATTGGCAGACTGGGGAAATCACTGTTTGATTGAATACAGGCTTTGGAGAAAACACTCTTTGATTGAAACATCAGGTTTTAAAATTGATTTATAATCGGAGAAAAATTTTTTTAGTAAAAAATACAGTTTATTTCTGTGCAATTTAACACAGAGTTCATAAAAATAACAATAACTCATTTTTTTATTTTTTTTTGTGAGAAAACACGGTTTGAATGTTTGCTCCTCACTTATGTTTATATAAACGTTATGTTTATACATGTTATGTTTATGAACGTTATTGTCGGATTTCCTCTAAGTCTACACAAGTTTGAAGAATGCTCCTTTACTTTTTATATGCTGCCACAACCGATATGATTACGTGATATTGATCACGCTATGAGAGGATTGTTGAACAGAACACCAACTCTTTCAATTAAACTTGACTAACAATTTATTTACTCATTATTTACAGATAACAAGACAATATTTACAATTAAAAACTCGGATATAGGTGATCCGGTTCAACATTAAATTAAATATAGTAAATACTTTCTGTATACTGGTCCGCTTATTAAAATATTCTATATCCCTCTCACATTACGTTCGTTAAAACAGATTTATCTGAAATAATTCTGGATCTCCACTTACACTCGCTGTATACGCCAAGAGCCTGCGCTCTCGCCTGTTTATCTCAATAAGTACACTGTCCGAAGATTCTATTCAGGACCAAAATGTGTCCACACACTTCGAGCTCCACGCCTAGACTGGCCTCGTGCTTTCTCTCGGCTATCTCCCTCATCTCTCCGAAAAAAAACATACGGGATTTCCCTTCTGACACCAGGGTCCTTTCACCCAAAGCGGTTCCAGGAAAAGCGACGACATCTCTACGGGACGACGGGCGCGCTGTTCTTGACTTTGAAAACAGGACATTTGTAGTTTACAGCACGCTAACTAGGAGCGCTGCGATCGTCTCCGCCAGCGGAGAATCTGCGCGCGCATATTCTCCCCGACACAATTTTATTATCAATCCAGTCTCGCCTCATATCAAGGGGAAAAATGCGAAAGCTGGCGTTGCGGTAATCGGATACGTTCGTTGCACGTGGGAAAGCTGGTAAGTCATGTATACTATGCTCGTTATTTTTTTTTTATTAAATCCTATTTAATCGTACTTAAGTTCGTTATTTTTGCATATATTTGTATTGCCATAAGATTAATTCTCATTTTAGGATTAAATAACCGCAGATATTTTTATCATAGAGATTTAAAGTTGAGTGAAATTTGAAAAAATACCTTTCAACAGTTTTCATTTATCTTTTTTATTATGCACGCTTGCATAATATGTAGCACATTTTTAGTTCTTATTAATTAGTGCTACTTCTTTAAACGTATTTTTCTTTAACAAATACATAAAGACATTCGTTTATCGTTTGTTTAAATTATTTATTTGATGCTCCACAATTTTAAAATATAAGCATATATATGTATTTAAAAAAATCTTTAATAATTTCGAATTTATTCTGTGTATAGTATTTGAAATGTAATTTATTCAAAGTTGTTAAATCATTTATTTTTTAATTATTTTAAGCGCTTTTTTTATTTTCACTTATCCTATTAATCTGTTGCTGTATAAAATTTCAAATAATACCGTTCAACAACAGATGGTTTTAAATGGGCAATCTTAATTCATTAAATTTTTGTTATACAAGTTCTGTGAATTGGAAAATCTTATTAAACGTATTTAATGCTTTTCATTTCTGTGAAATTTAAAGTAAATTAATTTTGATTAAATCAATTTAAATATTTGACATTTTCAATGTATATAATAATAGATACGAGAGATTTTGAAAAAGAAAAATTTAAGAGAAAAATTAAATAATGTTACTTGATTTAAATAAAAATTATGGAGCATCAAGTTCAAGTTTGATATAATGCAAGATACAAATGATTCTGAAAAAAAAAAAAAAAAAAAAAATCTTTACGAAGAGAATAATCTTTATGAAATCAAATTATGCAAAATTATTTAGCTTGAGATTTTAATGGATTTAATAAGTCTAAATTAACTGAGCATAACTTAGACTTATCAGCAAAATAAAGGACATTAAAAAAAAGAGAAGAAACAATAACACATCACAAACAATATTTCGTGGGTTCATGAACAGGGTACAGAATACATTTTAACTTATTTAAACTGTATATGTATTTTCGGTATAAAGTAATAGTTGAAACTTTTTAATTTATTAATAATTAAACATTAAGTAACAAAAAAATTTTTTCATTTATTCAATTTAATTTTTTTTTCAAAGTTATATGTATTACTGAAAAAAAAAATCAATTTTCTTCAGAGCAATTTTTTTTTTGTACATCTGATGTACAAAACATCTATTCTAATCTAAACATCTAATTCTAAACATCTAATGTACATCTGATTTTTTTTTCTAAATGCTTCCTGCTTATAATAAAACCAGTTATGTACCATTATAAAACAAACACTTCATACACTTGCAGTAAGGGATTTTTTATGAAAACTAACCGTTGAACTTCTCGTTTATTTCGCGACAGTATAACAGTAACGAAACGACAATCAGAAGTTTTCAATTCTGTCAGTAAACAAACTCGTTGAGTGATGAAATATTTTAATTATTGATAAAAGTAATCGGATTATGTATTTCTTTTATATTTAATCTTATTTTTTTTCTGTTTACATTTTATAATTTATAAGGCGTGAAAAATATGAATGTTTTTACAAGAAAATATATGTTGTAAATATTAATCCCATGTAGTAAATATTCCATTGAAACAAATTGTCGAATGCTTTTAATATATATATCCATTATTTCAGAAATGGATATCTCTTAAAACATTCGTATTCTTCACGCCATTATAAATTATAAGAAGTAAACAGAAAATATTAAAAACTGAAAGAAATACATAATGAGATTAGTTATCAAAAATTTAAATATTTCATTAATATGAGTTTAATCATAGCAGTTAAATTTCTAATTGTCGTTACCGTTGTACTGCCGCGCAATAAATGAATCGGTCCGTGAAAGCAAAACCAAATCCCTCGTGGAGTGCCCCGCCCACTACCGAACAATTTAGTTTACAGCACGGCCACTAGTGGCGCTGTTGCGCTACTTTGCGGCATCATTTAACATGGGAGTGTCTTCGCTTTCCTATATAACCGCTTTGCTTTCACCTTCAGTGAACCTCAACTGCCACATTCCCGTGACGTCCACTATTTCGCTAGAAACTCTTTTGTCCGACTTACTCAGGTATGCACTTGAATGACAGGGAAAGCCCCACTCTATTGATTCGCTTCATTCCTTCGACTAAAGCCATGTTACTCAAACTTCCCGTATTAAATTCCAGATAAGTAAAAATGTGATTTTAAAGATCCCAATATACAGACAATACATAAGCAAAAAAAAAAAATTATATATATATATATATATATATATATATATATATATTTATATATAACAATAGTTCTAAATAGTATATGTTCATCAGAATCTGGCAGTTATGTTTATCATAAACGTTTAAAGTGGTTTATAATACCATTCGTTTTTGACCTTCCTTTTTCGGTATTGACCTTTTAGTTCCAGATGTTTAAAAAACCATGGTAGATACAACACAAGAACACATTTCTCGGATACGATAACTATTTCCCTACCTCAAAATTATAATTTTTTATTGTGAATGTGATTGCATGAAAATCACATAATTTCTATTAAAGCAGTCTGTTATCGGTACTGATTTATCATAAATTTAACCAATTTAATAATAATAATAATACATTTTCTTTTCTCGTACGATTGACCAAATTCTTCAAATTTTCGGAAGTCTGTCATTTTAAGAGTCTACTTCAGTCACGCGAAAAGACCCATTCTCTAATGCTATTCCTATGGAAGAAATTTATAAAGATATCTCGGTCGCATTTCAATATTTTTAGATGATTTTTTTTTTTTTTTTTTTTTTTTTTTTTTTTTGCAGTGGCTAGCTGAGATCGATCTGTAAAAAGGCCGTTTTTTATTTTTTCGATTTTCATTGCGGGTTTTTTTTCAAGAAGATGCTTTCATTTTAGGAACCGGTTCTGAAAATGAAAGTGTCCTGATTAAAGATACCTGTAAACGAAATTGAAAAAGTAGAAAACGGCCTGCATACAGATCGACCTCAGTTAGCCACTGCAAAAAAAAATCATCTAAAAATATTGAAATGCGACCGAGATATCTTTATAAATTTCTTCCATAGGAATAGCATTAGCGAACGCGTCTTTTCGCGTGGCTGAAGTCGGCTCTGAATAATAACTTAGGTATCTTCCAAAAATTTTATATTTTGAATAATTTTCGAAGCGTAACTCTTAGAATAGACATATAATATAAATAAATATAATACCTTTGAAAATCAAAAGACATCTAACAAATTCTCTTAACAAAACCTGACAAAAATAGTATTAAGAAGGCAGATGTTTAATTTATATATAGAATACCTAATATGAAGTTAAAAACTAACATATTCGAACAACAAAGTGACCGAAACTCCAAATTTAAAGGTGGCAATTAATAATCCACAGAATTGTCGCAGGAAAATTGCAAAACACCAGTTTAAAT
This sequence comes from Maratus speciosus, assembly GCA_963932465.1. Classification (NCBI taxonomy): domain Eukaryota; kingdom Metazoa; phylum Arthropoda; class Arachnida; order Araneae; family Salticidae; genus Maratus; species Maratus speciosus. The sequence goes on along the minus strand of OZ010787.1, from coordinate 562,185,080 downwards.
AATTCCACTATAAATTCTACAAAAATATGAATAGAAAACTTACCGATTGATTAACGAATGGAATAGAGATATAAGATCATGACAAATTTAAAAAACCAAAGCGACATGTGGAGATCTAATCGTCAGGCTTTCATATATAGACGGGCAAATTTGTTAAGAATAGCCTACACTGCCGATATAATGCATCGAAATAATAAAATAGAAGGAAAAACAAGAAAACCAGAGAACCACAGAAATTTTTTACTCACATACCAGACAGGGCCGAAACTAGGGGGGGGGGTACAGAGGGGGCATGTGCCCCGGGCGCCAGAACGAAAGGCGAAGGGGGAGGGGCGCCAAATGAAAATTTTATTTGTCGTTTCATAAAAAAAAAAAAAAAAAATGTTATGAAATACAAAGAAACTCGGAAGCTATTAAACCTATGAGAGCGTTCTTTTCAAATTTCTGAAAGTTAAAGAATCTTTATTAAAAAAAAAAAAAACTGCAAACAAAATCGAAAAAGTAAACACTAACCCGTTATAATTTAATCTCAGCTATTCTAAGCGGGAAAAAAAAATCATTTAAAACTGTTAATGTGCAAGGGAGAAATTTGAAAAAGAACACACCCATTGGTTTAACATTAGCAATCCAATTTCTTCGTGTGACTAGTGCTGACTCTTAACGCTCAAGCTAATGTTAATCCTATGGGAGCGTTGTTTACATATTTCTTGCTAACATTTTAATTATTATTATATGATTTTTATTTTTTAAGGATTTTTTTTTTCTTTTGTGCATAGGGTACTTACGGTTGATAACTTTTATTGTGCGTGACGAGGTGGTGCACCAAAATCCATGTTTGTCCCGGCGCAAAAAAGGTTAGTTTCGACCCTGATACCAGAAAACTATCTGGAGACACAGTAAACGTGATATATGTATTTTTTTTATCAGGACCTTAAATTTAACGAAACTACTAAAATCATATTACCAACATTTGGAATGACAGTGGTTCAAATACTTTTTTTTTATGGGAAAAAGCCTTGTATATGTGCGGTATTTGACTTTTTCATAATCGAAGAAACATTAAAAATCATTGAATGAGCCAAAGGAAAAAAAAAATACTCATTATATTTACAAGTTAGAATAACTCTGATCAAACAAGTTTCCTTATTAAAAGTGGTTTATAATACCATTCTTTTTTTGACCTCCCTTTTTCGGTATTGACCTTTTAGTTCCGGATGTGTGAAAAGTTACAGTAGATTCAACACGGGATTCAGCACATTCCTTGGATGGGAATGGGATGACTCTTCCCCCCACCTCCACAAGTTATGCAGATGGATAGATTTATTGACACGTTGTTCCCTCATCCATGGGATCCGCACAAACACTTGAGTCTATCTGCTGCCGGTGCCAACAACGGAGATACTGTGCAAAGGCGTTGCTAAGAAAAGGTCAGATAAATATTTGAAACCTCAGAGTTGAAATAAAGTAGCTCTTCCCACGATTTTTCAGATTATTGTATTTCGTGTCTGATACAAAGATTTCTTGTTACTTATATATATATATATATACGTGTATATTATATATATATATTTAATAAAACTTTTTACAAATATACATGCATATAACAGGGAAATTGACAATATATAAATGAACCAATAATTGTTATATAATATAAAAATGTATATCAATAATGTAAAATTCGCAAATTGATATAAAAAAAAAAGTATGATGAGAAAAAAATCCAGGAGCAGAATGTGAAAATATTACGAAAAGAATATGGAAATTTTTATTGCGAAACACGTTGCCAAAGACAATATTCCACAATATAAGTATATATATGTATATATATTTCTACTGCGTTATTGCAGCCACATATTGCTAGAAATTTTCCCTGTTGGAATTGGAAAAAAAATGATCAAAAGCTCATTTGTAATTATATGCTTAGTATTTATTCGAAAATTGCACACTAAATTTCCCTACTGGCTCTAATATTAATAAAAAAGATAGTGTTAAAAATTGTTTCTTCTAGCCCTTTGTCGGGCGCAGTCGCAGTGGCCTAACAGGAGCGCTGATAAGACTTAGTGAAGTCTGCTTGGGAAATTGCTTAGTGTTTTACTTGTTTTGATGCTAATAAATGAGTTTTTTAAATCTGATTTGGAAAATTCTTTATTTGTACTTTCTAATGAAGGTCAATAATCACTTTAAGAGCGTTAAAATTGGGTAAATTATGTGCTGATGACGGTTTTAAAACAGGCGCCTGCGAGTCCCACTGTCCCTGAAGCTTTCATTCCAGAGACTTTTAGGAGATATTTTGATTTTGAGGTAAAATTTAGAAGCAAGTTTTTAATAATTTCCTATTTCAAACTAATTTCCTGCATCGAGTCAGATAATCAGATTTAGGGTCGTGATTAACAAAAATTTTGCGTTTTGTGGGTTGGAATTTAGTATTTGCGAGACTAATTGATTCAAGCAATATTGAACCAATATAACGACTACATCGCATTCATTGAAATTAATTTGAAAGGTAATTCAATATTGTTTAAGCATTGTTTTTATGTTGCAAATATTTACAATAGGATGCAAAATATTCCCGAATTATTGGCTTATACGGAAGTATTTTAAATGAAATGCTAAAATTGAAAAAAATATTGGTTTATTGGATTTCTCATCAATTTTGGCTGCAATATTGGAAAACTGTAAGCATTCCAATATTGGGCCAAATTTTCATGCCAGTGTTTAGCGAAGATACACCCCAATTTCTGTCCAATATTATTTTGCTACTAGAGATTCGATTTTAGCAAGAAAGTTCAGAAAATTCTTGCAAATGAATATAACTATACCTTGAATATAAATGAGCTAATATATTTCAATTTTATTTACGACTAATAAAATTGTTATAAGATGCATGATTGGGGACTAATCGTCCAATATTTCATTCATTTTAATTCATTTCGGATTTAAGCATTTTGAGCTCGAGTCGGATTAACAAAAGTTTCGGGTCGATCTCAAGTGAAAATTTCAGAATCTAGTTGGGTGTAAATTGCCCATCACAAGGCTTTAATTCATAGTAATTTTTCTAAATAACTGCCACCTGAACTATACACAAACTCCGTATAAAACTCGTAGTTAATATATCAGATTCTAGCGTCTTCTGGCTATTTCTAAGAGTGTAAAATGTGTGTAATTTTCAAAGTGTCTGTAAATAAGCCTAAACAAATTTACATTGCTGTTAGATAAATGTTTCCTGAAGTTATTAGGTGCTTCACATACCCTACGTAATAGAATAATATACATACCTTATAATATCATCTTAATAATACGCCAGCTGATGAAATGGTCTAACATTAGTATTATTAAAGTCGTGACTACATTTCTAAACAAGACCATTTAGCGCCCCCAATTTAGGCTATCCTCAAAACGTCATAAGTCTCATTACTTGACTAATGTGAACCAATGTCTGTATATTAATTTATCTTGTGGTCTGCAGTGAAGACCTCAGAGGTCGCTTGAACCTCTAGCAGCTGCCTGTTCCTCCAGCTGCTCAGGTAAATAGACTCAGGCACCTGTAGACCCTCAGGCGTTTTACGGCATCTTTAGACATTTAGTCCGATATCGGAAGGGCCCCTGTAAGAGGTCGTGATCCTTGATTAGACTATTGTGGGGAGATAGCTTAGGAATAGGAATTGCAGTTATTTTGTGTCTGTGTTTGTTTAGAGCCGCAAATCGGATTGTTTAAAGCCGCTATATAAATATTCATTGACACCTATGAACCAAAAAATATTTATAGGATATTTGTTATGTTTGTAACATTTCGATTTTTTATTCTGAAAGTTGTTTTTCTAGATTTTCTGTAGAGTAATTGCACGTCATTTTAATTCTTATAAATATACATGAACGTCGTCTCATGAAATGAGAGGAAGTCTTTTAGTCCCAGAGAATAACTGTTCTTCTCGACGGTGATTTTTTGATTTATGCATTCGTGGTAATAAATTCCAGAACGTCATTAATAATTAAATATACGTAATTGCATGATTAGAATAATATATACTACAGTTTTACATTTTATCTAAAAACCCTGCTTTGAATATACTGATCTCCATGCATGTGAAAATATCCGCCGGGATAAAAAGTTTCTCGTCGTGATAAATTTCGCATGAAAACAATTTATTTTATGAATAAAATAAATTTCTATTTTTCGTGATATCCCTTTAATGCTAGTGGAATTATTTTTACATATTATACAACATCATATTTTAGAATCGTTATAATTTAGATATTTCTAGGCATTCAGTTGCATATGATGAATGCCTTAAAAGCACCAGTTTTAATCTTTATTTCTAAATGCCTTATTTTTATCTGACTTCAATCAAAGGAGATTATATAATTAGTGTGTATATTTATTATGCATGTCCATGCATAATTTTTGAGCGAATGTTCCGATTTTTATCAATCTCTTTCGTTTGAAAATGCTCATTTTGGGTAGCAGCACCATATAAATTCCATCGGGAACCAAAAATCATATGTTTGTCTGTCTTTTTTTTTTTTTTTTTTTTTTTTTTTTACTTTCCGAAAATGTAGTGTAAGGAAAGTATTGCAATTTTGTGTGTGTGTGTGTGTGAACATTTAGCGAATACAGTGTGACTTCAGAAATCCGGCATCAAAAGCATCTTTTTCCCTTTCTTTTTCTTTTACACTTTCAAGTTATGGTAGAAGAAAAATAGCAATTGATTATGAATTAAAAACTTCAAGATTGAAAGTAAAAATGCAAAAAAATAATGTTTGACATTTCTTTCATTTGTCAGAGGCGATTATTTTCTGAGAGCTGCACTGTTGCATGGCAACGGCATGTACACTAGTACATAAGTTCTTTAGAGTCTCTCTTCTGACGCTGTGCTAAATAGAACAGCCGATAAGGCTGCATACAGACGCGTGTTTTGCCATCCTTCTCCGGTTGTTGTGGAAAATCTATTATTCTGCACGGTTCTGCGGTTTGCACAAAAGAATGAGGGAATCAACAATGAGTCAGGAAATAAGGAGCTCGACTCTACTTAAAGGAAAGGTTCCTCTTTTGCAGGACATCAGTCCCTTTCCTTTTAAAATCATTAAAAATCAAAGTCACCGCGTGGCCACAATAAACGACGCCGACACTGATAACAGAAGGATGGTGCGTTCGCAGCCTTAGGCTAGTAACAGCTCCAACGACGATGGTGATCAACTGGTGTAAGAAAAGCTGTCACTGGAGAATTAATATCTGCTTTAGAGAACAAGACTTTATTTCCGAAATAGAGATTCTCCATATGTATAAAATACAAATAAATAAATAAATAAATAAATAACTTGTTAAAGAACAGCCAAAAAAATTTGAAGCAAACAAAATTGACATCGATGTTTCCGAAATTACACGAGAAGAAATAATTTCTCTCTGTATTAGATTTTTTCTTTTCTGTAACATAGAAAGTATCGATTAATGTAAGTTTATTTTTACATTTAATTTTCTTTTTTCTTACATAATTATCACTTAATAATGAATTAAATTATGGCTAAAGGCACCATTAAGAATATAGTACTACTTTTGATATTGCTAGTTACTACTTTTGACATTCCTTCAAAAATCCGGCATATTCCCGGTTCCGATGATGCCGGATTTTCGAAGTTATACTGTACTATATTATAAAACCACTGTCGCAAGAACTACCGTCGAACTTTGGGAAACTTTTTCTTGGTTCCACTCACATTTCCATTATTAAAAAATATTATATGTGATTTTTCAACGACGAAATGGAGTTGTAAACAATTAACATGAAACAATGAAGCAAACTGTATCGTTTTAAAGAGGAATTTTTTTATTTATTTTATTTTTTTAACTATTTTTAAAGTTTTGGACCAAAGAAGCCCCTGCTAGGGGCTTCTTTGGTCCATTCTCTCAGTTTCATATAAAATGAATACATCTCATATGTAAATGAACACATATTTATAGAAAACCCTTGCAATAGCATTTGCTAATAAATTAACATTGCAAACCCAATAAACATTTTTTTTTTTTTACATTTAAACACAACTAACCAATTGTTAATATTAAAGAAACGAGAAACAGTTTTCGTCATGTTATCCTCAGCAACTGGAACAAAAACAATTAATGTAACAAGAACAAAAGAACTTCTTAAAACACCATCAAAAACTTTTAATTGCGCTAGGCCTTTCGAAAGATCTAAGTCATTCTTCGTCAGGTGCAAAGAAGACGTGCTTCTACTCATAGGCGTAAATAGAGGGGGGCCGGGTGGGCCCGGTCCACCCCAGGTAGTTCCAGTGCCCACCCCAGAATTTCAAATTCAAGTGAAAATTTTATGACTGCGATATAATCAAAATTTTAATTTCAAATTTTTGAAAAGTTACACATGCAAATATACTATATTACTATATATTTCTGATTTATGAACTAATGTAATCAAAGTGGTACGCACGCGTATGTGAATGTGGGTGTGAGGGGTGGGGGTGGGTTGGAGATCCAAAGAAGCAACAGTTGTGTGGCCCGAAGCCTATAGGGACCCAGAAGGTACAAAGTTAAATATTATCGGAAGGCTCTTTAAATCTAAGCGAGAGCTTTCTTTTTTTGACACAAGGTGATGGGGAAAAATCAATTCTAATTAGAGATCCAGTTTAATAGTGTTTCAACAGAGTCATAAAATACCACGTGCTGTGGGCAGAGATGCTGAGAGAGAGAGCGGGGCTGTACAGTGGCAGGCGCTCGAATTGCATGCAACTCTCCTAGAAAATAATGACAAACAGATTTTACTTTTATTTTCATCGGACACTTTGGGTAGGGAAATGACCATGGGAAACAATTCTAAGAAATGATAAGTAAAACTCTTTCGGAAAAACCAGGATGTAGTTGTCAAATTGTTGGTTCATTAATTGTCCAAATCGCAGGGGGTTTCCTTTGATGATTAAAGAAGGACTAATTCTTTGCAATTCCCCTGTTGCTGTAAGCATGTGGGGTAATTTTCAGTTTCCATGAATAATTATCAGTGCATAAATCAATTCTGTAGTTTAAAATATGGGAAACATTTTGTGTTGCCTCATTGCATTCTGCTTCGAGTTCAAGAGTGTATTTTTGTGAGTAAATTTTTCCTTACCAAATTTTTGATATTCTGTATAAAGTGCTTAGTGAAAGAAGATGTTATGTAACAAAAATGAAAATTTAAAGACGATTGAAATGAAAGCTTTTTGCTGCAAATTTTATTGTTTTTTCTTGTTCCTGGTACCATATATTTAATAGGTTAACAGGTGGTACTAACTCTCTCAGAGAAACTTATCAACATTTAATTTTTAAATATAAAAAATATTAATAATATTTAAATTATTCGATATTAAATGCAGGGCCGGCGCCAGCGGTGAGGCAGCGAGGCGGCCGCCTCAGGGCGCACGCATAAAGGGCGGCATTTGCCTCACATATCTTGAACATAAAATTCCTTACCATTATATGTATCAAAACTTTTTTTTTTTAAGTGTGATTTTTTTCCTTTCATTTTAGAATAAAAATACGGAGTACATTTCAGATAATTACAGCCGAATGATAATCGAAGAGTTCATAATCTTTATTATGGAAAATGGATTAAATCGCACGAACAAAACTAACGAAGAGAATTTCATGCTTTTTCTTTTCTTTTCAAAGATTGTCTTGTACTGAAATCAGCAGAATTCACAAAGGGTAGACTGTGCCAGACGCATGCAAACCACAAATTCTCATAATGTTGTAGCGTCACGTGCTTTTAGTATTTCATTATTTTACTTGCATAGTCTTTCGATCGTGAAATTATTTTCATTAATTGCCTGTAGCGAGTCGGATACTAGGATTACACAGATGTTGTACTAGTTAAAAGAAAAAAAATATTTCTTACTTCAGGTAAATATAATGCTAGTATTTTTATTTAGTTTTTAATTTAAGATAATGATTTTAGGTAATTTTGAAAAAAGTATTCTTTAAAACATATTTCATTTGCTTAAAAAATCAGCCTGCATAAATAATTAACTTCTCAATGTCCTGGATCTTTATCCAAATAAAAAAATAATTATATGATATCTTAATAAACCGTCTTCCAAAAAATATGAGACCCTGATAAAACGCCCCTTTCGACTAATAATTTTCCTTTCTTTCTATAATTTCTAGCGGGAAAACGATAAAAGAAACAAAAACTTTTGATGAAACCAACCACTGATCGTAGTATCTTTCAATCTTTCGTAATCAGGTAATCTTTTTAAAACATAGCAAATTAGTGTTGTTTGTAAAACCAGTAGGATTTGGACGGACTTGGTAAACTTAGCTCGTAGGGGCAATTTCTCCTTAGTATAAAATATGAGAGCAAATTGTTTCAAAATAATATAAATTTCCAAAATTTTTTGTTTATTCCTATTTTTTTCTTTACTAGTTTATTTTTTTTTTTTTAGTTTTCTTTTTAGCTTTTAATCAAAGAATTTATTGTAAAATATTGAAGCATGATTTCAAGCATGATAATATTCTATATGAAAAAGGGCGAACTGAAAAAAAAGGAATGTCTGGTGAAATTGTGCTGAATTGCAAGATACGAAAATGTACTATAATCACGAACGAAAATATTAAAATCCCGCAAAGCGCTTCTTTATCTTTATGAAAATCCGAAAATAATTTATTTTTGAAATTTAACCCTGCTAAGGTGTTCGGGTCGTTTTTGACTCAAAAGTTGACCCAGAGTTCAGAGCTGTTGAGTCTGCGGCTTTTTGCACACCACTATTATTTTAGAAAAATTGTTGTTCTCTTGAATCGCTCAAATGTTCCAATTAAAAAAAAGAATATTTTCTGAATTAAAGTAGTGGTAGGAAACTTGGAAGCTCTGCATATTTGAAATAATGTTCATTCAAAATGAACACCGCATTAGGATTAAAAAAGAATTTATATAAATAATTTTTTATTAGCTGTCCGTCATTTTCGGAAACGTTTCCAAGTGGCTTCAACAATGCATCATTAATCAAATCAGTTCTCCCTTTACGGAAAATCTGTTTTCTGGATGTTATCCACTCAAGTAAGTATTTTCACGTACAACAAAAATGTTTAACAGACAAACATGCAAACCAGTAACATCACCATTATTTTGCGACAACTGCATCTACAAATTCAGTTATGAGTTACGAAACTGAAAGTGCTTACTGGAGAATGGATAACATCCGAAAAACCGATTTTTATTTATTAGTGATTAATTAAACTGTTCGTTGCAGTTTCCTACATAATTTTCGACTATTCCCGCTGAGAACAGAGAAGAATTTCCGTCGAGTGCAGTGAAAATATTATTTTGTAGATCATTTATTTGCCGTTCGCTCCCCCCCCCCCCCCCCCGCATCCCATTTTTATACTTTTATCAGATTTTCAATTTTTTGCAATTTTTAATGTTTTCTAACGAGTTATATATATATATATTTATCATTTGCACTATTTTACCTGTTTCCAATATCTTTAGAAATAGACAAAAGCCTGGTTGAGAAAAGATCATACAGTGGGTGATCGGTTAACGAACTTAATCCGTTCCAAAACAATGTTCGTTAACCGAATTGTTCATTAACCGATCATAGATTTTGTATACATTTGTGTGGGCGTTGAATTAATTCGTTCTTTAAAACTAACAAATATATAAAAATTAATATAAATTCTCCCTAAATTTATTTAAATGTAATAACAATGATACATACATTAATAACAATCGAAAAAGTTTTCAAACTTCCTTTTTAAATAAGGTTAATAATACACCCATATTTAATATGCATAGATCGTATTTTGATGGCTTTATACGTGTCGTTTGCATTAAAAAAATAAATAACATACATTTAATACATGTTTTACCACATTGCTAACTAACCGTAGAACCAACAGAGTGAAAAATGTCCAAGTCGAGAATCGAATTCGAAACCCTTGGAATAGTGCTCAAGTGTTCTACCATTTAAGCTACGAGGAAGATACCCATCTTAGCATCTCTCACTAAATATGTTGGTAAGGTTGCAACTGCAGCATACGATGGAATAGTCTTCATGAACACACAGTCCTGCGGCGAAACATGAGATACAAATAAACCCAGCATCGGTGAACACAACTATAATTTTTAATTAATTTTTCAATTAATTTTCAGTAGAGCACTTGGAGCGCTATTCCAAGGATTCCGGGTTCGATTCCCGGCTTGGATATTTTTCATTCTGTTGGTTCTACGCTTAGTTAGCAATGTGGTAAATCACGTATTAAATATTCAATAATATCGAGCGTAATTTCACTGCTGAAAATAAATTGAAAAATCAATTAAAAGTTATATAAATGACATTTGTTTTGTAAAAACTTTTAGGATCACATTCGTTGACTGCAGCATTAAACCATATCATTCCATATCACTTTGACCTATCAAAAGTTCCATTTGTTCTCTAAAAATTATATTTATTGCACGGCCCGATAAAGGCCAAGTGGAGCTTAGAGCTTGTTTATAATTTTAAAATGAAAATTTTCCAATTAAAAATATTTCTTTAAAAAAGGACAAGATATATAATTTAATATTTTTAATCTGTTCATTCAAATTTGGGGGTCCTAAAATGTAAGACCCGAACTCTCGATAACCCATACACTAATTAGGCCATAAATATACAACTGTTAAAATATTTTCTAAGTCGATAATAGATACAATTAAATACAGCTCTGGAAAACTGAAACATGGCATTGCTTCTACTTGCTTTGTTTCATGAGGTGTTCGTAACGGAACAGAAAATTCTTCGCGAAAGCGTTCGTTATCTGAACATAAAAATCTCTCTCAAAAGTGTTCGTTAACGGATCACCCACTGTATATCCAAATAATCAAACTTACATTTCCTTAAAATCTAAAAATTTCTAACAAAGATGAAAAATCAATTTCACAAATATTGTGTTTTCGCCATGAAAAAAGAATGCGAAAAAAGCCGTATTACAGCTATCTGGAAATATATCTCTTGTTTTGAATCAATTGGTCACAATTAGGTAGCTTTCATTACAAAAAGCTACCTATTGCAGCCGTTCGGAGGAAAGCGATTTCAAAAAATTTTGGTATATTTTCATCGATCATGACCCCCAGACCCCGAAACCACCCTCCGTTCAAAAGTTGATATATATATATATATATATATATCTGACCTTTGTCATACTGTAACTCTCGAATTTATGAACCGATTTGGATGTAATTCGGTATGTACATAGTACATACCAATGTCTCGACCGAGTTCGTTGGCCAGCTTCATCCGCTATTTTGTTTCAAAATGGCGGCCATTTAAAATTTTCTTTAAAAGTTTAAATTTGAAATTTGGTACCAAAAATTGAAAATGGAAAAATATTTTTTTCTTATGTATTTGACCTTTATACAAAGATTCCGCAGCAGTTTTTGTTTCGTCTATATCTTAAAAAATGGCTGAGTTATAGCATTTTGAATTTCTAGCGTGGCTGACATTTTGAAACGTCCTGAATTTTGTCACGCGATAAAAGGCGTATTTATGAACCGATTTGGATGTAACTTCGTTTGTACATAGTGCATACCAATGTCTCGACCGAGTTCGTTGGCCAGCTTCATCCGCCATCTTGTTTAAAAATGGCAGCCATTTAAATTTTTAAGAAAAATTTAAATTTGAAATGTGGTACCAAAAAATTGAAAATAGAAAAAATATTATTTTCTTATGTATTTGAACTTGATACAAGGATTCGGGAGCAGTTTTTGTTTCGTCTATATCTTAAATGGCTGAGTTATAGCATTTTGAATTTCTAGCCTGGCTGACATTTTGAAACGTCCTGATATTTGTAACGTGATAACAGGCGTATTTATGAACCGATTTGGATGTACCGTGGTGTGTGCATAGTACATACCAATGTCTCGACCGAGTTCGTTGGCCAGCTTCATCCGCCATCTTGTTTCAAAATGGCGGCCATTTAAAAAAAATTTAAAAATTTAAAATTTAAAATGAGATACCAAAAAATTGGAAAATGAAAAAGATTTTTTTTTGTATGTATTTGACCTTAATACAAAGATTCCGGAACAGTTTTTGTTTTGCCTATATCTAAAAAAATGGCTGAGTTATAGCATTTTGAATTTCTATTGTGGCTGACATTTTAAAACGACCTGATTTTTGTCACACTATAACAAGCGTATTTATGAACCGATTTTGATGTTACTTGGTCTGTACATAGTACATACCAATGTCTCGACCGAGTTCGTTGGCCAGCTTCATTCGCTATCTTGTTTCAAAAGGGTTGCCATTTAAAAAAAATTAAATTTAAAATTTAAAATGAGGTATTAAAAAATTGGAAAATGAAAAAGATTTTTCTATGTGTTTGTCCTTGATACAAAGATTCCGGAGCAGATTTTATTTCTGAAAATTTGTTCTTTTGTTTATATCTTAAAAAATGGTTGAATTATAGCACTTTGAATTTCTGGTATGGCTAACATTTTGAAACGATCTTGTATTTGTCACGCGATAACACACGTATTCGCCTGTTTCCATGTAAGAAGGCATGTAGATAGTATACATCAACATCTGAGCCAAATATAAGTTACTTTAAATAAAAGCAGCTTCGATAAAGCTGACTAATTTCGCGAAATTATCATTCATAATGATTTACTATTGATAAAAATTAGTATTGAATCTCCTATATTATGTTTTCAATAATTGAGCTTCGTGTGTTTGAATAATATAAGTTGGTTTTTTTAAAATAAGGAATTTGAAAGCTACCTCCTCCTCCCGGCACTGGCCGGAAGGACTTTTTTAATTTCCCGTCGATCACAACTTTCCTTTTAAAATGATTTTAGGTAAACTAGCTTTCAAACAAGTGGGTAAGTGTGATCACAGATCGCACAAAGGGTTTCGTTTAATATTCCTTTCAAAACACTTTATCCTTTTGCAAAATCTGTTAGTTCCACATTTCGCAACCAGGAGGTGCACTCTATTCTACACAAACCTCTATCCGAACAAAACTCCGTTTTACATACTATCCGTAGATATATTAGTCAAGGGGATTGAGCCCATAGCACCCGAGTTAAGTAGGCGCCCCTAGCGGTAAAAGTGGAACTAAAATATGTAAGGCCGTTTACGAAAACTCCGTTTTACAACCTATCCGTAGATATATTAGTCGAGGGAATCGGGCCCATAGCAGCCGAGATAGGTAGGCGCCCCCTGGCGGTATAAAACGGAACTACAATATGTAAGTCTATGGTGCAGAATATGAAAGAGTGATCAAAGGGGTGTCAGCAAAAGTTTAAAAAGTGACCCCCAGGGGAAAAGGGGGGAGGATAAAAAATTGCTCAAAATACACAAGTTAGAGCACAGAGGGTTAAATATAAGATTTTTTCGAAATTTTATGATTTGTCGTTTGATCGCAAGTGTTTAGCTATAATTATGCAAAATATCAAGTCTTCAACTTAATTAGGGGCTGAGTTAGAAAAAGCTTAAAGTACACAAGTTAGAGCCCAGAGGGTTAAGTATAAGATTTTGTCGAAATTTTATGATTTGTCGTTTGATCGCAAGTGCTTAGCTATAATTTTGCAAAATTTCAAGTCTTCAACTTAATTTGGGGCTGAGTTAGAAAAAAAAGCTTAAAATATACAAGTTAGAGCCCAGAGGGTAAAATATAAGATTTTTTTTCGAAATTTAGGCTTTGCGTTTGATGTGAGGTGTTCAGCTATAAGTATGCAAAATTTCAAGTCTCTAACATACATAGTTTCTGAGAACGGGCTCTGTGACGGACAGACAGACAGGAAACGAATAGGGTTTCGTCAGATGAACGAAACCCTAAAAATGATGCTTATCGTAAATAAATAAATAAAAAAAAAATACTTTAATTTATAATCAATTTTTAGTGTTTTTTAAAAATGCAAAAATCATAACTTTTTTTTCCTTTGCATATGCATTTATCATTTTCAAGTAATTATTTTATTTTAGCGATCCTCCTAGATAAGTATGAAATAAAACCTTGGCGAGAGAAGGAAATTTTTCATACATATTTTGTTTCATATATACTAGCAATTTTTTAAATCTTTATAGCTATAGGTGCAGATTCACGGTCACCAGTCGCCATGTGGAGACTAAATTTTTTGCTTTGGCGACTAATTTTCGGCGTTTAAGCCGCCATCCCTTGGCGAATTTCGCGTTTTTCCGGTAATCTTTAGACGCAAATCGCGATCCTCTGACGAAAATCACGTTTTTTTCGGCGAACCTTTGAAGAAATTCAGCGATCGTTTTATAAATGTCTTTTTTTTTTTTTTTTTTTTTTTTGCAATGCTTTGATGAAATTTGCGATTTTTTGATAAAATTCTTTTTTTTTCTGCAATCTGTTGACGAAATCCGCGTTTTTCTGCAATCTGTTGACGAAATTCGCGTTGTTTCTGCAATCCTTTGACAAAATTGGCGTTTTTTTCTGCGATCCTCTGATAAAATAAGTGTGGTTTTTCTTCATTACCCTTTGACGACGTTGATGTTTTTCTGCGGAGATTGACGAAATTCGCATTTTCCCCTCGATTCTTTGACGAAATACGCGTTTTTTCACCATTCTTTGACGAAATTCGTATTTTTTTGTTTAACTTTTTGACGAAATTCGCTTTATCTCTTGGATCCTTTGACGAAATTTGCAGGGTTTTTTGCGATTCTTTGACGAGATTCACGCTCTGAATTTTTCTCATATAAACGCTATTGCTTTTATGGGTTCTTCCACAACTTGGATTTAGGAGCCACTGACTCCTTAAAAATTTTGGGAATCTGCACCTATACTTTATACAATTTTTTTAATATAAAGAAGCGATTTATATATTTTTTATTAGAAACAAATGAAAATTTACACAAAAAAATTTATACTTTGCATATAAATTGTATATAATATATATAAGGTGTGTCCCACCGAAATAAAGCCACCCCGCGATTGTGTGATGTAATTGGACACGAAACAAACCAATAAGAACGAAACAAATATATTAAGAAAATCTATATACAAACACATATTTACAAGGAGTAACTCACTCCCTGCATTACCCGGACTGGAAAAAAAGTAATTTGTAAAAAATGAGGGAGGAAAGGTGTCCCGCCGAAATAAAGCCACTACAGTTAATAGACAATATATCCACCATGGTTAAGTATGACTTGTAATATACGATATGGCATAACATTTATCACTCCTTGGAGGACAGTAGAATCAATGTTCTCCCTCGCTTCAATGATGACGACCTTCAATTTTGCCACAGACTGAAACTGCCGGCCATTGGCATATACAGTCCTACTGGGGATACCACAACATTTTCTTGGAGATTCAGATCATGGAAAAAATGCAGGTCATTCCGTGACATGCACCCGACTTTCCAAACAACATTCCCAGGACGATTTTGTAGCGTGAATGGAGGCTTTTCCTGCTGGAAAATCCAACTTAGTCTACCAATTCTGTTTGAAAATGGCAGTAAATGGTTTTCTAGCATTTCTTGGTAATCGGAACCCTTCATGCAGCCTCAGAGAACAGCCAGGTTATGTTTACCTCCATAGCCGAAGCCTTCCCACACCATTAATGAGCCTCCACCTTGCTGTCTTTTGGAGAAAATTTCCTCTTCTTTCCTCATGTCATACCAATAGAAAACGAGGCCGTCTGGTTCATTCAGATTAATTATTTTCTCATCTGAGACTATAACACGATGTCACTGGTTCTTCCAGTTTGGATTATATTTGGCCCAGTCCACCCTCCTTTGCACATGTATAGCTTTTCAACATGTGCTGCTGATTCATTTTCTCATATCGCAAGTTGCTTGTACGTTTTTCAATCATGACAGTGTTGATTTTGTCACAGGAATGTTAGTCTCTTTGGCCAACTATTTTAGGGAAATACCACCTCCTGAAAGACGACGTAAAACTGCTGTTGCCTGCCTGGAAATAATTCTTCTGCTGGTACACCTCCTTTTTTTATACCCGTTCACAGTGCCCTGATTTATAAAATTCTCTATTACGGTTTTAGATCGTTTGATTTGCTTAGATATTGGTCTATGTGAAAGACATTGTTCCTTAAAAGCTGTAATCTGTCCTTTCTCGAACTTTGAGAGCATTGTTTTCTTTCCCATTGCAATACAGCAGGAGAAATAGAAAATACAGCCTTATAAAGTCCGCACAAAGTTCGACTAGCACCAACGCTCGAAATGGAAAAATACACGAACCGGAACGATATTTCAAAATTATTGTCGACTAATTTTTTTATTTTTTTTTAAGTACAGTAAAGTCCCGCTTAACCGAGTTTCCGCTTTAATCGAGTTATTTTCTTCTGATGGACTGATTGCTTCCATTATGATGAAACAGCCATTATAAATGAAGTGTTAGGTGAAGATGAAAGAGCAGTCATAAAAAGTTAGAACCCTGATTTTCTGGTCAGAAAAAAAGGGGGGGGGGATTTGGCCATAATTTTTTTTTCAAAAAAATTATGGCTTGGTTCCTTTTTTTTAAAAACATTATGGTAATTTTTTTTCCATTTTTCCCCCCATTCTGACCAGAAAATCAGAATTCTAACTTTTTACGACTGCTCTTTCATCTTCACCTAACACTTCATTTATAATGGCTGTTTCATCATAATGGAAGCCATCAGTCCATCAGAAGAAAATGACCCATCGCAAAGGTATAAGTTCGTTTGAAAAAAACAATTTCATTCCCGGTATTTCTTAAAAGTAACGGAAATGTACATCAAAGAAATGTTACTAGTACCATAAACAGGATTGAATTAAGTGAAAATTTATTTTTCATCTCCTTAGTTGGTGACGATTTGTGTAAATTCGGTTTATACGAATTTTTTCCTTATCCGATGTGAGCTTGGTTCCTATTAAATCGGATAATCGGGGCTTTACTGTATAGCAAATTTATATTTAACCGTAGAAAAACCAATTTAAAAAATGCATTTGAGATTTTAAATAATTTAAAAAAAAAACCTTACAGAGGAGCATAGAAGCTATATCTGTGAAACTGTAATAATATTTGTTAATAATTCCACGAACCGGAACAATATTTTCCATACTTTCACGAACCGGAACAATATTTGTCACAATTTCATGAACCGGAACATCGTTCCGGTTTGCTCCGGTACATTTCGAGTCCTGACTAGCACAGAACAAGTACTTGACAACTTCCTGACGTCATAAACATGTTGAACGCAGCAGCTCGAATGTCGGTAGTTACCAATAAATACTAATATTGGCAGTGGCTTTATTTCGGCGGGACACTTTTCCCCCTCTTTTTTTACACATTTACCTTTTTCTCCTGTCCAGGTGGAGCTGGATGTGAGTTACTCCTTGTAAATATGTATTTCTATATAGACTTTCTTAATATATTTGTTTCAATCTTATTTGTTTGTTTTGTGGCTAGTTACGGCACACAATTACGGTGGCTTTATTTCGTTGGGACACACCTTATATACATATATTTATATATGTATAGTATATACCCTATATATATATGTATAAAATGCTTTACATACAGGGCCCGATTAGCAAGTTTCTGTGTCCAGGACATTTTCGATTTTTCGTGCTCTCTTAGATTGGTTGATTTACTGATACTAGTTCATTTTTATACATATTGCACACTTATTCAAAAAGTTTCAACTCTAAAAATTAAGTTTTCCAGAAAATTAAAAAAATGGTCCCAGGAATAAAAATAAAATATGTTTTCTGTTATTTATTGAAATGTGTTTTTAGCCATACATTGAGACACATTTTTATCATTTCATCATATTAATATCTCAAATATCACAATTTTTTTTTTTTTTTTTTTTTTTTTTTTTTTTTTTTTACAATTAACTGTAAAAAAATGTACGTTATGTAATTTGTACATTTCTGTACATTTTTAAATTGTACATTGAAAATTGTAAATTGTTGCGCTCACTAACCCCCATTCAGATTTCACATTCTCTAAACATGGTAATGTGCCGTGTTTTTAAAATATCACCAAGTTACGGAATATTGGATGATATTATTACGAATGGTGTTTTGTAATCGGGTTGCCATGCATTTCTGTTTGAATAGATCATTTTACGATTACCATACAGATAGTTTCGGTCCGGCCGAATTTTTGACAGCATTTTCGCCGAAAACGAATTTTCAATGAAACTCAGATTTTAGGCCGATAACGAAAACGAAACCGAATTTTCGGTCGATCTCTAGTTAGCATATTAATTTTCTATTCTTAAAAACATTTGAGTAATGAAGAAAAACAATTACGTCATAAGGGCGGCAAAATGATGCTCGCCTCAGGCGGCAAAATGTCCAGCGCCGGCCCTGATTAAATGTTAAATAATAATGTATCAGATCTTAAAGACTAATTAAAATGTAATTAAATTCGTATTTTAACTTTATTATATCATAGACTATCTCATAACATCTTCATCGAAAAAATAAAATATATTTTGACAAAATGTAACATAACATGTTCTTTCATAAAACATTAGGAAATTTATAATGCCATTTATTATAAAAATCGTGTGTCAAGCATAAATTATGAAACACTTTCCAATATTTCCAGAATTATTTAAAAATACTTCACTGCTTAATAAGGTAAATAAGGTCGGTTTAGAAAACGCATAACAAAGTTTTAAAACAGGATTCAGCGATCCCCATCCATCGTCGGAAAAGTGCTTCAATTCTTTTATGCAGCCGTATATTTGACCTACAGATTTATATATATTTTACATAGCATGTTAAAATTTAGTCTAGTAACAAAACACATAATAGAGGGAACTTGCCGTTAGTAATTTTTATCATAAAACTGAAAAATATTTGCATTTTTTTAAACCCCTTGAAACCTTTGTATATCACACATATTTTCAGGGCCGTAGCAACCGCCCCCATACCCCCCCCCACACCAAATGGGGGGGGGAGCTGGGAAAGTCAGGGCCCAGTAGTAAGCTATTGTACCTTTCAGCCGAATAATGAAGTTTTTTGAACTTTTAAAATTATTTTTTTATGTATTTTTAATATCATTTTATTTTGTTTTATCGAAATTCATTTTTTTATTTGTCAAAGATCTTGGTCAGATTTAGAAATAGAAAACAGATATGTGCTTTCCTTCCATATCCACCATTCTTTATAAAGGTTTTTGAAGGCTATAAATTCTATTTAAAATATAAAATGGCATTTTAGTCTTTTTGGGGGGCGCCTATCAATGAACGAAAAAAAATGAAACCAATGGTTCAAAACTTCTTTAATACTATTACTTCCTTCAACCAAAACACATATCGCTTTCTTTCTACAGTAACCATTCTTTTTAAAGGTGCCCAGATGAAAGAAATTTTGCAGACTCTAAATTCTTTTTGAATTGTCTTTTTTAGGGCCCCTATAAAAGTGCGGAAAAGTTGAAGCCCAAGATTCAAAACTTTCAAGACCATTTTTTTTTTATTCAAATTTTTAAAAAATATGCTTTTTAATCTCGTCGAGAGAACCAATAAGTTTCAAAACTTCCTTAATACTATTACTTCCTTCAACCAAATGTGCATCCTTTCTATAGTCATTATTCTTTTTAAAGTTGCCCAGATGAAAGTAATTTTGCAGGCTCTAAATTCTTTTTGAATTGTCTTTTTTAGGGCCCCTCTATAAACGTGAGGAAAAGTTGGAGCCCAAGATTCAAAATTTTAGGCCCATTTTTTTTATTCAAATGTTTTTAAAATATGATTTTTAATCTCATTGGTAACCCCAATAAGTTTCAAAACTTCCTTAATAGTATTACTTCCTTTAACCAAATGTGCTTCCTTTTGATAGTCACCATTCTTTTTAAAGGTGCCCAGATGAAAGAAAGTTTGCAGGCTCTAAATACTTTTTTAATTGACTTTTTGGGGGCCCCCTATAAAAGTGAGGACAAGTTAGAACTCAAGATTCAAAATTTTTAGGCCAATTTTTATTATTCAAATGTTTTAAAAATATGCTTTTTAATCTCGTTGGGGGCCACTATAAGGCTCAAAACTTTCTTCATACTATTACTTCTTTTAACCAAAACAGACATGCCCTTTCTTTCTATAGCTACCATTCCTTTTTAAAGGTGCCCAGATGAAAGAAATTTTCCACGCTCTAAGTACTTTTTAAATTTTCTTTTTTGGGGCCCCTCACTGTAAAAAAAATCCATGGACTTTCCGTTTTGGAAAACGCAACTAGTTGCCTTTTCCGAAACGGAATAGATTCCTTTTGAGAATGAGAAGTTTTAATTTACATCACGATTAGTTTCACATCTGCAATGAAAGTCACATCTTTATTACCAAAAAGATTGCTTGTTGTAAATTAAAACTTTTCATTCTCAAAAGAATCTATTCGTTTCAGAAAAGGCAACTAGTTGCCTTTTCCAAAACGGAAAGTCCATGGATTTTTTTTACAGTGCTCTTAAAAGTGAGGAAAAGTTGGAACTCAAGATTCAAAACATTTAGGCCTAATTTTTTTTTCAAATGTTTAAAAAATATAGGCTTTTTAATCTCGTTGGGGACCCCAATAAGCGGGCATCTATGTGCATTGCATATGCCGCCTATCCCCTTATGTTCGACCTGTTTCTTTTTTAACGTTTCATTTCTCTTGTCTCGATAAATTACTTATGTTAACTATACATAAATAATATTGTGTAATTATTCTACTAGCTGAGCTTCGCCCGCTTCGCTGGTTGTTTTTTAAAAAAAGAACCTACTGTTTGGAGTTCATTGGGAGCTTCACTGTCTTTCGCAACGTAAACCCGTTCCGGATATTCCCGCTCCGATCTTGAACCAAACAACCATTGAATTACTGTAAATTTTTTTTCGATAAAAGTGATAGTGTCCGGATAAAAGTAAATTTACCAGCATCGTAGCTCACGTTGCTACAGGAACCAATTTGTTATTTTTCCACTTCAGCTTAATTATGACAGCAGCAAAATCTACTGGATAATTCTTCGGTTTCAGGAAAAAAATGTAAAAAAAAAAAAAAAAAAAAAAAAAAAAAAAAAACTCGCAAAACGCGAAAAAGAAGTAAAAATCTCATAAAAAAATTGGACAAAAATTCAAAAATCGCCGAGAGAAAATTGGAGCCAAAAGATTGAAACTGGAATGTTAAAAAATCACCGTGAAAGACAAAAATAAGCTAAAAATCACATAAAATGTTCGTAAAAAATTCAGAAATCGCTATGGATAAAATTTTCGATATTGAGCTAGAAGACTGAAGGCTAATTCCTTTTAGGGATGTCAAAAATCCGCGCCGCAGAGGGCAAAATTTACTATATTGGCATTGGGATAAAAGATTGAAACCGGATTTCCTTCACACTCTCAAAAATAAAAAAAAACAGTGAATTGAAGGGGTTTTTTTTGTTTAAACAAACAAAAAATGCTTTAATTTGCCCATTTTCCTCAAAAATATAGAAAACTCACCAATCTAACGTAAAAATTACCTAACATCCTTACTAAATATAAAGATGCATTTTCATCAAATCAAATCACAGGAGTGTTCCTCCAACTGTGCTGCATTGTACTTTTCCCTATTAGAAATTGAACTTTTAAGCATGACTTTTTTCTTCATAACACGAAGAAGTCGCCAATCAAAGATCAAAATTTCTAGAAATTTTCCTTTCTAAAGACCTTCTATCCAAAGGTTTTTTTTCTTTTTACTAGGGGGCTCGGCCCCCTACGAGCTACGCTCTCCAACCCCCGTCCAGACACCGCAGGCTCTAAATACACGCTAATTTGATCGGATTTAAAAAGATTTCGAAAGCTTGAATTATAATTTAAAAAACAGTGCCGATCTCCCTATAAACGAATTTCTATTCATTTCTCTTTGATTGGGGAATTTTAACGCCAAATCCGCTGCGGTACTACTTGATTATCCCGTCGACCAATTTCGCCAAATTATATAAATCGCCAAACCACTCGCCAAATTATACAAATTGACATAATTTTTATTTTAAATAACGAAAGAACAAATAAATTCGTACGACATTAATAAAAATACAAATAAAACGTCGAAATAAAAATAACTTGATGACGTAGACACGTGTAACAACATTTCAAAATAAGCTAATATAAAAGGAATTAAGTAAACAGAGTCTTTGTCTCCTGGTATTTTTTAACAAAGCGAAAAGAAAGTTCTTTTAAATGAGACATTTTAAATTAATCGTTTTTAATCTGACGTAATTTTGACCAAGCTATTCTTTCTCTTTTAAATAATCGCGTGAAAGTACTTTTGTTAGCAATGAAATATTATTTGCGCTTTCCTAACAAAAATAGTTGAAAATATCCTCTCAAAATATTAAATAAATGTCTAGCGCAATTTCTAAATGTAAACTTTTTTGCAATATTATTTTGTGTTCATTTTATGTAATAACTATAATGTGACGTAAATATGACGTAATTTCTTCTAAGACTTCTAACGCATGTTTAATGAATTTATTATTTTACAATATCCTTTCTCTTTTAAAATTCACGTGTATACTTTTTATGACGTAATTTTTAATAAGTTCCTGCTTTTTATACATAATTATTTAATTCTAATTTGAAAGTTTTTTTCCTGTTTATAATAGTCACATGTAAATAAATTTTTAATTTGAAGCAAACATTATTGCTTGCGATTTTTGTACAGTTGGCAACAGTTTAAATTAGTACAATTTTCTGAAATCTGTAAAAAATATCTCTAGAAATGCTGAAAATTTCAATTTAAAATAGAAATAAAACCTGAAAAAATGAGTCAAAATAAAAAAAAATTAATGCAATCTGCACTCCGGCAAATTCTAACGCATAAAATGATCTAAAAATGATTACACTGCCTTGTATAGTTTTTGCTGCTATAAAACTTTTTTGTGGAACGATTTTGTCCAACTTTAGCATTAAATATCTCTTAAAATAATTCTTCGATTTGAAAACTGTCTGCATCAGCGTGTTTATCAAACATTTTTGTATAAAACCACTGATTTTCATATTTTTGTATGCATTATTTTTCTCAATATTAACGAAGAAAGACCTCCGTTCACAAAAAATTCAAAACCGGCGGCGGTGACAGCGGTAGTTACTTTTTTTTAGAATAGAGAGAAATTTCAACTTGGGTGGCAATTTTAAACTGGAGAAAACCAGAAAATATGAAAACGGCATACCAAAAGTAATTTTTTTTTTTTTTTTTACTTTGTAAATCTGTACATATATATATATATATTTAATAAAAGGCAACAGTCAGAGCTGGAAAAAAACTTGTTTTAAGTGATTATTTTCTGCTTAAAAAAATCTGTCTGGGCCACGCGGATGGCATTGTCAAACTGAAGAGAAAACTGAGTATACGAAAACGACTTCCATATTTTTTATTTATTAATTTTATTTATGAGCAATATTTAGCGGTTTATAACATTTATAAAAGGAATTCAGTTTCAAACTTTTTTGCCAAATTTCGTCCTTAGCTGTTTTTAAATTTTTCGAGAATTTTTGTATGATTTTTAGCTTTTTTTCACTTTTTTCTGGCAGTTTTTTTAACATTCGTAAAAAAATAAACCCGGTTTCAATCTTTTAGCCCAATATAATAAAGTTTGCTCTCTGTGAACTTCGAATTTTTCTATGCAATTTTATCGTTCTTTCGCGTTTTTCGGCGATTTTTTTGACATTTTTTTCCTAAACGGAAGAATTCTCAGTTAAAATTTGCAGATGCTTTGATTAAATTAACGTTGTAAGAATATCAAATCTGTTTCTGTAGCAACGCGAACGAAATGTTGAAAATTTGAATTTAATCTGGGTCTAAATAAAAAATTGCAATAATTCAAAGTTCGTTCAATTCGAGATCGGAGCGGACATAGCCCGTATGGTTGTACGTTGCCGAAAGCAGGGCAGCCCAACTAGAAATTCGTTCAATTTGAAGTTCGTTTTGGAAAAACCGACCAGCGAAACTCCGCTGGTGTTGTTATAAAATGGAACTCGGGTGGAAAATTAAATATAGATATTTCTCTAAAATGTTACAGGGGTCCCCGAAAAATATGTTTCGAGGGGGGGGGGGGCTCAAAGACCTTCCTGCGGCTCTGCATATTTTTTTTAACAAAAAAAAAAAAAAAACTTTCAAACTACTGAAATCACATTTTTAAATATTATGATATCATCCATAAGCGGTTATTTATGCAGTTCTTTGTGTCGCCCTGTATCTTATTTTATTAATGTTCTACAAACATCTCGTAGTAAACTAAATTTAGTTCATCTTTCAAAATAATAGCAACAGTGGTACAGAGTGTCCATAAAATAATGTGGGGTGTTATTATTTTTTTATTTATTTATTTAATCAAAGATTATGTATGCTCTTTGTCCATTGAAATGCTAAATTAAGTTAATTTGGATGTTAAAACCTTACTTATACTGTTTTCTAAAGTTAGTTGATGATAAGTTTTGCAATATCTCAGCTTTAGATTATATGAATTGTAAGCCTAAATTCATATAAATGATTTGATACTATTAAAATAAATATATTTAAGAAAAGGATGAAGAAAAAAATCACTAAGGTATCTAGTTTTCAGCGGACAAATGCTGCGACATAGAACTGAAATGTTGACACCGCGTCTGAGCCCCCCCCCCCCCTAAAAAAAAGCTCTTCTTGTGCCTCACCACTCAAAAGGTTCTTTATAACAATTTTGGGATTTTGAAATAAATTTAGAATTTACATTAAGGATTTCTAGAAACATTTTCTCTAAACATTTTGCTTATTTATTCTTAAAATAAATGGATTCACTTTACTTTAACTGCATAAAATCCTAAGGGATCGGAAAACTTCTACAGTTTAGACAGGTTTCAGTGTTAGGAGGAATAATTATATGATACTCCTTTCGCCGGAACCACGAAATTTTTCTCAAGACAGGACTCTGTGCATTCTATAGGTTTCATTTTAACAGGTTTTATTGTATTTTATTACACAGAGTTAAGCGTTTCAACATTTTGATAATAAGGAGGGGAAATTTGGTAAGAACCAAAACATTCATTCTTTTAAGTTGAACTTCGGAAAACCGGAACATTAAAGAAATGTGTCAGGATATCCGGACATTAAGCGTAACGCTGAGTCTGTCTCGGAAAAACTCGTCATCTTAAAAATTGCAATGTTACAGTCAGTAGTATTTTTGACTATTAATCTTAATAATAAATTTTTACTCATTTTAATTAAAATTTTTCATTAAATTAACAAGTTTAGTCTCGATCAGGGTTTAATTAATATTTTCCAACACACACATTTGCACGCACACAAAGAACTTATGAGGTTGGGGGCCTGGGCCCACCCCACAAAATAATTCTAGTTACGCCTATGCTTCTACTATGAAAGCAGCAGAGAGACTCAAATGCTTTCATAGTAGAAGTACGTCTTTTTTGCGCCTGACGAAGAAAGACTCAGATCTTTCGAAAGGCCTAGCTCAATTAAAAGTTTTTGATAGTGTTTTAAGAAGTTCTTTTGTTCTTATTCATTCACACCAGCTTCAACTTATTTTTTTTTTTCAATTAATGTAACATTTTGCAAGAGTAATATTTGAAAAAAAGCTACTTAAAACATTTTTTAAGAGGTTTGGTTTTATAAAAGGCATTTCTAAGTAATTGGGGCTATTTTCGGACCAAAAGAGGCCTGGCACAAAGTAGCCCCGAAATACTAGTTTTCATGCTAGCTTTATGAAACGTAAACATATTCTACCAAAATAAAAAGTTAAAGGAAAATTATGATCACACATGGGTTAAGGTTACTAAAGGTAATATTTTGACACTTACATTATTTGTACTTCTTATCAAGATTACTTCACAATAGAAAGTTTGGAGAGCTAAAATCTACACACGAAAACAGTTGTTTACAAGCACATTCAGTGTTGCCATTAAAAAAATTAAATTGCCCCCAAACTATTCAAATACTCTATAGTAGAGTATAAATTATTTTTCAAGGGCAAAAACTCCAAATTATCTTATATTGTTTGTTCAATACAAAGAATAAAATCTTTTTTTATGGGCTGGACCAAAGTAACCCCGCAAGGAGCAAAGTAGCCCCGATCGACGCTACATAGATTTTCGTACAAATTGTCAGGCAAATGAGGTATGTAATCTATTTTAAAATTTTCGCGAACAATTCCATAGGGAGATATTTTAACATCTTCGCGCTCTTGGTCAAATATGTGGACGTTTAGTTTTTTATAATTATAATTGCTGTCAATAATAAAAATACAAACATTTGATAAAAACTTATTCACTCACAATCCATCAACAAGAGAAGTGAAATTTTTATGGTTTGGCTATGGATGTAAGTTACAGAGATATAAAAAAAAAATCGTGAAGTCATTTTTCTACAGTCAGTTTTGTTCGATTATTTGAACAAGTCGTTAATATTGGATAAAAATAATATCAGCCAATATTAAATATATTAAGTTTTAATAATTTGTAGAAATGTAAGAAAGAAATTTACTGTTAGTTTTTTTATTTTATAAGAAATCATTTCACTCATAGATTACCATTAACGCTCAGCAGCCACAAATGTGGACGTTATTATTCTTTTGTGTGTGTGTGTGTGAATTTTTATTGTTTTTTCATTCCTATTAATATAAAATGAATAGATCATAAAAAACTTAAGTCATTTTTTTTCTTCTAATTATAAAAAAATCGTCCCTGAAAAGATTACGGAAATGTGAAAGGGTGTAATCAATGGCGGATCCAAGGGGAATGTCACGGAGGTCGTGACCCCCCACCCCCTTACGGGAACGAAGAAAATTTCTAAAGGAAATTTAAAAAATGAAATGTACATTAAATTCTTTCATATTTATCACTTGCTCAACAATGAGAATCTTTCTGACTCTTTTAAAACTTTACTTAAATCCAAAGTGGGTAATTTCTATGAAGTCATTTTTAATCTCACAGGCACGGCAATTTGCAAGTGCACTTGTAAATGAACAAATGTGATTGATTAGCGTTTTCCATTTTTCTATAAAAGGCAAAGCATCTGTCGGGAAATCTCCGTAAACTGTGGGATTTTAAACTGAATTTCAATCCGCGACAGCCAATTGCTCCCTCATGACAGCATTTTTGTAACCGTCAAGTCCTATAAATGTGCATAAAATGCTCAATTTTTTGAATGATTCTTTGCCTTTCTAAGGAAATGGGAAATTCTTACATTTCTTGGTATCTGAGTAAAATGTGTATATTTTATATTTTTGCGAATATTAATGCAATTTTATTGTATTTACGAATGAAAATAACTTGCCAAAAGTATAAAAAAAATTAGACATTTTGGATGTGGGGATAACCTCCAATATAAAAGTTGCTTATTAAGAGATGTAACCCCCCCCCCCCCCTTCCAATAAAAAAGGAGACATGACCCGCCTCTAATTGGAGGGCTGGATCCGCCCTTGGGTATAATAATAAATATTGCGGCTATGTAATCAAGCATTAGTAGCTACGGAAGGTCCAGCCAAACGATTTCATTGCGTCAGAATTTCATCATTTTTAAATATATTTCTGGGCACATACACTAGTGTTCAGAAGGTCGCGTTTGGTTACTCTAGCTTTTTATTTACTTACTTATTTTACTTTGTAGGTTTAACTTTCGTAAAACTTGGCTAATTCCCACGAAATTCAAATATTTTGTTAGTGTATAGTACTATTTTACGTTTTTAAAATATTCAATAAGTAGATGGACGTTAATAGTTGATCGTGTATATATATATATATATAATATAATAAATAAATAAATAATTATATATAGATATATACACGATCAACTATTAACGTCCATCTACTTATTGCATATTTTAAAAACGTAATATATATATATATTACAGGGACGCGTCAAAAAATCAATATCAGGTCGTCCTGAACATGAACGGTACTGGAAAGGTTTTTTTTTTTTTTTTTTTTTTTTTTTATGAATGTGGGCAATAGTAAATGTTTGTTGCAAAAATCTCTCTGTTATGCTAAATCAGTTTCTCTAAACTACGCCATTTACCGTGCAGTAAATGAATAAAAACTAGGAAATCAACAATTTTTAATAAATGATTTTTAAAAAAGTGAAAGAACCTCGTGGGTTAACCCTTTGAGGGGCGGCGGGATATATTTTATACAACATAATTTTAATCAAGTTTCGGATCAGAAACTGTTAATTAAGTTTTACTTTTATAACTTTGGAGATAAAAAGTTGTAAAATTGCTTTTCCTTATTTTGAAATAAAAATTTTCGAAAATTCCGGTGGGAATTCAACATTACAGAAACACAATTACTTGCCCTTGAAAGGGTTAAGAAACAATAGGTTGAAGTCAGTTTTATTTCATATTTAAAATGTACTTGTTTAAATAAAATGGTTTAACATAAATTGGAAATGTTGAAATAAAATTTTAATTTTTGTTTGTTTAAAAAGATCTGATAAGTTGAATGAAAAAAAAATATTCTTCTTACCGCAAAATCAATGGAAATATGGTTTCGTAAGACAGTTCTTTTTTCCTTATAGATTATTTTGCGTACGCAACATAATAATTTAATTACTGGCAACGGGATTCCTCCTTTTATAGAAATTATTAGAAAATTGTTTTGAATTAAATTGATGGATTAAATTTTGCTGCAAATAGTGATCGGCCGATTACGAAATTCCAATTTTCCGACTGGTTGCATCAAATTAGTTGATTAAAGTTTTGTATAAATAGAGACCGCCGGCTACAAAATTCCTATCTTCTAAACTCCTATTAAAGTGTCGCTGTACTGGAATTTCGACTATGTGAAATTCTGTGTGTGTAACACTGATGGTTTTTCGTTACTATTACGCATATCCAGTCTCTTGAACAGTGGCGTAGCAATTTAAAAATTATTGGAAGGTCTCAAATAGTCCCTCTCAAGCTATGAAAATATTTAAACAATTATTATTAAAAATTCCTAAATATTTAAAATAATAACTAATTATTCAAATTAATTGTTAATATCGTTAATATTAAATAAAAAAATTAATTAATGTGAATATCATTAATTAAAAGCTTAGTAGGTAAATAATAATCTTTGAAATATAGCATTAAAACGATTATATTATTGACGATGATATTAATTTTTATGTTAAAAAGTCGTTATTTTGAAAAGAGAATACTTGAGTCTCATGAGCCATTCTTTTTAGGGTTCCGTACTTAAAAGGTAAAAACGGAACCATTATCAGATCACTCCTGTGTCTGTCTGTCTGTCTGTCACAGTCATTTTACTCGTAAACTATGGAATGTGGAAAGTTCAAATTCGGGGAAGTAATAGAGACTATCGACCCACATATTTTCAGACTAATAAACATTCATAAATATATTTAGTAAAAAAGTAGAGGGGGTAATTATGCTACTTGAAAAAAAAATCTTTTCTTTGCATATCATGTTGGGTATCCTGTGAAAGCTTTTGTAACGCTGAACTCAAAAATACATTCCTTTTAATTTTAGGTATTATATTTTCAAAGATATTGTTGAAAATGTAGCGCAAAAATATGTTGCCCCCATCTAATTCCGAATCGACCGAAACTAAAATTATGAAAAAATTAGAGGTAGTAGACGTTAATGTAAACCTTGCCGGAAAATTATAGCGATTACCCTAGGTCACATAGTTTTTGAGCAATTAACATTTTTCTGTTATACACAAATTTCGATTTACGGGCATTCAGAAAAATTGTTGAGCATCGCTGAATATACCTATCGTTGCAGAAGAATAAAAGCATTGTTGATAATGATTTTCGAAAAAAAAAATCATCGGTAATTAGCCGAGATATTAACCCTTAAAGGTACGGTCAGTTTGGACATACACAAGGACATAGGCGGCGTACTCTATGCCTAGTTAACAACTTTTAATGATATATATGTGTAATATAATGTCCAGTAACACTATAAAAGCAATAAACATCAGATTGTTAAAAACATACTAATTTAAGGGGTCTCCGGACTCTAAAAAGTGGAAAAAATGAAAAAAAAGACATTTTTTCAACATTTAATGTCATAAAATGTATATGATTTTAATTGGGATAAAAAATTGCAAGATACAGAATTAGTATTTCTAAGGAGCACGAAACTGTTAGACATTTGTCGAACAAAAAATTGGCATAACAGTTTACGCGCAGGATTACAAAATAAATATTGCAACTAGAATGAAAATGTTGGCGCTTACTTTACTTCAGATTGGAATAATTTCCCTGAACTTAAATAAATTTGTATTTAAAGCATTTTTATATTGTTAATGCAATGTTGCATTTAGCTAATACAAAATTTTGAAAATTTCAACAGTAAAATCACCAAAAAAAAATATTTTTTTGAACAATAAAAAGGAAATTTTAGGTTCAGTTTATACAGACTAACATGAAATATATGCTTTGAAAATTTCATGAAAAAATATTCAGAAGTTTTTGAGGTATCCTGCGCGTTATGCCCCCCAAAACGCCATTTGGAAAATAATGACTTTAAAGTTTCGGAAACGCCGCTTCAATTATTGAGCGGGTATAATTCTAAAAGCCAAAACTTCTGTTCTACTGGGAATTTCAAGGAAACAATTATATCAAAATATTCAGAAAAAATAGGAGTTTAACATCTAAAAAAAAAATTAAAATTTCTTAAATTTTGAAGCTTTAAGAGTCCTGCGACCACTTAATCCTTTCCGACACGGAGCAATTATAAACCTATGACACAATGAACTGACACCAGAATTTATAAACGAATTTATTAGAAAATGCGAACTTGCTTATTTTCACGTACATGATAAAAGGAAAATTTTAATTAAATATTCTTGGTGCCGTCTGTCTGTTTTGGAATTAAAATTAGGTGTCAGTTTTTTAAGGGCATCGCCCTCGAAAGATTTAATTAGAATGAATCGCATAAATACTGTGGGATTCGCAATATTTTGCATTAATTGTGTCTCTCAATACGCCTCGAGTGACTTTAAAAGTTAATTAAACACCTATCTGGAAAAACGCGGCACTGACCAAGGCGGCGTTGCAACTTTGAGACCTCAATTCGAAGCGCGCTTAGCACAATGCCAAATTTAAACTTTGAACAAAGGTTTTGTTTTAGCTACACTGTAGAAATAAAGGTTATTACTACGCTGAATTTAGTTTCATGAAATGCCAAATGAAGTTTAACTATGCACTGCTTTTATTGTCAGTACCGAATTAAGTTCATCATAAACAGATTAGGATAATATTAAAAAAAGAGTTATACGAATAGCTATACTTGATATTATTTAGGTTCCATATCTCTTTGAACTTTCATGGTATACCCATTGTACCGTCGTATAAGAACTCACTTAAGAAAGATTCTTAATTAGAAATTAAAAGAACTTGGCGTTCGCTTTTTTTTTTCAGAGTTTTATTAGACGACACGGGACACACACATAACAAGCACACGTAATATTTACACGGCAAAAAGTTAATCTTTTTCGGACCGAGACGCTCCTTTCGGCAGGACCGAGAACTCGACCGTCTGGGTTCGTGTCACAACAGATACTGTCTTCTCTACGGGGCCTTGTTTTTCTGAGATCAGTTTGTCTCCTAGATACCCCACGTGAGGTCTTGACTCATCTTAGTCAACAAGTTCAGTTTATAACATTTCTACGCAGCACTTTTTCTCCAGATATTTACATGATTAAAACTGTTACATGTTCCATCTGGTTTTTGGTGAAACAGTGACATGTGAAGTTATAGAAGGCATCTGGAGGTTCCAATTAACGATGTTTATTTCGTTAGGGGCATCTGGTCTCTGAGTCCTCAGATAAAACGTCACACCATTTACACTTTTCTAATATATACAGTTATACCCAACCTACGTTGTATAGTTTTTACAAAGTCTTAGTATTCTTTTAGCAACTTTTTTTTTCTTTTAAATACAATTACAAATTTATATATTTATTCTACGGAACCCTCTGTGCGCGAGTAATGCTCGCTCTTGACCGTTTATTTATTTTTTTTTATGCCGCTGCTCTTAGCTCATTACCAGACAGGCCGCAAATTCCCCTGACTTGCATTAATCCTATGGGTGTGGAATACATTCGTATTTTTCAAATTTATCGCTAGAAAATGAAAATTTTTTAATTCATCTTTCTGTGTACTTCTCTCAAATGCTGTTTCTTTGCTTTTGCCTGGGTGAAATATTTCCAAAATATAAACTTTAAATTTATATTTCAAGTATTAAAATCTTTGTAAATCTGCCGAGTTGTGAATAAAGTTTTAACACTTAAAATTAAATTAAATATATGTTTTAGAAATATTTTCTCAAGTGAAAAATGAAGAAATACAAGTATTCTTTAAAGAGAGTATACAGGAAAAAGAAGTTAAAAATTTTAATTTTCTGATCAGAAAAAAAAAAACGAATACATTAGAAGCCGATCCAAAGTACCCAACAACGTTTGAAAAACATTGAAAATTGGGATATATCGATTGGATTTCATTTTTAAAACGTTTTGTAAATGATGTAGGCTATACTAGAGATAAGAGTAATATTCGAGAAAGGAATTTTAGAACTATCTGATGATAAGCCTTAACACTGTACCTGTTTATTTGTAATTGGAAAATGTCTGATGAATGATGCTATATAGACAAAGTAGTGAATATGAAGTATAGTAGTGAATAAATCAAAAAGGGATAGAGGGTCTTAAGGTCATCAAGGTTGGCCAAAGTATTATACGCGTGCCTCTTAAGGTACCTGGAGCAGGGACGTAGCTACAGGGGGTGTGTGGGGGGGTGCGACACCCCCCCACTTCGGTAAACATCATATACATTCGGTAATTTCACTTTCGTACAAAAACTGCCTCCTTCGGCTCTGATTTTTTTTCTTTTTTTTAAGAATTTTTAAAAACATATTACAAAATTTATTACAAAACAGAAAACAATGTCAAAACGTATTTAAAATTATTAAACATTTTCTAATTAGAAACTTCCTTTCTCTTTGCTCCATGGGTGTAAGAAGGGGAGGGGTCAATGATACAGTATCCCTTTAAAAGATTAAATGTACCTTCTTCCTATTTCTATGCATTATCCCTGTAAGCTAGGGGTAGAGAATATCTTCGCATCTTCCCTTCATTCAAGAAAGGAATCTGGAGAAAAAGGCCTTGAGGGTAAATGCGTACACTCCTTGACCAATGCAAATGAAATTAGAAGGCCAGACTTCTTGTTCGTTAAAATTCGTTTTGCTGGACTCTGAAAGCTATGGGGGGTGGATATTTCGCGGGTTTTTCGGGGAACAGGATGTCGCCAGATGTTTACTGTTGTATTGTCTGTTTTTCAAAGCAAAAAATAAGAGAGAACCGGGAATTTTTTCTTATGAAAAATTAAAACGGTGTAATAAAATTACATCAGCTACTAAGGATGAACCGAATAGTGATTATGACCGAATACCGAATATTTGGCCTACAGGCGAACCGGATACCGAGTATTCGACTAGGCGAGTAGTAACTATTCGGCCAAATACCAAATATTCGGTTGGTCGAATATTTTAAAATTTTATTAATTAAAAAAGTTTCATATTTCATGGCTTCTTCTGGTGAATTAAACCAAGTAAATAATTTTTTTTTTTAATTCTAAAACAAACAACTCAGCAAAAAATAACTTTTCTACCGAATATTCAGCCTACAGGCGAACCGTATACCGAATATTCGGCGAGCCGAATTAACTGTTAGGCAGAATACCGAATATTCGGCCAGCCGAGTAGTAACTATTCGGCCAAATAGCCGAAACTAGCCTTTTTTGCGCCCGGGGCAAACATGAATTTTGACGCCCCCGCCCTTTCTTCCTCAAAGTACATTTACAAAGAGAATTTTACTAATTTTCTAATGGCCGACTTATTTTAAAATAAAAAATATGTAATACTGAACTACGTAAATTGAATGTGACGTTTGTTGCAATTATGGTTCGTTCACATAAAAGAATTCGCATGTATTACCGGCTATTTGCAGTGTTTGCTTATACAGTAGAGTTCCGATTATCCGAGTCCCGCTTAACCGAGTTTCCGCTTTAACCGAGTTATTTTCTTCTGGTGGACTGATGGCTTTCATTATTATGAAACAGTCATTATAAATGAAGTGTTAGGTGAAGATGAAAGAGCAGCCGTAAAAAGTTTGAACTCTGATTTTCTGGTCTGAATGGGGGGGTGGGGGGGGGGGGGGGGGGGAAGGACATAATTTAAAAAAAAAAAAAAAAAAAAAAAAAAAAAATGGCCATTTTTGTTTTCATTCAGACCAGAAAATCAGAGTTCAAACTTTTTACGGCTGCTCTTTCATCTTCACCTAACACTTCATTTATAATGCCTGTTTCATAATAATGAAAGCCATCAGTCCATCAGAAGAAAATGATCTATTCCAAAGTATAATCCTTCATTTGACGCCCCTTTGTTCTGGCGCCCGGGGCACATGCCCCCTCTGCCCCCCTCCCTTAGTTTCTGCCCTGCAAATACCAAGTACACGGCTGGTCGAATATTTTTATATTTCAAAGATTAAAGACATTAAAATGTTAAATTTTAAAATAATTTTACATAATATTTAATGTAGAAACTTACATCTTGATAAACAAGAACGTTTTACAAGTAAACTTTATACATGAAAAAAATCTGCTTTGAGGTATTTAAGAAGAGAAGTTTAAAATTTTATTAATTAAAAAAATTTGATATTTCATAGCTTCTTCTGGTGAATTAAACCTAGTGAATGTATATATTTTTTTTAATTCTAAAACAAACAACTGAGCAAAAATAACTTTTCTACTATCTTTGATTTAGCAGTTAAGTTTTTAAATGCATCTTAGATCAGTGTTTCGAATGGGCGATTATTTTTAGAAATTGTAAACATACACATTGTTCCTAAAAAAATTGTAACAAACTTTCAACAGAGATCAAGACAAAAAAATTTTGAACAAGAAACAACACCTCACTCCATTTATTCCATCAAAATTACAGTATATTCAGTCAAAAATTCTGGGTGTGCATGTGCAAGTACAAGCCGAAACTGAATTTTCGTTCACAGCTTTATCAGTAAATGAAGATATTTTTGCAAGATTTGTTTCATATTAATTTAGTTCGTATTAAATGTGATGATTTCATTGAAAATGACTGAATTTTGGTCTGTGACACAGTATAAATACTATAAATTGCATTCTGAATAAAGGAATGTCTACCTCATAGTTGTTTAAATATGAAAAGTGGCAATTTCCAGCACTTCTCATCAGGATATTATATTTGACAGAAATCAAAGCAAGTTTGTTAAACATATATATAGCTGAGATATCTTCGTTAGGGTTAACAAATGAAAATCCAAGTTTGACCTCGAATGAGATGAGATACACTTTATTTATAACTGAATAAGTGGATTGCGATTATGGTTTCTTCTGAGCAAAATTTGTCTTTCTTGATGTGCATTATCAACCCTGAAAGTTTTTCTGTTATGATTAGAAGCTCCCTTTTTTTATGAAAAAGCAAGAAACAGATTATTTACTAGAAAAGGTTCAGGAACTTGCAATTTTACATTGTTAATTCCTATGAAAATCCCCATTAATGGTTAGTTTTCTTAAGTAATATTTTACAAAAAGCAAATAATGTAAAAACATTCTCTTAATATGATTAACTCTTAAATATGATTCTGTTTCTAATTATTATGAATATCTTTATAAGTTGACAGTTAAAAACTGAAATTGTGTAAGATTTAAAACTGTTTTTTAAGTATTTGGTTTGGCCGAATATTCGGTACATCCCTATTAGCTACTATATGCAATGGTATATTGTATCTTCGAAAAATTAAAAGTTTCTTGAAAAAATTATTTTTAAAAAATGCGGGAAAAAAATCCTTAAGGGTGTTTTCAAATTAAAACAGCTACTTTCTAAGACATTTCTGAATTCATTTTTGTTCGGAAATTGGCAGGTGTTGCTATTCAGAAACTATGTAGTCAAAAGACGTTTTCCATTTTTTGGTAAACGCAGAAGATTTTTCAGAAAATATTGTCAAAGTTGGCGTTTTGAACCGAATTTCGGACACGGTAGCTCAAGAAAGGCAAAAAACTTGTCGTCAAGTGACCACAATCGCTTATAACGCAATAAGTAATTTTATCAAAAAATGTAAAACTAGTTTCCATTGTATTCCGCTTCAACAGTCAGGCCTGCCAATATGCTTAAAAATGAGACAGACAATTTTGCGTTGTTCAGTAGGAAGCTCGAGAACCGCTTTAAAGAAAAATAATAATAAGATAGAGAACTATAAAATAGTGGATTTTTTTCCTTTGTAACTTAATATAAACCGACGATATGTTTTAAGATCTGGATCTGTTCTTGTAACGGGGTAGTGGAGGGTATACGTAGATATACGCCATATACCCTCTCTCTGGATTTTTTTTAAGAAGCTCCGCATACCTTCTGCTTCTCAAATAAAGCATTAGCGTATACTGTATCCATGAATGTTCATAACTTTAGCCTATACCCTTTGTTTTTTTTTACGACTGCAACACTGGTCTTTGTCATTCAGTTCGAAAAGATACTTTTTATTTATGTTTTTAAACTTGTTTTAAAATCATCAGTTGTATTGATATATAAAGACAAGTGCATTGGTGATATGCATTAATCTTTCTTCTAATTGGCGTTTTGAGACATACAATTACTTTCTGCTGCAAAAACTTAAATCAATTTTTTTCTTTGTTTTCTGAAATGAAGAGATCTCAAAGTTAATTTAAATTAATTAAAAAAATCCTTTGACTTGAACCAGGCTAATTCATGTAACAAATCAAAGCTATACACCTCACAAAAAAATGCAAGCAAAGTAATTTTGTAGAAAATAAAATAATTTTCCACACTGTCTACCCTCTCTCCCCTTCCCCTTCTCTATTAAAAAAAAAAATCTTTTTGTGTTCAAAACTCTTTTTTTTTTATTATTGCAAATTAAAATAACAATATTTAATTTTTTTATACTTATGCTCAATTGCTCAACATGATATTTGTCTATTTCAATACTGAATACTTTCTATTTCTATGTTACGAGTTCCAGCTTAGAAATTCAACAGAAAAAATATCCTACAAATAAAGTGCAGCTTTGATTAGCCACATTTTGTGGTTTTTTAAAAACTATTTAAAGCTGTTCTGAAATCGTAACATGCATCTTTTTTTACACTTTCGTGAAGAAATTTTCATTTTTAAATGCACGAAATTTGCAGATATCCTTTCTTATTCGTAAAGGAATTAGCGTTTCTCTTTTTTCCTATAAAGGTAACTGGCCTTTCAGAAAATGGTGCCAAAGTTGACGTTTGATACAGATTTTACTAAGACGTGACAATCGGCGAAAGATCATTACGAGGTAGCAATTGATTATAACTTAATATGTAGTCATACATTTATCAGAAAATTTAAAAGTGCTATTTGATTTCAAAGCACTTCATGCCTCATGCCTGCTGATTACATGCTTCTGGATAAAATGCTGCTTAAATGTGTCAGAAAATTTAACATTCTTGAGAGGAGTAAAAATATTTTTTAAGAACAAGTGTTTTTTTTTTGTTTTTGTTTTTATAAACGTGGCATTTAATGCGAAGTTAGAAAACTGTTTAGTTATTTCAAATCTGAATCCGTGGACGGGATATATTTGATAATTTTGATCATGTGACAGAAAAATGCACAATATAAGAATACGAGGGTTTGGATTTTTTTTTCTTTTATTTCTTTCTCTTTTTTCTATAAATTCTATATATTCTATAAATCTAATAAAACGTTCTGTAAAAAAGTTCCAAGTAAAAAAATTCTTCTGTCTGGCTTTATGCAACATTGTCTACTAAATGCTTCCGTCGTCCTCTGAAGTTTGTTTTGGTCCTTTGATCTGCTTTGGGGGGGCAGACAGTTGAAATTTTCTCATTGAAGTAATCTGCAACAATTATTCTTATTCTAATTACCAGAGAAAATAAAAACTACTAATCAACCAATTCTCTCATATATTAGGTAGCTTTCATTACAAAAAGCTACCTATTGCAGCCGTTCGGAGGAAAGCGATTTCAAAACATTTTGTTATATTTTCATCGATCATGACCCCCAGACCCCGAAACCACCCTCCGTTCAAAATTGATATATATATATATATATATATATGGCCTTTGTCATACTGTAACTCTCGTATTTATGAACCGATTTGGATGTAATTCGGTGTGTACATAGTACATACCAATATCTCGACCGAGTTCGTTGGCCAGCTTCATCCGCCATTTTGTTTCAAAATGGCGGCCATTTAAAAATTTTTTTTAAATTTAAAATTTGAAATGTGGTACCAAAATTTTGAAAATGGAAAAATATTTTCTTCTTATGTATTTGACCTTTATACAAAGACTCCGGAGCAGTTTTTGTTTCGTCTATATCTGAAAAAATGGCTGCGTTATAGCATTTTGAATTTCTAGCATGGCTGACATTTTGAAACGTCCTGAATTTTGTCACGCGATAAAAGGCGTATTTATGAACCGATTTGGATGTAACTAGGTGTATACATAGTACATACCAATGTCTCGACCGAGTTCGTTGGCCAGCTTCATCCGCCATCTTGTTTAAAAATGGCGGCCATTTAAATTTTTAAGAAAAATTTAAATTTGAAATGTGGTACCAAAAAACTGAAAATTGAAAAAAATATTTTTTCCTTATGTGTTTGACATTGATAAAAAGATTTGGGAGCAGTTTTTGTTTCGTCTATATCTTAAAAAATGGCTGAGTTATAGCATTTTGAATTTCTAGCGTGGTTGACATTTTGAAACGTCTGATTTTTGTCAAGTGATAACAGGCGTATTTATGAACCGATTTGGATGTACCATGGCATGTACATAGTACATACAAATATTTCGACCGAGTTCGTTGGCCAGCTTCATCCGCCATCTAGTTTCAAAATGGCGGCCATTTAAAAAAATTTAAAAAATTTAAAATTTAAAATGAGATACCAAAAAATTAGAAAATGAAAAAGATTTTTTTTTTTTTTTGTATGTGTTTTACCTTAATACAAAGATTCCGGAACAGGTTTTGTTTCGTCTATATCTAAAAAAAAAATGGCTGAGTTATAGCATTTTGAATTTCTATTGTGGCTGACATTTTAAAACGACCTGATTTTTGTCACGCGATAAGAGGCATATTTATGAACCGATTTGGATGTAACTTGATCTGTCTCTGTACATAGTACATACCAATGTCTCGACCGAGTTCGTTGGCCAGCTTCATTAGCCATCTTGTTTCAAAAGGTTGCCATTTTTAAAAAAATTTAATTTAAGGTATTAAAAAATTGGAAAATGAAAAAGATTTTTTTTATGTGTTTGGCCTTGATACAAAGATTCTGGAGCCGTTTTTGTTTCTGAAAATTTGTTCTTTTGTTTATATCTTAAGAAATGGTTGAATTATAGCGCTTTGAATTTCTAGCATGTCTAACACTTTGAAACGATCTTGTATTTGTCACGCGATAACACACGTATTCGCCTATTTCGATGTAAGAAAGCATGTGGATAGTATACATCAATATCTCGACCAAGTTCGCAGGCCAGATTCATCAGCCATCTTGTTTCAAAATGGCGGCCATCAAATTAAAAAAAAATTATATTTAAAGTGAGGTGCAAAAAAATTAGAAATTGAAAAAGGTTTCTTTCTTAAGTATTTGACCTTGATATAAGGATTCAGGAGCATTTTTTGTTTGTCTTTATCTTAAAATATGTCTCAGATATAGCAGTTTCAATTTCTAATGTGGGTGACATTTTGAAAAATCTGATTTTTTGCCTGCGACAGCACTCGTATATATCAACCGATTCAGATGTGAGTGAGCATGTGCACAGCAATTACTAAGATCTCGACCAAGTTCACTGGTTAGCCTCATCCACCATGTTGTCTTAAAATGGCAGGCACTTTAAGAAATCGCCGAATTTGGCAGCCAAATATAAGTTACCTTAAATAAAAGGAGCTTGGATAAAGCTAATTTCGCGAAATTCTCATTCATAATGATTTAGTATTGATAAAAAATCAGTATTGAATCTCCTATATTCGGTTTCCACTAAATTGAGCTTCGTGTGTTTGAATAATATAAGTTGGCTTTTTTAAAATAAGGAATATGAAAGCTACCTCTTCCTCCCGGCACTGGCCGGAAGTACTTTTTTTATTTAATTTTTATTAATTTTCTTATTTTTTCTTACGTTTTTACTTGGATAAATATTTATGGAAAAAGAGAAATAAATAAAAGAAAATAAAAAATAAAATCCAAATCCTCCTATTCTTATATTCTGCATTTTTCTGTCACATATGATCAAAATTATCAAATATACCATACACGGATTAAGATTTGAAATAACTAAACAATTTTCTAACTTCGAATTAAATGCCACGTTTATGAAGAAAAAACACTTGTTCTTAAAAAGTATATTTACTTCTCTCAGGAATGTTAAATTTTCTGACACATTTAAGTAGGCATTTTTTTAATCCAGAAGCATGAAATCTGCAGGCATGCTGAGGCATGAAGTGCTTTGAAATCAAATAGCCTTTTTAAATTTTCTGATAAAGGTATTACATACAAAATTATAATCAATTTCTACCTCATAATGATCTTTTGCCGATTGTCACGTTTTAAAAAAATCTGTTACAAACATCAGCTTTGGCACCATTTTGGCAAAACATAAATTAGGCCTTACCAGGCCTAATTAATATTTTCTGTACCGAGCCGGGACTGGTTTCATTCTTCCAAGTCTTCACGAGCCAAAATTTTCAGTCCCGGTTTTCACCCAACCCGTATGAAAATCATTGTCTCAGCGTGGCCTGGTAGCAAAATACAGCAAAATTAAAATATAGTGATACGTGTGAAAAAGAATGACGGAATCCTGTTTTAAACTGAAAAATGTGTTGATCCATGCAAAATTAATATAATAGTATGTGAGAATAGAATATATGCAGTGAAACCTCGTTAACGCGAACACTCAGGGGGAAACTTTTTTTGTTCGTGTTATCCGAACTTAAATGCATTACATACAACTTCGACGAGACAATCGGAAACAGTTCGTGCTAAAAGTAATTCGCGTTAAGCGCGTTCGTGTTAACGAGGTTTGACAGTAATACATTTACACCTATTTAAAAGGGAACTTGTCTATAATGCATTTTTTTACTTTACTGTGCGATTCCGTCTTAGAAGATTTTACTATATAGCATTTTTTAGATTTTTAAGTCTCCAATATATGGAATATGGATTAACAAAATTAATGATAATCGAAACATTTCCATATAACAAATAGATTTATTTAAAATAAACGGTCAAGTGCGAGTATTACTCGCGCACAGAGGGTTCCGTAGAATAAATATATGAATTTGTAATTGTATTATACAAAAAAAAAAAAAAAAAAAAAACCGTTGCTAAAATAATACTTTGTAAAAAACTATACAATATAGTGTTGGGTATAACAGTATATATTAGAAAAGTGCAAATGGATCTATCATGAAAATTCAAAGAGATATGGAACCTAAATAATATCAAATATAGCTTTTCTGTATAACTCATTTTTTAATATTATCCTAATCTGTTTATGATGAACTTAATTCAGTACTGACAATAAAAGCAGTGCATATTTAAACTTCATTTAGCATTTCATAAAACTAAATTCAACCTAGAAATAACCTTTATTTCTACAGTGTAGCTAAAACAAAACCTTTGTTCAAAGTTTAAATTTGGCATTGTGCTAAGCGCGTCTCGAAAGGAGGTCGCAAAGTTGCAACGCCGCCTTGGTCAGTGCCGCGTTTTTCCAGATAGGTTTTTAATTAACTTTTAAAGTCACTCGAGGCGTATTGAGAGATACACTCAATGCAAACTAGTCGCGAATCCCACAGTATTTATGTGATTCAGTTAAACTAATTAAAAGTTTCGAGGAAGGTGACCTTAAAAAAAGGACACCTAATTTTAATTCCAAAACAGACAAACGGCACCAAGCATATTTAATTAAAAATTTCCTTTTATCATGTACTTGAAAATAAGCAAGTTTGTATTTTCTAATGAATTCGTTTATAAATTCTCGTGTCAGTCCATTATTTCATAAGTTTATATACAGAATTACTCTGCGCCGGAAAGGGCGCGGGTCCTGCGACCGCTTAAGCGGTCGCAGGACTCTTAAAGCTTCAAAATTTTAGAATTTTTAATTTTTTTAGATGTTAAACTTCTATCTTTTCTGAACATTTTGAA
The DNA here is from genome assembly GCA_963932465.1 of Maratus speciosus. Lineage (NCBI taxonomy): Eukaryota > Metazoa > Arthropoda > Arachnida > Araneae > Salticidae > Maratus > Maratus speciosus. The sequence continues at coordinate 562,142,986 of OZ010787.1, read as the reverse complement.
ATACTTGCTTCCTTGAAATTCCCATTAGAACAGAAGTTATGGCTTTTAGAATTATACTCGCATAATAGCTGAAGCAGCGTTTCCGAAACTTTGAAGAAATTTTTCTCCAAATGTCGTTTTTTGGACATAAGGCGCAGGATACCTCAAAAACTTCTGAATATTTTTTCATGAAATTATCAAAACATATATTTGATGTTAGTCTGTATAAACTGAACCGATAAATTCCTTTTTATTTTCAAAAAAATATTTTTTAGGTGCTTATACTGTTGAAATTTTCAAAATTTTGTATTAGCTAAATGTAACATTGCATTAAAAATATAAAAATGCTTTAAATACAAATTTATTTAAGTTCAGAGTAATTATAACAATATGAAGTATATGTAAGCACTAAAATTTTCATTCTAGTTGCAATATTTATTTTGTAACCCTGCAAACTGTTATGCCAATTTTCTGTTCGGCAAATGTCTAACAGTTTCGAGCCCTTTATAAATACTAATTCTGCATCTTGCAATTTTTTAAATACATGAAATGAAAGAACATATTTATATCTTTCATCCCAATTAAAATTGTGTTTTAAAATGACATACATTTTAAGACATTAAATGTTGAAAATGTTTTTTTTTTTTTTTCCCAATTTTTAGTCTCCTGAGACCCCTGAAGTTTGTATGTTTTTAACAATTTGACATGTATTGCTTTTATACTGTTACTGGACATTACATCACACATATATATCATTAAAAGTTGTTAACTAGGCATAGAGTACGCCGCTCCTGTCATTGTGTATGTCCAAACTGGCCGTATCTTTAAGGGATAATATCTCAGCTAATTACCGATGATTTTTTTCGAAATTCATTATCAACAATGCTTTTTTACTTCTGCTACGATAGGTACATCCAGCGATGCTCAACAATTTTTCTGAATGCCCATAAATCGAAATTTGTGTGTAACAGAAAAATGCAATTTTCTCAAAAACTATGTGACCTACTGTGATCGCTATAATTTTCCGGCAAGGTTTAAATTAACGTCTACTACCTCCAATTTTTTCATAATTTTAGTTTCAATAGATTCGGAATTAGATGGGGGGGGGGGGGGGGATATATTTTTGCGCTACATTTTCGACAATATCTTTGAAAATATAATACCTAAAATTAAAAGGAATGTGTTTTTGAGTTCAGCGTTACGAAAGCTTTCCCACGATACCCCACACGATATGCAAAGAAAAGATTTTTTTTTTCAAGTACCATACCATTTCAAGCCCCTCTACCAGGGCCGAAACTGGCCTTTATTGCACCCGGAGCAAACATGGATTTTGGCGCCCCCCCCCCCCCCTTCTTCCGCAAAATATATTTACAAAGAGAATTTTACTAATTTTCTAAGGGGCTGTGCATATATAACGTTATCACTTTTTTGGCAATTTTGAACCCCCTCCCCCCCTTACGATATCATACGTTATCATTCCTCGAACCCCCCCCCCCCCCCCCCCCCCGGTAATGATATCGTTATCAATGTCTAAAAATTCTTTTAATTTTTTTTCTTTTGCTTGGAGTGATCTACAAATATGGTTACATTTATTTTTCGCATACTTCATTGATTCATATGAAGAGAACTCAATAAAATATCACTTTATACATGAAAAAACTTTATACTAAATAACACTTAACAGAAATAGTTACTATTTAAAAGTATTTTATAATAGCTTTTTGTTACATAATACATTCAATAGTAATAATGTTTTCTTGCACTTGACCTCGCACGGGTTGGGGGGGGGGGGGGGGGGAGACAGAGCTTCTTATCACCGAAACAGGTGGACAACATTCTGTCTCTTTTATTTATTAGTAAACACAGGTATCATTTGAAACGTACTTCACATATGGTTTCTCGAACAGCGAATTATATATGCATACACATATGACAGAAAAAATAGGAAATTTGGAATTAAATAATTTTATAATCATTTAATGATTTTAATAATAACTTTGTACTTTCATAAAAATAGATAGCAGACTAAAAAAAGATAACATTCTATTTTGATGTAAAGGCTAAGTTATAAATAAAAAGAGAAAATTTTGGTTGGGTCAAAAATGATAACGATATCAAAAGACGAACCCCCCCCTCCCCCTAGAGATATCTAACGATATCATTTGCCAGACTCCCCCTCCCCCCTAAAATGATAACGTTATATATGCACAACCCCTAATAGTCGATTTATTTTAAATTTTAAAATATCTAATCGTAAAATATGTAATACTGAACTACGCAATATACAATGGCGGATCCAAGGGGGAGGTCACGGGGGTCATGACTCCCCTCTGAACACCAACAAAAATATTCTAAAGATCATTTTTAAAATGAAATATACAGTAGAGCCCCGATTATCCGAGTCCCGCTTTCACCAAGTTATTTTCTTCTAATGGAGTGATGGCTTCCATTATTATGAAACAGACATTATAAATGAAAGGTTAGATGAAGCTGAAAGAGCAGCCGTAAAAAGTTAGAACTCTGATTTTCTGGTCAGAATGGAGGAAAAAAATGGATCCATCAGAAGAAAATGATCCATTCCAAAGGTATAAATCCTTCATTTGGCGTCCCTTCGTTCTGGTGCTCGGGGCACATGCCCCCTCTGCCCCCCTTAGTTTCGGCCCTGCTACATTTTTACTAAATATATTTATGAAGGTTTATTAATCTGAAAATATGTCGGTCAATGGTCTTTATTACTTCCCCGAATTTGAACTTTCCACGTTCCATAGTTTACGAGTAAAATGGCTGTGACTGACAGACAGACAGACACGGGAGTGAACATATAATGGTTCCGTTTTTACTTTTTAAGTACGGAACCCTAAAAAAATAAATATCGCAGCCTACGGCATTTCTATAAAAATAAAGATTACAAAAGAAAAAAAAAAAAAAAAAAGAAAGAAAGAAATCGAAAAGCTGAGATTAAGTATTTTTGATCAGAATTCCTCGTACAGACAAATTTTGAACCAAATCGACGTAAAAGTCAGTGTTTTGTAAAAATTGATTTGGGCCGTGCCAGGATCGGGCTTCATTTTTTTCCCGACCAGGATGGTCTCAGACTGAACTTTTAGCTGCTATAACACCGGGCCAGGCCAATAATTTTTTTCGACAGGCCTGGCCGAGTTCAAGCCTACCTTTTAGAATGGGCCGGGTCGAATTTTTTCTATGGGTCGGTCTGGCCCGGGCCTGAAAATTTCTATCCGTACAGACTTCTAACTTAAAATTTAAAAAGAATTGCAAATTTCAAACTTTGAGTTATAAATAAAAGAATAATTTTTTAAATATTTTCTATTGAATTTATTTTTATTGTAATAATAAGTAATCAATCTAAACCTGCCATTTTACACCTCACCCCAAATTACTGCTTTTATCTTTGCCCCCTCCCCCCTCACTGGAGTATCGAGCACGAAAAGCTTAAACCTTAAGTGATGAGGTGATTTATATATATATATATATATATATAGCGTAGTGAGATGGTGTGTATGCAACCCCAAAGTTTGATTTCTTGTCTTGTGCACTCCACAAAATTTAGCGAATTAAAATAAGAAAATCTCCTGTAAATTTTGCATTATTTACTTGAATAAAAACAACTGAAAAAGTACTGTAAGTGTACATACATATAAATATACGTATCTAAATAACACAAAAATTTTTTCTTCATAATTGAAATTTCTTTGGGTTGGAAAACACCTCACCTGATCAGTTAAGGGTTAAAATCTTTAAAATTACTTTTTTCCTCTGCTTTATTCGTAATTGTGCAATACGATAAATAAATCAGCAGTTATCTACTTCACTCCCTCCATTCATAATTTATACTACCCTCGCTCCCTCCAGTTTGTAAAATTTTAAATGGTTGAAATTATTTAGTTCTTTGTTAAAATTTTTGGTCTGTTTATTTATATATTGCTGAAATAATAAATAAATGTCTACCCCTCCCCCCCCCCCTCGCCCAAAAGAAAATAATGCGAAAAAATACAAAATACAAATAAATAAAAAATACAAAATTTACTATGAACATTCGGTAAATTCGATCTCCACACCCCCCAAGCAAAATGCTCTAGCTACGCCACTGACCTGGAGAGGTTCTAGAGGATACGTAAGAGTCGTATACGAAAAGATTCTGTGTCAACAACAAACATCCGACAGTGTGCAGCTAAATGAGTCTTTGAAAAGGCTTTTCATCTCATCGATTGACCAAAATATAACAACACACTACAACTAGATGTCTTATGATTGTACAGGAAATTAATACCGAAATTTAAACAAACATTTAAGGTAAAATATCACACATCACATTAAAAAAAAAAACTTGCTATATTTAAAGCTACATTAAATGTAAATTAAAATTATGTCTATTTGTATCCTTTCCTTGCTATTTTTTTATAATTTGTATTCATGACTTATTTCTTTCAAGTAAAAAAAAAAAAGAGAGAGAATTAGCCAGGCACACGTAACTTTTTAAAAGGGTACACAAGGTATAAATGTTCTAGAACCACAGTACTAGGATATTATTTTTCATAAACAGAATTCTGTAAATTAATAAAAAAATTACTGAGTTTTTAAAACTACATAAAGTTAAATATTTGGATATATACTGGGGTATTTTTTGATAAAATGAAAGAAAGAACTGTCTTAAGAAAGAGTTTATGCCAACGATTCAACAACAGACGAAATTTAAATAATAAATCAAAAAAAATTTTTTTTTACTTATAAATAAGGTCTTAGATTCTGACACTATTTTGAATTAAAAGTTTCTCAAAATCCTATATCTACAGCTTTTTAATCATATTATTCACTCAGCAGTAACTATTTGTTTAAAATAAACGTTTCTCATCAGATTTTGATAGAAACATATAATTATACTCTTAAAAAGACATCAGTCGGTTTGAATTAAATAAAATACAAAATAATAAAACTTACGTTGAAGTAATCAAAACTAAAATTCTTTACATCAGAAAAAAAAATAAATAGAATGCTAAATTCATCTTTAAGAAGTTAAAATTAAAATTACACGATTTCAAGTGAAAATCAAATTTCAAAGTAATTGCTTAAGAGGCGCAAAGGCCAACATAGTGAAAAAGATTCCATGCCCTGACTCGAACCTGGGCCATTAGTATAGGGCACTGACGTTCTACCGACTAAATCCCATGGAACGATACCCAGACTGGAAAATCTCTCACTATTATATGTTGTTGGCAAGGCTACAAACGCAGCACAAGATGGAATATTTATCGTGAGCCACCGATATTGGGCAAACACGAAACTTAATTAAATACAGCATCGATAGAAACTATATTAATACATGGAAAATATTCCAGAGAGAAACATTCTCCTTGCATACAATATTTCAAGTGAAAATCAAATTTCAAAGTAATTGCTTAACCCATTTTAGGCCAAGCATAGAAATTTTATAAAATGTGGTATTGTTTTCATTGAAATATGCTTAAATTACATTCATTAAGAGAAAAAAAAAGTTTTATGCATGAAAAATAATATTTTCTTTGAGAAATAAAATGCACTCGGCATTTTCATGTATTCGGTCAATGGTGCGCTAACGCACCATTAAATTTAAAATTAATATTTTTTTTAAATTTTTTATGACATTTGTTTTATTATTATTTTATTTACAGAACTTTCAACTTTAATCCATTATAAAAACATATGATTAATCTCAAGTGAAATAATTACACATTTTCAAAAAGTCGAATTTGTCAATAACCATTTCAATTTTAAAAGACTAGCGTATTTTGAAAATTTCTCAACAGAAAGTTTTTACTCCAATTGAATTATTGATATTTTATAGATGTCTCCAGAACCCTTAAAAATAGCAGAAAAATAAATTTAGTGAAAAATATTCGTCACTGTGTTAACAAAAAAATATTTATTGAAATGGTGCGTTAACGCATGCTTGGCCGAAAATGGGTTAAGAGGCGCAAAGGCCAACATAGTGAAAAAGACTCCATGCCCGGTCTCGAGCCCGAGCCATCAGTATAGCGCACTGACGTTCTACCGACTTAACCACATGGAACGATACCCAGACTGGAAAATCTCTCAATATTATATGTTGGCAAGGTTACAAACGCAGCACAAGATGGAATATTTATCGTGAGTCACCGACATGGGTCAACGGCCATCAATTAAAATTACACTATGTGCAAATTACTTAAAAAATGAAAGAATATTTAAAAAGGTGTTAAATTACTTTTATATCCTTAGTACTTTCAACTATATACATAGCCTTCGTCAGAAAATACAAAAATACAAGCGTCTTATTTTCAAAATTCCCGTAGTTGGTGTCGAAATGAGTGAAAGTGCCCCCAATGTTTTCCCAGTGTTTTCCGGATCTAAAAATTGACTTTCACTTTCACTTCTTTTGAAACCAACTATTCGAATTTTGAAAATAAGACGCTTGTATTTTTGCATTCACTTACAAAGGCTATGTATATAGTTAAAAGTACTAAGGATATTAAAGTAATTTAACACCTTTTTAAATATTTTTTCAACTTTTAAGTAATTAGCACGTGGGGTAATTTTAAGTTTAAAATTCTTTTTCTTTTCTTTTTCTTTCTTTCTTTTTTCTTTTTTTTTTTTTTTTGACTTATTGAAATGAAAGATTTACGTTTGTTGAGTGGTACACTTTTGGATAAAATGGAAGAGAAAATGTCTTTGTCTTAAGGAAAAAAATTGTCTAAAGGTTTTAGAACACAAGATAGATAAATATATCAATGTGAAAGTATTTTCTTACATATTAACAACATCTTAGATTTCCTGACTCTTTGCGAATACAAATCTCTTTAAATGATTAACTATAGCTTTTTAATCATACTATATAAGTAGGAAAACTATAAATCTAAGAAATTTTTCGATTCTCTACAATATTTGGTGCAAACGGAAAACTGTCCTCTTTAAAAGACATTAACCTTTTAAAATTAAATAAAATATAAATTAATAAAATTTACATCGAAGCAATTAAACTAAAAAGCACCTAATTTTTAATTTTACTCCCATTAAAGCTTACAGTTTTGTAAAATTTACATTTAAAAATTTGTATATGTTGACATGCGCATTTTTAGATAAAATGAAAAGGAAATGTTTTTAAAAAAATAAGCCGAAAAAATTCAACAACATGCAAAAGGTAAATGAAGAAATGCGAAAATTTTATTTTCTTGTTTATTCATAAGGTCCTGTAGATTTCCTAAACATTTAGCGTTAAAAATCTCTTTAAATCATTCTATATAGTTTTCTAATTATATTATTTCCCCATTAAAATCTTCTAATTTACGAATTTTTTTGTTTATCTTCGATTTTTTATGTAAACTGAAAATTATCTTCTTAAAAATACTTTAAGAGGTTTAAATAACTTTAAATGTAAATTAATCATCAAAATCAAATAATTAGCAATCAAAACTAAACCACGTCTCTACTTTCATTTAGTTAAAGTAAATAAATCAACGCGAAAATTATTTCTCATTTTTTAATAAGAACTTAAATTTACTGATTATTTGCTATAAAAAATCTTTTTAAATAATTCTCTAGAATTTTTTAATCGTATTACATATCCAATAAAATCTTAATTTAAGACATTTATTTTGTTTCTCTTAAAAGTTTCATACTATTTAAATGTTTCATCTGTTTAAATTAAAAGAAATATAAATTAATAAAACTTACGTCGAAATAATGAAAATTAAAACACATCTGATTTGTCTTTAATAAGGTGAGTAAACCAATGAGAAAATACTTTATTGTTTATTAATAAGATCTTACATTTCCTGGCTATTTGCTACGAAAAATTTATTAAAATCGTTCTCTGTAGCTTTATAATAGCATTGTTTACACAGCAGAAGCTATTAATTTGGGAATTTTCTTTGTTTTTCTCCAATTTGTGATACAACCTAAAAACTATAGAGGAGAATAGTACGTAGTGAGACATGGAACACAGTGAGACAGTAGCCACTTTGATATATAGTTATAACTTCTTCTCCAAGCTGGCACACACACATAACGACCTCATTATATGCAACACGAGGATGTACTTTCGGCACTTCAGTTACTCGTCCGACAAAATAGTAAACAATTCTTTATTTTATAGGGCTTAAAGTTACATAAACGTCTATTTTAGAGTTTATTTCCTTCAATATGACTTATATTTACTTAACCAAACCTAGCTATATCTAATAATAGACTATTTCGATAAAGCGACATAAACTTGCGATGAAATTGGTGTAACAGATGTGGCATCCATTTTGTTACAACGTAACAAAAGTACACAGTGGAGACACACAGTTGTGGTACACAGTGAGACGTGTCTCATTGTGTACCTACTATGTGGTTCTGATGTTAAAAAAGTTATTTATTAATAAAAGAAGGGTTTTTCTCTCTCTCTCTCTTTCTCTCTGTGTGTGTGTGTGGACGTGCGATGGCTAGGAAAATCTACTAAACGTAAGAGGTGTGAAGATTTGCAAGAAGGCAGCCCAAGGTCTGCCATTGTCCACCCGAGACTAATATTTTTAATATTTTGAAAATCTAGAAATATTAATTAGAAATCATAAACTGCAGAAAATTATGGATAGAGTGCAAAAATGTATGATTTATGAAAATATATACATTGTCTTACTGTGTATCACTTATGGTACACAGTGAGACAATTTCCGATACTCCGTTATGCTGCTTCTGTGTTTTTATAAATAACTTTTTAAAAACCATTTATACATTAATATGTAGCGTATTTGAGTAGCTTAAAGATGTAGCAATGTTTTTTTTCAAAAGAATGATAATCGTCATCATTTATTAAGTAATAATAACTTTCGTCTCACTGCGTACTACTCCTCTTACAAATAAAAATTAAATTTAAAAAATCAAAAAACCCGACTGCGTAAAAAGCGAACTAATTAATTATTTCTCATCAATGTGAAACTATTTTTTATATTACTTACCTATTTTTTTTATTTACTTGTATTGATGACTTTTAAGTTGTGTTTAATTGTTAGTTCCTATCTATAAATACTGTTTTGATGAGGCTTCTAGAGTTGCAAAAAAGCTAGAGATCCTACTTACATAACTTCCAGGTCATGTAATATTTAAACGGAGCTTCTGACTGTAAAATAATCATGAAACATCGTCTGTATTTGTTGAGAATGCCAACTTGGCGATGCTTGCCATTTTCTGTTAGTCGGCACTGTGGCAACCCCCTTTTTTATTGTTTTCCGATTTTCTTTTCAGTGTAGATGTAAAGTTTGTTTTGAACCGGTCTGACGGTAATAATGGAACTCTCAAATGAGAGTAATAATAATATTAATATACCTATATATTTGTAAATAAAATGTACATAGTTGTTTTTTAAGAAAGAAGTTTAATTTGAACTGTAGAGTGTGTTTACTTATTCAAGTTACGAATTTTATTTACAATATATTAGAACTAAGTTATGAAGACGTTTTTATTCTTCGAAGCACTATGAAATAATTTGAATTTACCGAACCTGCAGTCTGAAGGACAACGCAACATTTTTTTGGCGTCAAAGCTCCAGGATGTCTGGATTTCATCATCGATTGAGGTAAGTACCTCAAATTAAATTATGTTGAATAAATAGAATTATAAATACATTTATTAACTGAACTGTATCGAATAAATTGAATTCTTTATTTTATGATGGATTGCGAAACTTTGAAAAAAAAAAAAGAGCTACGATTCGTAGTCAAACTACGAAAATATTTGATAAAATAAGGGATTTATTAGATAATACACAAGAATTAGAGCTTGAGAATAGAAAATCACAGCTGGATCTTTTTAAACAGCAATTGAATGACAAAATGAAAACTTTAAAATCATTAAATTCTGAAATTGAACCACTGGTTCCAAGTACTGAATTTGAAAAAGAAATCGAGAAATCGGAATCTTATAATGAGAATATTATTGAATGGAAATATAAAATTTCCAAATTTTTAAATGATAACACAGTTACTCCTGAAACTAAACAAGATTCTTCAGACATTGAAAGTGATAGTAGTAGCAACAATAGTTCTCTACTAAAAAGTCAGAAAATTCTGAATCAAAATTTGATTAAACTTCCTAAACTTAATATATCTAAATATTATGGTGATTCGTGTTTATGGCTCGAATTTTGGAGTCAGTTTTCGAATGCGATTGACAATAATGAACATTTAACTCCGATTGATAAATTTTCCTACTTAAAGTCACTTTTGGGCGGAAGTGCTGCAAATACTATAGCAGGCTTTTCGCTGACTAAGGAAAATTATGCTCACGCTATAGAATTATTGAAAAATCGTTTTGGTCGTAATGACCTGGTAATAAATAGTCACATGATTAAACTGCTAAATTTGAAACCAGTACGAAATTCTAGTAACATTAAGGCTTTTAGAGATTTGTATGATGAATGCGAAATTCAAATAAGAAATCTTAATTCTTTAGGTGTTGTATCAGGTTCATATGGGCACTTGTTATGTCCGATTCTTCTGAAACTTATTCCATCAGATATTGCACTAGAATTTAATAGAAAACGAATTAAAAACACTGACTGGGATGTTAATGAGCTGATAAATTTCATTAAAGATGAAATTGAATCTCGCGAGACCACTGTCCAATTAAACCATTTTGAAAAAATCCCTGAGAAGCAGGAAAATTATAAGAAAAATTATAAAAAATTCATTCCATCAGCTTCTGCCTTAACCACAAATATTAAAAATAACTGCATATTTTGTAATCAAACTGATCACGATACTGAAAAGTGTAAGTCTTTCACCATTCCGGAAATGCGAGAAAAATTAAAAAGGGAAGGAAGGTGTTTTAAATGCTTCCGTAAATTTCACATCGCGAATTTTTGTAAAATTTCGAATGAAAATTGCAAAGTGTGTGGTAAAACATATCATCATACTATACTTTGTAATTCTAATAAAAAAACAGAAGAATCAAAAAATTCAGGTAGCATTATTTCCTCCGTATATCATTGCAAAGGCAATATAAATAATATCAGTAGAGAAGTAATATTGCAAACAATTCATGTAAAAGTGGAAGCGGGTGAAAATTCAGAAACTGCTCTTTGTTTATTTGACTCTGCTAGTCATCGAACTTTTATTACAGAAAATTTAGTTTCAAAATTAAAACCTGAGGTCATTAGAAAGGAAAAATTAATTGTCTATACTTTCGGTTCGAGAAAATCTGAAGAACGATGTTATGATGTCGTTAAGCTAAAGCTAATTCACTTGATGAACAGAAAACGTAGTATAATAATTGAAGCATTAGTCACACCGCTAATAACTAATTCTTTGATACAAATTCCTCCTCTTCCAATCAAAATTAAGAGAAAACTTTCCAAATTTCGTCTTGACACGTGGGAACATTTGGAAAATAGTGATGTTGATATATTAATAGGAGCTGATTATTTATATCAAATTAATGACAAAACATACCCCATAAATAAATCATTGTTCGTCTGTGAAAATTTATTTGGGCATTCCCTCTGCGGGACAATTGACGTAAATAAAAATAGTGAGAGTAAGCAAGCTGGGGTCTTGTCCACTCAGGTTATGAAACCTATTCAAAATGATTTGAAAACATTGTGGGAGTTAGAAACTTTAGGGATGAACACTGAAGAAAATATTTCTGAATTAGATAAAGAGATAATCGAAAAATTCGAAAACAATTTGCATTTTCTTGAGCACCGATACGAAGCTAAATTGTTATGGAAAGATGATAGAAGAGATTTAGGAAGTAATTATAACAATGCTAGAAACCGATTTATTAACTTAAATCGAAAATTGCTTAAAGATAAGGAATTATTGCAGAAATATAAAGAAATTGTGATTGAACAGGAATTAAATAACATAGTGGAAGCATGTTCTAATAAAACTGTAAATAGCGGTTATTTTATGCCCCACCGACCTGTCTTGCGAGATGATAAACCCACAACTAAAGTTAGAATGGTATTTGATGCTTCCTCAAAAGAAAATAGCAAATCATTAAATGATTGTTTGTACGGTGGCCCAAATTTGAACCCCGATTTATTAGAAATTATTATTAATTTCAGAAAATTCAATACTGCGTTTTGTGCAGATATTGAAAAGGCCTTTCTTCAAATTTCTGTAGCTGAAGAAGACCGAGATTACCTTAAATTTCTTTGGTTCGATAATGACACAAACAACTTTTTCAAAATTTTAAGATTTAGACGTGTACCATTTGGCGTTACATGCTCACCATTTATTTTGGCTGCCACAATTAAACATCATATAAAGAAATATCGAGATCAACATCCAAATGTTGTATATATGTTAGATAATTCCCTCTATGTCGATGATTTAATTTCCGGATCAGATTTAGATAACGAAGCTTATTATTTATCAGTTACAGCTTCTGAAATTCTTAAAGAAGCTGGGATGAATTTGAGGAAATTAAAAACAAATTCTACTAAACTTAGGGAAATGTGGGAATCTGGTAACTTAGGTATAAGTGAGGAAAACACAGGTAGTATCTTAAAAGTGCTTGGACTGATATGGAATACTGAATCTGATATTTTGATGTTAGATGCGCAGCCCTTTGAAGAATATTACATCGATGATCCCACGAAGCGAACAGTTCTTAAAATGTTACTGAAAATTTATGATCCATTAGGATTTTTGAATCCATTTGTAATACGTATTAAAGCCTTGTTGCAAGAAACATGGCAAAGAGGTTTAGAGTGGGACAATAAATTACCTGAAGATTTGAAATGCGAGTGGAACACTTGGTGTTCAGAAGTTGTACATTTACGCACATTTGAAATAACCCGAAAATATTTTCCTAATATGATAAATATTTCTGAAAATTCACAAATTCACATATTCTGTGATGCTAGTCCCAAAGGGTATGGAGCAGTTGCTTATTTGCGTTCCATTTCATTAACTGGCGAAATTCAAACAAGTTTTGTTTGGAGTAAATGTAGAATAGCCCCCCTCAAGAAGTTAACTATTCCACGGCTGGAATTGATCAGTGCAGTAGTTGCCGCTAGAATGTGGAAATATTTAAAACAAAAATTACATATTTCGAATTTAAATATAAAGTTATGGTCGGACTCAGAGATAACTATCTGTTGGATTAAGGGTTCTACTACAAACTGGAAACCCTTTATTTCCAATCGTGTAACCGAAATTCAGTCATTGACAGATCCAAAGGACTGGAATTATTGTCCCGGAAAAGAAAACCCTGCAGATCTGCTTACGCGAGGGGAAAACTTATCGAAGTTAATGGGTAATAATGTATGGTGGTGCGGCCCACCTTGGTTATCACTATCAGAAGATATGTGGCCTTCAAAAAGGGCTATAGAAATGGTTCCCGAAGCTTTTAATGAAATGAAAGCAAAACCAAATTTAACATTATTGTGTAACGAATCAAACTCTATTCCTAAGACAGTATTTGATATGGCAAAGTTCAGTAGTTTAAATCGCGTGTATAATATTACTGCTTGGATAATGCGTTTTATTCATAATGCCAATTCGAAAAACCCTAAAATTTTAGGACCTTTAACTACCTCAGAAATAGAAATAGCAGAAAAATACTGGATTAAACAAACTCAGGAAACATCATTTAAAGTTGAAATAGAAGCACTTAAACAAAAAAAAACCACTTAATAAAGATTCTTCTTTGTACAACCTTAATCCACAATTCGATGAAAATGACTTACTTGTTTTATCCGGAAGACTTCAGTTTTCTGAAGTTACAGAGCAGGAAAAACATCCGTGGATACTTCCTAATAAATCTTATTTTGTAAAATTACTAATTAAGGATGCTCATGAAAGAATGTACCATTTTGGTGTAGCTGTCACTTTAGCTCACCTTCGTGAAAGGTATTTTATATTAAAGGGAAGAAGATTTGTAAAATCCGTCTTAAGATCGTGTATGATATGTCGAAAACTTAATGCTATTCCTGGAAAGGTGGAAATAGCACCTATACCGAAAGATAGAATCATCAAAACACCAGTTTTTGAAACCTCTGGTGTCGATTTTGCCGGTCCGATTTATTATAAAACTTCTGAAGGCACTGGGAAGGCTTATATTGTCGTATTCACATGTGCTGTAACCAGAGCGATTCATCTAGAGTTAGTCACCAATCTAAGTACTGAAACCTTTATCTTAGCACTACGAAGATTTTTCTCTAGGAGAGGTTTCTGCAAAATAATGTACAGTGACAATGCCAAGACATTTTCTAAGGCTGATTTGGTGTTAAAAGATGCTTGGGAAAGAATTTCTAAGCAAGAAATTTTTGATTACTTGAGAAAGAATAAAATAATATGGAAGTTTATAATTCCCAGGGCTTCCTGGTGGGGCGGCTTCTGGGAAAGGATGGTCAGATCAGTTAAAACACCTTTAAAAAAGGTTCTAGGAAAAACTTGTCTCCGTTATGAAGAGCTAGAAACAATACTTACAGAAATTGAAGCGGTGATTAATTCACGTCCTTTATGTTATCTCTACGAAGAAAATGCTGAACCATCACCTTTAACGCCATCTCATTTTTTAGTTGGTAAACGATTAATGTCCTTACCTTCTTATGGATTACCAGTCTGTACGCAAGAGAAATCCAATAAGATTTTGTTGACGAGAAAATATAAATATAAGCAACAAATTACTGACCACTTTTGGAAAAGGTGGAGAAACGAATATTTGTTAGAACTTAGATCTGCTTTTCAAGTGAAAAACATAAATTCATCGCCTCAGTTCAAAGTTAACGATATAGTGATAATTCATGATGAAAAGCTCCCAAAACATATGTGGAAGTGTGGTCGTGTTAAAGAACTCATATTTGGTCGTGACTCTAAAATCAGATCATGTGTATTACAGACTGCAAAAGGCGATCTTAAACGACCTGTGCAATTGCTATATAATCTTGAATTGGACTTAGTGGACTAAAAGACACTAAAACTCTTACACTAAAAATATGAACTATTATCGAACATTTAATTTGTTTTGTTACTCATATTTACCCTTATTATTGTTTAATTTTCATACAATTCATGTGTTTTATTTTCTTTCGTAGATTGCAGCATTCTTATTATTTTTGCTTTTATATCTGTAGCTGTATGTAAGTATGTATCTGAAAATTTGTCATGTATGTAAGTATATTCTTATGTTTATTAAATTGTTTAATATAGATGCTGAACTAAGTGTTCAGCCCGGGGCAGGATGTTGAGAATGCCAACTTGGCGATGCTTGCCATTTTCTGTTAGTCGGCACTGTGGCAACCCCCTTTTTTATTGTTTTCCGATTTTCTTTTCAGTGTAGATGTAAAGTTTGTTTTGAACCGGTCTGACGGTAATAATGGAACTCTCAAATGAGAGTAATAATAATATTAATATACCTATATATTTGTAAATAAAATGTACATAGTTGTTTTTTAAGAAAGAAGTTTAATTTGAACTGTAGAGTGTGTTTACTTATTCAAGTTACGAATTTTATTTACAATATATTAGAACTAAGTTATGAAGACGTTTTTATTCTTCGAAGCACTATGAAATAATTTGAATTTACCGAACCTGCAGTCTGAAGGACAACGCAACAGTATTACCTGACTGAAAAGAAGGGTTATGTGTTTCACGCGTACCTGTGTATGTGGATTTCTTTATACCCTCGAAACATCCCAACGGCTGGGTGGATTTTAATGAATGAGGTCTCTATCAATTCGTCTTAACGGCCCGATTGTTATAGGCTGGGTTTTGTTTTTAGAAATTCAAAATGGCGGTAGAGACGAAAAAAATTACGCACCCTATTGAGTGGCCTATCACTGGATAGGTCTTTCAAAATGAAGACGATATTTCATTGACTATTT
The DNA here is from genome assembly GCA_963932465.1 of Maratus speciosus. Lineage (NCBI taxonomy): Eukaryota > Metazoa > Arthropoda > Arachnida > Araneae > Salticidae > Maratus > Maratus speciosus. The sequence goes on along the minus strand of OZ010787.1, from coordinate 562,127,163 downwards.
TACAGTCAGAAGCTCCGTTAAAATATTATGCAACCTGGAAGTTGTGTAGGTAGGATCTCTAGCTTTACTGCAAATCTAACCATCAGATACATCTATAGACCTCATCAAAACAGTGTTTATAGATAGGATCTAACAATTAAATACAACTTAAAAGTCATCAATACAAGTAAATAAAAAAATATGTAAGTAATATAAACAAGTGATATAAAAATTATTTTAAGTCAATTTCTACTTAGGTCAATAAGAGAATATTTTTTTCCTCCCATTCTTCTTTCTTCTTGAGTGGCGCTTAAAATGCCTTGATCAAGAAGAGGGCTCTCTCGGTTTTAAAATACCTTGACCAAGAACAGGGCTCTCTCGATTATTGAAAACTAATTAATTTAATTTAATTAATGAATTAATATTTGAAAATAAAACTAAATTAATATCAAGTGTCATCCACTACAAGTTTAAAAAAATTTATTTGAGCTTGATTGGATGAATAATAAGTATTTTATTAACGATTGAAAATTTGAACAAAATATATATAGCGAGAGTTTGAGCTAATAGAAGTAATTGAAAAAACAAATAATTTCACATTGATGAGAAATAATTAATTAGTTCGCTTTTTACGCAGTCGGGTTATTTGATTTTTTAAATTTAATTGTTTATTTTGAAAGACCTATTCAACGATATGCCACTCAATATGGTGCGTAAATTTTTTTCGCCTCTACCACCATTTTGTATTTTACGGCCGTCATTTTGAATTTATAAATACAAAACCTAGCCTATAACCATCGGACGGTTAAGATGAATCGATAGATTCCTCATTCATTAAAATCCATCTAGCCTTTGAGATGTTTCGAGGGTATAATAAATCCACATACCCAGATACGCGTGAAACACGTAGCCCTTCTTGGCAATCGGATAAAAAAGACATAAACCTGTTTAAATTAAATAAACTTAAGTTGAAGTAATCAAAACTAAAACGCATCTGCTTTTGTGAATAAGCCAATGAAAAAATTATTTATTATTTATTAATAAGGTCTTATATTTCCTGATTGTTTATTATTAAAATTTTCTTAAAATCGTTCTCTATAGCTTTATAATAACATTATTTACTCAGCAGAAACTATTAATTTGGGAAATTATTTTGTTGTTTTGTTTTCCCCAAATTTTGATACAAAACTAAAAATGTTCCTCTTGAAAAGACATTAACCTGTTTAAATTAAATAAAAACATAAATTAATAAAACTTACGTTGAAGTAATCAAAACTAAAACAAATCTGATTTTTCTTTTTTACTTCGTTTTCAAGACTAGAGTCATAAAAACTATTCTGTAGTTCTAAGCTTTCTCTTTTTTTTAAATTTTTTATGTTAACTCAAACAAACCTTCGCAGCGGCGGGGGTAAGATAATGCAATTAAACAACTTCTTCCGCTAGCGTTTCAGTTCCTTCTTTGCAGTTAAGATTTTCAACCGTTTTATTGTTTCTAGAATAAAATACAGCAAGATATTTCATTGGCTAATGAAATGAACACATCAATCAACCATTAGAGAAGCATAAAAACATTTAAGAGAGCGTAATCAAACTCCAGAAAAAATTCTCTATAAACGTAAGAATAAAAAAAAAAAAAAAATGAATAAAATTATTAAGTAGATTGTATTCTACTAATTGCATCATACTGTTACTTGGAAAACGCTTGAACCATCGAAGCATGAAGAAGAAATTGAAATCTTCTAAATATGAGTTTACAATAAAGGAATCACTGAGAGAGCGTATACCAACAAAAAATTTGGATATTTCCTGTAATCACTGTAAATAAGATTTATTCACTGAAGCTTAAAACAAAGCTAAAAGCTCTTAGCATCGCAGAGAGAGAGAGAAAAAAAAAGAAAAAGTTAATGATCAAATCATCCTTCCGTACATATTTCAGAAAATGTTACTTTTTTAAAGATTTTTTTTCTTTATAATTTTTACTGGTTGCACTGCCTAATGCTTTCAAGAGATTGGAATAAAATCATTTGATGTCGTCTCTTTTTAATAAATTTAATTTCGAAGATTACTTCAAATTTATAAAGTGATAATAAAAATACTGCGTAACATGTTAGGTAATTTTTGTGTTTCGTAAATGAAAAAAAACAACTTAAAGATTTTTACAAAAATTATTATTTCCTGAGATGATTAGAATAATTATCTTAAGCCATACAGAAAATATTTTGGGCAAAAAAATCATACGAAAGAGACAATTTTTAAATGAGGGCTGTAATTTTTACTTATAGTATATTTCGATAATGGAATTTTTCTAAATATCACAAACGATATGTTTTTTTTTAACATAATTCCACTTTAACAGTAATAGTATATAAAAATCTAATTTCGAAAAAGATAATTTTTATTTCTTATACACTAAGTAGTTTAGTCACGTTAAAGCACTAAATGTTTCTAATACTAAAATATAATATCATCAAAATGTCTTAAGAATTTCGACCACACGTTGGTAATTAAAATGTACTGCCGCTAACCATTGACAAACAACTTTGTGATAAAGACAATTGAGTACGTCGCTATTTGCTCGGCCACCTGAATATGACCAAAATGTGAATTCATCATGACCCAAATGTAACTCTGGCTGTCCACATCAAGTGACGTGGAAAATGTTGTCGCACACAAGACAGTGTGAAAACGATAGGTCCTGTTTTGTGACGAGTGCAAATGACTCAGAAACCGATCGCGGTAACTTCACTGAGGAGTCACGAAATGACCGCTATCTAAGAGTTATAATATAACAAAATAAAGAAGTCACCTTTCGGTTAACAATGCGACTGTGACCGTTTGGGATTATTGTGACATCAAATCGACTGGCTGCGCTATAGGGTTTGCTTGTCTCAAGGGACTTGATGCTGTCTCCATTGAAATCATTCAGGCTCTGTTAGTTTATCACGCATATTAATGAAAACAAGGCTAACAGAAATAAATACCAGCTTGTTAATACTATTAATATAGAAGTAAGTTTATCATTTTGTTAGATACATTTTTTTTCGTGCGCCTATGCCTGCATTTTTCAATCACTAGTATTGAGTTCTGAAATTTTATGTTCAGGTAAGAAAACACCTTTAAAGAAAAAACTCATATTTCTGTAACCTTTTGATACTTTGAACAGTACATAAAATATTCTCCCTGTGTTGAAATATGTCTTACTATTTGCTGACAGATTGAATGGACTAATAATGGACCATAGGCTAATAGCAGATATGATCACTCTAAATAAAAAAGAGTGACTATTCACTCCGGAGGAGTGAGTAGTCACTCTATCGCAGAGTCAAAATATGCCCAACATCTTTAGAGTGACTATTCACTCTGAGCAAAAGTGAAATTTTTGACTCTCTGAAAGAGTGAATAGTCACTCCTGTGAAGTGAATATTCACTGTAAACAGGGGTGGATAATCACTCTTTCGGGGGAGTGACTATTCACTCTTGCTAAAGGAGTGCGGTTTTTCACTCCTGGTAGGATTGAATAGTCACTCTTTCATAGGAGTGAATGTTCATTTTTTATGTAGATAATTCTTTTTTTATTTTGCTTTTATGGGCATTTTAAAAGAATCACATCTTTTACAGCATGCAGTGAATATAGATACAACCGTGGTAAAGATTGAAATAAAATACTTTATTAGAAATATTTATTTAATTCATAGTTTGTAACACTAGTTGAACTTTTAAGGAAAAAATCAGTTAAAGTTACATATGAATTTAAATTAGATTACTGACAGAAATAAACTAATATATTTTATTCCAATCTTATCCTTTGTGTTTGCTTTTATTGCATGCCTTATAAAGATACTACTTTTAAAGTTTTATAAATACATTTTTAATAGGTGGATGTTATATGTTTAACAATGTTTGATTTCATTTTAATTTTTGTTTTAAATATAAATTTCTTTTTACCGTATTTTTTCCGTGAATTGTTGCTATTTTTGCAAAGTCCTATTGTTCTAAAATATTTTTCATTTTTTCACATAAAAACAATGCTTATAAACTTACATCTTTTTTTAAAGGAGTTCTAAGCATGATTTAAACATTAAGAATGTGTATTTTTTTTATCCGCTGTGATTTGCTTTTGTTTTATTTAATATGATCATGGAGTCTAAATTTAAAGTTCTCTGGAATATGTATATATTTTTCTTTTAAACATATTCCTTAACTTAATCATGATTTTTAATTTTGGATTATTATTGTTGAAAACAATACTTATTAATGAAACAACACGGTAAGCCATATTTAATTTAAATTTTTTATTCCCGTAGATATTGTATTTTGGGAATATGAGCAAAATAGATTTGATATGTTTTATAGGAAAAGATTGACCTAGGAAATAGAAAAAAATAAATATAAAAATAAACACATTACATTTATCTGTATCTGTATGAATTTTAATAAAAATAAAGTAAATGACTGCATATGAATGACTGCGTAGTTCTTATTGTTTGAAAAACATTTTAATGTTAAAAAGTAGTTATTAATCTCTTTAAAAAAATATTCAGATTATGTAAGAAAATATGAACTTTTTAAATATATACTAAAGCTGTCTTATCGATAAACTTCAAAAGAGGAATAAAAAACATTTTATTTCAATGCTTAAATATCGTGTTTTATTTTTACTGCCAAAAATTACGTGCATCAAAAACGTAGAAAATGCGTTTAAATTGAAGGAAATTTAATAATTTATGCAGAATTTAATTACTTTATTTTATACTACTCAGTCTCGAAATTTTCAAATCATAAACCGCAGAAAAAGCTTACATACAGTTTTTAAAAAATAATGTATCATCGAGAGACCTGCACGGGCCGATTTTCATTCACGGCATTCGGGTCGGGCAGGGCCTAACTTATTTTTTCTGTACAGAGCCGGGACTGGTTTCATTGTTAGTCTTCACGGCCCAAAATTTTCAGTCGTAGTTTTGACACAGCCCGTATGGAAATTATTCTCTCAGCGTGGCCTGGTCCATTCAAAGGTCAGTTAATTTAGGCATGGCCCAAAATTTTTGGCAAAAAATACACACATTTTTAAATTGCCATTACTCTACTCTTAAGCATTAAAAAAAAAAAAAAAAATTAAAGAATAGTAGTTTTCTACGCTTATTAAAATATAACTAAATTAAAATATAGTAAAACCTGTGCAAAGGAACCTGCCTATGACGGAACCCTGTTTTAAACTGTAAAACGTCTTGATCCATGCAAAATTATTATACTAATACGTAAGAAAATATATATAATACATCTACACTTGCTAAGAAGGGAACTTGTCTATAACGCATTTCCTTTTTTTTTTTTTTTTTTTTTTTTCTATACAATTCCGGCTTAGAAGATTTTACTGTATAGCATTTTTCAGATTTTTAACACTTCAATACATAGAATATGGATTAACAATATTAATGATAACTGAAGCATTTACATACAAGAAATAGAGATTCATTAAAAAAATAAATATCCCAGCCTGCGGCACTTCTATAAAAATGAAGATTATAAACATGAAAAAAAAAATGTTAAGATAAATATTTTGGGTCAGAATTCCTCGTACGAGACAAATTTTTAACAAAATCGACGTAAAAATCAATGTTTTATAGAAATTCAGTCGGGCCGAAGTTTTTTACCGGGTCGGGCCGGGCTCGCGCCAAACTTTTAATTTTCGTTTCGGGTCGCGCCGGGCCGAATTTTTTTTCTATGATTCGGGCCGGGCCCGGGCCTGGAAATTTCTGTCCGTGCAGACCTCTAATACCAATCTTTTAATAATATCATAATCATCGAATATCATATTTATCTCCGAAACAATAATAAAGATGATAAATACTCTAAGTGTGTAAAATCTGAAATCAGTATAAACCAAAAAAGGAAAACAAAATCTCACAGAATGGCAAATTAATTTTGTTTACATCGCATCTTCGCATCTGCTATGAATTGAAAGAAATCCAGATATCCTCTGAGTCATTCAGCTTTGCAAACGAAACAGATAAAATTTATTATTATTATTTTTTTCTTTTTTCGATCGTTGGATAAAGTTCGAATGGGATTGGGAAAATTGAATGGAAAGAATAAATATTTACATTCATTTTTTTTTATTCATGTTGGCCGAACTAATGAAGTTTTGATTATCTTTTGCTAAGCATTTGTGTGCTTTTCGATTGTTAAAACAATTATATTTCAAACCGCTACATGAAGAATCATAATAGACAGTCTCTTTTCTAGGAAATTAATTTTCTAGGAAAAGAAATCAGTAGAACACTCCTCGATCAATCTTTTTCTATACAACATACAACTATTTTGCTCATCTAACATATCTACACGAATAAATGGTTAAAATTAAATAAGACTTACCTTTATTTTATGTATTCCATTAAGAATAATTTTAATGATAATCTAATCTGTTAATCCTAAGATGGCGGACCAAAAAGTGATCATTTTTCTTATCTTACGAGGGCGCTGTCGCCTTGCTGTTCTGATTGGTTAATAAGCAATACATACGTAAGCCACTCTTTCCGGAGTGACTATTTCACTCCCGATAACGGAGTGAGATATTGCACTCCTTTCTAGAGAGTGGAAAATTCCACTCTTTAAGCAGTGTATTTTTACAAAATTCACTCCAAAAAGAGTGAAAATGCCTGTCACTCTTTCAAAGAGTGGACTTTTCACTCCTCCCAATTTTAGAGTGATCACTGGTATCTCCTTATTGATAAAAGCTGTCATACTGATGAAAGATTGACATTTTCCCAGCTGAGTCAAAAGTGTTCAGATCTGGAGTCGTACCCAAGAGTTACTTTGGGGCAGGTAATGGAACTCCATTGAATTTAATAGAGTTCCATTATCTGTGGTATATTATGTAGATCTGTCTGCCCGGCAGAGCAGATGCCATTGTTAATAAGATTCTCTGTGTTTATTGTGTCGGCCGGTTGTCGGTCCAGGTAGCTCAATAGGTAGCGTTGGTAATTTAAGCCAAAGATCTTCGGCTCGTCCCCGACTCGGCCACGTTTTAACTTGGTTAGAAAAATGTCAATTCGCATGATATCTTTACAAATCAGTATGAGTGAGTTAAACATAACAAAGTGGTGAGAGAAGCATTGTAGTACGGCGCAGCTTTCTCATAGATGCACAAAGAGGCATGGGATTTTTTTTTAATAATGAAAGTTTTACTGCCAAAATACTTGAAACTAACGAGTGGCACTTAAGTTGTGTCGGTAGCATGCTTAAATGTTCCGAACAGTGCATAAAACAACTGGATCTGGCATCTAAAATAAACCATGTAATTGCTAATATGATGGGACAAATCTAGCTATTGTGGCAATAATTGTTTTCGTCATTTAATTTTTCACACCTTTCCTTGTATTCTTTGTGAAAAACGCTTCGTTTGTCGCATTTTTACTTTTTTCACTTACTTTTGGATCCTCCCGTATATTTAGATTGCTGATATATGTCAGAAATTGAAAATTCTACAAAAGTGAAAATGTGAAAAGTTACTTAAAGAAAAATGTTGTCGATAGATTTAATGCAGATGGGAAAATTTTTTTATTATTATTTTAGAAATACCTTTGCTTTTTCGAATTTCCACATATTTAATTTTCTTTAAAATTTTTGTCTATTGTATTTTTTTCTTTTACAGTTATTAAATAAAGTAAATAAAATTATTTGAAATTTACGATTTTACAGAATTTAGTTCCTCAATATTTAACGTAATTGTACCTTCGTTTTCCATATAATTTTCATTTCGTATTTTGTCATCATCTGCAAAGGAATTAAAGACAATTATGGTATGAAATGTTTGAAAATTAAATAAGTATTTTAAGAAAAAGTTTACACAAATAGGGAAAGCTTAACGTACTTATACCTACATTTTCCATATAATTTTCATTTCGGTTTTCGTCATCATCTGCAAAGGAATTAAAGACAATTTTGGTGTGAAATGTTTGGGAATTAAATAAGTATTTATAAAAGTTTGTACAAATATAGAAAAAACCTCAGTTTTAATATTCATGTTTGCTAAGTAAGCGTCATATTCTAGAAATGTATTTAAAGTATTTGGTTATCAGCATATATGAATAAAGAACAGCAAAGACAAATTTGTAAAATAAAGTTAATCATGTTTTGTCGAATGTACAGAAAACAATGTTTGAATGGCAAAATACTGCACTGACCAATATACATAAAATAAATATAAAAATGCCAAGATTCTATACGAATAAATTTAAAGTCACATTTTTTATTATAATCATACAGCATGTAAAAAACAGAAAAGCTAAGTTTGTAAAAGAAAATGAGTTTTATGTTCTGGAAATAATGCTGGAAAGAAATAATAAACGGCGAGGATTTATATACAGAAGATAAACAAAAAAATATCAAGGTTCTATAAATTCATTTAATGCCATCCAAATAATTATCAGCATGTAAAAAGCAGAAAACTGAATTTGTAAAAGAAAACAAAACGTTATTATGCGTTATTATGTCTAATGTTCATGGAATAGTGTTCAAAAGAGATTATAAACTGAGAAGATTAGTATATAGAAGATAAATAAAAAATGCGAAGTTCTAGATATATAATTGAAGTCACTCACATCTTTGATTATAAACATAGAAAGATCCGCAAACTGAAATTCTTAAAAGAAAATAAAGCGATGTCCTTTCAATACCCAGGAAATGATACTCATAATAAATTATAATCTTCCAGGACTGGCAGGGCCTGATTAATGCACGAGCCTCCGGGGCTTCGGCCGTGGCCCCACCAATTTCAGGGGCCCACAAATTATGTGGCTGATTTTTTCCCCCTTAATCAAATACTTTTCAAATAATATTGTTTTATAAAATATGAAACGTAAAATTTAAATATTCTGAATGATTCAATAAATTTTTTAGAAGCTTTTAATCTAGGCACTTTTACTTGAAAAAGTGAATGACAAGAACCGAACATGGACTTTACTCACGCTTGATAACTCCCGAATGGTCATTACTCTCGATTTATACAAATGCTTATTTGAGAAAGTAGACGGTAATTCATTTTTTAGATTATTCTTGTAAGTTATTATTATTATTATTATTATTATTTTTTTTTGTAAACTTGAAACTTTCACCCAAACAACTTTGTCAACTCATCAAATAAACCTACTTTTTCTTCTAAAAGTGTCGCCGGAAATGGGGAGGTAGGGGGGGGGACAACTTTTTAACAGGCCCTGGGCCCAACTTCAGCTTGATCGGGCTCTGAGGACTGGTATACAGAAAACGAATGAAAAAAAAACCTAAATTCTAAAAATACATTTAAAATCATATCTTTGAATGTCAGCGTGTAAAGAACAGCAAACTGAAATTTGCAATAATAATAATAATAATAATAATAATAATAATAAGGTTGTTCTATCCAATGCTCAGGAAAAAGGTTTTAAAAGTGATTAAGCTGCGAAGACTATACACAAAAGAAAAAATATCAAAGTTCTAGAAATCTATTAAAAGTCACATCTTGGATTATCAACAGAGAAAGAACCGCAAACTGAAATTTGTAAAAGAAAATAAAACATTGTTCTTTCATTGCGTACGAAATGATGCTCAAAGGAAATTATAAATATGCCAGGACTAGTAAGCAGAAAATGAATGAATAAATACCTAAGTTCTAGAAATACATTTAAAGTCATATCTTTAAATGTCAGCACGTAAAGAACAACAAACTGAAATTAGCAAGCAAATAATAATAATAATAATAATAATAATAATAATAATAATAATAATAATAAAACGTTGTTCTGTCTAATGCTCAGCAAATAGCTGAGTGATTATAAGCAGCGTAGACACACACAAAAAAATATATCAAAGTTCTAGAAATATATTAAAAGTCACATTTTTGATTATCAACATGGAAAGAACAGCAAACTCAAATTTGTAAAAGAAAATAAAACGTTGTCCTTTCGTTGCCCAGGAAGTGATGCTCAAAAGATATTATAATCTACTAGGACTAGAAAGCAGAAAATGAGTGAAAAAATACCTAAGTTCTAGAAATACATTTAAAGTTATATCTTTGAATGTCAGTATTTAAAGAACAGCAAACTAAAATAAATATATATAATAATAAGACTTTGTTCTGCGCTATGCCCAGCAAAACGCGATTATAAGCTGCGCGTACTGGCACACAAAAGAAAAAAATATCAAAGTTCTAGAAATCTATTAAAAGTCACATCTTTGATTATCAACACAGAAAAAGCAGCAAACTCAAATTTGTAAAAGAAAATTAAACGTTGGTTTGTCAATGCTTAGGAAATTATGTGTAAAAGAAATTATAAACTGCGAGGGCCGAAGATGAATGAAAAAGTTCTAGAAATACATTTAAAGTCATATATTTGCTTATCAGAATGTAATGAACAACAAACTGAATTCTGAAAAAAAAAGGAATAAAGCGTTGTTTGGTCCATTGCTCAAGAAATAGTGTTTCAAAAAGATTATAAGCTGCGATGACTAGTATGCAAAAGAAAAAAGATATCAAATTCTAAAAATCTATTTAAACTCACATATTTGATTATCAATATATAAAGAAAAGGCAATTTAAATTTTTAAAAGAAAATAAAAAATGTTCTATTCAATGTCCAGAAAATAAAGTTTAAAACGGTTTTAGAAAGTTTTAAACTGCGAGGACTAGTGCACAAAAGAGTTGAAAGTCAAGGTTATAGATATATATTAGAAGTCACATCTTCGATTATAAACATAAAGAACAACAAACTCAAATTTCTAAAATAAAATAAAAAGGTGTTCTACTCAATGCTCAGAAAATAATGTTCAAAAGAGATTATAAACTGCGAGGACTAGTATACAGAAGAAAAAAAAAGGTATTAAAATTCTAGAAATATAATCGAATTCACATCTTTGATTAGCAGTCTATACAGAACGGGAAACTTAAATTTGTAAAAGAAAATAAAAACGCGTTCCATCCAATGCTCAGGAAATGATTAAAATTGTATTATAAACTGCGATGATTAGTATACAGAAGATAAAAAATAAAATACTAAGGTTCTAGAAATATATTTAAAGTCACATCATTGTTTATCAGCGTTAAAGAACCGAAAAGTTAAATTTGTATAATAAAAATAAAATTTTGTTCAATCTGCTGCCTGGGAAATAATTTTCAAAAGAAATCATAAACTCTGAGAACTAGTATACAGAAGGCAAATAAAAAAAAAACTCAAATATAATAAAAATATGATTAATTAATTATAATTTTTAATCATTTTCTAATCGTATGATTATGAAATGTACCGTATTCCCGTTATCTGCAAGTTACCAATTTTGTTTATCCGCATTTGGAAACAGAATAATTTAATCCTGTAATAAGATTTTTGAATTTTGCAAACGATATGTGCATATTTCAGAATCGCATTAAGAAAAAAGGTATTTTGAACTGCATTATCTACGTTCAGGTTTGATCTGCTTATATTAACTTCCTTTATCTGAAAGAAGCTATTGGAAATCCTGAAAAGTATAATTGATTTGACTAAATTGCATTTTTTCTCATTAAGCATAATTATTAAAACTTTCTTTGTGAAAACGTATTAGCTTTTAACGGAGCAATCTCTTGCTTAAAAAATAATGATTCAAACAACTGTAGCAAGAAATCGATACTTAATTAAAATATGCCTCATGTTGGACGGAATATTGAAATAAAGTGGAAATGGTTAGAGATAATGAAATTGTTCATTTTCTGTAATAACTTTGAGAATAATGAAGTTAAGTGGAAAAATAATTAAAATGAATTAAGTAATTTCGAACGTCTAAAAAAGTCTTGAATCCTTAGAACGTCTGAAAATATGATGCTCTTACTAAATAGTTGCTATTTATATTAGGCTGATAAAGACTTTTTAACAACTGTTTTAGAACAGGGTTCTTTCTTTAATTACTCAAATTTCTGATTTCAAACAGCCAAGGGAAGATCTCCAACCAGGAAATTTAAAATAACTATAAAATTTTGAGGGTATGCAGGGTCTCATTATGTAATAGGCCTTATTTTTGTTGTTGTTGATGCCTAAACTTGATTTAAAGACGCTTGGAATATTTTTCGATTTTATTTTATAATTCATTAAAGGTAAGAGATAGAGTTTTGGATAAAAGTTACTTATTTTTATTTGTTCTAGTGACTATAAGTAAAATAACAATTGAAAACGAATGATACAACAAAATTCATATTTTTACTAACAATAAAATAAGAAAGGCTAATTTTTTTAACAAAATGTAATGATTTTTAATTTTTTTTTTTAATAAAAATTTTTGTTAAAAAATGTTTCAAATATTGTTAGCCCCTTAACTATTTTTTTTTTTTTAACACAATAAAGTAGAAATAAGGACCCGGCACCACTTTTTTTTTAAACTAAAATATTTGGTTTTGTACAATCCAAAAAGGTATGCATTTAACAAACCAAAGATTACAGTTCAAATTAAGCGGTATCCAAAAGCTTTTAGTATCGAAGATAACAAACTCTTTTTGCCCGAGCGGCACTCGGGCAAATCAGTTAAGGGGTTAACAATTGATATTTTGTTAGCATTTAATATAACAAATAGAAAGAAGTAAGTTTTATCTCGAAACTTATCTTAATCTATGACCATTGATGAATTATAAAACGAAAAGAATAATAATTTAAAAATATTTCCCAGGTAAAATTGCTCAAAGTTTATTCGTTCAACAAGGAAAAAAATCCGTATTACACGTGAATGAGCCTTGCATGTCCTCGAAGTTTCATACTTATTTTGAATGATTTAGTTAGATATCTTCCCTTATGAGTCCCATTACTGATAAATCAACTAAGAGAAATAAAAATACTTCAAAGTTTAGTTTGTAAAGAAATAAATCCACAAAGTTAAAATAGAAAACACATTTACCAGGAACCATATTAAAATGCCACTTTTTTTTCCTCTGCAAAACATATTCAAATCTAAATCTCATTATCTCGAATAACATACATGTTGAAAATAAATACATGCTACAAAGTATTATATGAAATTAATGGGCTTTATAAAGTTGATGGGGAAAAGTAAACAGCCCTATCCGTAATTCTTATCTGCACGAAGAAAATAAAATGATTGTAAAATAGGATGAATAATCCAAGAAAAATAGTAATATTTGAATTCATAACGGCATATTACCGAGATTGAAAAATAAATTAAATTAATTTCACCGATTTTTTACCTGTTGTATCGTGATTATATTTGACATCAATATCAAAACTTGTTATTTTCATAACTGAAGATAAACGTTTTATGCGTAGAGGGCTTTCTAAATCTTTTGCCTTTATCAATGTAGTGTATTATTATATCACATACTGAGATTTTTAACTGGAGGCTTTTTGTCGGTATTATGGTTGTTGAATCATGAAATTTTGAATTTGAGATCTAAATATATAGATATATATATGGGGCATTATCGCAATTGACTTTTATGTCCCTGAATAATAATTTTTATTTTAGTACATATTCTTGTGTTTGTTTTATTCCATATACTGGGGAACATCCCATTGCATAATTGCATAACAATATTAACGAGATAAATAAGTTTTGGACGATGTTGGGGGTCCAAATACCAGGAAAACTCCTATACCGTCCCGTGTCCCTGATGCTATTTTTAAGTTTGGAGTTGTTTCTATAAAATTGTTTCAATAAAAGTAATTCGATGTATTTTTTTTTTCCGAAACGGGAACTATTGTTTTATACAAATATGTAGCAAAAAATTAACCTCCACACATTTTTAAGGTTGTAATTATTTTTTAAGCGCTGTCCCTGGGTTTTCGATTCCTTACCGCCCCTCTTCTAAAATTATGCAGAAAATCGCTTCAGATGCAGCTACAGAATTTTTTTATCATGCAAAAGTATGCTAGAGAAAGAATGTCTAAAATTATTTGACAGGAAATTTACTGTAGAATTTAAATCAGCATTTAAATATCAATTTCAAGCATCGAGGCTTTATTGGTAGTCTTACCGTCCCCAAGTTTTATTCCTGCACTTTTCGAGGTAAATTATTATTTTCTTTTTTTAATTTAATCCAATGTAAATAACTGTTTCTAAAAATCAATGAACATTGTGGCTACCACTTAGTCTTAACATAATTTGCCTAAAATAGGTGGTAATTATCCTTACCGTTCAATCTTTACCGTCCCTTTTTTCCTACACCGTCCCCTTTTTTACCTTACCGTCCATTCTTTAACACCCCTTTAAGACAATGTTATACCAAAATTTTTTATTAAAAATTGTACATTGCTATTATTTCTTATTTGAATGTCATGTGGGTACTATGCAAATTCATTATAAGTAAAAATTTAGAAGAAAATAAAAAGTTTTAGTGGTAAAATGTTAAGGAAAATTAAACTCGCAAGTTTAACATAAACTTCAGTTAAATGAAAAATTTTCGCTGCTGACCATTTTTCCTTTGTTTTGAATCATTAAGGCATTCGTCTATCTGATTAAAATGTTCTTTTAGCAAGTTTAATGTCACCAGATTTTTATTCTCGAAAGTCAAAAGATAGTGAGAAAGCCCCATATGTGTGTGTGTATTACTTTTTATCGTAATATTTTCAACTTGAGATCTCATCTACTTTTCACTTTTTTCCTGGGGAGATAATCTTTTCTAAAGTTATTGGCGCTTTCATAATTGATTTTTTTTTAATTTTGCTTACGCAAAAGTTACATAATCTATAATAAAGTAGTCTGTTATATGCAGAAATTTATCCTAATGTAATCAATCGAGAATATTTGTATCGAGTCGCAAGTGTTTTGAAGTTTTTCATTTAAAAACAAAAACAATTTTAGTTTGCGTTGAATATAAGTAAGAGAACAGCAAAGTACCACATTTATTTCAATACATTCCACAAATCCTATATTTAAAAACAAAGTCAGTAACTCTTATAATATAACTATATTAAATTTTCTTCATAATCATCTTAAATTTAAAAGTACCAGTAAAATCATATTACCATCAACATTCAGATGCCCAGTGGTTCTAAGGCACATTTTTTATCAGAAAAGGTGCATCTTATATAGTAATAAATACGGTATTTGACACCTTAAAGAAAATCGTGATGTATCACAAAACATCTGTGCCTATTTTTAGTTAATATCCTTGAAAAGTTTTACAAGGAAAAGCTAGGAACATGTTTTTCCTTTCTATCATAGTTCACGAACATAATTTTCTTGGTGTTCATTTCTTTGTTGTGTTTATTATTCACTTTTTCTTTCCCAGTCTCATAAACGCTTGTCTATTAAGATGTATTACAAAAAATTATCTTTCTAGGTTACGAAAACTAGTCGAAACATCTGCCTTTATGCCCTAGGGCCATGGAACGATACCGTTTGTAGACAACAGGATGTTCATCCTTTAGAGAAAAATGTTTGAATGCCAGGTGTGTTTGTTTACCATATCCAACAGCGAGAGTCTAAGATTTTACGAGGAAATACATAAACCAGTATCGTTGCCCGTCTTGCCCTGGCCTTTTAGTTCCATCTGCTCAAACATGTGCAAGTAAATGTTTTAAAACTGGAAGATAAAAAAAAGTGGGTGTTTGAATAAATAAGTGAGGAAAAAACTTTGCCTTTTTTCCATTAATCATTAAAATTATAATTACTGAAAGAATGATTTGCATTTCGCACTTACATCTTCATATCCTACGAGTTGGAGTTGTCTTGTGCTATTCTTAAGGTTTATTGCAATTAAAAATACAATGACATCTGATTTGAAAGTGCCCTCTCAAAGGTCATTGTGCCTCCGCGAGTGCAATTTTTAAACATCCCATTAACAAAATATTCGGCTTAATGCTGCTTCTGTTATTAATTAATTTTGCAAATGAATTTAATGATAATTTAAAGTGTTTTGTTTTATAAGATAATAAATTCTTTAAATTGTACGGAAACAAATGTTGCACACATATTTATATTAAATATATGATGTTAGCTCGCAATGTTAATGTTATGCTCTACCACTATTAATATAAAAATATAAACGTATGCTGCATGTATTCATATTCTGAATACCTAAGCAAACAAAACAACACAAAAAACTTTTTCTTGTTTTTATCGATGTAATATTTTACATCGCACTGTAATATTTTACATTTTTTCTTATTTTAGAGATTTCAGAGTTTGTACTCTTTAAAAAAAAAAAAAAAAAAAAAAAAAAAAAAAAAAAAAAAAAAAAAACAACTTTTTTTAAACTCTGAGGCCTTATTATAAAGAATATGTACAGGTAACTTTTTGAATACATATATTTAAACACAGTCCTCTGGTACTTTATAAGAAACAGCATTACAGTAGATTTTATCAGTTATCCTGCGGATTACGTACTAAAGTCTTAGCTAGTTTACAATAATTCATTCACAATGCGTTTATTATTTGTTTTTCTGCTTAAACCTAAGCAAATCACTGACCACATTCTTGTCAAGTGACATCGAAATTGAGCCGTCAGCCATGTCACTGTGAAGTCGATATGTAATATTTCATGATGAGTTACAAATAATACAAAAATCGCTGATGGTGAGTTCATTGTGAAGTCACGAAGTGCGGGATCACTTGAGAGTCATAATGGGACGAAATGAAATGCCACATTGCGGTCACCGTTATTGCTGTAACGATTTGTGACGATTATGACGTCACAGTAACGTCACATTGCCTGGTTGTGCTATTAGGTAATGTTCGAAATATTTAAACATAAAAATTAATTAAAAGATGGATGCCATCTTTTGACCATTCAAAAGTCCATATCTACGTACATTTTTTTCTGTGGAAGAAACGGCAAAATTTCTAGACACGTCTAACAACAAAATTAAGGGGGTAACATAATAATAAATTACCCCCGCGTTTAATTTGTTAAACGATCATATACCTTTAAACCTACAAAATTTTCGAAAAAATTTTAATGCATATTTTGATTCCTTAATCATTTCTGAACGATATGCAAAAAACCGCATTAAAAAATTCCCATTAGTTTACTAATTATGGCAGTTTTATTAAGACTACATATTAAGACTACATAGGATAATTAAACTTTGCATTGCGGTTATTCAAAGCGATAAATTTTGATACTGCGCGCAGAGTTACTAAAAAACTATGCATGGCAATCAAAAAATCTTTTCACCACATATTCATTACTGTATTATCTACAACCTAAAACCAGAAAAAGGTAAGATTTTATTTTATTTTTTGTTTTTTACTTTGAAAATATTTTTTTTTATGTTAATTTTTATAATTTTTTGTTAATTTTTTAATTTAGTCAATATTTTTTTACAAATATTCTGGTTTTAGTATTAAGGTAACAGTATTATGTATTTATTTTCACCAAAATTTCCCCTTTATGTCCATAATTTCAGATTTTATCATGCGCGCAAGGTTTTTATTTCTCTTATTATCATATATTTTTAAACTTATCATTTCAATATTTATTTATTTATGAATTTACAAGTACATATATATTTTTAATATAAATATAAATATGGGCTTTATATTTAAATGAAGTTTGATTTTTATTTTTGACTTATTACACAAGTTTTGAAGCTTGGAACATAGTGGTATTTTTTTCCTTTTTTAACTTGTTCAAAGGTATCCTATACCCCCTTTTAAATGTCATATGTAAAAGTCGAATTAAAATTCATTGCAAATTAATTAAATAGCACATTATTTCGTTAATCCACTCTGCAACTACTCTTATGAGTGAGAGAGCGTAGGAGATTTGTTCAGTTAGTCAAACAACAAAAATCAAATGTCATAATCTAACATGTAAAAGTCGAATTACAATTCAGTGCGGATTAATTAGCACATGATTTCGTTATTCCATTATGCAACTACTCTTATGAGTAAGCCAGCGTAGGAGATTTGTTCAGTTAGTCAAACAACAAAATTCTAATGTCATATGTAAAATTTAAATTTAAATTCAGTACAAATTAATTATATAGCACATTATTTCGTTTATCTACTATGCAACTACTCTTATGAGTAAGAGAGCGTAAGAGATTTGTTCAGTTAGTCAAATATAAATTTAAAGGAGTTTATAGGGGAAAAAGGCAAAACTAGATAACTCTTAACATAAAATTATGTAACACAGCATTTTTTTAATCCACTCTTTTCTTGTGCAAAAGTTTATGACGTTCGTCTCGCTTATCTACACATAAAGGTAAAATATAAAAGTGCAAATCCTCGAATAAAGCCAAAGAAAAATTCAATATATCATACACTGAAATAGCACTTCATGTATAATGTATCATAAATTCAAATAGTAGCACAATACTTTGTTAATCCACTAAGCTATTGTTATCCTGCGAAAGAACGCATGACATATGCTCAGCTTGTTTAACATAAATTCAAAATAGTTTGAAGAACAGAAAAGCGAAAGTAGAATTTAGTTTCTAGTAAAATTAAACATCGCAATATATTATTAATCCACTATAAATATATATATATTTTTTTGTACAAGTGCAAATGACAATTTTCGGCTAGTCCAAAATATGCTCTAAAAAGTATGTATATCAGAGATAAAAGTTGAAGGACACATCATAGAATAGAACACATTTTTTTGTTAATTCACTGTTCTACGATTTTCCTAAATAAAAACGGATGTCATTTGTTCTATTAATCTGAGTTTAAAGGGCAGAAAATTCGAAACCTAAATAAATTTTATCACAAAATTAACCGCTACAATATTTTGTTAATCCACTATACAATTATTTTTCTGAATAAAAGCGGATGGCATTTGTTCAATGAATCTAAGTTAAGGGCAGAAAATTCGAAACCTAAATAAATTTTATCATAAAATTAACCAATGCAATACTTTGTTAATCCACTGTGCAATTATTTTCTTATACACGAGCGAGTGACATTTGACCGGCTACTCTAACATATATCTAAAAGACAAAAGTCAAAGAGAAAAGTCAAAGCAGAATTCAGTATATCATACAATGAAATAGCACAATATTTTGTTAATCCACTCTATCATCAAATAAGTCACTCAAAATATTACTGCACACTCAATCAACAAATATCGAGAAATCCTGTCATCCCATTTGGATTTTTTTCTCTATTTTTCTGGAATTCATCTCTTCCCGCATCTGCGGATCTATTGAAGAGAGAGAACGCCGGACCTCATGGGTGCGGGGGGTCAGGCTAATATCCGCTGAGCCGTGAAAGGCTGCTCCATAGGCATATTTATATAGATAAACGCTTGGCCAGCTCTGAGGAATATATTTGGGTCACGAAAAACATGAATAAGATGATAGGAATGCTACTAGTTTTAGAAAAGAACATAATCCAAATAATGGAACAAATTGCATTTGCCTCCAAGGAGATATGTATTTTTATAAATCGGTCTTCCAAGATGTAGCATTTGATGCAAGAAAATGAAGTTAATGTTTTCTAAACCATTTTTGAATATAATCTTGTAAAGTAAAATCTGTTAAAACGGAACCTGTATGTCACGGAATCCTATGGGGAAAAGGAGAATAGTAGATAAATAGTGCCCCCCCCCCCCCTGGTTAGGATAATTTTTTTAATATTTTCCCAAAGATATTTTGATTGTTTTAATATGATTTAAGATTTACATTTACTGCCTGTCTGATGTGTTTTCATGTGTCAAGAAATAAATATATACAGACACACACACACGCATGTATATATATATATATATATATATATATATATATATAACCATTAATTAAACATTACATACCATCATCAAAAAACGCAATATTGTGAATGATTGACAACAAAATGCGCCACAAACCAACAATATAGAACTGTATGTATAAAATAATGTACCTTATACCTAATTACAAGAATTAACATGGAAGAAAAAAAAATGAAAAATATGGATTCCGAAAAAAATTGAAAAACTTATATATTGAATTACGTTTTCAAGAGTACAGAATTCAATGATATAAGCAAATCGGTTGTTTTCTGTGAGAAAAAAGCTATAAGCTGAAAAATTTTATATATATATATAGAAAGGGGAGTTCAAGAATGAAATTAGTAAAAAATACTGGTAAATAACGACAGTAAACTTTTTTCCCGAACTGTGGACTACCTTTAATCGCTATATAAAACTACGCGGATTGTAATTTTTTTTAATGTAATTGGAAAGCAAAAAATGAAATTACATAACAATTTAGCAGCAATCGAAGAAAAATCGAAACACTAATTTAAAACTCAAAATCAACAAAAATGTTTTATTATTAAAAATGTTTATCAGAAACCCTATCTCCCAAATTGCAGCTTCTTTTACAAGATAATATGTAAATGCACATTAAGTGCAACATATAACTAGTAAACAATCAATATAACTGAGAATATTGAATTCATTTTTAAATGAAACTTTTGGTATCCCACAAAGAACTCGTTGGCACAAAGACACTAAAATTATCATTAAACAATGCATAAAAGTAAATTTAATTAAGAAAGATTATTTTTGAACGACGTAACGGAAATAATGAATAACGCATTTGAGCATAGAAACAAATTTTACTTAATTATGTCACTCCACTCTTATCTAATCATATAATTACTTGTTAATTGCATGAAAAAATAAGACAATGAAGATGAAATAAACATTTATGAAACATTTCTTTTTTTTACTCTGCTCACGAAACTGTTGCTAATTTCTCCCTGATGATACATAACTATCACTTTCGTACAAAAATTAATTAAATTATGCGTGCTTTGTGTTATTTTTAAAAGAATATACACTTTTTATAGTCGTTTTTTTCGTCACATTTAATGGTGATGAACATGTTATAATGGACTAACGTTGTTATAACGCACTAAAAAAGGTCATAAAAAAAAGAAGGAAGTGTTAACTGAACAAAATAAACTCAGCCAGAAGAAAGAAAAGAAAATTAATAATCGAAAATACTGTATTTATTAAAAGAATATTCTAACTGTAAATGACACGAGGCATGGCTTTTAAACTCATATGTATAGTAATATATTTCATTAAAGGCACGCTGAAAGGTTTTTTTTTTACCTCAACAAGTTTTGTTTCATAGTTTTAGTTGAAAATGACTATTTTAGCGGGAAAAAGTTGAATGCAGTAGTTTGCTCTAAAAGCACAACCAGTAACACAGTCGTTACAAATAGGTACAATGACAATGGTGACCAAAAGGTAGAATTTTTATTTCCTCGTATCTTAACTCTCAAGTGACTATGACTTCACTGTGAAGTCACAGTAACGAATTTTAGAGTCATTTACACCTCGTTATAAAATAGGATATAAAGACATCCCGGCGACGTCTAAATGACTCACTTTCTACAGCATGTGACGACAATGTGCAACAGTCAGTGTTCCATTTGGTTCACCGTGCTTTGATATTTTATTCATATTCAGGCTACGGAGCTAATGGGGTAATAGTGCAGTTTTACGCATAGAAAGCAAAGAAATAACTTTTATCACGTTTATTATAAATATGTATTGTAGATAAAGAAAAGCAGATAATGAAAAAAAAAAAAAAAAAGTCGACTTTGAAATAGAATTTTAGGTTAATCCCTTTACTTTTAATCACTTTAAAATTCTGTTACTTTGGAGCAAATGTAAATTTCTTTTTACTGAACATGCTGTTACTAAATCGTAATTTGAAAGCCACATTTTGTAGTTTACTACAAATAACAAACATGTGTTTTAGTGCCACACAATTTAGTAGCTTACAAAAAATGATAAACACAGATCTATAGACAAGCATAAAAGAAGTTCGCGTACACTGTACATCTGTGTCGTATACGTTATATACCGTCTTCACCACAGCTGTAGTTAAAAAAAAAAGCGGGATAAGTGAGCAAATCACTGTATGTCACATACAAGACACTCGTGACGCTGATAAATATAAAAATGTATATAAATAGGTCTTACTCATCATGTGTACCCCTTAAAGCTAATAATTAAAAAAATATAATATATATAAATAATTAAATGACATTTTACGTTGCTAAAGAATGATCATGGCTATTTCTCCCCTATCAACGAGGATAGAAGAGTAACTGAATTTTATATTGTGCTTTTCGATAGTTGGATAAAAATGAAATAATAAAACTTCAAAGAAATTAAACTTCAGGAGAAATATAAGCTATTAAAAAAGTAGAGAAATGGCTACATTTTTTCAAATATATGTTGATTGTGTTTTCTTCAGCTTTTCGTGGTATACATTTTTTTCGGCTAAAAATTAAATATTTACAATCTTAATAACTTAAAAAGAAATACAGATTTAAATAAAAAGAAAAGTGCCCAGTTAAACTGATCGCATCGAGCTCACAGGCTATTCACACTAATTTTATGTTATACTCCTATTTCAAAGAATAATGCCCACAAAAAATAAATGGAGGGGGATTAGCCCCCGTTCCCCCACTTTAAACTCAACCAATAATCCTCCAAATCTAATCAGGGAAACACCTTAACATAATAAACCGGTATACCAAATTTGCAGCAAATCAGATAATCCCGCATGAAAAAACCATTGCGCTAAATTAAGGGGGGGTCTAACCCCTTTCCCCCCTTTATATTTAACTAATGAACCTCCAAATCTAATTAGGAAAGCTCCTCATCATAATGAACATAGAAAAAAAAATTAAAGCAAATTGGATAACTCTGCATGAAAATCCATGTATCTAAATTAAGCGGATGGGTATTGCCCACCCCCTTTCCCCTTTTTATACTTAACCAATGAACCTCCAAACCTAATAAAGGGAGCAGAATATCGGAATAAACCGGCATATCAAATTTGAAGCAAATCGATTAATTCTGCATGAAAAACCCATTTATCTAAATTAAGGGGGGTCTAGCCCCAGCCCCCCGTTAAACTTAACCAATAAACCTCCAAAATTAATCAATGCAGCTCCTTAACATAATAAACCGGTATATCAAATTTGGAGGAAATCGAATAACTTTGCATGAAAAACCCATTCATCTAAATTAAGGGGGTCTAACCCCCTTCCCCCCCCTTTATACTTAACTAATAAAACTCCAAATCTAACCAAGGCAGTTTCTTAACATAATAAACCGGTATAAAAAATTTGGAGCAAATCGAATACTTCTGAATGAAAAACACATTTATTTAAATTAAGTGGGGGGTAGGCCCCCTTTCCCCCTTTTATACTTAACTAATGAGCCTCCAAATCTAATCAGGGAAGCCTCTTAACATAATAAACCGATATACCAAATTTGGAGCAAATTGAATAATTCTGCATGGAAAACCCATTTATCTAAATTAAGGGGGGGGGGGGATAGCCCCCTTTCCCCCTTTAGACTTAACCAATGAACCCCCAAAACTAATCAGGTAAGCGCCTTATCAGAATGAACCTAGAAAAAAAAAATTGAAGCAAATCGGATGTTTCTATCCAGAGTTATCGCGTTACGTACATACGTACGTACATACATACATACATACATACATACGTACAGAACCGGCGGGCACATTAGCTCGCAGGCTTTCATAGCCTGTGAGCTAAAAAGAAAAGTGCCCAGTTAAACTGATCGCATCGAGCTCACAGGCTATTCACACTAATTTTATGTTATACTCTTATTTCAAAGAATAATGCCCACAAAAAATAAATGGAGGGGGATTAGCCCCCGTTCCCCCACTTTAAACTCAACCAATGATCCTCCAAATCTAATCAGGGAAACACCTTAACATAATAAACCGGTATACCAAATTTGCAGCAAATCAGATAATCCCGCATGAAAAAAACCATTGCGCTAAATTAAGGGGGGGTCTAACCCCTTTCCCCCCTTTATATTTAACTAATGAACCTCCATATCTAATTAGGAAAGCTCCTCATCATAATGAACATAGAAAAAAAAATTAAAGCAAATTGGATAACTCTGCATGAAAATCCATGTATCTAAATTAAACGGATGGGTATTGCCCCCCCCCCCCCTTTCCCCTTTTTATACTTAACCAATGAACCTCCAAACCTAATAAAGGGAGCAGAATATCGGAATAAACCGGCATATCAAATTTGAAGCAAATCGATTAATTCTGCATGAAAAACCCATTTATCTAAATTAAGGGGGGTCTAGCCCCAGCCCCCCCTTTAAACTTAACCAATAAACCGGTATATCAAATTTGGAGGAAATCGAATAACTCTGCATGAAAAACCCATTCATCTAAATTAAGGGGGTCTAACCCCCTTTCCCCCCTTTATACTTAACTAATAAAACTCCAAATCTAACCAAGGCAGTTTCTTAACATAATAAACCGGTATAAAAAATTTGGAGCAAATCGAATACTTCTGCATGAAAAACCCATTTATTTAAATTAAGTGGGGGGTAGGCCCCCTTTCCCCCTTTTATACTTAACTAATGAGCCTCCAAATCTAATCAGGGAAGCCTCTTAACATAATAAACCGATATACCAAATTTGGAGCAAATTGAATAATTCTGCATGGAAAACCCATTTATCTAAATTAAGGGGGGGGGAATAGCCCCCTTTCCCCCTTTAGACTTAACCAATGAACCCCCAAAACTAATCAGGTAAGCGCCTTATCAGAATGAACCTAGAAAAAAAAAATTGACGCAAATCGGATGTTTCTATCCAGAGTTATCGCGTTACGTACATACGTACGTACATACATACATACATACATACATACAGAACCGGCGGGCACATTAGCTCGCAGGCTTTCATAGCCTGTGAGCTAAAAAAAAGAAGATGTCTTTATTTTTCAAATTTATGTCGCTTATGGTTTTTATACTCATCTTGATATGCGTTATTTTCTAGATAAAAATTATATACTAAAGGCCTTTCTTTTAAACTAAAAGTTAAAGAGAAGTACAGGGGTTTAAAAAACTGAAGGAGATGACTTTATTTTTCAAATTTATGTCGTTTTATGTTTTTATGTTTTCCTTGATATTCATTAATTTTTAACGGTCCGACTTCCTTAAGAGAAAGGATAAGCCGTAAAGGGAGGAGTTAAAAATATTGCCCTAATTAATGCATAAAAATATCTTTTTATAGAAAAAATTATCTTCAAAATATATCCGACACTTATAAAGAAAAGAAAACAATGCATAAGAATTTTAAAAAATGAGAAAATTTTCAAGACAGCGCAGTTAAGTTTGTTGATCAGTAAGATAATTGTTCTTGCTAAGATTAAATCTATAGGCGTTGAATACATTCGTATTTTTAAAAATATGTCTTCAGGAAATTAATATTTTAGAACTTGTTTTGTCTCTTTCGTTTTTAGTTGACAAAATATTTCTAAAATATATGCCTAATTTAATATTTTATGCGTTAAATTATTAGCGAAACTGACGAATTGCGAGTGAGATTTTAACTCTTTAATCCTTTCGGGTCTGGGTGTACTATTAATAGTACATGTCTTTTCATCGAGTATTATTTTGTCTTAAAAATTACATTTGTTACTATCTACATATATACTGAAAAAAAAAAAATTGTAATTTTTACAGAAAAAACTGTTTTTATAGTAAAACCGTTTTTTTCTATAAAAAAAAAAAAAAAAAAAAAAAAACTGTTTTAATGAAAAATTACAGATATTTCCTGTAAATTAAATGGTTTTCCACTGCCGCCAAAATTGACAGTTTTTTTTACTGTTAATTTGAGAGTTTTTTTTTTTTTTTTTTTTTTTTTTTTTTTTTTTTTTTTTTACAGTGTAGTAATGATAATATATGTCCATTGCATTTTTTAGTATGACTTCATTTATGTTTTATCATTTAGTAATAATAATAATAATAATAATAAAAGATTGGTTAATTCTCTTTGCCCTCTTCGTGATTTCTTTATTTTAAACATATATTTCACTCTTTAAATTTAAAATACGGGTTACTTTTCTGAACGAATCATGTGCAATAAAACTCAAAAAATATTAGAAATTTGTAATATCTGTTAAATACTGCTGTAATGTGATATTTTCCCAAACGTCTCCAAAAATTCTTCCTTAGCCCATTGTCATATGAATATGAATTGAATACAGCCCTCCCCATTTAATCGGGTCACGGATAATCGAATACCCCGATTATTCGAATAGAATCCTCCGGAACCGAATTTATTCCTATTGGTTCTGTGTTATTTTCCCCCGCTTATACCGAATACCTTTTTACGAACATCCCCTTTTAATCGACTAACAACCGTGTGACCGATGTTTGAAAATAGGCACGGAAAGCACACTTCAGCTGGAATTTCCTTCCACCTTTTGTCATTTTCGGTTCCTTTACGCTGAAAACAAATTTTCAGTTCTTCCTGCAATGATTTCGGCCGGCAGGTGTATAATGGACAGGTCAAAGGATTTCCCCACCATCACTTCTTGCTGTTAACCAGGCTTGAATGGCAATGCGCCGTCACTTCGAGACTCGAGATGGTAGTTGTGATATTTTGCACTCATTCGAAAAATAACTCGATATTTACTCCTTTAAAATACCCCTTAAATAAACCACTTTATACGATTTTTCAAAGGCAGTATAAGTAACGTAAATTAAAAATAGCAAAGTTTTCACCCAATTCAAACGAGCTGCATTAAGTATGATGTAAATCATATAAATGTACGTACTGATATTAAATTAATACCTATTTACTTTATATTAGCATTTGTATTTATTTTAGTTTATGTTATTCTATTAACGATTTATTATGCTGTTAATTAAATATACCGTAGTTGGTTATTTTGGCTTTTTATTACGCATTAAATATTAAAGTTATGATTCCCCGTTTAATCAAATACCCCGCTTAATCGAATATTTTTTTTCTGGAACCGTCACTATTCGTTTAAACGGGGAGGACTGTACTACAAAAAATAACTACATTTGTTAGATTTCAGACAGTGAGATATTCTTTAAACTTCAGTAAATATATTTGGATAGCTACGATTAACATTATTAACATAAAAGTAATTTTGTTCTCAAAATTGAAAAAGAAATCG
This sequence comes from Maratus speciosus, assembly GCA_963932465.1. Lineage (NCBI taxonomy): Eukaryota > Metazoa > Arthropoda > Arachnida > Araneae > Salticidae > Maratus > Maratus speciosus. Next base: position 562,100,289 of record OZ010787.1, on the reverse strand, counting down.
GACACGAGGGTTAAAGGTGGTTTTGCCTGTAGAAGGACAGAAAAAGGGGTATTTTTTAGCATTTATTTTCTGGAATAGGAATGAAGATTTTGGCTCCGGGTTTTTTGCCTGTAATTTTTTATCATTTGCAAAACATTTCAAAAAGTATTTTAATAAAAAATGGATGATGTTGTTCAAGTTGCGTGGGTGGATGCCCTAGCGAGCGTGGCATCACTTCCAATCGGGCGGGACCCGTTAGCTCGCCAGAGTTGTCTGCATTAAATTTTCATTAAGGATAATGGAAGTAAATAATATTGTCTGAAGTTTCAACAACTTTGAGATCAAAAAGTTGAAAATCAACAAAGTGGCAGCGATTTGTAAAAAAAAAAAGAGACTATTTCTGACCCCTTTTTTCGCACTATTGCGTGCTTCTAAAAATATTTATTTTTTTTTATAAAATTGGCTGAAAGAGGTTCAAACTACAGTAAATTACATCACCTTTGATTTAAAAAAAATTATAAACATCGGTTCAATAGTTTTGCGTTCTGATTTCGCCTAATTTGCATAAGTCATTTTGCGTAATATGCATTTATATTGCTACAAAACAGTTTAAGCCTACGAACGCGTTGCGCTTAAGCACTAAATAAATACGAAAGCACTAAGAATTCGGCGAAATCGTTGAACACGGATGACCTAGAGAGTGTAGGGGAAAAAAAAAAGTTTTTTTTTCAACAGAAAAAAGCAAATCACCCTTAATTCAAATTAAGGGGGATTTGTTATATATTATGTATTATGATTAAATTAAATTTTATTATATTTTGACTAATAAAGAAAAAAAGAGACATGCTTTAAGAAGAGTACACAGAAAACATAAGTTAATGTATTAATTTCACGATAAAATATTTTAAAAATAAGAGTGCAATTCCACGCCCGTAGGTTAACATTACCGAAGAGTATTTGAGATCTCACTAACTAACACCCTTAACCCTTAAACAATTCCGATTTCAAAAATTTTTACTCAGATGTTAGAATACATCATTTTAAGCAAATGCAAAGCATACGAATTTATCTTTATAAAATATCTATTTTTTGGACGTTTCCAACATTTTTAATTTTACAAAAATTTACGACGTTCATTTTAGCAGTAACGATCGAAACAGCTCAAAGGATAAATAAAATTTTTGCAGGAAAAATTAACTCAGTATCGCCGTCTATTGATAATTATATGTACAAATTATATTAACTGCTGTGTTCAATAAATAAAAAACTTTTTTAAAGCCCACTGTATAAGGCTTCGTTTAGACGGAAAAGCATTCCCTCTTGTTGAAGTTCAATTATCACCCTTTCTTCTCCAACCGGTTTGTGGTTAATAACAAAAGGACGGTCCTACAAAAAGATACTTCAAATGCTTAAAAAGAAGTAAAAAATCAAACTCACCGCGTAACCACACACACACACACAAACAAAAGCCCGACAGTTGAATTTTACGTCTATTTGGACCTTAAGTAAAATTGACTTTTTCGTATTTTGCAGATATGCAACGCGATGATATAAAGGGGTAACATTAAATATTCAAAAACTGGTCATTTGACTCGTACCAAATGAAAATATTTCAATTTGAACGAAAACTTTCTTCATGAAATAAATAAAATATAAGCTAGAAGAACACAAAAATAAGTTAAATAGTTTTAAATAAAAGTTCTGAAGTAAAATATGTTTATAAAACTTGAGTAAAATTCCCGGTATGTTTAGTGTTAAGAAACTCTGTCCTGAAGTAATCCCATTTGAAGAAATGTATGAATTTAATCGAGCAATTTCAGGCAACTTCCGTTGCCAAATACACTAACAATAAAAAGCAATTCTTTCCAAATGTGAAAATAAGTATGTTACTCAAAATTGATTAATTTTTTTTAAATATCAATAAGCATTATTTCCCGTATAAAAGTAAATTACCCAAACGTCCTCCGTACAAATTAAAACATAAAAATAAGTATAGGTGTTAAAAATCTTAAAAATAAAATTTTATTTTTCCAATTTATGATGATAATATTTTCTGTTTTTCTTAATATGCATTATTTTTTAAAAGGCGATTTAAATAGAAGGAGAATCAAGGCGTAAAGTATAAAGTTAAAGGAAAATATTTTGAAATGGTTAATGCATAGCAATATCTTTTCATCGAAAACTTAGTAGACAACTTTAAAATAGGGTCGTTTAATTATGAACACCCTGTAAAAAAAAATTTAAACTATCGTAATGCTAAATGTGAATTTATTAAACATCATCCACTGGTGGCGAAATTTTCAACTTTTTTTTTTTTTTTTTTTAAACGAATTTTCGTCCCTTTATTATGTCTTTCACAAAAAATCACAACTTTATGAATAACAGTTTAATTATAATAACAGAATAACAATTAATAAAAGTTTGCAAAATACATAATAAAGAGATGGGAATTGGTTTAAACAAAAAAAAAAAAAGTTCAAAATTTTGCCACCAGATTTTTAATAAATTACACATTTAGCATTACGATAGTTTAGAAATTTTATTCATTAACTTAACCTGATTCTAAAGACAACATTTCACGAAATGTTCCTAGCATGTTTTCCAAAACACACTTTGGTTAACTGTGGAACATGCTATCTTACAATTCCAGAAAGAGATCTGCACGGGCCGGCCCGTTTCCCGAACGATTTTAATTCACGGACACACGGACAGACGGACTGACAGACAGATATTTTGTATAAACCTGTTTTTTGGTATCTCTGACCCCTAAAACGTCTAAATCCGTCGAAAACCGGAAGTCTAAAAAATTTCGATTACAATACTTTCTTCTATTGAAGATAGAAGGAAGTAATAGGGATTCATTAAAAAATAAATGTCGCAGCCTGCGGCACTTCTATAAAAATGAAGATTATAAACATAAAAAAACAGTTAGGATAAATATTTTTGGTCAGAGCTCCTCGTACGAGAAAATTTTTTAACCAAAACGACGTAAAAATCAATGTTTTGTAGAAATTCACTCGGGCCGGGCCAATATTATTTTTTCTACAGGACGGGCCGGGCCGAAATTTTTTTCTATGAGTCGGGCCGGGCCCGGGTCTGGAAATTTCGGCCCATACAGACCTCTAATTCCAGATGGTATCTGAAAATGATGACCGTCTTGAGGAACATATTTGGCTATAACAAAACTTGTTAAACTATCTTAAATGTATGCTAAATTTGTAATTCGTTAGAAAACGGCTTTCTAATTTTTTTTCACTCAACAAATTCCCATACATTTATTATGCCCTCTACAAAATTTCACAACGTTCTGAACAACAGTTTCGTCTGTAGGCAACTTTAAAATAGGATCGTTTAATTATGAACACCCTGTAAAAAAAAAAAATAAATAAAAATAAACTATCGTAATGCTAAATGTGTAATTTATTAAAAATCGCCCGCTGGTGGCAAAATTTTGATCTTTTTCTTTTTCTTAAACGAATTCCCATCTCTTTATTATGACTTTCGCAAAAAATCCCAACTTTATGAACACTAAGTTTTGTCTGTAGACAACTGTAAGGTAGGGTCGTTTAATTACGGACACCCTGTATATGAGACCTCCAGAAGGAAAAGAAATCGAAAAATGGGAATCTTTAATATAATCCTTCATAATTCCATAATATTTGACCTCGAGTTTAATGCGTTATTTTATCTGAAAATCTGTAAGAATTGGTCTTATTGATCAGGCTACTTGCACTATCACATACTTTTTAACATTTTAAAACAAAGAAATCTTTCCGAATGTTTAATGCAATGCCAATTAATAGGGTAAGTCCAGGATAGATGGCCATATTTTTTAAAGATTGAAATAAAAATTCTTAGAATGCAAATACAAGACATATTGATGCATATTTAAAATTTTTATACATATACTCATCATATTTTGGGCTAAAAATGATTACATATCGAGAACAAAAAACGGGAAACAAAATTGAAATTAAAATGGCATATGGTCATCTCTCCTTGAAGTCGAGGAGAGGTGGCCATCCAATACAAGAAAGAAAAAGAGATGTTAAAATAGCAAAAAATAGCACATTTCATATAGTTAATCATGAAAATCATATAGCGATTTGTAAAGATGCAATTATATCACGGAAAATGAGTGAATAAAACTAGAATAAACAAAATTTGGAGTATAATTTCAATATTTCACTTTTCGTAAAATCTTACCACATTTTTTGGCAAAGGTTTTGATAGTTTGTACTCGTACACGTTTCAAGGAAACACTTGTGACACCTTATGCATTGTATCCAGATATCCTTTAGGTTGTGGTATTATTTTGTTCTCCACAACCAACACAGTGATCCCCATACAATTCTATTCTTTCGGAATCTATAGAATCTGATAAATTTAAATGTATTTCATCTTCTTCGCTGCTAGAAATGTCGTGTTTTTGTTTTTTCTTGCGTTTATTTTACGCTTTTTCATGGTTTTAAGTTTATAAACTTTATCTGTTTCCGGGATGAAAGTTTCCGACGATTTTCAATATTTTGTGGGGAAAAAAACATCGTTAAACCCATTTTATACAATTATTATTGAAATATTTATATTAGTTAAAATTTAAACAATTACATCAATTAATATAATTATAAACATAAAAGTTATACAGTCATTTTAAATTTAATTATATTTAGTTCAAATCCTCACTCCGTGCAATTTTGAAATACTGGTTAAAGGTGGTTATCTCTCCTCGATTTGTTGTGGCCATCTCTCCTATAATTCAAGGACAGATGGCCGCCTAATTTAAAAGGTCACTCCACCATTGTATGTCTTCGTTTTAGGCTTAGAAGCAAAGATTGGAGGATATAATCGCCGTAGATACCTAACTCAACAAAAATATTCGACCATTAGATTAAATAAACATTAAAATTACACTTTCATTTTATAATCGAAAAACACAGCTGCTCGTCGCAACGAATGAACTCGTTGAGCTCGTCCTACGAACAAAGTTTATGTTGCAAATGTATTATCAAGATTTGGAAATATTTAGACTGGCCATCTCTCCTCTATGGCCATCTATTCTAGAGTTACCCTATAATAACACTATACAGGCCTCAAACAGTGTTGCCAAATCTGGGGCTTTTTTCCTTCAGAAATTTCGAGTTCATACCAGAAAATTTTTAATACCAATTTTCGTTTGTTTTATTTAGAAGGAGGATTAAGCCATAAAGGGAAAAGTTGAAATAAAATATTCTTCCATAATTATTGCATAAGAATATCCACTAATACTCAAAACTATATGAGACCTCCATAAGGAAAAGAAATCTAACAACAAAATTTTAATATAATTCTTCATAATTCCATAATTTTTTACCTCGAGTTTAATACATTATTTTACCTGCAAATCTGCAAGATTTGGTGCTATTGACCAGACTACTTGCACTAGAAATCTACACGAGCCGGGTCGAGCCCGGGCCATACTTTTTTCTAAAGTCTTGGGCCGGGCCGGGTTCGGGCCTTACTTTTTTCTTGAAGGTTCGGGCCGGGCTGGGCGTAACTTATTTTTTCTGTACAGAGCCCGGACTGGTTCCATTCCTAGTTTTCATCGCCCAAAATTTTCAGTCCTAGTTTTGACCCAGCCCGTATGAAAGTTATTGTCTCGGCGTTGTCTAGTCCATTCAAAGGTCAGTAAACCTATGTCTGGCCCAAAAATTTTTGCAAAAAATGCATATATTTTTTAATCGACATTATTCTACAATTAATCATTAAAATTTATTCTTTTTAAAGAATAGTCGATTTCTACGCTTATTAGAATATAGCTATATTAAAATATAGTAAAACGTATGAAAAAGAACCTGCCTATGACGGAACCATGTTATAAATTGAAAACATGTTGATCCATGAAAAATTAATATACTAAAACGTAAGAAAGGAATATATGATACACTTACACTTTTCTAAGAAGGGAACTTGTCTATAACACTTCTTTTTTTCTTTTCTATGCAATTCCGTCTTAGAAGATTTTACTGTATAGCATTTTTCCGATTTTTAACACTTCAGTACATTGAATATGGATTAACAATATTAATGATAACTGTAACATTTACATGCAAGAATTAGAGATTCATTAGAAAAATAAATATCGCGGCCTGCTTCACTTCTATAAATATGAAGATTATAAACATGAAAAAAAAATTAAGATAAATATGTTTTATCAGAACTCCTCGTACGAGACAAATTTTTAACCAAATCGACGTAAAAATCAATTTTTTGTCGAAATTCACACGGGCCGGGCCGAGATTTTAACTTTTTTCCGGGCGGGCCGGTCTTGGGCCTAACTTTCAGCTGCTGTATCGGGCCGGGCTCGGGCCGAACTTTTAACTTTTTTTACCAGACCGGGCCAATACTTTTTTGTACGGGCCGGGCCGGACCGAATTTTTTTTCTATGAGGCGGACCGGGCCTGGAAATTTCGGCACGTGCAGACCACCAATTTGCACTATCACATATTTTTTAACATTCTAAAATAAAGAAATCTTTCCGAATATTTAATGCAATCTCTTCCCCTTTATCAATTAATATATTAACACTATACATGCCGCAAACGGTGTTGCCAAATCTGGAGCTTTTTTTATTCAGAAATTTCGAGTTCACACAAGAAAATTTTTAATACTAATTTTCCTTTATTTTATTCACGAAACATCTATCATTATAATAACCAAAAATAACTGTTTAAACTTTCTGAGGAGTATTTAAAATTTCTAAACGATACTCTTACAAATGACGCACAAGTTAAATCATTGCACTTTTCTTCTCTTAACCCTTTCAGGAAAAACTACTTCTGTTGCTAAGATATTGAAATTATTTAACGACACAGGATTAACGAACAAATTTATTTGAAAATAAGTAAAAGCTTTCTACTTGCTACATTATAAATGTTAAATTTAATTCCAAAATTCTTGTGCCATTATGCTATTTTGGGATTAAAATTAAGTGGTATGATAAAATATACCGGTTCCCTTCAAGGGTTTAAATAGTAGGAAAAGTAATCCGTAAAGTGAAATGTTAAAGTTTTTTGGACTTAATTAAAGCGTAAAAATACTGTTTCATAGTAATATTATATAAAAAACATATGAGAAAATTTTCACAATAGATCATTTAAGAAATCTTATCCCCAGCAGAATATATTATTCCACCAGAAAGGTTCGTACTTTGTGTAAGCGCAGGCAAATACCACTACCGCAAAAACAAACCTATAAACATATTTCGAGATTCTAGAATAAGTAATTCTTTCCAAATGTAAAATGGAATTTCTTACTCACGACGGATTTAATAGTTAAAATATTGCTGCATTTTTATTTCGCCTTAATCAAGGTTGATAATTTTGGCGTTTCAAATATGCAATAAAACAGTCTAGGGATTTAGTTCTGGGATGTTTTATATGCATTTTTTTTAACAATGTCACTTAACTAGCAAGAAGAATAATCCTCAAAGGGAAAGGTTAAAACATTTTCCCACAATAATTCCATAAAAAAGTCTTTCATCGAAAATTTTACACTAAAAAGATTATGCGACTTAATAAATAAATAATAATAATAGTAATAAACCGATCAAAATCTAAGATTGAGAAATAGTTTCATAATAATTCATTTAATACGTTTTTATTTCAAGTATAATATGTTATTCAACTTGCAAAGCTTCACGATTTGTAGTTGTATAATTTCATGCAAATTCTACTATCGCATAAACAAACCTAAAAGCTCCTTTTAAAGGACTAGAATAAAGGATTCTTTCAACATATTAAAAGAAATCTTTTACTCGTCTTTTAATGGATTAAATTAAAAAATATCTGCTTTTTTCGCCTCAGTTAAGGTTGGTAATTTTTATATTTAAACAAACAATAGAATAGTATAGGGCTTTAGTGTTCGGAGATTTGATAATTATCTTTTGTGATGTGACTTAAATAGAATCAAATGATTACACAGTAAATGGAATAAAACATTTTGTAATAATTTAATGTATAAAATGTTATTTTTGCGCTAAAAAGTATATGCCATCTCCATAAAGAAAAGAAAATAAAAATTATCAGAATGTAAGAATGAGAAATTTTTCATATCAGTTTATTTAAGAAGTCTTGTCTTCAAGAATAATATATTATTCCACCTGCAGTGATAAATATTTGTATATTGATCGATTTTTGAAAAGCAGCGTATTTCGTGTCCTAAGGAAAGATAATGTTTATCAGCTTGTAAAGTTTTTTTTTTTTTTTTTTTTTTGACGCATTGTTTTGCTTTTCTATCAAGCAACATATAGTTTTAGCAGGACTGAAATCTATTTTAAATGTTAAAGAATAATGCATGAAATAAAAACTTTAAAATAATTAGATAATGTGAAATCCATTATCAGTTGTCATGTCCAGTCGTGAAAAAAAAAAAGTAAACGCCCCTACTAATTCTGCAACAAATTATTGGAGAAGAAAGTTACTGGTACCAAATTATTGGAATTAAAGTCTACATTTTAAATAATGTAGGGGAGACTAGGGACGGTTGACCATACGGGAGGCTTGACCCACCCATCAATTTTCATATTTAAAAGAATTTCAGAGTTTTATCAATAGGTGTCAACCAAAGCTACGGGAATGCTCAAACAACAGTCTTCGTTTCATAAAGATAATCGAAATAGGTGTGGAAAAATCAATTGTGCGGCCTTTTTAACCTAAAAATTGTGTTTTTTAGAAATATTTTGTAAGCTTTTTTCAAATAAATTATATCATAGAAATTTCAGTAAGTAGATTTAAAGTAATGCAGAAATATCGAGCTTTCATTCCAGGCATAAAGACTGTACAGTAAGTTAGGCTTAACATAACAATGTGGTATTCTTTAGAGAAGGTCTATGTAGGGAGGCTTGACCCAGTCAATGCGAGGGAGCGTTGACCAGATGCTCAAGGCTCCCTTAACTAAGTGGTTTTGGAAATATTTTTATTATACACTGTGCATAATGAAAAGTTAACGGTATATACATAAAAGAATGTAAATTTATTCTGCAAAGCTTCAGTAAAATGATATGATGGAAAAGAAAATGTTTAAAACTGACTATAGAAAAATGTGAAAAATTGCTAGAAAATGGGAAAGTTGATACGCACTTTTTTCAGTGGGAAAGAGTAGTAAATGATTAGAAAAGATGAAAGCAGCAGTCTTAACCCTTTGAGGGGCAGTGGCATGTTTATAAAACCACTTAATTTTAATTCCGAAAATACAGTGACATAAAGCCAAACTATGTGACAACTAGAATTGTCAGATCGAGTGTCACAAAAAATTGAACAATGAGATAAAAAAAAAAAAGCAGTACAGTGGCTCCTAAATCCGGACATAATAACATGAAACACTATGAAAACGAGACCTGTCTCAAACAGAATACTACCTTAAATGTTAAAATTTCATTTTCCCTGCTGTACAATTATACCTGCTCAGACAAAATCCTGTTTAAAACAAAATTTTTCTCCTCTGGCTTGCGATTGCGTCTTAACAGGTTTGTTTAAGCCACATATTTAAATAAAAATATTTTTTATAATAATTAAAGCATGTAGAATAAAGTTATTTTGCCTTTTTAAAACTGATTTTATTTCTCTTCACAAATAGTGGAATATAAAACAAAGTGGGTCAAGCCTCCCATATAGTGGATCAACCCTCCCATTTGTGTGGGGAGCCTTGACCCATTATTTTTTCAAGATTAAAATCAACCATTTTTCAAATTTCTTATATGTTAAACTTATGTAGAAATTTTATTTTGATAACTGATTGTATAACGAATGAAATTATATATAAAACTTTATTCTATGTTCAGAATTTAAAAAAAAAATCATTTTGTAAAAAGTGGGTCAGCCCTCCCTAGTCTCCCCTATGTAAAATTTGTTTACGGAATCATTTACATATCAAAATGACCCCCCCCCTTTTTTTAATAACAATACCCAAGTTTGACACCATAAATAAATTCTACTTGAACTTAATATCGACTTAAAAAACTACTTAACTCAACACCCTAGCCTAAATACAAAATTTCATGAAATTCGTACGATTAGTTTCAGAGAAATTAATTATTTTAAAATGAGCATATTTTAGGAGCTGTATCCTGTATCCAAATTGAGTTCGGTACTCGAGCGCTGAAACTCTACAGAATGACTATATCACTTCTATTAACATATTATTTCTTGCCAATATGACCATTTCGCTCGCTTAATATGTTTCGACTATTAACAGCCCAAATGTTTCAATAAAAAAAGTAAAATATATTTTTTTTCAAATTATGCTTTTTTGCACATCGTAGACGGCCCCTTAAACCATCATTTTGAAGCCTTTTAATCATAATTAGAAAACTACCAAGCAGTGGCGTAGCTACGTTTTTTGGCGCCCGGGGCAGGAAGAAATTTTGCGCCCCCCACCGCTAAATAAAAATAACCACTTTAATTTTCCCCAAGACGAAAAAAGGTCTGTTTGGCTTGCACCGGGAGGATGACAATGCAGCATAGAGGGAGACAGCGACTCTGGTGCGCCGAACGACTTGCCCTTAATCAACGAACTTTCTTGCCCTTCTTACCCCCCCCCCCCTTTTCTCCTTTGGTTTTAGTAAACTTGATAACATGCCTAAGATGGTTAGTATCTGTAAAAAGAAAAGGAAAAATTAATAACACTTAATCATCTCGTACAAAAGAAACTGTGTCATGTATACCGGAATTGAAGTGCGGCATGTATCCCATTTTGCATGGTGCAGACGTCGGCCATCGCTAAGGGGAATGGCGTAATCATACACACAGTACTCTATACAAACGCTACACTTAGTTTTGACTTCGAAATCATGCATGCATTTAGTAATTAGTGTATTAAAAGTATTTAAACGTAACGTGTTTAAAAGTTTGGCAGTGAAATCATGCACTTACGTGAAAATAAGGATTGTATTTCTACAAGTAAACATCGAAATGGGATTCACGCTATGCACTGGTTAAAATAATCTCATTGCGCACCTATACTGTGCGTTTGACGACCATCTATCGATAATTACAAGAAATACGGGGTGCGGCATCTATCCCAAATGCGGCGACTCTCCCAGAGTTACCCTATATTCATAGAAATACGAATGTTCTACTGTTTAAAAAACATATATTCTTTTATTTTTTAAAATACCGAGAATTTCTCTGAAATTTGAAAATCACCCAGTTGTATAATATCAGGCAACTTCTATACTGTCGCATAAGCAAACATATAAACAACTTTTAAGATTCCAAAATAAGGAATTCTTTTCGAATGTTAAATGCAATCTCTTACTCACGATCGATTAATATATTAACTTAAAATATGGCTGTCTTTTTTTCCGCTTTACTTAAGGTTGATAATTTTGAAAAATAAATGCGAAGCAGATGTTCCTCTTTTAAATCAAGTCTTCTAGCAAAGAAAAAAAAATACCTTGCAAACTAAATCGATGGTTATATTTTTCTTACATAAAGGTTTATTGTATTTTTCTGAAGTGTTCAGATTTTTTACAGGACTTTAAAAATTAAATTATTCCGTTTTACAAATTAAATAATTCTTCCCAGACTTTAAAAATGAAATTATTGTTTAGAGAAAAGAACTGTTGCTAAAATTATTAAAGATTTTTTATACTTTTTACATCTTATCATGTATAAGGACAATATTTATTTCTTAAAAATTAAATATTTTCGAGACGAAATAAAACTCTTTAATATGAGAAGATGTAAAAGACTATATTTATGCTGTTCATGTAAATGTAATAGGCTAATTTATTCCGATTACAGTTAACACGTTTTATGTTTGTCATAAATTTTTCTTTTAGTGTGATAAATTTTCAAGACTTATAATTTTTATCAATCAGTTTTAATAAGTATTAGAATGTTTTCTTTATACAGAAGTGATAAGGAACAAATTCGTATTCTTTATTTTATTTTATTTTTTGTTAAATGACATTTTATCTGAAATATTTTATTCCAATTAAGAATCTTAATATTGAACACAAGGATAATATTTTATTAAAGTATCTTTCATTAGATATGTGCAGTCTGTTGATTTTGCGGTGAATAAAACTGTTAATTAGGAAGTCATAAAAGAAACCCGTTTATTTTATAAAAACAATCTCATCCGAAAAATTATATTGCAATTAAAGAATCATAACATTGAACACAAAAATAATATTTTACTAAAGTATCTTTCATTAGAGATGTGCAGTCTGTTGATTTTGCGGTGAATAAAACTGTTAATTAGGAAGCCATAAAAAAACCGTTTATTTTATAAAAACAATCTCATCTGAAAAATTTTATTGCAATTAAAGAATCATAATATTGAACACAAAGATAATATTTTACTAAAGTATCTTTCATTAGAGATTTGCAGTCTGTTGATTTTACGGTGAATAAACCTGTTAATTAGGAAGCCATCATAAAACTGTTAAAAATGTTATTGCAATTAAGGATCATAATATTGAACACAAGTATAATATTTTAATAAAGTATCTTTCATTAGAGATCTGCAGTCTGTTTATTTTACGGAGGATAAACCTGTTAATTAGGAAGCCATCAAAAAAACGTTTATTTTATGAAAAGAATTAGATTTTAACAATCAAATGAAATATTTGGCTGTAAATAAACCAGAAAGCTGTTAAATAATAATAATGATGATAATAATAAAACCCCACACATTTTATCGAAATAAAGATCGATTTTTACCGGTGTCTGGCGGACTTTCCCCATTGTAAAATCATAATATTTTCCTTAGAATGTATATCCTACGAATGTGATTCCAGGCGCAAAACAAGAATATTCTCTTAATACGGAATATTTGATGTATAAGCCAAACCATTAACGGTCCCGTAGAGACCAAACATATCAGCAGGAAGTTTTTTTATCCCCTTCATAAGATAATGAGGCTTCTTGTTTCACTTAATACGGATTACTTTTTTTTTTTTAAATTCTAGCTCCAAATGTTGAAAATAAAATATATTAGCTGAATAACAGATATTATGGTTTTGTCCTTAAGGGGATGGTGGACTTTGAAAATGAGTAATGCTTTAAACAAGTGGGTAAGTGTGATCGCAGATCGCACAGAGGTTATCGTTAAATTTGTCTTTTAAAGTACTTTATCCTTAAATTAATAAATCAAAATTGTTAATTTATAATTATTAAAATCTTACATAAATGGCAGCACCATTACATTTAATTTTAAAATAATTTAAAAAAATATATTTTACCAAATTAAAAATATTCAAGAAAAATTATTTAAATAAAATTAAAAAAATCCGAATATTTTTAAATTCATCAATTTCGAAAGTCTTCGTGGAGGTACAGATAAAAAATAATATTTTTAAAAGCAAAAAATTGTTTAAAACATATTTAAAATGCTCAAATTATTCAGAAAAAATTCATATTAATTCTTTCACTTTTCAAAAAGTCACTAAATGGCGCCAAAAAAGAACGTTAACATACAGGGTGATTCATAAAAGATGGGCAGAACTTTAAGGGGTTATAGTACACTTAAAGACAAATAATATTAAATAGGAGACTAAGGGTCCCAGACGTATTCCCAAGGAGATAGGGGACATTAAAGTTTAGGGTCCGAAATTTCAAATGATTATAAAACATGGAAAAATTGGTCGATTCGTTTGCGGTTTTTGCAAAAAATTTTCTTTATGCCAGTATTTTCTTGAAATAAAATTTTAAAGTTCAATTTCAAAAAATGCCGATAGGGGGCGCTTTAGACTTTGGAGTAACAAACAACTATTTTTTAACGTTATTTTTTGTATTTCTTTAAATGATTTCGAAAGCTTAGACTTAAACTTAAATTTTGATCTAAAAATCTGAGTCCTAACGAGTAGTTAAGTAGCGTAAACTGAAATTTGAAATTTGAAACCCTTCTCCCCCCAGAACAAAAATCAGTTATTCCCGATCTTTGTGTCGTAGTTTAGGCTCTAACTACTGCCGCGTTTTGCTAAAATTATTCTTTATGTCAGTATTTTCTTGAAAATAAATTTTAAAGAAAATTTTCAAAAAATTCCGATAGAGGGCGCTTTAGACTTTGGAGTAACGAACAACTATTTTATACCGTTATTTTTTGTGTCTCATTAAATGCTTTCTAAGCTTAGACTTAAATTTTCAGCCCAAAATCTGAATCGTTAGACGTGGTTAAGTTTCTGGGGAGAGGGGTTTGAAATTTCTACTCCTGAGCACAGTTCAGTTTACCATGTCCACACATTGTGTGCTGTGATACGAGGTAAAAAGACACAAATTAGGATTATGTTACCAAAGCATATTTATTAACATGTAATTACAATAAATGTTCAAAATTGTGACCACCAGAGGTTATGCACGCAGAACAACGGCGAAGAATGGAACGGCGAACATTCGCGAAAACATCAGGCTTTTCGAGCACTTCCCCTACAGCGGCGGAAAGTCTGGCGACCAGTTCCTCGGGGGATTCAATGGGTGTCTCATACATAAGAGCCTTCAATCGTCCCCAAAAAAAGAAATCGAGGGGTGAAAGATCTGGCGAGCGAGCAGGCCAAGCAACAGGACCACCTCGACCAATCCATCTGTTCGGAAATGTGATGTCCAGATAGTTGCGGACGTCTCGTACGTAATGGGCTGGCGCTCCATCGTGCTGGAACCACATGACCCGCCGGATGCGTGGAGGAACAACGTTTAACAGGTCTGGCAGCACATGTTGCAGAAATGTGAGGTATGTTTTACAGTTGAGGCGTTCAGGAAGAAGGTACGGTCCGATTAGGTGGTCTCCGAGGATTCCTGCCCAAACATTGATGGAAAAGCGTCTCTGATGAGCATGTGGATACGTAGCATGTGGATTGACATCCGCCCATAAATGTGCATTGTGTGTGTTAAATGTACCTTCACGTGTGAAGGTACATTCATCGGTGAAAAGCACAGTTCGTCCAAAATGTGGATTTAGCGCGTTCTGCTGCAGAAACCAGCGGGCGAATTCAATACGATTTGGATAATCCCCTGGAGACAGTTTCTGGACTCGTTGCACATGAAACGGGAGCAAATGTTCATCCTTCAGTACCCTCCAAGTCATGGACTGTGAGGTATCCACCTGCCTAGCCACTGTTCGTGTACTTGTACTTGGCTGCGCCGCTACTACATCCAGAATGGCTTCTGCAACAACTACTGATTCGTCCTTTTTTGCACGACCTGCATTCGACCGGGAAGCGAGAAATGATCCCGTCTCACACAACTGTCTGTGCAAGCGCTCGAAAGTTTTGCGGTTAGGCAACCGCCTGTTGGGAAATCGCTCTCCGTACATTCGTTGTGCCTCTGCACCATTTCCATCTGCCGCTCCGTAAATTAAATGCATCTCAGCCTTTTCCTTATTCGTGAAGGGCACCATCTTCCGATTCATTACTACAGCGACTTACACTTGACTCACCGTTCAGTGGTTTTTATGCCTGAATCGTGTCGAAATTTTGCATACGTGTTCTTCTTCTTCCCCATTTGACATTTGCATATTTTCTGTTTCCTTCTTCACCCGGTGACTAGCGTCAGGAATGGAGCTTTAACGTTTGCATGAGCGACGTTTCCAACTGTGCCAGTGCCTTTATGAGTGAATTCCGACTATGCAGTCCTTGACGAAAGTTGTATTTTTGCCTCGTATCACAGCACAGAATCATTGGGCATGGTTAAGTAGTGCAAACTGAACTATGTTCAGAAGTTGAAATTTGAACCCCCTCCCCTCGCTACTGAACCACGCTCAGCGATTCAGATTTTGAGCTGAAAATTTAAGTTTAAGTTTAAGCTTTAGAAAGCATTTAATGAGACACAAAAAATAACGGTATAAAATAGTTGTTCGTTACTCCAAAGTCTAAAGCGCCCTCTATCGGAATTTTTTGAAAATTTTCTTTAAAATTTATTTTCAAGAAAATACTGACATAAAGAATAATTTTAGCAAAACGCGGCAGTAGTTAGAGCCTAATCTACGACACAAAGATCGGGAATAACTGATTTTTGTTCTGGGGGGAGAAGGGTTTCAAATTTCAAATTTCAGTTTATGCTACTTAACTACTGGTTAGGATTCAGATTTTTAGATCAAAATTTAAGTTTAAGTCTAAGCTTTCGAAATCATTTAAAGAAATACAAAAAATAACGTTAAAAATTAGTTGTTTGTTACTCCAAAGTCTAAAGCGCCCCCTATCGGCATTTTTTGAAATTGAACTTTAAAATTTTATTTCCAGAAAATACTGGCATAAAGAAAATTTTTTGCAAAAACCGCAAACGAATCGACCAATTTTTCCATGTTTTATAATCATTTGAAATTTCGGACCCTAAACTTTAATGCCCCCTATCTCCTTGGGAATACGTCTGGGACCCTTAGTCTCCTATTTAATATTATTTGTCTTTAAGTGTACTATAACCCCTTAAAGTTCTGCCCATCTTTTATGAATCACCCTGTATATTAAAATTCAAAATAAAAAAGAAAAAAAAACTTTTTAATTCCTCATTAATGCATATAGATAACGTGAAAAATAAAATTGTCAAGCAGTGTATTATTTCAAAAAAGTGACTGCAAATGGCAGCAGCAGAAAAAAAAAAAAAAAAAAAAAAAAAAAAAAGACCAGAAGAATCAAATATTTATATCTCTGTATCGAATTAACCCTTAAATGCCTGATTTTTTCAAAAATTATTTTAATAATGTTTTTCGGCTTTCATTTTTTAAATAAATCATGGGAAAAATACTTAAAAAAATCATATTTTGTTTTAAGTATGGTTTACAGCTAACAAATTGTTTGTTACTAATCGGCAATACTGGTCTTTAATTGAAAAAAATAATTTTCCTCCATAAAATTCTATAATATTAAACACACAAGAATTTTAGGAACTATGATAAGAAATAAATTTTACTTGCTCACTGCAGATCAAAATAGGGTATTTCTCAAGCTTCCAAACAAAGCAAAAAGAACATGTAAACAACAATTGAAAAAATAAATTTATCTTTATTCTTAAACAGCACAAGTGTTGCCATCTACATGTTGAAAATCGATTTAATAATATTTTCAGAATGTATTTTATGGGCAACATTGTACATTATAGCTTCAAAATTATTCTAATAGTATTTTAGAAGCCTAAATTGGGTATGTTGCCGAAAAGCAACACCCGGCATTTAAGGGTTAATTATTAAAAATGAGGAATTTTTTAATATTAAATATGGGATTATATCATCTGACATGTTAAACATTAATTGTTACTCAATGTGCATTTTAAAAAATATATAAGTAAATAATTCTCCGGATTTTTTTTTTTTGAAATTTCATATTTTCTGTGTCTGAAATTAAAGATATTTTAACAATTACCGCTGCACAAAAAAATAAAATAAACCTTTAAAATTATTTAAAAAAAAAGAAATTTTCTTTTCATTAAATCCATCTAAAAATATATAAAAATCAGAATTTTGAATTTCGGTCTGAGAGATTCGAACTCACAATCTACGGCGTGGGAGACAGTTGCTTTACCTCGGCTCCATCGATGCTCGTCGACGTTTGCTGAATTCAAGATTATGTTTTGAAATTGAAAGAGAACCAATTCACTAAATTAAAATAATATAAGGATTTTTCAAAACTCAGCTCTATCTAAAAAAAATTCTAGTCTGTAATTTAAATAGTTTCCAAATACGAGCCTGTGACGGACAGACGGACTGACAGAGAAGCAAGACTGTAAGAGTTTCGTGAGAGAAACGAAACCCTAAAAACTAATAGAAAGCCCAGAAAAATTCCGCGTTTGATTTTAATTGTCCTTTTATAAATTATTATCTATATTCATCTTAAGGGGGCTAGTCACTCAGCTTTGGAATTCTCCTCCGTAACTTTAAGTCTATGGACTTTTGATGGATTTGTATATTTAAAATATCTTCTCGGGATATTCATATTTTTAACATCTTTTTTCTGTGTACTCTTCTTAAAGGATGTCTCTTTTTTTTCTTATTTTCCAAAATATTTCTAAAATCTAAGCTGAATTTAATATTTTATGTGTTAAAAGCGGGTGAACTGTGAGTAAGATTTTAACGCTTCCTATAAAATTAAGTCTATACTTAAGAAATATTTTGAGAACTAAGAAAAAAAGAGACATCTTTTAGGAAGTGTACACAAAAAATAGAACTTAAAAATATTAGTTTTCAGAGGAGATATTTTAAATATACGAATGCATCCAATGCCCATAGACTTTACATTAGTGAAGGGAAAGCGGAAGCTGAGTGACCAGCCCCCTTAACAGATTACGAGCGTGGTTTTTAATGTACCGAGTAAACCAAAGCTCCAAATGATCTGGACAACACTTAATTTTTACAGTTTTTCGCCATCTTTAATCGCAGATAATTCTGCCATTAAATAAGGCGAAGAAAATTAATTTAAAATACTGGTGTCCAGAGCATCTGGAGCCCCTATTTACGCGGGACACCCAACAACACTACAATGTAACCAACAGTTAAATTGTCCCAGGCTGACTAATTTTTTCCCAAACAGTTTGGTATTTCACAAGCACGTTAATGGCTTTACTTTTCAAGTAAATGGGTATCCGTTTGCAAAACAAATATGAATTACTAAAGTTATTGTCATCAAATACAATATTTAGGGCAAAAATCGAAATAACTTGCCTAACATGCGTAACACAAATGCTATAATTTCAGTAATAATTGATATATATCAAAACGAATACACAGATTTTTATATTTTTAGAAGATGGGCCTATATTAAAATAATCATTGGTTCTCAATTATTTAAAAACTAGTGTAAATGCCCGTCCTAGGACGGTGGGTAAAAATTGTGTTTTTCAGTTAAAATTTGAAAAAACTGATAAAAATTATTGACAATATGGAAGCGTTCAGATGAGCAAAGTTCGGCTAGTTTGTGTTCTAATAAACACACTATTAGCATTTATAATACTTCTGAGTAAACCAGGCTTTCCGGCTATTACACCATAACAAAATTAAGATTCCTTAATAAAACAAAAAAATAACAAATATGCAATAAAACTATGAGTTAAAAAAATAAAAAGTCTCCTGTGCTGCAACTATTGAAATAATACTAATAATAATTAATAATTTTTTTAAATTACACTTTGAAACTGTATTTTTATCGCCTCCCCTTCCCGCCCCTCCAAAAAAAAATTAAATTTTAAAGAAATAAAAGTCTCATGGTGTTTTAAATCTGCCAATAAAACTTGTAAGCAAAAAGACGAAAGCTATTTTTATTCAAGGATAAGTTTTATAAATGCCTTTTAGTGTTTCGTAACCCTAATTTTTTTTATATATCTATGTAGTTTTTAAATTTTTGTAATACAAAGAAGATTCAAACATGGTTAATGCCTATTTTTAATAAGTGTACAAAATGTTTTTTACTCGAAAAAGATGTTACATTAAAAAATATTTAAACTAAAATTAACTGCTCTCTTTTCAACTTATTTAAATGAATTTGACTAAATGTCTTTAAATATATACCTTTTCAAACTTTAGTTTTATAAGTCATATAAATGTTTCTTTATTATATGAAAAATATAAATGAAAATAATAGTCAATGCAATATATAAATAAATAATTTTTTATGCTAAAATAAATATTTAAAAATATTCATGGTTATTTATTTAAATTTCATGCTTTCACATTAAATTATTTTTAAATACACGTAAGACATTCTGCTGATATTGTAAACTCCCCCCCCCCGCCCCCCTCGTTTGTTTTGCTATCAGAAATCGATGAAAAATTTAGAAAGCGAAGTCGATCATCTTATTATTTTGGTTTACACTCTTCTGACTGACTATTAATTATTCTTACGTATAACACAACTAATTTTTTTAGTAAATAAATAAATAACGAACAATTCTCGGAATATTAAGCTAAACTTTAGACAGACATATATTAAAGTCACTACAATTAAAAACAGGCTTTAACAATTTTTTTCTTCTTTGTATTACAACTCTTAAAAACTACATAAATATCTAAAATATTAAGAATTTTAGGAACGAGTGAAAAGCATTCAAAAAACTTACCTGTGAATAAAAATAGCAATGGGTATCGTTTTTCATTCCTTTCAACGAAGCTTTTTGCCATTTTCACTTTGAAAACGACCACCAAAGAACCGAAGTTTTGCAACCGTTTCGACCTTGCTGAGAACGTGTTTCTCTAGTGAGAAAGGCAGCGTGGATCTGTTCTTCTCCCAGATTGGGAGAACATAGTTAATTTGTTTACAGAAGTTGTTTGCGCCGAGAGAAGTATACCTCCATGGTTTAATTTTTTTTCAATGAATCAAGTGAACGATTTGCTACCGTTTGTTGACGTTTTGCGCTAACCTATGCTTTTAACTCGAGTTCTGAAATTGTTTTTCAACTTCGCAAATTATTCAAATATTGTTAGTTTTGAATAAATTATGTTGAACAGAAAGGATTTCAGGTAGAAAAGATTTGTATTTAGGCAGATAAGTTTTCTTTTACACATCTCAAATCGTAATTAAGCCTAACGTCGCTCCATCTTATCGGAGACTGGTAAGATCGATGGGTACGACCCCGGATGCGCTACACTTATATATATTATATAAGTGTATACTTATATAATATAATTATACACTTACTAAGTACGTATATGTATTATATAAGTGCGCTCTTTATATATATTAGATCGCATGGTGTATTTTTAAATATGAATTTCTTATCAGTCATTTAAGTAAAGATTTTTATTTTGGTGTAGAAAATTTCACTATTTTATTTCAAAACATGCTGTATGCACGTATAAAATGCTTGTTTGATGTCAGTCATAGTTTATAAAGATTTAATATAAAAATATAAAGTTTCTAATTTGAACGTCCGCTGTGCTACCCCCAGTATCGCATTTTGGAGCATGTATCTTGCATTATACTGTGAAACTTCTTTTAAAGGCCACCCCTATTCAAGGGCCAATATTTTTAGGAACAAGAATTTTCCCTATAAACATAATGTTAAATTTACTCCTATTAGGGGCCGCACCTACCTCTCATAAAGACCATTTTTTCACATGTACTTAAATCCTAAACAGGTATATTGAATTCCTGAACCAAAAGATAAGAGTTCAGCAAACAACTGCACTTGCAAAAAAGAAGGCAGGGGGAGATGGGGAGGATTTGGAGACACAATGAAGGACCACAAACTTTTCCACAAGTGAGAAAAACAGGTGTTCCTCCCACCTTGTTTGACCTTTCAACATGTAGCTTGAAGGGGAAACTTGACCCTTTGTTGTGGGCACACTAAGGATAACAGGTTATCTAGAAAAACTGATTCCACATTTATTAAAACTGTGAATGCATATTGAAGCATAATTTTTACACTACAAATTTTATGCCCAGGCTTATGTAAAATTATGGCCCCTAAATCAAGCCAAAGAGTACATTTGGATTTGAATGACAAAATGAAAGTTCTTAATTGTCATGATCAAGGAACATCTGCAGGTAAAATTGGCTTCACAGTTTAATTGCAGCAAGAATCAAATAAACAATATTGTTAAAAGAAGAGAACTTACTGAAAGAATATGCGGATTTTAAAAATTAAGAAAGATATAAAAAGAGGATAAAAAGAAAGAGAAATGAAAAATTTGGTCTCCCCTATTCAAGGGCCACCCCTCATAAGGGCCAATATTTAATGGAACGGCAGGTGGCTCTTACAGAGAGGTTTCACTGTATATGCCTTTTTTAGTCTTTTAGGGAAGTATTTTTTTTTTCACTACAATGACGTTTGTTATAATTTTAAATAAAGCTAACTAAACATAAGCAAATGCGAACTTATTCTTTATCACATCTACCTCTAAGAAAAGAAAAAAAACTATATGAATTCTGTCTGTCTATAAAAAAATATTTTAGGCTAAAAAAATATTCTAATCTACCTTTCTGACAGTATTGAAGACATGAGAATGTAAAAACGCCGATTGTTATGGTACAGTAGTTACATATTCGGGAGGAAAAATCCACATACAAAAGACTAACGGAACAAAACTCATGTGTACCTATAGTCGTAATAATGCTTCAAGTATCAATTTACTGTTGCATGCTTGATATTTTACTAAATGCAAAATTTTAAGGAGAGAATTTTGCGAATCTAACATTAATCAAATTTTTTATACAAAAATGTCGTTAATTCAATAGTACTTGTATAAAGCACTTCATTTATGCCAAACTTTTATATCTATACCATAATGGCGTTTTCTACAGGCAAAAATTTTCGTACAACCCAATGCAAAAACTTTCAAATTTAAGTTTGGCTAATATTATTTTTATAGTAAAATTATTGCGCATCTGTGCCTGGTATTTATATTATGAGCCTCAGCATCTTTCAAAGTTAAAAATTTAAGGCCGTGATAGATTTTGAGATACATTTTTGAACTAACCCCTTCCCCTAAAACTCACCTGCTTGTGAAGAAGGGGGACAGAATTTCGAAAAATTCACCAATGGTCGCAAACGAGCTAATACTGATCGAAAAAAGTTAGAAATAAGAAATACTTATCGCATAAGTAATAACTGCTGTCTTTTCTAATTTTAAAAGAATGGCAATAGGGGTGAAGGTGTAGCGCTCAAAACTTTTATTATAAAAATCATATTAGCTAAGCCTCAATTAAGTTTGAAAGATGTTTAAAATGTTTAAGTTCCCTTCTGTACCCAAAATTTTTCTAGATGGATCGTTTGTGCAACAGAGTGGAGTTTTCGTCCCTCGGAGATTTTGTCCATATTCTTTTAATTAATACAGGCCAGGTTAGAAAATATTTCGGAGTCCGCTGTACATTTGAATCCGCAGCATGTTATGTGTGGCCGGTTCCAAGCTTTGGATGAATCTTTCGTGCGGCTATATTTCTATCCATATTGTTTTTTTTTTATTAAATTTGCTATTGAATATATAAGTGTGTAACACCAAGCGAAACAATATATAAAAAACATAATCCAAAATGTTTATCTTATAGGAAGATTAAATTTAATATCTTTTTTTTTTTTTTAAATGTTTATTTGATAGACTTCTATAAACGTAGAAATGACAGATATTTAGCAGAAATTTTAATTGCAATGTGATGTCAAGTGAACAATGAGTATAAAAATCATAATGTTAAACCTCTTTAAACATTTACTGAGACAATAAGGTTACAACAAATATTGAAAATATCTATGCCTTTTACAGTTTTTCGGCCTTTGATTTGCACCCGCATATGTAACATGCTTACATGCCGGCAAATTCTTTACAAAATTCCGACGGTATGCCGTTGTGTTTCATTCTTAGCTTCACGCACGAAAAGCATAAAAACGCTAATCTGTCTAAATGTTTCTTGACAGATTTCATCAATTTTTAGCGATTTCATGCGTCAATTTTTTATTCACTTTTATGTTTCTGCTTTTTTAAACCACTAGACCACGACAGGTTAACTGTAATATAAAACCTTAAAAGCCTCCAGGCGAACAGGGCATAGAAAATCTATTGTGTATATCCCTGTTGCTGCAGCCGCGTTTCACAAAAAAAAAAAAAAAAATATCAGTCGGGACAAAATAGTGCAAAAGGAAAAGTATGTCTACACTCCCAATATTCGAAAAATTGCCCTAAGTATGTTTAGAGTGGATAATACGAAGACTGGCATGTAGCTGAATAGAGTTTAACCAGAAAAAAGAAGAAAAAATGCGAAAAGAGACACTGAATGATAATAAAATAGCAAGATGGTCTTTGAAAAACATCCTCGATATTTTTTTATAATACTCAGAACAGACATCACAACCGAACCTTGTGTCAATGGTGCTAGAAATCTCAATGAACTAAAGACCCGTAGTTTTCTAGGGTTGTAGGGATACAAAAACTTTGTTTTTTCGCTCGCCTTTTGCAATAGAATAGATGGGAAAGACGAATTTTTTAAAGAAGCAACCTTGCTGTGATTTACGGATTCATTTTTATTTTTTTACCTTGGTTTCATAAAAAAAGGAACTGTGTTGTTTATAATCTAATGGCTAATCTAAGTATTAAAGAAACTTTAAATGTCAATGGCGTTCCATTATCTTCAGATAATAAGAGCAAGATTTACTTGTATATTTTTAAATCGATAAATTTAAAGTTAATTGTGTGAGAAAATGTATACTTTTAAAAGTTACTGAAAAATGATATTTTTATTTTTGTATAATAAAAAATAAAGCGTTTCAAATAGTTTTCTGGTTAGTTTTATTTCTTCTTGCTTTATTCATAGATTCATAGACATCTGTATGCTTCGAATTTCGAGAAATGTGCTATCTCTTTGGTAGGTGAGCAATATTTTGAAAAAAATTATGACTAAAATTTGCATGTTTATGCAAATATTTATCATTTAAAAGAAAATTTAATGCTGAATTGAAAGAAGCAAAACAGAATTCAAATATCTTTAATGCAAAACATTTATCGAAAATTTAACCCCCCCCCCCTTTTTTTTTCAAAATGTGTCTACAGTTCTAGTCTCCAATCTATTCGACAGCTTAACAGATAAGTAAATTTCTCCTATTGCTTGAAGTTTCCACTTGGAATTTTAGCTCATTTTATATAATACATGACTTCAAAATTATCTACATTCGCTATATTATGCGATATTAAACATGGTTAACTTGATTTCGATCCACATTGTTTTCAAGTAATTTTTTCTTATAAGGATTAAACATTTACTGTCTCAAAAACATTGAGTGAAAAAGCGATAAATATATATATATTTTTTCAAATATTGTTAATAAGACGTTTTATTTTTGTGACAAATCATTAATAATCTCAAATAATTAATCATTATACAATAAATAAATATATTCATTACTGCAGCCGAAAAGTTTTTTCATTCAAATGATTTAACTGCATCATAAGTATCATTCTAAATAAAAGCTCTAGTAAAATATGAAATTAAGATCATTTAAAAATATTCCTTTAAATGCAAATACTTTTTAAGAGGTATACTTTAAAGAACTGTAAGAGTAATATTTGAAAGAATATAAATGATATAATAATCCTAGAAACCCTAAGGATTAGGGAAAACTTTGGAATTATTCTGTTTTCTATTAAAGTATTTCTTTATGGATATTGGCGTAAAATATATCCGTATCTGCATTTTTGCTTTTATTATTACAATTGCAGTCTATTTGTTTTTAAGTTAATACTACTATTTTTATTATGTGAAATTAAATAAATATGTATTTACATGGCTATTAATAAAACTTTCCTTTATTTCTGATAGTTGGATTCGGTTTTAATAGTTATAAGGTTATAATAATTATTTTTTAGGTTTATAATGTCCCTGTTAAATTTCTAAATAAGAAAGAAGTATAAATATTTTTTTTTTAAGGGGAAAAAAAGAAAACTTATTGTTTGTCTGTACGTAGTTTTTCTGACGCTACTGCTAATAGAATATTTTAACTCACAAATTTCAGTGAAATATTCAGGTTAATTTTTGTAAAGTTACTTTTAGGAAAGCCTTTATTTTGTGAAATCGACAAATTCCAAGGATCTACAACCCAGTAAGCTAGCAAGGTTTATATTTGCTCAAGAAAGTCTTGAATAAGCTTTGAGATTCCTTTGATTTACAAGCTAACATAAAATATGCGATATTTTATTGACACATGCATGGCAAATCATAGACGAGATTTGTAGCCAAATATGGGGAACCCAAAGCAAACCACAATTCTACTCATCCTCTTCTTTCGGGACAATAGAACCCTGACCCCTATGAAAGTTGTTTGATGTGGAGGGCCCATGCAGGTAGAGATGCTCAATAGTATGCGATAAAAATCAGTACAGAGCAGAAGGACGTTCGATTCATAGATGGCCACTTAACCTCTCGGAGGAAAAAGGAATACAATAACAATAAAAGAATTTTTGCGGAAAAAAACCTCCAAATCTGGTATATGGGAGTGACTTTGGGAATTGAAGGGCCACTTGAGCAATTCTGCTTTTCGTGGGTCTCTATGGGCTGTCTTCCTGTGGTCTGGAAAAGCAGATGTATTTTTATTCAAGCAATCCATCTTTAATAAAAGACCATAATGCAATGTGTTTGTCGCCCTTTATAGCAATATTTAATGCGTTTTTATGCGTAGAAAATGAATCAAAACTATGCTTATTCTCGAGTTTTTAGAAAGATTAATCAAAAACTACCTTGTGAGCGGCCTTGAGTTTCAATAAGAACGCAAATATCTCGGTCATTCCCCCTGGAAGACATTAGAAGCACATTTCCGCACAATTATTGGTCAAGAGGAGAAGATTTACGTAATTTACTTTATATTTTACTTTATTTTTTGCTTAGTATTTTTCACTAGTTTTTAGCTCACAGGCTATCAAAGCCTGAGAATTAATGTGCCCGTCGGTTCTGTATGCATGTATGCATACGTGTGTATGTACGTAACTTGATAACCCTTGATAGAAATATCCGATTTGCTTCAATTTTTTTTCTAGGTTCATTCTGCTAAGACTCTTCCTTGATTAGTTTTGGGGGGTTCATTGGTTATGTATAAAGGGGAGAACGGGGGCTAATCCCCCTTAAGGCTCCTGTCCCTGCCGGAGAAGACACCCACGAGCTAATGCTAATCCTATGCAGAGGGATTTTTCTAATATCTCGCTTGAATTTCGACATTTTTAAATACTTTTTTTGCAGTGGATAGTCGAGGTCCGTCTCGACATTGCACCTTTTTTACTTTTTCGATTTTGGTCGCAGATATTTTTTATAAAGTTACTTTCTCTTTCAAAACCGGTTCTGAAAATGAAAGTATCATTGTAAAAAATATCTGCAACCAAAATCGTAAAAGTAAAAAAGATGCGATGTGGAGGCGGATCTCGGTTATCCAATTAAAAAAAAATATTTAAAAATATTGAAATGCAAACGAGATATTAGAAAAATCCCTCCCCATAGGATTAGCATTAGCTCGTGAGTGTCTTCTCCGGCAGGGACAGGAGCCTTAACTTAGATAAATGGTTTTTTCATGCAGAATTATCAGATTTTCTTCAAATTTGGTATATGGTTAACTCTGATAAGGCGCTTCCCTGATTAGATTTGAAAGTTCATTGTTTAAGTCTAAAGGGGGGAACGGGGGGCTAATACCCCCCCTTAATTTAAATAAATGGGTTTTTCTATCCGATTTTCTACAAATTTGGTATACCGGTTTATTTCGATAAGGTGCTTCAGGACATTTGTATGCTCATTGGTTAAGTATAAAGAGCGGAAACGAGGGGGGTAATCCCATCCTTAATTTATTTTTCGAGGTCCATTATTCGTTGAAATAAGAGTATAATGTACAATTCGTGTGAATAGCCTGTGAGCTCAATGCCATCAGTTTAACTGGGCGCTTTTCTTTTTTATTTTCCGAATGGAAAAGGAAAAGTTTATGCCCATTAGAAATTTACAAAAGATCAAATACGATGGGGCATGTTTATACATTTTCTTGAATCAAATTCCAAAAAATACCAGGTGTCATAAAAAGAAAACTTTCGGAGTTTAGATGTTAATTTAAAAATAAGTATAGAAGAATAGTCAGAAACTCGCAGATCTGTTAGGGTTTGCATTAACGTTGTTGGTTTGAGGTGTATGTGCACTGTTAAAAATCTGCAACACACTGTCCAGTCATTCCACCATTTTTATACAGGGTGTTCAGATGTTCATTGAACAAAATAAGAGCGTTGTTATTGGACACCAAGAGGAACAGAAATTTTAATGGAACACGGGGTCGCAAACTATGTTTAGTGTCTGAAAATATGTATTTAGATTGTGACGTCACTCGGGAACTAAAAAAAGAACTATAATAACAATAAAAAAAAAAAAAGATTTATATCACGTCAATTTACAGCCAGAAGGAAATTATTACAGGTGTTGTCCGAAGTCGCGGCCTCGGACGATATTGTACTGTACAGCCTACAACGATGTAAAAAATATTTCCGGAGAAGCTCGAAGATAGCGGGTGTGACATCGATGTCTACCGCAGCGACAACTATTGATATTAAATCATAAATTGATATTTAATCATCATCTGCACATTTGTTTCAAGAACTGCAGAATTCTGCGAAGGATAATACTTTCTAAACTTAATTGATGTGAAATAAATCTTTTATTATTACTGTTATTGTTGTTTTGTTTTTGTTTTTTTCTCGTTACAACCTGAATGCGTATTTTTGCAATTTTCACCTACTAAACACAGGTTTGCGATTTATTGCTCCGTTGCAATTTTTGTTCGTCTTGATGCCACTAACAACCCTTTGAGTTTTTTTGGATGAATATTTGAACACCCTGAGGATATGATGACCGTATTATGGACCGTTCTCACTGGTCCAAATACACTGTTAAAAATATGCAGCAAACTGTCCAGTCATTCAATCGGTTTCATAGATAACTATTGGTTGGCCATATTAAGAAGCATTCTGATAGGTCAAAATAGAGGTAAATTACGGTTATGTAACCGTATTTATAAAAACGGTTTAATGACTAGACAGTTTGTTGCATATTTTTAACAGTGTAGAGATAAATTACGGTTACATAACCATTTTAAATAAAAACGGTTGGATGACTGGACAGTTTGACGCGGATTTTTAACAAAGTGCAATACAAACAAAGATGTCTATAAATTTCAATATGTGCAACGATATGCATATCGTTGCTCGAAAAATAATTTCCCACGATGTCTACTGTAACCCATGCAACTGCAGCAGTTATTTTTAGTATATTTGTTATGTTGAATTTAAAGCTTCAATCTAAAACTGCTGCTGAAATATGGCGAAAAGGCTTAAAACTTTCGACCCCCATCTAACCACCTTAAGGGGTCTCAGGACTCTTAAAATTGGAAAAAAAGAAAAAAAAAGACCATTTTCAACATTTAATATCTTAAAATGTATTTGATTTGAAGACACAATTTTAATTGGGAATGAAATATATAAGTATGTTCTTTCATTTCATGTATTTAAAAAATTATAAGATGTAGAATTAGTATTTACAGGGGGCTCCAAACTGTTAGACATTTGACGAGCAAAAAATCGTCATGACAGCTTACACGCACGATTACAAAATAAGTATTGCAACTAGAATGAAAATTTTGGTGCCTAATTATACTTCAGATTGTAATAATTACCCTGAACCTAAATAAATTTGTATTTAAAACTTTTTTGTATTTTTAATACAAAGTTGTATTTAGCTAATGCAAAATTAAGAAAATTTCAATAGTATAATCCCCTAAAAAAATATTGTTTTGAACAATAAAAAGGAAATTTTAGGTTCAGTTTATACGGACTAACATGAAACATATGTTTTGAAAATTTCATGAAAAAAAATTCAGAAGTTTTTGAGATATCGTGCGCCTTATGCTCAAAAACGTAATTTGGAGAAAAATGGCTTCAAAGTTTCCGAAACGACGCTTCAGCTATTGAATGTGTATAAATGTAAAAGCCATAACTTTAGTTCTAAAAGGAATTTCAAGGAAACAATTATATCAAAATGTTCAGAAAAGATAAGAGGTTAACGTCTAAAAAAACAAAAATTTCGAAAATTTTAAAACTTTAAGAGTCCCGAGACCCCTTAAGGATTAATTTTCAAAAATCCTTTCTTATTACTTGCCTAGATAATAACAATAATCTACTGTCAAAATTTCGTGATTTTGACTTTAGTCGTTTTATCTCTGCATTGATGAATCGATCAGTCAGGCGTTCTCTCTTTATTATATTAATGTAGATATCTCGATTATACACGTTATTAAATATGTCTTTTGATCAAATATTTACAATAATATAGAAGTGCTAAAAAAATTTAAAAATGCACTTAGAGATATAAAGAGACAGAAAAATTTCTGGCTTTGTCATGTCTCAAAATGCTAGGTAGGAAAAGCAGTATAAATAAATTACTCTATCGTATGAACGATACATCATATCATTAGCACGCACAAAAAGGAATTTGGGATGCACATATGTAGCTTACAAAGATTGCTTTTTGAAATGTTTATGTTTTTACGAAATTTGCTTGCTTGCAGAAAAGGAAATGTTGCATGTAACGCAAATTTTTATAGTTTGGGACAAAAATTATCTCTGAATTGAAACAGTAAAATCTAATTTAAATACCTTTAATACGAAAATTTTATCTTAAATGTAATGTGAAAGAGATATTAAGAAAAGTTTTGGTAATTTTTGCCAGCACTGTAATTTCAACAAGTCGGAAATTCCACGTCAAACGTGGAAAATGAGGTCATTCGTGCAAATTATATGAATGGTATGAATGGAATGAAATGGTAAGAATACAAAAGTTATTACGATTATATACACTGGCCTCAAAAAGTTAAGGTACAGGGACTGGATGCTTTCGATTGCACGCATTTTGTCGAATATCTACCAACATTATTAGCGAATTGTTCTTGAACTTCTAGGATGTAAAGAACATGTTTGATTTTATATTTCTTGGTGAAGATTTATCGGGGGGTATACAATTAGAGGGGTAAT
Organism: Maratus speciosus; assembly: GCA_963932465.1. Lineage (NCBI taxonomy): Eukaryota > Metazoa > Arthropoda > Arachnida > Araneae > Salticidae > Maratus > Maratus speciosus. The sequence continues at coordinate 562,069,884 of OZ010787.1, read as the reverse complement.
AATAAATTTAATAATAAAATAATATTTGCGATCACCTATGTAACAGAAAAGGCTGGAAATGGTTTGCCACTGTGGTAAATGACTATTTGGGTCCTGTTCAACGTTTGCATGCATTTGTGTAAGCATAGCACTCATATTCGTGAAGATGTTAACGTTTTTGTGAAAAATTCAAAAGTTTTTTGTTTATAGCATCCAGAGTTTTCAACCAAATTTAACACAACTTTCCAAAAACCTGACAAAGAACAGTAGCAACAGTATATTGCAATTAAAACATGAATATATTGAATATTTGATGAGATATGGGCATTTGTATGAAATAATTTTTAGCTGCGCATGCGTGGAAGATCCTAAAATTTGTATTATATAATTTGATAGTCAGCTATTTAGGGCAACTAATAAAAAGTCCAGTCAAATATCGCGAAAATCGACAAAGAACGGTCGATATAGTGAGTTGCTTCCTATAAATAGCTTTATTATAAGGGACTTTCCACAACTTTTCAATCAGCTCACTATATCTTTCTAATTTTTCACAACATCTGACTGGACTTTTAATAGAAGTTGCCCCAAAATACTGACTACCAAATTATGAAATAAAAATTTTGAAATCTTCCGCGCATGCGCAGTTAAAATTTATTTCATAAAAATGCCCATATCTCATCAACTATTCAATATATTCATGTTTTAATTGCAGTATACCGTTACTACTATTCTTTGGCAAGTTTTCGGAAAGTTGCGTTAAATTTGGTTGAAAACTCTGTATACTATAAGCGAAAAACTTTTGAATTTTTCACAGACACAATAACATCTTCAAAAATATGAGTGCTATACTTACACAAATGCACACAAACGTTGAACAAGACCCAAATAGTCATTTAACACAGTGACAAACCATTTCCAGTATTTTCTGTTACATAGTTGATCGTAAATATTATTTTATTATTAAATTTATTATTAGCCCCCTAATTGTCCTCCGGACTAAATCTTCACCAAGAAATATGAAATCAAACATGTTCTTCTCATCCCAGAAGTTAAAGAACAATTTGCCAATAATTTTTGTAGATATTCGACAAAACGTGTGCAATCGAAAGCATCCAGTCCCTGTGCCTTAACTTTTGGAGGCCAGTATATATTAAATTCAGTAAAGCGTAAAATAATAGGACTCCATCTTAAATAGGAAGTCATCACAATGGCAACCTAGAATCATTACATATCATGGGATATCATGGAATTAATTACGTATTATAGGATTTAATAGAATGAAGAAAAATTTTATTAATATCTTTTTACGTTTTGATTCGATTTTCATAAAATTTGAAATGATTCGACAAAATTCTACTCGATTATATATATTAAATTTCAAACCATTCGGCTGGGTAGTTTTTGCGCTGTTATATGCGGACAGACTGGCAGATCAGACGACGACTATAGGTGCTACATATTTATATAATTACGAACGCACCTAAAAATATTTAAAAATGAAATTTAAATGAGTGTCCCACGTGCTGTTTAACTGAGCTCAACGAATGCATCCATATAAAATGGCCATAATTTTATATAGTATGGGATTGTGTTATTTTTATAAAGTGAATTCTAAATGTTAAATATCTTTACGTTAAAAATCTTTTAATTTTATATAAATAAACCAAAGATTACCCTATACTTTGCTAAAACGGAAAAAAATAAATAGTATTGAATTCATCTCGAAGAATGAGATTCGGTAAATTTAATCGTCATTTCAAAAAACGTTTAAATAAAAACTTTTAATCAAATCGTGAGTGAAAGGCAAAGTTAAGCACAACAAATGCATCCAGTGATATTCGCGGTAATTTCCTGTAGTATAGATTGAAAATTTTCATGAAGTGAATATTAACCCTGTCGCTACGCAACTCGAGATATGCTCGGGCATGCATTTTTCTGTCTAATTAATACTATTTGGTTATTCCCACCAGTTACTTTTTAGCGAAAACTTTGTCTGATTTAATCAGGACATTTTTCCCGATTACGATAGTCAAAATTTTCTGCTTTAAAGAACCAGTGATAAAAGATTAAAAATTCTGTAAAAGACGCTCATCGCGAAGAATTACGTACGCAGCGAGAGGTTAACTGTTAAATATTTTTCTGAAAGAAAAAATCACTTTATTTTATATAAATACACTGAATGGATCAGTATGTTTAGCTGAAAATAAAAAGAATATAAAAGAATCCGTTTGATTTTTTTTTTTTTTTTTTAATTTTGAAGAATGAAATCTTTCGCTACGAGAAAATTTATTTCCATATTCAAATTGGAAAGAAAAAAAAGAGCGATGCCTCTAATATAATCCTTCGCGAATAACAGCGATCTTTTCCGAAACCAATACATTTAATTTGCTAAAATATTAAATTTGGCTTCAAAAGAAAAGAATAGTTTTTATTGAAAATTTATTTTCAGAACAACAAATCAAATAAAAATAAATAAATTTAATCTCTTTAATTTTCTAATTTAAATTCTCTTCTTTCTTAAAGAAAAGCTACGGAAATATATTGAATTATTTCACCCGTGCCGCTATGGCCTTTCACCAATCGTTTTTCAAAACCAATTTCTCAACGTTTTTAGTTTTTGTGCACCCGCATATTCAGTCCACAAGTCCCCGAAAAAAAAAAAAAAAAAAAAAAAAAAAAATGGATATTTTCATGGCTAATAAGAAAATCGTATTTAATATTATTCTTCGCTGTTTATTTGATAAAAACGGAAAGAAGCAGTGCTTCAGCAAAGGGGGAAACCCGGTCAATTGGAAAATCTCTTGCATTCTCTTAAGCGATTCCTCTTAACTTATCTGCATTCCAAATTTCTGTGGAATAAAAAATGGGAGTTTTATGAATTTTGATTGGGCATTCTTTCTACAGAATCAAACTTAAAACATTCCTGCTACGGTTTTTCCTTTTAGTTATTCTACTGATCCATTTTTGTATGATAAAAAAATGTATAAAAAGAGAGAAAAATCTTGAAAAGAAATATTAAAAAGAATTCCACAAGAAATAGAACTTTGAGATTTGTCATTTCTTTGGAATAATACATATCTTTAATCGTGGTATTTGATAGATGATTTTTCTCCCCTTGAGCCAAAATTGCGTAATCATCAAAGTTTAAGAATTAAAAACATTGAATAAAAAGCAGATTGCTTGGGGCTTAAAAAAACTGAATTATTTAAATCTTTTTATATTAAATTATATTACAAATTTTAAAAAAAAAACGAGAAAGGGAAAACGCGAAAGAAAATATTAAAGGAATTGCTGTAGAAAGGGAACTCTTTCACGTTTGTTCTATAGTTAAAATGATACATAACTTACATCGTGGCAAGTGTTATCATGAATCTCCGTCTTTGAGCTACAATTCTACAATCACCGAGATCTTAAATTTATAAAATAGACCTTTTGAGGCGTTGAAAAAAATTGTGGAGTACATAAATGTCTTCTCATGTTCTTTTCTTTTCGTTTTTTTTTTTTTTTTTTTTTTTTTTACATTAAATACCATTAAAAATTTAAAAATCATTTAAAATACATATAAAGGAAATATTATAAAAGAATTATAGTGGAAAAAGAACTTTGGCGTTTGTTGTTTCCTTGAAATACTACACATATTTAATCGTGGTATTTAATTGATGACACCCCCCCCCCCTTCCCCTTGAGCTAAAATTGTGTAATCAACAGTTTAAGAATTAAAAACTTTGAATAAAAAATGGGATTCCATGGGAGCCCAATTCACGGGCCCGTTAACTTCAGCGTCCGTAAACACAGCTTTCTCACACCCCCCCCCCCCCCTCCCTCTTCTTCCTTCGTTTAATTAAAGTAAAATTTGCGCAATGATTTGTGCAAACTGGAATCTTTTCGTCGTATTTAAATCCTAATTTAATTTTAAAACACAGTAGACTTAAAACTTCAGTTCTCATTTAATATGCAGACACACATTCAATTTTTACAAAAAAAAAAAAAAAAAAAAAGAAAGAAAGAAACTCGTGATACATTGCTCAAAGTATTTTGTCAGATTGAGTGAAGATTTCTTCATTCATTACATATAAAACAGTATATTGATCATAACAAGAAATATTTCAAGAAAATAATCTTTTTTTGTCATTAGGCATTTGTTTTCGTACTAAATCTCATTAACAAGATTTTACAGGAGATTTGTTGCTTGGATAAAGTAAATTTCAAATAAAATCTCCTGCATAACAAGATGTTCATGCAAAGGAGTTTTTGTTCCTCATTTCTTAGAGATTTTAAAGAAACAAATGAGCAAATAATTTTATTTGAAATATTCTTAAACATTTGTAATTATTATGCTTTGTTAAATATATATATAAAATGGTTTATTAAAACTCCCCAACTTTCTTCGAGATCCTTCGAAATCTGACGTCATTAATAAGAAATGTGCATTATTTAAGTCTCTGTATTTTAAATTTCATTAAATTTTTAAAGACATATAAAAATTTAAAAAAGAGAATACATGTAAGAAAATATTAACAGAATTCCTCTTGAAATAAAAATAGAATAAATAAGAAAATAATCCTCTGGAAATAAATATGACATGTGTCGTTTGCCTGAAATAATACATATCTTAATTCGGGACAAGTGATTGGTGATTTCTTTCCCTTTGAACTACAGTTGTATACAAAAATGTCCAACAATTAAAAATATTTTTTTTTTTAGGTATTGAAAAGAGGTAGGTTTTTTTTTTTTTTTTTTTGAAGTTGTTGTTTTTCTCGTTAAACTGCGTAGAAAATTTAAAACCTATTTAAAAATTTGTAAAAAAAGAAGGATTAGAAATTCAATAATAATAATAATAATAATAATAAAATAGAAATAAACTTAGAAATTTGCCGTTCTTTTCTGATAACATAATATATATCTTTAATGTGTTCGATGATTTTTTCCTAGATTATTACAGTAGTGTAATGAACGAATAAAAAAAGTAAAAAAAAAAAAAAAAAAAAAAAGAAAAAAGAAAAAATGTTGGAGCCTATAAAATATTTTTAAATTACTCTTTTTACATTAAATTACATTTAAAATTTTAAAGCCATTTAAAATTTCAAATCACAAAATAGTTTTGCTATAAATAATGCATTTTTGAAAAATTCTCCTATAAAGGTTGGGTACAGCTCAACGACACTTTTTTGCAGAACTTTTTGCCGTTTTTAATGGCAGAAGAACGTTACAAATGCTACGATTAAATGTGGTGATTGTGAATCCTGCAATGAAAATATTAAATAGAAGTTTTCTTATCTGAAATAGGGGTGGCAAAGCAAACTCCTTGGAAATTCGAAGGTCTGCACTGACGCATATTCACTGAAATATTTCCATTTTGAAAAGTTTTCTGAGTGTCTTTTGCTTTCATGAAAACTGAATGATAGCTAAAAACAACTTTCTACCACTTATATATTTTTTAAATAATAGGGTTTAATATTTCCTGAAAGCAAAGAAATGGAGTAGTAGACAAAGCGTTTAATGTCTAATTATTTTTCAAATAAAATTTATCGCGTTGACAAACAAAAACAATTTTGTGATTTCTTCTTATTGTCAAAAGTTATTACTGAATATACAATAGTGACCAAAATTGTGCATTTAAATTTTCATGGTTTTAAAATTCTTATGCTTATAAAAAATGAAATGATGAAAGTATTGCAAATATTTATCATCATGTTGAGTTCATAGAGAAAAATTATGATAATTCACATAAATTTAAAACTAAAAATATTTTTTTATCCCAAAGGAATTTTTATAAAGAGTTCAAAATTTCAATTACTTCTATAGGAATTTAGTTTGTAAGGAATTACTTTATACATCATGTTAAAGTCATAGTTCCAACTTAATTTCTTATAACATATAATGACTTCTGGTCACAGACGTGATATTGCTTTATGCTGAAAATTATAATATTTATTCAAAAGAACTAAATAATGAATTCATTGAGATAAAAATATACACTGCTCAAAACAATTAAAAGATATTGCAGTTTTAGGTGGATTTTGTATCTGGTAAACTGTTTAGCTGATTGATACATGGTCGACAGACATAGTAGGTTATATGAGAATAAATTACACATGTTTGGCAGAAAAAAATGCATTTTATTGCGCATTTGTGTACTAAAGGAAAAAAACACAATTTGTGCATATGAGAAAAAAAGAATAAGAAAAGGTGTTTTCTTCAAAGAAAATCATTTTCAGTAGCGGGTATGGTTTCCACGGGCGGCCAGCAACGTTGAACACCTTTGAGGCATGGACTCAATGAGGCTATTAATGACGAGTTGAGGTACTCTGCACAACTCTTCCAGAAGAGCTCTTTCCAGTTCTTGGAGAGTTTGTGGGGGTTGTTGGCGGCCAGAAACTCGTCTTCCTAGAGCGTCCCAAACGTGCTCGATTGGATTCATGTCTGGAGAACACGCTGGCCATTCCATTCGAACGATTCCTTCCTCGAAAAGGAAATCCTCCACCAGGTTTGCACGATGTGGCCTGCAGTTATCGTCCATTAAAATGAAGTTATCTCTGATTGCTGCAGCGTAAGGGACTACAATAGGTCTGAGGATCTCATCCCTATATCGGCAACCAGTCAGAGCTCCATCTCGAATCATGTAGAGGTCAGTGCGCCAGTCAATGGAGATGCCACCATACACCAACACTCCTCCACCGCCAAATCTGACACTTTCGTGCACGAACGCAGGATTATTCCTACTGCCACGGTCCCTCCAGATGAAAATACGCCTATTATCCGGATGCACAGAAAAACGGGACTCGTCAGAAAACAGAATATTGCTCCATTCATTTCTCCTCCAGTTGACATGCTCGGTTGCCCACTCCCTGCGGTCGCGACGATGCCTTGATGTTAATCTAACACATACCATCGGTCGGCGAGCATACAGACCTACAGCATGGAGCCGGTTTCGGACAGTCTGAGTTGAAATCGTGGTGCCTGTAGCCGAGCGAAGGTGTTGTTGGAGAAGAGTAGCGTTCATGGTTCGGTGTCTCCGAGCTGTTAACGCTAAATACCGATCTTCATTGGGCGTTGTTGCCGGTCTACGACCTTGCCCTGGTCTTCGGCCTGCACATCCACTCTCCAAAAAACGGTAAACGGTTCCAGATCCTGGAAATGACACTTTGTGACACTCCAATGGCTTGCGCTACTTCGGCTTGAGTTTGGCCCCCTTCTAACCTACCAACAATTCTCAAAGCTTCTGAATCTGTCAAATGACTTCGCTGAGACATCGTACTCATCGAAACAAAGCAATCACTGAATGCCGATCATCCTTGTCTTCATTCTCTTTTATCCAGTTGAAAGTCAAATTTCATTCGCTGCCGCTGAAGCGACGTTTTTGACGTCGAACTCAAAATTTGCATACTCCCCAGTTTGAAAACCAGAAAAATTTTCATTTGTGATTCTCTTCTTCTATTTTCGGCAAAAAAAATTTCGTTTATATCTTTGTTTTATATAAAACTTCAAATATCCTTTAATTGTTTTGAGCAGTGTATAATCTACTATTATGAAGTTATAAAATGACAATGATCATAAATAAAGATATTTCGAAAAACATTTGTGAAAAGTGCAAATGTCTAGTTTACAAACACAAGAAGTAACATACTGTAAAATACAGGTAACTTCTACGAACTGATTATGTTAATTTTGAATCTAAGGAAAACGTGAACTTTTAATTTGGATAGAAAATATGAGTCGCTATGAATTAGTTGACTTATCATTTGCAGTGAACATGTTCGGTTGAATTTACACTCTATTCTTCAGTCAGTTTTCGATGCAAAAACATGGAATATTTAAAAAGTAAATCAGATATACAAACAAACCCAAGAAATAAAGTACTGCTAAGACACCATTAACTTCTATGAACTGATTAATTTTATTTTGGACCTAAGGAAAAAGTGAGCTTTTAATTTGGATTAGAAAATGTGAACTGCTATGAATTAGTTGACTTATCATGTTTGGATGAATTTACACTCAATTCTTTAGTCCGTTTTCAATGGACATGGGATATTTGAAAAGTAAATTAGATAGCGCTTAATACGTTTTTTTCTATTATTATTATCCTTTTAGGCTAATTAAGCATATTAATGTCATACTGGTGTAAGTCACTAATTTTGAAGATTAGCATTAAGGTCTACACTATAAAAAATATTACAGTCACATGAAAAGACTCGTAAACTAATGTTAAACCTATGGGGAAGTTATTTTCAAATTTCTCGCTTGGATTTTAATATTTTCGAATGATTTTTTTTGCATAGGATAGCTGAGGACGATCTTTAACCGGGCTATTTTTTACATTTGGGATTTTCGTTTCAGATTGGAAAAAAAGAATACTCCCACTTTCTGAACGGGTTGGAACCGGTTTTTAAATTGAAACTATCCTAATATTTAAAAAAAAAAAAAACTGTAACCAAAGTCGAAAAAGTAAAAACTAGCCCTGTCAGAGAAACACCTCAGCTATCCTATGCGAAAAAAATCATTTAAAAATGTTAAAATGCAATCGTGATATTTGAAAATAACTTGCCCATAGACTTAACATTATTGTTCTCACTTCTTCCCCTGACTAGCGCAGGGTGAGCTTATACTCGTCATGTGAAAAACTCGCAAGCTATTGTTAAACCTATGGGAGGGTTCTTTTAAATTTCTCGCTTGCATTTTAATATATTTAAATGATTTTTCTTTTCATAGAATAAATGAGGCTAATCTCAAACTAAGGGGCTATACATGTATAACGTTATCATTTTTTTTTTGTAATTTTAGACCCCCTACCCCCCTTACGATATCATACGTTATCATTCCTCAAACGCCCCCCCCCCTGCCCTAATGATATCGTTATCAATGTCTAAAAATTCTTTTGATTGTTGCAATTTTTTCCTTTTGTTTGCAGTGATATACAGATATGGTTATACATTTATTATTTGCATACTTTTGAATCTAATCAAGAGAAGTCAATAAAATATAACTTTTATAAATGAAATAATTTTGTATCAAAGAAAATTTAAAAAAGAAATAGTTACCATTTAAAAGTATTTAGCGATACATTTTTGTTACATAATGCATTGAACAGTAATAATGCCTTCTTGCACTTGCCACCGCAAGGGGAGGGGAGGGGGGCTGGCAGAACTTTTTATCAACAAAACAGGTGCACAACATTCTTTCTCTGTTCTTTACTAGTAAACACAAGTATCATTTCAAACATACTTCGCACCAGGTTTCTCAAACAGCGGATTATATATACATCAATTAAAAAACCCTTAACGGGTTAAAAGTTTGTGACGCAGCACTTTATCTCATTGCAATAAGAATTTTAAATATGGAACTTAAAAATAATGATATCAAATTTTAAGTGACGCTATATTATTTATTTCATCATTTTATTTTTGTTTTATTTATAATTGCATGCGTAAGAATTATGTTAAATTTAAAAGGACGTATAAAAATGTATTCATTGATGCGTTATCATTCACATTTTTCATAAATTCAAACTATGAGTTTTAAAAGATATGATATCAAAATTTAAGTGACGCCTTGACGCAGCCTTAAACAATTTGCTTTAAAATTCAATTTTAATTGTTTTCGATTTGGCTAAATATATTTACACATCTAACCAAAACTTTTAATTTTCCAATACACTGTTAAAAATACCACTTTCACTGAACCTGTACAATGCACTGTAATGTATTTATATGAATAAATTGATTTATCTTTTGTGCCACGCTATCCAAAATCAAAAGTAAAATTTATGTAAATGATTTCTTTGCGTCATAATATCCATTTGCATATATTTCGCTTAGTTTGGATACAATGACGCAAAGAAATCCCTTACATAAATGTTGAGAATGAAAAATTTAAAAAGAATGCTGCCATAGGTTCAACATTGTCTTCGCGTGACTATTATGAACTCTTAAACGTGGGATATGCAATCTAGATATATCAAATTACACATGTTCAAAATTAAGAGAATTTGCATATTTTGTAGAAATTTATGAAAAGTACTGAACGAATATTAAAACAAATGCTTCGAAACAAAGACGCAATTCTTTATTGTCGAATACTTAAGCGTACACGTGTGTATGCGCGGGGTGGGTAGAGGAACAGGCTTTACAAGCGAGCGTGGCAGTTTTCGCATTTTGTTCGTCCGCACACCTCGATGAATATCTTGGTATTTTTTTGCAACATTCAACGAAATTCAAAAGAAAATGGTAGAAATGCGTAACCACAAACGTTTGGATGATGGAATGAGGTGGTAAATTGCGGGCAAACTGGAAACAGGGCAATCTCATGTGCAGATTCCTAGAGACTTCAATGTAACGCCAAGCGTCATGTCCAACTTATGGAAACAGTTTGACCACTTCACCGGTAGCAGGTATAGGGAAACAGTGCTTTTACCCCCCAACTTATCTCGGGGCAAACATTGAAGTGGTGAGGACTCTGGATCCACAGGGAGAAAGCTTATGCAAGGTCGTCCAAGAGCCATGACGGCCAACAAAGATCACTATTTGTCCATTACAGCGATGTAACACGAGTGCAACAGCTTCTCAGCTCTCTCGTGACCTTTATGCGGCCACAGACAGTCGAGTTTCAAGGGTTACTGTTTTCAGAAGGCTACATGACAGAGGACTGTTTCCAATAAGACCTGCTTCTTACGTCCCGCTCACTTCTGCACACAGGAGAACCCGTTTAGCATGGTGCAGATGCAGAGATCATAGACTTTGGAACAGGGGATCAATGGGGGACCATCCTATTCAATGATGAGTCTCTGTTCAGCCTAAATGCAAATTCTCGACGTACTCTCATCTGGAGAAAACCAGGGATCCGGTACCTGCCTTCCAACTTCCCACAAAAAGACCACAATGGCAGCGGAGGTTTGATGGTCTGGGCAGAACACCATGTTGAATGGGCGCACTCCCTGTGTTAGGCAAAGGCTCTATGACTAGTGTGAGGTGTAGGGATGGTATATTGGTACCCTTTGTTCGCCTTTTCAGAGGTGCATTTGCCCCTCATTTCATTTTAATGGGCTACAACTCGCGCTCAGATAGAGCTCATCTTGTCGACGAATTTCTGGAAAGTGAGGATATTCGCTTGATGGCTGGATTGATGATTGGACAGCCTGATCTCCAGACCTGAAACATATAGGGTAGACCGGGGCTAGTTGGCCCGCTTTTTCTTCTAATAATTTAAAAAAAAATTATAATTCAGCATTTTAAATTTCAGTTTAAGTTACCAATATCAGTGTACTTTCAGGAAGAAGTAAGAATAGTAAAGTTTGAAAATATTAACTATAAGTATTAGTTTAGAAGCTCAAATTGACACCAAGTCGCTTGGGCCAACCTGCCCCGATTGCGGGGTAAGTTGGCCCACGTCACTTTTTAATGTTCTAATAGTGTAAAAGTTTAAAAAATGATCAAAATTTTACCAAATTTTAATTTTTATTTCTTTCGAACGAAAACACAATATAGCCTCCTAAATTAAAATAAAAAATTTTGTCAATTCACAAGATATCAAATTCACTTAAGTTTATCATAAATCCTCTTAATATTATGCACAAATTTTGTATTGACAAGCTTTTGATAGGAGCAATTCTTACAGTAAAAAGAAATTGAAAACAAAAAAAGTGTGTGTGTGTGTGTGGGGGGGGGGGGGGGGCAGGGAGGTTGTATAAGAAAAAAATCACATTTCCCTTATTCCGTTGCGGGCCAACATGCCCCGTGCTAAATGGGCCAACTAACCCGGTATCGCCATTTTTGTTTTTCATGACTGTAACGAATTATTCTTAAAGTATTTCAATAAAAAAACATGCCCTACAATAACTACGAACAATTATTTTTCTGAATTATTATATATCAAAATCTAAAATGTAATTTACAAACAAATAAAAAAGGATTATTTATAAAAGAGGAAATTTACTCACCTTTGCAAAATTTTGAAAATTCTCAATAATTCTTTAACGGACGCTCCGACTTCAATGGTGCTTATGTTGGAGGAGGAAAGCGAAGAAACGCATACTTGGCTGGACTGACAATCTTATCTAACGCAAAGTTAAAAAAATATTGCGACTGGGCCAACATGCCCCTATGGCCAACTAGCCCCGGTCTACCCTAGAGCATGTCGTGAACGCTCTAGGGAGGAAAATTTGAACTCGCTTTCCACTTCCCAGAACTGCCTGAAAACAGCATTGCTGGAGGAGTGAAACTAACTGCCACAGAAACCCATAAACTGACTGATTACTGGTGTGAGTTCACGTGTGAGAGCTGAATAACTGTAAGAGGGGACCATACCCCCTATTAACCAATTCTTTGCTTCAATATTGTAAGCTCTGTTTTATACCTTCCGACGTTGATGAATCACGCACGATCATGCGTGCGCATTATAACTGCTGAATGCTTATTTTTGTTGTATTAACGTGTGTACATACCTAATTTCATTAAAATCTGTCCTGTAGTTCTGGATATAATCGACCAAGTCTGAAAATTATCTTAATTTTGAAGTTGAGTGTATTAATAGGAAAATCCATATAAGCCGCAGTTTTACAAAACGGACTACAGCTAAAATCAGAAGATATCCTATCAAATTCGAAAACATTATAATATTTCTATTAACTGTTTTTTATACTTAAGCATTTAAGAATATGTGAATTACACTGCTGTGAGTTTAGCCCGCTCAATTACTAAAGAATATGCTAATTCAGAAGAAGAAATATTTATCTTAGTTTGACAAAATTTATTTCTAATTCTTTTTTGTTTTTTACGTTATTCGAACAATGAAAATGAAAAATCCACGAGAAATATTTAAATTTGCGAATATTGTAAGCTTGACAGCATGGTTTAACCATTTGACATTATTAAAGATTTATGTAAGTTCGATACTAAATGCAGAAACTATAAAAATGAATATTAAAAATATATTAGTGTAGCGTAGTTGTAACCTTGAATAAAGATTCACTAAACTGGAAAGTAATAATTTAATCGGCATTGTTGGAGATAAAATTTGCACGATTTGAATGATTAATATGATTAAATTATAAATGAAAATCTTTATTGAACTCATATAAAGCTGAATAACGGGAAGAATTATTCTCATAGCAAAGATTCTTCAAATGAAATATGGCTTTCTAGTGTCTGGAAAAGTATCTTATAAAATGAAATATTATTCATTTGGGGGATTATCAGTCCTTCACACTAGATTCTTCCTGCAGATTCAAGAACTTCATGCAAGAAATAAATTGTCATCTTATGTCATCCTTGTTATCACCCTTTATTGCTATCACATGTCTAAAAAGTGATTTTTTAAACACAAGAGATCTAAAGAATTTTTTAAATGACAAAAAATTAAATTGTAACCAAATTCTTTTTTTCTTTGAAAGATCAATGTATGGGATAATCATTTGTAAATGATTTAATGCATCGGGATGGTACTACATGCCATTTAGTGACCAGAGACCATCAGCTTTATAAAATCTAATTTTGGCGATGATTTGATGTCGGGAAGCGACCTGTTAAATTGGCCAACAAGGATTTAAGATTTAAAGCGGTTCTCAAAATAGTATTTTTCCTCGTTCAATAACGCGAAATTTTCTGACTCTTTTTTAAATCTCAAATCATGACACTTTCAGGCATGATTATTGAAGTGATGTGTAGTAAAAAAATATTTTTTCGGTTTTTGGTAAGTAAATTGCAACTTCCCAGATTGTTATCCCGGATCTATCGTAATTTATAGGCGATTGTTGTCTCAGGACGACAGATTTTTTTCCCTCTTGCTTCACTGCCGCGTCGGGAAATTTGGTTCCAAAATGTCGAATTTGGCAGCGTTCCGTGAAAGATCCTCTGCCTTTACAACAAAATGGGGGGAGGGGAAATGTTCCATTACCCAGTTTCTCAGTATGAGAACCTGCCAATTTCATGCGTTTGAGAACAAAAATGAATTAAAACAGAGTTGCTAAGCCTCAGACTTTTTATAGATCACTTTTATCTTAGAGAAAATTTTGTTCTCTTAAATCGCCCGAATGTTCCACTTAAATAAAATAACATTTTCTGTATTAAAATACTGGTATCCAAAAAGCCGGGGACTTGCCAGCTATCTGATTAAAAATATATACCAGAAAGTAGATTTCAGAACAGCCTTAACAACCTTTTCATTACATGCTGTAGGGCTACGTGAAGTCAGTGATTTGTGGGAAAAAAAAAAAAAAAAAAAAAAAAAAAAAAACAATTTGGAAATTGCTCGTCAAACGTGACAAATAAGGTGCGTTCGTACTATAACTAGTTTTATAATAATTTTTTGCACAGCATATTGAACTGAATGTATATTTTTGTGTACTTCATAAGTGCATATCAATTTTATTCAGTTCGAAAGACTGTAACATCATTAAAATGCGCATGAAATAATTTTTTCCCATTGGCCTTAATGTAACGGAAAACTTTTGACTGTCCCTGTAATTAAACTATACATCTGATTTTCATAAATTTGAAATGAGTCGACAAAATGTTGCAACAATTATATATTTAAAATTTCAGACCTTTCGGAAGGCTGTAACATCATTAAAATGCACTTGCAATATTTCTTTTTCATTGACCGTAATGTAACGGAAAAATTTGACTAACCCTGTAATTAAACTATGCATCGAATTTTCATGAAATTTGAAATGACTCGACAAAATTTTGCAATAATTATATATTTAAAATTTCAGGCCATTCGGTTGGGTAGTTTTTACTCTGTTATATGCGGACGGACAGACAGACAGACAGACGGACGGACTGAACGACGGCTATAGGTGCTACGTATTTATATAATTACGAACGCACCAAAAAAGGCTAGCAACAATTGATGCCTTGGAAGCCGACCTTCTTAGTATTATTCATAGCAAACTGTCAGCAGTAGACCAAAATTGGACGCCCAAAATGCACTTCCTTAGAAAAAAATGCGGTGGCCATACGCCAGAAATAATTTTCAAATTTATAAAGCCATGTATTGATCTTTTGAATAAAAACATTTTCAAAAAATCTTTTGCGTTATTTATTACAATTTTATGTTCAATCGAGCTTATGAAAACATTCTTTACAAAGATAATAAATGTTTCTAAATATACTTGCAGTCATATCATTATAAATCGTGAAAAATTATATACATATATTCTACAGATGTGTAAGAGTTGTAAAAATATCTGGTTCAATTCTCGAACAGATTATAAATTATCCGTTTATTTACGTCTTTCTCGATAAAATTATTTTTCACTGCGTATTTTTTAAATAGCTCAAGAAGACATAAAAGATCTTACAATATATGTTTTTAATTTTTGCATTATTTATGTATTTAGTTTACAGAAAATGAATGGTAAATAATTATCCCTTTTTAACTCGTTGATATGTCTTTTAACAATTAACAAAAGAAATAAAAAATGACGCATTTTAAAAGCGAAACTTCATTATTTAATTTCATTGTAAAATTAAAACATTTCATATAAAATTATAGAAAATACCTGACCTGATGGCAAGAGTTACCTCTTGATAAAAAGAAAAATTAAGCGAAAACTAGAAATGTAGATAAGCGGTTAAATGTCATTATTTTAAAATCTAGAACATTAACATATCAAAATATTCAGAAATGTAAAGCATTATTCTAACACATTTTGTTATGGTCACGTAAAATTACGTCATATGTAACTTCGCCTGCTGTTATGTAACGAATGTTAAATAATTTCTAAAATACATACATAACATTTATATTTATATAACTATCTGTGTATTGAACATATGAACCTATAAATAACAAACATTAGCTTCATTCAATGCATTCACATTTAATCCAAACACGAATAAATAAAATGTGCTTGTTGAATAATTTTTACGCAAGAATAGTATACTAATGAGCAAGGATTGTTGATAAAAAGTCGAGATCAAGCAGTGTAAAGTACGTTAAAATAACTTATTTTATTTCTTTAATTTTTTTCGATATAGGATGAAACTCCCCGTTATTGATTCCTAACCAATAACTGACACTTCAGCAAAACTGTAATTCAAATAAGCATTTTCTTGTAAAATTTTGCAAAGTAATGCTCTTTAGTGGTAGCTAATTTGTCTTAACTGTTATAACTTATGCATATGTCATTAGTTTTTCAAAATAGTGATGGTGTCAGTCACTGGAGTTATTGACTATATTTATGAAGAAAATTAATTTTAAATAAAAAAAAAAAATTCTAAAGTTTTTCAACAATATTTTTTAATGTATCTATCTCAACTGCACTTTCAAAAACAAAGATAAAGTATATTTAAAACTTTATAATAGTGATATGAACAAGGAAGTATCCTCAAGGTGTAGGGTTCGGTAATATATATCAATGGATATATATATAACCATTGATATATACAGATGGGTGACAAAATAATACGAACACCTATGTCACCAATGGATTACGAATTGCAACTCTTCCATAAATGTTCGAAGCGTGAAGTTAGTTCCCTTTGGACAGTTTTTGCTAAAATGAGATTCTGGAGATGACTACGTATCTCTGACGTTATCTTGGATAAAGATTGCTTGCTCTTTCGGACCGCTATGCGGATCAACTCTCTTTTATCCCTCTCATAAAGCTTTCGTTTCTGTCCACTGTTGTACTTTGCAGACGACACTTTACCGCATTTTGCGTATGCTTTCATAACGGCTGCCACAGTACTCCTTGCACGCTCCATATATTTGGCTGTTTCCGTCAGGGAGCAACCAGCGCACCGCATTCCAACAATCATTCCTTTTTCGAACTCTAACAGGTCAGACATTATTGAATTTTCCAGAGCCTATGGAAAGCGCATGCAACACCTATGACTGATGCTGAGCGACGGACACCTTACCTTTCATAACCAGTAGGTGGCAGTGAGTAAGTGCAAAGTGACATGCACTTTCTGCCCCTTTGAAATGGACCATGCCTTTTTCATGGGTGTTCGTATTATTTTGTCACCCATCTGTATATCTTGATATATATCACGATATCTGTCCGATATTTATTTTTAAAATATCATGAAGTTTGATATTTTCGATATTTTCATATATTTAACACTAATTTTCAAAATATTGCATACGATATTTTTGCTATTTTCAGTCAAAACAAGAGTAAATGAATTTTTTAAACTGTTATTGTTTGTCTCATTCTGTAGATAAGAGCTTTTGCTTTCGCAGGACCTTTTTAGCTCCCCCCCCCCCCCCCCCCTCCACAAAAAATCTTTTCCAACTTTACATTAGACGCTGGATTTTTAAATGCAGAATGTAGAACCAATAATAATGTGGGACAATGTTTACTTAAAACAGCTATTGAAAGATAAAATGTCTAATTTCGAGAAGTTATTTACTGCTTCATAGAATCTTTTCTGGTTTTGGTTTCCTTTAGTTTAAACTACACAACAGGTTAGAGAATGAAAAAGGACACAAGCTTACATTTATATTAAAATGTTTCAATAAAAACGAAGTATATATTGTATATAAGTAGTATGATTCAAAAGTTCCCGGACTGACTCTATAACTGTAAAAATATTACCAATTACATTGCTGAAACACATCTGCCTTCGAAATAAGGCCCTTGCGCAACAATACACATTTGCCATCGCCTGTACAGGTCATCGAAGCTCTTCTGGAATCCATTTTTAGCCATGTCCTTTAATCCAGCCTGCGATGCACTTTTTACTTCATCTGAAGTTTGAAATCGACGACCATGGATGTTAAGCGAAGACCAAAAGGCAATTCGAATTGAAATGGTGGGAGGCTTAATCTCGGCTGTTGACAAAGATCCTGCCCTACTTAGCAGAATTGTTACAGGAGACTCGAAATGGTATTTTTTATACGATCCGCAATCCAAGAGAGCATCGGCAATTTGAAAACCACCACGGAAGAAGAAATTCCGCCAAGTTCGCTCTAAAGGGAAGGTCATGTTAAAGGTATTCTTCGATATCCCGGGCATTGTGCATCTGGAATTTATCCCTGAAGGACGCACTGTCAACAAAGAACCCTATGTAGACATACTGCGTCGTTTACGGGAGTCGGTCCGGAAGAAGAGGCCAAAATTGTGGGCTGAGCAGTCATGGGTACTTTTGCATGACAACGTTCCTGCACACCGATCCCTAGTCTTCTGTGACTTCCTTACGAAAACGAAAACAACTGTTTTGCCACATCCTCCTTACTCCCCTGATCTCTCAACCTGCGATTTTAGTCTGTTTCCTGAACTGCACGTCGCTTGCAGGGTCGACAATTTCAATCTTCAGATGAAATTAAAAGTGCATCGCAGGCTGAATTAAAGGACATGGCTAAAAATGGATTCCAGAAGTACTTCGATGACCTTTACAGCCGATGGCAAAAGTATGTTGTTGCGCAAGGATCTTATTTCGAAGGCAGATGTGTTTCAGCAATGAAATTGGTAATATTTTTACAGTTATAGAGTCAGTCCGGGAACTTTTGAATCCTACCTCGTAATTTTGTTATATAAAACACAAATTTTCGGTAAACTTGATAATTAATCCCATAGTGTGTTTTTTGCGAGTGTAAAGAGCAAATTGTACCTGTTTTCAGTTAGGTGATCTTCAATTTTGTTACATAAGTGAAAAAAATACATTTAAAATATTTTTTTTTATTAAGATTTCATGCTAAATGCAATATGTTCTAGTTTCTAATTTATATTAGTCTGAAAATATTTTTAATTATCAATAAGGTGACTATTTTAAAAATATCGGATATATATCGAAAATATCCGATATATATCAAAATATCGGATATTTTTGATATTTTCGAAAATATCATGATATTTACGAACCCTGTTAAGGTGTCAGTTACTGGGTGCTTCACCCTATAAGATCAAAATTCTTATCACAAATCCTATGGATTTTTTATTTCTGTGATGCTACATTGTTCGATTTAATCGTTTGACATTTTTAAAGTGTTACCTAAAAGTAATATTAAATCTATATTAGTCCGGCATAGTTAATAATTTAGAGCGAGAAATAAAGATTTACTAACTAGAAAGTAATATTTTAATTGCCATAAGAGATAAATTTAGAGATAAAATTTGCACGGTTTGATCCAGTAATTTGATTAAAGTATAAATGAAAGTCTTTATTGAACTCATAAAGTTTAGCAGTGAAATAAGAGTTATTCTCATAGCAATGACTCTAGTGAAATGTTACTTTCTGCTGGCTGGAATATTATTCTTATGTAATGAAATATTAGTTATTTGATTATATCAGTTCTTCATACAAAATTCTTCC
This sequence comes from Maratus speciosus, assembly GCA_963932465.1. NCBI lineage: Eukaryota > Metazoa > Arthropoda > Arachnida > Araneae > Salticidae > Maratus > Maratus speciosus. Next base: position 562,050,649 of record OZ010787.1, on the reverse strand, counting down.
TGTAAACTGAAGAACTTCATGCAAGCTATAAAATAATTTGCCACCTAACACAAAGGTAATAAATGCTTTTGGGATATTCTGCTATTCATGTCATCAAAAATCATATATGTTTTACAAAAGAGTAAGTTCTATTATAAATAGGTTAGTTTTATTCTGTAACCTGTTAATAATGCATTTCCTATTGGTTTTCTAACCTAAATTAATCCATATATTTTATTATGTATTTTTAATAAGCACAAAAAAGCATTTGGTTCTATTGGCATTTTTAGAAGAAAATTTTTATTTCATTTTTCACAAACTGAAACGTAAATAAATAACCCGAGTTGACTCGTAGGTACGCTTTTATAAATAATGGACATAATAAACATAATTAATATTAAAAAATATATATTTTTTAAAAATCACAAATTCATAATTTGTTTGTATAGGTACAATTAAAAATATTGAAAAATAACTAAAATAATAGAAATATATCATCTGATGTCATGCGGTCGTGACAATTGTTTTTGAAGAATTTTGTGTAACCAAGACAAAATAACTCTAGATAATAAATTAAGTGGTTAAATGTATAAAATTACATTCTTTGTAACTCATTAATGTACATTCTTTATCTAATTCTTGCAAAATATACTCAAAATATTGAGATTCATTATATCAATGTTTTCGGTTTCGTACTTTTCTTAGAGTAATAGCCAGCTTATACGGAACAACGGAAAATAGAGGATTGCACAGAAGCGTGAAATTCTAGATGTACACTTTTTAGATGTTTTCACTTAAGGGTGCTCAGGGCTTGAAAACTTTTAAAAAATCGATTTTTTTTAGTATCTATTTTGATTATTCAATTAATTCTGAATACAGTGCAAAAAAGTCCTTCCGGCCAGTGCCGGGAGGAAGAGGTAGTTTTCATATTCCTCATTTTAAAGAGGCCATCTTATATTATTCAAACACACGAAGCTCAATTTAGTGGAAACCGAATATAGGAGATTCAATACTAATTTTTATCAATACTAAATCATTATAAATGAGAATTTCGCGAAATTAGTCAGCTTTATCCAAGCTGCTTTTATTTAAAGTAACTTGTATTTGGCTGCCAAATTCGGCGATTTCTTAAAACGCCTGCCATTTTAAGACAACATGGTGGATGAGGATAACCAGTGAACTTGGTCGAGACCTTAGTAATTGCTGCGCACATGCTCACTCACATCGGAATCGGTTGATATATAAGAGTGCTGTCGCAGGCAAAAAATCAGATTTTTAAAAATGTCACCCACATTAGAAATTGAAACTGCTATATCTGAGCCATTTTTTAAGATAAAGACAAACAAAAAATGCTCCTAAATCCTTATATCAAGGTCAAATACTTAAGAAAGAAACCTTTTTCAAATTCTAATTTTTTTGCACCTCACTTTAAATATAATTTTTTTTTAATTTAATGGCCGCCATTTTGAAACAAGATGGCTGATGAAGCTGGCCAGCGAACTTGGTCGAGATATTGATGTATACTATCCACATGCTTTCTTACATCGAAATAGGCGAATACATGTGTTATCGCGTGACAAATACAAGATTGTTTCAAAGTGTTAGCCATGCTAGAAATTCAAAGTGCTATAATTCAACCATTTTTTAAGATATAAACAAAAGAACAAATTTTCAGAAACAAAAACTGCTCCAGAATCTTTGTATCAAGGCCAAACACATAAAAAAAAATCTTTTTCATTTTCCAATTTTTTAATACCTATTTTTTTTTTTAAATGGCAACCCTTTTGAAACAAGATGGCGAATGAAGCTGGCCAACGAACTCAGTCGAGACATTGGTATGTACTATGTACAGAAACAGACCAAGTTACATCCAAATCGATTCATAAATACGCCTGTTATCGCGTGACAAAAATCAGGTCGTTTTAAAATGTCAGCCACAATTGAAATTCAAAATGCTATAACTCAGTCATTTTTTTAGATATAGACGAAACAAAACCTGTTCCGGAATCTTTGTACTAAGGTAAAACCCATACGAAAAAAAAAATTTTTTTCATTTTCTAATTTTTTGGTATCTCATTTCAAATTTAAAATTTTTAAATTTTTTTAAAATGGCCGCCATTTTGAAACTAGATGGCGGATGAAGCTGGACAATGAACTCGGTCGAGATATTTGTATGTACTATGTACACGCCAAGGTACACCCAAATCGGTTCATAAATACGCCTGTTATCACGTGACAAAAATCAGGATGTTTCAAATTGTCAGCCACGTTAGAAATTCAAAATGCTATAACTCAGCCATTGTTTAAGATATAGACGAAACAAAAACTGCTCCCGAATCTTTTTATCAAGGTCAAATGCATAAGAAAAAAAATATTTTTTCAATTTTCTTAAGAAAGAAACCTTTTTCAATTTCTAATTTTTTTACACCTCACTTTAAATATATTTTTTTTATTTAATGGCCGCCATTTTGAAACGAGATGGCTGATGAAGCTGGCCAGCGAACTTGATCGAGATATTGATGTATACTATCCACCATATGCCTTCTTACATCGAAATAGGCGAGTACGTGTGTTATCGCGTGACAAATACAAGATCGTTTCAAAATGTTAGCCATGCTAGAAATTCAAAGTGCTATAATTCAACCATTTTTTAAGATATAAACAAAAGATCAAATTTTCAGAAACAAAAACTACTCTGGAATCTTTGTATCAAGGCCAAACACATAAAAAAAAATCTTTTTCATTTTCCAATTTTTTAATACCTCATTTTAAATTTTAAATTTAATTTTTTTTTAATGCAACCCTTTTGAAACAAGTTGGCGAATGAAGCTGGCCAACGAACTCGGTCGAGACACTGGTATGTACTATGTACAGACCAAGTTACATCAAAATCGGTTCATAAATACGCCTTTTATCGTATGACAAAATTCAGGACGTTTCAAAATGTCAGCCATGCTAGAAATTCAAAATGCTATAACTCAGCCATTGTTTAAGATATAGACGAAATAAAATATGCTCCGGAGTCATTGTATAAAGGTCAAATACATAAGAAAAAAATATTTTTCCATTTTCAATATTTTGGTACCACATTTCAAATTTTAAATTTTTTTTAAAATTTTTAAATGGCCGCCATTTTGAAACAAAATGGCGGATGAATCTGGCCAACGAACTCGGTCGAGACATTGATATGTACTATGTACACACCGAATTACATCCAAATCGGTTCATAAATACGAGAGCTACAGTATGACAAAGGTCAGATATATATATATATATATATATACATATATATACAGGGTGATTCATAAAAGATGGGCAGAACTTTAAGGGGTTATAGTACACTTAAAGACAAATAATATTAAATAGGAGACTAAGGGTCCCAGACGTATTCCCAAGGAGATAGGGGGCATTAAAGTTTAGGGTCCGAAATTTCAAATGATTATAAAACATGGAAAAATTGGTCGATTCGTTTGCGGTTTTTGCAAAAAATTTTCTTTATGCCAGTATTTTCTGGAAATAAAATTTTAAAGTTTAATTTCAAAAAATGCCGATAGGGGGCGCTTTAGACTTTGGAGTAACAAACAACTATTTTTTAACGTTATTTTTTGTATTTCTTTAAATGATTTCGAAAGCTTAGACTTAAACTTAAATTTTGATCTAAAAATCTGAGTCCTAACGAGTAGTTAAGTAGCATAAACTGAAATTTGAAATTTGAAACCCTTCTCCCCCCAGAACAAAAATCAGTTATTCCCGATCTTTGTGTCGTAGATTAGGCTCTAACTACTGCCGCGTTTTGCTAAAATTATTCTTTATGTCAGTATTTTCTTGAAAATAAATTTTAAAGAAAATTTTCAAAAAATTCCGATAGAGGGCGCTTTAGACTTTGGAGTAACGAACAACTATTTTATACCGTTATTTTTTGTGTCTCATTAAATGCTTTCTAAAGCTTAAACTTAAACTTAAATTTTCAGCTCAAAATCTCAATCGCTGAGCGTGGTTCAGTAGCGAGGGGAGGGGGTTCAAATTTCAACTTCTGAACATAGTTCAGTTTGCACTACTTAACCATGCCCAACGATTCTGTGCTGTGATACGAGGCAAAAATACAACTTTCGTCAAGGACTGCATAGTCGGAATTCACTCATAAAGGCACTGGCACAGTTGGAAACGTCGCTCATGCAAACGTTAAAGCTCCATTCCTGACGCTAGTCACCGGGTGAAGAAGGAAACAGAAAGTATGCAAATGTCAAATGGGGAAGAAGAAGAACACGTATGCAAAATTTCGACACGATTCAGGCATAAAAACCACTGAACGGTGAGTCAAGTGTAAGTCGCTGTAGTAATGAATCGGAAGATGGTGCCCTTCACGAATAAGGAAAAGGCTGAGATGCATTTAATTTACGGAGCGGCAGATGGAAATGGTGCAGAGGCACAACGAATGTACGGAGAGCGATTTCCCAACAGGCGGTTGCCTAACCGCAAAACTTTCGAGCGCTTGCACAGACAGTTGTGTGAGACGGGATCATTTCTCGCTTCCCGGTCGAATGCAGGTCGTGCAAAAAAGGACGAATCAGTAGTTGTTGCAGAAGCCATTCTGGATGTAGTAGCGGCGCAGCCAAGTACAAGTACACGAACAGTGGCTAGGCAGGTGGATACCTCACAGTCCATGACTTGGAGGGTACTGAAGGATGAACATTTGCTCCCGTTTCATGTGCAACGAGTCCAGAAACTGTCTCCAGGGGATTATCCAAATCGTATTGAATTCGCCCGCTGGTTTCTGCAGCAGAACGCGCTAAATCCACATTTTGGACGAACTGTGCTTTTCACCGATGAATGTACCTTCACACGTGAAGGTACATTTAACACACACAATGCACATGTATGGGCGGATGTCAATCCACATGCTACGTATCCACATGCTCATCAGAGACGCTTTTCCATCAATGTTTGGGCAGGAATCCTCGGAGACCACCTAATCGGACCGTACCTTCTTCCTGAACGCCTCAACGGTAAAACATACCTCACATTTCTGCAACATGTGCTGCCAGACCTGTTAAACGTTGTTCCTCCACGCATCCGGCGGGTCATGTGGTTCCAGCACGATGGAGCGCCAGCCCATTACGTACGAGACGTCCGCAACTATCTGGACATCACATTTCCGAACAGATGGATTGGTCGAGGTGGTCCTGTTGCTTGGCCTGCTCGCTCGCCAGATCTTTCACCCCTCGATTTCTTTTTTTGGGGACGATTGAAGGCTCTTATGTATGAGACACCCATTGAATCCCCCGAGGAACTGGTCGCCAGACTTTCCGCCGCTGTAGGGGAAGTGCTCGAAAAGCCTGATGTTTTCGCGAATGTTCGCCGTTCCATTCTTCGCCGTTGTTCTGCGTGCATAACCTCTGGTGGTCACAATTTTGAACATTTATTGTAATTACATGTTAATAAATATGCTTTGGTAACATAATCCTAATTTGTGTCTTTTTACCTCGTATCACAGCACACAATGTGTGGACATGGTAAACTGAACTGTGCTCAGGAGTAGAAATTTCAAACCCCTCTCCCCAGAAACTTAACCACGTCTAACGATTCAGTTTTTGGGCTGAAAATTTAAGTCTAAGCTTAGAAAGCATTTAATGAGACACAAAAAATAACGGTATAAAATAGTTGTTCGTTACTCCAAAGTCTAAAGCGCCCTCTATCGGAATTTTTTGAAAATTTTCTTTAAAATTTATTTTCAAGAAAATACTGACATAAAGAATAATTTTAGCAAAACGCGGCAGTAGTTAGAGCCTAATCTACGACACAAAGATCGGGAATAACTGATTTTTGTTCAGAAGGGAGAAGGGTTTCAAATTTCAAATTTCAGTTTACGCTACTTAACTACTCGTTAGGACTCAGATTTTTAGATCAAAATTTAAGTTTAAGTCTAAGCTTTCGAAATCATTTAAAGAAATACAAAAAATAACGTTAAAAAATAGTTGTTTGTTACTCCAAAGTCTAAAGCGCCCCCTATCGGCATTTTTTGAAATTGAACTTTAAAATTTTATTTCAAGAAAATACTAGCATAAAGAAAATTTTTTGCAAAAACCGCAAACGAATCGACCAATTTTTCCATGTTTTATAATCATTTGAAATTTCGGACCCTAAACTTTAATGCCCCCTATCTCCTTGGGAATACGTCTGGGACCCTTAGTCTCCTATTTAACATTATTTGTCTTTAAGTGTACTATAACCCCTTAAAGTTCTGCCCATCTTTTATGAATCACCCTGCATATATATATATATATATATACATACATATATATATATATATATATTTTTTTTTTTTTTTTTCCATTTCATGCCATTTGATAATGTTCTGTATTCATCTTGAAACTATTATTTTGATTATATTGGTTGTTTGAGTACAGGGGAAAAATTTTTTTCAGCTTATAGCTTTTTTCCCACAGAAAACAACCGATTTTCTTATATCATTGAATTCTGTACTCTTGAAAACGTAATTCAATATATAAGTTTTTCAATTTTTTCGGAATCCATATTCTTTTTTTTTTCTTCCATGTTAATTCTTGTAATTGGGTATACGGTACATTAATTTACACATGCAGTTCTATATTGTTGGTTTATGGCGTGTATTCAATCATTCACAATAATGCAGTTTTTAATTAATGGTTATATATATATATATGTATATATAACCATTAATTAAACATAACCTTCCACCGTCAAATATTATGAATTAAAGCTGTAAGTATTAAAAAAAAATAAATAATATAAGAATACACTAACTTCAAGAAAATTCAGATAAAATCATAACTAGAAAATTAAAAAAACATTAAATAAATCGTTGCAATGATAGGAATGAAAAAGTTAATGGAATCCTAAAATAGGTATCAGATAACTACATGGTAGAAATCATATTGATAATACACATAGATAGTGCGCTAATTGCAGCAATGATCTAAGCGTATAATATTTAAAAGATTGCTAAATAATTTAGCGACCTGGGAATATATATAAATATATATAAGATACCATAAGGAAAAAATACATCAAAATGAATTGTTGACATTCAAAATGAAAAGATATTTAAAAATATCGTATATATATATATATATATATATATATATATATATCAATTTTGAACGGAGGGTGGTTTCGGGGTCTGGGGGTCATGATCGATGAAAATATACCAAAATTTTTTGAAATCGCTTTCCTCCGAACGGCTGCAATAGGTAGCTTTTTGTAATGAAAGCTACCTAAAACCGCATACAAATATTTGCATTTTAAACAGAATTATAAGAATTTATGTAACAATCACTTTCAAAGCCGCACCCATTTAACTGAAACTTTAAGTCGCGTTTTCTCAAAACGATTTTTGACGACTATCCGTAAGATTTTAAAAAAAAATCTATTTCATGGAATGGCTTAATTTTTTTTTTTTTTTTTTTTTTTTTTTTTTTTTGCATGCATATAACATCATTATCTATTAGAATGAATTAATATATTTTAGATTGTTTATTATTTTGAGCATTTTTAGTGAAAATTTTATTTTTTATTTTTTAGGGTTTTTTAAATTTTCAAATTTGAGAGTTTTTTTAAAGAGGTTTCCTTTGAGTGATAGTTATATCCTTAATTCATTCTATAGAGTAAAGTTTCCTGATCATTTTAAAGCAAAAATTAGGTTCTTGCGTCAATTCAACGTTAAGATATCTTACAGATGGTGAGATGGCACCTAAATTTATTTTCGAAAATTGTGTTATATAAATTTTGCTATATTTTTTATTTTAATACATTGAAGTACTTCATTTTAGAATTTTATAAGACTACAAACATACCTTTAAAATATCAGAATGTTTAAATTAGTTACATCGAATACTTCTGTTTTTATATAGACTCAAAGCGTATGGACTATGTTATATGGACTCAAAGATGAATGCCATAATGAATGCCATAAAAACATTTTCTCCAAATAATCTTAGATAAGCATCATATTTATAACGCAGTTACAGCCTCCTCCATCCCATTGTTGGCAACCTAAAAGTAGTTAATTTTCTCCCACCCATCAAGTCTCGCAAATCAACGCGATATGAGAATTAATGTCTAGAAAGTGTACCTAATACAGTCACAATATCGCCTGTATACAGAGTCATGTAACAATGATCTTCACTTGTTTATCTCTACCACTGTTCTTCGTGGACGTTTTCAACTGAACGTTTCTGAAAAACGAGGGTATCTTGAATTAGTTATATTTCGCACTTTTATGAGAAATAAATATGTCGCTGCTAAAATTAATTTTGCTTTTCAGATTGACACTTACATATTTAATAACTATCTTTCCACTCATAAATAATTTTGATAATTTTAAATTACCATATTTACTATTGTAGATTAATAATAGCCAGGTTACACGGAGCAACGGAAAATAAAGGATTGCACAGCAGCGTGAAACCCTAGATGGATACTTTTTAGATATTTTCACTTAATGTGTCATCAAGACCCATTTAATTTCTAATATTCTTTTTAACAGCGTGAAATTAACGAATGCCATAAAAACTTTTTCTCCAAATAATCTTATGGATAAAAGCAGCATATTTATAACGCAGTGACAGTCTCCTCCATCGCATTGTTGGCAACCTAAAAGTAGTTAATTTTCTCTCCCCACCCATCAAGTCTCGCAAATCAACTCGAAATGAGAATTAATGTCTAGAAAGTGTACCTAATACAGTCACAATATCGTCTGTATACAGAGTCGTGTAACAATGATCTTCACTTGTTCTCTACCACTGTTCTTCGTGAACATTTTCAGCGGACAATATTCTTCCTTTGGGTTCGAGACTACAAAAATTCGTCTGCTTGGGAATAACATTCATAACCTCGCCATTGAAAAGCATGGTGTTTAGAAAATTTATGCTTATATTTTATTTTTATATGGAGTTTTAGACCTTTTCAGGGACAGATATAGCTCTCTATATTATCTTTTATCTATTTTAATGCAATTGCATGATATTTTTCATTTTATTTATAGAATATAAAATTTATTTTTTAATTAATAATTATGTATGGATTTTAATTAACGTGCATGCATTTATTCATCGAAAATAATTCGTAAAAAATAAATCTGCAGTACTTTACGCATGCGCTTGACTGTCTTTAGACTGCTTCAAATGACGCAATAAGGTGAACAAACGCCTAGCCAGTACTTTTATACCATGTGATTCCCACTGTGACGTCACGAGAATACTGTCCATTGAACGTTTCTGAAAAACGAGGGTGTCTAGTATTAGTGAATTATATTTCGCACTTTTATGAGCAATAAATATGTCGCTGTTAAAATTAATTTTGCTTTTCAAACTGACACTTACATATTTAATAACTATCTTTTCACTCATAAATAATTTTGATAACTTTAAAATATCATCTTTACTATTGTTAATTTTAGTTCTGCGAATATTCTGTTCTCAAATGTACCGGAAATATTATTATTTGAAAATATTGGTAGCCATAAAACGGATCGGTGGACACACTGCGATAAGTTAAATTATTTTTAAAAGAATCGTGCAAGAAATCTATTTGCACTACTTGATCAACTCTAAATAAACTAGCAATTTCAGTCGTAGCCAATAGGTGACATGTGTAGCTTAATTGTTGAAATTTGTAATACTTCAGTATTTTGACACATTTCATTTAATTTTCATAAAGATTTTTTCATTATATTCCCGTTTGACTGTATTCTAAAATAAAGTACACTGTAAAAAAAAAAAAAAAAAAAAAAAAAAAAAAAAAAAAAAAAAACAATCTGTAAAGTTACTAATGTTTTTCTAGGAAACTGGGATTCCTAGAACTTTTTACGTAATGGCAACAACAAGAATTCCTGTAACAGCGTCTGTTACAGGAATTTTTCTTGTTGCCGTTACATACAAAGTTCTTGGAATCCCAGTTTCCTAGAAAAACTTTATAACTTTACAGATTTTTTTTTAGTGTATTATTTAATTTTATTAATAGAAGAACAATACATTTTTTTCAAGCCTTGTGTCAGATAACGTGATAAATGTATAACATATCACAATTAAGAAATATTTAAATTACTTTAACTATTCTGAATACAGAGAATATTGCAATCATTCGTAATTATATATTAATTTTTGTCGCGATTCCAGAAATTTTCTAAAACTTTAAACATGGGAAAAAAAAAAAAAAAAGGAACGGCATACAAACAAACCTATGTTTCAAGTATATCAAGAATTTCCTGTTACTCCTAATTCGATAAATTTTAAGAAAAAAAGGCTAAAGTATGAAACTTTTCTACTTCATCTCATATTTTTCATGGAATACTTTCGAAGAAAATCTAATATTCAAATGTAGTAACTAAAAGACAAAACTTTCCTGAATGCACTTCTAAATTTACGTATTTTTAACTAAAACAATTTAGAACTTGTTAGCGTTACAAAATAAAAAGAAAATACACTTTCCACTCTTTCCAAGAAATTGGCTTCTGGCTAACATAATGCTTGAGAAGTACTGATTAAAATATCAGTAGCCATCTAATGCGTTTTATTTTCTTTAACTTTTTAAACTCTTCTCTCGATATACTTCGACAGTATATGTTTTTTTTGTTGTTGTTGTTAAATGCATTCCACGTAAGTGCAGCAAAGAATCTGAAGAACATGAGTTGCTGCATTAAAAGTCGCTTAAGAATTCCGTAAAAATACGCAGGGGAAAGTACACATTAAAGGATTAGAAAGATTGTTTCTCTAACCAAATTATTAAAAATATGTTTCCCTACAACTCAATTTACGAAATATTTCGTTTTCTCAATTCCCTATTCACATACTCTTGAAAAACAGTCTCGTTTGGTTCAAAGAGGAAATCTTTTACGGACATAATTTAAGAAATACTGTTTGCTTGGACGTTTATTTTTCACAGAGGAATTTTCATAAAATCCGTTTCTGGTTTTTATCTGATGTATGAAAAAAAAAAAAAAAAACCTACATTGAAGCTAAATTTACTATTTTGATTGAATCTGAATTCACCTGAGATGTTTAAGGAAAGGAAATTTATTTACAAAGTGAATTTAAAATTTCAATAGTTTATATATATCAAGAAATATTATCTCTTAAAATACATAGTAAATTTTATTTGTTTCTTTCAAGTTATACAAAAATATTTGAAAATTAAAGATGTATATCCACGATAATCATGTTGAATTGAATTGTAAATTTTCATGGATGGTAGAATAATGACAATTTCTATTTCATTACTAGTAAACTTCGTCTTTAAATATCTGGTTTACATTTAAAGCGGAAACGCGATGCGGTGGTGCTATGCGCCATACAGGGATGGCAAAACGTGTGCCAGAAGCGAAATTGCCACTACTCTTTCCGAACAATATGCTTCGACTTATTTAATGAAAGAACGTCTGTGATTAAATAAGTTTAGGAAAACTATTCAGAAAAAAATGATGGTAATTGGCCTTCTGGGAATTCGGATTCACCTTCCCTCCACTAATATGTCACAGTGGAGTGGCGAAATGATGGTCACATGTGTCATAATGTGACAAAATAAAGATGTGATCTTTTTATCATCCTTTTGACCATTGTGATTTTTCTGTTTTTTGAAGAAATTTCCGTCTTTTGACTGAAGATCTCGAGTTAGTTTTCAGCTTCGGTTCGCGCGAATTTTTCTTATTTTGAGGAGAAAGGAACAAGTGTAAAAATTCCGTTTCTAATACGAAAAGTAACACCCGTCACGAGTTGTCTGAACTTTCCTGTGATCTGACAAAAACTTTACATTGGAGCGTTTTGGATAATTTTTGCGTTAGATTAGTGGATTTTCTATGTCTTGGTGAAAATGTGCAAATCAAAGCGAAAACTTTTGTGTTTTAACGAAACAAAATGCAACGGAAAAAGGCCTTCGTTTCACAGATTATTCTGAGAGTGAACAACAGGCTGAAAATGAAAAACAAATTTTTAGAAATGAACGCCACACTGAAGTTCATTAAAATTCAGTCTAATTTAGTAGGTGATCTGTGTGAATTCTGAAATCAGTAAGGGTGGCGATGTTTGCACCAAAAGGCACAGAATTTGTTTTTGGTGCTGCTTTAACCCCATCGGAACCGGCGGCTTTTACACAAATTTTACTCGATTGGCGCCACTTTTCTTTTAAAAAGCTATCTTTACTTAAACTATCACGAAAATGCTCTAATTAAAGAAACTAAATAATACATTTCTTTTTTACTGATGCCTAAAACAAATTCTGTATTCTCCTTTGGAGGGTGCATATGTGCACCCATGGTCCCGAACGGGTTAAGCATATTTGAACATGAGAAAAAAAAAACAACGATAGATATTTAAAAAGTAAAGAAAGTTTTTATGAAAACAAAGAACAAATGCTACTTTTATCAAAGAACATATTGATAAACAGGTGAATGTGCTTTAAAGTAACATGGACTCCCACATTTATGATGGACACGTTTCTGAGTTTATGTATAAATCAAAAAGTGTCACCAAGTGTGCGCAGAAAAATCAGAAAGCAGATAGCAGAAGAGCGGTAAATTAAATATACGTCTACTTCATTTAAAAGAAGAATTATCCCCTATGCTATAGTTCACGCTACGTTACTCTTTCGAAAAGACCAGCACTTTAGCAAGTGCTTTATATATTTTTATCACCCTAAAAGCTTTTTAGAGAAGAACATTCTGCATTCTACACTGTAAAAAAAGGCAGAAATACGCCAGAAAATACTGTAAATATTTTGTACTGCATCATCTAGCATTCAAAAACAGCACTTGCGTTAACTTGCAGTAATTTCAGCTACAATAGCGAAAGACCGAAAGCGACATCAAAAGTCTAATTTCCACCGAGCTGAGTTTCGCAGTCAATGACTTATTTTCAATTTTCTTATAGGCACTTTTCAAATAATTCATTATGAGTATTCCGGATGCATTTTTTTTTTATCAATCCCTAAAATATTCCAAGAGTTTGTTCATGATTATCGCAGTATTAATTAGCAGCAGCTCGTACATTGCTTTTGTCCACTCGCTTTTATTTTCTTTTTTAAGCTCTTAATTTTAAAGTTTTTATGAGAACAGAATTTTTAATAATTATTTATCCTCTAGTTATAATAAGAGATTGATAAGAGTTGTTTGACCACGTAAGTTTTTTTTCTTGTGTTCAGTTTTTAATGGAGACTGACGATATTTATAGAATTCAATTTTGGCTTATGAAATTATCTTCGCATAAAAAAGTTTCTTATCTATAAAGTTTCCGTATCAGCAAGATGCTTATAATAAGATCTTGTTATTAATTATTTATATTTAATAGTTTACATACCAGAACGTTTTGTACACACCTGCGGGGGAGAGGGGGCATAATGCCTACATTGAATAAATAAAAATCTTTAAATATATATAGAAAATAAACATAAAATTTTTGAAGCGAAAAAAAAAAATATGATTTAGACTAATATGTATTATCAAATAGAAACAAATAGATAAAAAAGTCTTGTAAAGAAATGCTTGATAATAAAGTAAATTAATTAAAAGCTATATAAACAAATAAAATCTTCCTTTGTTCAGATTTATCGAAGAACATTTTATCTGTAGGCAAATGACTGAAATTTTTGTTGGTGATATAGATGTCTTAAAAACGAAATTTATATCTTACTTATATACAACAGAATTGATTGTATAACAATGATAGTAAAACAGTGATATAAGTAAACAAAAAAATAATACTTAGTACCCAAAGTCTTTAAAATATATTCCAGTTTAAAATAAGAAAAATAAATAAACAATACACGGATAGGGGGGGGGGGGTATAAAAAATATATAACAACAAATTCTAAAAAGTTTTAAAGTTATGCTATTAACAGAACACTAAAATTAACAATAAAAATTTCTGTTAAACTAATATATTTGCTGTAAAAAAAGAAAAAAAAACAGAACTGCTGTAAAATTAACTGCAAAAAATGCTGTAAAATTAAAAATATGCTGTTTACACATGAAAAGCAAGATTTCCGTAAATTTACAACAAATTTTTCTGGCACCCATTCTCCCCGCAAGGGCGCCCATATGATTAATTTTAGGGGGGGGGGGGCTGAGAAAAATCTCAACTTCCTCCAAAGCTATCATATATTTTAGTAAATGTTTAAGGTATTTTGCGTTTTTTCGCGATCTTTTGACGAAATTTGTGGTTTTTCGCGCTCCTTTGATGAAACTAGCATTTTTTCCACGATTCTTTGACGAAATTCGCATTTTCCCGTGATCCTTGAACGAAATTTGCGTTTTTACCGCGATTCTTTGACAAAATTTGCGTTTTTTCGTGATCTTTTGACGAAATTTGAGTGTTTTCCTGTGACCTTTTGACGAAATTTGCATCAGTCTGTGACGAAATTTGCGTTTTTTCCGCTATTTAATGAAATTCTCGTTTTTCCCGTGATTGTTGTACAAAATTTGCGGTTTTTCTTGATCTTTTGATGAAATTTGAGTTTTTTCCTGCGATCTTTTCGTGAAATTTGAGTTTTTTTCTATGATTCTTTGATGAAATTTGAGTTTTTTCCCTATTCTTTAACTAAATTCTCGTTTTTCCCGTGATTGTTGAACGAAATTCATGTCTTTTGCGATCCTTTGATGAAATTTGCGATTATTTGACTAATTTTGCGCTTTCCTCGTGATTATTGAACGAAATTAGCTTTTTTTTTTCAATCCTTTGACGAAATTTGCTTTTTTTCGCGATCTTTTGATAAAATTCCTCCATTTTCCGAGATCCTTTGATGAAATTCCTCCCTTTTCCGAGATCCTTTGATGAAATTGGTGATTTTTTCTGCAAACTATTGACGAAATGGATTTTTTTCAGCGATTATTTGTCAAAATTCGCGATATTCTTCCGTGATATTTTTTATGTTCGAATTTTCGGATTGATGACTAATTGTTGTTAAATCTGTCTCTAATTTCTCAGCGTTTTGTTTACGCAGAATCAGTTTTACTTGTGAAAATGGATCCTGTCTACAACGAAATCCTCCCTTATACAGATAAACTGTTATAGTTTTGTAGGAAAAAAACCCACATAGTAACACCTGCTAAAATAAAAATTATTTAAAATGGAATTTGTTTCCTATCTTGTGTTTTTTTTCTTTTTGTAAGAAGCAAGCCTATTCGAAAGCACTAATTAAAAACTCACGAAATCAGAACCTGTCTAAAGCAGAATCCAGCTTTAAAAGAAAAAAATCATGGTATGACAAAATGAATTCCCAACAATTATACCTGCTAAGACGGAAACCCGTCTGAAACGGAAAATTGTTCCGGTTCCTTCTGATCTTGTCGACACAGGTTTTATTCTGCTTTGTCTTTACAAGATAAAGTTAAAACTTTCATATCTTGCAACTGATTTATAAAAAAAAGTTTGATAAAACCAAAATCTAGGAGGGGGGGGGGGGTTAAATTTGTAAAAGGATTATTTTTAAAGCGTTTTTGGTTCCAATTTAAACACATCGAAAGCTTTTTAAATATGTGCCGGGCTTGGCCGGACCATTTTTGAATTATAATCGCATTAGTTATAGTCTTGAGTGCCAATTTCTGCAAAAAAATCTTCCACATATTGTTGCCATTTTATATATATATATTTTTTTTTCTGGATGACTATTTAAATGCTCCGTTTTGCGGCCAACGAATTGAAGAGATAAGAACTATATATTTACTGTCGTATTGCAGGTTTTTAGCTCACAGGATATTACCGGATAGCATTTGCACTACAGATTCTGTGTGTATGTATGTACGTACGTACATGCGCACGTATGTAGGTACATGGTATATACATGTGCACGCAACTCGATATCTCTTGATAGAAATATCCGATCGTCTTCAAATTGTATTAATTGTGTTATTTATTGAAAAAGTGTTCCCTAATTAGTTTCGGGGCTCATAGGTGGAAAATAAGGGGAGAAAGGAGGGAATTAAAGATGTCTGAAGTAAACGCAGAAATGATTAAAAGGTTGCAAGTAATATTGGAAGTCATAACAAATGGGCATCGCATTGACGAAAAAAAGTTCCAAACATGTGCTGATGAAACAGCAAGACTGTATGTGAAGTTTTACAATTGACTCCCTATTATTCTAACAATGCACAAGGTTTTGATTCATGGTACCATTATAATTAGGAAAGCAGTCGTACCCATTGGCCAATGCAACGATCAGAAGAAGCTGCCGATGCCAGAAACAAACACTTTAGCCAGTACCGTACAAAGTACTCAAGAAAGTGCAATAGAGAAGTTTGCAACAGAGATGTCCCAAATTGGCTTCTTTTAAGCAGTGATCGTTTCATAAGCTGCTCTAGACAAAGACCAAGGAAAAAGAGCAAGCCATACAGTAGCGATACCCTACAACTTCTTCTTCCAGCTAGGTCTGATGGTAGTCCTGATAAAGGGCAAGAAGCGAGTGATGAAAAAGATGAAAAACTGAGTTCTGAAAAATCAGGTTGAAGCTGGTAATCTATTAAATACACTGTAAAACTAGCATCTATATACTGTAGAGATTCCACTTTACTAAATGTATTATTAAATGTAACTTTATCAAATGTGAATAATCTTTATTAAATGTAATATAAATATAATAATTACTATTAAAGTAAATGAAATGTAAAAATTAATTTTATATATAGTAAAATTAAATACATTTAATTAAACATTACTAGTAAATAAAACCATCTATCAAGAATTTCTTTCCACTCATAAACAGTAAACATTTAAGGCTTCTAGTCACGCAACTAACCAATTCCCTTCGGTAACGTTAAGTCTATGGGCATTTGATGTATTCGTATTTTTAAATATTTACTTAGTAAATTAACATTTTAACTTCCCTTTTCTTTGTGCTCTTCTTAAATGATGTCTCTTTTTTTTCGTAGTTGTCAAAATATTTATAAAATGCATACTTATTATTATGTGACGTGTTAAAATCTAACTTACACTTCGTCAGTTTTAAGATATAAAATATTAAACTAAGCTATGGATTTGTATATATACTACATAGTATGCTAAAAGTTAGTTCAGTGAAACGCATAGCACAGTTAAAAATTTCCATTCAGCCATTTCCGTGAATAAATGGAAGCGCACTTGAGAACTTTTGTGCAGCCCTGTATATCATCTATAGAGTGTATTCGCATCAAGTAATATTTAAAAAAATAGTTCAATTTAAAAACGCATATCAGAACTACAAACGCACTTCCAGCAGTTATTGGCCATAGACTTCAATAGTTAAATTTATTCTTCAGCCAAATTCTTTTGTGTGTCCCTGTAAATGAAAAATATATTCTATGCACACCATATTCAACAATAAGTGCCTTAGTACACCTCAGTGATGTATATCAATTTCAGCACGTCTAAAATAGTGTGATATCATTAAAATTCAGGGTAAACTATTTTTTCCCATAGTCCATAATGTGAGGGAATTCTTTTGAGTGTCTCTGTAAATGAACTGTAAAAGCTATAGACTTCATTTACAATACCAAACATGCCATAGTCATACCCAATAACATCTAAGAATTTCAAGGCAATCGGACTATATTTACATAGAAAAATATTTTTGACCAGGATTTCGGGTTAAATACTTTACCGTGTGCCCTATGGATCTATTGTTTTGAAATTTCTTTACATTGCCCTGTAAGATATTTTTGTTACATAAACCAAATTTAAGAGGAACGTGCTATAATTACACATCCCATTCTTTACCTGCGATCCGAGCATTTTCAAGAAAAGCAGATTAAGGATGGTTCGGAAAACTAATGGACAGTGTAAATTTATTCACACTTCTTAATACTACATCGAAATTTTGCTGAATGCTAAAGAGTTAAAAACATTAAAACCCGTTTAATTAGGATTAATAATAATCTTAGATTATTTTTTAAAAAATTTATAGAATAAAAGTAAGTTTTATCTTTTTGCTTAATTTTGATAAGTTTTATCTTATCCTCTGCGAAAACATATATTCAAATTCTAATTATTCAAACCTGTAAATGAAATATGTATATTATAAGAACCATTTAAAAACATAAACATGTTGCAGATTTTCATAAAAACCTAGTTGATAATAGTGCTGAACTGATCTCATTTACAAACGTTGAAACTTGGATAAATAGACACATGCAGGGGCCTCCGTGGCCGAGTGGTTAAGACACCACGCCGCTAAACACTTGAGAGCGTAGGAGGGGTTCGGGTTCGATTCCCGCCAGCTCCGTTGCACACTCCCTGTGGAGCTCCCGACTGTAATTCTCTGGTGTTGTAAACTTCATTGTGCTATCTCGTCCTTGTATATTGACGAAATTGTTATGTCTGGTTTGTGTAATTATCATTGTGTGTAAAATAAAGGATCATTTGAGGTGACAGCCATTGTAGCTATAGGGCCCAAAACAATCCCTACTTCAGTGGGCTTCAAATATAAAAAATAGACACATATAGAAAATCATAAACACTTTTCAGTTCTTTGGATTAGGTTTTTTCTTTACTTCTATAAAGACAAATAAATAACATTCCAAATTTGAGTTCATTTTATCTAAAATCTTATAAATTATCTAGATCCGCTAGACTAATTTAGCTTTATCTGCGCAACTGCTAAATTCCCCCTTCTGATTCTTCTTCCGAACTATTAATTCTAATTCTTTCATAAATCGTTTTCCCAAGCTGTGCATTGTGGGGAATTATCAACAGGCTGAATGCTGGGGCAGCAGCATTAAAATCCGCCGATATTAAATGCCATCCAAGAATGTAATGAAATTACATTCAGGGAAGTGCATTAGTACAGCTTCTTCACCCACAACTAATCGTTTCTTAACCAAATTAGAAAGCGGAATATTGCTGAAGAACAGATCTTTCTTTCGACTACTTTTTTGGATTTTAGTGCTGTTCTAATGGAATTCATATCTTATTATTTCTTTTTTTTTTTTTTTTTTTTTTTGCCTCGCATGCTACTTTTGTAATAAAGTATATAGCACATTTTCTTTTAATTAAAAAAAGTGTAAACACATCAGTTTACTTTCTTTGTAAATATTTATTACAGTGTTTTTTCATTCAAAGTGTATGTTGACTTTTCATAAAAACTATCATGCGTTAATTCCCACGATATTCCAGTCTAAAATTTGAAAGAAAAACATAAACCCAATTCGTAAATATAGTGCCAGGAAAATTTGCATATCAGTCATTTGATTTCATCATCTCTGAAAAGTGGCAATTATTTTTTAAACAAGTCGGAAATTGTACGGCAAACGTGACAAATGAGGTGCGTTCGTACTATAACTAGTTTTAGAAATATTCAGATCTTGGTGCAATAGCAGTCGCACTCTTATGGAAAAATGCATGAATACAAAATTCGTTACGATTATATATATTAAATTCAGTAAAACGGAAATAATATGACTAAATCTTAAATAGGACGTAATCACCATGGCAACCTAGAATCATTACCTATAATGGAATATCGTTGAATTAATTACGTATTATAGGATTTAATCGAATGAAGGAAACTTTTATTAATATCTTTTTAACTTTTGATTCGATTTTCATAAAGGAAATGACTCGATAAAATTTTGCAACGATTATATACATTAAATTTCAAACCATTCGGCTGGGTGTTTTTCCTCTGTTATATGCGGATCTAACTATGCACTTAAACCATTAAAATGATCAGAATAAAAAAAGGCTGATTTTAAAGACTGATCTTTGGCGATTTCTTCTGCTGTTAACTGATGGCGCGAGATCAATACGAAACTATTGCTTTTAATAAATTTCATAACTTTATTTAAACTAATTACTATTTTCAATATAAGTATGAATTTTGATTTTGTTAGTGCGTATTCAATAAAAATTAAATGTGAAAAATAATATTTTTATTAATTATATAAATGGTTTTCATCTATATTCTGTAACCCGTGAAACCCGGGTATATCTCCTTGTTTTTTTTTAATTCAGTACAAATAAATTGTCCCTGAAATATCCAAATTTTGCCTGCAAGTACACCTGTGCTGTATTTATATAAAAATATATATAACCAAATTGTAAATTGTAGTTTTTTGGGGTTAATTTTAATTATTTTAATAATTAAATAAATGGTTTTCATCTATATTCTGCAACTCGGGAAGCCTGGGCATATACCCTTGGTTTTTTTTTCTTTAATTTGAGCACAAATAATATTGTCTCTAAAATATCCAAATTTTGCCTGCAAGCACACATGTGTGGTATTTATCAAAAAATAATGTGAACCAAATAGTAAATTGTAGTTTTTTTGTGATTTTAAATTAGTTTAATTATTGAAAAAATAGGAGAATGGTGCTGTGTATGAGGGGATGACCAATCACTATTAAAATTGACTCATTCATATAACACTCTAGTTTTGATGTAATTATTAATATACAAGTATAAAACATATTATTTTCATAATGTTTTATTTAATTATAGTAAAACTTTTATCCGTAAATAGGCACATATGTAAAATTATCCATCAAGAAATTATATATATCAAGGTATATGTCAATAATGTATATCAATTTCAATATGTTGAAATAGTGTAACATTATTAAAATACGTTGCAAACGATTTTTCCCCATAGTATAGAACTAGTTTTCCCATAGTATCCCCATAAATCGAATTATTTTGAGTGGCCCTGTAAACTAACGAACAAATTGAAGTGGTTAGAGACCTTTGTAGAAAAAAAAACCTGTCAAATTTGGTCCATTCATTCAAAAGTTATGTGTGATTATACATATAGAAAAAATAAACGAATTGCTTAACCTCCTTTGTTGGATATCGGTTAAAAAGATGAATTAAAGATTAGAATTTTTTAAATAACGCAGTATATAGAAGCTATAATTTTTCCTTTGAAACGTATATTTCTTACATCTTTTTTTAAAAAATCGAAAGGATCTTTTGATAAAAATATTTTCCCCTTCTCAACAACGTGAAACTTCCTTAAACATTTGTGGGGTCATTTCTATATGTAAAAGCATTAAATTTGGAAGATTGATATATCTGATGAATTACATGTTCAATTAAAAGTGAAATTTTATTTAATATTACTAGATAATTCAGAATAAAAATGCACTTATTTTAAAAATTTTGTTCGCCAGCAAACAGAAAATTTGGATTTGATGTCAGCTGTTTTTATTAGACATTAACTGCACACAGACCCGTCTTGAAAACTACTTATTCAATTTCTTATCTTTAATCGTTTTCCCATGCTCTGCCTATCGGTGAATTATCAATAGGCCGAAAGTTGGACGAACTGCATTAAATGCTTTCGATATTAAATGCCGGTGAAGAAAGTAATGAAATTACAGCCTAAGAAATGCACTTCCTCAGACTTCAACCCTAAATCTAATGGTTTGTTAACAGAATTAGGAGGAACACTATATTGCTGAGGAAAACCCTTTTGGGGATTGGAATTCAGGGCTTAGTGCTGTTCCTCCTAAAATTCATATCTTGGAATTCCATTCATAAATCTTTTCTTCCTTGAGCAGAACAAGATGTATTTGATCCTTAAGGAGAAATAGATTTTTTTCTTTTATAAAAACTGTGCTAAATTTATATGAATATTTATGCGTTTATAATTCCTTAATAGGCTTTTTTCGATTGTTTATGCAAGAACAGAGTTGAATAAAAAAAATAAATATTATATTTATTTGATATTACGGAATGCTTTGTTTTACAATAATTAAATGAGAGATAAGAAATATACAGGAAAAAAATCATTTTTGTATAGCCCTGCATGTTCGGGGATTTCTAGAAGTGTTATTTCTTAAAGTCTGTTATGCTTATTGATAACTTTGCTACAATTTATTTTAACCCATTTATGCCTAGCATCCCGTTTTTGGGACGCTGCGAATTTTAATAAATTTGTATAATTTTCTTATTATTTATAACATGAAAATTTTATGAAATAATTATCTATAAATGTCTTTATCTGTTACGGAAACATAATAGGATAAGATGGATATTTATTTGCTTAAAATAAAGGGGTTTTTCGGAGTTTATAAAGTTTTCATTTTTCAAGATGGCGAAATGTAAAAAGTAAGTTTATTTGTGTTCTTCTACCAATTATCCAAATAAATAAGTCATAATCGTAGCTTGTAGATTTCTTTGAAATACGTATTTTTTTAAATTGTGAAATTATATTTTCAAGTCTATTTTTTATGCAACAAAATATAGGACGCTAGGCACGAATGGGTACATATTTTTATTAGTCATTTAGGGGACAGTTATTTATGTAAAGTTATTTTCAAGGTGATTATGAAACAAATTGTTTTTAAGCCCCAAATACAATAATTCTTTGTTTATTATTACTAATACGTTAATGTTATTAGTCTCTGTAAAGAAAGAACTATATTTTTTAGTAATTCATAAAAATACTAGTTATGGTATATAATATACAATTTAAGAGCTTATTTTATATAAATTAAGACAAAACAAATAATTATGCTTATTACAGCATTACAAATATTATGCATATTCCCATATTTAGTACTTTTACATTTTATCAAATAAATGCAAAGATTTCGTTGCGTAATTTTTTTTAGAATTTTTCAAGTTCAATTTGCAACATTTTAAAGTGATTTTACTAACAAATTTAAGAAAACAAATATTTAGGCACAAATAGTTAAGTTATAATGAGTGCATAATTGCAATTAATAGTAACATTATTACTGTCTTTTATTTACGAGTTTAAAGACATTGCAATTTGATAAATTTGCAGCAACGAAGTTTATATGTTTGTTTGATTTAAATAACCCAATTTTGCAAAACATGACCCCCTGAGGTTTCAAGAAAAAGACTATAGAAGCAGCCACAACTGTAAAAAGGTGTATTATTCAAATGACACATCATTTCATTTTTCTTTATAGAGCAATAAAAAAAGAGTTTTCTTTTAGTTATTACTTAATTTTTAATAATGGTACAAAATTTTAATAGGGTACCTTTTCTTTTTTTTTTTTAAATTTCTGGTTTCAAAATTCATTTCAAGATACTTATATTAAAATATTTAAATGGCATTATAAAAAGGGTTTTATGTAACTCTTGTGAAGAATTCTCAGCGTTTTTGGGGTGAAAAATATATTACAAAATTACTAGCAGTTCTATTCGTAAATTGCAAAAGGTTTGAAACTAATTTTTTCGATATATACTTATTTAAAAAAGGAATTTATTGTAAAAGCAACATCAGTAATTTTTACTTAATATTATCTTAAATACAAAAAAAGACAAAAGTTGAAGATTTGTTTTACGAAGGTGGTTCAATAATTATTGTCCTGAGTGTGTTTAAAATATTTGTACAGCGATGGTTTATGTGGAATATTGAAGCTTAATGTCTTAGATGCCTATATGCTCAATTTCAGAACCGTAGCTGCTTTATTAACATTTTTTTTTTTTTCGTTTAACTTGTGGAAGGTGGCACCTAGCTTGAAAGTTGGGCGGTTGGGGGGATAGGCTGGTTTGGAGCTTATGGGGCGAGACCTGAAGCAGTTCTGTGATAGATTTGTGACAGTGGATATGAGACGTGGGTACATCATTATGATCCCGAGTCCAAATGACAGTAGCCACGTCTCATTCACTGTCACCCAGCCATCCCCCCCCCCCCGTTTAAAGCTAGGTGCGACCTCTCACACCAAAAACGAAAACAAATATATTAATATAGCAGCTACAGTTCTGAAATTGAGCATAGTCTTCAATATTTCACATCAACCATCGCAGTACAAATATTTTATACACACTCGGGACAATAATTATTGAACCACCAAAGAAAAGTCACGCGTCAAGCATAGATTATGAAACATCTTCCAACACATTTAGAATATTGTAAGAAAAGTTCACCGTTAATAGGGTGGAAGATCATGTCTAAGTAAGCGTAAAGAAGGATAGGAATGACCACCCCGCGGTGCAATCTCGGGGAGAAGAGATCTAAGTAAACAGGAATGACAAGGGATGACCGCTCTGCAACTCAGGATCTAAATAAACAGACTGGAAAACGCAAAACACATTTTGAAAACACAATTTCAGCAATTGCCATCTAAAGTCGGAAAAATATAAGAATTATTTTTGTGTAGCCCTGTATATGATCTATAGACGAATATATACTACATAGATGCCCAAATTTAGTTCAGTTAGGAAACGCATAACACAGTAGAAAATTTTCTTTCAGCAATCTCCTTCAATGAGCGGAAATGTGCCCAAATGTTTTATTCAGCCCTGTATATTAACTACAGAATTCATACACACCAATGATATGAAAAAAAAATTAGTAAATTTAAAAACGCATACCACAATTAAAAACTCGCTTTCAGCAATTATTGCACATAGACTATAATCGAATTAATTTGTGTGTCCCTGCTAATAAACGATATATGCTATGCAAACAACATTCTATACTAAGCATCTCGTAGTGTACCTCAGTGATGTATATCAATTTCAATATGTTTGAAAGTGTAACTTCATTAAAATACACTGCAAATTATCCTCCCTCGTAAACCGTAATACAAAGGCATTCTTTTGATTGCCCCTGTAAACGAACCATAAATGCTATACGCTTCCTTTTCAATACCGAGCATGCCATGATAAACCTAAATATCATATGTCATGGCATGGCAATCCGACTATATTTACGCGAGTTAGAACACGAACAGACAAACATAAGGACAGCCAGAGAGGTGGCCAGACAAGCCAAATTCATCTACTTTTTTCAGCTATTTTGGAAAGTGTTAAAAACGACTATATTTACGCGAGTTAGAACAAGAACAGACAAACGCACAGACAGAGAGGCGGCCAGGCAGACGGCCAGATGAACCAAATTCATTTTACACTTTTGAATTGTTTTGGAAAGTGTTAAAAGAGGGAGAAGTAAAAAAGAAGCAGTAATATTGGCTATATCATAGAAAGGTATGGGGTGATTCCCATAATGTGAGCCAAAAATGGGATGTTTCATTAGCTTAATTTCAGTTTTATTCCAACCAACTTCACAGAAAAATAGAGTACAAGAATTATTGGAAAACTGGAATCATGTATTGGAACGAATGGAATCAGGAAATAATACTGTATAATTGGAAAGACAGACTATGTAGCATAAGCTCAGAAGTATAACGAAAAGAAAGTAACAATTGAAGAGAAAACTATTTTTATAAGACCCCGTCTTTTATTATTATTATTATTATTATTATATGTGTGTGTTTGTGATTGTGTGTGAGATGAATATAATATATGATCATAAATTAAAAATCGAATGAAGTATGTCATAGCAGACTCATGTAATGCAGACATTTTTTTTTTCGTATGAAGTGTAACAACAACACGCAACCTTCTTAATCTACCATATACTCTTCGTACCATCCTCTTAATTTTGTAATATAAATACCAAACTTTGCTATTTATTGTTTGTGGATAATCGAATTCATGAACTTTTGAGGAAAATGATGTCTGAGAGCTGTTTCAACTAAAGTTGTTAAGTTTTATTATTAAAAGTAGAATTACAAATTGCGTTAACCCTGAATAACTGGTCAATATGTTTCGAAAAGCAGAAATAAGCATAGATACTGAGAGCATGTAAAAACAATACACGGGATTTAAAATCTGTTCTTTTGATAAGTTTATAAGAGCTGTTTATAAGAGAAAAGTCAGTTAGTTCTAAATTATTAGGATAACTAATAGAGAGACAATATAGGTGAGTAGCTCCTGTATAAATTAGTGTAATATCATCTAATTATCTCTATAAATGTTTGCTGTTATTTATAAATTTTCTTTCGTAGTAATAGAGATATAAATCAGGAAGTAAACTGGATGCAGCTGCATCTTGTTGTATTCCCCTAGTTTATATATGTATATATTTACGTAATAGATAATTATTTAGTAAAAATAAGTTATTCAGAGTATAAAAGTAGTCAGCATCTACATTTTTTTTATGTTGGGAGATATTGTTGATATTCATGGAACAATAGATCGATGATTTTTAAAAGCTTTCGAAGTTTAATATTGCTAAAAAGGTCTTTATAGCCATAAGATTTGATTTATTTAATATTGTTGATATACTTTAATTTTTCAACTAGTTGGAAGATATTCTTTAAGCATTGTGTATTATCCTTTTTTAACTGTACTATTATAAATTTGATTTAGAATGTTTATTAATACGATGTTTGCTTTATTATTATAAGTATTGCAGCCTATAGCTACCGATCTGCATTTAATAAGTGTTTTATGAAATTTTGGAATAAGTACAAGATAGGAATAATTGTGATTGTAATTTTTAATATTTAGTAGATTAGTTTAATGCAAAATATGATTATTTTTAATAGTTTTTGTAGTTTGCATAAAGATTTGATTGTTTTTTGTGTAGTCGTTTAATACACAATCAGCACAAAAATGGTTGGACAAACGTTGGCTAATTGTTAACTAATTACTGTCTTGCGTTGGCCTACAGTACGGAACATCCGACTTGCCGTACCATTTTACCAACCATTTACTAACAAAGTTCCAGCAGTTGCCCAACCATTAGCTATTCAGAATCCTTACTCACATACGCGCCAAATTTGAGAGCGTTGTGTAGTGCACTTACACCCTTTCCCAACGGTTTCCATAAACTACCAACGATAGGCCAACAATTTGTGCTACTAGGGTAGTTGACGATTATAGGATTTACAAATGTATGTATAGTTGTTAGTGATTTGTCCACATATATGTTAGAATGAAATCCGTTTTAAGTTGTTTATTATGTTTATTTTATGTTTTGTATTAGTTGACACCACATGTAGTTTTTTAGGAGTTCTGCTTGAAGTTCATTTAATACTGCATGTGTCCAGTCATTAAA
The DNA here is from genome assembly GCA_963932465.1 of Maratus speciosus. Lineage (NCBI taxonomy): Eukaryota > Metazoa > Arthropoda > Arachnida > Araneae > Salticidae > Maratus > Maratus speciosus. The sequence goes on along the minus strand of OZ010787.1, from coordinate 562,023,856 downwards.
ATATTGAATAGGTTTACTGTATGCGATAGCCATTTTATATATAAAACATTCTAAGTCAAATTTAACTTGATCAACAAATTCATCTACACTCCGTTTAGATGGTAAATAGTATTTATGACCAAAATTTGTAACCTTACGTAAAGATAGATTTTTAACAATATTTTAATCACCCGAAATAATGTATCCTTGTTCAATATTTATGTAATGTTTTAACGAATGATAACTGAAATTGCGTGTAGTTGACAATTGCAAATTTATTCTAATCAAAATACTAAGACCTAAAGGTCAAAGTGTAATAGATTTTTTAATAACAACAGTTTTAAGAGGGAAGTTACAAGTTTATTTTTAATTATACAGTTTAAATATATTTTATTAAATATTGGGTTTGTAAAATATATTGATAGATTTGTGTTACAAGAATAATTAGATTTTTTTAAACAGATTATTGTTTAAATTGAAAGCCTTGGGAAAACTAGCAAATGATTCAGAATATTATTTCCCAATAAATGCGTAGAATACTAGCCACAGTCACTCTCTTATAAAGAGAGTCGAGTTTTTTGAGCGTTCTGTTGATATTAACATGTGTGCGTAAAAGCGACATCTATCCACCATTTTATTTTAATTTTCTGAAATTTTTTGTGGCTCTCGGAATCTTCGGTTAGTGGTTTTTGCTGTAGTTTTATGCTTATTAGAATATGCTGAGTATAAAAGTGGGAATGAAAGTTGTTATTGCCGGATTTTGGGTCGACACCTGCCTCCGAGAAGACTGCGAGACCAGTTCGTCTGGTTTTTGAGATTGAAGTTTTTAAAGTACTCTACGGGATAGGAACTGTAAAAAGTAGCTGAGTAGAAATAGCCTTTTTGGATAAGAGTGAATTTTAGCCATCATTCAATAAAGCTTTACTGCAACCACGGGTTGCTAGTTTTAGTGCCATTTATCTAGTTCACTGAATTTGTGAGCTAATCGATTACTTACAGTGATATTACAGTTAGACCTCAAAACGATTTCTAAATATCGTTTGAGCTGCTAGTCTCCTATACGTAAATTAGTTTTAAACTTAGTAACTTTGCGTTTTTTGTATTATTGAGTGCTGATTTAAGGACTCGATTACTTTTAAGTGTAGGAAAAATTTTGAAAGTTCCACCGCTCTCTTCCCCGATATTGATTTAAATAAGCAGTCTTTTAACATTAAAATCTGTGTATGTCTCAATTACAATGTGGTGGCCCTCATGGGCCTATCACAAATGAAAATATTTTACTACTAGGTAAGCGCATCCGGGGCCTGAAAAAAATTGCATTGAGAGAGTTGGCAAATGCTCATTTGATGACCTAGTGATTCTAATTTCGAAATGAACATTAAGATTACTTGAGTCTTCGAAAGAAAGTTTGCCTTTGACCATTTCAAAAACACGATTTTTCATACTTGCATTACGACCGTAATCTTTAGATGCATAAACAAGAATAACGATTGCTAACTTATAACATGTGGTAAGGAGGTAAATTTTAGATTTATTTTTTTACGTGGATATTCTGCCAGCGATCATTGTGCTGAATTTCACGACATTGGCCTCACAGTTTAGGAGGAGTAGTGTCACAAACAAACCATTGGAATGAAGGTACAAGATCTTCATTCTCTCAACTCAATAAAAATTGACGATCTAATAACGATTTTAGGTATTGAAAATCTTATGATTACTTCGGACCTTCACAGCGAGTTAAAACGTACTCATGAGCTCAATCTTCTCCCTTAACATTCATAATAGAAAACACATATATATACACACACCGTAACAGCACCATGACCCGAATGCGACTAAGAAAATGTAAGCACCATCAACCAAATGTGACTAAGAAAATGTAAGCACCTTGAACCAAAAGCAATTCTTTACTGCTAACAATGTCAAAAAATGACGCGGAAAATGAGTCGTATGCAGTTCATTGAGAAGTCGATAAGTTCCATTCTGTGACGAGGTGCGAGTGTCTCGAAACTCGTGAACTATGACTTCTCAGTGAAGCCACGAAGTGACCGTTGCCTGAGAGTGATAATGTGGCGTATTTAAGATGCCATATTTTGGTGATTGTTGTGACTGTGACGAGTTGTAACACTTCTCTGAGGCTAACGAAAAAGACAGGCTACCACGATGCATTCCACGTGCCTTTTTTTACAGACCGCTAGAGTGACGTGATGTTCTTTTCGTATAACTGCATTGGTACATTCGAGCATCACCTGACTCGAACAGTCTCTAAAAAAGAATACGCGTAAAGCACCGCGGTAGCCTGTCTTTTTCGTTAGCCTCGACATTTTTCATAGTGACGTCACATCAAACAGCTACGCCACGCCATTAGGATATATACTGAGATCTGAGATAAATGTTTTGACCATATACGACATTATTCATTAGACAGTCCATAACGTATCATAATAATAGGCATTGTTTATAGGTATAGGTAAAATATTTACTATATATTTCTTAATTGAATACTAGTTTTTGAAATCATTCTTTCAAAAATTATGTATAAATTTTAACACATTTTATAAAACCGTCATCCACAGGGACTGATGAAAAGTTTGAAGCAATCATTATCTATTATTTTGATCTTATCATGCAAATGAAGACATTTGCATTCTTCAATCCAATACATATATTTTCAAAGAAAATCTTTAACATGAAACCTATTTTATCTTTGTTGATTGGTTAATTTTGTATTGTCTTGATCCCAATTTATAAAACTAGAACATACTTTTGACTCTCCTGATTAGTGCCAGCGGCTGTAGTAGAATAAGATATTTCACATCTCATCAATCTCAGATTATCTCTATTCTATAGCCATGAGGAAAACAAATAAATGCAAAATTCAAGTGCAGTCAACCTATCTCGAATGCGGATCATTTTGATTTCTGAAAAATTTCAATACGAAAAATGTAGATTTCTTATGGTAATGTTTTAAAAAATGTCTTTCCAGTCAGTGATATTTGTCAGAATTCTACGATTATAGGAAAATATTTTTGAGAGTATTGAGCCTGCAGCAAACATTTATTTTTTGCTGAAGTATATAGTTCTTTTTTAACTTACAAAAGTAAATATATATATATATATATCTCCATATTAATAAAGGATGTTTCATTTAAGCTAAATTGTAGTCTATTTAGCAGTTTAAAGGGCGAATTTGACTGATGTTGAACTAAAACCTGAGACTCTTTGAGTGTGAAAAAATATGAAAAATAATTTTTAATGTTTGGTTCAATTTGTAAACCGAAATTTTGAGTATTATCATACGAAATATAAGTGTTACAATATGCAATTTATCACTGCAACATCATATTTTTATACATGTTAAACTAAAATTAATTCAAGCAAAAAAAAAAAAAAAAAAAAAAAAAAAAAAAAAACACAACTAAAAACGTACTTTTAAAAATTGCCATCCATGGATGGCAATGTACCCAGTGCTTTGCGTATGCATTTATTTATATTCTTTTAACAACTCTTAGTATACTAAATATAATTCAGCTGGAAAATGCATAATTTAATTTTACTATATCCTTAAGCAATCCACGCTAATACACAGTGTGGCTTACAAATTATTTTGTGTTGCCCTGTGTATGATCTATACAATTTATACGCACCACGTAGTATGCTAGAATTTAACCAAAATTTGTTGTTGTGTCCCTTTAAACTGAACAATAATTGTTATGCACATCATATTCTACAGTAAGCGTCTTGTAGTGCAACTCAATAATATATATGGATTTTAGTATGTTTTAAATAATGTAACTTCATTAAAATGCGCGACAAAGTATTTTACCTTGTATACCATTGTGTAACTGAATATTTTTGTCTGTCCCTGTAAATGTATAATAAATGCTTTGCATTTCATATTTCATAGAAAGGATGGTTTTGTGTACCCCGGAAATGCATATCAATTTAAGCATGTTTGGAATAGTGTAACACCATTGTAATACATCTCAAACGATTTTTCCCTTCGACTATAATATGAAGCTAATCATTTTGAATATCCCTGTAAGCGAACTATATACACTACACACTCCATTTTTAATAATGAACATGCCATAAAAATCTTGAATAGCCTATATCAATTACATGACAATTCAAGTATATTAGTGTACGGACAGACGGCAGACTGCAGACAAGCAAACCGAAATCATAAACACTTTTCGACTATGTTGGATAATGTTAAAAATAGTACTTTTAACGTTTGATTACTATACCGTAATTTCCCGCGTATACGCCGCGGCTTAGTTAAATCTTTTTCATACCGGAAATTATATTTAAAAAATGAAGTGAAATAAATGCTAAGCAAAAGCAAGTCACATTTTATTTAAAATAAATTCTGGTAGGAAATTGAATTATCTGAGCTGCGGCGTATACGCGGGAAATTACGGTAATTATCCAGCAGCACAGATTGTACATCTATCAATAGTGGTTTGTGGAATGCTAGAGGGAACCATTGGAATATGGTAGGGCAGAGGTCCCTGTAACTTGGAGTGTATATGAACAGGATTCTGAGCATCTAACGGTTCAACTACTGTTGGTCTTCAATTGGCAGTTGATTATTTGGCCAATGGTACGGCAAGACGGACACATCTTACTGCAGACCAACGTGAAACAACAATCAGCAAACAATTAGCCGACATTAGCCGAATCATTTTGTGCTACATAGGTATGATTTTGTAAAACCAAACAACCAGTATCCTCGAATATACGTAACTGGTATCATTTAATACGTTTAGGTTTAAACACTCAAAGCGTTAAATAAGATTCGTTTTGTGTAAATTTAACCCTTTGAGCTCTGGGGGTGAATTTCTTCAAAATGCTGAAATATCACTTTGGCACCAGTATTTTGTGAACAAAAGATTCGACTTATAAGAAACACGAAAAAATGCATTAATCTATTTTCAAATAAATTTTGTTGAATATTCCGATGCCAATGTGACATTTGGAGATTAAAATTAAGTGGGAAGAGATTCACTCATCAGAGCTCAAAGGGTTAAGGGACACAGATAAAGATGTAACAGTCATTCTACGAAATGGTTGTATTTTGAGCATAAAAATTTCAATAATGATGTTTACACGAAAACATTTTATATTAGGTATAGTTCATTCTTCACCCCTTTTCACATTTTGGTTGAATAGTTATTCCATTATTTTATGCTTAATTAATTTAATAAGAATGTAATATTTAATTTCTTTAATGACATAAAGAGGATTTATCTACGGAAGATACAAATGCGCAATGTTTTGTTTTATAATGCTTTGTTTCATAGCTTCACGCGCATGAACTTAACACATATTTTTGAAAAAAGAGATACTTAGTTTTTACAATCAAGAACGGAGGAGAACACTTAAAGCTCAGGGTCAGAGAAAATACTATAAAATTAATGAGAAATAAGAATACGCATACATTTAATGGTAATAACTGAAATTAAAACGTGCTGCCTCCTGCATCTGAATATTTTTATTGGGTGAATAATGCTGCCATATTTAGAAAATTGTTGCACAGAAATGCATTTCGAACAAAGGATACAAGAAAAGCGTGTGACAGTAATTCAAAACATAATTATGATAAATATTTTTTTTTTCATAACAAAATTTAGCTTACATTTTAATAAATTTTCAGATTACTTTACTTTATAAGAACCACAATTATCACGTTCAAAAAGTAAGTGAAAATGTTAATATAGAAATGAATTGTAACATACAGCGGAAGCATACAACTGTTTCTTTATTCACAAAAAATCACAAATCAACAATCCTTATCAAAACTATTCTATCAAAAATTAAATACACAAACATTAAAAGTTACGTTGTGCTGTAGAATAAGCCAGTACGAATTGGCATGTAGCAAATGCGATCCATCACGCAGCTAAAAGTTGAACAATTTTGTGCCTGTGTAAATAAAATTTACGATTAACACTTCCAATAAGAAAAAGGCAAAAGTCCCTTCGGAAACACACACACACACACACACAAACAAAAAAAAAGCAAACTAGCAATAACAATCATCACACTGCAATACTTTTCTAAATATTAAACCATAATTAGCAGACAAAATGGTCTCTTTAAATTAAGCAATGGCTGAACTTGTCTCTGGAGAGTTAATATCCGATTTTGCAGTTGAGTTTTGACAAGATCAATTAGTTAATCCTCCAGATGAACTCATTGTGGCATGATATATTCTGATAATCAGAAAATAGATCAAAGGAGGCAAAGGAGAAAACGGGGAAGTTTCTACTGAAGAGAGAAAATTACGGTATTTAAATGAAGACTACGGCTTTCTGATAAAAATATCAATATATCTAACACAAAATGTTGATTGATATTTGCGTGTATATCCATAGCCCTTAACTGCTGTTAGCGGTCTCACAAAACACTGATTTTTCAATATTCACAGTTTAACTATACATGCAACGAAATTTTGTTTCTTTTGGAGTATTGTTACTATTGCTAGAGACTTCTGTAGAATTGGTGAATTTTAATTATAATACTACATGAAGTTTAGTACGGAATCAGCATCCTATGAGTGAATAGAGCCTTTAAGGATGCTAGTCAGTACGTTTCCGAATTCCCCTCGGTAATGTTAAGTCTATAGGCGTTTGATGCATTCGCATATTTAAAATATCTTCTCAGTGAATGAATATTTTTAACTTATTTTTTCTGTGCACTCTTCTTAAGGGTGTATTCCAATCAAAATTGCTTATTTTCTGATACATTTTTAAATTCATTTTTGCTCTCAAATGCATCAAACTATGAAATTCTCTTATTTAGAAACTACATAATGTGCCGTGCTTCTCGTTTTTTTTTATAAATGCAGAAAATATTGTAAAAAATGCTGTCTAAGTTGACGTTTTGAACCGAATTTTACGAAGCGGGAGATCCGGGAATGAAAAAAAGGGTCATACTGAGAAAATAATTGTTTAAAACTCAAATTCTAATTAATTGAGTGAAAAATGAAATCACACGGCCTCTTATACATCTCTTCAAAAATCACCTCAGCAAGTTTCATGTTTTTACTTTTAAAAATGAGTCTGAAAATGTCTCAGAAAATTTCGAGCTGTTGAGGGTGGAAAAATATTTTTTCGAATACACCCTTAACCCATTCGGGACCATGGGTGCATATATGCACCCTCAAAGAGAGCAAACAGAATTTGTTTCATACACCAGTGAAAAAGAAAAGTAATTTTTGCTTTCTTTAATTAGAGCATTTTCGTGATTGTTAAAGTAAAGGTAACTTTAAAAAAAAGTGGTGCTTACCGAATAAAATTTTTCTACAAGCCGCCGGTCCCGAAAGGTTTAAAAGGTGTCTCTTATTTTCTTAGTTGTCAAAATATTTCTAAAATCTACGCTTAATTTTATATGAAGTGTTAAAGTTTTACCTGCAGTTCGCCAGCTTTTAACACTTAACCTATTAAAGAGTACGCAGGAAAAATAAGTTAAAAAATTCAATTTCCTGAAGAGATATTTAAAATATAAGAATGCATCAAACGCCCATAGACTAAACATTATCGAGGGAATTAAGAAACTGACTGACTACCAGGTTTAACTCTTCTTCGATCAAGCGGTCGGAGAGACCGCTCACAATAGTTATGTGACAATATCTGTTACAGTAGTTAAATGTTAAGAATATAAATATATGGGAAAGTTGAGTAAAGGAGTACTTTAGAAAGTTGAGTACTTTATTCCAGGACTATTCTTTTTCGGTTTTGTTCTTGTTTTTAACTCTATGCACTCCAAAATTTGTTAGCATAAGGCATTACATAACTGCGAAGTCACAATATGTTGAACACCACTCTTTCCGAATAGAAATATTCGCTTTATTTAATGTCATAAATTTACAATCAAGTAACACCGAGATTGCAATTTAAAAATGTTGATACTCGACATAAGAGTTTCTGCGATAAAAATCCACGTAAAGCCACTCTCGATGGAAAATCGCAAACATTATAAAAGAAAATATACATCACAAATTAAGGATTTTCTCCATGTATCTAAAAATGGCATTTAATAAATCAGTAATTTCTCGAATTTAATTACTTATTTTTGATTTGCAACAATTATCTGAAATCTTCAATAGCTACTAAAAAAAGATACAGTTTAATTTTAAAATCGCTGAAAATACACGCTTGCATAAGTAAAAAATCAATATTACTTAGCTATTGTGAAATTGAAACTCTTGGTTAGAAAAATTTTCTTAATTGAAAGCTTCGAACAAATCGATAAATCTTCGATCAACTTTAGATTAATAGGATTTTAATTTCATATCTAAAGAAATTATAAGTAAAAAATCATAATTTTCTCATGACTACTTTAAGCTCCTTTCTTTAAAGAATTTTGTCTAATTAATCATCGTGTAATATAAATGAAAGACTAACTTTCTTAACATTGTAAAGTTATGAATGTGAAAAAAAAAAAAAAAAAAAAAAAAAAAAAAAAACTAACTACGGATTTGCATGATAATGAAATAATTTATTCCAGTTCATTTTATCTTCTTTTTCTGTAACTCGCAAGGTAATACAAATGCTTCTGGTAATTAAATAAGAATAACAAGGCAATATAGAATTAATTGAAAACTAAGTCAAGCGGTACTCAAAGATACATTAAGAGTATTTCGAGTAAAAAAGGTGTTAAATTAATTTAAAATGCTCGAAATAGATAAAACGAGAAAGGATAAACTGAAAAATAATAAAATGGGGAAGATTATTAGGAACTGATTAATTTTGAGCGAATTTTGTTGTTTTTAATTCGCTAGGAAATCCTCTAATGGTACTCTTATCAATTAATCTTAATTCTCTTTAGCCTCTGTATTAAATCGAAAACCGAAATAAAATAAACCAGAAATTAAATCGCTAATTTAAAAGTAATTCAGAATTCTCAAGGTAAATGGAAAAAGAAAAACGCTAATATTTTAAATCTATTAACTGAATATTCGCATTAGATAAATAGGTGAGATCACGACAGTTACTAAAAGTTAATCAATGACAATTTATAGCATCAAACGAAAATATATTTTACTGTATTTTTTCCCCTTTAACTCACGTTTTCACTCTAAATTAAAATGTCTGAAATTCAGACACTTAAGTGTCTGAAATGGAGTGTTCAATTTTCAGACATTTTAAAATGTCTGAATTTTTTCAGACACTTTTTGCGTCTGAATTTCAGACACTTCAAACGTCTGAATCGCATCCATTTTTTTGTAAGCATCATACGTAGCCATGTTTGACCACGTTGAATCCTGGAAAAATATTTGGCTGTGGTCCTGCCCCCCCGCCCCCCCAATACAGCCTGATTTTTTTTGGTGCTCTCAGTTTTGGTATACAATTTTCGTTACGTTGATATTTTAAATCTTTTACGACATTGTACTGATTATAATCAATATCTTGAACTTCAGGAGTAGAACAAGATTAAAAAACAAAAAATATTTATCTAAATATTAGATTTTTTTTAATTTATTTTGTTTTTAACCTTATTTTACTTTAAAAGTTCAAAATATTGATTATAATCAGTACAATTTCGAAACAGATTTAAAATATAAGCTTTACAAATATTGCACATCAAATTTGGGGGCACTACAGTCGTAGGGGGACGGGGCACTTCCCAGTTTGCCCTTCCTTTAATCAAGAAGTACTTTTGCAAAAAATGCAACCCTGCATTATAGTTGTCTAAATTGAGATGTCCGGTATTCGGGAGTATCCGTTGTGGAGGTTAATGGACATTCTCGAATAGCGAACACCTCTATTTAACGAATACTTTTTTAATCAGCAGACATACATATTTGTATATTTTTACCTCAAAAAAGTAGACATCTCCAATTATCGGACAAATTCCGCGGTCCCGAAGTGTTCGCTATTAAGGGCTTTTAAGGTACATAGATAAATATATATATATATTTTATAATCTTGTCCTACTCTAAAAGTTCAAAATATTTATTATACTCGGTTGAATGTGGAAAAAGATTTAAAATATCAGATGTACGAAAATTGCAAAAATCCCCCCCCCCCCCCCCAAAAAAAAAAAAAAAATGAAAATATAAAAAAAATATATTGCCACATAGGCAATTTTACATATACATCACTTGATAATCACAACAGCCATTTAACTATGAATAATGAAAATAAATAAATAAATATTCTACTTTAATAACATTGGGGAAAAAATGACTTTGGTATTTTGTTAAATATATTTGCGTTTTTAAACTTGTCCTACTCTAAAAGTTCAAAACTTTCATTATAATCAGTGCAAGATTTAAGATATCAGCTTTACAAAAATTCATGCAAAATCCCCCCCCCCCCCCCCAAAAAAAAAAAAATGAAAATACTTATTTAAAAATTATGTTTTTAAAAAATTTATATTTCCACATGGGCAAGTTTTTATGTAGATCAGAGGGTACTCACAAAAGCTATTCAACTATCAATAAAAACAAATAAGTACATATTCTATATTATAAAAACATGAGGAAAAAATAACTTATGATTTCCAAACTTCTTTCGTCTTAAATATATACAGTAACATCTGTCATTTTTGTATTTTTCGTATAAGTGCATATAAATAAAGTTACCACAATTTTAAATACGAAATCTAGTTAGAGGTTTTTACTTTTTCCCATTATAAATTTCAAATTACTTTTTTATTAAAAATAATAAAAAAATCAGTATTAGAGTTGATTGCAAATCAAATACATATGTATATTTTTACAGGCAGCTTCATATAATAGACCAGTCTCATTTACTTTATTTATCTTTTTTTAATCTGCGGTTTTATGCCAGGAAGTAAGAAAGCATTAGGTCATCTTTCAAAGTTTTTTTTTCTTTACTTCCTTGTGGCCGTCATTTACTGCGAGATAAAAATTATCCATTGAAACTAAGAACTGACATTGAATATATAATTCTTAATAAAAAAGAACGTCATAAGTTTAAAAATATATACTTCTAGAATTAGTGGGGTTTTTTGCGAACAGATTCAAAACTAATTAAATTTCATGCAGGATTTTGTTTAGTACAATAAATAAAATCATAAAATACACTAATTTTACTACTATAAAGAAACTTACTTGAGTTGCTGCAAGAGGTAAGAAATATTCCTCGATTTGAAATTTTAAAAACTACCACAACCACAGTGAGGGAGAAAGACTTTCATCAGTTTAAAAGGTAATCCCATAATACATCCGACTAGCCATATTTAAAGAATGAGATGTTTCATCCTAAAAACAGGACCCGCCAGACAAAAGTTTCTTTTTTTTTGCCAGCTTCGACAGGACGAAGATGAATAACACAATATTATTGATATAAATTGATACGAGTTAACACTAAGCCCATTGCACACGCTTTGTAGAATTTCCGGGTGTAATCTTCAACCGTCGTCTACTTCTGTTCTGTGTCTATCCCGCCCTTGTATCGACGACAGCTTCTAAGAGACATTTGATGTCGAGCACACACGTCAGATGTATGTATTCAATAAATAAATACTCCAAGTTAATACGAATTAAAATCACAGTACTTCACATTTCGCAAAAAACGAATTAAAATACACGCGTACATAAAAACAAACTTTGTTTGAATTACAACGTATACCACTTCGAACGAAGACATCTAAAACGCATGCGCAACTGGGAGTGCTAGTGCCCCCTGGTGGTTATTGCGTCGGAAGAATCAAAACGTCTTAAATTAAGACACGTTTAAAGCAATGAAGTGTCTTAAAATAAGACGTTTGCGGATATTTTAGACATTATTCTCAGTTCGTTTACACCATGGTCATAGTAAGACGCTTATGTATCTTAAATTAAGACATCTATAGTGTCTTAATTTTCAGATTAAGACACTTAAGTGTCTAAAATTCTTTTTCAGTCACATATGTGTCTAAATTTAAGACGCTTCTATTTGCAGTGTTTGAATAAGAGAATGGAAACATTTTTAGTAAATTTTCAGATTTTCATCTGGTGAAATTCAGCAATAATTTGTTCCCTTCATAATTTAGAAATGAGTTACAAGTACAAGAAATATATGTACTTAAATGAAAACCACGACGTTCAAACTAATTATACATCTGTTGCTTATACGTGGAATGCGAAATGAATCTTCATTTCTCGCTTGAATTTTCTTTTTTTTAAAAATTACAACCATAATTATTTTAAACTAAATATTTTTAAAAGCACTATTTTTTTCTAAAAATTTATATGTATATATATATATATATGTGTGTGTGTATATATATATACATAACCATTAATTAAACATTACCAACCATCATCAAAAAATGCAATATTGTGAAATGACAATAAAAATGGATGCCACAAACCTATAATATAGAACTGTATGTATAATGTAAAGTGCCTTATACATAATTACAAGAATTAATATGGAAGAAAATGTATATATATATATATATATATATTATAAAATTCGCACAAATTCAAAACATGAATGATTTAAGCTCTCCAGTGCTAACTGAGAATCAAAACATTCAATTAAAATTAGAGATCAAACCTAAAAACAGATCGAACAAAAAATCCATAACAAACTCGAAAATCGGGACAAGCAAGAAATTCGTATCACTTAAAATATGAAAAATATAAAATTAAATATAAAAAAGTTTTATTATGTATATATAATATATATATATATATATATATACATATATGTATAAATCTTTTTTATATTTAATTCTGAAGCTCTTTCGCAATGACATCATAATAACAATTAAAGACTACAATTTGATCATGTATTAGCCTTAATGGCACAACCAGGGTTGCCAGTTTGGACTCCATTTTTACCCCGAAAATTCCACTTCAGACCGTAACTTTTTGAAGAAGAATGTTTTCTTTAAGTAAACAAGAGAAGTCTGACCATTAAATAAATCTTGAAAATACTTTTTGCATTTTCTGGTGTGAATCTATTTTTTTTTTTAAATAGATGTGGATTCTAAACTGGCAACACTGAGCACAACCATCACTGTGACGTTATAATCGTCACAAGAGGTTACAAATGCAATGGTGACCATAATGTTCCAAGTAGCAGAAAATGGTTATGCCAACGTAGTCTAACTGTTGCCCTACGTTCACTAACTGTTGGCTAACGAACCATTTGCCAACAGAGGCTCAACAGTGGCCAAACCTTTAGTTGCTCAGAATCCTTCTTATATAATTTGCAAATGATAGGGGTCTCTGTACTCTTTTATTCATTTTATAATGAAAAAAGTATATTGAACATATGGGTTGAACAGTGGATGTGGACTATGTAGCTCTATTCAATGGTTTCTGATTCGGGTTCTTTCTGATTTGTGAAGAGTTTTCAGAGAACACATTTTTTATTTATTTATTTATTTTTTTTTTTAAGGAGCGTTAAACTAATTCAAGTCCCTTGTTAAAGTGAATTCTGGATTGCTGTTAACACACAAATTTAAATCGTTGATTTAACTGGGATCCTTTCAGCTAATTTAAAGTTCCTACGGTATAGGAGAAACACATTGTCAAATACAACGAATGCTGTGCATCGAATGTTTTTGCTAAAACTTACATTTAATGTTTTGGAAGATATCATGATTTATCGATACACTTTTTCCACATTTCTGATGTTTTGGCATTGAATCTGTATGTAAGGACCATTGTAGACCCTGTATTGTTATAGTACCGCGTACTTTTAACCAGTAGCATGGCGGGGTATTTTTTTCATCACAATGCTCGCCCATAATTACGTTGCCAATTTTTACAAGTTTAAAAGTTAAGCCAATCTGTTTCTGAAGTTCTCTGCTCTTTCAACTTTTTTTCGAATATGTCTGATGCTTCGTCAATCATGCATTGTCAATTTTGACCATCTGTTTTGGAGGAAATACCCTTTCTGCTGATGCAATTTGGCAATAAATATTCAAGATAAAAGACCCTTTCCTCAACGAAAATATTGATCGAAGTGTAAATGCTTATAGCAATACCTTTTGAGAACACACTAGATATCGAATAAAGAAATTCTTGCATATCATCTGCGCAAATCATTTCAGGACATGTTATTAATAACTCTGTAACCTTTATTAATAATTTACTTTAGCAGCGTTTATTTTATGTATTAAATATTAACGTGATTTGAAACGTATCTCTTTATTTATTGAAATTTTGAAAGTGCAAAAGTTTAGGAATTTTAATTTGTTACTGAAGCAAAGTCTAAATATGGTCTGATGGAGTAAGATTAAAAAAGTAAAATAAAATGACTTAAAACATAACAGCACCTTTTGTTTCAGACGTGATTACACGAAGTATTCTATACACTAGAAACAAATCATGCTTTATCAAGGACTTAAGCGATATCTGGTTTGTAACACCTTACTTTAAGACAACGATTACGTTTAACCATCGGAATGTTCGAATGCTATATTTCTTGATAATTTATTTTATATTGTTTCTCTTTGGTTGCTGATTTACCTAAGCCCGTGCATATCTGTTGGACAACCTATCTTCCAAATAACTCAGCGTCCTGCAATAATGCAAATGCCTTATAAATAATTAGCAGTGAATTCTGAAATATGGAAGACTAGGGAGGGTTGGCCCACTTTTTACAAAATGATTTTTTATTTTTGAAATATTGAACGCAGAATAAAGTTTTATATATCATTTTATTCGTTATACAATCAGGTATCAAAATAAAATTGCTACATAAGTGTAATATATAAGGAATTTGAAAAATGATTGATTTTAATTATGAAAAAATAATGGATCAAGGCTCCCCACATATGGTAGGGTTGACCCACTATATGGGAGGCTTGACCCACTTTGTTTTATATTGAAATATTTGTGAAGAGAAATAAAAACAGTTTAAAAAAAGCAAAATAACTTTATGCTACATGCTTTAATTATTATAAAAAATATTTTTATTTAAATATGTGGCTTAAATATGCAAAAAAAAAAATATTCTTTTGAAAACATGACGCTTAAACAAACCTGTTTAGACGCAATCGCAAGTCAGAGAGAAAAACTTGTGTTTTAAACATTATTTTGTCTGAGTAGATATAATTTTACAGGAGGGAAAATGTAATTTTAACATTTAAGAGCAGTATTCCATTAGAGGCAGGTTCCGTTTTCATAGGGTTTCGTGTATTATTATGTCCGGATTTAGGAGCCGCTCTCCCGCCTTTTTTTTTGACTCCTTGTCCTACTTTTTGTGACACTCGAACTGACAACACTAGTTGTCACATAGTTTGTCTTCATCTCACGGTATGACATGACATCGCGGTGCTTAAGGAATGCCAATGCGGCGTGAAACGCCGCCGCGCGTAATCTCCAACTAAATATGAAAAAGGAACTAAGGATGAATTTCGAAACAATGATTGGCCTAAAAGTATAATTTGGAAGCTCTGGTGGAGTCCCGGGGGCCATTCCAGAGTTGAGAGCACGTTCTCACGGTATTCATCCTGGTAAAATTTGTCTACATACCTTCCTAAAGTTTTTCGATCAGTGCTATGTTCTTTTGCAGCCGCATGAACGCTTAATTTATCATTAACAGATTTTAACCCTTTCAGGGGCAAAATACTTTAAGTACTAAATTGTTGAAATAAATGACCAGAACCGGAATTTACGAGCAAATTTATTTAGAAATAAGAAAAAGGCTATATTTCACATACATATTAAATGGAAAAGATTTTAGCAAAATCCTTGTGTAATTGTGGCGTTCGGGAATTAAAATTAAGTGGTTTCATAAACATGCAACTGCCCCTGAAAAGGTTAAGACTGCTACTTTCATACTTTCTAGTCCTTTCCACTGTTTCAGTTTACTTATTGTAAGCAATATTTAGATGGAGAAAAGTTCCTATCAATTTTCCCATTTATATTTCATTAAATTTTTTCTTGCAGTGGATACTATAGCAATTTTTCACATCTTTCTTTAATCAGTTTTAAACATTTTCTTTTCCATCACCCCATCTTACTGTAGCTTTGGAGAATAAATTTACATTATTTTTTATATATAACCATTAAATTTTCATTATACGCAGTGTATAATAAAAAGATTTCCAAAACCACTTAATTAAGGGAGCCTTGAGCATCTGGTCAAACCTCCCTCACATTGACTGGGTCAAGCCTCCCCACATAGCCCTTTTCTAAAGAATAGCACATTGTTATATTAAGGCTAACTTACTGTACAATCTTCATGCCTGGAATAAAAGCACGATATTTCTGCATTACTTAAAACCTATTTACTTAATTTTCTATGATATATTTTATCTGAAAAAAAGCTTACAAAATATTTCTAAAAAACGCGACTTTT
Organism: Maratus speciosus; assembly: GCA_963932465.1. NCBI lineage: Eukaryota > Metazoa > Arthropoda > Arachnida > Araneae > Salticidae > Maratus > Maratus speciosus. The sequence goes on along the minus strand of OZ010787.1, from coordinate 562,007,597 downwards.
AGGTTGAAAACGCTTCACAATTGATTTTTCCACATCTGTTTGGATTAGCTGTATGAAACAAAGACTGTTGTTTGAGCATTCCAGTAGCTTTGGTTGAAACCAATTAATAAAACTCTGAAGTTCTTTTAAATATGAAAACTGATGGGTGGGTCAAGCCTCCCGTATGGTCAACCCTCCCTAGTCTCTCCTACTCTTCAGTAGCTATTTTGCATAACTATATATTTTTTGTAATTGTATATAACTGTAACTGTGTGTAAATTTCATACTTCGAAATCTTGTTTCTTCAGTTTTATAGTATATTTTAAACAGTTAATTTTAAATTATTATTAACCAGTTGAAAGTCATCACAGAAAGAAAGCGATATGAAAGAAGGAATTTTGAGAATAAAATATTCACATATATTCAAGAGAAGCGCATTTTATATTGGTGAGTGCCAAGCCAATATAAGAAAAACTTCTTCAATTTAATTAGCAACCTTTCTTTAATGATTTAATATTGAAGCAATTAGGAAATATTTCCTACAAATTAGTGTTGAGTTATCCAAAAGCAAATTCAGATTATTTTTTTGGATTAAAAAATCAAGTTATATTTTAAAATATTTTATATATTTAAAATTATCAACATAACAAGTGTTAGTTTAATTTATTAAATATGCATAATCATTAAACTTGGTTAGTTACAGAGCAGATATATTACTTATAAAGAAAAGGATTTATATTTTTGTATAACAGTCTGTATTTAACTGTAACTGATGCAAATAAAGAATTCCATCCTTATTAGACAAAATGCATAGAATCTGAAGCTAAAAGTATGGATCTGCAAAATGTTTAGCTTATAAAAAAACATTTTCATTAAAAAATGTTAGGTGTCAAGCAATCATTAGTCAGGAAATAAATATCTTTGTATTTAACAATTTGCAAATTTTGCAAATTAACAGTTTACAAAGCTGTAACTGTAAGTGACTGTATATAACTGTACATTTTTGACTTATTTGCTTACTTGCAGCATACTGTACGAGAGTGACTGAAATGCAACTCATATTGTCCACATTGTCGTCACGAAGAGTGGAAAATGAGTCGCATCCACGTCACTGTGATGCGGATATTTCACTTTAGTGACAAATCGGTCAGGGCGATTCCACAATATAGTCACGAAACACAGTCACCTGACAGTAATGATGCGACGAAATAAAGACGTCACATTTTGCACATTGCTCTGACTTTGACCATTTATGACAACTATATAATGTTGCAATGACATCTCATAGACTCACACTTCTATTAAAATATGTTCACATAAACATTATTTCAAAAGAAAATTCCGAGAAAATATACTATTGTTATCATTTTCATTTTTCTTTTATTCATAAGACGAAAATAAGACAAAAGAATTCATTTCTGAAATGGAACATCTATTCAGATGTTCAGAATTTTGGTTGTTTTATTTGTCATTGTCTCCTTAGGCCGAATTTCTTCAGGCAAAATAATCCTTAAATAATCCTCACTAATTTTTTACACACCTATTTTCTATGACATCCCCCGACTCTCTTATTATTACATATTTCTTCGAATTTTTTAATACACCATTTTATTCTTATATTCAAAATATTTTAAAAAACATCTTTAAAAGAAACTCAGTAATACCCGTGCTTAATAATTACCGTGTAAAAACGCAAGCTAAAAGAAAAAATCTATCGATTTATTCCACTTTCTAAATTAATACGTACTGTGAAAAGAACAAACTTTAAATACGCCTAATTTGCGTATTTATTCGCCTCATTAATCACCCATAAAGATACATTTGCGTTTTCATCCGCAAAACAAAAGCATAAAACCACAATCAAAAACTGTGAAAAACGGAAGCACTTTCAATTAACCCTCAAAAGACATTTCACTCTTGACAAAATAAAAGCAAATTTCTTTTGTCTTTACAGCATCTGCTAAGTCAAATAAAAATACGTCGTTCCTGTTAATGCTTTAAAAGATATAAGACACTGAAAGAATGGGGTTAAAAACAGCTTTGCATTGCTAGTGTTTGCGTTAATTGCTGCGTTAAGCGTAGCTTTAGAAAGGGCACACTCCGTTAATTTACGTTCTTCCGCACTCAATCATCTCTTTTAAGTGAGAATTACTTTTTAAAAATGCAAGTCGGCGTAAAGCATATTGTGAGAAGACTGATCACCTATGCCTTTCAGGGTAACAAAATTTGTATTTAATGTTTATTTTCCAGAATAATGACGAAGTTTTAACTCCTTTGACACATGCCACGCTTAATATAGTGAATATTTGAAAACTTTAAGATTTATAAACAGTGTATTCCTACAGTATTGTACTTGTAACTATATCGAAAAGTGTATTTTTAAACCGTTAATCAGTATATAAATTTCATCTGCTTTTTACAAATTTTGGCTGAATTATGAATTCTTTCCCATCGGTGTCTTCGGTTTCTTTAGCATAAAGTTAACTGTTGCAGTGTGATATATTTTAGTAGTAATAAACATAGTATATCATATTATCTATTTGCATCAATAACTCCGTTATATTAAATCGAATCAAAGTAGGATTTGCATAAAATTGCTTTCTGAATAAAAAAAAATAGAAATATTTTCTTTAATCTTCCATAATTTTATGTTATATATATGCACCTGAAAGCAATTTTAGTACATTTTATCTGAGCTTTATACTAATTTTAAGTAATATTTCCATTAAATATACACATTCTGTATGTAATGAGTTCCGACGGATCGAAATTCTTACTTTAATTTTTACTCCTATTTGAAATTTTTAACTAAATGGCATTAGTAATTTATATATTTTCCCTCAGACTTTGTCTTTGTTTAAATATTAAAGAGTTTCGCTCTTAATTATTTTCCACACGCTTTTATCACTACATATTACTTTACACCCAATCTCATATTCTGACCTTATATAGAGTGAGTTCATTTCAACAGAGCTGTTGCCGGATTTATAATTGAATATATGCTTCAGCACATATTTCATGATTTAGCATATTTCACTGGGTTTTAAGGATCTATTTACGAAAATTACCAACATCTGTACTAACTTTTCTACAGTAAAGATGTGTGGTGGATGGCGCCTCCTGGTTCGGTTGTCGCCTTATCGAATAAGTTTGTGATTATGTGTGCTTTTGATATCATGATATTACGCATTAAAAAAAAAAATAATAACATAATTTTTTCTGGTTAGTCTGTGATCCCTTATTGAAAGGTGATCCTATAAATGAAATGTCCTTATATTATATGTATATATCCTTTAAAATAAAACTTTTTTTAACTTTAAAAACTACATATTGTTTAAATATGAAAAGATTTTGCCAACTTCTAAAAGAAATAATCAAATTTGAAGCCCAAATACGAACATCAATAGACATTTAGCTCGAAAGTAATGGAATATATTTGAATTACACTTTTTGACTACAAAACAGCAATGAGATGATCGACGATTTTTGCTCTGGATATAACGTAAAAAGAGGTGAAAAGTCCCTCAAGATAATTTCTGTCCTATTTATGTTACATCGCTATATTAAGCGATTTTAGTGATATTCTTAACAACCCAGTAGCAAGTCAATATAGGCCGAATATTTCGCCATTATGACATTCATTGCATAAAATATTTCCTCACTATGTGACTATACTGGCTGCACTGGATTTACATTGGTGAAGTATTTATTACCCTTAATACTGACAAAATATAAACACCCCGATATTGGGGCAATATTTTATGCAAATATTTAGCCTACATTAGCTCGGTATTAGTTTTCTACTAAAAAAATATTTTCAAATTTAATTAATAATCCTAACAATTTTGCTTTCAGTTAGATCATCAGATTTAATACTAAATTACCCTAAATTTTCAAACATTTCTGCAGATTTTTTAGTACATTCTGAGATTCGTGAAAAATTACAGTCGTGCACTCTAACATTCGGATAAAAAGCGAATCATAAAAATACATTTTATCTATTTTTATATAGGTTTCTTATTATGCTACATATATCTCCGAAACAGGTGGATAAAAAATCCGAATTGTTAGACACCGATCCCCAATTCAAATAGAATCATTTCTGCATATTATTTGGTACGTACCCTTTCTTAGCTATTTAAATAATTCATAATTTTTGTAGTAAATAACAAAAAATTAACTTCTAATGCAGCCTTACAAGAGAAAGATTCCAATCTGATCTAAGAAAGTTTGATTTTCGAGAGAATTCAAAAAACGTTTAATTAGGTATGATAATCTGTTTTAAAAAAAACTATGGGGAAAAAATAAATGAAGCATTATGTACCTATTTCTTACGTTTATGTTTCTGAAAAGACATAATGTGTTAAAAAAAATTTTTTCAGTTCTCAATTCCAAGAATGAAAAAAGTTTATTCCCTAAAAGACAATTTTGCATTTAAAATAATATTTTCGCCTTTAATATTAATTTTTCACACAGATCAATTTTGTATATGCAATAATCTCATAATAAGTAATAGTGCATTATTCACGGACCGTGTAAAAATTTATTCATCATCTCACGAAAATTTTAAATACTACCCCCTATAGTAGAATTTCCTATCTTATTTAATGCACTTTAACAAATGCATTTTTGCATAAGTTGATGCTTTGCATAAGCATGATGTTCCAAGTTTCAATAGATATCTTAATTTTCAAGCTTTAACAGAGAAGTAATTCATTTTAAAACTATCGTAAGAATCCCATTCCACTAACAAACAGTATATTAAAAAAAAAAAACTTCGACCCACTGCTTTATAAATACACGCAAATTATAAAATTTTGTACCTTTCTAAGCTTGCAACTTTAAACAGATGAAGATTTTTGTTAGGATATACACTTTCCTTAGCTTACCTTAACTTGTTGGTTATTTTTTTAAACCCGTTATATAAAATAGTTCATCGCTGTAACAAGCTTTAAGCAATAAAGTTAACTAAATGATGTTCCAGATGAACAATAGGTGTCAGCGTCATGTAGCAACGCAGAAAGCCTATAAAAAAGAAAATACTGACTTTGTTTGAAAAATAGTCTTTTTAAAAATAGAAAATATCAAAGGATGACATATTAAAGGCATGTGGTTTCGACAGGCACCATTTTCAGTACAAGAGTTAGGCATTGTCTCTCATACGGGAAGGAAACTATTATTAAATAATTTTCAAATATTAGTTAGGAAACACTCTGTATATTGACATTTTTTAACAGGAAAGGATATTAATGAGAGCTACCAAAACTTATGAAAGGAAAATTATTAATTAGTTTTATGTCTGAGTCACATTTTACGTTTCAGCACAAAAGCTTGAAAGAGAAGTATTTGAATGCAGTTTAAAAAATATATTGATGATAGAATTTACAACGGTAATTAGCCACTCAATAAAGTTAATTTCTTTTTGCGCTGTTTTAAAAAAAATATATTTCCAAATGCATATTAAAAGTCATGCTTTGCGATAAAAAAAAGTTGCGAATTAAAAAAGTTATATGGAGAATTCAGTACTCGCCTATATCTGTGAAAACAAAATATGTTGACAATACTCATTAGCGTAACTGGAAATGTAATTGTAATTCAGTTTATCTAAATTTCGGGTGTCCAAAAAAATAGGAGGTGATTTTTAAATTTAACAATTTTGAGTTTTTTTTATAGATTTAGAATCTGGACGCTTTGCATCTTTATTATGCAGGTGTAAACGATTTACCAAAAGATAAAAAAAAATTCAAAATCAGTGTGTAGATCTGTTAACGTCAGAAATCGTCCCATATCTTAATTACACATTTCGACAATACCCCTGATAGAACTGTGATCGAATGTGACCAAAATGTGAAAGCACCGTGACTCAAATACAACTTTTACTGTACACGTTGTCGACTTGTAACGTGAAACGTCAGTCGTATCGCCTCATTGTGAAGTCGATATATTCCATTTTGTAATAAGGAGATCTAATTTTCATTTTTTTAATGTTTCTCGGGAAAATGACATGGTTACAGAATCGTCGATATGTATGAGGTTATAGTAATTTTTTGTCAGTTAAAGAATTCTTTTAAAACAATTCTGAAATTTTTTAGAGTATAGAGAATTACATATTTTCAATGACAGTAACTTTTGTTTTTAATTTAATCAATTTGTTCTCCGGAAAAATGTGGTGATATGTGTAAATTAAATAAAATAACTTGCATTCCGAAATATACTTGATGCAATGCTTTTTTAATGCGAGTTTTAACAAAGAAAGTATTCTCTGGTACTTTAATGCAAGTTTAGTATATCTATAATAAAAGAATGAATTATTAACAATGTCTGCGAATGACATGAATGTTTGAGCGTTTGTAGCTTTTGTTTAAATGTCGCCTTTTATAGAAACCACTTTGCGTGACTTTTTGGTTCGTCGTCCACGAGAGCCCACAAGATCGTGCAAGTTCATGAATTTATGTAGCTAAATCTGTTCATAAGTTTAAAGTAAACGAGCATTTATTTATGTATTTTAATATCAAATCTTATTTCATGATTTAAATAGAAAAATGTTCGTAATTTTTAAAAACTATAATGCGCTGTGTACGATTTAAATACTTAAGTCAATATACAATTGAATAAAAGTTTCAAAAAAGCACAGCAGACAAGAATAAAAAAAGAAAAGAAAGTAAAGAAAGTAAAGAAATTAAGAAAGAAAACTTAAAAGTAAAAGTAAGTAAAAAAAATAGTAATTATAAATAAATATTTTAATGAATTCGATAACTGACATTATCATAGTGCATACTCACAAAAATCATATAATTTTTTTTTACTATTAATTTCCTACTTTATTTAAGTGTAATTTGTTTATCAGATGTATAAAAGTCTTAAAGGCTTATCATTATAGTTTTTGCCTTCTTTATTAATATTTTCTTACCACTATAGCCTTGAAAAATCTGTCAACACATAGCTTTCAATCTTACATTTTGTCATGTGTCACTGATGGAGGCAAATTACAGCACACTTCTTAGAACTTTCCGTATTGTAAGTTTTTTGAAAATTTTATCAAAATATCTTCATTATAGATATGAGCAAAAATCTGTACTTTCACTGAAGGGAAAGACAAATGTTTCGTAATTTAGCTCTTACCTTCTTATAGTCCAGGGGAAATGTACCAAAAAAAGGGGGTTACCTTGCAAAAGGTCGGGTAGAAGATTTTATTTTTTTAATTTGTTCATACTGAGGCAAGCATGGAAAAACCAAGTTTTCTAACAAAATTTCTTAAGGCTAAATTTTTTGTGGCCAAAAAACAACAAAAGTTTGGGACTTTTTCTGATTTTTTAAAAATATCTCGAGGCCCGTTGCCGTTGTATATTATTTATCAATTACAATATTAAAGAAGACAAAATTCTCTACAACTTTTATATTTACAACTTTTTTATACACTTAATAGCAAGCGCAGTACGCCATTTCAAAAACAGGACAATTTTTTCAATTTTCTTAAAAACCGTGAAAAACGTAATTCAGCCCCGATTATTCAAATTTTTTCCCACGGATTTAATTGTGTATGTCAACTTCTATATATTGACAGCAGTAAATTACGTGTTTCAGGGTCAAAAGTAGCATTTTTGCACCCGTGGCAAGCATGTATTTTGCCCTACCCCCCTCACCCCCACTTAAAAAGAAAATTTACCTCAAGAATTTTAGTAAATCTCTAATAGCCGGATTTTGAAAATTTTAAGTGTGTAATCATTAAATACGTAATGCTGAAATACTGTACAGCTTTGTCAAATATTGATTCATTAAAACCTTGAGAAGCGAACAGAAATATATTCCGCTTGAAACAGGTTTCCGTGTTAGAAGATTCAACTGTTCATTTTCTTTCTCTTGAAAATGCATAATTTTTTCTTTAAGGATCGGATTCCATATACACAGATTTCATTTTCGAAGATTTTACGGTAGTTGAGTTACGGGAGTTAGTATTGAGGCGTTTAAAGTCACAGTTATATGAATTATGAGACTAAATTAGTCACACGAAGGCATTCGCAAGGTAATATTAAACCTATGGGAGCATTCTTGACAAATACCTCGATTGAATTTTATTACTTTAAAAACATGTTTTTCATGAGATACCTTAGATCAATACCCAATGTTATGCTTTTGTACTTTTTAGGCTTTATACATCTAGATGAACAATGAACATGATCCAGGTATCTCTTTTATTCAGGATAAGGATATTCCTTTGAAACGGGATGCTAATAATCCTTCAATAGTGCCATCAAAGCGAAAAAAATATTGTTAAATACCCTATAGAAATTATTATTATTAAAATATTCAACTAATTCTCAACTAAGCATTTTCAGCCGCAAAACAGGATTTATACACGGAAGAATAACAAAATAGTGTCAATTTGAATGTTGATGTTAATGCTATTAATTTTAATGCTTATGTTAATTCTGTTAATTTATGTTTGTTGAACATAAAAATACTTACTTGAGAATTGGTAGCAACCAAAAAAAAAGAAGAATTTGGGATTAGAAAACTGATGACACTGTAAAAACTAATCGGAAACGTTTCCGAAAATTTCGTGCAGCAAAAGAAACGTTTGTTTCATAAATGCTTCTTTAACTATTAGATATCTGTTTCTGATGTTTCTGTAGATAAAAGAATAATTTTCTGAATTCGGAAGAGGTTATATTATATTTTCGCAAACCTTAAGAAAAATAAGGTTTAGATTCAGAATTGTGTTTTTTTACAGTTCGGTTCAGAGCGAGACATTCTGTATATTTGACTGAACAAATGGATTACGACCCTGATTTCTCGTCTTTATATGATGCATTCTCACATAATTTTGACTTTTAAGTCCCTGAATAATAATTTTTCTTTTAGTACATATTCTTGTTTTTTTTTTAAATCTCTTATACTGGAAAACATCCCATTGCATGATTGTATAACAATATTAATGAGATAAATAAGTTTTGGACGATGTTTGGGATCCAAATATACCACGAAATTCCTTATTTTCCCGTGTTTGCTGATTTTTAAGTTTGAGCTGTCTGTATAAAATTGTTTCAATAAAAGTAATTCGATGTAATTTTTCCGGAACTGGGACTATTGTTTTATATAAATACACACCAAAAAATTAACCTGTACACCTTTTTACGGTTGTTATTATTTTTTGAACTCTGCCCCTGGATTTTAGGTTCCTTATCGTCCCTTTTGCTAAAATTATACAGAAAATCCCTTCATATGCAGTCACAGAATTTTTTTCAACATTTTTCTCGTGCTGAAGTATGCTAGAGAAAGAATGACTAAAATTTGACATGAAATTTACTGCAGAATTTAAATCAGCATTTAAATATCAATTTCAAGCATTGTGGCTTTACTGGTAGTCTTACCGTCCACAAGGTTTAGTCCTGCACTTTTCGAGGCAAATTAACTTTTTTTAAAATTTAATCCAATGTAAATAACTTTTGCTAAAAATCAATGAACATTGTGGCTATCACTTAGTTTTAATATGATTTGCCTAAAAATAGGTGGTAATTTCCTTTACCGTCGCTTTTTTTCCCTTACCGTCCCTTTTTTTCCTTATCGTCCCTTTTTTCCCTTTCCGCCCCCCCCCCTTTTTCTTTAACACGACTTTAATACAATGTTATACCAAAATTTTGTACTAAAAATACTACATTGTTATTATATCTTATTTGAATGTTCTGTGGGTACTATGCAAATTCATTATAAGTAAAAATTTAGAATAAAATAAAATGTTAGAAAGGTAAAACGGTAAGGAAAATTAAACTTGCAAGTTTAACTTAAACCTCAGTTAAATAAAATAATCGTCGCTATTGACCATTTTTACTTTATTTTGAATCATTAAGGCATTCGTCTATAAGTTTAAAATGTTTTTTTATTAAGTTTAATTTCACCAGATTTTTATTCCTGAAAGTTAAAATTTTATGAGAACGCCTCATTATATATCCTATATATTATCTATCATATCCTATAGAATATACTATCACCCTTATTTTTTTAAAAATAATTTACCACCACCTTATATACTGTTTTATTTACATTTCTTACTAAATGATTTATAACATGTACGCATTTATCGATAAATGTGTAAAAATATTTCTTTAAATTATTCATTTCTTTTTTTTTCCTAATTTAGATTTAAGAAAAGGAACCATGTCACATTTATGAATGATTCATCGTACAATGGTTTTATCTCTAAATGAACAGAGTCGTTTTTGTAGAACAGTCGCTTTCTAAGTCATTACTCAAGAATACGTTGCAAGTTATTGATATTGATTCTTTCAACAATGGACAGATAAGTTCAGTTCTATCATCGAAGAATTTTTCTCTCACCATTCATATATCATGCTTTATATATTCAGTGTATATACCTTTCAGTCTATTTACATGTCTATCTCGAAAAGTGATTCTTTTGAAATGCTCTACCAAGAAGAAATTTGACAGGATGACGCATTAGATTTACGTGTTTTCGACAGGGGGCTTTATCATTACTTTTTCTTGCAAAGTGAAAAAATTTCGCAAGCGTTTCAGGGCATTATTATGAACACGTAAGTTACATCCAAGCTTTGTTTCTTTTCAGATGATATTCGCAAACTTTAATAATTTCACAATTTATTCTAAACGCATTTCTCACACGCGTATTTAAGCATTTTCATGAGGTATGTATGTATATAAAACCAGAGTGTGAAAATAATCATTTTTTACATATTTTTCGAGTTATAAATATTTTTTTATAATAGGTTAACAGTAGTACTACTGGAAATTTTAATAAATCTTTATAAAAATATTTTACAAAAGAATTTTTATTCAAAATTATTTAAGATATTTATTTAACTTATTTCCGTGTGGTTTATATTTAATATATTTTATGAAGAAAGGATCAGGGTCCATAAGCCACGTTTTTGACCCATGAAATAGACTAAAATTCGATTATGTTATATACTGACTTAATTATTTCGCTTTTTAATATTAGAAGGTATATATTGTATATTTTGAAAATAGTTTTTGTATTTTGTTCGGTTTTATATGACTTACACAAGCTCAAAGTTCGTATAATTCGTAGTTTTTATGAAAAATTTCTGCTATTTTTACCTCAATTTACTCTCTACTTTTAGTATTTTACATATTTTGTATATTTCGATGTGTTTTATAATATATGTCAAGAAGAATGTGTTGCACGATTGCGCTCATATAAATAATTGAGGTAAAAATAGCGGAAATTGCGTATTTTTCATCAAAACTACGAATTATAAGAAACTTTGAGCTTGTATAAGCCATATAAATCTGAACAAAATACAAAAACTATTGTTAAAATTGTACAATATATAACTTCTAATATTAAAAAGTGAAATACTTAAGTCAGTACAACATAGGCAAATTTTAGTCCATTTCATGGGCCAAAAACGCGGTTCTGATCCATTATGATTCGAATCGAGATTTAATCATTTAGTCGGAGTTGAATCAACTCCTGATTGGCCTTTTAGTGTTAAAGTCATCATCAAAAATTATTTTTTTTAAGTAACCTGCACTTCAACTGACAATTTTTTTTTTGTTATTATTAATTTTTTAATTGTGAAGAGATTTATTGGACATCCTGTTTAAAAAACAATTTTATCGTAAAATGTCATTTTTAAAAGTGATAAGAAATATATCATATTTTGAAACTTATACTTAGAGTCAAAATTAACATTTGAAATTGTGATTAGTTGATAATCGAATTTAACCTGTTCAGCTGAAAACTTTAATTTTAACTAAAAATACTTGAGCAAAAATAAATCTTCTAGTGCGTGTTTAGATGCAGTTAACCTTCTTCTTTAATATTTAAATGCAGCAAATAATGTTTACACTAAAAGAAAATTTATGTATACTTTAACAGCTAACTGGAAACAAGCTTATTTTAACGTACAAATTGCTAACAACATGACAATATTTTTTTATTTGTTTCCTAAATACTTGGTTATTATGTCTGTGTATTTAGTAACCTAACTGATTAATCAATATGGAAGTAGATGCAGAAATCTTTTTATTTACGCTTTCAAATTTAGAAATGTCACGGAACATGACAACATGTTTCAGTATTGTTGATTTATACTTTTTGTGTCGTGTAAGAAGGGGAAAAAAATGGTATTTTCTCCCAAAGTTAGAGTAAGCTTTGAATGCTCAAAGCTATCTGAAATGTAGAGCTTTATTTATAAGAATAAACATTTATTTGAATCGTTTCAAAATGTCTGCTATTGTATTTAACTATTTACAATGTGAATTGAGAAATCGTATATAGACATGTCAAAGTAGATATTAAAAGTTCTTTACAATGTTTATAAAATATGTTCGTTTTAGAAATCGGTTTAGTCTTTATTTAATTTTCATGTCTGGCCTGTCGTGTATATTTCCGTTTCCTATTTACATGCAATCCCCTAGGCACACACAATCTTTACAAAATACTGTAAAGATGTTCTCAAACTCAAACTGTGTACTTTTTAACACATTTTTAAATTCACTTATGCTCTCATACGCATGAAATTTCCAACTTCTCTAGTTCAGAAACTATGTAATCGAACTGTTTTCCATTATTTAGGCAGAAGATATTTCAGAAGATGCTGTCAAATTCAGCGTTTTGAAACGAATTTCTGAACGCGACATCGCTGGAAAAGAAAACAATATGTCGTCCTGTGACAACAATCGATATAAATAATATTGCAATTCATTTATCAGAAAATGAAAAATTGTTGGATTACAAATCACTTTAATAATTATTTCGCCAGGTGTCATGCTTTTACGTTTAAAAATAAATCAGAAATTGTACCCGAAATGTGACTAATGAGGTGAGTTGGTACTATAACTAGTTTTATAAATATTCAGATCTTTGTGCAATAGCTGTTGCACTCTTATGCAAAAATGCATCAATACAAAATTTATTACGAATATATATATTAAATTCAGTAATACGGAAATAATAGGACTCCATCTTAAATAGGACTTAATTACCATAGCAACCTAGAATCATTACCTATCATGGGATATCATTGAATTAATTACGTATGATAGGATTTAATAGAATCAAGACAATTTTTTATTAATATTTTTAAGTTTTGATTCGATTTTCATACAATTTGTAAGGACTATATAAAATTCTGCAAATATTATATATATTAAATTTCAAACCATTTGGTTGGGTAGTTTTTGCACCGTTATATGTGGACAGACACACAGATAGACGGACAGACAGACGGACAGACAGACGGACGGACTAGACGATGACTATAGGTGATACGTATTTATATAATTATGGACGCACCTAATCAGTCAGAAAATGTATCAGAAAGTTTTTCGTTGTTGAGCATCGAAATATATATATAGTAAAGCGAGGAGAGTCTGCCCACCTTTCAAAAGAATAATAATAAAAAATCTAAATATTAATATTTTGCTAAACTATGCATGAATAATTTTGACTTCATTTGTTTTTTATGCATTTCCATTGTTATTTTGTTGTTCTATTGTAATTTAATAGAACAGCAGTAATAAAACCAAGAAAACTATTTTGCGCAATCTCTCCTTACAGGGTAGGAGAGAACGCGCACATGGGTAGGAGAGATTGCGCACATAGGTAGAAGAGATTGTTATTAATAATAACTAAAATTAAATTTTTAACTATAATAATTACACTTAATCGACATTGTTGAAAGGTTTTTGTGAGTAAATATTGTTAAAAATTTTAATTTAAGAAGATTAAAATATCAGAAAAAGCAAGCCCTACTAAGATTACAAAATAACATTAATTTAGTTGATAACATGTTTAACTTGAAAATTACTTCATTTCCATTTCCACAGTTTGATTGTATTTTGTTTACGAACCGAAGTTGTGGTCGTCCACAATCGATGCACTTATTGTTGTAAATAGTGCATCTTTCGTGCAATCACTTGCAACAAGCAATACATTTAATCCGGTCAGTTCTCGAAGTTGTCTCCTGGTACGGTAGCAGACATTCAATGCACTCATCCTCATTGACCTTCGGTTCTTTTCCTTGAGATTTTTTATCCCACTTTTTGTGGAAGCACCTTATCTTCAGCTGTTTTTTTGTAGCGGCATCCTTCTTAAGTCTTTTTTCATGTATATTTTGTGGATCAGTAACATTAGTTGCACTCTGTTTCCTTTTGATTTCGATGGCATTACACTACTTGGAATGGGTGAAAGCTTTTCCAAAACATTGTATTAGAAAATTTATTTTAGTTAACAAAATTAATTTATTAGCAAATTAATTACTCATAAATAAAAAAATATATATAAATATTTAATTAAATTATTAACAAATATATTATTAATTTATTAACAAAAATAATTATATAAAATTTATTTAATAACAACTGTATTATTAATTTATTAATAAAATTTTTATCTGCAAAAGTATTTTTTTGCAAATTAATTGTTTGCCAAATTTAGTTTTGATACTTATGTGTTTTTCAGAAATTATTTGAAAATTTATTCATTCATATGTTTTACACGTAATTTGCAATTCATACAAATTTATCAGTAAGCTGAATAATCTCTCCTAGCACTTAAACTTATGGGGAAATGCGCCATCTCTCCTAAATAGCAGATGCGCAAACTCTCCTATTTTGGTAGGAGAGATTGCGCGGCCTTTTATTTAAATATGGCCACTTCTAAAATGAATTGTTGGTATTCGCATACTTAGTCCATGTTAATAGTTTATAAAAAATAGTTTAAGTTCAAAATATTTTGTATTACTGACGTTCTATAAAAATTCTGACGAACAGTTATGAAAATTCAAGCACTTACTTTGGAAAAACAAAACAAAATAGCACTATTTATCCAAGACGCTTGGAACAATCAATATGCAAATTCATGTAGACACTGCACTAATGCTGCTGTACAACTACCTGGAGTCGCTGCGCGCGCACTCAACTCCTTCCCGTCGAATCTCTTTGTGCGCAATCTCTCCTACCGCGCGAACTCTCCTCGCTTTACTATATATATATTCAGTATATCTAGTGTTTATCCTATGAAGACAACCGCTTGGCATACACGGCAAAGACATGCAACGCAGGAATTTTGGTACTGTGTATGGTGCAAAATAGTACGGTGATCTCATTAGTGGTAAAGTGCAATCAGAAAATGGAACGATGATGCGCCATAATAAATATCTCTAGAATAATATTTGCGAGTAGTATTATGTGTCAAACTTTGTTAGAAATGAGGTTTAAACTGTAAAAAATAGGTTATTATACAACTAAACAAGTTAAATTATAATATTGTGTTGGGGAAGTTGATGAGCATTTTACTTTTATTATTGAAGAATTCGCGCAGAAATAAAACGCATTAACAAAATATTTTATGTTGTTTTAACGACATTTCTTCGCGCTACAAGGTAGTTTGCTTTTATTTTTTTACATGCAACATGTAAAGACATGCAACACACGCATATTGGTATCATGCACGGTGCACATGAAAAATAGTACTTTGATCTCAATAGTGGTAAAGTGCATTCAGAAAATAGAACGACAAAACGCCGTGCAAAATATCTCTAGAATAAACTTTGCGCGAAGCATTGTGTCAAACTCTTGTTAGAAATGAGGATTAACCCCTTAAGAGGTTAATATTTTTTTTTCTTTGCACAATAACTAAAAATAGGGA
The DNA here is from genome assembly GCA_963932465.1 of Maratus speciosus. Taxonomy (NCBI): domain Eukaryota; kingdom Metazoa; phylum Arthropoda; class Arachnida; order Araneae; family Salticidae; genus Maratus; species Maratus speciosus. The sequence goes on along the minus strand of OZ010787.1, from coordinate 561,991,966 downwards.
GAATACGCTACTTTTATCGTGCTAAAATATTCGCTTTATATAATCGATATAGTGATTAAAAAACTGATTATTATTAAAAAACTGAATATTGCAGTTTAAAATTAGTGCTGTCAAAAAGCTTTCAGTAGCGAAACAAGCAAACGTTTCTTGCACGTATGGTGTATGGACAAATCTGTTAAGGGTTTAAACTTATTAAAAATCAGATAATACAACTGAATAATTTAAATTATAATATTGGTTTGGGGAATAATTCATGAGCATTTCATTTTTAAAATTGAAAAATTTGCTCTTAAATAAAACGAATCGTCGAAATATCTTGTTAATTTAACGAGATTTCCTCGTGGTACAAGATAGTGTGCTTTTATTTTTTAATTTTACTTATTTGCATGTATTTTCAGATCATTAAAATGGACTTTCAGGTTGAAAAAACTGAGCATTTTTGACACCATTTGCTTTTTTGCATTTAATCGAGGTGTTAAGGTGTTGGTTGCGAGATTTGTACCGAGGATAGAGAAAGAGCAATGGATCAAAGTAATGCCCGCTGTTGTTTATCGAGCTTCAAAAATAGCAATTTTAAATTCAAGGACGGAAAACAGAATGGCCGATCAATTGAGTTCGATGAATAGTGATTGAATATCTTCTACACGAAAATCAATGTCAAACGATCGGAGCAGATGTTAAAATAACTGTGATGAGCCGCATTCGCTATTCGCTCAACGGGTAAAAAGTTCAGAATAAGATAAAAATGCCCAGGAATTATTATTCAATCCAAAAAAGGGAATTTTTAAGCTGAGTAGTTTTACATAAATAAATTAATAAATATAGCTTACGGTGTAAAGAGGCCCAAAATAAGTGGGGGACTCCTGTTGTTTTATAAGTTATAATATTGAACAAACACTTAGGTTTATTTAAGCGTAGATGTATATTAATTTCTTTGTGTTTTATATGTTATTTTGTAAAACTTATACATAATTGTATTAGACTCTTTTTGAAATACTAATTATAAATAAAAAATATTGTTACGTGATTTTCATAACTTTGCATATATGCGACATCGTAAATGACTCACAAAAACTAGTTAAAAATGCAATAACTTTTCTTAAATTTTAAACTAAGGCTAAAATGTGAGGAAAAATGTTTGAATGACGCTGAACTCATAAAACGATAATTCATAAATTAAAATGGTGCTTTCACCAAATTATTACTCATGAATCAAATTGAAAATTTCATTAGATTATAACTCATAAACCAAACTGAAACTTTCATTAAATTCAGATCTTAATTCTCTACTAAAATAATACAATAAGAATACGACTTTGAACATTGCTAAAATTACTTACCTAAACCCATAAATTAAACAAAAAAAAAATCTAAAAAGTCTTAGAAAAATTCACAAACCGCTTGCAGCTAGCTCAGGAAGCCTTCGCTGCTTAATCGCTTAAAAGTATTGCTTTTTCTTTCATTTTAGAGATTTTTTACTGAAAATATATATATGTATACATATGGAGTCTTTATAAACTTGGAGACATAGTTTGTCTAACAATGTCTACTTAAGTTTAGGGGAGTTTACTACAATTTTGACAAGCATTAAAAAAGCCATACGTGAGGCCGATTTTGCAAAATTATACTCCATCACATCCCTGACGACGGAGACAGATTAAGTGTTCGTTAACGTTAACACCAAAGGATTCAGGGCATTTTAAATCCATAAACAGCTGTTTGAACAACAACGTAATAATCTGCATTTGTATGTGTGTTTTCTTTCTCAATTTTTCGTCAGCCTTTAAAAATTACTTGAATAGTTTGAGAGGACAGAGTTTCATTTACGCACATAGAGTTAGTTTACGAAGACATCGTGGTCACATTCATGTAAAATGTTTGCATTCTGCGAATGCTTTTCTTAAACAACAGTTATTAAATATTTATAAATAGAAGAAAGCTTTTATTTTTATCTTCTGTAAAAAAGGCATGATCAAAAGTTCCTCGAAACATATTATGCTTTTCATCACGACTAAAACAATTGCGAACAGTCCAGAAGTAGTGATTGGCAAGTCCATGACTACGTAAGCTAATTTTTTTGTAAATCAAGAAATTTGTCTCAATATTTGAAGGGTGTATGACAATCAATTATTATTTTTTCATTTCCTCTTAATTTACAATGATGAAGCATGAAACAAGTAATTAAAAACTTTAGTTGGTGTACGCACTGGCATACCGAAGGGTTAAAATCACTCTCAAAGCTTTTATTAACTGATAAGATATATGCACGATGTAAAAAAGAAAAAAATAGCATACAACGGTTTCAAGGCTACGTTATAGGATAATCTTGATTGCAAAATCAATGACAGGTTCAGAAACAACAGCAAAAAAAATTCTACTGCTACTGCTAATTTTCTCTTATTCACTTTTACTCTGATCTAAATATTAAGGAATCGTTTATAAATCGTTGAAAAAGCTGAATAGCAAATTTATTTTGATTGCTTTTGCTTTTGATTACATTGGTATTAACCCTTCACTGCACCACTTGCCAGATCTGGCATATACCTAAAAAATATATAATTTTCCTTATGTGCCATGAATTTTGCTAATGTGATCACTATCACGGATCAAAAACAATTCAAAGAATGGAATAACACTTATTCTGTCCATGTTAGAGGGCTGCATTAGACAAAAAAAAAATAGAATTTGTTCTTCGGAAACAAAAAAAAAAAAAAAAAAAAAAAATGTCGATCAAGCTATTAAGGTAAAATTTACTTTAATTATTTTTACTGAATACTTAAAAATATTAATATTAAAAAAATTGCACAATGTTAAGCAGATGAAAGTAATTAATTTAAGCTCATTTAATTGCAAAATGTAGCAATACATATTAAAAAAACCCTAATTGCGTACATATGGTACACACCATAAAATACCAAATTGTAGCTGAAATTTTGAAATTTAATTTTTTTAAATATTTTTCCCTTTATTAGACCGATATACAGATTTCAAATAATTTTTTTCATAAAAATAGAAATATCGTGCAGTGAAGGGTTAAAACGTTACCTATTTACTAAAAACACTTTATAAAACACGTAAAACAAGGAAATTCTTCCTTTTATGAGTAATGATAATTCAAAACTATCTCTAGGGAAGATAATGTCTATGTTACTGGCTGGTTTATTCACTAAATTAAAAACACATTTTTTAACGTATTTTGTGAAAAAATTCTTATTTGAGCAGAATTAAACTTAGTTTAGAGAGAAAATAAAGCATACAATTAGAAAACCAAATATGAAATGAAATATACCGTCAATTTCAGAACCCAATTCTCAGTTTAATTTAATTTTTCACTCTGTTTGTAAGCGATGAGATCAAAGTTGTGCGAATAAACTAAGTTATAAGGATATTTTAAATTTCAACTAATTAACATCGACTTATTTAATTAATAAAGCCAAGTTATAGTTAAAAAAATCTACGTCGGCATTATTTTTATAATTTAATTCCGACGTTTAAATACGAAAGAGAAGATGATATACGTTTTTAATGCTACGCTGTGTTCGTTCTTCGAACCTCGGAGTCGATCAATACCTCAGATAAATTGAAAGGCAGTCTTTATTTGACGTGGATAATAAAATTATTTCGAAATTATGTGCGGTTCGGGGAGCTTGTACGTACTAAAAGATAAGATTGTGATTGAAAGTAAAAGAACTGATTAGATAGAATGTAATTATTCTCTCTTTTTTTTTTTCATTTTCTCCTTCAGTTTAAGTTAAGAATCATAATATTGTTTTCTCAAAGGAAAATAATCAAGGGAATAATTTGAACTAAAGGAAACCCCTCATGTGTTTAGTTAGCTGAGATATCGTGCCATTAATAATAAGGGACTGTGAGTTGAATAATTACACGAAATTCCTTCATTGGTCTTCTCTTTACATTTTTCGATAACATTGCTTCATTAATATCGCTTTGAGGAAATTTTCGTAAAACTATGGTACATGTTTAAGTAATTAAAGTTGTGAATTTAGTTTTTGTCTCGTCTTGTGGTACATTTATTAATCAAAGTTTATAATTTTAAAGATTTAAAATCAATTATTATATAAATATTTACCAATCCAACAATATTATAAGGTGTTATTTTTTATGTTTAAAAAAAAAAACTTAATATTGATTTTTAAGACTCCTAAAATTAACGTCAGATAAAACATATCCCATGTTAAAAATGAAATTTAAACTATATTTTCTATTTTAAAAGTAGTTTCTTCAAAAAATATAAAATCATGAATACCACAAAAATACACATATATGTATGGACGGTTCGTGGATCTTGTAAATATTAAAAGATAATATTGTGATTTAAAGTACATAAACTAAATCTAGATAGAGTGTAATTATTCTCTTTTTTTAATTGCTCCCTTCAGTTTAAGTTAAAAATCATAATATTGCTTTCCCTTTCCCAAATAATATAATTAATAATAATAATAAATAATAATAATAATAATAATAAATAATAATAAATAATAATAATAATAATAATAATAATAATAAATAATAAATAATAATAAATAATAATAATAATAATAAATAATAATAATAATAAATAATAATAATAAATAGTCAGGAGAATAATTTGAACTAAAGAAAATCCATTAGGTATTTAATTAGCTGAGTTATCGCCTCACTAATACTAAGAGAGTGTGAGTTCAATAAATACGCGAAATTCTTCCATTGGTCTTCCATCAAGATTTTAAAATAATATTGCTTTATTATACATCTCTTGTGAATTTTCTGTTAAATTTTGGTTCATGTTTAAGTAATTGGAGATGCGAATTTGTGAAGTGTGAATGTCGTTCTTATTTACCGATAATTTTATTAATCAAAATTAATAAACATTTATCAAATTATCTATATACATATATATATATATATATATATATATTTTAAATAAGAATTATTATATTGCATTCGCAAAGGAAAACAATTAGAGGAACTTTTTTAAATAAAGGAAGCTGAGATATCGTGTAATTAATAATAAGAAAATGAGTTGAATTGTTTAAACGAAGTTCCTTCATTGAACATCCCTCTAGAATTTTCAATAATATAGCTTCATTAAATACACTCTTAGAAAAAAAAAAAAAAAAAAAAAAAAAAAAAACCTCAGACTGACAGAAAAAACTGCTAATTTTGGCACCAGCGGAAAGCCGTTTAATTTACAGATAATATCTGTAATTTTTATTTTTTACCGAAAACAGTTTTTTCTGTAAAAAATATACATTATTGCAGTAAAAATTACAAAATCGTAATTTTTTCTGCAAAAAATACAGGTTTTTTCTCTAAAAATTACAGGTTTTTTTTTACGGTGTATAGCTGGAAAAGATCTCCCTAAAACTATAGATCATATTTGTGTAATTAAAGTTGCAAATTTATAGAATGCTTATTTTTGCCTCGTAATACTTTTATAAAAGTTGCAAATTTTGAATTTTTATGTAAACGACATTTTTATCTAACCAAGAATGTTATAAAGTGCTATGGCTAATGTTAAAAAAAAAAAAAAAAATCTTACACTTGTTTTTAAAGCAAATTTATTATTATTATTATTATTCATTAGTGTACACCATCTAAAAAATAATTAAAATTTTCTGTTCGATAAGGTTTCTCTGTGTTAAAAATTAAATTGAAATTATTTTTTCTTCCTAAAGGATAGAATCAGGCAGAAAACAACAGAAAAATTATACCTGAGATAGAATGTAATTATTCAGTTTTTTTTTTGTTGTTGTTGCTTTGTTTCATTTCCTCTTTCAGTTTAAGTTAAGAATCATAAACTTATTTTCCCAAAGGAAAATAACCAGGAGAATAATTTGAAATAAAGGAAACCCACCATACGTAACGTGAGATATCGTGCCATTATTAATAAGGGGCCTATGAGTTGAACAATTCCACGAAATCCCTTGATTGGACTTTCCTCTAGATTTTTCAATAACATTGCTTCATTAAATATCGCTTAACGTAACTCTCCTAAAACTATGGTTCATGTTTAAGTAATTAAATATGCGAATTTATTGAATGCTTAGTTCTTCATTTTCCTTTGCTCTCGTAAAAGAAAAAAAATAATGATATTTTTACTCTAATTTAGACTCAGTTTAAATGTTTACTTCAGAAAACGTGTGGTTGAAGGTAATCTAAAATAAAAATATTTTAGTTAAAAGCATTTATCTGTATCGTTTCGTTTCGAAACGTATGTTATTGCATTTAACTAATTACAATCCGAATTGAGAAAGCGCATACACTGTAAAAAAAAAAAAAAAGAACGGACTAAAATACGGAAATTGTACTGGCAATCGAGATTACCATTTCCGTATTTTAACGGAAAACTTCCCCCGAAAATTCCAGAAAAACGGAAAATTTTCTGGAATTTATGAGGGTAAATTTCCGTTAAAATACCGAAATAGTACTGGCGTCTCGATTGCCAGTACAATTTCCGTATTTTAGTCCGTTTCTTTTACAGTGTATAGACACGTTTAAATCGCTTTACTATGTTCCAAATTAGAAGCTCGGGTAGTATTCATTTGATTTTACCTTACTACTAACATGTGTACACTGTAAAAAAAAATCCGACCAGTTTTCCGGTAGGAATAGGAAAAGTAGTTGCCCTTATCGTACCGGAAACTTTTTCGACTCAGTTCGGAATAAAATCCGTAAAAAAAGGAAGTAGTCAATAAAACGGTATTTTACGGATTTTATTCCGATTTTATGGATTTTATTCCGAGCTGGGTCGGAAATCTTTCCGGTACGATAAGGGCAACCATTTTTCCGATTCCTACAGGAAAACTGGTTATATATTTTTTTTACAGTGTAGAGTGTATTACTAGCAAGAGAAAAATGATAGGAAGTAAGAAAAATGAATGAGGTGCTTATTCAACACTGTAAAAAAAGAAAAAAAAAGAGATGTAATTCTACCGATGCGAAGTTACAGAAATCTGTATGCTTACTTAAATTTTATCTGTACATTGTACAAAAAAAAAAAAAAAAAAAAAAAAAGTTGTAAATCTACAAAACTATTTTAAAGAGTCTACTAAAATTACAGTAATCTTACTAAAATTTTATCTGTAACCCGGGTTGCAGTTACATAAAAAGTTCTAGGCATTCCAGTTTCTTAAAAAAATGTTACTAACCTTACAGATTTTTGGTTTACAGGGCAAACGGGTTTCTGTTACATGAATTTTTGTTGTTGCCGTTACATAAAAAGTTCTATGCATCCCAGTTTCCTAGAAAATTCTTAGTAACGTTATAGATTTTTTTTTACAGTGTAGTTAACAGGCAGGGGGCCAAGAAAAATGTGTACGTTACGTAAAAATTGGTACTGTGAATGGGGCAATTGAAACTTCTTGCGGTGACAATTGAACACATAGAATGTATTTCCTATTTTTCTTTTCCTTGTTCTGTTTTATTTAACCCCTTGGCGCATGATCGTATGAACAAGCTAAAAAAGTACAAAAATATCAGCAAATGGCGCTAAAGCATCATTTTTAGTAATTTCATAGTTCAAAAATACATATTTTAAATATAATTTTATCTCATTAAATCATATTTAATAAATGATATTAAATATAACTATTGATAATAAATGATATTAAATAATTAATAAATAGTTTTATTTACATTAAACGATTCCCCCACACCCCCCATCAGAGTTAACGGGTTAAACATCATAACATTGTTTTCCCAAAGGAAAATAATCAAGGTGATGCTTTCTTTTAGTAAAAATTATTACCTTTTAATAATTTTAATTGTAATTATTTACCTAATTACAATAAAAAAATAGTTACAATTAAGTAATTATAGTACCTTGTAAGTATTTCATCCCTCATGTGGTTAGTTAGATGAGATATCGCGTTATTAATAAGAGAATGTGAGTTGAATAATAAGAAAAATTTCGTTAATATGACTTCCCTTTAGATGTTTCAATAATATTGCTTTATTAAATATGTCTTTATCAAATTTTCTAAATCTGTGGCGTATGTTTACGTAATTGAAAATGCGATTATATAGAAGACTTAGTTTTTGTCTCCTGATACTTTTGTTAACCATTAAGTTTCCACGTAAAATCTACCGGGTGAGTGTTTTAAATTGCATCGCAGAATAAAGAAAACACACAATTTATGATACATTTTTGTTTGCCAAAATCTATGTCACAAAATATGTTGAAAATGTCCGTCAGCACGAAGATGAGTCACTTTTTCATCTGCTAATTTCTGTTTATCCTTGGATATCTCACATCTTGGAGTGCTGAGTATGTAGCCATGCACACGAAAACGCTCGACAACTCGTTTAATATTGCTTTTATTCGTTACTTGTACAGTCGTGGAAAAAATAGTAAACACCCCACACTAACTCTGCAACAACTTATAGTAGAATAAAGTTATTAGCGCTAAACGATTGTAAATAAAGTCTACTTTTAAATGATGCATATAAAATTTGCTTAAGAGGCCATCTATAAATCAAAACCAGCCCAAACTTTGTTTTTTTTAATGACAACACCCGATTTTGACAATGTATTTTTAATCTTCGGTTCAAACTATGCTTAGATACGAAATTTCAAGTCATAATATCTCCTGAAATTATAATCCTAATGCGCTAATCTTTCGTATGGTCATAATATTAAAAAACCAAACATAAATACATCAAATTTGTAATTTTATATAATTTTATAATATGAACCATGGAATTAATATTCGAAAAAAAAATAGGAATTGTAACTTACTATTATTTTTATGGATTTATATTTATTATGTCCTGCTTTATGCGAATCCAAAATTTCAAATTTTTCTTCCAAGTAGTTTTCAAATTATGCTTAGTATTAAAATATCTAGAAGGGGTGAGTTCGCGATCAGCGTGTAGCTAAAGACCCAGTATAAATATAAATAGTTATACCAAAAGTTTTTTCATTAATAATGAAAGATAGAAATTTATTTTCTTACCTTTCTGGTAAAGCAGACATATGCTGGTTTGCTGCATGTGAAAACAAACTATGTATTTTATTTATTTATTGGATGTGAAAAAATATCTTCTTAGAATGATGGGAATGCGCTGGTACAGAAAAACTATTTAATGCACGACGAAATCAGGTTACATTGGACGAACACATACACACTAAAAAATAAGGAATAAAATAAAAGAGTTAAGTATGGGTACTATAGAAGTAATAACACTAAAATCCAGTAGGAGATGAAAATCTTCCATTGGACTGAGAGTTAACGCACTAAAAAAACCGTGCGTCTTGGCCTCACGAGATCGGGCCTAGAAGTGTAGAAGTAATAGGGGCCCACAAGAGTTAAAACAGAGTAAAAGAAAACTTGAAACAATACAGTCTGCTTAATAAGCAAAAAGGTTCTATTTAAAATCAGTTTATCAGGAAATGTCTGTGGTGCTGCGATCTATTGACGCCTTTTCGAAACACAAGTCTTTTACACAATCCTTCTTTAGTTTGTGACCTTAGGCTACGATGACTCACGGAAGTGTCGCCATCTTGGAACATATTTCACAACTAAAAGAGACGCGTTGCACGTATCACGAAGAAATCGTCATTTCACAAGCGGAGTGATGTTTGACATAAAATTACTTACACTGTTACGTTTTCCAACACCCCCGCTTTTTATGTCAAACCGACGAGCGTAGAATGTTTAACTTGTTTCTCAAACACTCGAAATGAGGCTTAGGCAACGGCTTGGTGAGCACGTCTGCCAGCATTAACTTCGATGGGCAATAAGTTATTTTGATTATACCATTCTGGCATAGATGTCTGATGTGGTGATACTTTACTTCCACGTGTTTAGTCCTTGTCTGTGCCTTTTCGTTTTCGGTCAATCTTATGGCTGATAAGTTATCTTCGTACAACGTTACGGGTAGTTGTTGACGCAGTTCGAGGTCATTTAATAGGTCTAACAACCACGAAATCTCTTGACCTGCATTAGAGGCAGCGATATATTCAGCCTCCGTGGAGGAGAGTGCTGTGCAACTCTGCTTCCTCGATGACCATGCCAATATATTATTTCCTAATTTGAACAAGTTTCCAGTGGTTGATTTCCTGTCTATTCTGTCGTTTCCCCAATCGGCATCGCTGTATGCCGTTAGGATTGGAGGTTTTGTTTTATCTATGACGAATTTAAGATCTTTGGTAGTAAGCAGATATCTAATTAATTTCTCGATAGCTTGCCAATCGACTTCCCTTGGGGATTCATTCCTTCTTCCCAGGATGTTAACGACTGATGCTATGTCGGGTCTAGTTAAAGTTGCAATGTATAGAAGCCCTCCTATAGCCTGTCTAAATTTTACGTTATCTCCCATTAGTTTCCCGTTTGGATCTAGATTAAAGTAGTTAGTATTCATGGGTGTATACGTAGGCTTACCATTTAACAAATTGAATTTTTCTGCGATTTGTATTATTTTGTGTTCCTGGTCTAACTCTAGATTACCGTTTGCTTTTTCCTTTATGTTTATGCCTAAATATTGTGTGACTTGACCCAAATTTTTGATTTCGTATTGCTTTGATAATTCAGTGTATATTTCGTGTGTGTCTGTTTTGTCTCCTGCGACTAAGATGTCATCAACATACACTATTATGTATGCGATTTTTCCATCTTGGACTCTTTTGTACAGACATTTGTCTGACGCGCATTCAACGAAATTTAGTTCTTTTAGAGATTTACTTATTTTTTGGTTCCATGCCCTAGCTGCCTGCTTAAGGCCGTAAATCGCTTTGTTTAAACTACAGACTTTATCTTCTTCCCCTTTTGTTATGTATCCCTCTGGCTGATGCATATAGACCTCCTCTTCTAAATCGCCATGTAAGAAAGCAGTTTTGACATCTAGGTGAGTTATTTTAAGATCTTTGTACACCGCTGCGTTTAAGAATGCTCGTAGGGTGGTATGCGCTACAACGGGTGCGTAGGTCTCGTCGAAATCGCTTCCATATTTTTGAGCATATCCCTTAGCGACCAATCTGGCTTTATATCGCTCTATAGACCCGTTCGCTCCCCTTTTTGCCTTAAACGTCCACCTACAACCTATGACGCGTTTTCCCGGGATAGGTTTTATTAATCTCCAAGTATTATTTTGCTTCAGAGAATCTATTTCCTCACTAGTGGCTTTTAGCCATTTATCTTTAGTTTCTGCGTCATTGATATTTTGTAGGTCTGTCCATGACTTTGGCTCCTGAATGTGACACAGGTTTGCGCTTATTCCATAACGGTTAGGTGGTACACCACGATTTTGTCTCTGCGATCTTCTCGGCTCAAGGGATGTGTCGGTCGGGGTGTTATTCTGATCATCGTCGCGCTCTTCTAGATCAATTTCAATATTATCTGCGGGAGTTTGTTCGATGTTTTGATTTTCTTTGGCGGGTATAATTTCCTCATCTTTTATACCTTTTTCGAAGAATTTTACGGTTCTAGATATTATAATTTTATTTTCACCCGTATATATCCTATAGCCCTTGCTTCTGAAATCATATCCCAACATTATTCCCTCGATGGCTTTCTCATCTAATTTATTTCTTTTAGGTTTGTCGACATAGGCAAATGCCTTACATCCGAATGTTTTGATGTTCGAGAGATCGGGTTTTCTTTTATGCCAAAGTTCATAGGGTGTCATGTTATTTTTGTTGGCCTTTGTTGGTAGACGGTTGATGAGGTAGGTGGCGGACATGACAGCTTCCCCCCAGAATTGCTTAGGTAACTTGGCGTCCGACAACATGGTTCTAGCCATTTCCACTATCGTTCTATTCTTTCTTTCTGAAACACCGTTCTGTGGGCTAGAATAGGGAACACTCAATTGACGCTCTATCCCGTTTTCTATCAGGCAGTTTTCAAATTCGTCACTGATATACTCTTTTGCGTTATCGGACCTGATTGCCTTTATCAACTTGCCAAATTTATTTTTTGTTAGCGCTATGTATTCTTTCAGTTTGATAACGGCTTCCGATTTATGCGCGATTAAGTATGTTATTGTGTACCTGCTATAATCATCCGTGAATGTTATAAAGTACCTTTTCCCTCCTATCGTTTCAGTATTCATGGGGCCACATATATCGGAATGTGCGAGGGTACCGATGTCTTTGCTTCTGTTTGTGGCTACTTTAGGGTAGGGCAGAGCGGAAAGTTTCCCTTCAATGCACTTGGTGCATCGCGTGTCATGTTTACATTTGTTAATTGTTATCCCATTGGCTAATTCATGATTAACAAGGTATTTAATATCATCAAAATTTTTGTGTCCGAGTCTTCGGTGCCACAATGAAATACAATTTGTATTGTTACAGAAAGTTTGAGTACTTATAGTATAGCCGTAATCATCTTCAGGGTTTAATACGTAGAGATTATCATTTAATTTAGCTGTCAAGATTATATTATCATCTTTGACAAATAAACATGCATTTTTCTCGAAAATTACCTTTATATTATTTTCAGTGGCTTTCTTAACTGACAATAAATTGCCCTTTAGTTCTGGACAGTACAAGACGTTTCTTAGTGTAATGTAGTGGTTTTTGTCTGTTTTTATTTTTACGTCGCCCATACCTTCCGAATTAAGCCTTTTTCCATTAGCGATTGTTATATTCCCAAAATTCCCGGCTGTGAATGTAGCAAAATTTGTTTTTGCTGATGCAACGTGCCTGGTGCAACCCGAGTCAATGATATATGTGTTTGGATCTGTTGTTTGTGTTTGGTTAATTTTTACTGACTCAATTTCAAAATTGTTTTCCACTGGGAAGAGAGGAATGATCGATTGGTTGACCTCATCCTCTATATTTGATTTGCTGTTAAAGCAAAAATTCGAGGAGTCTGTTTTACTACCATTGTGCTGATTTTTGGGGTTTACCGAATTGGCTTTAAAGTTGGCATGGTTGTTAAATTTATTACTGTTATAATTTTCACTTCTTTGGTAATGGTTTTTCTGTTTGTTTTTTAATTTGTAACACTCTGAACGAGCGTGCCCATCTCGTTGACAGTAGCTGCAATACTTTTTGCTACCTTTATTTACAATTTTATATGCTGTGTCCCTTGGTCGTGTGCTGGTGTTTTTGTATTCGGTTCGATGAGAGTACTCGTCGATGAGTTTGTTCTTCACAAACTCGAGGTCTAGATCCTTTTCGTCTCTAGCCTCCATGCTCGTTATAAGAGGAGCATATGACTGAGGCAAGCTGCAAAGCATAAGAGCCACGATGTGCGAATCATTTATGAGCTCTCCAATGGCAGCGAGTTTGTCGCGGATAGTTAAAATATTGTTGATATGTAGATTTAAGTCTCCGCCCTCATTGAGCCTTTGCGAATATAGTTTCCTCAAAAGGAATAATTTGGATGATAAATTCGCCCTTTGGTGAACACTTTTTAATCTTTCCCAAATTTCTTTGGGAGATGTCAAATGTCTAATATGCACGATTTGTGTGTTTTCAATGCACAAACAAATTATGGCTTTCGCCTTAGCCGCGTTTTTAGTATATGTATCATCGGGTGTGGCAGGTGGAGATTCTGTTATATATTTAAATAAATCGTCTTTAATTAACAGATTTTCTAATTTGAAACACCAATGATTGTAATTATTATCATTTAGTTTCTCCACTGCCGTAATTTCTTTTGTGGCTGACATAGCGTGTTATTCAAGTTTTATAAATTCTTTGATAACAAATATATTTACTATAAGAAGTTTGTGACTTTCTTAAAATAATTTCTTAGAATATATTCATAAATATAAATAAAATGATCAGTTATTCACAATAATCAATCAATATTCGTTCACAATAATACTCTTTTTGCGATATTATATATATCGTTATTTATTCATGCACATTTATTTTTATTTTCATGTATAAAGTTCAATATTTCATATCTCATATGTGCATCTTGTTCATCATTTTATCACAATCAGATAAACAAATTTTTATTACTGGGTTTTTTTTTTTTATTTATTTTTTTTTTTTATTTACTTTCCCCTTCAATTCATCTCTCATAATCTATTAAAATATCTAGAAGGGGTGAGTTCGCGATCAGCGTGTAGCTAAAGACCCAGTATAAATATAAATAGTTATACCAAAAGTTTTTTCATTAATAATGAAAGATAGAAATTTATTTTCTTACCTTTCTGGTAAAGCAGACATATGCTGGTTTGCTGCATGTGAAAACAAACTATGTATTTTATTTATTTATTGGATGTGAAAAAATATCTTCTTAGAATGATGGGAATGCGCTGGTACAGAAAAACTATTTAATGCACGACGAAATCAGGTTACATTGGACGAACACATACACACTAAAAAATAAGGAATAAAATAAAAGAGTTAAGTATGGGTACTATAGAAGTAATAACACTAAAATCCAGTAGGAGATGAAAATCTTCCATTGGACTGAGAGTTAACGCACTAAAAAAACCGTGCGTCTTGGCCTCACGAGATCGGGCCTAGAAGTGTAGAAGTAATAGGGGCCCACAAGAGTTAAAACAGAGTAAAAGAAAACTTGAAACAATACAGTCTGCTTAATAAGCAAAAAGGTTCTATTTAAAATCAGTTTATCAGGAAATGTCTGTGGTGCTGCGATCTATTGACGCCTTTTCGAAACACAAGTCTTTTACACAATCCTTCTTTAGTTTGTGACCTTAGGCTACGATGACTCACGGAAGTGTCGCCATCTTGGAACATATTTCACAACTAAAAGAGACGCGTTGCACGTATCACGAAGAAATCGTCATTTCACAAGCGGAGTGATGTTTGACATAAAATTACTTACACTGTTACGTTTTCCAACACTTAGTAAAATAATCATATTGGCAAGAAATAGTACATTAATAGAAGAAACATATGCTGGTATTCACCATCTTCCTCAAACTATTAGAAAACCTCGGTGAAACGCTCAAATGGTATTCATCGTTAATCTATTTGAGCTTCAACCGCGATCAGGTCCAGTCCAATCAGGTTAATGACGATCTTCATTTGAGCGTTCGACCGAGGTTTTCAGGGTTGAGGTAGATGGTGAATACGAGCATTAGCATTCTGTAGCATTTCAACAATCGAGTACCGAACTTCAATTCGGATACAGCCCCTAAAATAGGCTCGTTTAAAAATAATTAATTTCTCTGAAACTAATCATATACGGGTTTCGTGAAAATTTGTATTTAGGCTAATTGAAGGGTGTTATTGTTATTTATGATGTCAAAAATGGGCATTGCTATAAAAAAAACCAAAGATTGGGTTTGTTTTTATATGTAGGTGCCCCCATAAGCAAATTATATATCTATCATTTAAAAGTAGACATTATTTCCTATCATTTGGTACCAATAACTTTCTTCTACGATAATTTGTTGCAGAGTTAGTAGGGGGGGGGGGGGGACTTTTTTTTACACGTTTGTACATTTGGAAATATACATCAGAAAACTTGTTTTTCGCGCTTCGGTACGGGTCAGATGCAAAATAATGCTCAACAAGAAAGACATGGCATGCGCGTTCTAAAATCATGGCCGCCTTCAACAACTTCAACACGCTACATCACTATGTGTCCTAGGTCCAGTGTCACAAAAATTGGGACAGCGATTTCCAAATCGGGACATAAATGTACAGTAAGCCCCATGAAAATGAAACCTGTCTAAACGTTATCATTTCATTATCCCTTCGATAGGAATGTGACGAAGAAAGGTTCTTTAAAACGGAATTTTTCTTTTGTCCTCTGCGATTCCGTAATAAAATGTTATATTATACTAAATAAACGCAATAATCCTATAAACTAAAACCTGTGAAAGATAAATCGCTAGAGACTGAAAACAAATTCCAATTTAGCAGGCATAATTGTACAGTATTTCTATCATAGGGACAATAGAATTTTTACTTTTTAAATAGAATTCCGTTATGAACAAGTTCCGTTTACGCAGAGTTTACTGAACAAAATACAGTAAAATTTGTAAAAATAGGATCGTTAAATATCGCAAAAAATTCTGTTGTAGACTGGTTTCTGTCTAAGCAGGTAGATTTTAAGATATTGCTTCGGAATGGTCTGTAAAAAAATTTCCGTTATAGACAGGTTACATATTCACAAATTTTACTTTAATGAGTTTCAGTCGATGTATTCTAACGAAAGCATGGTGGAAATTTAAAAGAGAATTGTGCATCTTGAAAAATCGGGACTTTTGGTGTCCCGTTCCGTGTTTACGCGGGACACGTCTTGGAGTTACTGAAAATCGGGACACCTGGCAACACTATACACTAGAACTCGAGACAAGAAGGACGACACCCATCAGACATATATATCTTGGTCCAGTGTTATCCACCAACCGGTTGAATTTTTTTTTATTATTATTTTGTGGACGTACACATAATGCACGTTTAAATTCAGGGTTGCATTTTAAATAAAAGAGAAAAGTGGCCACTTAAACTGATGGCATTGAGCTCACAGGCTATTTACACTAATTGTATATTATACTCTTATTTCAAAGAATAATGCCCTCGAAAAATAAATTAAGGGGGGATTAGCACCCCCCTCGTTTCCCCTTTTTATTCTTAACCAATGAGCCTCCAAATGTCATCAGGGAAGCGCCTTGTCGAAATAAACCGGTATACCAAATTTGAAGCAAATTGGATAGAAAAACACATGTATCTAAATTAAGGTGTATTAGCCCTCCCCCCCCCCCCCCGGTCTCCTTTAGAATTAAACAATGAACCTTCAAATCTAATCAGGGAAGCGCCTTATCAGAATTGATCGGTATACCAAATTTGAGGAAAATCTGAGAATTCTGCATGAAAAACCCATTTATCTAAGTTAAGGGGGGATTAGCCCCCGTTCCCCCCTTTATACTTAACCAATGAATCCCCAAAACTAATAAGGGGAGTGCCATGTCAGAATGAACCTAGAAAATTTTTTTGAAGCAAATCGGATGTTTCTATCAAGAGTTATCGCTTTACGTAGGTACATACTTACATACAGAACCGGCGGGAACATTACCTCGCAGGCTTTGATAGCCTGTGAGCTAAAAACTCATCCTGCATAGGATAATTTCAATTTTTGTTTTATTTTTTTCTTTTTGAATTATTTAACCTCTAAATAAGACCGTTGCAGATTTAATGTCATTTGTTTTATTTATTAAAGGTGCATATATTGAGACAGACTTAAACATATTTAATACAATAACCCAACAGGAGTGAAAAATTAGCCGGGGCCAGGACTGGAACCTTAGTGAGAAGTTACCGAGCCAGTACGTCTGCCAGTGTAGCTTAGTGGTTAAAGCAACAGCACAGTACGCTGTGTACCCAGGTTCGAGTCCTGACCCCGGCTAATCTTTCATTCCTGTTGGGTTATTCTATTAATTGTGTTCAAATCTGTCATAATATATGTTCCTTTAATAAGAAAAGGAATGCAGACGTTAATTTATGTGTGCTTTAATATATATTGTGGATCAATGGAATATTAATTTATTCATCGTATTTTTCCCGTCATCCTTTGTTGTCTGATAGCCGGCCGGTGGCGTTCCCCAGCGTGGATTATTAATGAGAAATTACCGAGTTGTTTTATTTATTAAAGGTGCACATATTAAGACAGACTTGAACACAATTAATACAATAACCCAACAGGAGTGAAAAGTTAGCCGGGGCCAGGGCTCGAACCTTAGTGAGAAATTACCGAGCTAGGACGTCGGCCAGGGTAGCTCAGTGGTTAAAGCAACAGCACGGTAAGCTGTGTACCCAGGTTCGAATCCTCTCCCCGGCTAATTTGTCACTCCTGTTGGGTTATTGCATTAATTATGTCCAATTCTGTCTTAATATATGTACCTTTAATGAAAAAAGGATTGAGGATTCGAACCTGGGTACACAGCGTACCGTGCTGTTGCTTTAACCACTAAGCTACCCTGGCCGACGCATTAGCGGTAATTCAGACGTTAATTTTATGCATGCTTTAATTGATTTATTCAGTTGATGTAATACCGCACACCACAGCGTGCATTGGGAATTTATTTAATTACAAATTTTACTGCTGTTTTAACTTGAGTTTTAAGAATGTTAAGGAAAAAAAAAATGTCAAATCGGTTACAGGACAAATGTAATTTTATAGGAATATTTTTTTCCCATTAAAATTCATTTCAATGTATTTTAATGGGAAGATGTTTAGACCAAATGTTGCTCTGCTGTAAATATAAAATGCCAAAATTGCTCTAAGTATAATTAAAAATATTTTATCTTTTTAATTTTATCAGGTTTGTACCCATAAAGTTGTTCATTATAATGAACTAACTTCATTTAATTTACGGTAAAAAAATATGACTTTTTATAGCACGTTTATACATTAAGTATTTTCATATAAGACTTGGTTTTTTAATGTCAAATCCGTTACTTTATATGAAGTACTTTCTTCCTCGTTTAAAATTCATTTCAACATATTTTAGACCAAAGATTGTCCTGGGGACGCTATAAAATGTAAAAATTGCTCTAAATATAGTTTAAAATATTTTATATTTTTAATTTTAGCAGGTTTGTACCCATAAAGTTTTTCATTATAGTGAACTAATTTCATTTACTGCAAAAAAGTATAACGTTTCTATAGCAAATTTATACATTAAGTATTTTCATATAAGACTTGATTTTTTAACGTCAAATCCGTTATTGCAAAATGAAATACAGTAAAGCACCGATTATCCGCGGTGCAATTTATCCGCGAAGCATTTTTTTTTTTTTTTTTTTTTTTTTTTTTAAATTTAAGTCAACAGCAAGGAAAATACAATAAGCCCTACTATTAAATATAAACAGAAAAATCAATGTATTCGAAAGTCATAGAAGACTATTTCTAGATTCGGTTGCCATGTTTGGAATATCAGATATAAAGTCTTGATGTCCTTTCTTGATTTTATTAACCAAACCTAAGCACAGTAATTAAAATATTTTACAATTAAATAACACTATTATGATAAATTCCAGGCGAGCATATCAAGAATAACTTCATTTTTGAGATAAAAATTATTGCATACTAAAAGAAAAATAATAGTTTACAATTTAAAATAAAGAAAATGTGTTTCCAAAACAAGAAGCAAAAACAAGTGACTGACTTTTTAAAAAAGATGTAACTCACCTCTTTTTGTACATTATGTACGTCATTGTTTCTTGTTTACTGTTCTTTATTTTAGTGATTTAGACGTAAAGCAAAGGTTTCTGACATATTGTGCATATATATGTATTTAAACGTTTTATTATGTTTTTTGTACACTAAAACATAGTTTTTATGTTGAATTTTCTTTCTTTTTTCGTATTTGCACTCCATTTTCAGTCTTTTTCGGGTTATATCCGCGGTGCCCTTGTCACCCAATCCCGCGGATAATCGGGGCTGTACTGTACTTTCTTCCTCGTTTAAAATTCATTTCAACACATTTTAGACCAAAGATTGTCCTGGGTTTAAAAATATAAAATGTGAAAATTGCTCTAAATATAGTTTAATTTTTATTTTTATTTTATAAGGTTTGTACCCATAAAGTGATTCACTATAATGAACTAACTTCATTTTCTGCAAAAAAATATAACGTTTCTATAGCAAGTTAAGCCTTATTTTCATATAAGACTTGATTTTTTAATGTCAAATCCGTTGTTTTATATGAAGTACTTTCGTCCTCGTTTAAAATTCATTTCAGCATATTTTAGACCAAAGATTGTCCTAGGGATACAATAAAATGTGAAAATTGCTCTAAATATAGTTTAAAATATTTTATATTTTTAATTTTATCAGGTTTGTACCCAAAAAGTTGCTCATTATAATGAACTAACTTCATTTACTCCAAAAAATTATAACGTTTCTATAGCAAGTTTATACATTAAGTATTTTCATATAAGACTTGATTTTTTGATGTGAAATCCGTTATTTTAAAATGAAATACTTTCTCCTTCGTTAAAATTCATTTCAACATATTTTAGACCAAAGATTGTCAATTGCTCTAAATATAGTTTAAAATATTTTTTATTTTATTTTATCCGGTTTGTACCCATAAAGTGGTTCATTATAATGAACTAATTTCATTTTCTGCAAAAAATTATAACGTTTCTATAGCAAGTTTGTACATTAAGTATTTTCATATAAGACTTGATTTTTTAATGTCAAAGCCATTATTTTATATGAAGTACTTTCTTCCTCGTTTAAAATTCATTTCATCATATTTGAGATCAAAGATTTTCCTGGGGATGCTATAAAATGTGAAAATTGATCGAAATATAATTAAAAATATTTTATCAGTTTTGTACCCGTAAAAGTGTTCATTATTGTGCACGGACTGAATATTTTTTTTAATGCTAATGTTTTTTATATTAAGTTTATATCAAGGATTTTCATATAAGACATTATTTTTGAAGCATTCTGTTCAGAATATACTTTTAAAATAATTAATAGGCAATGGGCATGAGAAGTGGTAACGGATTTGAGATTATATAATGTTTTCCAATTTTAGGCAGTTTATTTTCATGCATTATTCAACATTTCAAACATTATTTCAGTGTTACTTAAACTATATTTTACGTGATAAAAAACCAAAAACAAAGTTACTATAATACTTTTACAAGCTGATAAACATTATCATTTCTTTAGATACAAATATCCAGACTGATTGAAAATCATCAACTTAAAATCTGTTTCTTGTATGCATTAAAAGAGTAATGTTTTAGTGATATTTTAACCCTTAGTTTTAAAATGTTTATGAATTTCGTTTGTCTGTATGCCGTCTATTTGTCTTTCTTCCCTGTGGTATGTTTTTTTGTCTGCACTCTGTCCATGCTATAACTCTCATATAGAAACTCGGATCGCTATGTAATTTATATATGTTATTGATGTTTTTATGGCATGGTGTTAGTTAAAAATGAAGTATGTATAGCATTTATAGTTCGTTTACAGTGTCACTCAAATGATTTCTGTTACATTACGTTCTATGGGGGGGAAATCGTCTGCGGTGTATTTTAACGATGTTTCACAATTGCAAACATAATGAAATTTATATGAATTTCCGAGGCACACATAAATGTGCTTTGTATATGATAGCGAGTGTAAAACATTTATCATTAATTTACAGGGTCACATAAAAGAACTGAGTTACTTAATGATGTACAGGGAAAAACTGTTTGCGGCGTCTATTTTAATGAAATTACACTCTTTTAAACATAATGAAATTGATGTGCATTACTGATTTTCACTACAAGATGATTTCTGTAGACTATAATTTGCATAGCATTTATCGTTTATTTACAGGGACACGCAAAAGATTTCGGTACAGTAGTAACTATTAGCGATTAAATAGCGACGTTTTGTCAAACAGTTCCGGAAGTGTTGGGAAGTATTTCATACTGTCGTGTTCTCTTTTGTAAAGATACTGTTTAAAATTTTCTATTGCCTTTACGAAATTTTATTCCATATGTGCCATATCTCTTCCGAACAGTCAGTATTGGAAACTCACATATATAATATCAATTAGTTTTATTTCTTCAGAGAAAAAAAAACGTACCATATTACGTACCATAAGAGCATATTTCAACCACATTTATACCAGTTTAAAAAAACTCCCAGAAAAATACTTATAACTCTTCTTTTCTGTTATTCTTCTCTTCAATGAATGTTGTTATTTGACACAATTCTTATTTTTATAATTTTCTAAAAATAGTGTTTTTTATCTTTTTAAAATTGTATTTTCGACTTGGGTCTAGCAAGCCAAGCAATCATCTGTTATTAAAGGAAACGTAACTTTTTTTTTTTTTCATATTGTCTGAAGGAGTTGAAATTATTCATTCTGGAAAACCTTAAATGTAGATAAGGAATTTAAGATGAGAGGAAAAAAAAAATCATTTTTCAGCAAGCAGTGTAGATTCTTCACTTATTCGTCAGAATCTTTTAAAACGAAGAAGAAAAAAAAATATATATTCATAAAAAGCATTTTTAGTAGAAGCTTTAACTCTAGAAATACATTAAGAGGGGGATAAGAAGTTTGTACAAAACATTTTAAGTATCACGTGCTCCTTGTTCTTGCAGTAAAGTGATCCACTATACAAAGTAAAAGTGCCAGCTAAATTTCTCTTACGAGATAGTAGTCGTTTGAATTTATATTTTTGTTTCTTCCTTTTCTCTAACTCATTTTCACTGCTGCTTTTGTCATTGAGCTTCTTTCTTTCCCTTAAACTTTCCCCCTTTTTTAAAAACTTTTTTTATATTTATGACCTCAGCTCATAGAAGAAAGGGGGACGCGGGGGAGCTTAATGAGTTTAAACCCCCCTTGAACTGAGAATCCGAAAGATGATTCCTCTAGAGCACAAAAGGTGTGATGGCGACTTCATCGTCTTTCTATAGAATGGCTGCACACTTTTTTGTTATGACTTTCGGGAAAATGGAGCGTGCACTACAGAGTTTTCTTTAAGATTCATCTCAGTTTTTCACTCTATTTTTCATACTTTTTAACTACTTTCCTATTTTATGAAGATATAGTGGCGCATAGTGATACCGTATTTAACGCAAATTGCTTTCAGAAGGGTGGATGAGGGAAATTTACATTATTAAAAAACATTAAAGAAAAAAACAAATCGATGTGCCTGCTATTTTTTTATAGTGAGAATAGATTATTATTTTACAACATTTTTATCATTTTTGTTATGTCACAAATGATGATTTGAAAATGCGCTTTTCTAATCAATGCACTCTTTATTCGATTTAATTAAATCTTTCTTTGAGATTCATCTCACTTTTCACTCTATTTTTCTCACTAGACAATATAGTGACGCATAGTGATTCGGCATTTAGCTTAAATTCCTTTCTCAAGGGTAGATGAAGGAAATTTACATTATTAAAACTTAAAAAATTAATTGATGTGTCTACTGTTACTTATAGTGAGAATAGACTTATTTTACAACATACAGTAAACTCTGTCTAAGGCGGAATCGATACGAACCAAGAAAATTTTCCGCAGTAGACAAAATTCCGCCTTAGACAAATTTTACTCTATGTCTATGCCTTGAACGTCTTTCCGACTTAAACAGATTTCCGTTTTACACAGAGTCTGCCTTAGAGAGCGTTTACCGTACTTATAATTTTTATTATGTCACAAATGATCATTTGAAAGTGCACTTTTCTAGTCAATGTACTCTTTACTTGATTTAACTACCTCTTTCTTTGAGATTCATCTCAGATTTCACTCTATTTTTCATACTTTTTAACTACTTTCCTATTTTATGAAGATAGAGTGGCACATAGTGATTCGGTATTTAACGCAAATTGCTTTAAGTGTGGATGAGGGAAATTTACATTATTCAAAAACATAAAAAACAAATCGATGTGCCTGCTATTTTTTATAGTGAGAATAGAAATTATTTTACAACATTCTTATCATTTTATTTATGTCACAAATGATGATTTGAAAGTGCGCTTTTCTAGGCAATGTGCTCTTTATTTTATCTAATTACATCTTCCTTTGAGATTCATCTCAGTTTTCACTCCATTTTTCACACTTTATAACTACTTTCCTTATATTTAGAAGATATAGTGGAGCATAGTGATTCGGGATTTGATCAAAATTGCTTTCACAAGGGTAGATGAGGGAAATTTACGTTATTAAAACGTAAAAAATTAAGTAGTGTGTCTGCTATTTTTTGTAGTGAGAATAGAAATTCTTTTACAACATTCTTATCATTTTTTATTAATACACAAATGATGATTTGAAAGCGCGCTTTTCTAGTCAATGTACATTTCATTTGCTTTAATTATATCTTTCTTTGAGGTTCATCTCAGTTTTCACTGTATTTTTCATACTTTTTAACTACTTTCCTATTTTATGAAGATAGTTGGCGCATAGTGATTCGGTATTTAACGCAAATTGCTTTCAGAAGGGTGGACGATTGAAATTTACATTATTAAAAACCACAAAAAACAAACCGATGTGCCTGTTATTTTTTAAAGTGAGAATAGAAATTTTTTTACAACATTTTTATTATGTCACAAAGTGCGCTTTTCTTGTCAATGATTATTTGATAATTATTTGATTTAATTACATCTTTCTTTGAGATTCATCTCACTCTATTTTCTACACATTATAACTACTTTCCTGCATTTAGAAGATATAGTTTCGTATAGTGATTGAGTATTTAACACAAATTGCTTTCATAAGGGTAGATGAGGGAAATTTACATTATTAAAACATAAAAAACTAATCGATGTGCCTGCTATTTTTTATAGTGATAATATAAATTATTTCACAACATTCTTATCATTTTTATTATGTCACAAATGATGATTTGAAAGTGTACTTTTCTAGCCAATGTACTCGTTATTTGATTTAATAGCACCTTTCATTGAGATATTTTCCACACTAGAAAATATAGTGGCACATAGTGATTCGGCATTTAGCTTAAATTCCTTTCCCAAGTTGATGAAGGAAATTTATATTATTAAAACATAAACAAATAATTGATACGCGAACGTCTATTCGTTAGTGTTGTGACAGAGCAATTTTTTTTTTTTTTTATAAATAATTCAAATTATTTTCATACAGAATATAATTAAGATAAAAACTGAAACAATTAAATACCATTGTGTTCCACTCATGTAACATATATCTAATTTGTAACGAAATGCATTTTATGTATCGTATTTTAAGGCTTGTCCACTGTAAAAAACTAGACTGCCAGTACTATTTCCGTATTTTAACATAACTTTTTCCCCGTAAATTACAGAAAAATTTCCGTTAAATTCCAAAAAAAACGGAAACTTTTCTGTAAATTACCGGGAAAAAGTTCCGTTTAAATACGGAAATAGTACTGGCGTCTAGTTTGCCATTAGTATTTCCGTATTTTAGTCCGTTTTTTTTACAGTGATCTATATATTAAATCAAAATTTTGTTACTCTTGTGACATTTTGTGTACTCTTTCACAAGAGAAACAAAATTTTGATTATACACAAGCAAAATACATTTTGTTACAAATTAGATATATTTTATGTGAGTGGAGCGCGGTGGTACTTAACTGGTTATAACAGTGTTTATCTTAATTATATTTTGTAATAAAATAATTGGAAGTATTTATGAAAATTTTCTCGAATAGTCACAAGAGTAACAGTGGACGTTCCCATGTGTCTACTGTTACTTATAATGAGAATAGAATTATTTTACAACATACTTATAATTTTTATTATGTCACAAATGATGATTTGAGATTCATATATCAGTTTTCAGTGTATTTTTCTCAATTTAAAACAACTTTTTTATATAAAAAAGATAGAGTGGCGCACAGTGATTCCGTATTTAACACAAATTGCTTTCAGAAGGGTGGATGATGAAAATTCACATTATTAAAACATAAAAAATTAATTGATGTGTCTGCTATTAATTATGGTGAAAATAGAATTATTTTACAACATTTTTATCATTTTTATTATGTCACAAATGATGATTTGAAAGTGCGTTTTTCTAGTCAATGTACTCTTTTTTTTTATTTTACATCTTTCTTGGAGATTCATCTCACTTTTCACTCTGTTTTTCACACTAGAAAATATAGTGGCGCATTGTAATTTTGCATTTAACACAAATTGCTTCCACAAGTTTAGATGAAGGAAATTTATATTATTAAAGCATAAAAAAATTATTGATGTGTCTGCTACTTTTTATAGTGAGAATTGAAGTTATTTTACAACATTCTTCTCATTTTTATTTGTCTCAAATGATGATTTGAAAGTGTTATTTTCTATTCAATGTACTCTCTATTTCATTTAATTAAGTCTTTCTTTGATAATCATTTCAGTTTTTCCTGTATTTTTCACGCATTTTAACTATACTTTCTTACATAACGAAGATGGAGCTATAAAGTTCGATAGTTATTAATTATTCACCGCAAAATTCTTTCAGAAGGGTAGAATTTACATTATTAAAACATAAAAACTTATCGATGTGCTCGCTAGTTTATTTAGTGATAATAGAAATTACTATGATTTTTGTTATGTCACAAATTATGATTTGAAAGTGGAAGTTTCTCTGGAGAAAGTGCTATTTAGTTGACTAAATTACAACTTTCTTTAAGATTCATCTCAGTTTTCCCTCTATTTTTCATACTTTTTAACTAATTTCCTATAGTATCTCGGTATTTAACATAAAATTGTTTCAGAATTGTTTATGAAAGGAAATCATATTAATAAAACATAAAAAATAATCGATGTGCCTGATAGTTTTTATAGTGAAAATAGAAATTACCTAAAATCACGCTTGTTTTTTTTTTTGTTGTTGTTTGTTTTTTGTTTTTTGTTTTTTTTTTTTTTCAATGCCACAAATGATAATTTGAAAGTGATCTTCCATGTATTCACTGCTCTTTAGTTGAATAAATTGCAAATTTCTTTAATATTCTTCTCAGTTTTGACTCTAATTTTCATGACTTTTTAAATATTTTCTTATATCACGTAGTTTTTATATTACGATTTTCTTTTATTTACAAAGAAAATGGTAGTGGTGCATGTTGATTTTGTGCAAAAGTCTTCCAGAAGATTAGAAGATTGAAATTTACATTAATAAAACATAAATAAAATAATCGATGTGCCTGATAGTTTTTATAGTGATAATAGAAATGACCTAAAATCACACTTGTAATTTTTTGTATGTCACAAATGATGATTTGAAAGTGATCTTTCCTGTATTCAGTGCTCTTTAGTTGAATAAATTACAACTTTCTTTAATATTCTTCTCAGTTTTGACTCTAATTTTCATGACTTTTTAAATATTTTCTTATATCACGTATTTTTTAACACTTTCCAACAAAAGCTGAAAAGTGTTTATGCATTCGGTTTGTCTGTCCGTCTGTCCGTATGGCCGTCTGGCCGTCTTTCCACGCTCTAACTCCCGTAAATATACTCGGATTCTTATGCAATTGATAATCCATATTTAGGGTCACCTAACCCTGTTTGGTATTGCATATGAAGTATGTGGGATTAATATTTCATTTACAGGGCTACCCAAAAGAATTACATTACATTATGGTATAGGGGGAAAAATCGTTTGCAGAGTATTTTAATGACATGACGCTATTTCAAATGTATTGAAACTGATATAAATCACTGAATTTCACTACAAGATGTTTACGACAGAATAGAGTATTATCATTTGTTGTTCATTTATAGGAACCCGCAAAAGAAAACGTTTACAATACTATCTTTGAGTAACAATGGCTGAAGTGCGCTTTCAATTTCGGCTTGCGCTTTTAAATTTAACTGCTTTAATCATACACAGTTCTGCTCAAAGTATTCGGATAATTTTCCGATTGTAGATAGTAAGAATATAAATTATTTTACAACAGTTTCAAGATTTTTATTATGTCTGTAATGATGATTAGAAACATACTACAGTAAAACCTCCCTAAAGCGACCAAGTACCGTTCCAATACAAATTGGTCACTCCGAGAGGTGGTCTCTTAATGGAGGTCATGTTTAAATCTAGATTTTAATTGTTGAAAAATGATAACAATGTTACTAAAATTTATTTTTCACATTAGGAAAAAATATAAAAATTTAAGTATCAAAATAAAAGTTAATTACATGAGTTAATTACTGCAGAATTAAAAAAAATGAATAGATTGAGCTTTGCTTTAATTTTGCAGTTTTATATTTTATAACTTTTATTTCCAAGTCCTTTCGAAGTTCAGTAAATAAATGCAATTTTTTTTTGGACGGGAACAAATAATGACGATTTCATTACTTTATCTATTTCTTTGAGAGTTTTCCGACAGAATAGGGCAGAGGAGTTTATTGACCGCCATTTTTAATTTGCAATCAGAGTTAAATGCATTGCCTAAAATGGCACAAAGGGGTTTAAACACTTAAAAGTTATCGGGATAAAAATTCTAAACTTAGTTTAGAAATTTGATGAATAATGCACTCTCCGGAATTATTTTTTTAATAAAACCTTCTTCAAGCGATCAGGAAAAAACGAAATTTGTTTCATTTTCTTCAAAGAAATCGGTCGCTCACGGAGGGAGTTCAACTGGAATGGTCTCTGAATGGAGGTAAAATTAGTATTGAGCCTATGGGAATAAATTTCGTTCCATGATAAAATGGTTGTTCAGGGAGGTGGTCGCCTAATGGAGTTGGTCGCACAGGGAGGTTTCACTGTATTCGACTTCCTTGGATTATATACTATTTCATTGACAACGAATATGATTTTATTTTTCAAATGATTTTTCAGACTTTTTACTCTTTTCTATGCAGATATAGTGGAACACTCTGATTTTGTATTTAAACAAAAGCTCTTTCAGAAGATCAGATGAATGAAATTTATCTTGTTAAATCGTAAAAAGAAATTAATTGATGTGACTGCCATTTCTTTCAGGGTGAGATTAGAAATTATTTTACAACATTCTCATAATTTTCATTATGTCACTAATAATGATTTGAAAATACTTTTAGACTTTCTGGATTATGTACTCGTTACTGATTTAACGAGTTTATCTGATCTTAACGAATCACTAGCTTTCAACATAATGAGTTTGTTTTAACCAGTGACTCGTTAACATTTTAACGAATTATTGGAACAACCCGTTAAGATCGACATTTTCTAAAATAATGAATTTTACTTTTCCACTCTTTGTAATAATTTTGTTAGACAGTTATTTCAATGGTAATGGCTTTTTTGATGGTTTTTTGAATTAATGTCACCAATGTTACAACTAAAATTACTTAAATTGTAATAACATGCGTAATATAATTAAATAGATTAAATTTAGAAGATGAGCCTGTGATAAAAATTTTGGAAAGTTATTATTTATTTATTTTTTTTTTTTTTTTTGCTGGAAAAAGATCTATATAGAATGATTGATAATTACCCAGTGTTAAAAATTGAAATTTTATAATATACAAGTTGGTTTATTTTAAATAAAAAATGAAACAATAAACTAAAATTAATATTACTTTCCTTACCTACCCAATCACTTTATTTATTTCTTCAGGAATCACGAAACAATGACATTCATTAATTTTTTTCCCCATTTCTCGAAATTTTAAATTTGTAACATAGGCTGTTTTTTCAGACATTCATCCCATTATTATGACAATAATTTCAAGAAATATATATCGAGCTTATTCCGTTTTTAATGGTAAACTCCTTTATCATTTGAAAAGAAAAAGCTAACTGAAGAAATTCTCAAAATGACATAAAAGAACTTATAAGCCTGAAACAGCTGGAAGCATTATACATTATGCGTAACTGAGTAAAATAACTGGAACGCAATCAACTATTTTTTAAAAACAAATTTTGTAACTAAAAGCCATTTCAGAAAGAAGTAGTTTTTCCCTGAAATGTACGACTGATCGATAATAATTATTATTAATAGTAGTTAGTAATTAAAATGTATGCATTAAACTAGTCAATCGGTTTGCATTTATCAAGGAGCCATCCATGCATGAAAAGTGAGAGGGTAAAAGTCGAAGTTTGAACTGAGCACTTTTATTTTACAGATAGTTTGCTTTAACCCATTATCCGCTGGTGTTGCGTTGACGCAACAGTCAAAATAAATGCATATTTTCAAATTATTTACATACCCACCACTATTTTTCAATTACAAAATTGGCCTTACTTAAAGACACAAAATATTAAGATCAAATAAAGCGAAAATTATCTTTCAGAGTTTGTGGTAGCAAACGACGTTTGGCTAATAAGTTGAAAAACTCATCCTTATAGTTTTGGCGGTTAATGGGTTAACATAATCATTCAGCCGGGAATATTAATTATGCTTTATGATATTTTAAGACTTTTGAATCACTACGCTTTACCTTTTTGATTATTTGTGTAATTTGAATAAAAACGTACGCTTTGATAGAAAACATTGGAGGGGTGTGCAGCACATTCATATGCGACAAATGCATATATGCACAATATCTATACTCGGTTCAGATTGGACGCAGGTATTTCTCAGTATATGTTTCTGCTATGAAATATCTAATATACAGTATACTCTGTCTAAGGCGAAATCAATCGGGACCGAGAAAAGTTTCCGTAGTAGACAATATTCCGCCTTAAACAAATTTAACTCTATGTCTATGGATTCGTAGGGACTTGAAAATCTTTCCGAATTAGATAGATTTCCATCTTACACAGAGTCCGCCTTACAGAGAGTTTACTGTATACTGAAACACTTATGAAGGCAATCGCTACCTCATAGAAGCATGGGATTATTATTCGCTGCAAATTCACAGCACACATTAAGAACACACTTGGAACACTTTGATCCAAAAAAGTGTTCCAATTACCTTAATGTGTACTGAAATATGTTCCGAATATACTCCGCTATAAAGAAGATGTTCCGAAAGGGTACCGAAAGTGTTCTGCTCAGGATATTTGTTAATTCTAAATTTGGGAACATAATTGATAACAGATTAAGAACACATTTTGACACACTTTTAAAATTACGCGTTCCAAAAAGTATTTTAAAAGTGCTCAAGAAAATGTGCTGAAAAAAATGAGTGTTCTCAGAAGTATTCTAAAAACTGTTCCAAAAAATGCGTTTCAAAATGTTCTAAAAAAGGTGACAAAATAAGTTTTCTAAAAAGTGCTCTAAAAAGTATATAAAGATTTGCAGTGAACCCGTTCGGGCTCTAACGTCCTATTAAAAGAACATGTCTCTTCACGGAGAATTATTTTGTCTTACCAATTACTTTTGCTATTAACTCCATGTTGTAATGGTAGTATCCTAATCATAATAATATTATAATCTATACTATTAATGTAGTATTATAAATATGAAAGTATCAAAATGTTTGGCTAAACTCGACGCTAAAACGGTTGATGATATGCTTTGTATTCATTATCATTATATTCATTCATTTTTTTCCAACGTGCAAAATTTTCACTTAAAATAATAAAATTTACATATTTCATTTGTTTGTAATGCACAAAATAAAAATTATAAAGATTGTCCAATCATTGAACCATTTTTAGAAAATGGTTATATAACTGTAATTTATATTTATTCTGATCAATGAGAACGTTTCATAATATGGTCAAGAAGCGTTATAGCCGTTTATCTAAAAAAACTCTTGAATGACTGGAAGGTTTGCTGCAGATTTTTATAATGTAGAGAAAACAAATTATATTATGAATTAAAAAATTTAAAAAAAAGACAGGGAATGGTTAGGAATTGATATATATATATATATATATATATATATATACATGTAACCATTAAATAAACATTACCGACCACCAACAAAAACTGTGAAGTTATGAATAAAATGACATTAACAAATTGACAAAAATACAGTTTTCCAACACACTTAACATAGATTCCAACAACATAGTAAAAAACAGCAGGAATTGAATAACAGAAATGGAATATTGGAGTATATATAGAGAGAGAGAGATAGATAGATGTCGATATAAGAATAATTTTCTTGGAAAACATGATAAAAAATAAACCCATATATGGAAAGGTATTAAATCTACCTTTACACTGTAAAAAAAAAAAAAAAAAAAAAAAAAAGGCAGTAAACTGCCCAGTTACTCTTTCGTTTTTCTAACGATTTTCTAACGTTTAATTAACGGTTGACACTATTATGAAGCCTTCTCATTGGTCAGTATCGATTATAATTACAGTTATGCAACCGTTATCTTTAAAAATCTATTGTAAAAATGATCAAATGGCTGGAAAGTTTTCCTACTCATTTATTACAGTGCATCCTGTTTTCAAATAGAAAATCATCACTTTTAATTAAACACGTGATTAGCATTTATATATTTTTTAAAAAATGTAGAGATAAAAGAAAACTATGGATCTTCTAACAATGTTAAAGCATTTTTTTTTTTCAGTTACAGAAGAAGTAAAAAAAAGCAAAAAAATAGATAAATAAATAAATAAATAAATAAAAATATTATGAAAACAACATATAGACAAATATATGAGTATCCATGATTTAAGAATATAATGCACGTTTTAATTCTTTCAAAAACCAGAAATTATTAACTTAAAAAAATTTTATTACATCCAACTAACAAGGAGAGGGCCAACCTTGTTACTCACAGATTTTGATTATTTTAATATATGTTGTAGGGTAGACACCCCTTAGTGCCAGGTTCAACGGATTTTATCCAATGCCCCTTAGTTCTTGAAAAACCGGGGGGTCTAATATTAGTACACAAGTTAAATACTTACTTCGCAACCAAAATTTTAGGATAGTCGTAGCTCAGTTGGCATGGCGTTTGCCGGCTGATCCGAGGGCCCGGGATCGATGCCTGAATGCGCTACATTTGTTTTTCTCATTTTTTTTGTTTTATAAATATAGTTGTAATTATAATTTAATAATTTCAATTAAAAATTTTAACATCATAGATTAATTATAATGTTAACAAACTTAAATTTATCATTTCTTATTTGTAAACTATTATTTATCATCCATTACAGAGGTTTAAAAAGAAATTGGATCTATTATTGAATAATAAAAATTCCAAAATCGTGACAAATTCTGTTGTGGTGCCATCTAGTTATGATTTTAAAAAAAAAAGGAATATTCAAATAAAATAAAATAAAAAAGGCAAAAAGAAGATATAGGGAAAAGTAAAAAAAATTGAAAGCGCAAGCATACTTATTATAAATTTAAAAATCTTTAATAAGCAAAAAATCGGTTGTAATTTAATTCTGATGCTAATTTTTAATATAATTATGCTTGTTACTTTAAAAACAGAATAATAGTATTTTCTTTAAACATTGTATTTAAATAACGCAAAATTTGGAAATTTATGTAACTTTAACATGGCTGCAAAATATTGATAAGGTTAATTTAAATATTTACAAAACTAATCTAACTTTTTCTAATCAGTTGGATGGTATTAAACACAATGTTTAAAAATTAGATAGGCACAGAAAATAAGTTTAATGGTGAAAGCAAAGTACGAATTTTTTTGGGCAATTTTTTTTAAATCTTTCATCTTTATATTTAACTAAAATTGCCTCTTCAATTAGGGTTTAACTAATCTGTATATTTAAAAATCTCGATTTTACATTCCTATATACAAACTATTTAAATAACGCAAAATTTGGAAATTTATGTAACTTTTACATGGCTGCAAAATATATTGATAACGTTAATTTAAATATTTACAAAACTAATCTAACTTTTTCTAATCAGTTGGCTGGTATTAAACACAATCTTTAAAAATAAGTTTAATGGTGAAAGCAAAGTAGGAATGTTATGAGCATTTTTTTAAAATCTTTCATCTTTATATTTAACTAGAATTGCCTCTTCAATTAGGGTTTAACTAATCTGTATATTTAAAAATCTCGATTTTACATTCCCATATACAGACTATTTAAATAAAATAAACAGGATTTCTACAGCTTTATCATAAACGATATCTTCTGATATTAAGTCGTTTATTAAAAAAAAAAAAAATGCGTACGAGGGGAGAGTATGTTCGAATTTTTTATATTTATTTATTTATTTTTAACAGGCTAAATATTTTGTTAATCTTATGTATCACTTACCCAGTTGAACAAATATAGGTGTGACTTCACTTTGAATACAAATGGAATATTTTTCCAGCTATTTATCATAACCTGAAGTGAATACATCCTGTCCGGTTCTTTTTACTTTCGTTTTTCTCCACCCCTTTGGCCAAAATAGTAACTCTTTCAGGTGGGGATAAAAATGGTCTGAAAAACACCCCAGAAGTCACAGCACAAAAGCATAAAAAATGAGAATGAAGATTTTGGCTTTTTTATCAGTTAATTATTGGTTTCCCTGCATTTTGAACCGTTCATAGAACTAAAAGTAAATGAATATAAATAACCCCTTTACCCCATCTTTTTTCTAAAAAAGCTACTGTTGGAGGGGCTGAAGATACAAGTGATATATCATGATCGTTTAGTTACAGAGCTGTCAATTAAAAAATTGTATATCGAGCACAAAAAATAAAATAAAAAACACCACATTCGTCAGGGAAAGTTTAAAAAAAGGCCCTGTCAAATCGAAGGTGTATAATTTTGCAGAGCGGTTAAAACTCAGCTAACTTCGGGGGAGGTAACTATCGTCTCAAGGCGTGCTTCTACAAGAGAAAAGTACAAAAGAGTTTAGATCTCATTTTTCTGTCAGGTGTATCTGAAGAAAGTGAAAAAAACCCAAGTTGTCTTTTTAACATTTTTATTCTCCACCTTTTCAAAAGGCGCGTTCCAGTAAAAGAATGGCGGTCTACCGAGATTGGTTTTAAATGAAAGCAAATATACGCCTTTTCAAGAAGCTAAGTGATTTTTCACGGAGTATAGTATTTCTTTTCTATCACCGCTTTATTATTACTAAATGAACAGAAAGAGAAGGGCATCAGTCATGTCTAAAATCCCTCCTTCCACTGTTAAACCTATGGGCAGTGGCGTATCTAGACATCATTTCGAAGGTGGCTGATATATAATAAAAGTTCCTAAGAAGAAACGGAGAAATTTCCGCTTTAAACCGGTTTTTTATCATGGCATGTAACGCATCTATTATACAATTAAACCTGCTAAGATAAATCGCATGAGAGTGTGAAAATATTCGTTTTAGGCAGGTTTTCGTCTTTAGAAGTATAATTCCATGGTTATACCACACTTTTTAAAACGGAATACTGAGAATTATCTATTAAAAGGTATCTCAATAAATGGTAAATAAAACCGAAGTAAACATAAAATTTAAAACTATTTAACAGCGTTCTCACTCTATTACTCAATCCTACCTTCTTTAATACTTTCAAAGACTCATTTTGAAGCATGCATGCATGACATTTGTAATACTTGAATATTGAATTGCGTTTTCCATTTTCTCATAAATGGGATACATTTGGAATAGCAGCTCCCTGATGATAACTTTTCCTAGATTGCCACGGCTAGAAAATCGGCTTAAACTGCCAAATTTGACAGTATTTTCTGAATTCTTTTTAATCATGAATTGTTGTTGATAGGAAGCTTTTTGTGTCTTCGGGATTCAAAATCGCTCACTTAGATTTATGATGTATTTTAAATGTAAATAAAGCTTATTTCTGGACAAAAAGTTACACAACCATAGAAAAACTTTTTGTCAATATTTTGTAATCCTATGGAAATAAAATAACACATCACAGCGCTGTAACGAGCTGAATAACAAGACCATAACGTAACAAGCATTTACATAAATAAAAAATTTTTAAACGCTCAAGGCTTTGCAGTTCATACTGCGATGTCTCAGTCTGTGCATTACCTCAAATCGCAGATTTTCAACTGATAAATTGCAAGAGTAAGCCTTTTATTAATGTTTTATAAACTAATTAAAATTAATAATGCACTTTTAATCACCACATGTCACGTTTTACAAATTAAAACGCGTGTAAAGAGAGCCTGTGTATAACGGAAGCTTGGGTGATATAGCTATTTCGTAGTCTGTGCGAAAAACCACAGTTTCTAAGATAAAAATCTGTCTAAAACGGAATATTTTTCTGCTTACTTTTTGAATTTTATTTTAGCATATTTCATTGCATTTTCCAAAACTTTCGTTTAGTATTTTCTACAAATTTCGAAAGGGTGCTGGAGCCCCATCAGCCCACCTCCTGAATACGCCACTGCCTATTAGGCTTGGAATACATCCGTATTTTCAAATTCCTTATCAGAAGATAAAATTTTAACTTATTTTGCCTGAATGCGCTTCCCCTCTGTTTCACCACGTTGCATATCTGGAACGTACCCAAAAGTCAATGTTACTTATACAGTGCGCTTTAAAAGAAAATTTTATTTATTGCTGCTGTCTCCCAATATAGCATTTAATATAAATTGTTCATAGAATACTCAACAGACAGCGATACTGAGTTAACGTTTCATGCCAAAATTTTATTTATCATTTGAACAGTTTCGCTATGTTATTGCTAAAATGAACTTCGTAAATTTTCTAAAATTAAAAGGGGTGTAGACGTCCAAAAATTTCTTTTTCAAAGGTAATGTTCTTATACTTTACAATTTTTTATTAGAAAAGTGGCAATGTTCATGACAAGTGTGTGATTTTCAGTTTATTGCAGATCTGAAAAAAGTAAGTTTCAGTCGATTTATATACTTCTAATTTTTTTTTAATTTTTTTTTTTTTTTTTTTTTGCATACTTAAAATCATGTATTCTAACATTTGAGTAAATATTTTTCGATTGTAATTGTTGAGACACAAAGGGTTAAAGGATGTTTCTTTTTATTTGACGAAAATTTTCTAAAATAAATACTTAATTTTATATTTTAAGTGTTAAAATTCAAGTGAAGCTGTCGAGTTAGAAATAAGAATTTCATACTTAAAATAAAACTACTAACTATCTATTTTAGAAATACTTTGGCCAAATAAAACAGAAAGAGACATCCTTTTCGAAGAATATACAGGAAAATGAACTTAAAAATGTTAATTTTCTAATGAGGTAATTTTCTAATGAGGTATTGGTGACGTTTTATCCGTTAGAAAAAGGAAATAAATTAAAAACATATCATCAATTCAAGTAAAAAAAGAAATAAAAATTCAGTGAACATTGAAAAAATTGAAATATTTGTGGAACCAAGGCAGATTCTTCGGGCCCAAATTACCTTAAGTCCCACAAATAACATGTACGGTTTCATCCTTGAATAAGCCATATAAAGTTTTAAAAGGCAAAATTTGGGCTACCGTACACAATAAATATGTAAAAAGGTAATAGATTAAAATAAATAAATAAATAAAATTGGTTAAAGATAGCATTTACCCATTGAAGAACCTATTGAAGTAACAATGAATCCATCCATGACACAGCAAGTTTAAAAAATCCTTCGAAAGGATTTGCACTTGTTGCCAGAAATATTATACGTATAATACTACTTATTCAACCATAGAGTTAAGAAAAACAGTCTATGTATATATATAATAACATTTGTTCTACTTCTCAATTTCCATTCAATATGAATCAATTGATATTTTTATACAGCTTACTAAAATTGAATAGGTCTAAATAGTCTTTGGTTCTAAATAAAATAAAAAATACGCATTTTGAAGAATGCAAGTGATTTATCGTGGCGTGTTTTTATTTTCTATCACCGCTTTATTATTATTTAATTACATAGGAATGAACATAAAAGCAATATTAAATTATTTATTACGCATAACATTTGTTCTACCCAATTCTATCTCTCAATAATCTTTATTTTTATTAAATGAAATAAAAATAAACAGTGAAATGTGATTGTGTAAGCTCTGTATATTGCATGTATTCTACCTCTTAATTTATATTCCATGTAAAATGGTTGATATTTTTTGACAATTCAATAATAATAATAAAAAAAACTTAATTTGAATACACAGTATTATTCTTTGTTTTTATTGAATGAAATAAGAATAAACAGAGAAATAAAGTTAAGTAGGTTCTGTGTATTGCATTTTTTCTACTTTGTAATTTGCATTCTAATATAAATTGGTTGATATTTTTAGGCAACTCAATAATAAAAAATTAATTTGAATACACAGTGATATATATATATATATATATATATATATATATGTGTGTGTATATATTTAATATAAAAAGAATGAACAAAGAAAAAGGTTATTTTAGGTTCTGTATATTATATTTATTCCACCTCTTAAAGTGCACTCTTTGTAATATGGTTGATATTTTTTAACAGTTGAATAAAAACAGCGAATTAAAAAAAAACAGAAGACAGAACGAAAGGGGAAAAAAAAGAACAGTAATATACTTTATCTAGTCTTTTAAAGTTTAAAAAAAAACAGATTTCTGCCGTAGGATCTACAGGTTTTCTCTGTTGAAACTACAGTTTATATCTGTAAATATAACAGTAATTAACTGTATAAAAACGTGAAAATTTTGTAAAAATACAGATTTTTCATGTAAAATTTGCACGTTTCCTCTGTTAGATTACGACATTTAACTGTTAAATTAACAGTTTATTTCTGTAAATGTAACATTATGAAAATGTTAAAGAAACAGACGGCTCGTTAAAAGATTATTAACTTAAAAACGGCCCAAAACTGGCGCCAAAATTGACAGTCTTTTCCCGTTAATTTGACGTTTTTTTTTTTTTTTTTTTTTTTTTTTTTTTTTTTTTTCCAGTGCATCTATTAGAAAGATGCTACATGATTTATTTCACAAATTCCAAATGTTATATTCTAATAAATTATAAATTACGCAAAATGCTATATTAAATTTGTTACTGAAATAGATAAACTGTTTTTTTTTTCAGATTTGATTAAATCACGATTGTTATGTACATTGTATAAAATAATTTAACATGATGAAGAACAGCGAAGTCTCATTTTAAATGCAAATTGTAATTTTATATGCAAACTTCTATTTCTTTTCATATCTTAAAAGAAACAAAATTTGCTAAAAATGCATTTTCTAAGATGATAATATTTAAGAACAAAATTAATTTTCGGTATCTATTTCAAATACTGATGATTTCAAATTATTAATTTATTAAATACGTTTTTATTATTAGTTTCTTAAACGAAAGGAATGGATAATTTGTTAAGCTTTTAAAAGCATTTTTATTAAAATTATAAGCATAATTCTTTTGTACTGGAAAATGTGAAAGTTTGTAAATATTATAGGAATAATTTTTGTAATAATTAATGAGACTGATTGAAAGGCAACTAGGATAATAAAGAAACACGAGTTTCTTAAATGATTAATATTCGATAGTTACTTGTAAAATTTTTGAAAATGACAACTGGCAAAAACAAAGCAAACTATTGTTAGATAAGCAGGTAACGTGAAATTCTTGTCCATTTTTTAAGAAAAGAAATTGAATTATATTTAAAGGTGTATTATAAATTATTCAGTTCCGCCTTTTTAATTATTCATCTCTGCTTTGTTAATAATTAAAAATATAACATTATTACTTAATGAAAATTATTAAATTGTTTATATACTTGGATTTCAATAAAAACAGATGTTTCTCATAAATATAATAAAAATGTTTCCATAGGCATTTTCTTACAGAACTTTATTTAAAATGATTAATGATAGAATGAAAAATTTCTTAAAGAGCAATATATATACGTATATATATATATAACATGCATATAAGTTTTTTTGATGTAACTAATGTTATACTCTATGTATTAAAATTGGGTAATTAGTTTTTATTATTATTCCTCTATACTTTTTAATATTGTTTTATTTTCAACTTTGTATTCCATGATTAATTAATGGTTTAATGTGTTTGATTGTCACAATCATATTTTTTAGCTTTTTTATGCTAATATGAAGATAATCCACACACTATATTTGTGATCTTTAGGCTATTGGGAATTTTAGAATCTGACAATCTTCTATAAACATCTATTTTTTTTCCAGTTCATTTTATTAATTTATTATTTTTTATATTTAATAGTAATTATTAAAGTTTTTTATATTTTTATTATATATAATTTATTTTATGTTATAGCATATAGCTATATTCTATATATTCTCAATGTTATAAAATTATTTAATTTCTCAGTGTAGATTAAATGGGTAAGGTAATAGAATATATTGACAGCATTTTATTAATATTTAATTAATTTAATTTTTTTAATAATGATACATAGTATGGTATTATTTATATATTAGGATTTGTGTGGTAATGCAGTTGATATATTTTAAATTCATTAACTTTTATTAGGTTCATCTTGTGACATTTGAATAATAATAATAGTTTTAAAATAACATAATAGATGGCAGCACCAAAAAATTTTGTCTTTTAATGCTTCTTAGAGTAATAATTTTAATTTTTTACACCAGGTGGTACTGAACGCTGAATATTGGCAATATTGTAAAATAAAAATTAAACAATTTAAAAGTGTTTTTAAGTATTTTAAATAATGTAATTATTTTCTATTTATATTATATTAATTGAATTTATCACGGTATTTCAAAATAAATTAACTGAATCCATAGGTTTTAATTTCTGTGTTAACTTAACTGTTTAATTCACCTTAATCTTAGCGTGCTTTTAGATACCATGTGCGCGAGGATATTTTGAAAATCAACTGGGATTTTATTCGGTATGTTGTGTAATTTTTCTATTTTTTATGCTATAAATTTAATATTTAAAGGGTTTTATTGTTTTTTCCATTTCATGCCATTTGATATTGTTCTGTTTTCATCTTGAAACTATTCTCTTGGTCATATTGGTTGTTTGAGTACAGGAGAAAATTTTTTTTTCAGCTTTTAGCTTTTTTTTCTCACAGAAAACAAACGATTTGCTTATATCATTGAATTCTGTACTCTTGAAAATGTAATTCAATATATAAGTTTTTCAATTTTTTTCGGTATCCATATTCTTCTTTTTTTCTTCCATATTAATTTCTTGCAATTAAGTATAAGGCACTTTATTTTATACATACAGTTCTATATTATACGTTTGTGGTATCCATTTTTATTGTCATTTCATTCACAATATTGCGGTTTTTGATGAGGGTCGGTAATGTTTAATTAATGGTTAAACATATATTTATATATAGATTCTAAATTCGACAAATATCTATTTTTTTTTCTGCTCATTTTATTTATTTATTTATTATGTTTGATGGTAATTTGTAATATTTTTTTAATGGTCATACACACACACACACACACACACACATATATATATATATATAAATTAAAACGTAGAAGTATGGACAAAGAGCAATTCGAACGGCGTATTTTAAAATACGCGACACCGCTGAGTACAAATTTTAAAAAAGCGCTTCAGAGAAAAAAAATTTATAAAAATACTCCAAAGTTAATTTTTAATTAACATTTTCTTATTTTTTAACATTTTCCAGGATGTTGCTCATGTCAGAGCTTTAATTTTAATATAACTTTTAATTATATTTCAACTTAACTCTCTGTTACAGTATAGTCTAGTACAGAGGTTCCCAAAGTGTGCTCCGCGGAGTCCTAGGGGCTCCGCATGAACTTTCCAGGGGTTCCTCCGCGCTTTAGGAAAATAAAGAAAATTTAAACAAAAAGAAACACATTTCAAGAAAGTTTTTTTTTTCCTTTTTTTCCCCCAAAAATGTAAACAGATTGAAAAATTACAAGCATTACAAAAATATT
Organism: Maratus speciosus; assembly: GCA_963932465.1. Lineage (NCBI taxonomy): Eukaryota > Metazoa > Arthropoda > Arachnida > Araneae > Salticidae > Maratus > Maratus speciosus. The sequence goes on along the minus strand of OZ010787.1, from coordinate 561,950,956 downwards.
TATACATGGATCTTCAGCTATCTGAACTTCTGAAATTATTTAATTATTTAACTTTCCTTTAAAAAAATCCCGATGCAAATATTAATTTCTAACAGTACTCTATTTTTACGTTTTCGAATCAAAAAAGGAGATAAATGGGGAAAAAAATGTGGATTTAATATCAGAAAGCAAGAAATTGTATTCTGAAGGAAATTTGTATATATAAATTTCTCAACTCCTCCTCTCAGTGTGACTTGAGGTGTAGTGTTATCCGATAACTCCACGTTTCATGCTCAGCTGCGTCATCATTTCGAAATAAAACATTCTGATTTGAAAGACAAACCGCCTCAGTTTTTTCAATATGAAGGGCAAGGTAATGGATGCATGCTTCAAAAGAAGCAATCACAACACTTGTTAAAAGAAGTATGAAATGTCCTGCATATATTCGCCTACTTCACTGGGACGAAACAGGCAATAAGATATATTTCGACCACTAATTTAATTTTTTATCTTTTGTCCAGTTTAATCACTGTGATTAATTAGATTAAAAATAATTTTCTAAAATTAGTGATGGAAGTGTGCCTGGTTTGACCCCGTTGCCCCCGTTGCCCCCGTGAAGTCGGCGCTTATGATGGCACCTACCTGATACCCATGTCTTCTACTTGATAGTTCAACGAGTCGCTTGAGATCGTAAAGGTCATATAATATCAAAAACACTTAATAAACCTTGTAAAATTGATATTGTCAAGAATTTGCTTTATGAATAACTTCTTAATTTAGTGTCCAATATTCCCTTGTCAAATAGCATCATTTCTTTTTTAAATTAACCGTATGATTGTTGACTTCTTCAGATGTACAAAATTTACGCTACAAATGCATGAATCTACTGACGTCACTCGATTAGTAGTTTTGTTAGTATTTTTTAGTTACATATACTAATATCCCGTTCAGACTAGGGCAGTTAAAAGTCTTAACTTACTTTTTTGAAACGGGCATCAGCAACTAGACTTGACTTCTCTATTACTACTACAATGTCTGAGAACGTTAACTCAATTAAAATTAAGCGCCTTACTAACGCTAGTTTAAAAAAGGTTTCACAAAGTTATCAGGATCGTATTGTTTGTAGATCACTACAAGCCAAAACACTAGGGAACGAAATATTTTTGGATGAATACATAGTAAAACACATATGAACATGAATGCACTGATGATGCGAAAGCAAAGATGGGTCACAATGCTAGAGCATTTACAAAAATTGAACAAATGGGAAAGCACTATAGCACCATACATTGCCCTCTCTATACTTAGATACACATTATCCCCGAGAAAATATCTTTTGAACTTATGAAAAGATTGAATGATTCCATTAAAATAATAAACTATATGAAATCATGAACTCTTAAAAGATAACTTTTTAAGCTTTTGCATGAAGTTATTGGAAGCCAGCATCCGCCCCTCCTACTGCATACCGAAGTAAGATGGCATTGTCGAGAAATAGCGTTTACACTATTGTTGAAACTGTAGAGAGGTAATATTAGAAGAACAAAAACTCTAAACTGGTAAAAATTTAATCAGTGAAGATTGTGAATGCTAATTACATATTTGTCCGATATGTTTAGCAAAATGAAATAAATGTATCTGTCATTGCAATGATAATCTGTCACAATTTCCGATGCATTTACCAAATGTGTCTTCTTTTAATATGAAACGTGTATTGGTCTGATTCTGAGCGAAACGATGATATCGATTACATCCCTCTTGTTAAAAAAAAAAAAAAAAAAAAAAAAAAAGAAAAAAAAAAAAAAAAAAAAGAAAAGCTTAATTTCAGTTAAATACGAAATCCTCGTTGATTTGATATCTCATAGAAAGTTTGCACAGAATATTCAACAACCGGTTATTCAGTGATACCAAATGAAAATATTTCGATTCGAACCAGATTTTTTTTTATAAAATAACTAAAATATAAATCAAACAGAAATAAGTTAAATAGAAAAGTAAATAATTTTAAATAAAAATTCTGGTTTAAAATGTTTTAGTAAAACTTGAGCCAAATTTTTTGTATATTTAGTGTTAAAGATCTGACTTTAAAACCAAAACGAAATAGAGAAGTCTTTTAAATGCAGTCTTTTAAATTGCCTGTCATTATTATCAAACAACCAGAATTTAGACACTTTTGCAAAACAATCCAATCACATTAAACGTGTATGCGTTATTGTTCGTCACTCTAATAATGTAAAATGTTACGATTTTTTGAGTTTTTTTTAAGTATATGTTAACTTTTGACAATTCCATCTGTATTGATGGTAATTGAAAATAAATTCAGTGTCTAGTTAAAAGTTTCAAAATATAATTTTATTTCTGGGACAATGCACAATTGTGTAGATTACTATTCATTCCCACTTCCTGTGCTCGGTAGCAATGCACTTAAAAAACCTTATATTGTAACATAGGGCACGGTAGGCTTCAGGGGCTCCGCCATAGAAATTTCTTCTAAAAATGGCTCCGCGAGTCAAAAAGTTTGGGAACCACTGGTCTAGTACACTTAATGCTCAACTAACACTCTATAAAAATACTCTAAAGTTACTTTTTTTAATTATATATAAATTTTTCATGGATTTAAATATAGCAGAGCTTTAATTTTATATAACTTCAATTAATATTGCTATATAACACGTTACTATAGTATAGTCTAAATATAATAAAAATACTCTAAAGATAATTTTATTTTAAATTATATAGAAAATTTTTATGGGTTTATTGCCCTCATAGAGTTTTAATTTTAATATAACTCATATTAATGTTTCAGTTTAATACTCTGTTATACTATAGTGTAGTATATTTTATATTCCGTTAAAAAATATATGTAAAAATACTCTAAAGTAATGTTTTTTTTTTAATTTATATGGAAATTTCTTCATGGATTTAATGTATCAGAGCTTTAATTTAAATTAAAATTTTATTAAGATTTCAGCTTAATATCCTAAATTAACTAAAGTACTACTGTCTAATTCCCTTAATACTATGTAAAAAAAAAAAAAAAAAAAAAAAAAAAAAAAAAAAAAATCTGCTCAAATATGAGAACTGTTACTATTTTTATAAGTACAACTTGATAATAAACAAGTGCATGACATGCTTAAATATAAGTAACCATACAAACTTTAAAAATTGTGCATGCACGGAACTATTTTGTCTGACTAGTGTGAAGAATAAAATTTGCTCGCAGGGCCTGAATAATACAGGGGTTTGCGGGGCAGCTGACCCAGGCCCCCCACATTTGATGAGCCCCTATGGCCATAATCAGGAATTTTGTTAAAAGGGTGCCAATTGGTTAAAATGGCCAAAAGTGACCAAATTTCTTACAGTTGCAAAGATTTAGAAAGGAAGAGCGGCCGTCACCGTTCCCAAGTGTGACTGAAAGACCGTATTTACACTTCAAAGGCTCACACGAGCTCTTATATCCATATATATATATATATATATAAGAATAGGGTATTTTATCATTTCATAAAGTTGTTAATTGTGACCATCTTTCTTATGACACTCAGTATACAGATGTGAATGATACCTGGTATGAAATTTATGCATACAGTGAGCGAAAAAAGTATTTGCACACCAGGTAAATTTGTTGTAGCATATGTATAAATAAATAAAAAGCAACTAAGAATTAAAAATACCAACACTTTTACAAAACAAATAAACATATTTAATATCTGACTTAATAATTATATTTAAAATATGAAAACATAAAAAAAGTAGCATTTGTACTGCCAAAAAAATATTTGCACACTAGCAATAAAAATAGAACTAGAGGAATTATTTATAAGTTAAAAACAATGCTAATATTTAGTATGCATGCCCTTTGCTTCAATTACAGCTTGTAATTGCCTGGGCATTGATTCTATTAATTTGTGACATGTTTCACCGCTGATTTGTAGCCATTCTTCCCTAAGAGCTTGCTTAAGTTCTGATTTGTTAGAAATTTTCTTTTTCTTTATTTTCACATCCAAAATATGCCACAAATTTTCAATCGGATTGAGGTCTGGTGATTGCGGTGGCGTTTTCAATGGATGTTTTACATTTTAAAGCAACCATAACCTCGTAATATATGCAGTGTGTTTCGGATCGTTATGCTGTTGGAAATAATATGAATTAGGAATTCCTAATTTCAGAGCACTATTAGATAAATGATCTCGCAATATATTAATATATTGTTTAGCATTCATATTGCCTTCAATAAAGGTCATTTCGCCAACTCCGTTAAAAGACATGCATCCCCAAATCATTACATGACCACCGCCATGTTTTACAGTTGGTTTCAAGTTTTTAATTTGAAGAGGAGTATTCGGCCTTCGCCATACAGTTTTCTTACCATCTGAGCCAAAAATATTGAACTTGCTTTCATCGGAAAAAAATAACAGTTTTCCAAAACTCTAGTGGTTTGCTGGCATAAGCTTTTGCAAATTCAAGTCTTTTCACCCTATTTGTTTCACTAATAAATGGTTTTTTCGAGGGACTCTTCCTCGAATATTTGCATCATGAAGAATATTTCTAATTGATTGTGGTGTAACCATTGTTCCCGACGTTGAAGCGACATCAACAGCCAATTCTCGAGCACTTAGAAAAGGGTTTTTTGAAGATTCTTTTATGATGGCTCTCCTTTGCCTGGCATTTAGCTTTCTTGGACGCCCGGTTCCCGGCTTATTTATTGCCGAACCAGTTTCTTTTTTCTTCTTAATTACATAAAGAACACTAGAAAAGTTTAGATTTAATTTTTTACCTATTCCTCGGTAACTTAATCCAGAATTGTGAAGAAATTTAATCTTCTCACGGGTAGCAACAGACAGTTCACACGTTTTCGGCGCCATTAGAACAAAAACTCCCCAGAAAAACTGCTCCAGTTAATATATTACGTGACTTTAAAGCGCGGGGCTAATGTACTGCGGGATTGATATGCTAAACATTTGCATAATGTTCACATTTAATGCCTTTTTTAACAGTCAATGCTTCTTGTGCAAAAAATACTTTTTTGGTATGAGAAAATATTAATTTATTTTTTAAAATGTGTAATATTACTGTTTAAGGAAAACGGGTAGTTATTTTTATTTTCTTCTTATTTAAATAAATGAATAATTAAGAGAATAGTATCAAATTTGCTTTCTATGGTTACTTATGCAAAAAATCGCCTGCGTGCAAATACTTTTTTTGCTCACTGTACATGCAATAGGCATTAAGTTTAGTACTAGTCAATTCAGCATGATTCACAAACAATTTGTATGGATAGAAAGACGCGGGGCCCCCTGAATAATCGGGCCCTGGTTGTGCGCTTCAAACTTCACGAACAATGAATTATGGTGTATGTATTAAATCCATGGGTGATTACATATGTATTGTTTTATTTACATATTTTTGTGGCACCGTGATTTATAAAGGATGTATTTGTAAAAGTGAAGTTGTGTAATACTGAAGTTATATAATAAAAAAACATTTATTACAAGCATATAAAAAAATACTTGTGTTTTTCAATATTGAGTCTTAAATATTTTAAACCACCATAAGCCAAGAAAACACTTTTCACTAGCACATTTCACTGATTTTTAAAAACTTGGTTTTAAACAGTGAATTTCTTTCCAAAGCTGCTTAAATTTCCCCTCTTTCATTATATGAATAAAAGCTGCTTTATATGATGAGATTTTTAAAAATAAGATTAGAACAATACCAAAACTTAATAATAATAATAAAATAGTAAAATAACTTAATTATTTTTTCAACAGTATGCAGACTCAATGTACTTCTAGCTTCAAAAAACTCGACGGCTAGAAATTACGATAATTCTTGAAATAAAGTTTACCAGTTAAAAATAGTGGAGTGCATTACTCCTACAAGATTCTCTAAATATGACGTACTTTTTTAGATTAAGGTGCTTCTAGCAGAGTGGTTGTTCAGCTAATTAAAGAAAGTACGTTAAAGCATTTTTAAAAATTGAATTTTCAAACTTCTCGCTTATGAACTTCGAAAACTGTAAATTTGCTTTTAAAAACGATTAAAGATACAGTTTGTACGAACTACGAACAGTTTTCAGCATTTATTATTTACAATCTGTCTTCTCTCGCTTAAAAACTTTCTTTATTTTTAAGTAACTTTCAGACGTTTTGAATTTAAAAATTTTAAATGCCTTCATTTTTCAGGACGTTTAAAAGATAATTTATTGGATATAATCAGGGTTAGGCTTAATCGTCTGTTTTTAATCACTAAATTAATTGATTACGTTTTTAATCATTTATGTTTCAAAGATAATTTATTTAATTCTTATTTTAAAAAATCTTGAATTTAATCATTTATTGTTTTAATCATGATTAATTTTAACTTTTATTTTCAATTATTTAATGTTTTAATTATGATTATTTTAATCTTGTTTTTAATCATGATAATAAATTAACAAAAACAAAATTTTGTATAATTATTTTTGATATTATTTCAACTAAAATATCATGACTGATAGGCGGACAGACAGACGAGGGCGTATAGAGAATACCATTTAATTTTTTAATGAATTCCTATAGAATTTCAGCTGGTTTGATGTTTAATCTTTAATCATTATTTATGATTAACGGAACCAGTTAATGATTAATTTAATCTTAAATCAAAGAACTGTGACTTAAATTTTAATCATTAATCAAAGAGTAATGATTGGAACTAATTTAATCGTTAATCCTTAATCATGATTGAACATTTAATCATTATGTTTTAATCCTTAATCAGTTTAAATTTAGCTTAACGCTGGACACAATGATGTTAAAATCTGTTAATTTTTATTTATGTATTTATTATTATTATTATTTATATCTAGGAAATAGCCAAGATGCACTGTACAAGGAGCATCCCGACTAGCAAAACAATTTTTAAATAATACTGTTTGCATTGGCAATATTTTTGTCAATAAAATCTATATTTACATACATATTGGTTAATATTGGAACGAAAAATTGCTTTAGCGAAGGCTTGTATACATTTTGTCAATATTGCGCCAAAATTGGCAACAAGCGTTTTGCTATTTATCACCAATAGTTTTAATTTAATCGTTAATCAAAGAATGTGACTGAAATTTTGATCATTAATCTAAGAGCATGATAGAAAATGATTTAATCAATTATGTTTTAAACATAATCTGATTAAACTTAGTCTAGTTTTAATTAGATGCTAAAATCTTTTTTTTTTTTTTTTTTGTTTGTTTGTTTGTTTGTTTGTTTGTTTACATATATCAAATAACAAGATGCGATGCACTGAATAAGGTAAATTCCTATTAGAAAAACAACATTGGGATAATACTGTTTGTATTCGCAATATTTTTGTCAATATATTCACTGTTTTTGATACATGTTGGCTGATATTGGAATGAAATAGCTTCAGCATTGGATTGTTTGCACATATTGCACCAAAATTTGCAAAAAATATTTTACCATTTCAATACAAATATTTTAAAGTGGCCATTATTTCTCAAATATTGGTGTTTCATTGTAATATTTTCAATGTAAAGCCAATATTTAAACAACATCATTATTTCATTGGCGGTACTTCCGATGAATGCAAGTTTGGGTCCAAATATAAACAATATTACTTTTCTATTACCTGATTCATTTTCAAGGTTGTTCTCCTTTGCTATTTGAATAATTATTTTACATATTTGTTGAATTAATTAATAAAAAATAATAAAAGATAAAATATTGTATTTAAGAATTCATTAGTTTTCTTGTATACTTGTGGAACAGATGGATTTTTGGAATGGTTTCACATGTGTAAAGAATGTCTCGTGTTTCTTTCTTTTCCTTTACTAAATATATGGGATCTGTAATAACCAATGTAAAGCAAAACACACAAGCCAGCTAGATTAAGCTTGCAGTCAAATAAAGAGCTTGAAGCTGTTTCAAGGATTCATAAAGGAGACCCCCTTCTTTTTGAGCGAAATGAAAAAATGAGAATTAGAAACAGTAACACAAAAACACGTGTGTTGTTTCTCATTCTTTCTATTTTCTTTTCTGTTTTTTCATTTTGCTCTAAAACTGCTCCTTTATATTAAGCCTTGAAGCAATATGATATTTGAGAAAAATGTTACATATTTATTAACAATTTTGCTTTTTTAAACTCTTTTATTAATCGTAACACAAAGGTTTCTGTACTCTTCTTATTCCTTTTTAGGATGGGGTCTCAAAAAAATATTTCCCCCGCACAACAACGCGAAACTTTTTGACACACGAACTCATTTTTAAACATAAAAATATGACACATGAAGGCAAGATTATTGAAGTGATTTAGAATCGAACAGTTTTTCATTTTTCTATTCCGTCAATTGGGGTCACTTTTCCCATATTTCAGATTAATTTCAAAATGCAGCAAACATTTTATATATTTTTATTAAAATATATTTAGATATTTTTTATTAAAAAGAAAATCACATATGGTAGACGAGACGTATATGCTTATTGTCATTTGTTTGGTATTTTATCTCACATGTTTATGTATGTTTTGTAAAAAAATATGGTGGGCAAAGTCTCCTCTCTAACTAAGAATCCCTTTGCCCCATTTTCTCTACTAAACAAAATAAGAAAACACCTATGGTCAAAGTAAGCCTAAATTGTGGTGAAAACGACAGCATATCTCATGAAAATAATTCTTTTCACACAAATAATGCTTTTTAAAGAAAATACTGATTGAAAATACTACCGCAAAATAAAATGGAAAAAAGCTGAAAGATCGTTTCCAAAACTGTACGCTGTAAAAAACTAAAACTGTATGTCGATTACTTCTTTCCTTGTAACTTCCATAATGACTCCCTGGAGATCCTCCTTCCGTTCAAGACGTCCATAGGTGTACAATCAATATAGACGACATATATCTATAGACGACAAAGTAAGGCAACAAATTACCCGCTGCAGAAACGGTAAACATAAGTGATATTCACCCTTTTAATAAGTTCATAACTATTTCTTGTTACTTGCAATCCCTACACAATACCATCTTTTTGACCCAAAGTCATCACTCAGGTTGGTCTCATCAAAATTAAGGATATTTTTCTTTCGTCCAAGGATACTGCTTAAGGACATCTTGAAGATGGTGAAAATATTTGACAACATAGAAAATTCTAACTGAAGCTCTGGCTCAGAATATATTTTGTCGCTTTCTAACAGTTTTTTATCAAGTCATTTCAGTGTGGCTGCATCAAAGAAGAATACCAATCTTCCACTGAGATCTTAACTGGGCAACGTCACCTCATATTTGTTAATGATTAGGGGGTGACATTGCCAAGCTAAATAACACTGATCCAATAAACGTGAAAAATGAAAGAAAATTCTTCTGCATTTTCATTTTATAACCAATAAAAATAAACAGTAGAACTTACTTGCATTTTTGATTGATTGGGCGAGGGAATGTTTGATGACCAAAAATTTACTTAACTTCAAGTGTTGATAAACATTCGACCAGCATTAAAGATAAACTTACAGAACTCGGTTTTTTCGCTTCTGGCGGGCTTCTTATTATTCTAAAGAATGACGCGTAGCCCGACAACGGCACATTCGGTGCAATATGTAACAAAAATAGAGGGGTAAACTCTTTTTTCAAAAGTCGGCAAAGTCGCTCGGTGGGCCATGTGGCCGCAGATGATGGTAAATGAGTTATATCTTGAGTTATAAGGATTTTTGTCTAATGATACGAGGGTGGTTCAATAATTATTGTCCCGAGAGTTTATAAAATATTTGTACTGCGAGGGTTGACGTAGAATAGTGAAGCCTGATGTCTTAGATGCCTATATGCTCAATTTCAGAACCGTAGCTGCTATATTAATAATTTTTTTTTTCATTTTAGGTATAAGAATGGGCATCTAGCTTGAAAGGGGTGGGGGTGAGCTGGTTTGAAGCTTATGGGGCCACACCGGAAGCAGTTCTGTGATAGATTTATGACAGTGGATGAGACGTGGCTACATCACTATGATCCCGAGTCCAAACGACAGTAGCCACGTCTCATTCACTGTCAGCCCCCCAACCCCCCCCCCCTTTCAAGCTAGGTGTGACTTCTCATACCAAAAACGAAAAAAAATATTTTAATTTACCAGCTACAGTTCTGAAATTGACCATAAGGGCATCTAAGACATCGGGTTTCAATATTCCACATGAACCATCGCAGTACAAATATGTTATACACACTCGGGACAATAGTTATTGAAGCACCGTCATAACATTTTTTCCTCTTCACGCGCTGTCGGAAATTTGGTACAAAATGCTAACTTTGACAACATTTTCTGAAAGATCTTGAGCCTTTTCTGAAAAATGGAAAACTGTTCGATTACATAGTTATGTGATTTACAGCACCTGATAATTTCATGCATTTGAGAAGCAAAAATGAATTCAAAAATTTGTCAGAAAGTAGCCAAGTTGGATTTCAGAAGAGAATTATTTGCTCTGGAAGAGGATGTGATATCGTACCTTCGCCACACATTTTCGACGGGGAATGCAACAGGCATTTCCGAGGAGGACAATGGTCTTTTGTGTAAAGGCATGCAGGGGAAATTCCTGGCATACTTCTGCCCTTGGGATCTGCTCAACAGGGTATTTCAACTTTTCCAAGAAATAGGGGTGGCTGGACAATGTGTGGGAATTCGTCCCTAAAGTGAAAGTAAAAAGAGACTCATGCAGAAGCTAGTGTGGAGGCTGATAGTAGACTGGGTGACACTGATGAAGTGAGGTGTTTTTTTAACAACGGAAGAGATGCGAGTAAAAATCGTTTTTACTCAGGTTGGCTATGAGAAGTATAGAACTGTTAATAAAAAGTGAGAGTGTCTACCTATGAATGGTAAAGCTTGTTATTACATTTTTCAAATCTATTTTAGTTGTTCTAATAAAGAACTTTGGTAAGAAACATGTATTATTTTTCAACGATCATCTCACAAGAGCTTAGTGAACCAAAAAGCTCTGGCCCACTACATCACAGCTATAGTATTATAAATGGTGGCAGCTTACGGATTAATTAGGTCTAGCATAAATTAGACTGGACCCACGTGAACTTGAGGTACAGAAGGAAACTGTGTAGAAACAAGGACAGTCGGTGATGAAATCTTGTGTTTGACGAGAAAGATTTTCAAGTGTATCCGGTGAGGAACTGTGAAATCTGGAGTGTCGAATGTGTTAGCTGGTATGTAACAAGGACTAAGGATTCGACGATATAGAAAATTTCTTCAGTAAACATCCAGTGCAGTGGATAGTAGACTATTTCATCGATCGCCCTTAGGAATCCATGGAGACAGCTTGTGTGTAAATTTCCCGGCGGAAATCAAGTTAGATACGGAGATACGGCAGTACCTGAAAAAAAAAAAAAGTGCAGGAAAGCCTTGGAGCAGTGTGGAGAAAGGTCTACATTTGAAGGTAAGCCCTTTTATGAAATTTTCCAGAGAGGTCTGTTAGGATTTAATATTGTATATGTCTGTTCTTGGTAATTTGTATATGTTTAATAGATAAAAAGTCTAGGGTAGCTATTAATTTGGGATCGAAATTTTTAGTTAGAATTTTTATATTAAACGGGTTTCTTATGGTCTGTACGGTAATTCATTTGGTTTTGAAAATTTAATATTTATGATAATAATAAAGGACTTTACGTTGTAATATCGATACAAAACAAATAGGTGTTGCTATCCAACGTACAATTTATACACAAGTTTAACATAAAACTCTACGTTTCGGTTTATTCTTTAAAACCTTCATCAGGAGAAAAATTTTCTAAAATATAAATCGACAACAAACTCTTTACATGCTACATTTTGAAATCAATTCAAAATTCAAAACATTCTAACGGAAACCTCTTACTCCCAAATAAAGAGTTCAGTGGCGCCATCTTTTAATCAAAGATGTAAACGAAGAAAGACTAGCTGAAAAAATGGAATTTTCATTGACTTTTCAAAATTGAAAGCCATATTGCTGGTATGTGAAAGGAAACATTATCATTACACACTTCATGGTTTCTTAGACGAATTTCTAAAGATTCACGAATAATAGCATTGCGCGGAATAACTTGTTTGGAAATAACTTTAGCATGGTCAAAGTCTACAACGTAAAGTCCTTTATTATTATTATGACTAAGCCGATGCTGGGCAATATGGACTATATTAAAGTTTTCAAGGAGTATAAATCGACCATTTTGAAGTTAGATCGTGAACTCTTAAACATAAAATTTTTGAAGACCTGTAAAAGACTTGATGTTATTCCTAATTTTCTGCGCATCAACAATCATTTTCTTAAAGGTTTTGGAAATCTGAAACGGAAATTTGAAGCTTCTAGCTTGGATAAGTGTATTAGAAGTAAGTTTTCATATGTTAACTTTTTATCATCAAGAACTTATGATTTATATTTTAAATTGGATAAAGCCACTTTCCAAACCCAATTTGACAAGTTTATCTATGCCGTTGAAGGTCTTAGATTCGCCCAGAGTAAGAATATCACGTTACGCCATACTAAGAAAATTCATAGTTTATGTGTAAACTCGGACATTTCTCAAAGTCCAATTGTCAAGCCTGTTCCGTTTATCAACCTCTCCAGTAAAGTATTTTCATTGGAAGAAGAACGTTTGATTTCTTTAGGTAGCAAATATTCATTCCCTGCTATAATAAATAAGAGTAACTTTTGTTCAGATTTAGAAAGTATAATTCAAGTTATACCAGTTTCTGAAAGAGAAATGGCCAGACATCAAGTTTGTAATATTAGCATGAAGTTTTTAAACAGTAAAATTCCTAATTGTAGAATTCCTCATGTCATTTCAAAATTAAAGAAAGATTCTGACATTTTCTTTATGAAAACAGATAAATCCGGAAAAATTGCCGTTTTAGATCAAGACCAGTATTTTTTGAAGATGGATGAATGCATTCAAGAATTGTCATGCTCAACGCTTGTTAAAGATCCAAATCCTAAACTTTTTCGTAAAACACAGGAACTGATCAGAAATGGTGAATGGCCTACTTCGATCAAAGATAAAATTAAATTAAACCCCACTGGGATTACCCCACGTATTTTCGCTCGTCTTAAAGACCACAAAACTGGTTTTCCATTTCGTCCTATCGTTTCTAGGTGCCAAGGCCCGTTATATTTTGTTGAAAAAGCATTTGCATTTTTTCTTAAAAGTATTCTCCCCTCTTCAACTTTTTCTATCTCTTCTACGTTGGAATTCATTAATCGAATTAAGGATTTTAATCTTCCTAATAATGCAATTTTGGCAAGTTTTGACATTGTGTCATTGTTTCCGTCCATCGATGTGGAAGAAGTTATTCTTTCCATAGGCTTATCCATTGATGGGTTACCTCATTTAAGTGATAATATGAAATTTTCTATTAAGTCGGGCTTAAACTTAATTAAGGAAAGTAATGTATTTATTTTTAAAGATAAATATTTTAAACAGCAGAAAGGAGCTCCTATGGGTTCACCTATTTCTAGTATTCTGGCAGAATTCAAATTGCGTCCTTTAGAAGAACTCATCTTTAAGAAACCTTTTCCTATACCTTCATTATGGTTACGGTATGTCGATGACATTTTTATTATCTGGGAAGATGGGAAACAATCCTTAGAAAATTTTTTTGACGAAATTAACCAACTTGATAACAATATTAAGTTCACGATGGAGTTAGAAAACAATAACTCGCTTCCTTTTCTTGATGTTCTCCTTATTAAAGAAAACAATTGTTTAAAACGGAAAATTTTCCGGAAATCTATGAAATTAAACAATGTTATTCCCGTCACTGCAGCTGCCCCATGGAATTATAAGATTGCCGCATTTAGGTCATTTATCCAGCGTGCATTACTTGTTTGTTCCGATGAATTTTTGGATGATGAAATCAATTTCATCGTTAACATTGGATTATGTCATGGTTTTAATTCAAGCCTTATCTATAAATTGGTTGATAAGTATAAAGTTTCCGTTAATCCCCCCTCCCCCAAATTTAATCAAGTTTACCGAAAGGTTCCTTATTTTCCTATCCTATTTGAAAAGTTAAAAAAGTCTTTCATGAAATTCAACATTCAACTCGTTGCCTCTAATTCTATGACTTTGTTTAATCTTCTGTGTAAAAAAATAGATCCAATTCCTTTTTCATCTTTTTCTGGGGTGTATGAAATTCCCTTTAAATTTTCTGATGGGACCACCTCGTCCTATATTGGTATGACTAAACGTCGATTTTTCGAAAGATTGCAAGAACATAAAAACGATTTGAAGTTTCGTAAACTTTCTACTGCACTCTCAAGAAGCTACCATAAAGGACTCATTTCATTTATAGACTTTGACCATGCTAAAGTTATTTCCAAACAAGTTATTCCGCGCAATGCTATTATTCGTGAATCTTTAGAAATTCGTCTAAGAAACCATGAAGTGTGTAATGATAATGTTTCCTTTCACATACCAGCAATATGGCTTTCAATTTTGAAAAGTCAATGAAAATTCCATTTTTTCAGCTAGTCTTTCTTCGTTTACATCTTTGATTAAAAGATGGCGCCACTGAACTCTTTATTTGGGAGTAAGAGGTTTCCGTTAGAATGTTTTGAATTTTGAATTGATTTCAAAATGTAGCATGTAAAGAGTTTGTTGTCGATTTATATTTTAGAAAATTTTTCTCCTGATGAAGGTTTTAAAGAATAAACCGAAACGTAGAGTTTTATGTTAAACTTGTGTATAAATTGTACGTTGGATAGCAACACCTATTTGGTTTTGTATTAATATTTATGTATTTCATAATTAACTTGAGGATAGTAAATTACGGTTGATTAATAAAAGAATATTAATCATTAAAATTAATCATAGTTGTGGATGTAACTTTTAGTTATAAAGTTGGGGCATATACAGCTTTTGTTTATTACAGCAATAAAGTTATTTGAAATTTTATGGGTATGCTGTAGGAAATAGCAGGATTAGTTGTTTTTATACAAATTGTATTTATATAGTGCTGTGGGTATCAAAATAATTTTGAGGATTTACTCAGTTTTAAAGGATATAACAAGTGCACGAAAATTTTCGGTAGGAAAATTGTATTATTGTTTTATGCTTTGAAATATATCTAGAGGATAAAATTCTATTCCTTATTGTAATTTTTATTGTGTTTTACAAATTGTATATATTTGTGTATTGTTGTGATTAGTATATTTTGGGGGAAAACAATGGAAGAATTTCTAGGGAAATATACTAAAAACATCTTGCTTTTGCTGGCAGAGGAATTTGAGACCAACGTGTCGGCAACTGATAAGAAAAAAACTATAATTCAGGCTATTTTAGCAGCATCGGATTATAATGAGAGTTTTGCTAAATCGAATTTAGAATGTATTCTTAAGGAGGATGCAGAACGAAAAGAAATGGAACGGGAAAAATTAGCTTTGGAACGGGAAAAATTAGCTTTGGAACGGGAAGACGAAGAGCGCGAAAAAACAAGACAATTTGAGTTAGAAAAATTAAGAATTCAAAATTCTTCGGAAACTGTTAGTCTTTCGTCTAGTGATTTGAATGTAGGTTCGCATAGGAATCCAAAAATTAATTTGAAAGAATTAGTTCCACGTTTTGATTGTAAATTAATTGACATCACTCTTTTCTTTATGATCTTTGAAAAACAGGCGGAAAAAGCTAAAATTTCGCAGGAGGATATGGTTAGCCAATTAATTCCCTTATTGCCATCAGATATCGCGGAAATTATAGTGAAGCAACCAGCAGAATTAGGAGATGATTTTCAACATGTAAAAAAAGTTTTATTAAATCGTTTTAGATTGGGAACAGGTGCTTTAAAACAGAAGTTTGAAAATCATCAAAGGAAACCTGGAGCGTTATGGGTAGACTTGGTATATGAATTAAGAGGTTATTTGGATAATTGGTTGGAATCATTAGAAATAAAGGATTTCGAGTCATTAAAAGAGCTCATGCTCACAGAGCAAGTAAAAAAACGCGTTCCTTTTGAAGTAAAAGAAAATTTTATGGATGAATGGGATGAAATGAAAGAGGCTTCGAAACTTGCTGATAAATGTGACAAATATGAGAGTATTAGAAGTAGTTTCAGGAAATCAGAAAAAAAATCTTGGGGAAAAAAAACCTTATTCAGAGATGTAAAGAAGCAATTTAAATCCGAAAATTAGGAGTGAAGTAAAAGCTAAATCGGAGTTAGAGAATAAAACGGAAAAATTTAAAAATGATAAACTTAAACAAGACCAGGCTTTTGAGAGGAAAAGGCAGATTAGGTGTTTTTTTTTTGTAATCAACCAGGGCACATAAAACCAGATTGTGCGGAATGGTTAAAAAAGAAAAATGAGTTCAATACAGTTAATCATTTAGGTAATGATGTTGATTTAGGGGATTGTTTTAAACCTTATCTAAAAAAAGCTCTAATAAACGGGGTTGAAAGACACTATTTGAGGGACACGGGAGCAGGGATTGATCTATGCGATAGAAATTGGGTTAAAACGGAGGATTTACTGGAGATTTAACTTGGGTACGTCAACCTCTTGATAATGAATGTAAATGTTTACCATTAGCATGGGTGACTATAAAAGGGGATTTTGGCTGCATCACCACTAAGGCGGCGATTAAACCATCGGAGTCGGAGCAAGGTTACTATCTCTTAGGTAATAAAACTGCGGAGCTTATTGAGCAAAATAAAGGAAGTGGTGTTCCTATAAATATGGTGGTTACCCGTAGTAAGACGAATTCTTTAAAAAAAGGAATGGAGCAACGGGATGTTGATAAGGAAATGTCGTTTGTTGATCAGGCAAAGTTAGAAGAGCAACCAGGTAGGGTAGATGAAATTGGGGATTGCTCACAGAACAAAGAAACGCAGGTAGTTCAAATGGATGAGAATAGACAGGATGAAAGTCAAATCGAAGATCTTATGTTATTACCGAAATGGGAGATGAAAGATAATGTGGGATTGAATAAAATTACAGCGAAAGATTTCAGCTTAGCTCAGAAACAGTGCTTATCTTTAAAAACATTATGGGAAAAGGCAAATAATGTAGAAGAAAAGGAATTTAAAATAATGGGAAATAAATTAGTAAGAGTTTCACATTCAAATAGTGGGGATGAGAAATTACAATTATGTTTGCCATTAGAATTTAGAGAGAAAATAATGAAGATGTGTCATGAGGAAGTTGCGGGACATTTAGGGGCAACTAAAACAAAAGATAGGGTAATTAAATGCTATTTTTGGCCAAATTGTTACAAGGAAATTGAGGAATTTGTAAGAACTTGCGATCTGTGTCAAAAGGTTGGTAAAAATAGAGATAAAAAGAAAGCTCCCTTGAAGCTCGTGCCGATAATTTCAGAAGTTTTCTCCAGGATAAATATTGATGGTGTAGGCCCTTTGAGTTTAAGCGAGAAAAATAATAGATACTTGATTACTTCAATTTGTGTTGCGTCAAAATATCCAGATGCGATTCCAGTAGAAGATTTAACTTCTCCGTCAGTGATTGAGGGGCTAATACAAATATTTTCTAGGACTGGTTATCCAAAAGAGGTACAATGTGATTTGGGTAGGTCATTTACAAGTGAGTTGGCATCGGAATTTTTTGATAGGTTTGGTATTAAGGTTGTACATAGTTCAGTTTCCCACCCAGAATCGAATAGCGTTGAACGGATGCATGGTAGTTTAAAAAAGGTTATAAAGACATTATGTTTGGAGGCAGGAAAAGATTGGGAAGCAGTCTTGCCAATGGCTTTATTTGCTTTGAGGACTGTAAGTCATGAAAGCACGGGATTTAGCCCTGCTGAGCTTGTACATGGTAAGAATTTACGAATGCCACATACTCTTGTATATGAAAATTGGATGGAAAAGGAGACGGTAAATCAGAATGTAGTGGACTATATTTTGAACTTAAGTAATAGATTGAAACATTGTCAAGAATTAGCGTGTAAAAGAATGAAAGAGTGTCAGGAGAAACGAAAACAATGGTATGATAAGAATGCGGTGTATAGAAAATTTAATGTTGGAGACAAAGTGTTAGTTCTGGCTACTTCGAAACCAAATAAAATGGCGGTTAATTGGATAGGACCGGGAACTATTACTAGCGTAATATCTCAAACTAATTATACGATCGATATTCCGGAAAAGAGAAATAATTCTACTATTTATCATGTTAATTTAATTAAACCATATTATAGTAGACCTGAATTTGTAAATTTGTTGATTGATGAGGAGTGTGAGGAAATTGAGGATCAAGCGGAAATTCCTTATCCCATTTCGGATCCCACTCAATTAGACTTTTGGGAATTAGTAAAAGAAAGTAATTTGGAAAAACGTGTTTCTACAGAGCAAATAGGAGATTTCAGGACAATGATTGAGCGTCATATGAAAGTTTTTTCTACGGACCCTGGGAGTACCCCGTTAGTTAAAATGGACATTGTTTTAACGGATGATGTGCCGGTAAGATCAAAACCATATCGTATGTCGCCGAGGCAATTAGAGATTATGCGTGAAGAGATTTGGAGGCTTTTAGATTTGGGTGTGATTGAGGTCGGGCAATCAGATTATGCTTCGCCTATGATTTTAGTTGAGAGTGCGGGTAAAGAAGCTCGCCCTTGTGTGGACTATAGGAAATTAAATGCAAAGACCAGAACTGAATTTTCCCCTTTGCCAAACATTGAAGAGGTTGTTGAGAAAGTGAGTACAGCGCCTTTTATTACTGTTATGGATCTGACGAAAGGTTATTTTCAGATTCCTCTCACGGAAGAAGCTCAGAGATATGCGGATTTTGTAACACCATTTGGGACCTTTTTACCTAAAGTCATGATGTTTGGACTTTTAAATTCAGCATATTATTTTTGTAAATTGATTGCCATAGTTTTATATGGGTTAGAGTCATTTGCGGTTCCGTATATCGATGATATAGCTATATTTTCTTTGACATGGGAACAACATTTAAAAGATGTGGAAGCGGTTCTTAAGCGGTTAAAAGAAGCAAATCTAACGGTGAAACCATCCAAATGCCAATTCGCGCAAGATCACGTAAAATTTCTGGGACACGAAGTTGGGTCAGGAAAAAGGTCTCCTAGTGAAGCTAAATTGCAGGCTATTAAAGATTTTCCAATTCCGACGACGAAAACACAGCTAAGAGCATATCTGGGAATGGTAGGGTATTACGCGAGGTACATAAAGAATTATGCTACCATAGCAGTGCCGTTAACAGATGCTTTAAAAGGGAAAATAAAAAAAGAAAAAATCATATGGGACGAGAAGTGTAATAATGCATTTGAAGAATTAAAGTTAAAATTAATGAAAAGTCCTGTGTTATATGCGCCTGATTTTAAGCAGAAATTCATTGTGCAAACAGATGCGAGTTTGTATGGAGCAGGAATTGTTTTATCTCAAATTATTGCAGGTGAAGAGCATCCAATTTTGTATCTTAGCAAAAAATTTTCTCGTGCGGAGCAAAATTATAGCACGATAGAAAGAGAATTAGCGGCTATAGTATATGGATTAAAAAAGTTAAATTATTATTTGGATGGGCAAAAATTTGAAATACAAACCGATCATAATCCATTAGTGTACTTAAAGAAAATGGTTGGTACAAACTCTCGTTTGACACGTTGGGCTCTATTTTTGCAGCCATTAAATTTTGAAATTACACATAAGCCAGGAAAATTACATGGAAATGCAGATGGTCTAAGTAGGAAGATTTAGAATCAGAGTTATATTTTCTGTTTGGAATTTAGTGTTCAAAATTTTAATACTTGTAATTAGGGCGTTTTATTAAGATATTGTGCTGTATGTAAAAATTTAGTTACCTAGATTGTGTTATAGTGTTTTTTTTTCTTTTTTGAGTTAGTATTACATTCAAATATTTTAAATTTAAATTAATTGTTCTAGCATCAAAAATGTATATTATTTTTATTCTTTTGATTGATTATGTGTAAGGAAAATTCTAAAAATTTCATATTTTGGTATGTCCTTTGAAACTGAGAGTGGGTATTCTTGAATTTAAGTAGAACTTTCATAATTGGGTCAAAAGTCTAAATGATATTTTATTGCTGATTTAATGGTGTGCTTGACCTCTCGGGAAATCTATTAAAAGGGCTTATTATGTGAATTCATGCCAAATATTTCCTGTGGAAATCTCTTTTGGGGGGAGGTGTTGTGATATCGTACCTTCGCCACACATTTTCGACGGGGAATGCAACAGGCATTTCCGAGGAGGACAATGGTCTTTTGTGTAAAGGCATGCAGTGGAAATTCCTGGCATACTTCTGCCCTTGGGATCTGCTCAACAGGGTATTTCAACTTTTCCAAGAAATAGGGGTGGCTGGACAATGTGTGGGAATTCGTCCCTAAAGTGAAAGTAAAAAGAGACTCATGCAGAAGCTAGTGTGGAGGCTGATAGTAGACTGGGTGACACTGATGAAGTGAGGTGTTTTTTTAACAACGGAAGAGATGCGAGTAAAAATCGTTTTTACTCAGGTTGGCTATGAGAAGTATAGAACTGTTAATAAAAAGTGAGAGTGTCTACCTATGAATGGTAAAGCTTGTTATTACATTTTTCAAATCTATTTTAGTTGTTCTAATAAAGAACTTTGGTAAGAAACATGTATTATTTTTCAACGATCATCTCACAAGAGCTTAGTGAACCAAAAAGCTCTGGCCCACTACATCACAAGGATTTACTGTGTCCCTCTTCACTTTTTCAATGCCTAAACACATGCTGGTTTCAAATACCAAAACCTATTAAAAATCGATTATTTTGCATCGATCATTATTTTCTCCATCGAGAGGGAAATTCAGCGATTTATTAACAAAAGATATGTTTTCAATATCATAAATTGGTGAAATAGTTTCCTACAGATTTTTAAACTAAGGTATTAAGGTTTTTGACACTTAAAATCAACGAAAAAAATATTTTATTTTCGTTGAACTACTTATATTAACAAAGATGTCATATTTTATGCAATATTTTTTATCATTAAAAGTACCATCAAATTTTAATTAAAAATATCTTATCAGTGTCTTACATGTTATTGATTTTTAAACATAACAGAAGCAGTATCAACATTATTAATGGCTCCATAAGATTTTGTTATAAGTGTAGCCTGAAAAAAAGGCGTTTTAGATATGTCAGTAAAAAAAATGTTCCTATCATGTCAATCTAATTCTCCACATTTATAAAGAAAATAAGGTAGTCGATGTATTTTTACACTTCATCCTATTGGGCAGTGATAGGTATTTTTTCAAGTGGGTGTTAATTTGATAAATTTTAAAAACTTTTCAAGCACTGAAAATACTGTTAGTTTCATTCTAAAGCCATTTCCAAATAAACTTGGAAAGAAATAAAAAAATATTGATGTTATGTGACTTTGATTTAAAATATTGTACCACTTGGGATCTAAGTGACGCAAACATAACTCAATTGTACCATTATAGATATAATTGGTATATAATTGAAGGTATTATACTGTCAGGGATCTAGCTATTCTTTAACGCTCTCGCAAGCCATATTTTGTTACGAAACATTGTTAGAATTGACATATAAAATGCTATTCAAGGAAAATTATATGAGGTGTACATAAATGAATAGCCCAACTTTGGAAGGCTGTTAAATAATAATAAAAAAACGTGCAACCTTGTTGTTCATCGGAAATCAAAAATATTAAATAAACACACAATATTGCTCAATCGTGCACAAAATACGAACTTTAATAAACTAACATTTAAAATCTACGTTTCGAGCAGTTTCTACAGCCGTTTTTAGGAAAATATGATGGTAAAATGACTCAAAGTTCAGAGACGAAAGCTTCCTGTGCAAGAGATAATTATTCGAAACTTCACCACTTATTTGAATACAAAAATGAAGCCGAATCAAATATGAAGCCGAAATACAAGCCGAATTTTCCTGAAGACGGCTGTAGAAACAGCTCGAAACGTAGATTTTAAATGTTAGTTTATTAAAGTTCTTATTTTGTGCACCATTGAGCAAGGTTGTGTATTTATTTATTATATTTTATGGTGCAATTGTCCAATATGTGTAATCAAAAATAACAGTTGGAAGTTTAAATTCAACACAGTTGTAAGTATTTAATGTGAAACATTAACGATATCGAGGCCATACGATAACTCATCCCATACTTTTTTAAGCATGTCCTGTGTATCTCTGAATGGTTACAGATATGTGTGTCCTAAGTTAACGCCAGCTGGTAGCGGTGGAAGAAACACCTTATCTTTGATGAGCCCACCCCCCCCCCACCCCCCACCCCAAAAAAAAAATCTGAGAAAAGTGTGGTATGAGTTATTGTACCTCCTCCGATGTCGTAGCGTGCTTGTGTAGGCAATTCTGTTCTGGAGGTTTCTTCGCAATCTGATCACATTGAACACTTATAACTGTGTTGAATTTAAATTTTCAACAGTGATTTCCGATTAACAACAAGGTTGTACCTTTTTTGTTTTCTTTCCTTCTAAAGTTGAGGTATTCATTCATGTACACCCTGTATATAGAAGAGGCTTAGGTGCTTAAGTGATATCACTAAAAAAATAATTAGTTCGAAAACATATTTTAAAACGCTTCTTTTCATCGTTTATTTGGATCAGGTAAAAAGATCAGGTGAGCGAGAAGGTTACATCTTCTATAATAATAAAGGTAAAATGTTTGTGTCTATTCAGAGTTTTCTGAAGAGAGAGTTGCGCATAGAGCTACATGCTACAAGATTTGGCAGAACGATACTTGAATGCCAGAAATTATGCATCTCAAAGGTAGTTTTCTGATTTCTTGATTCCATTTTTTTAATATAATTTTTTATGTGATATTTTAGCGGTTATTTTTTCGCATTTCGGGACGATTTTTCAACGTTACTAAAAGGAATTTGGTTTCAATGTTTTAGCCCAATATTAGTAAATTTTGCCTTCTTTTCGATAAAGTTTATTGGGGATTCGTACAGTGATTTTTGATTTTTTTCGCGATTTTTTTATTAATTTTTTACGCGATTTCTAACTTTTTTGCATTTTAATGCGATTTTTTTTTTTTTTTTTTTTCGTAATAAGAATTTCGAAGCAGCTGGTCTTGGATTACTTTTGTAATTTTTTTTTATTTAATTTTGTATGAGATTTTTAGCGGTTTTTTTTTTTTTTTTTTTTTTTTTTTTTTTTTTTTTTTTTTTTTGCTTTGCGTTCGTTTTTCCATATTAGTAAAAGGAACCAGGTTTCAATTTTTTAGCCCAGAATAATAGATTTTGTTCCCTTTTCAATGAACCATATTAGGAATTTCCAAAGCTATTTTTTTATTTTTCGCTTATATTTTTATTAATTTTTATGCGATTTTTAGCATTTTTTCGCGTCCTACAGAGATTTATTTAACAACGGTAAAAGGAAACCTAGCCTGTTTTTGGATTTTATTGTTAGACTTTTTTATTATTTTTATGCGATTTCTCCACATTAGCAAAATTAATCCGGTTTGTTTTTACAGATTTTCGTCTAAACAAATGTTACTGTAATTCATGATTCACTTGATTCGATACCCCAGCCACAGCCGGAATATCCTGCCAGTGTGTATCCTGGAATTACTACATTTGAAATGAAGCTCGTTCGGAAAAACCGATCAGCGAACCGCTAGCGAATTATAAAGAGGTGATTTAACATCTTATTGCAATGTCATATTAAATGCAAATCTAATTATAAATATTAAAATAGTGTTTTAATGCTTTGTCTTACGTTTAACCTTTACTGAAACCAACGTCTTAAATTATTATTGTGTTCCAGTTAAAAATTCCAGTTTATCTATATATTCCTTCATGTTTTTGGATAAAATCACATTACATTTATTCTGGTCGATATCATTTCAATGGGATGAAACTGAAATCTACGTTGCTTTACACTCACTTCTAGGAGGGGGATAACTTAGAAAAGCTAAATAAGTTCACAAAGAATGAAGTCTAAGTTGTTCAAAAGAATAAATGGGAAAGGGTTTAAAGAATAAAGGGAGAAAACCATCTTTGTCAACAACACCTGTTTGGGAAGCAAAGCAGCAAGGTACTCTCACTGTAGAAATCGTTCACGCCCAATGTTCTTCTACAACGTATGCCATTGATATTTATTGCAACTCGATTTATTGATCATCGATATTTATTAAACTCCTGCTTTTTCTTCTCTCTATATACATGGTTGTTAAAAGCAGTTTCGTTATTAGAACCTACGTATTCGAGGATAAATCTGGATATTTAAAACTAAGCAAAATGAACTCGGAGCATTTTGTCTGCTTGTAATATTGCTGAGTTTTTAACACAGCTTCAGTGGAAGGTATACGGTGGTATACGCTGTATACATCTGGCGTTTTTAAAGATATTTACCCTCTGTTTCCCAAGTAAAGTTTTAAGTTATACTCTCTAGCTTATACTATTTTCCTCTAGCGTATTCCTCTGTTTCCTAAGTAAAGTTTTTACTTATACACTAAAGTGTATATTTTTTTCCTCTAGCGTATACTCTCTGTTTCTTTTTTGTGTTTTTACGATTACGACACTGGTTTTAAATATCAATTTTGGAAAACACATGTGCTCTTTTTTTTATTATCATATATTCCGCAGATCAAACAAACACGCTACCAACCGGACCCTATTAGTTAATGAAATATAACGTATTCTGGTGGCTTCATTTATTAAGTAAAACTTCTGGTTCAAAAAAAGTTTGTTTATTCTGCAACTCATAGGCCAGATTTTACGGCACATATTTCGTTTATATGTAATTTCGTTTCAACAAATGTGCCCATGATATTTAATGCGGCACAATAATGTAAATAAAACAAGAGGCGTGTAGTGTAGTTAAAGACAGATTCCATGTATCGACTAAAAATCGAGAGAAAATTTGTTAAAATTGAAACGCGCAGCTTTTGTATATAAAACTATTCGTTCACAATATTTGCGAATTGCACTTGCACATTTATTAAACAATTTCTCTTAAATGCACAAAACGGGAGATTGTATTTATATTTAATGACAAGGCAACTTTTTTAGCATGAATGGCTTCTTATTTGGGAAAGTCATGCACTTGTATTATTCATTTGCATCAAAAAGAAATCGAGTGCATTCAGGCTCTGATTTCTGATTATATTGCTTTTGACAATGTAAGCTCTTATAAATAATGACTATTATCCCTTTGCATCAAATATTCAAGGAATATCTTTTCTTCATAGCAAACAGTATTGCATGAAAGTTTTCCTAAGTAGCCTTAATTCACCTAAAACCTTTAACCGCATGATTTTTCAAGAATAAATTTAAAAAAAAATTTTTAATCGATTTCACCAGAGAAAATAATGAAAACATTTAAATATTCGAGAAATGCCATTTAATGCACCGGAACGAATATTACATAAGGAAAAAAAATTCTTAATTCGTATTAATTTATTCAAATATTTTAACATTCTCTGTTCCGAGAATCAATACTATAAAATCTTTCGGATGAATTCATTTGAAAAAATAATGAAAAATTAAGGGTGTATTCGAAAAAATATTTAACCACCTTCAACAGATCGAATTTTTCTGAGACATTTTCAGACTCATTTTTAAAAATGAAAACATGAAACTTGCTGGTGTGATTTTTGAAGAGATGTATAAGAGGCCGTGTGATTTCATTTTTTGCTCAATTAATTAGAATTTGAGTTTTAAACAATTATTTTCTCAGTATGACCATTTTTTTCATTCCTAGATCTCCCGCTTCGGAAAATTCGACTCAAAACGCCAACTTTGACAGCATTTTTACAATATTTTCTGCATTTATCAAAAAATGGAGAAGCACGGTACATTATGTAGTTTCTAAATAAGAGAATTTCCCAGTTTGATGCTTTTGAGAGCAAAAATGAATTTAAAAAGGAATCAGAAAATAAGCAGTTTAGATTGAAATACACCCTTAATCGTTTATATTCAATAGAAAAATTAACGAAAGAAGGATGGGATTTTTTCAAAGCATTGGCCACTTTTGCGCATATTGCTGCAGGAGGGGTGCCTTCTTGGATGGCTTTTGAAGGAAAAGTGTGGCGAATCATCATTTTCGTAGAATAGAAACATTGAAAAACTTATATTGTCATCCCATACTAATTACGCTGATTTCGAACCTAGGACCATCGGACCAAGCTCACCATTTTGTGGTCAGTACTATAACTACTAGATGGATTACGTACCGACACACATTCAAACATACTTACAGTAGTATATACATGCAATTATACCAATAATT
This sequence comes from Maratus speciosus, assembly GCA_963932465.1. Lineage (NCBI taxonomy): Eukaryota > Metazoa > Arthropoda > Arachnida > Araneae > Salticidae > Maratus > Maratus speciosus. Next base: position 561,924,783 of record OZ010787.1, on the reverse strand, counting down.
CATGGGAAACATTCACAAAATATGCAAATCAAAATTATAATGAAAAGGTGTCATTTATTTTTAACAGAAAAATTAATGATTCCACACACATGCAAATATGCTCACAATATATCCATGGAAATATAATCATAGTATATCCAGAAAAAATGCGAATCGAAATTATAATGAAAATAAGTCATTTATATCCATTTAGTCCACACACATACGAATATAAGGTGTCCAAAAAGATTGAAACGCGCTTTAATTTTTTTACTTGTCGAAAATTAGTAGGCAATGTAAATTGCATAAGTGTTTATGTTAAGCCAGAAATAAATATTATGTTAATGAAATTTTCTGCAATTAATTTACAAAGCATTACACTTTTTAAACTTTTATTACAGTTCTTGTGTCTTATAAGTCGCATTTAGAAAACGTTTCTCCATACTCTAACATGTAAAAGCGTAAAAATTTCATTCTTCGACGACGAAAATTTATCGAGTTATGATACTTTGAAATTTATAAAATTTCGATCTTTTCCTGTATTAAACAGTCGTCTGCCGTTTTTAATGCCAGAAAGCTCTAAAATTTCATAAAATTGAAAGTATCATACCTCGGTGTGTTTTTGTCCCAGAAGAATGTTATTTTTGTTGTTGTACATGTGGAAATTTTCGAAATTTAACTTATAAGAACCCAAAAACCGAATAAAAATTAAAAAAGTGTAACTTTTTGAAAATTATAGCAGGATTATTTCATGAACATAATCTTAATTCCTAACTTATTTTCAACACGTTTGCAATTTGCATTGCTTACGTATCTCTAAAAAGTAAAAAATTAACTGTAACATTGTAAAAATAATGTTGATTTTACAGAAAAAGTCTGTCAGACAGGACGCCAATAGAAGATTGTTTATTTTACGGACATAATCTGTATTTCTGACATAAATAAAAGTAAAATCTGTTAAAATAACAGAAAGTTTGTAACAAATACAGATTCCTTCTGTAAATGAAACATTTTTTTTACTGGCGTCCAGGCAGACATTTTTTTTTTTCTGTACAATAAACAGATCTTTTTTACATTGTATATATCCATCCAAATATATCCTAACCCCAAATTAAGACATATTTATTGCAAATATTAACAAATTTAAATTACTGCTTTTTATTATCTTTATACGCTTTGTTTTTTGAAATGAAAACTGTTTCCCAATTAATACCCAAATAAGCTCTTAAAAATAATTGTTATTTCTTTACATCATATGCTCAAGGAATACTTTTTAATTCGCAATAGACAATAGCCCATAAGGGAAACAATCCTCAGTAGTATTAATTAATGCAAACTTTTTAACCAGACTATTTTGCAAGAATCAATTCTAAAAATTCTTTCAAACAATTTTATTCTTTATTTTTTCCAATTCCACGAAAGAAATAATGAAAAGAAATAGTTTATTTTCAGCAGAAAAATTAATGGCAACATAAATGCAAACATACTTATAGTATTATCATTTTCCTCTAGAGAGAAATGATTCGCCAGTCAAAAAAAAGAATTGTCGAAGTATTGCATTTATGAGCAAAACTAGAACTCGAACGCTTAGTGTAGTGTTGCATAATATACCATTCTTATTTGAAATAAAAATAAATCATATTGGCAAAAAATGATTTTTTTTTCTTTAGGAAGGGAAAAAGTAAATTTACTTTTAATAAAATTATGACTCTATATAGAATAAGTATTGGTGAATACTTTATATCTCAAAATGTACATTTAGATTCCTGTATAAGTTATGTATGTGTATACATATTTAAGAATGCAAGTTTCTTATTTAAAAAAGATTTTATTTAGAAGCTCAGAAAAATGAACTTGTGATCCCAGTTTCAACTATTTTTTCAACTGTTGAATAATTTTTCAATTTTTTAATGTTTTTAATATATTTTTTATCAAATATTTCACATAAAGACTTGAATGGATTTCGCTTTATTTCCAATGTTCATTTTCTACTTTTCATGAATCGTGCCATTTTAATATGCATATTACCATTCTTATTTGAAATAAAAATAAATCATATTGGCAAAAAATGATTTTTTTTTCTTTAGGAAGGGAAAGAGTAAATTTACTTTTAATAAAATTATGACTCTATATAGAATAAGTATTGGTGACTACTTTATATCTCAAAATGTACATTTAGATTCCTGTATAATTTATGTATGTGTATACATATTTAAGAATGCAAGTTTCTTATTTAAAAAAGATTTTATTTAGAAGCTCAGAAAAATGAACTTGTGATCCCAGTTTCAACTATTTTTTCAACTGTTGAATAATTTTTCAATTTTTTAATGTTTTTAATATATTTTTTATCAAATATTTCACATAAAGACTTGAATGGATTTCGTTTTATTTCCAATGTTCATTTTCTACTTTTCATGAATCGTGCCATTTTAATATGCATATTACCATTCTTATTTGAAATAAAAATAAATCATATTGGCAAAAAATGATTTTTTTTTCTTTAGGAAGGGAAAGAGTAAATTTACTTTTAATAAAATTATGACTCTATATAGAATAAGTATTGGTGACTACTTTATATCTCAAAATGTACATTTAGATTCCTGTATAAGTTATGTATGTGTATACATATTTAAGAATGCAAGTTTCTTATTTAAAAAAGATTTTATTTAGAAGCTCAGAAAAATGAACTTGTGATCCCAGTTTCAACTATTTTTTCAACTGTTGAATAATTTTTCAATTTTTTAATGTTTTTAATATATTTTTTATCAAATATTTCACATAAAGACTTGAATGGATTTCGCTTTATTTCCAATGTTCATTTTCTACTTTTCATGAATCGTGCCATTTTAATATGAATATATATTTAGTTTTAATTTGATCATTTTATTATTAGATATCCTTCAATGCATCGAAGTTTGGGAAGGGGGGTAGTGGTTAGCACTCAAAAATTGACAAGATGCATACAAACCTATTGCGTTAAAGAAAATGCGTGATGTGTAAAATCTAACAAAATGAAACACATAAATAATCAACGCATTTTACATTACAACTGTTTCAAGGCTTTATAATAGGAATCCCTTCTTCATTGCCAAATCAAAGAAAGAGAGAGTGATGAAAAATAGCAAGATAGCACGTGAGTTACTGATTCTGCTGTTTCTCACTATCTTTCTTTTATTTTGGCATAAAGATTGAAGAAAGTGCTCCTTTCGTAGAGCTTCAGAACATCTCAGCGCGAAATGTAGTTTAGTTACTTGCGCTTTTCATTACGTCAGCTTTTACACGACCGTATTTACAATTATTTTATAACAAGGGAAATTGTTCATTTTATGAGTAATAATAACTCAAAATTCCTCCCAGATGAAGATCTTGTCTGCCCCACTAAAAATATTATAATTACATCACATTTAATACATAATTCTACAGATGTAAAGTTAGAAAAATCTGTATGTTTACTAAAATTTTATCTGTACAGTGTACAAAACAGATGTAAATCTACAAAACTAGTTCATGTAAAGCTCCCAGATATCTGCAGCTTTACAAAAGAATTTACTAAAATGACAGTAATCTTACAAAAATTTTATCTGTAACCTGGGTTGCAGTTACATAAAAAGTTCTAGGCATCTCAGTTTCCTAAAAAATTCTTAATAACCTTACATATTTTTTGATTTACTGCGCAAAAGTGTATCTGTTACATGAAGTTTTGTTGTTGCCGTTACATAAAAAGTCTAGGAATCCCAGTTTCCTAGAAAAATTTTAGTAGCTTTGCAGATTTTTTTTTACAGCGTACTAATGTGTTTAGTAACAATAGCAACCCAACATTTTAGCAATTATTGAGATTTTCAGGTTTTTCTCAGCAGGCAAATGAAAATTAGCGTCATTTTTTTCTCAAAAAGACCTCACCTGAAGGCATTTGCTTCAGGACGTACAAAAACACCTAAAAGTGACTGATGCCTAATAAAATCCCTTCGCAGATCAACTGTAATTTAGTTTGTATGTGGAAGATCCGTTTATGAACATAATAAAAATCCTGCTATCTACAATTAGTTAACTAATGGTTTCTACTGTTTCAGTTTTATTTATTTGTTTTATTATTTTAGTGTAATTAAAAAAATGTTTTGATCAATTTTTTTATTGTTTTAATGCAGTAAAACTTCGACTTTACCTACTGCTGATGTTTATGAATATATTATATGTAATTATTGTATCTTCATGCGATATTTGTGGCACGGCGATAATTTGTTGCGACATTTGTTGTTTAGCTATTGCAATAAATTACCATAAAATATCAGAGGACTTCAAATAGTTCTACACTGTAAAAAAAAATCTGTGAAGTTACTAAAGTTTTTCTTGGAAACTGGGATTCCTAGAACTTTTCATGTAACGGCAACAACAAAATTTCATGTAACAGACACACTTTTGCGCCGAAAATCAAAAAATCTGTAAGGTTACTAAGAATTTTTTTGGAAACTGGGATTCCGAGAACTTTTCATGTAACTGCAGCCAGGGTTACAAATAAAAGTTTAGTAAGATTACTGAAATTTTAGCAGATTCATTTGTAAAGTTACAGATTTTTGTAGCTTTACAAAAACTAGTTTTGTAGATTTGCAGCTTTTTTCGTACAGTTACAGGTGAAAGTTTAGTAAGCATGTAACTTTACATCTGTAGAACTACAGATTTTTTTTTACAGTGTACGTCTGTGAGTTTTAAATGTTAAATTAAAGCGGTTTTTTCCACCGTACTTGAAACATTATCATTTTCAATCATTAAAACACTGTATTTTAACGAAAAAGGAAAAAAATGATTTACCTTCTTTAACATTAATATTGTTTTAAAGTATCATAATGACAGCAATTTTGGAAACAACAGCTATATGTCCAATCACTTTTGCTGCAGCCGTGTGAATTTTTTAAATAAGAGATTTTTTTCCCGAAGAAAAGGTCCTTTTTATAAACTTTCAATTGTTTTAGAAATATTATTTTTGTTTTTTTACGAAGTGACATTTATTTTTTATAACAAAGAAACATATTTTAAATACGTTAACAAATAAAAGAACATAAACTTTTAAAATATGAACTTTGGGAACATTGTATAATTGTTTACAGTTGTCGTGTTCGTCTATTTATTATATAAAATATATATTATGATCAGAATGTTGCAAAAAAATAAATAAATAAATAAATAAATAAATAAAAATAAAATTTTATTTAAAGACCCTTAAAATAGATTTTTCACGGCAACATTTGGGAAAGTTTGTAATAAATGATGTTAGCGTATGATAATGACTTCTTTTATGAGTTACACACCTGAAAAATTTAAAAGTAAGATATTTTAAATTATACAAAATCACTTTTCATATTTTATAGCTGCGACAGGACGGTTTTTGGTTTATGATATGGTGAAATGAATTTTAAATTAAAAAAATTAATTTCATATGAACTTAAATTTGTTCAGTAACGGATTTGACATTTTGACATTTTCTCTTGGATGCTAAGTTAGAACTCAATTAGCAGTAAAAGTTCCAATACGAATGAGTGTATTTAATCATAAACATATACAGAATATGTGTATACACACATACGTGTCCTACAAATACGAGCTTTCCACAATTAAAAAATACTTTTTTTTTTTTTTTTTTTTTTTTTTTTTTTTTTTTTTGTAACAACGGAAAAATTTAGAAGTAAGTTATTTTAAATTATATTAAATCACTTTTCATATTTTATAGCTGCCGCAGGACAGCTTTTGGTTTCTGATATGGTAAAATTAATTTACAAAAGAAAAAAAGAATTTTCTATAAACTTAAATTTGTTGAGCAATGAATTTGACATTTTGATATTTTCTCTTTTATTCTAATTTTTGAACTCAATTATCAGTAAAACTTGTAATGAAGAAGGGGGCGTTTGATCATAAACATATACGGAATATATGTATGTTCCTGCAAATACGAGCTTTCCACAGTTATAAAGACACTTTTTTGTCATGCTTTAAGATATCCAGAATTACCCTGAAATTTCAAAATTACCCCCCACTTTAACTGAACCATTAAGTAAAAGATGAAACGGCTGCTAAGTATAATTTTCAAATTATCACCAGAATCTGTTCTTAATTTAATGCGAGAGTATGCGTGAGAAAGAGAACTCCATGTTATTCCCTTAACTAAAATTTTCCACTACATTTAATTTGGAAATGAAGTCCAGCGCTTGTCCAACTGTTAATTTTCCACTTTCAGTGCGAAGCATTAACGTAATAACTCGGAAAACCGCCTTCTCCACTTCCTTCAGTTTGGTAATGTAGCCAGAATTAAAGACTAGTAGTTTCCGTAAACATTTTTAATAACATAAAGAGAAAATGTTTATTACCTAATTAGAAAATTTATAAGTGATGATATATGTAATGTTTTTTGTGTAACACTGAGCCAAAATTGAACGCAAGAATTATTATTTTTTTATTTTTTTACTTTCAATTATTTTACTAATAGCAGAATATACAGGACTCAGCTGCAAAATGACATTTGTGGTTGCGAAACATTAAAGTATTTTATGTAATAAAAAAAAAGCAGAAAATAAAAATGTAGTACATGCAATATAGAAAACACAAGGCTCATTAAATTAAAGATAAAAAGTACGGTATTAATCTGGAAAACCCTCATCAGTATCAGAGGCTATAGAGGAAGATGGGTTTTCAAAAACATATACCTATTACACTCTAAAATCTTCATACAACTAATAATTTGTGCAAGAAAGGGTTTTCTTATGAAGTATTTAATAGAGGTCTGCACGGGTCCAGTTTGTGGGCTGAGGCGGACCAATTTTCATTCGCGGGATTCGGACCCGACAGTGCCTGATTATCACACTTTTTTCAGCAGACTGGGTCCGGTCGGGGCAGATTTCTTTATTTCCAAGTCAAGCAGGGCATAGACTTCATTCTTTATAGAAGTCTGCACTGCTCGAAACTCCAGGCCCGATTCAGTGTAAAAGCTGAAACTTCGGCCCTCGTCTGACACAGAGTTAAAAAACTATTATTGGCCCGGGTCGCAATGTAAAGACCTCTAACTTTTCTGTCCCCCTTCCCCTACTGAGTCAATGTTGGGTTGGCATTTTATTTATTTATTTTTTTAAAAATTATAGTGATGTTCATATTTTTTAAAGAAAATATTTAGAAATTTTAATTGGTTTAATAAATTACAAGGGTATATTTTTTAAAATCTACTTTTTTTCTTTGTAGAGCTTTAAAATTCTGAACTTCTTTTACAATCTTTTTCTTTCATTCTAAACTACCTTGATTTTCTTACTGAATCTTCATTTAGATGTAATTGTCTAAGCATTTTTTAATCAGTGTTTATATAAGTAATTATCTAAGTAGTCATTAATATTGTCACTTTTGTACTGTTGTATTCCATGAATCTCGAACATTATCTGAAAATAAAATCTGTGCATAAGTAAGTATGGTTTTGAATAGTTTTAATTGTATGATAATGCTGCTTCAGAAGTATCGACATGTTTTGTGAAAATTCAGCTCTTTTGGTCGAACTATCAGCTTTCATACATTTTTTGTAACGGTAAGGCCAGGCTTGAAAATTTCGCCCCGTTCAGACTTCTAAAGAGTTATCTGATATATTAGGCGATTTACGGATATGGAAATAGGATTTTAGGGTACAAGATGTAATGTAATCAAAGAAAGTCGCTAACTACTGAAATCAATGTAAGTTTTACTGCTGATGTCCTAAGGATCGATTGAAAAACGAAGACAATTTCACTTTTAATTTTTATGGCAAATGCAAATTGTTAATTTCCGAATAGCACTTATACACTTTTCGTTTTGAATTCATACAACCTGTACCAGTATTATTGCACGAGGCACATAGCCCATCTAAAGAGTTTTTCTTTTTTTTTTTATACAGGATGGTATCTGAACGCAAACTTTCTTGTTTCTTCACGCTAAAAAAGAATGCACGATCATGTTTTTAATCTGCGTAGAATGCTCATTCAATCAGGAATCTCAGGGCCGAAACTAAGGGGGGGGGGGGCATGTGCCCCGGGCGCCAGAACGAAGGGGCGTCAAATGAAGGATTATACCTTTGGAATGGACCATTTTATTCTGATGGACTGATGGCTTCCATTATTATGAAACAACCATTATAAAGGAAGTGTTAGGTGAAGATGAAAGAGCAGTCGTGAATGTTAGAACTCTGATTTTCTGGTCAGAATGGGAGAAAAATGGTCATTTTTTTTTTTTTAATTATGGCCATTTTTTCCTCCATTCTGACCAGAAAATCAGAGTTATAACTTTTTACGAGTGCGCCTTCATCTTCACCTAACACTTCATTCATAATGTCTGTTTCATAATAATAGAAGCCATCAGTCCATCAGAAGAAATAACTCGGTTAAAGCGGAAACTCTGTTAAGCGGGACCCGGATAATCGGGACTCTACTGTATATTTCATTTTAAAAATGATCTTTAGACTATTTTTGTTGGTGTTCAGAGGGGGATCATGACCCCTGTGACCTTCCCCTTGGATCCGACATTGTAGATTACGTAGTTCAGTATTACCTATTTTATGATTACATATTTTAAATTTTAAAATAAGTCGGCTATTATAAAATTAGTAATTTTCTCTTTGTAAATGTACTTTGTTGAAGAGGGAAGGGGGGCGCCAAAATCCATGTTTGCCCCGGGTGCAAAAAACCTTTGTTTCGGCGCTGGGGAATCTAACATAAAACAATGTGCTGACAGCGGCTACTACTTTATCTCAGACTATGGTTATTGCAAATTGTATCAAATAACAAAATTTTGGTGCAACTTCCTATCAGTTACCATCGTGGAATTTAATCTGCATTTCTCCACTGCTTTGTTTTTATGTAGTTTTCAGAACTCTAGGCATACGATAGTAACTAAATTGTATTGAAAACTTCAGGAAAAAATTTATTTCGCAGGTCCTTTTTACTTCGTACAAAAAAAAGGACTAAATTACAGAAAATGTACTGGCAATCGAGAAGCCAGTTCTATTTTTGTATTTTAATGGAAGTTCCCCCCCCCCCCCCCCCCCCAACGAAAATTCCAGAAAACAGGAAAAATTTCTGTAATTTACGGGGGAAATTTTCCATTAAAGTACGGAAATAGTACTGGCGTCTAGATTGCCAGTACAATTTCCGTATTTTAGTCCTTTTTTTTTACAGTGTTCGCTTTCTTACGTTGTTACAAACGCTACACTGTAAACAAAAAACGGACTAAAATACGGAAATTGTTCTGGCAATCGAGACGCCAGTACTATTTCCGTATTTTAACGGAAATTTCCCCCCGTAAATTCTAGAAAAACGGAAATTTTTCTGTAATTTACGGGGGAAATTTTCTGTTAAAAAATTTTATTTCTTTTTTTTTTTTTTCTTTACAGTGTAGCTACTTTATAATGCTGATAAAACAGGACGGATAGATAAGCAACTTATACATACCAATATTAAATTAAATTTTAATAATATTTACATCGAGAAGAAAATATTCAAAAGTAGGCTTTTAAAAAATGTAAATACCAATTAATAAACTTGAAACAACATTTTTTCATAAAAATATATATTAAACATGATTTAATGAAAGAAGACGAAGATAAAAAATATATATATACTAGATTGTAAAAAGATCTATTAATTTGAAAATAAATGATCTAGTTTTATTCTCTATATTTTCTGCAATTTTTTATGTCAGATAAAACTGTTACAATGTACAAATTCTTTTTTTCGTCCTCGTGTTAATTCTATTTTTCCTCATATTGTTTTTATCCGTACGAATATAATGTATTTTTAAATCTTCAATTGATTCTTCTGGATCAATGTGAATATAATGAATAACTTATTATTTTTCCAGTTCTGGCAAAAGCTCTATTAAATATTTTTTCGTTTGACTATGTACCATAAAAAATAACTCAACATAAAACATATCAATTGCATTATTGTATAAATAAAACTTTAAAATGTGAAAAACTTAATAAATATATGTACTTGCTACACCTCTTGCACCAAACAAATTTATCAAAGACCCACGAACTATAATTTTAAATCATTGAAACTAGTTTTAATTCGAAGAAGAAAATTTAATTGAGGAATAACAATAACCTTCAGTGAGTTTCAGTGTCGTATTTGAGAATTGTTTACGAAATATCCCTTTTGTCGCAAAACTTGAGTGCACGCGCCTATTGAAGGGTTCAGTTTTGGGACTTTATGTATACTATAAATTTATATGTCTAATTTTGATCTTTATTAAGTGGAAAAAATTAAAGAGATGGGGATATAAAGTGACAAGTCTTTCATTTATATTTCTATCTTATTCTGCAAATGATTTTATGCAACCCATTTCGTTTTCTTATTAAAATTTTGAAACCCACATTTCTTACACACATCCAGAGAATCAAATTAACCACAACATTATATAATTAGTACTCTCTTTGTGATAACACAGGCTTTTTTTTTTTAACTGCATTTGGTAATAATATAATTTGATTCTTTTAGCGCGAATTTGTATAATTATGTGTATTGTTCACCCCTCTTGTTAACTTTTGTAAAAATCTTAGACAGTCTGAATTTTAATATACAGTGTGTCCGTAAAGTCATGGTGCACTTCTGACCGGTCGCAGGAAATCAACGAAACAAGATGGAAATGTGAAATCTTAACCAAATAAAACAAAAACTCTCCAAGTTTCATACCTGTTCAGTGCAGTTCGATGTGGCCTCCATTTGAAACAGAGAACCACAGACGTTATTCACTCTGTTACACCAGACGTATTTAACTGCGTGCGGGAAGAACTTGAATATCGTTTGGATGTGTGTAGGGCAACAAATGGAAGCCACATCGAACTGCACTGAACAGGTATGAAACTTGGAGAGTTTTTCTTTTATTTGGTGAAGATTTCAAATTTCCATCAAGATCCGTTGATTTCCTGTGACCACGACTTTACGGTCACACTGTATTATGAGACGTGCTGTAAAGCAGTATCTACAGAAAATTATAATTACGTTATGCCATTCTCAACATTTTGTATTCGTGCTTCTTTTTTCTACTCAATTTAAGTTGCGGCCCCTTCTAAAAGTTATTTAAATCTATATGCTAAAAGAAGGAAGATCATATCGATTATAATAAATAATACAATTTACATCAAATTATTCTTAAAAGGTCCCTTATTGAGAATGATAATTGAAACGAAAATAGTTATCGTTTTAATAATAAGTTAAAATATTCTCCTGTTAAAAGTATTTACAGGAGAATTAAAAGGAAGGGAGAAATTTTAAAATATTCATTTTCTTTTCATTTCATTGCACTAAAATAAATGCAGGACAAATGTGGATTTTTTCCTCTCGCTCTCTGCGTGAGTATGTTTTATTTTAATAAGTGTATTAACGTTTGTTTCTCTAGATATACAGCGTACTTTTATGCTTTGGAGTATTATTATTCAGTGTATTATTATTTATCATTATTATTCTTATTAATTTAATTTAATACTAATGTAGTAATTTAATTTATTATTAATTTATTAATTTAATGAATTATTAATAATTTATAAATTTTTGTTATTATTAACTTATTAATTAATTTTTTAGTGATTCATTATTGTTGTTGTTATATAAATGCTTCATGCGTTATTTCATTTCCTTAAAAACTTCCATATACTTTTAATATGTACACAGTATAACCATAACGCATATAGCTTTAAAATACTTCATGTACAATTACAAAATAAATTCATAAATGTAATTTATAAAATACGTTTATCTATTATTATTATTATTATTATTATTTTAAATTATCAGAGTAGACGTCGAAATAAGATTGTTTCATTTTCGGTAACGTAGGATGTGTTTGCACCGAGTATACAATTAAAATTATTGTAATATAGAAGCTGTAGTACTTCCAGAAACATTTTATCTAAAAAATAAAAATAAATTTACAGAGTGCTTTTTTTTATATTCAACATATTCCAAATGAAACTCTCAGAGATTCAGAAGTACATTTTATTTTTATTTATTTTTAAAGATTTAAATGCATTTTTCATTAGGACATAGGAAAAAAACTGAAAAGCTCAAAATAACAGTTTTCAATTTTTATATAATCTCAGAAATAATAAAAGTACATCGATTTTCAAACGTGTTTTAAAACAATGTGCGGATGTAGATTGTCATTTGAATAAATAAAGGTTTTTTTTCTCCCTTCTAAGAAATATATAATGAACTATTAGATAAAATATCATCCATTGCGATGGTTGAAAAATAAGATAAAAATAATTTTTTAAAAATGCTTCCTTTATAATTTACGGTAAAATCATATTGAAAAGCTTGAAATGTAAGTAATATATTTACATTATATTGAAAATATTGTAAAAGGAAACATAGTTTCATTTTACAAAAATTGTAATTGTTTTCATTAAAAGAAAAAAAACTCACTTCGATAAACTTGCAAAAATTCCTTTCTCTATTTATATTTCACGCTAGCATTTACAATTGGCGTTAAATCGTGCTTGACCAACCACAGACAAAAAAAAAAAAAAATTATTATTCTATGTATGATATGCATGAAGAGTTATGTTTTAATTAATAATTTTAAATAGTATTCTACTATTTTAGATTTCCTTAAAATATATTTTTTTTATTTCATTCATCAAAACTGTGACAAGAAAATGTGATTTAATATAAAATATTAATAGCAGCGGGTTTTAGTTTAAACAAAATAAAAACAGGGGGAAGGGATTGGGTGACGCCAAATGATAATTAGCTTTCTTAATTTAGGTGTAAGGGTGGGGGTGTTGGCTTTAACGCGCCACATATTTTTGTTTTCCTATTTCTGCTAAAAAGCAAAACTCATCGCTTTAAAATTATCGTATTTCGCAAATATTTTTAATATTTAACGCCTAATTTATGTAATTTCTAATCATAAGAAGATGCAAAAGTATTTATTTCAATTACTGTAACATGACATATAATAACACATGCATATATATTACAATTATATATGCTACAAAAAGAACTTTGTTTATTAATGCTCCTAAAAATTAAAAGGATTTCATTTAAAGTTATACAAGATATAATAATATAAAGATCACATAATAAATATGAATTTATTTCAAAATAATTTAACTAACAAAATATTTATTCATAGCATTATTTGAAGTAACTCTTATTTGTAATTTTATCTTTCGGCATCCCAAAAGAACATTCCTTTTAATATTTGTGTCTGTTAACACAACATCATTATTTAAAAAAAAAAAAGTGTCCTAGGGGATTACAATGAAAAATGCAGTCGCCTCATTAACAGATATATAGTAGCTGCATTTTCTTTACTTTAAAAGCAGATATGCAAAATGATGATGTTTTGTTGTTTATATCTATAAAGCTATCAAATTCATGTTGGAATTTTTTAAACAGGTCTTCATACATTTTCAGCAACTTATTTTCCATAAGCATTTATTTAAAATTTTAACAGGTTTTAAAGAAACATTAAAAATTAATAAATTTTTATATAGATGCGAGTTTCATAAGGTTATTTGTTGATATTTAAGTTTAATGAGGGGGATACAATTTCCCAGCCATTTTAAATAATGCAATGGTGTTTTTATTATTTATTTATTTTATTTTATTTTATTTTATTTTTAGTATTTGTCTGACGTATTTGTATTGAATTGCACAAAATGTTTCGATAGTAAATGTATTTAATATGATTAATCGAAAAAATAATCGATGAAACCTTATCTCGAATAAGACACAATTCAGTAATCACTGGTCGGTCACTTATTTGTAAAGCATTATTTCCAAATACTAGTCTTCGTGGTAGATTTCTCTTGATACAAAATTTGCAAGAGAAATCTAATATGAACATTGTTATTTTAAAATAGTGGTGGCCAAAAACAAGTGCGATGATTCCTGAATGCGCATGTGTGAGATCATACGAAAGAATTTGGATCGAGTTCAGCCGTGGTGAGAGAGAGGGAGAGAATAAAGGTGGAAAAACGAAAGAGAAAGACAAAGAAAGACAGGACAAAAAAAATAATAGATTTTAAGGGAATTTTAAAAAATATAAAAAAAAGATGGTGTGAACTTTAAAAGAAAGTAGAGCACACTAATTCGCTCATAAATTTAGAATAATGAATACATTTTATCAAATTCCAGTAGAATGACTTTATATCCTCGTGAGACCTGGCATCCATTTAAATGGATGTTTTGCTTTCTCCTTCTATTGCGTTAAATTTCATTGTAGCAATCTAAAACCAGTTTGGCATGGTAATGTATGAATCAAAAATCAACATTCAGCTTTTGAATTTTGGCAACGGTGACTACTTTGTTTACAAAATGGCATAATAAATGAGTCAAGTTGGAATTTTACATTCTGCTGGTAAGTTTCGTTTTTATGTTATTTTAATTTGTTTAAACTATTTTTTTTTTTTTTTTTTTTTTTTTTTGCAATTTTAATAGCAGATGTTAATACTAGCCTTATGTTCTGTACAATAAATTCTATTCTTTCCCATACTTTTAGCATTTTTTTAATTATTTTAAAGTGAGTTATGGCCTGAACATCCATTTAGATGGATGTGCTGTAAAACAAAATAAAAAAAATCGAAATTTATTAATTTCTTTAAAAACATCATTTTTGATGCCTATTTGTTGAAAAAACTCATATTAAAAAAATATATGCATTATATTTTGCTTGGGTCTCGGATATAACCTGAGACAATATCATGGGAAGTCTCAAGATGCATTGCACTTTGATCTGCCTTAAATGTGAAAACATCATAACCCAAATGGAGCTGTTCTGTTCTTACAATCCTATTATTATATTGCCATTATGTGACGTGGAAAATGAGTCCTATTCACGTCTCTATGAAGTTAAAATGTCCCATTTTGAGACAAGGTGCAAATGACCCAAAACTTGGTCGCGGTGCGGACGTGTTATGACGAAATAAAGATGCTACTTTTTTTTCACCTTTGTGATTCTTACGAATGCGACAACGTACACTTTTGAAAATTTCAGCATTCTGTCCAGTCATTTGACCGCTTTTATCGAAAACGGTTACACAACCGTAATTTAACACTATTCTGACCATATTGGCCATTTTATGGTCAGAATACAGTTAAATTATGGTTATGAAACCGTTTTCTCAAAAAAAAAAAACCGGTCAAATGACCTGGACAGAATGCTGCAAACTTTTAACAGTGTAGTCACGTATCAACAACTAACTGTGCTAATGAGGTATTTTGCACATTTATTTTTCTTTTTTACGTACTTTTGCTGAATGATATGACATATCAGTGAGCGTTAAAAAGAAAGAAAGGAGAAAATTGTCTGTAGAATGAAATTTTATGAATAATAAGTAAAAAATTACTGAATATAGAATATTAAAAAAAAAAAAATAAATAAAAAAAAAATAAAAAAAAAATAAATAAAACACATACAAAGCTTAAATAAATATAAAAACAATCAAATCATTAATACCACGAATTCAAAGCAAAATAAAGGTTTCTGAAACAATGATGTTTGTGAAAAGTTTTTGTTTATGAATAAGACATTTTGAAATGAGTATAAATAGAAAATAATTCCGCTTTCATAGAAATTAAGTTCTATTTCATGTTAAAAAAATGAAATACAAGAATGCACAAATAGAAAAATAAATAGTTTCTATTGGAGTAGATCATAAGAGTGTTTTAGAAACTGTAATAATGAGCATGCAATAACGATAAAATACATATAATACATATTGGTATTCTTTCGTTAAAGAAAACATTGGTTGCTCTCTTAGGTTGCGAACAGATTCAAAGTTTAAATAAACGAGCTACAGTGAAAAAATAAGTTAATTCTGGAAAAAATTGTGTCTACATATCCCTTTCGACTCTTTTTAAAAATCAAAAGCTAGGAAACTATTCATGATGATTAGTTCGTTTGAAAAATAGTTAATAAAGATCTCTTACATTCGTAAAAAATAATAAGGACACACTCAGCCCGTAGTTTGTGTCAATAATAGGTCTTTGTTGAAGGTTATCTAAAATGTTTGAAAATTTTAAAATAATATGAAAATTTTAACTTATTTGAAAGCAAGTACAAATAGTGAGGATAAATTAAGTGAAGATGAAAATATGTATTATAGAAATATCTGTCTCTTTTTTTTCTTTTTTTCCAGATGATGAACAGAAAACACTAGTTTCGCGAGCAATTAATTAGCAGCTCAATTCATGAGGTTGTAAGCAGCACAGATTAGAAATCTGCACCGGCCGGGCCGTGCGCCGGGCTCGGGCCTATTTTCATTCGCGGCTCTCGGGCCGGCCCTAGTGACTACTCTTTACGGGCCGGCCCGGGTTCGGGCCTTACTTTTTTACGGAAGAATCGGGCCGGCCCTAACTTATTTTTTCTGTACAGAGCCGGGACTGGTTTTTTTTCTAGTCTTCACGGCCCAAAATTTTCAGTCCTAGTTTTGAGACAGCCTGTATGAAAATCATTGTCTCGGCGTATCATGTCCGTTCAAAGGTCAGTAAAATTAAGCCTGGCCCAAAGAATTTTGCAAAATATGCATACATTTTTGAATCTCCATTGTTCTACAACTAATCATTAACATTTATTCTTTGCAAAGAATAGTAAATTTCTACGCTAATTAAAATATAGCCAAATTAAAATATAGTAAAACGTGTGAAAAGGAATCTGCCTATGACGGAGTCCTGTTTTAAACTGAAAAACGTGTTGATACATGCAAAATTAATATACTAATACGTAAGAAAAGAATATATAATACATTTACATTTGCTAAGAAGGGAACTTGTCTGTAACGCATTTTTTTCCCCTATGTGATTGAGTCTTAGAAGATTTTACTGTACTAGGGGGCTCTGCCCCCTACGAGCTACGCTCGCCAAACCCCGTTCAGACACCCCAGATTCTAAAAGCACACTAATCTGATCGGCTTTAAAAATGTTGAATTATAATTTAAAAAAAGAGTTGCAATCTCTCTGTAAACGGGTTTCCATTCGTTTTTCTTTTATTGGGTAATTTTTATAATGATTTTATATTTAATATTAAAAATATTGTAAATTTAAAAAAAATAACTTTAATTTAAAAAAGTAACAAATTTATTAAACTTATTTGGAATTTTTTCCCTTATCTTTGTAATGAAATCCTTATTTTGTAGTTACAGTAAATAATCTTATATAAATCTCCTCTCCTCTTAAATTTTCACTTCGCCGCCTTTTTTTCCGACAACATATGTGTGTAAAATTATATATATAGTGTTACGAATATTGTAGTTAGTCAGTGTTTGTGGTTAAAAATAATGTAAATAGTTCAATTAAGCTCTATTTATAAGCTAATATTAGTTTTTGTTGCATTGAATTATCTCAATTTCTTGGTTTTCTTCTAGCAAGTAAACCCTATTGGATTCAATGGGAGTCTATGGAAGTCTATGGAAACTTGGGAAATACTGGAAATAGCGCCAAGTTGGCGTCACTTTTGGCAACTAATTTCGGTCGCCAAATTTGGCGATATATCGCCATGTTGGCGACAAACTAGGCGTTGTTTGGCGACACAGCCGGTTGCCCCCCTTGATAACCCCCTTAAAGTATCAGAAAGCTCTGAGCAATCAGATGCGTTTCGCGGTATCTACGCAGATTTTCATTTATCCACTTGCAAAGCGTTACTTTTTATTATATATTGAAGGATAGCATTTTTCAGATTTTTAACAATTCAATGCATGGAATATGGATTAACAGTATTAACCCCTTGAGGGGCGGTGATGCCGTCACTGCATCACATAATTTTAATCCCTATTTACCCACATTGGTACCAGAGTTTTAAAGGGTGTATTCCGATCCAAACTGCTTATTTTCTGATTCATTTTTATATTCATTTTTGCTCTCAAACGCATCAAACTAAGAAATTCTCTTATTTAGAAACTACGTAATGTGCCGTGCTTCTCGATTTTTTGATAAATGCACAGAAAATATTGTAAAAAATGCTGTCAAAATCGGCGTTTTGAACCGAAATTTCCGGAAGCGGGAGATCTGGGGATGAAAAAGATGGTCATACTGAGAAAATAATTGCTTAAAAATCAAATTCTAATTAATTGAGCGAAAAATGAAATCACACGGCACCTTATACAAATCTTCAAAAATCACCCCAGCAAGTTTCATGTTTTTACTTTTAAAAATGAGTCTGAAAATGTCTCAGAAAATTTCGAGCTGTTGAGGGTGGAAAAATATTTTTTCGAATACACCCTTAAATAAGCGAAAATATACCTTTACTTCTTTACAAATAAATTTACTTGTAAATACTGGTGTTATTCAATTATTTCAACAGTTTACAATTACAATTACCTTGCCCCTGAAAGGGTTAATAATAACTGAAAAATTTACATAGAAGAAATAGCGATTCATTAAGAAAATAAATATCACAGCCTGCGGCACTTATATAAAAATGAAGTTTAGAAACATGATAAAAAGTTAAGATAAGTATTTTTGGTCAGAACTCTTCGTAAGAGTCAAATTTTTAACCAAACCGACGTAAAAATCAATGTTTTGTAGCAATTCGCTCGGGCCGAGATTTTAACTATTTTCCGGGCCGGGCCGGGCTCGGGCCGAACTTTTAGCTGTCATACCGGGCCGAGCCAATAATTGTTTTTCGACGGGCCGGGCCAGGCCGAAATTTTTTTTTCTATGAGTCGGGCCGGGCCCGGGCCTGGAAATTTTGGCCCGTGCAGACCTCTAGCACAGGTACAACATGGATGTGTGCGTGGGAAGGGAGGAAGGTTCCGGACTGTCGTTAATATTAAAAAGTTGTTGCGTTTGATTTATAGTTGTACAAAATTTAATTTAAGCTGGAAGTCTCCGTCTATTTTTTCTCGTGTGCATAAAACGGCCATAACACAAAGAGAAAAAACAATTAGAGAACGAGATAACTTAAACACTAGTTTTACTCAGAATATTACATATCAGAACAGTTTTTGCTTGAAAGAGTTTTTATAGTATTTCTAAACATTTAATATCCTCTTTATGATTTTACGCACTCGAAATTCGGCAATCATTCATCCCTAGAATTCCTGTTTTTTTTCAAAAACATCCCATTCATTAACATTTTTCTCCCTTTATTTATTTATATTTTTGTCAAAGTTCATTTTTTATTCTTATTATATTTCATGCAACGAAAATACACAAAATAAAATTGTGTAATGTTATGTTTCATTCGTCATTAGATGTTTTGAAAGACATTACATATTATCAGATAGTTCAAAATCCATTAAAGATTTTCCGAATATTTTTAACACGTTTCCAGCCGTAGCAGTAGAAATAAATTGCTTACTATTTAATCATTTATCTCTGTCGATGCACTTTGTTGCATTTATAATGAAATGAAATATTTCTCATGTTTCAAATGGAACTTTAATGATGTTCTTCCTCGACTTCCTCTTTTTAATCAATAAAAACTACTAAATGGTATTTGTTTATTTTCAGCAAAGAAAAAAAAATGAATTGCTACATAATATTTGAGGTCGTAAAAGTATATTTTTATGCATGCACATTTGCGGTCAATAAATACTGATAAGAATTCTAATAAATACGCAAAATGTATGTCTTATCGATATGCTTATGTAAATCTTGCGGAATTCATGATTGTAGGTAACATTTTATAAAATTTACGTTATACTAAAACTTCTGTTTTTACTTAAGTCGAATATGGCTGAGCATTTTTGTAAATAGGAGATTTCCGAACCATTAAATTGTATTTTAAATTTTCGGCAGCAAAAAACATTCCCTAATAGCACAGTTAGTTGATGTAGCGTCACTGTAACGACACGATTGACAGAGCCAGAGGTGAATGATGCCACATTTATTTCGTCACATTATGGCTCTGAGGTGACCGTCATTTCGTAACTCCACTATAAAGTCACGAATCACGATAACCGATTTCTTACACCTCGTCACGCAAAAGGGACATATCGACTTCTTTACGACAATGTGGGCAGTAAAAGAGTTTCATTGGTCACGGTACTTCCTTATTTTACATTTGCACCGTGGTGCTATTAGAGTTTCTGGAGAAGACACACCAGAGAAAACCAGAAATAGGGCTATCAAATAAGTTCTTTCAAAAGCCGAAGTCCAACAAAAGGTTAGCGAGAGGATTTTGAGTTAGATAGTACGTTTTAACAAACCTAGGGAAAACATTCAAAGGGCTAAGTGCAAAAGATTGCAGATTGGAATTTAAATTTAATCTTTTCACAGGGCTTCAAAGAATCTAGCCAGCGGTACATGTTCATCAAATATTTCAATGGAATTGCACACTTTTTTTTAAAGCTAAATTTCACTTTTTTGGCTTTATGCAGTGATGGAACAGTGATGAACAGATCAGAGAATCAATTGACACCGCTAAATTTTAATAGCATTCGTTGTTTAATTTCAGGAAGGAATTTCTGAGATTTTTCAAGGCGAAGAATACTACCCTTACAAAAATTTCTTATAGAATTCTATAAAAAAAACTTATAGAAAAAGTATTATAGAATCCTATAGAATTATGGCCCGTTTTTCTATAGGCTAGATTAACCGAAATATATAGAAATACCTATAGAAGTTCAATAGAAATTTCTATAGAGTTTCTATAAAAATATTCTATAAAAACTTTCGAATATGTTCTATAAAAAATATTCGGATTTCGCCAACACGCACCTGACCCTCTTAAGTACTAACCGCGCTCGATGCTGCCTGGGTTCTGTGTTCGGACATGAATCGGTACTTTCAGCGAATGCTATGGCTGTTCGAAGACTTCTTCTTCTTACTAGAGTATTTTAAGCTTCTTTCTTTTGTGATTTGCGTTCCCAATATTCAAACTCGTATAGAAATAGTATACATTGTATACGCTGTGTGAATTATGAAAACAGAAATCACCTGTAACTTAGAAAATCAGATTTAAGGTGAAAAAAAAGGTCCGTAAAATAAAAAATTTCTTTATTTATGTATTTTCTTTTTAATTGTTGGTGGTGTTGCTATATTATTTGCAGTTTGAAATGAGCTTCACAGTATAAATCCTGTTCAGATGTAAACTTCAGCTTTCTGTTAAAATTCATTAATCTGACGGCGTCAGACGCGGAAATCTATTTTAATATACTATTGAAAAAATATTTAAAAGTCTCAAAAATTAATATTTGTTAAACTTGAAACACAATTATTTAAATATTTTTTTACTTCAAAATGAAGTATTTGAATAAGAATTACAATTAATTAGTAAAGGTTATTAAACTAGATGACTGTTTTTATAAAATTAACAGCAAATTATTAAATGATTATAAAATTAAACAAGAAATTAATTTATCAAAAACAAACAAATTATCTAACCATAATTTAAAACAATGTAGTTCGGTTGATATATTATTACATAAACAATGAATCACAATGCATTAGAATTATGAATTAAATTATAATTATATTAATCTATGGAATACTATTACATTAAAACTTATAAATTACAATTTTTTTATTTTAATATATAGGTATAAATAAATTAGTACACATAAATTTTTAAAGATCAAAACATAGATTTTAAAAAAATCTACAGAATCATTAGTCTATGATATATAGGTATAAATAAATTTGTACGCATAAATTGTAAAAAACCAAAAAATATATTTTTTAATTAAAAATATCTATAGAAACATTGTTCTATAGAACTTTTATAAGTTTTATAGTACTCTATAGAAAAACCGCTCTATAGAAGAAAATTTCTAAAACATTCTATAGAAATATTTTCTTTAGAAAAAGTATTCTATAGAACTCTCTAAAACTCTATAGAACAGTATTCTATAGAAAGGCTATTCCATAAAACTTGTAAAGAATTCTATAGAATTCTATACAGCTCTATGAACTATTTTTGTAAGGGTATTAGAATATAATGGTGGCAATCTCCCCACTCCTGCACCACTGTTCCATCACTGCTTTATGGTCTCATCGAGTTCTGGTATGAACCTTTGTTATGTAAAACAAAGATAAAACAGTGGCGAATGACGGAAGATATATGGAATAAAATTATAGATAAATATGATAAATTTTAAGACTGAATAAGAATTTAATAAAAGCATATAATATGAAGATAATTTTTATAATATGACATATATCGCTATTACAGCAGGTGTTACTTCAATACATCTTCTGATTTACCCATATAATAGTCTGAACGAATACAGTAAACTCTCTGTAAGGCGGACTCTGTGTAAGACGGAAATCTGTCTAACTCGGAAAGATTTTCAAGTCCCTGTGAATACATAGGCATAGAGTAAAATATGTCTAAGGCGGAATATTGTCTACTACGGAAAATTTTCTTGGTCCCGATCGCTTCCGCCTTAGACAGAGTTTACTGTACTGAAAATCCCTACTTGTTAGCATCTCTGTATATACTTCTTACTCCTAAATTGACACAATTAAAAAAAATAGCTTTTTTAGGAAAGACTCAAAATCTTTTAATTGTAAATCTATTGTTTTATCTAATGTTTTAGTTGTAAAAACTGATAACAATCTGCTTTATATCATTCGACTTAGATTATCGACTAAGTCAAATGGAATAGAACTTAATTAGTTTTTTTTTTTTTTTTTTTTTTTTTTCTAACCAGTATCGAAATTTATGTTACTGATATTTTGTATGAACCAAGTTACAAATGTTTGCTTGAATATTTCGAGACTATTTTGAACATTTTCAAACACCAGATGTCAAAAAGAATAAAATCACTCTCTGACGATCGATTTTAAAGATGAATAAGTGTGTCTTTCGTGACAGGTTAGATTGTATTGTTGTGATTTTTCAGTTGTGATGTTTTACGTATAGTGTGCAGTACAGAAACATTTCAAAATGGAAAATCAAAGTACTAGAACGCGAAATTTGAGATTGCAGTTCACCAATTTCAAAATCGTTCTTCGATATTATATACATTTGCATGTAAGTATGCATGACAAAACACATATTTTCATGTCATGCAGTCATAAACAATAAGACTTTCGTAAGAAAGAGGTTTTTTTTTTAAATATAGTATAATTTATTTAAAGCTTCTAATTAAAATAATACATTTATAATACCGTTTTTATGTGATATTTAATTAAAAGTAGTTACAGTAGATCGAAAATCATCTAAATGTTAAATCTAGATTTACTTAAAATGCATTTAGATTAATAATATGGTTTTAAATATAAGCGAGAATGTCAGTCTACAATAAAGTTAAACCAAACTAAATTTGTAATTAAAAATTAAGTGAATGGCGCTGTTGTAGAAAAAATTTGTCCAAAATATGTAAATCGAGTATTTAACATAAATTTTAGTAATTTTACCACTTTCCTACAAGCTTGACAAGCGTTTCAGTTCGGTTTGACGAACGGTCTGTCTGTCTGGGATCTAACTCACTTAAATATATTTGGATCGCCATATATTTAGTACATGTATTGAAGTTTAAAATGGCATGTTCTGTATTGAAAATTAAGTGTGTAGCATTTATAGTTCGTTTGGCATTTTCCAACAAACTTGAAAAGAGATTAACTTCGGTTTGACTGGCGGTCTGTCTGTCTGTGATCTAACTCACTTAAATATATTTAGATCGCCATATATTTGGTACATGTCATTGAGGTTTTGAATGGCATGTTCTCTATTGAAAGTTAAGAGTGTAGCGTTTATAGTTATAGTGTGATATTCATAAGAATTCTATTACATTATGATCAATTGGGGAAAATATTTTGCAACGTATTTTAATGATTTCACATTATTTGAAACATATTGAAATTAATATACATCACTGAGATACAATATAAGATGCTTAATGTGAAATATGGTGTGCAGAGCATTTATCGCCCATTTACAGGGAGACAAATATTCGATTACAGTACTGTCTATGAGCGATAATTGCAGGAAGTTCGTTTTCAGTTATGGGATGCGCTTTTAGGCTTAACTAAATTTTAGCACATTATTTGGTGAGTATAAATTCTATAAATCATCTGAATAGCAACAACAAAAAATCGCGTACATTTCTGTTTATTGATAGGGAATTTTCCGATTGTTATTATGCATTTCCTAACTAAACCAAATTTTAGCATACAATGTAGTATATATGAGGGGATCACAACCATAGTAGACCAAGTCCTTTTTGAAAAAAAAAAAAATGAGATAGTCCATTTAGAATATGCATAAAATTTGTTTTATCCACTCCCACAGTAAACCAAGTCTGTAAATAGATGATATTTATGAGAAAGTACAGGGTCTGTTCACAAAGTTTCAAGACTGGTCTGAGAATACAAAATTTATTAAACACTTTTGTGCAGCGAACTAAAATTCTTCAAAATATTACCATTGGGCATCAACACACCGCTGCAATCGTTTATTCCATTGTTCATAGGCTCCCTTGAAGTCTTCGCACGTAAGGCTGTTGAGGGACCTCGTCGAAGCTGCCTGGATCGCTGGAATCGTGTCGAACCGCTTCCCTTTCATGTCTTTCTTGATCCGTCTCTCTTGATCATGTCTCTCTTGAATTTTAGTTCGCTGTACAAAGATGTTTAGTAAATTTAGTATTCTCAGACCAGTGTTGAAACTTTGTGAACACACCATGTATGTAAAAACAGACTTGGGTTACAGTGGGAGTGGATAAAACAGATTTTATGCACCTTCTAAATGGACTGTCTCATTTTTTTTCAAAATGGACTTGGTCTACTATGGTTGTGATTCCCTCATGTACAAATATATCGATCATATACAGAGCAGCATGAAAGAATGCGGATACGTTTCCGACTATAGGTGGTAACTGCTGAAATTGTATTTTCATATGTGTTATTTCATCGCCAATTTACAAGGAGACAAAAAAAATCGGTTACAGTACTGTCTATGAGCGATAATATACTGTATATGTGCGTTCCCAGTTATTGGATGCACTTTTAAGTATAAGTAAATTTTAGCATATTATTTGGTGAGTGTAAATTCCGTAAATCATCTGAACAAAAAAAATCGAGTACATTTCCGTTTATTGGCGGAAAATTCTGAAGGAAAATTTTTAACTGCATTATGCATTTAATAATTAAACCAAATTTAGTATATATACAAATATATCGATCATATACAAAATCCATGCATGAATGAATCCGAATACATGAATGAATCCGTATACTTTTCCGACTATAGATGGTAACTGCTGCGATTGTGTTTTCATGTGTGTTATGCGTTTTCCAAATTATTTGCTTAGATATCATCTTTCCCCTTATTAAGTTTCGTAAAATATTTTGAATGTGTTGGAAAATGTTTCTTAATATATGCTTGACGCATGATTTTCCCTTCTTGTTACTACATATGCTTAAAATTTACTATGGTTTTCCTTCCATTATGCAGTTGTTTAAGGAATAATTCTGAGAACATGCGTTATAGCAACGTGCAGTTTAGTTTTAAACGGTATTTTCAATGTTTCTCAGCAGACTGTAAATCAGTTCTTAGAATTGTTGTCTTTAGAATAATGGCTGTCCGATTAATATCGTGGGATTTCGCCATACATATTATTTAGCTTACGAAGATTTCCAAAGATTGATATAGATCTATTAAATATACGAATGAATTTGATACTTACGAATTGCTTCTTCATCATATCATCATCTTCGATGTCAGTAAATCTAGAACCTTCATATTTCCCTAATGTTTCTCATAAAAAAAAAAAAAAAAAAAAAAAAAAAAAAAAAAAAAGATTTAATTTATTCATTTATTTATTTGCAATAACGAATAACAAATAGACTAAAATAGGAAAATAAAAGGATAAATTTATGAAAGAAAAACTTATAATAAGTAACACATATAAAATATATAAAACAAAAATACATAAACATGCGTAAAAAGCACATGGAGTGAAACACCTAATGATGTAGAAGAAAAGTCTGTATTTTAATTCATTCAAGGTAGGTGATGAAAAAGATAATCTTATGAGATAATATATTAAATTTAAAAAATCAAAAAACTCGACTGCGTAAAAAGCGAACTAATTAATTACTTCTCATCAATATGAAACTATTTTTTATATTACTTACCCTCAGGGCCGAAACTAGCCTTTTTTGCACCCGGGGCAAGCATAGATTTTGGCGCCCCCCCCCCCCCCCTGCTCTTCCGCAAAGTATTTTACAAAGAGAATTTTACTAATTTTCTAATAGCCGACTTATTTTAAAATTTGAAATATGTAACCATAAAATACGTAATCTACAATGGCGGATCCAAGAGGGAGGTCACGGGGGTCATGAGTCCCTTCTGAACACCAACAAAAATATTCTAAAGATCATTTTTTAAAATGAAATATACAGTAGAGTCCCGATTATACGAGTCCTGCTTAACAGAGTTTCCTCTTTAACGGAGTTATTTTCTTCTGATGAACTGATGGCTTCCATTATTATGAAACAGCCATTATAAATGAAGTGTTAGGTGAAGATGAAAGAGCAGTCGTGAAAAGTTAGAACTCTTATTTTCTGGTCAGAATGGGAAGAAAAAAAACTGGCCATAATTTTTTTCTTTTTCAAAAGAAAAAAAAAATTATGGCCATTTTTTTTCTTCCCATTCTGACCAGAAAATCAGAGTTCTAACTTTTCACGACTGCTCTTTCATCTTCACCTAACACTTCATTTATAATGGCTGTTTCATAATAATGGAAGCCATCAGTCCGTCAGAAGAAAATGATCGATTCCAAAGCTATAATCCTTCATTTGGCGCCCCTTCGTTCTGGCGCCCGGGGCACATGCCCCCTCCGCCCCCCCCCCTAGTTTCGGCCCTGCTACCTTTTTTTTATTTACTTGTATTGATGACTTTTAAGTTGTGTTTAATTATTAGTTCCTATCTACAAACACTCTTTTGATGAGGCCTATAGATGTCTATTATGAAGGTTAGAGTTACAGTAAAGGTAGCGATCCAAAGTACACAAGTTCCAGGTTGTGTAATATTTAAACGGAGCTTCTAACTACAAAATGGTCAATGAAACGTCGTCTTCATTTTGAATGACCTATCCAAAGATATGCCACTCAATATAATGCGTAATTTTTTTTTTCGTCTCTACCGCCATTTTATATTTTACGGCCGCCATTTTGAATTTATAAAAACAAAACCTATTCTATAACCATCGAAAGATTAAGACGAATCGATAGAGACCTCATTCATAAAAATCCATCCAGATGTTGGGATGTTTCGAGGGTATAAAGAAATCCACTTACACAGATACGCGTGAAACACATAACCCTTCTTTTCAGTCGGGTAAAAAAAGCTTACAAGAATAATTTGAAATTAAACAGACATTTTTAAGATGTATCAATCTGCTAAGTAGTTGAAAGATACTTGGATAAGATGGAAAATGGAAATAAACTATAATTAGTCTCATGTTATATTATTTGTTTCTGAAATAAATGCGTTGTGAAGGTAAAAGCACTATTTATCGTACAAGCTCTTAGACAACATGTTCTTTTGTAATCAAAAAATGCATTTTACGTTTTATTTTCTTTTTTCAATAATTCATAATTGTTTTAATTCAACATTCTAAAAAAAGACATATGTTTTTAATCTAGAAAAATATATTATAACGCCAAACAAAAATATACAATAACCTCTTGCAAGTTACTAACTATTCCAAAAAGCGTTCTTTAAGTTTATAAACCTTAAATACCAGTATATTACTTAAAGGAGTATTTATAAAAGCAAAGTTTATTTTGCTGCCAATCATTTTCTTAAAACTTTTCCGAGAAGTTTTTATAGTACATTAATGTGTTTTCTCAAACCGAAATATAGGTTATTAGGATAGTACCCTTTCTCAAGTAAACATTTTCAAGGATCAACAAATAAATTTTACAGACCTACATGATAAATTAACAACATTAACTTTAACATAAAACGAAATTTTATTTTGTTCATCTTGCATGTATAATTTCAATTAAGCAGCTGAAGATGTTTCATTGAAAATTATTAGCATCCAAATTACAAACAATTTGGTTTGAGAAAACTGATTAATGCGCTTTAAAAAGTACTTGGACACGTTTTAAAACATTAATGGAAGCAGAAGAAACTTTATTTTTTGAAAATTCTTTTAAATGATTTTTTAAATCTTTAAATTATATTAGTTTCTGAGGCTTTAGTGATAAAGAACGCTTATCGAAATCATGAGTAACTCGTAAGAAGTTATTGTATATTTTCATTCTTGGTTATACAGGGTGTCCCACAAAGATCTGTACAACTTCAAAATAATTTTATTTAAAAAAAAAAAATGAATGTCTACAGCAAAACTAGTTACAACAACAGATAGAAAAACTCAGAAAGTTTTATTCTGCTGCCTTAGTGAACCTCAACATGAGATCCTTTCGTAGCACGAATAATATCAAGACGATATTTCAATTCAACCCACGAACGTTTTGGCATGCTAACATCAACAGCAGCTACAGCTGTTTGTATATTTTGTTTCAACTCCATGAATTAATTTTGTTTAGCTCCTGGAAAATGTTTCACGAACTCGTTCCACACATTCATCATTAGCGCCAGGGCGACGAGTTTGAATCACTGAATTCTTTACCCTTAAATTCGCGATTTTTATTTTGTTTCGAAAAAATTATATATGATTCTCTGAACGGTTTATTACACAGGAAAAATAATGAAAAAAAAATCAGACATACATTTTTCATATAATACGTCAATCGTTTCTTCTGTTGCACATCTGCAATACAAGTAAAAACTACTGTCGTGTGGCTGTTTTACACTAAAATAATGCAAATTAGTAAATGCTTTAATAAGTATATCTCCAAATACCTTAATTTATATGATTATTTATTTTATAAAAACTTAATATTTAACCCTTTAATTCCCATAATAGAATACGTTCTAGAAATTACGTAGTTCAGAGAATCTGACTTAACACCAGAAAGTCTCAATGGTTAAATTTGCTTTATTTAAATACGGAATGTCTGTTTTTTAATTAAAGCAAATATTGCTATTTTAATTTTCTGGTGTGAATTAGGTATATGCGAATAAAAAATATCTATTAAATTCAAGACAGTGTTGTTTGCATAGATGCAAAGCTGCGAACTAAAGGGTTTATAATCGTTTACGTGTTGTGCAGCACCATCAACGTACCGTACCACCAGAAACATACTGTAGAAAAAAAAATTGAGTTATTCTGTCTGTTGTAACTAGTTTTGCTGTAGACCTATCCATTTTCTTTTTCAAATAAAATTTTTAAGTTGTACGGATATTTTTGGAACACCCTGCATTATAATTTCGTAAATTAAGAAAATTTGCCTTCTGGCATTAAAAAAAACTAAACTAAACCTGCGGCGCTAAGATCCATTAAGGATCACGGCCTACACTGTTAAAAATTTGCAGCATTTTGTCCAGTCATTCGACCGCTTTTTGAAAAAACGGTTTCATAGC
Source organism: Maratus speciosus (assembly GCA_963932465.1). Classification (NCBI taxonomy): domain Eukaryota; kingdom Metazoa; phylum Arthropoda; class Arachnida; order Araneae; family Salticidae; genus Maratus; species Maratus speciosus. Next base: position 561,895,419 of record OZ010787.1, on the reverse strand, counting down.
CGTAATTTAACTGTATTCTGACCATAAAATGGCCAATAATATTATGGTCAGAATAGCGTTAAATTACAATTGTGTAACCGTTTTCGATAAAAACGGTCAAATGACCGGACAGAATGCTGCAAATTTTTAACAGTGTATAGTGCCCAGCCCTTTTTCTCGACCATGAATGCTGCGGTGCTATCAGGGCCTGACTAATGCAGGGCATGCGGAGCAGTTGCCCCGACGCCTCATTTGTGGGGGGGGGGGGGGGGCAGATGCGAGCAATCAGGATTTTCGTTAAGAGTGTGGCAAAAAATTAAAAGTGGCAAAAATTCTTAATACATTTTTTAAAATGTAGTAAAGGAGTGTAGCCTTTCTCTTCCCCTCTCTGATTCCGTACCCCTTCAACCCCTCAGAAAAAGAACGAACTATATCATTTGGAAACTAATGATAAAATTGCATAACTTAGTAGTCCATTGTTTTTCAAAGAAATTCATTACTGACGTTTTCCTCGTAACGAGACAAGTTAAAATTATTACTGATTGGGAGCGGTTTTTTTAGACATGACGTACTTAAATAAGAAAGGAAACGTTTGCAAACAAATACTTCCGTAAACTAACTTATATTTTTTTTCTACTATTTTTTTTTTACTAATATTTTTTTTCTTAAAGTTGTGGCCTTCTTTCTTGCAATACCTCGTGTATATACAGTTCCTGGTACAAAATTTCTGTATACATAAAATAGGTATGAAGTTTAGTAGAAGTAACTTCAGTATAATTCACGATCAATTTCTATCGATAGATAGAAGGGGCCCCCAATTGATGCTTGCCCTGGAGCCCTAGATGGTCTAAGTCAGGCCCTGTGTGCTATAGAGAATGCGTCCTTGTCAGATGGTCAGCTTAATGCTCGACAGCTTTTTTCTTTTTTTTTTTTTTTTTTTTTACAGTGCACTTTTAAATACTTCCATATACAAATTTACACAGTTAAAAAAATTACTAAAGTATAATAAAAATGAATTTTATTGAAATCAATTTATTAGGAAAGATTGCACTGACTTTTTATTCTCAATTATAGTGTCTAGTATATATATCTAATTTAGTGTCTAATAGTGAATAAACAGTGTCTAATAATGAATAATTTGAGAAGAAAAAAGTATAAATATGTTTTTAAATTTCAGTAGCCAAAAAAATTTCCTAATAGCACAGATAGCCGACGTGATGTCATGGGCAATATAATCGTCGGAGGAATAACAATGATTAAATTAGGATATTTGTTTTTCCTCACATTAAACTTTTAGAGGAACGTCATTTCGACATAATATTACATTAAAATGTCCCTTTTGAATTCAACAGAAATATGTTAAAAATGAAATCTAAACCTGGTAGGCTGCCTTCCGTTTTAACCCTCTGACAGCCTAGCAAAAGGACAAAATTGTGATGTTGTTTTCTCTCTAATTTGTTTTAAATGTTAAAAAAGGTGATTCTTTCAACATTATATAAAAATATTAATTACGAATATGAATGTAATGCTTGAGAGTATTAATCATTGCTCAAAATATTAAAAATGTATTAAGGGGTCTTGTACCTTTTAAACGCGACGAAATTTAACGAAAAAATTCAAAGTTTGAATTAGTCTATCTTCAAAACGTTTTTATGAATAAACATGAAATTTTGGATATCGGTTAAACAGATTGTGTTGTGTAATATGTTGTCATTAGAAATTTATTAGCCTTTTACAGAATGTGTGTATTGTTGAAATCAAAATAGCTCTTTTTTTACTCCATAAGTTATTGCGCGCATGATATCTTAAGAAAGTATGTATGGATTATCATAAAATTTGGTAAAGATAGTAAGCATATATGTGTGTTTAAAATGAACTACTGTTTGGCCAAAAGTATTTCATTAACTATATGAAAAAAAAATTGTATTTTTAATGAATAAAAATAGTCATAACTAAAATATTACCATTGTAAAGGCTTAAGAGTACTTCATTTTAAACACACATATTTGTTCAGTATCTTTACCAAATTTCATGACAATCCATACATACTTTCTCAAGATATCATGCACGCAATGACTTCTGGAGTAAAAAAAAAGAGCTATTTTGATTTCAACAATACGCAAATTCTGTAAAAGGCTAATAAATTTCTAATGGTAGCATATTACAAAGCATAATCTCTTTAATCAATATCCAAAATTTCATGTTTATACATGAAAAGGTTTTGAAGATAGACTAATTTAAACTTTGAAGTTTTTCGTTAATTTTCGACGCCTTTTAAAAGGTACAAGACCCCTTAAATCAGTAGAATTATATTACTTTAAATAATGTTTATATTGCGCTGAAACCTAGAGCTTGATGAACATATTAACATGTGCTTGTCCGTGAAAGGGTTAAAATAACAGAGTTCCATTTTCCAACTTTTACGCTTTTCTGTTACGACAAATATTTAATGGGAATTTTCACCTCAATTAACCGCAGAAATATTCGATTAAAATGATTAAAAAAGGCAAAATTTCCATTAAAAGTAATTGGTAAGTAAAAAAAAAAAAAAAAAAAAAAAAACACCTAAAAGTTGGAAGCAATGGAGTTCTTTGAAATTTTTGCAAGATCGATTACATTAGTCAAAGATTGAACTTAAATGGACGAAAGGAAACACGTTAAAGCTTTTAGAAAGTGTTGAAAGTATAAGACGAAATTAAAATAACATGCAATCAAAATACAATGCACAAGGCAGTATTCAGCGACCCTCCTAAAGGATGTAGAGCTCGTTGTGAAGATGTAATTGATCCTTAATTGCACTGTCACGCAAAGAAAAATCTCGATAAAGGTGCCAGCTCCCTTATGGATCCCCAGGCTCCAGGTGAGAAATGTTATATAAAAAAAAAAAGTATCGCCCTAAAAAACTTGTTAGCGGTTTAAATAGTCTATTGCTACATGAAAATTTTCTATAATTTACTTTTCGTGATTTAAGGAGAACAAAGAAGATGCTATAATAACACGGTGTTAATGTTACCTAAAATTACTGTTTTCTTCACCAGTTACCTTCATGATGAAACAATTTAAATCAAATTTCACTGTAGCTTTAAAGGGACTAATCTGAATGTTATTCAGAAGGTTTGTGAACGTAATGGAAGGCGTTTGACGCTTACAATAAAATGACTTGCATTTAACATGACCTAATCGGCTTTAATCCAATGAGCATAGAGTGGGAATTTTGACATTTATTGCCTCCCATACTACTGGTAAACATGATTTTATGCATGCATAATATTTTAGATGTTTATAGGTTTTAGTTTTTCTCAGTAATCTAGGTTCTAAACTCCCCTGAAGCAAAGTTTTTGTTTGTATTCTAGTCTCGTTTAATCATTAAGCAGTCGTTTGTTCTCTTTTCGGAAGTTGTTTGCATTCATGTTCATGTCAAGGAATTCTCGGTTAGCTATAAAATATAGTGAAAAAGAATAATGTTACAAGGTAGTAAAAACGTATTATAGGGTTAATCGGGGCAAACCTAAAACACCCAAGAAAAACCTGTCCAACTTGAGACATGAGAAAAAAAAGAGTAACAAATTTGTGATAAAATTGGCTTTGTCATTATTTTGTAAGCAAAAAATTATTTATATCCATAATGATTAATCCATAAAAATATTAATATCCATTATGAATACACTCAAAATTTAAGGGAAAATATCCCCCAACATATTCAATACATAACCTTAATTTTTTATAAGAACTTTTCTGTCAGACCTCAAAACCTTTAATGTAAAAAAACAAAAATCTCAAGTAAAATCTTAGGTAAATGATGGTAAATGGCATTTATTCAGTAAGAAATGGCGAGTTTTTTAGCCTTTAACCCCTTAACGGTCGCATTAAATCACGGTTTAAAAATGCAAATTTCTTATTGGCTCCACTTTTTGAAAAAGAAATATTCACCTTATTTAATGGCATGTAAAATGTTACCATAATAAAGCCAATTACACTATTTTATAAAACTGTTGGGAATCCAATAATATGAATAAAGAACACAGCCCGTGAATATCACGGGAGCGAGAATTAAGGGGTTAAACTTTGGGATATACATAACATAGTCTGAGTTAAGCCAACAAACCTAGGGAGCAAATGTGAGACAGTGTATGTGGCTAATCGAAGACAGTGTGCGGGACTAATCTGAGATAGGGTAAGGGTCTAATATGAGAGAGTACTTGGGCTGTGACCATACGATTCTATTACATAATTTGAAGCAACCACCACAAAGAAAATCAAAAAGAAATATCTTCTTAATTGTCTTTTCAGTTTTAATATGCCATATATGTTTTTCCTTTTTTACCCAAGCTTAATGGCATGTTCTTCTATGTTTGTAACTGATTTTTTATCGACTGATATGAAATGATAACCTCTTGATTTAATCGCTTAATTTTACACAGGAACGTGCTGTGACGGAACAGATTACCCGAGCAGCCATGTATTGTTTTTTTCCTTTCTTATCGTTTATATTTCATGAAAATTATCATATTACTAATTATAAAAATACATTATCAACATTTCTTTAACAAAATCTATTGGATTAACAGAATTACTGTCTAAAATATTCCTCCTTAACCTGAAGAAACATTCGAAAACAGGAAAATTAGTTACACTTGGCTATGTAAGTATCAACAAACTATCGATTAACAATCAAGATCGTAGTTTACATTTTTTATTTTTTAATGACAAGTGTTACACCATTGTAAATTTACAACTAAATCTCTATAATTTAAGTGTTGTAGGTATTTTTTTTTTTTTTACCCTAAATTTCCATTTAAGGAATTAGGAAAGGGGTTTATTGTAATGGGTTTTCATAAATATTCTGGTGGATGAGTGAAAATTTTCCAAAATTCGGTCAAAATAAAAGATAAATAAAACTGTAAATTATACAGACGAAACAGTAGACAGGGTTCCTATATGTCAGGGAATTTTCTTGACTTTAAGCCAGATAAAGACCAGTATTTTCTCATAGAAAAACTTGTCTCTTGTAATCGCGCAATTATATAAGTCGAGTTTTTGTACATAAAAATACTGGTATTTCAGCTCAAATTGTAGGAACCCTGGTAGACCCAGATCATCATTGAGAAAGTTTTCTCATTTCTCTATTGCTTACAATGACTTAAAAATAACTGCGTCTCACTATAGCCCCATAGCCGTCTCATATTAGGCCCATTCAGTGGGCTAATTTGAAACGGGTTTTTAATTCTTTTTTGTACCTTTATTTTTATGACAAGCAATTCTTTTTTTCTAATAAGATAAATGAAAGAAACTCACGAATTACATTATTTTTTATTTAGACCTAGAATCAGTAGATCACAAATAACTAGAAAACTGTAGAATTTTGTTCATTATTAGCCCTGATTGACCCTATTTCTGATGTCTGAAATGTTTCTTTAATATAACTTAGTACAAAGTGTTATATTTTGAGTTTTAATTCATGTGACTGTATTTCTGAAATATATATAGAAGGGATTTATATCGAAGTTACATACAAATACGGTAATTCGCTGTAAATTTCTCCATCGAATGTAAGAAAAATTAGCCCATATTTTCAATCATCCCGTATAATAACCATAAATCCCTTACTTAGGTATGGCAAACAAGGAAAAGCTTGCAGAATTCGTGTAACTTGTCAGGGGCCAATAATTACTTTTTTGAAGACTTCAGTAATTTGTCAGCATTAGTCAAATTATCCAGTCCTTAAATTATTTTTATCAATGGTTGTCAAACAGGCGTTTCCCCACTCCAGAGCGGATATGGATTTTAAAAATATGGTGGCCAAAGTAAAAGAACAGCCAGTTAATAAAAAGGAAAAAAATTCGCCTCGGTTGGCAAGTTGTAATTTTTGCAGTTACACCCATTGCCGCAAATCTCTGTTCATTCATATATGGCAAACCAGTAAAAACTTGCGGGCTTGCGTAACCTGGAATTAGCCAATTAATACTTTTCTAAAGACAACACGATTTATTCAGTATATTATTGAATTCTTAAATTCTTACTTTCAAAGAGTGCAATCTATCAGTTTTCCCACTTTAAAACATGGACGTAGCATGATGGTGCGAGGCAAGGTATACTTTCCAACTCTTTTTGTGAAAAGCAGTGATCACTATATTTAGAAATACAGAATTTCTGTTTTAAACAATGCTAATAATTCTGTTCGGAAAAAATGGTTAGAAATTTGTCTGAGCCTCCCCTCCCTTCCGCCTGACGCTACTCCCATGCTTCAGAAAGGTTATGTATTTTTGAAAAATCATAGACAAAGAAAAAGAACAGGCGGTCAATAAAATGGTACAGAATTCAGTTTAGTGGCCGACACTTCAACTAAAACAAAGCAGAATAAGCAGAGAATAGAAAAATAAGAGGAAAAATTTTAAAAGAAACTATGGAAGCAAAAAAAAAAAAAAAGCAAAACTCATTTGAAAAAAAGAAAATGGGCACATGCTAAGTTAATCAGTTGAAGAAGATTCCATTAATCTTATCTACATGAAATCATTAAAAACAGTAACAATGAAAATGGATCCAGGATTCAGCGTACTAAGTGCAAAAAGCGAATATAAACACCGTGAATTACGAGGAATTGTAATAGTTTCCAAGCATGATATCGATTTAATAGAAACAACAATTAATAAAAAGTTTTTGCATTATGTTGTGATAGAAAAAGAATCGTTAAATATTTTCATCAAATATGATAAATAAACTAAGCAGATTCAAATAAAGTGACAGGAAGAAATAAGTCAGTAAGAAAATCCACAGTTTAATTCAAGTGGCAAGAAGCTGATTTCCCCTTTAACGATATTTCTCAACGCTCTGCTTATTCTCATCTGGCATAGAAACATAACTTTCCTTGAGGGAGCCACAACTAAGCCTACACTGATGGAACTCAAACCCTTTTACGACCTTGCACTAAGTTTCAATCGATAGAAAGCTTTCTTCCTGCCATGTTCAACAACTCTTTTCACACATCATTGTCCCTGAGATAAGAATATTTTGCATTTCAAGGTACTCCGATTCCTAAAGTTGTCTTTTCCCATTTTCTAGAGACCTGCACACATTCACGATGTAAAAAATTACGAGTACTAGAAGACATATGAAAATTATCAAAATTTATTCCTTAGCAATAACAGAGAATTGGTTGACACCAGAGATAATTGATTATTATGCAAAACTACAAGGGAAAAAAAAATATACTGTTATCATTATATATACCAACAACCAGTCATTTGAAAGGTGCCAAACGAAAATATGTCGATTCGAATCAGAAATTTCTTCATAAAATAAGTAAAATATAAATGAAACGCAAATAAGTAAAAAAAAAAAAAAAAAAAAAAAAAAAAAAAAAAAAAGTTAAATAGTTTTAAATATGAATTAGGGTCTGGAATTTTTTTTATAAAACTTGAGTAAAATTCCAGGCATGTTTAGTGTTCAAAATTAATTGAAGATATGAGCGGAAGGTGCTATGTAACATGATTCAAGTAATAGATTTATCGTATATTGCGACGCATACCGCTGACTTTTGAAACAAGAAAATTAGTCGAATTTTACAGCGCCTTATACGCCCGGTGTAAAAGAGAAAGGTTAAAAAAAAATAAACATAAGATATGAGATTTCAATATTAATGAACATTAGAAAAAGACGTGATTATTTGAAAGAACGAGAGTGCGATTCTAAACGCTTTATGGAGATTCAAGCAAATAGGCTTGGCAGTAGCGTATGTCTTCACTTTGAATTTGCTTACTTTCTTTAGGTTTGCAAAAGATATTTTATTATACCTTTTAATGCTCTTTTTTGTATTTTCAGGTTACATATTTGATGAAGGTTTCTTTACGAAAAAGAGGGTGCGCCTAATACGACAAATGTAAATATGAAAGGAAACATACAGTCGGAAATAGTAGGTGCACGCTCTATACGATACGCTGGAATATACGATAAAAGGCTTTAAATTAAGGTGAACAAGCTTTAACCCCTTAACCTACAATGACGAGCATAGCCCGCGTACGATGATCGAGCCAAATGTAAATTCTTCTTACCACTAAAATTTCACAGTAAATATAGTTTAATTTAATCGTCGAAATTCCATGATTAAACAAGGCGAAAATCTCTATTACATTTTAGTGGTAGCTATGAATTTGCCAAACCGTAGGTTAAGGGGTTAATGACAAAACTTAGTACTTCCCGCATTAACATTTCAAACGTATGTTAAGAAGATGGAAAAAAAAAAAAAAAACTTACAACAAAAAGCATTTCCTTCAGTTTCCTACGAAAATTTTTGTTGCATTACAGAAGGTGTGTAGACTCCTTTGAATTTAGAAGGAGTTGGCGCCATTATTTACAATTAGAAAAATTCTGTTAAATGTTTAAATAGCAAAATTCGTAATAATCGCCTCGTTTAATCGCAGAATTTACAATATTTTCCTTCAATTAAATGAGGCGAAAAATTCTATTAACACAAGAACACACGGGAATTTTACTCAAGTTTCATAAAAATATTTTACACCAGAATTTTTATTTAAAATTATTTGACTCATTTATTTAACGTACATTTGCGTGGTTTAAATTTAAATTATTTTATGAAAGAATTTCTGGTTCCAGTTGATGGTCGGAGTCAGATCGACTCCATTCGGGCGTTCTAGTGTTAAATTATTCTGGAAAACTGCACGCACACTGATAACCGTTCTTCAACTCATATTTTGAAGTAGATATTAAATGTAGCCGCAGTTAGTAAAATGGATTTCTAATCTATACAGTAAACCATTTTTAGAACTCGAAATTTAATTTTTATTATTTAACATCTACCAGCCTCTCCAGCCTCTCCATTTCCAGTCAGTTAAATACTGAATGTGATCGCAATTCCTTCAATGAATAATCAGTCAATCCAATAATCTACCTCTAGAAATAAAATCATTTAACACAGCGGGAATCCAAAAACGACAAAATCATATAATTAGTATTTGCCTCTTTGAAGGATGGTTATATATTATTTATACAGACCAATTTTAATCAAAGTTTGTACCAGAATTTTGATTAAAATTTCGCTTTTATAATTCTGCATGAAAAAAAAAAATACATTTATTTATTTTCAAATTCATTTGTTCGTAAATACTAATGAGATTTCAGCATCACAGCGACATAATTGCTTTCCCTTAAAAGGATAAAAAAGTCTTAAGAGCTGACTATGAAATAGATGGCAAATGTACAACTTAAATGTGAAATATAAGTTGATGGCGTTGAAAAAAAATAATAAGAACTACACGTTAAAATTATTCTGAATTTTGAGAATGCATATGTACTTACATATCTTAAATTTTGTCTCTTTTGGGTTTTATTACACTCTCAAAAACAGTTTCGCCAAAAAACGTCAAAATTCATTATTAGCAAGTTTCCGGAAGACATCCGTGATTAGAAGAGATTTTTTCTCCTATTAAAAAAAAAAAAAAAAAAAAAAAAAAAAAAAAAAATCCATCTTTTGACTTGAGATTTTCAGAAAATTTCGTGTTTTTCGATTTTTTCATGTTTTGAAGGAAAATGGACAAGCATAAAAATTCAGTTTCTAATAGAAAAAGTTACCAAAAAGAAAAAAAAAAACTCTGTGATTTGGCCAAAATACAGTTTTAGATTGGCGGATTTTTGTAATTTTTACGTTAGATTGATTATTTTTCTGTATTTTTGAAAAATGGGCAAATCAAACAAGAAATTTTCGTGTTTTAACGACATAAAATCAATGAAAAAAACCCCCTGCAATTACAGCATTTTTTTTTTTTTTTTTTTTTTTTTTTTTTTTTTTTGAGAATGTAGATTGTAACATACAGATACAGTCGAGCTTCCCTTTATAGCGAACTTTCAATGGGCTGAAATTTCGTTTTTTTTTTTTTTTTTAACCATGTGTTCATTACATCCATTGCATTGGATATGTACAGCAAATTTATAGGGATAAAAATTCTATTCACTTTACCCAGGATTTCATTAGAAACCGGGTCCACTGTAGCAGAGTTTGGCATTATATATAACGCAGTGAAATAAATCCCTATTGGATTCTATTATTTAAAAAAAAAAAAAAAAAAGTATGCTTTAAGCAGTTGAATTACACAGTGTTAATTAACTGTAAAAAGCGTCAATTCACATTTCATTTTTACCCATACACTTTATTCTTAAAAAATATTTTCTAGAACTAATTTCTATTAATATATTTGCCTTAAGTTCAAAATGCTTTTAACACTAAAGTGTTAGATCGCAATTCAAACTGGAGAACTCTTTTAATTAAGTTCTGGTTTTCAACCATGAGCCTATAGTTAAAAGACAAAATCCCTGTAACTAAGGCTCGCGCTTCATAAAAGCTGTTTTGTGGTAGTTTTCAAAATTGATCTAATTAACTTCACCCCTTTATGAAGGCGCCCTTATGTCCCGCTTGCTTCATTTGACGACTCCACCCAATTTACTACAAAACCCTTGAGACTTCAAACAAAAGCGTGCAAACCCCTGATTGTTACCCCTGCCATAAGGACCGTACACGTCTATCAAATAAAAGCTCTTGTCCAAAGAAATAAAAGGGGATGGAAATTTTCTTTTTTTGTGCCACCGTTAAATATTATGGAGAATACATAAAAACAATTCATTCTTTCGTTCACGTACCTGTTAAACATGCATGATTTAATTATCTCTTATCTGTAAATTGGAATCACATTTTTCGTTCATGGATTAAAGTTGTTGATTCCGGATTATAATTTTTTAGCGAAGGAGGCGTGCTTAGCGTTCTTTCTCTTCATTCAAGAGATTTTATAAAACCACTTTGACTTAAGTTCAAAATTTCGATTTTTTTTTTTTTTTCGCTTAAAGTGTTTTTTTATACACACAAAAATCATATTTAATTAAATAAAAATAGATATGGGAAGTAAGAGGTCATTTTTGTTGCTATAGAATAACACCGCGCCACAGCGAGTGCACAACAAAGAACTCTTCAACATTAAAGAGCGCAAAGATATACATATGAAATAGTTTAAATTTAACGTTTAATAAATAAATTCAGTTCCCGGCTTCCACTAGTTATATTTACATTAATGTAATTGCAGAAGCCTGCTATTAAATAAAAAAAAATACCCTTTAAAATGTATGGTATCAACCCTAAATATGAGCATAAAAGTATATTTCCAAAAGAAAAATTTGTGTAGTGTATAAGGTTAATCGAGGATTTTTTTTTCTTTCTTACTTTTTTTGGAACAGCATTTACAAAATCGGTAAGGCATTCCAGATCCGCCAATTTTCAATCAACTAACTTTATCTTTTTGAAAATTAATCATCATATTTTTCTAGTCAACTAGGTGAATTTTTCAGAATATTGACATCTCGCTTTTTTGTGTGTCTCTAAGTGGCGAAATATTTGGTTGAAAATTTCTATTTTACTTTGAATTGATGCTATTTTAGTCAAAACACATTTAATAAATGTACTTTTTTTTAACGACTACATATTTCTCTAACTTTTAGAGTAAAAAAAAAAAACTTATTTTTTGTCTCATTGTTTAAGGTTAAGTGATGAGCCACCACTTTACTTTCGAGATGCTCTCGTCTATCAGCTGTAAACCGACAATTTTAATACACAATACAGCTTTCCACTTTAATGTTTATGTGTGATAAGTTAGTGTAAATGAATTTCCATCAATACTTTGGATTTCTTTGTAAAAAATTCCCGAAATAGCTTTAAATTTCAGGAAGTCAAAATGGTGTTACCCCGTCAGTCAAGAGCAGCTTTTGTTTAAAAAACTAATAAAGTTGTCTTTTTTGGAGCATTAGAACATACTTAATACAATCGCCGAGCTCTTTTATTTTAACTTTCCCATGCTTACTTTACTGTTAAAAATCTGCAACCAACTGTACAGTCATTTAACCGTTTTTATAGAAAACGGCTAAACAGCCGTAATTTATCTCCATTCTAAACAATGGGAATGCTTCAAATTAGAGTCAATTGGGGTCGTTCAAGTATTACGTAAGAAGTAAGTGGGGGAGGGGGGGTCCAGTGTCTGCTTATTTTTGCAGACAAGGGGGAGAGGGGGGTCACGAAAATTCTTACGTAAGCATTAGCCAACGAAGCAACTATAGTTTAACAACAAAAAGCAAAAGAGCAGGATTTAGATGAGCGTTCTGCGGATGTTGAACGACTTGAGAAAAAAGATATGGAGTAAACAAGGACTGGAAACGAGGATCATTCCAGCCCACCGCTACATTGAAAACTTAATAATAGAGAATGCAGAAACATAGATTCAAAGATCTTGGACACCAGACTAGAAATGTGAACACCAAACACTTAATATTCCTATGATTATTGTTAAAAATTTTTAGTTAGTGCCTAAATAAGTTAGGGCCGGTTGTATTTCTTAAAGTTTTTTTTTTTTTTTTTTTTTTTTTTTTGATTTTGGTCAATGCGATAAATAATAATATATAAAAACTATTTTGTATTCTATGAATTGTTTAATGATATAAGTAACAATATATTAAACCGATGTTTTTTTCCTCCAATACCACAACCCCTATGTGTCTGTTTATGTATATTTGCTAGATTAATGATGCAATTTATCGCTAACTGTAATTTTTTACGGCAAATAATGTTGATGTTAGAATGTCATAAAATCTTACGTAAGCAAAGGGGGGTGGCCTAGTATTTGCTTATTTTTCCTTACAAGGGAGAGGGAGGGGTACAAAATGACTAAAAATATGCTTACGCAATACTTGAACGGCCCCAGTAACCGTTGTCTACAAAAATGTTAAATAACTGGATTCTCTGCAGATAATTAAGAGCGTAGTATACTGAAGACAATGCAATTTTTAAAAGCTTTTTTTAAGGGGGCTCAGGGGTTGATCGATACCGAAAAACATGTAAACAGAGCTCTCGCTTCGAATCCATATAAAAACAGAAGTATTCAATGTAACTAATTTAAACTTTCTGATATTTTTAAGGTATGTTTGTAGTCTTATAAAATTATAAAATGAAGTACTTCAATGTAATTAATTAAAAAATATAGTAACATTTATATAACACAATAAAAAAAAAATAGATGTCATGTCACCATTCGTAAGATATCTTAACGTTGAATTGACATAAGAACATAATTTTTGCTTTAAAATGATCAGGAAACTTTACTTTATAGAATGAATTAAGGATATAACTATCACCAAAGGAAACCTTATTAAAAAAACCTCTCAAATTTGAAAATTTAAAAAACCCTAAATAATAAAGTTTTTTTTTCATTAAAAATACTCAAAATATTAAACTATCTAAAATATATTAATTCATTCTATAGATAATGATGATTTATGCATTCAAAAGAAATTTTAAGCCATTCCATCACATAGTTTTTTTTAGTCTTACGGACAGTCGTCAAAAATCAAGTTTTGAGAAAACGCGACTTAAAGTTGCAATTAAATGTGCGCGGCTTTGGAAGTGATTGTTACATAAATACTTATAACTCTGTTAAAATTGCAAATATTTTTATGCGGTTTTTTGCTCTGTGTTCAGAATTAATTGAGTAATCAAAATAGATACTAAAAAATCGATTTTTTGAAAAATTTCAAGCCCTTAGCCCTCTTAATGTGCTTATGAGTTCAGTTTGTCTCTCCAGCTCTGTATTTAGAACTTTCATTAAAAAAAAAAAAAAATACTTAGGCTAAGACGCAACTTGACTGGCTGGTGCTATTACATTTTTAATGATAAGGTAATATTAGGCGGTTCTCAAATCCCCTGCTCAACAACGCGAAAATTTCTGACACATTTTCTGACTCATTTTTAAATGTAAAAGCACACAATCAGCTGGTCGGACTATTGAAGGGATTTGGAATCGAACTGAGTTTTCCATTTTTTGATAAATAAATTACTCATACAGTTATACGCGATTGTGGTCACGTGACGACCAGTTTTTCTCCTGTCTCACGGTGTCGCGTGCGGAAATGCGGTTCAAAACGCTCATTTTGATGGATTTACAGAAAGAAATTTTACAGTTACCAACAAATGGAAAACGTCTTTCTATCACATAGTTTCTGAATCACAACATCTGCCAATTTCATGCATTTCCGAACAAAAATTAATTAAAAGAGGTATCAGAAAGCAGCTTCTTTGAATTTGAGAATAGCCTTAACACATTTTCTTAACCCATACATAAGACAACCCTCATATATATAAGACAGCTATATGAAACATCTTAAAGTAAAAAATAAAAATAAATAAATAATAATTTAGGTAAACTTTTTTAATAACACTTTTGAAATACACATACATTTAATATACAAATGAAAAGACGAACTTTTACAAATATAATGTAATTTTGAAAATGACAAAAGCAGATAGGCAAAAGAAAGCTAAAAAATATTTAAATTTTACTCATTATTTATTATGAAACTTAACCATCTCGCTGCGCAACCCGAGAATTTCTCGGGCAACATAAAAGTAGCAAAATTTGAGCAACCTGAGATTTCCTCGGGGATGCATTTTTTCCGTCTAATTAACCCTCCTTGATTATTCCCACCAGTTGTTTTTTTACTGTAAATTTTGCCTTATTTAATCGGAGTATTTTTCCGATTAAATTAGACAAAAGTTTTTGTTTTGAAAAACCGGTGACAAAAGAATAAAAATTCTTAAAAGACGCTCGTCGCGAAGGGGCTAAATACGCAATTTTTGAAGCTATTTTGATAAATCAATTACGCAGCGAGAGGGTTAAAAAACATGCATTTTTTTCAACGATTTGTATAAATAAAAATATCTAAACAAATTTTGCCTTATTTATCAAGCATTTTTAATTCATGTAAAATAAATACAAAATGATAATTATATACAAAACGAGATTTAAAAAATTTTAATTTATGGGTATTACTGTTACTATCCCTATAATTGGTATCCTTAAAGTTTTAAATGGTTCTGATAGTATTTTTTATAAGTTGTTCTATATGGATTTAAAATGTTATGTTAAATTGTTACATAAAATACATTTTCGCTATAAATTTCTTTTAGTACCTTTTTCAACCTTGAAAATACTTTTTCTTTTACACACATAATACATAAAAAGAATTGTGAAATTCGAGAAAAAAAATACTAAAATTAATGAAAACTTTTAGTTGGAAATGCACTTCCTATATAACATTGAAAACATAATTGCCCGAATTCAACGCAAAATATTTCTTGTATTTCATGGTACCGAATTTTCAAAAATGTTTGAAATATGAATCATAAGCATTCATTTTTCATCTTTCAAACAAAGAAAAATGAAAAACTGTGATATTGTGCATAAGGATTGTATTTAGTCACTACACTTTAATTTAATAATAAATTAATAAATTAATTGAATTATATTTCTACAACCGAAACTTTTATTTTAACAAGATAATTTGAAGAATCACAACATAGTTCAAGAGTTAATCTACAAAGCACCTAATTACGACATGCAAACTTTAGGCTTTTACTATAACTGAATTAGCACTTAATATTTCGCAAATCATATTAGCCGAAAATAAACTCCCTTACACTCAGTAGGAGCTATCGATAAAGTCCCAATGAATTACCCAAACTCTATAGTCCCAGTAAAATTTAATAACAATTCGCCGTCAGCATGCGATTACGTAATTACCGGAAAGCCACGTGACACTTGTTAACGAATCACGTTGCTAGGTTAATAGCACCCATAATAAATTTCCTAATTTCCTTACGGTCGGGGGGAACACAGAAAATCTGCATTTATACAGCCGTATGTATACACAAAGCACGTAGGGACATTTCAATTTCCTGCTTTTGGGTTGTTATGCCCCCTTCCGCCCCTTAAAAAAGGGGGGCAGTTAATGGATTACAGAAAGGAGCGTTTTGTACGAATTAAAGTAGCAATCTTTTGTGGTAAAGAAGTGGTTATTGAGCACTTTTTAAGAAAATAATTGCATCAAATGTCATTCAAATTTAAGCTAAAGACCAATTAAATGTCCTTCGAGAACTTATGTTTGCTTTCGTTTATAAAGCAGTAACTTAAAATAAATATCATTTTAATATTTGTAAAACATTAAGTGCTACACTGTTAAAAAAAATTGGTGTCATTTTACACCAAAATTGGAGGCAACTAAGTTGCTACTAAAAGTGGTGTAAGGAAATACCACCAGTAAACTGGTGTAGTAAAGCACCAGCAATTAACTGGCCTAATGAAACACCATTTTTAGTGTAAAATGATACCACCGCTTATTTGATGTACTTTAACATCAAAATAAAAAATAATTTAAAATATTACTTTTTAAATCGAATTCAGCAATAATTTTAACTTAAGAGTTTTACACAGAGAGTTTGGTAAGCTTCTATATAATTGAGATAACTTATTAATATATATTTTAAACATTTTAGTTGGTAAGCAATGGAATTTAATGTATTAAAATATTTAAATATGTCATTTTCATGGGTGTCCACACATGGTGAAGGGCAGGGGATATAGAGAACCCCCTACATTTTGATGTAGTCAAATTTTTAATACATTTTTAGCATTAAAATTAAGTTTTACTTAGTGCATTTTAAAGATAAGTGCTAAGCTTTCCGATTAATTGCAATCAAATGAGAGCCCATGATCATTTTAATTAGCATGTTTTACCTATTTAATAAACACACGAATAGGAGTATGGCAATCTCTATTTTTAACCCTTTCAATACCAACTTTAAAAAAATAAAATCAAAATTATGAAGTTTTCTTACGTTGTTCATAATGCGTCCAATAAGCTAAAATACATCTAATAAAAAATTCTTGATGAAAATTTGTTTCTGTTAGAGAACGGACAAATGTCATGGACATACGTTTTAAAATAATTCTATAACAAAGTTATAATTACTTATAACTATCACGATAAGTTTAAATCAAAATTTCTAGTTTTCTTAACGAAACAATAAATATACTTAGCTATTTCTGACATTAAATTACATCAGAATTTTATAATTTAAAAAACTCTTGCCTGAGGAGACCATCCAATTTCTTTCTTCGAAAATATTCTTTCACATTGGTTTGATTTCTAAATATTTGTGATTTTAATGTAGAGAAATGTTTAAAAATGCAGAAAAAATTCGTAAAATTCTTTTAAAATTACATGTCTTAAAATGTTCTAAAAAGTATCTCCTCGATCAAGGACGCCAGTATAGTGAAAGGGTTTTAAGTAAATGAAAATAAACTAAAATAAAAATAAAACACACAAAGCTCTGGGTATATATTATATCAACCAGATGTGCTTTAAAGAACAACAATGTTTTCTTTTTAATAAATTTGTTAATGTAAATTGTACACGTAGCATCTTTTTGCAGGCCTATTATTAAAAAAAAAAAAAAAAAAAAAAAAAAAAAAAAAAAAAAAAAAAAAAATCCATGATAAATAATCATGTTTTTGTAATAATATAAGCTTTTGAAAGTTCTAATTTTTAAAAGCGAATGATTTAAATGTAAAATTAGTAAAAAAAACTCATTTAAAAATTATGTTATATAACATAAGACAGCTAAGAAATAAACAAAACTGCATTAAAAAAATTGGCTGTAAATGTATACAACAGACATTACTCACGTTAAATTCAGCCGCCATTATTTTTAGAAAGGCAGTGTGTTTAAAAACATGACTTTATTTTTTTTAAATGGATTATACAAACACTATTTAGTCCATTTTTAAAAAAATTATAAAGAATAATTACTTTGCTTACCTTATATTTGCGTCTTTATCCTCTAATATTTTAAATGTTAATTCCGATGTAATGATCGTTACTTCGCATAGAATGAAATAGCGTCTATTCTCGTCGTCTGCTGAAGTCAGCAATTCGTATCTAACAGGAAGCAAATCGCGAGTAAATTTTTCACACCCATATTGCAAAAATTGCATTAAGGAGTACAGCTACACCCTTTTGAGTGTACCCCCGCGGTGCTAGGGGCTTATGGGGGTTCTCAATGAGACTAAATATGCTTGTCCACTTTTAGCGTAAAAAAAATTAAAGTTCTAAAATCTTTTTCACCCAGATTTGCCCCTAGATATAGATGATCTATGAAGTTTCTAATGAGGCTAAAAGAATTTCTATCTTTTAAAAGTGCTTAAAATCCAAAATTCTTCTTCCGGATGCTCCTGTCTTGATAAGGTACAACAATAACGCTAATGTCCAAAAGTAAGAAACAAAGGTAAAAAATGGTTGGGTTGGGTTGATTTTTGACGACCGATTATCAACTCGAGGGATATAGGGCCTAGGGGTAGTGCCCTCCGTGGGGGTCTTTCTAAGGGGACCTAACCCGTATTTTCGCATGGAAATCCAAGGTTTCGAAGAAAACCACGTAAACTCCGAAACGGTTAGGCCGACGGGCGCTATTGGGTTTGAACCCAGCACCTGCCGTCTACCAGTTTCGAGAGCAGAACCTCTCAGCTACTGATGGGGACAAAGGTAAAAAAGCTGATAACATGAAACTTATTTATTTGAAATTAATGACACTTTCAAAGGTCTAGACAGTGTAAGACACTAGTCTAGAAATGTAGAAAGAAACACACTCAGTAAATAATTGAATAATATAGGATAGTACAAAATTAGGATATTGGAAAGAGCAAAAATATTTAGTGGTGGACACACTCAGTAAATAATTGAATAATATAGGATAGTACAAAATTAGGATATTAGAAAGAGCAAAAATATTTAGTGGTGGAGCTTTGGCAATACGGAATGGGATGACCTCTGTTGCGCTTTTACGAGGGTGTATCAATAAGTTTTTGCCCTCACATAGAAATAATTGAGTGAAATTTATGAAATTTCTACATTTTATGAGTCCTTTTCTATATAGTCAGTGTGCACAGTAACACATTTGTGCAACCGGTATTTCTAAGAGAGGGGGAGGAGAATGTATTGCAGGAGGCGCGATAGTAGACCCAAAGGGGGCTTTTTTCTAACTTTTACCGACCCCCACATGTGACATATTATTGGAAAGGCCTGTGACCACTTATTCATGCTATGCACCTCCCGAGCCTCTCCCCCCAAATTTGACCTCCAGGATGCACTTTTCTAAATTTTGCGGACATCACTCATGCTCCCGGGGAGTAAATTTGTGGGGAGGGGCTCGGAAGGTGCATAGCATGAATAAATGGCCACAGGCTTTTGAACAATATGTAACATGTGGGTGTCCGCAAAAGTTAGAAAAATGATGCCCTTTGGGTCTACTATCGTGCCTCCTGGAATACATCCCCCCCCCCTCTCTTTGAAATTTCATTTGCAGAAATGTGTTACTGTGCACGGTGACTATATAGAAAAGAACTAATGCAATGTAGCAATTTCATAAATTTCACTCAATTATTTCTATGCGAGGGCAAAACGATTATTGATACACCCTCGTACCTCATGTCCAACAGCGTTGAATCATGTACTATGACGGTTTTAGGATGGTTTGGTATATCTGCTGCCACTCGCGCAAATGACGCCTTCGTAGCTCAGAAATGTTCCGGGGAATGTCAGGTAGTGAATGTAAACGCCTTCTTAGCCCAAACGCTACTTAAATGACATTCAACTCGGGTGATCGTGATGGACAGTCCACAAGAGGCAGTGTTTCAGATTTTTAAGTAAGGGCTGATAATGCCACTTTGCGATTTCGGGACACCAGAAAATATTAAAAAAGACTGACCCATAGCTGCAAGATATGGACAAACATACTGTGCAATTATGTAATCTCTGTGCCACGCTGCGATCACAGTATCAAGCTGTGGAGATTAGTGAGATCGACTACAGAAATCCAGGAGAAAGTATCACTCTACAACTTCTGTATGCGTGCAATTCGCGTAGATGTTTCTGGCCTAATAGGGAGATAGATCCAGGGGTTTTTGCAGATCAATAATCGTTGAGAATCTGTGTGTAGGCTAAACCAGAACTCACCGGTAAAGAGAATGGAACGTTAGTGTTGTCGTGTCCAGTTGAGATACTTTTGAGCCTAGTTTAAAGGGACTCGCCAGTCACGCGAAGGCATTTGCAAACTAAACCTATGAGAGCTTTATTTTGAAATTTCTCGTTTGAATTTTAATATTTTAAAATTATTTTATTTTATTTTTGCGTATGATAGCGGAGGTCAATTTCTAAATGACCTTCAACTTTTCGGCTTTTCAACTTTTTTGATTTTGGTTGCAGGTTTTTTTTTAAATTTTTAATAAAGGAATGATTTCGAAATGTGTTCCGAAAGGGAAAGTATCTTATCATCTTATAATAAATTTCATTATGCTTGAAATTGTGTAAAATGTTTAAAATACACTGCAAACAAATTTCCCCTGTAGACCATACTGTAACGAGATTCTTTTGGATGTCCCTGTAAACGAACTATATATGAAACACACTCAATTTTCAATAGCACAGTAAGCCTGAATAACATATATAAATTACATAGTAATCCGAGTATATTAATAAGAGTTATAAATGACGGAAGAGACGACAGACAGACAGAATAAAGTCATAAACACTTTTCAATCATAGTCGAAAATGTTAAAAGAATCTAAAAAAATAAATTTTTAGAGCCTACCCCCATGAAGAGCGAGTATGCGTAGAAAAACTTATTTGTTTTTCTGCAAATAACATTATGAAAGAAATCCGCGGGCGATATAATAAAAAAATACAAACATTTGATAAAATACAAACATTTGTCTATGAAACATTGAAGTGCTTACTGACTACTACAGAGGTTTTCTATTTGAAATAATTGAAGATTAAAAGCTTGAGGAACACAAATACATCAGAATTTGAGATACTACCCTGTTCATATAGGGTGACCGAGCCAGTAGTTGATCAAATAAGATCGGTGCTACGTGGTTTTTATTATATTTCTTTCCTTTTAAGTTTTAGAAGTAAACTAACATAATTACTACAACCCTTAATGAATGTCCTATAATGAGCAAAAATTAAATCTGCTAAAATTAAATAGCAACAAAATTATAAATAAGTAGTTTCTTTAATGGTCATTTTTCCAGAAGTTGATCGATTGAAGAAATCAGTCAAAGATTCAAAAATTAATCTTCAAAATATCATGCTTAAGCTGTGATTAACAATAAATCATTTAAAACTATTATTTGAAATAAGCAAGATGGAAGTGGATTGTTTTAACTTACCGTAACTGTCTCCAACTAATCAAAAACTAAATTGTTACATTTTCTAATAAAGAAATTCATAAAATGGCTTCCCTTACAGCAGGCAGCTGACAAGAATGTGACAACAGGTGCTCCAACATTCAATGGCGTATTTCAGATATTTGATCAATTACCTGAAGGGTATCAACTACTGGCGTGGTCACCCTATCAGGTGTTAAATGGTTAGATCAGCATTTCAGATTCTTTGAAATTTTCATGCACAACATTTAATCTAATATCGAAATTTTAATTCTTGATTTTTTTTTCTATGAAATCATCTTCATATTGATGCATTAATTTTATCTTTAAATTAATTTTTGAGACCCAGTCTTGTGTAGAAAGCACATACGAGAGCCCTGTACATATCGGGTGAATTCAAAGATTCTGCATAAAATGTTCAAAGAATCATTTTATTTTAGCATTAAAAACAAAATGCAGGGAAAACAACATTACAATTTTGCCCTTTTCCAAGACAGTCGGAGGGTTATTAGTCAACCCGAATCCCGACCCGCACACGACGTACTGCAAGGCGAAACCGAAATATTCGAACTTGAAACCGAAGTGGAAGAAAATCAATCCATATCTTAACACGTCATGTCTCTAATATCAAATTTATTTTTTCTATAAAAAGGAGCTTACCTAAACTCCTTAATATTCAGATATACAATTTTTTTAATTGGAAAATACGTGGGACTTTCTTTTAAAATCGGTCAACCCAAACATGGGCTCAAAATAATCAAAACTCAACCTGATACCGATTCAAACCGACAGTTTCAGTCTCCCCTAGCCCCAATGAAAGAAAACTAGTTTCAACGTGATTCGACACGAATCACGGGTCGGATAAAATCGGGTTATCCGACCCGATTCTAGTACATACTTCATGGAGTGTTTAATAATTTTTTTAAATCAAATAAATCATTTTCAATCAGTACTTATTTTTAACATTAAGAGTATAGCTGAAAATCAAATGAAATATTGTGTACTGGGACCATATTTATATGTATTAACAATACATGAAATAGATATATGTTTATCTTTGATACAAATCATATGGAATAGAACAGAATGGCTTGGAATTTTTTACCAAAACACCTAGCCAAACCAAAAGTGGTATAATGTGAGGGAGATGGGTATTCTGATAAAGAATATTCTGGCACATCTGGAAGCTTAATGCCAGAAAATATGATGTAGGAGTTTATCCTACTTATCCCACTGCTTTAGGAGAAATTTTCTCCGTGGGAATGGATGCCTTTAAGAGTATACATCAGAATTTGTTTTTTCGGATTCAACCGCAGAAAAAAATCTATAATCATACAAATGAAATCAACTAAAGTTTGTGAATTCGATATTTTATCTAATACAACTTCTAAATCACTGAATTTAGCTGAATTTAAGCATAGTAATGTATTGTCTAAAGGTTTATATATTAGAAACAATATTAAAGAAATTAATAGAAATTTATTCTTTAAACAGAGCACAGGAAGAGAAAGGGGAAATGAACAGATAATGTTATTATGAACTCAAACATTCATTATTTTCTTCTCTTCCATATGATAGATCATAAAAAATGTTTAGAAAAAGGTGTTTAATAGTGTTCTGTTCAATTCAATTTAGACTTTAAAATGATTTTAATTTAAAAAAATCCATGATTAAGAAGTGTTCCTCTTATAACATTAGTAGCTTTAACACTTTGAGCTCTTAGGGTGAATTTCTTCAAAGTGTCAAAATGTCACATTGGCACCAGTATTTTGTAAACAAAATATTCGGCTTATAATATACACGAAAAAATGCATTAAACTATTTTCAAATAAATTTGGTTGAATATTCCGGTGCCAATGTGACATTTGGAGATTAAAATTAAGTGGGAAGAAATTCATCCATCAGAGCTCAAAGGGTTTTAAGGGGGGGGGGGGGGGGTGTCAGGTTCTGAGAAACATCTGCTATTAGAACTCGGGTTCTATATTATTTTTGTCTTAATATATTATTGCCGAAACGTCAGTGAAGGCTTACTGTGGAGACACGAAAAATTTTGATTTCCGTTTGTCTGTCTGTCTGTCTGTTCCGCGATAACTGCCGCAAAAAGCACCCGAACAGCTTGAAATTAATTGGGCATATTCGTGAGATACCCGGACGTAGCTGTATAGTTTTTGGTTAAATTTGGTTCATTCGGTCGGAAAATATGGAAGATTTTATTTTTCTTTATAATGCTTTTCTACGGCAAGTCAGACGATTTTCAAATTTCGATTTGTTGAAAGAAAATGGCACGTTTGATTAATGGATTTAAATGTCAAATTATGGATACTAAAATTCCAAATAAGGGTTTTAAATTATTCCTATTATATTGATGTTTTATCAATATATCTATCAGATTTTTTTATTTACGTGTATAATGTTTGAGGACATTTATACATGTATTCCAATAATATAAAGAATTTTTAAATTAATTTTCTTGTTTTACATGATACATATTTCTTTTTTTTTTCCTTTTCTTCGTTGCCTAGCGACTGTTATTCGTAGCCTATCATTGCGTCAAATATGAATGAAGTTAGTAAATTACGTTAATTTTGTTGCAGGTACTATTAAAAGGCTATCACAAAAAATATTTTATCGCGCCAAATCGATGCAATTTATGCAATTAATAGTGGGCACGATAATGAATTATTTTCCAGTAGATTTATAGATCTCCAGATATGCATATTTTGGGGGGCTTTTAATATGTTATTGCTATCGCATGGATTAGGATGTTTAAACTAATGTTTAACCATGCTATAAGTGAAAAAAAAGTACAGTTAAAGGCATGTAAATCCTTTTTAACACTTTTCAACATGGATGAAAAGTATTTATGACTTCAGTTTTTCTATCTGTCGCCTGCCGTGTTTCTCTACGTGCTCTAACTCGCGTAAATATAGTCGGGATTACATGTAATTGATATACGTTATTGAGGTTTGCCAAAGTATGTTTGGTATTAAAAATGAAGAGTGTAGTATTCATAGCTTAATTACAGGGGCGCTCAAAACTATTCCGTTACATTATAGTCTTTGGGAAAAATCGTCTGCGGTGTATTTTAATAATGTTACACAATTTTAAACGTAATGAAATTTATATACTTTATTAAGGTGCACTAGAACCTGGTTACTATAAAATATGTTATGTGTAGCACTTACAGCATGCGTACAGGGAACTCAAAAGTATTCATAATATTACAATCTTTGAAGAAAATCCTTTTGTGGCGTTTTTTAATGATGTTACTCTGTTACAAAATAATAAAATTGATATGTATTTTTGAAACATTTTTGTAGTATATGGGGTGCAAAGCATATGTTTTTTTCAGGGTCACACAAATGTGGTCGATTAAAATGTAGTCTACGGGGGAAAAAAAAAAACTCTTCACAGCTTATTTTAACACATTAGCGACGGGAAACGAGAATTCTCGTTTTTATTCAGAATACATCATTGGCTAAGGGAGGGACTTCTACCTTGCAGAAAAGACATTTATATTGTGTTGTCCATATTTTTTATAGATTGTAAGACATTATATATTACATCCGTACATTGAAAGATATTTACTGCTGCATAAACATGAAAAACATATCTCAGAAACCAATTTCCGTGACACTTTCAGAAGAGGGAGGAACTTCTACTGTTTTTAAACCCAGATTTAATTAAATTGCCTGTCGTCAGTGTGTTAATTGTGTTGCACTAATTCAAACATTATGAAATTAAATTACATTACTGTGGTTGACTACAAGAAGCTTGAATATGATTTGTATCGTATTTATCGTTCATTTATAGGGTCACATAAAAAATTTCGGATACAGTTCTGGTCTATTAGGGATGATTGCTGAAGAGCATTTTCGATTATGGTGTGCGTTTTAACGTTAAGTAAATTTGTGCTTAATAAGTAGTGCTTAAATATTGTATAGACCATGTACAGGGATACACAAATGAATTCGTAAGTATAAATGAAAATAAGCGCGAATTGCTTCAGTGTTTTTTTTTTTTTTTTTTTTTTTTGAGTTATGTATTTCCCAGCCCAATTACATTTAGTATACTAACAAATGTTTGCAGAATTTAAATAGAACCATATACAGGACTCCGCAGAAACTGGATATATGGTGCACACTATGCATACTAATCCCCGGAAATGTGATATGAGCAGTTTTAAGAGGGTTTTTTGTCTGCATTAAATTTAAATGTTATAGACGACGCGTAAAAATCTTCACGTAATATACAGGGCTGTAGAAAAGAATTCATGTACGTTTCCGTCTATTGGTAGAATTTACTAAAGGACATTAACACAATTAATTGATAATTGCAAATGTAAATTAAATTACACTACGAAGGGGTTCAGGGGGGCTCTGCCCCCCTGAAGAAATCTACTTTATTATCTAAAAATTACCAGAAGAAGTAGCTCATGAGATTTTCAGAATACCATTACATAACAAGGGGTTTAATTTAACGCTTCTAATGTCAGAAACCTTCGAAATATTTTTTCGTTTTATAAATGTTTATGCAATTTCAAAACTTTAAATTTCGTTTTTTGTAGAAAGATTAATATTACTCAAAGGGTGCTAAACACAATGAATTGTAGAGCTGACGTTGAGGCTCCTGATCTGCAGATTTACTAGTTGCCGAAACGTCAGTGAAGGCTTACTGTGGAGATACGAAAAGTTTTGATTTCCGTTTGTCTGTCTGTCTGTCTGTTCCGCGATAACTACCGCAAAAAGCATCCGATCGGCTTGAAATTAATTGGGCATGTTGATGAGGTACTCGGACTTAGCTGTATAGTGTTTGGTTAAATTTGGTTCATTCGTTCGCGAAATATAGAACATTTTATTTTGCTCTGTAATGCTTTTCTATGGCAAGTCAGACGATTTTCAAATTTTCATTTGTTGAAAGAAATGGCTCATATAAAAAACGGATTTAAATGGTAAATTTTGGATGCTGAAATTTTTAAATAAGATTATTAAATTATTCCAATTAGTTTGAAATTATGTCAATATATTTGCGAGATTTTTTAAATTAGGTTTATAATTTTTGGAGGAACTTTATGCATGTTTTCCAATAATATAAAGCATTTTGTTTTATCAATTTGACATAATACATATTTCATTTTTTACCCTTTCTTTCATCAGTTGCCTAGAAACGTATTTGGTCTTAATAATATTAGTATAAATGCGTCTATAATGTTTCAGTAAAGCCAACGTCAAAACGGATGAATTAATGCATTTGTATTTTTGCATATAGATGGATTTTAGCCCCAGAAATAAAAATAGGCAATATTTTATTTATCTTATTCAAATATTTTGCTGAAAAATACAAAAGTTCATTATTTTGATAGAGAATAATGTGACATTTTTTCATAAAATTTATCAATGTTTCTTTAATCGTTGCCAAGAAACTCAAAACCCTGAATAATATTTTCTCTTAAACAATTTTCAATTGAAAGATTTTGACGTGAAACAGGAAAATGAAAAAAAAAAATTAAGAATAAAAAAAATAATATGACGACATATTGGGAATAAAAAGAAAACTCTCAAGTATTCCTTAACATAACAAGATGAAAGGTTTTGAGTAAGTACGAATAGCAGGTGAATTAGACGTCATTTATCAAAAAAAAAAAAAAAAAAAAAAAAGATGTTGGAATAAAAAGATCTTGGCTAAAATAAAATTAACTATTATTCACGGAGGAAAGAGATAGATGGAGATGCAGTATGCCGTAAAAACAGTTTGCAATATGATGTGCGTTATCGCTCAGATTTAAATGCTCTCATTCGGCCCAAACAAAACAAGCACGTGGAACAGGGACCGAATTCTTTGACTTCATCCGTGCATTTTTTCTGTAAAATGAAAATGATCTGCTTATATTTAAGCATTCTAAAGTAGCATTTCATCGTATTATGAATTAAAAACTGTATTACTAAAAATATTTTTCTTTTCTTTCTTTCTTTTTTTTAAGCACGCCGTCGTGTTTGGGTCGAATGTAACGGATTTTAAGGTTACATTTTTGGCGTCACTTCAAGATTAATTGTTTGCGTACGGTTAACATGAGGATTTTATTTTAAATTTTAAATTTATTAATTTATAAAAAAAACTTATGCTTATCCTTATAAATCACAGCGTAAAAAAAAATCTATGATATACTATAACCATCCGTACAATCAATAAAAAATTACGAATGTAAATTTAAATAGACTACGGGGGGTTCAGGGGGGCAGAGCCCCCCTGAAGAAATGCAATTTTTGATTTAAAAAATTACCAGAATAAGCAGCTCATCAGAATTTCAGAACATCAGTGTATAACCACTTGTTTAACACATTTAATTTCTGAAACTTTACGAAGTATTTTGTATTCTTATAAATATTTATGTAATTTGAAAACTTTAAAAAGCGATTTGTAGGAAGATGAATATTACGCAATGAGTGTTAAAAAACAATGACTTGCAAAGATGACGTTGAGGCTTCTGATCTGCAGATTTACTAGTATATTGTATGGCCTGTGTACTGGAATTTCAAAATAACATTCTTTCATTGTCTAAAACTGGATCTAAGCCGGTGAAAATGTATAGATGGAATGAAGGGGAAAAAAGATGGTTGGAGAGGGGTGTGCCTGACATTTTGAGATGTCTGTGGAAGATGGGGAGACAAAGGCATTCCACGAACGAAGAAACGAGCTTGGAATGCGAGCCAGGTAGAAAACCCCGAGGGGGTTACGTTGAGTAAAGGGAGAAGGTTGCTAGGGGCAGGCTCTTCTGCTGAGACAGTCAGTTGGAGCCGAGAGCGCAGGATGGACAGTAGTTCCTGTGTAGAGCTCTTAGATAAGAACGTACAGTTGAAGGCTGGAGTGCCAAGCGCAAGGGTAGTTGCTTGGATAGCTCTGAGAGAGAGAGCGTAAGGTTGAGTGAGGCTCGGAGAGCTTAGGCTTAGAGCCCATGTGTTGAGAGATTGAGATCGATCTCCGGTAAAGCTTATTTAACGTGTATAGAGTGAGAGGGAGATAACGTAGTTTAACAGTACACAGCCAGCTTTACTGTATTTAATTTAATGTTGAACCGGATCACCTACATCCGAATTTTAAGTGTAAATAGTGTTTTGTATCGTGTAAATAGTGTGTAAATAAACTGTTAATTTATTTAATTGAAAGCGTTGGTTTTCATTTAAACAATCCTCTCAGTGCGTGACCGATATCACGTAATTATATCGGTGGTGGCAGCATGTAAAGAACACGGAATTTCTTCAAAGTTGTGCGGACTAAGAGGAATCTCCGACAAATTGATGGCAGCGACGGGATAGAATCGTCTCAGACTAGTGACCAGCGAGCCGTGTTCAGTGTGTTAGTGCCGGAGCATCCAGTGGAATTCTTGCGTGGAAATGCTGGATTGTCGAGCGGAATTTTAGAGAGATAAAATCAAGCGTCGAGCAGAAATACAGAGTGTGTGTGCCCTATCATCGTTACAGCGAACCGAACTAAAGTGTTGTGTCCTATAATCGTTACAGCGAACCGAACTAAAGTGTTGTGCCCTATCATCGTTACAGCGAACCTAACTAAAGGGTTGTGCCCTATCGTCGTTACGGCGAACCGAAATAGTGTTTGTGCCCTATCATCGCTACAGTGAATCAAATTACGGTGTATTACAGCCTGAGTGTGGAATATCATCAAAGTGACTTTAAAGTGTGAAATATTGAATTCATCGTGAAACTACGTGTGAGCAGCGGAGTACCCCAGCAGATAAAGTATAAGGTAAGGTGTTTTGATCATTTCTGTCTGCTGACATTCTCGAACCAAATGTATTTGTTGTTGTATAATTAATAGTAATTTAAGATAATTTATGTGCAATAAAGTAATTGTGTTCAGATAGGTAGGAGATATTAAGAGCCATATTTACTATTGTTTTAAGAAAAGGTCATAATAACTTGTACTAATATTGATTTTCTATTTTTCCTCCTAATAATGGTAGTCAACAAAATTAATGCATTGTGTTAATAAGAGTTGGAAGGAATAATTGAATTTACTTAAATTTAAATTATTATTAAAGTAACATTTAAATGGAGCAATACTGTTTTAAGCTTGAAGAGTTGCTAACAAACGAGTAATGAACATTTGCTTAGCATTTAATTGGCTAGAAGTAAATTTCGAAAAAAAAAGGGCTCACAAGAAAAAAAAAAAAAAGGCTCACAGTGGGGAAAAAAAAAAAAAAAAAAGTGAAGGTTTTGATTGTATTTGTTTTAAGTGTGAGAACCAGTATTCAGTTTGGAAATATTTTATTGAGGATAATAGTAGAAATTTATATGTGTATGTTATACAATTTTCCTTTATGTGGATGTTTCTATTGACATCAATACTTTTATTCAATTTGCAACGTATCAGTATTATTATGTAAATTGTATGTTATTATCTAATGTATAAATTGGAATCTGTATTGCATAGTAATCAAATCGAAATTATTGTTTTACCTTTTGTTTTATTGGAAGTAAATTGTGTGATATCAATGATTGAGGAAAATCAGATTATACAGTAGGTTAAATTAGAAATATAATACATCGATTATCTGAAACTTATTAATTAGTATAATAAGTGGAAGTAACTGTACTAAATTAGAAATTTAGGAAATATTAATTTAGTAGGTTTAAATATTATTGTAGAGTGGTAATAGTAATCGGTGAAGGTATGGCTTTCTTATTGAAACTAAAAAGGGTGGATCTTCAGATGATAGCCGAAGAATTGGGGGTTGAATTCATGGAAGATGATACCAGATTTCAGCTTAAGAAAAAGATAATGGACAGCGATGAATATGACGAGGAGGCTGTTATGGAATTATCTAACACTATTGTTGCGGAACGATTAGAGCGCGAAAAGTTAGAAAAACAAGAAAAATTAGAGCGCGAAGAAAAACAGGAAAAATTAGAACGCGAAAAGTTAGAAAGAGAAGAGAGGGCTGAGAAGTTAGAAAGAGAAGAGAGGGCTGAAAAATTAAGGATGGAACATGAATTAGAAATGGAGAGGCTAAGGGTACAAGGTTCGACAAATAACTCAAATTGGTCTAGGGAATCTAATAATAAAAGTAACCTAGAAAAATTGATCAAAAGTTTTAAAACTCTGTCTATCAAAGTACCAGAAGGGACTGAGGGATGGAATTTATTTTTCAACAGTTTAGAAAGGGCATTCAAAACTAAAAATGTACCGGGAAACCAGCAGGCCGAAATTCTACTAAATATGTTAGGAGATAAGGCAGATAATTTGTTAATTTATCCCACTAGGGAAGAAATTGGGAGTTATGAGGAATTAAAGGAGTTAGTTCTAAGGGAACATGAGTCGACACCGAAGGCGTGTTTGGAAAATTTTAAGATGGCTAGGAGAAACCAGAATGAAACTCATGTATTATTTGTATCGCGTTTAATAGCAACATGGGAAAATTATTGTAAGATTAGGGGTGCTGACTCATATGAAAAGGTCAACCAGTTAATAATTACGGATAAGTTATTAAACACGTTAGATGAAGAAATTCCGTGCTATTTATATGCTGCCACCACCGATATAATTACGTGATATCGGTCACGCACTGTGAGGATTGTTTAAATGAAAACCAACGCTTTCAATTAAATAAATTAACAGTTTATTTACACACTATTTACACAATACAAAACACTATTTACACTTAAAATTCGGATGTAGGTGATCCGGTTCAACATTAAATTAAATACAGTAAAGCTGGCTGTGTACTGTTAAAACTACGTTATCTCCCTCTCACTCTATACACGTTAAATAAGCTTTACCGGAGATCGATCTCAATCTCTCAACACATGGGCTCTAAGCCTAAGCTCTCCGAGCCTCACTCAACCTTACGCTCTCTCTCTCAGAGCTATCCAAGCAACTACCCTTACGCTTGGCACTCCAGCCTTCAACTGTACGTTCTTATCTAAGAGATCTACGCAGGAACTACTGTCCATCCTGCGCTCTCGGCTCCAACTGACTGTCTCAGCAGAAGAGCCTGCCCCTAGCAACCTTCTCCTTTTACTCAACGTAACCCCCTCGGAGTTTTCTACCTGGCTCGCATTCCAAGCTCGTTTCTTCGTTCGTGGAATGCCTTTGTCTCCCCATATTCCACAGACATCTCAAAATGTCGGGTACACCCCTCTCCAACCATCTTTTTTCCCCTTCATTCCATCTATACATTTTCACCGGCTTAGATCCAGTTTTAGACAATGAAAGAATGTTATTTTGAAATTCCAGTACACAGGCCATACAATATATAATATATTAAGACAAAAATAATATAGAACCCGAGTTCTAATAGCAGATGTTTCTCAGAACCTGACACCCCCCTTAAAAACACTTGAGCTCTGATGGATGAATTTCTTCCCACTGAATTTTAATCTCCAAATGTCACATTGGCACCGGAATATTCAACCAAATTTATTTGAAAATAGTTTAATGCATTTTTTTCGTGTATATTATAAGCCGAATCTTTTGTTTACAAAATACTGGTGCCAATGTGACATTTTGACATTCACCCTCAGAGCTCAAAGTGTTAAAGCTACTAATTTTATAAGAGGAACACTTCTTAATCATGGATTTTTTTTAATTAAAATCATTTTAAAGTCTAAATTGAATTGAACAGAACACTATTAAACACCTTTTCTAAACATTTTTTATGATCTATCATATGGAAGAGAAGAAAATAATGAATGTTTGAGTTCATAATAACATTATCTGTTCGTTTGCTTTTTTTCTTCCTGTGCTCTGTTTAAAGAATAAATTTCTTTTAATTTTTTCAAATTCTTTCGTTTTCTATAAACAAAATAATATCAGATTTTTTGTTGAAATCGAATACGTTAAGTTTGATATTCCTTCGCTTTGTTAAAAATGCGAAATTTCAAAAACTGTTGGCTAAGTACGAGGCAATTATGTACGTATGTGACAGAATGCTTAGCTACTCTTTTACAAGTGTACTCTAGTGGACGAGTGAATTTTAAGATTTTGCGTGCGATCATGATGCACTGAATCCGTTTCATTTGCGTGAATCAGCCACTTGTTTTGACATTCTTTAAATTTCATAAACTGCATATGTATCTCCGGAAATCTGGTTGTCAGTTTTATTTTGAAATGATGTGTTAATTAGGTAACTGCGGTTGTATAGTAACTATATACAGTGCGGTAGTAGATGGATTCAGAGGATTTTGAACAGGTTGGGTTGGGTTGATTTTTGACGGCCAATTATCTACACGAGGGATATAGGCCCTAGGGGGAGTGCCTTCCGTGGAGGTCTTTCTAAGGGAACCTAATCCGTATTAACGCATGCAAATCCGCGAAAACTCCGAACGATTAGGCCGACGGGCGCGATTGGGTTCGAACCCAGCACCTCCCGTCTACCAGCTTCGAGAGCAGAACCTCTCAGCCACTGGTGGGGAGGATTTTGAACGGATCTCGCTTACGGGTCTTCTAGTTCTTTTGAGCGGTTTACCCCACGCGTTGACTTCGAGTTAAGGCTGTTCTCAAATCCAAAGGTTCAACTTTCTAGGCATAAGTTTTAATTTACTTTTGTTTGGAAACGCATGAAACTAGAAGGTGTTGTTATTCAGAAATTATGTCATCGAACTGTTTTTGCCGTTTTCTTGTAAAATCAATAGATCTTTCAGAAAATACTGTCAAAGTTGGCATTTTGAACATAACTTCCGAACGAAAGAAGAAAATCCAGTCAGTAAGAGGAGAAAAATACCGTGTCACGTGATCAAAATCGCTTATAATTCTATAGGTAATTTATTGATCAAAAAATGGAAAAACAGTTCGATTCCAAATCGCTTCCATGGTCAGGCTTCCCAATTTTATATATTTCCGTTAAAAAATGAATTTGTAAATGTGTCAAAACGTTTTGCGCTTGATGAGCAGAGCAGTTGAGAACAGCCTTAAATTCTCGGCTTAGCAGTTTTCGATAGAGCAAGCGATTATGAGTTTCCACCTTTTTGGTTGAAAGTAGCGTTATTTTCTTCAAATGAAGAAGCATCGGGATATAAGAGAATCCATTTATAGTTTATATAATCTTCTTAAGTGGATTTCTTAGGTTCCTGTATAACGAATGGGAGCTAAATTAAGTGAATTGTAATGCAACAAGTTTTGGGAGAGGGATTTTACCCCTCTGAAAAGTTAACATATTCGACTGAATTATGACTAATATAATCGACTGAATTAAATCTACTAGCTTCACTGTTAATACTTGCTTCTTTACTGTTATAAATGCATTGTTTTGTTTCATTAAATCTGTGCCAACACCTTCATTAGATTTTACAGCCCCGAAAGGCATGTCACACATATTTTAATTAGAGGCGTTATTTAGGAATAAAAGGTTAGATAAGTGCTCTCCTCAGAGTTTCAGACGTTTTTACAATTATCTTTTTCTTTATTTTTATATTATTCCTTGGAGGTTTAAATATTCCCTCAAAAAACATGAATAATTGTATATGATGATAAAATATGACATTAAATTTATCCTTTGGATGTATGTTTGGAAAATGAATGCAAAAAAAAAAAAAAATAATAATAATAATTCAATTCAAGTGGCCAAAAATATCTGCAATTATTATGTCCGAAGAACAACTTTTGCCCCCTCCAAGGAAAATCCGAAATGATGTTTCTGAGTTTAAGGTGGTTTTTGGCCGGAATTTCCAGGGCCGGAAAATCCCGTGGCCGGAATTTCCAGGCTCGGGACCGGCCCGGCCCGAACGAAAGCTATCGTGGCCCTTTCCGGCCCGTCCCGGTGTAAACATTGGAAGTTCGGCCCGAGCCCGGCCCGTTTCATTTTTACAGTTCTCGGCCCGGCCCGGCTCGGCCCGTACAAGAATCAGGGAAAACAGGCCCGGAACGACACCATTGCTACAAAAAAAGAAATCAGTTTTTTCTGAACACACAATTAAGATTCTTTTAATGAATACTACATACATATTTATGGGAACATTTTAAAGTATATTTTACATTACTATGATGTTCGCAAAACAGAAAACGCACAATAGTAAACATTAACGATTACTTACAGTGTTTTAGTCATCGTGTCTACAGACATTTCAAAATGGAAATTAAGGATTCATTAAAAGATTAATGTAGTTCAGAATAAAGGATTAAAAACATAATAACTTTTGAAGCTGTATAATAAAAAGTAGATTTGTGAAAATATTTCTCTCATTTTTAAGGCTTTTCTGAAATCAAAAGGAGCTACATTTCGACACATTTATGAATTCATTTCTTTTCGGAAACGCGTAAGATTGGCAAGTATTCTTATTCAGAAGCTATGTAAATGTCGCTTTTTTCATAGATAAAAGCAATATAACTTTCTGAAAATACTGTCAAAGTAAGCGTTTTGAGTCGAATTTCCGGAAGCGATAGCACAGGAAAGGAGAAAAATGACAGTGACGTGACAAGAATCTCTGTTATTTCTTTAAGTAATTTATCAAATATGGAAAAAGCTATTCGTTTACAGATGCCTTACAAATGCCTGTCAATTTTATGCCTTTATAGTTAAAAATGAGCATTGCTGAGCAGTGAATATGAGGACCACCTTAAGGTATATTTCCGAAGATACTGTTAAGAGAAGATCATTATTACTATTAATACTACAAAACACAATGACTGTCCTACACATCCTGAGATCGATTAAGACCAGTTCCGTCGCGGCACGAGTCTGCTGAAAAAAATTAAACTCGGAATCAGACATCTTGTAACTGTACGATGCCGATCTCTACGATGGACATGTTACATTTCTGTATTGATGTTGTTAAACTCGCATCGGCTCGTGACGCACATTTATACTTCTCGAGAAAATCATATTAATTGAAAATGGCTCGTATTTTATCTGCTTCGCTTGAATTCTTATATCGGGCCGATAGGCCCGATTAATTTTTTTGCCGGCCCGGTCCTAAAATCCCTACCTTTGCCGGCCCGGTCCTGCCCCGGTCCCCGGGGCAAAATTTTGATGATTCTGCCGGGCCGGATACGGGCCTCGGGCCAAGCCCGGGCCCGTGCAGACCTCTACATCTTTCTACTTCTCTCTTAGAATTCAAAAAACTTTATAAAATATACGCAAATTTCAAGCCGTAAACTCCATCGGCCTCTTACATGGGATTTAATTCTGATATTATTTTTGGAAGCATATTTATGAGACTTTTGAAAAATGCGCATAAAACGCATAGGCAAAATGTTTTATGTTGTTTTAAAGAGAATATTTTGTTCTGTTGAAAGTTCCGCGTTGCTGAGCAGGGGAAAATATTTCTTCGAGAATTGCCTTAAAACTCTAACAAAGCTCATTCTCAGCAAACCTTTCACTACACATAACGCGTCTCAGAAACACACACACACACGCAAACAAAAAAAAAAACAAAAAGAAAAAAAACCCGAATATTTTAGATATTTATATTTTTTACTTAAATATACTTTGAAATAATAAGCAAAAATAAAAGAAAACAAGAAATATAAAATAAAAAGAAATGAATAAACCACGTTTATTCCGGAATTTAACAGATTTAAGAGAAAAACTAAAAATGAAAAAGAAGACTTTTGTCCTTGGAACCCGCTCCCCAATCAATTACGGGCTCAAAATACTTAAATATGCATTGTCGTTGACAAAGAACTTGTATGAAAAATATGAGAAAAATCAGTTTTTTAAATACACTGTTAAAGAAAAAGTATAATTCTACAGATGTAAAGCTGCTGAAATCTGTATGCTTACTAAAATTTCATCTGTAACCCGGGGATAATTACATGATTTTTTGTTGTTGTTGTTGTTGTTGTTGTTGCTGTTGTTGTTGCAGTTACTTGAAAAGCTTTTGGCATTCCAGTTTCCTAAAAAATTCTTAGTAACCTTACAGATTTTTTGTTTTACAGTGCACATGTGTACCTGTTACCTGAATTTCTTTTTTTTTTCTTTTTTTTTTTTTTTTTTTGTTGTTGTTGTTTTATAAAAAGTTTTACGCATTCCAGTTTTCTAGAAATTTCTGAGTAACTTTATAGTTTTTTTTTTTTTTACAGTGTAGGAGATTTCAACGAAAAAAAAATAATGTTTTAACCCCTGGCCTCTGCTCCTGATGAGGTACACTATAAAAAGAAATCTGTAAAGTTACTAAAATGAAACTGGGAATCCTAAAACTTTTTATGTAACGGCAACAACAAAAATTCATGTAACAGATACACTTTTTCACTGTAAATCCAAAAATCTGCAAGGTTACTGAGAACTGTTTAGGAAACTGGGATGCCTAGAACTTTTTATGTAACTGCAACACGGGTTACAAATAAAATTTTAGTGAGATTACTGTAGTTTTAGTAGATTCTTTTGCAAAGCTGCAGATTTCTGTAGCTTTACTTAAACTAATTTTGTAGATTTACATCTTTTTTAAACAGTGTACAGATAAAATTTTAGTAAGCATACAGATTTCTCTAACTTTACATCTGTAGAATTACAGATTTTTTTACGGTGTACGGGCCTTGAAAATACAGGAATATTGTATTATCACAAACAACGTACTTCTGTGCAACATTTGAGGAAAAACGTTTCATCAGAAGGGGTTCAAAAATCGATTGCAAGATCTGACCCAGACAGACAACGAACGAAGTTGAGTAAAAGCATTTAAAGAGGGTATTTCTAACTCTCCTAAGGATTCGAATAAAAGCTGACAGACTTCTTGTAAGTCCGTGTTTTTAAACGTTCTTATTAAAGAATACCGTTTCATAATATTTGCATTAAAAGTGTCAAGTAGCTCATAGCCAGAAAATCTTTAAAAGATATAACGCTTTTCAGAAACGAACATTTTAAATATTTACAATTTTCATAAAAACATACAGTGAAATACGTTTAACACGAAAACGCTTAACGTGAAAAATCGGTTAAGACGAAATGATATAGCGGACCGGACAGTATACTATGCAATTTAATAATTTTTTTCTTTTAACACGAAAAAAATTCGCTTTCGATCTAGTTAGTTTGAACTGAAATTGGTGAATTTTGTGTTAAAATCACTGAATTTTGAGTGAAATTCAGTGAATTTAGTGTCTTTTGTAAATTAGCTTATGTTTTATGAGCCCAATGGGCTAAGAAATCGGTGCGAAAACAAACTGCTATTTCACTTCAAATGAAGATGAAGCTGCAGTTGATGAAAAAGAAGGACGAAAACAGAAATCTGCAGAGAATTTGGCATTGCCAATTCTACATTATCAACAATAATAAAAAACGGGGATTCCATTACGTTAATGTTTGAGCGCAGTGTGTTTAAGCCAGTGAGAAAACGTATGAGAACAAGAGATTTAGAGACAGCTTTGCTTATTTGGTTCAAACACGTTAGATCTCAGAATGCCGAAAAAGACACTTAAAAAGTTATTTGATTTGTTTCCCCAAAAACAATATATTTTTTACTTGCTTTTTATTCTAATGGATGCAACTTACTAATAGTTCAACGGGAAATCGCAATAAAATTTGACGACGTCGAAAATATATGTGAGTTTTGTTCTTTTTTTACGAATCTTTTAACGCGAAATTCTTTTTACACGAAAATTTTTTTCAGTTCCCTCCGTTTCGTGTTAAACGTATTTTACTGTACTTTGAGTAATGAGAAAAGGGAAGCAGAATTTCTTTCTTTTCTAAGAATTCGAATAAGGAAGGGCTTTCAAGTAATTCCATGCTTTTAGACATCCTTATTAAGAATACCGTTTAAGGCAAATACCCTGTTTAAATAATTCTCAAATACCCTGTTCAACAAACGCGAAAATTTACACATTTTCCGACTCATTTTAAACGCAAAGGCAACCAGAAATGAAATTGGCAATCTTAACTACACTGTAAAAAAAAAAAAAAAAATCTGTAAAGTTACTAAAGTTTTTCTAGGAAACTGGGATTCCGAGAACTTTTAATGTAACGGCATCAAGAAAAATTCCTGTAACAGACGCTGTTACAGGAATTTTTGTTGTCGTTACATAAAAAGCGCTAGGAATCCCAGTTTCCTAGTAAAACTTTAGTAACTTTACAGATTTTTTTTTTTTACAATGTATTGGAGAGATTGGAAATCGAATGGCGTTTTCCATTTTTTGGATAAATAAATTATTTATCGAGTTATAAGGGATTTTTATCACGTGATCACAGGTTTTTCTCCTTACCTGCGCTTTCGCCTCTGGAAATTCGGTTAAAAACGCCAACTTTGACGGTATTTTCTAAAAGATCTTTTTTCCTTTGCAAAAAAATGGAAAGTGCCATTCGATTAAGCAGTTTCTGATTAAGAACACCTGCCAATTTCATGCGTTTCAAAACAAAAAGGTATTAGGAAATGCGTCAGAAAGTAGCTCCTTTGGATATGAGAACAGCCTTAAAAGATATAACGAAACGAACATTTTAAATATTTACAATTTTTACAAAAAATATATTTTGAATAATGAGAAAAAGAGAAACAGAATTTCTGACTGTTATAAGAGTTTGAATAAGTGAGAACTGACTTCAAGTAATTCCATGATTTTAGACATTCTTATTCTTATTAAAGAATACCGTTTAATATTATTTGCAGTAAAACTCAGCTTTAACCAGACATAATGCGTCTAAGAAAGTACCGATATTTCCAATTTTCAAAATAGAAAAATGTTGAAATGATGAGCAAAAAATAAAGGCATTTTCAACTCTCCTATGGGTTTGAATAAAGGAGAACTGACTTCAAGTAATTCCATGTTTTTAGACATTCTTATTCTTACTAAAGAATACCGTTTAATATTTTTTGCATTAAAACTTATGTTTAACTAGACATAATGCATCTAAGAAAGTACCGATATTTCCAATTTTCAAAATAGAAAAATGTTGAAATACTGAGGAAAATTAAAATAAAAGAAACTGGCATTTCCAACTCTCCTAAGGGTTCGAATAAGGGAGGAATGACTTCAAGGAAGTCGATATCGAACCATGTTCGGGGAAAATGATTGACATAGAGCTACCTTTTCAAGTCCGAAGTCTCTTCCCCTCACAACCTAATTACATCATGTTCCCTGTGTGTGCTGACTCGTTCAAAATAATTCCGCATTTCCTTACCAGAATGATTGCCGAGATCCGCACTGCCTGTTCATATGTGACCAAAGCATTAAGCAACTAATTTTCAACTAAGCGAGAGAAAATTTCCTCTACCATGTCTCCGCTATCTCCAGTTGATTCCATAAAAAGTTTATTTTGTTTGTAAAACTTCATAATTTCTTTCTTTTCTATAAGTACAGTTAATCGATATGTCGATATGGCAATCGAATATATTTAGTATTATAGTCGATCAGCGGACGCGTGCGAGGTTTTCGCGCTGCAATAATTGAGATTGTTTACTGATAAGTTTTATTTTTAATTTTTAATTGACTGTAACTTTAATTATATAACGTGTATTAAGGCTGTTCTTAACTGCTCTGTTCAACAAGCGCAAAATGTTTTGATACATTTACAAATTCATTTTTTAACGGAAAGTTATAAAACTGGAAGGCCTGACTATGGAAGCGATTTGGAATCGAACTGTGTTTTCCATTTTTTTAATATATAAGTTACCTATTGAGTTATAAGCTATCTTGATCACGTAACAAAGACGTTTTTCTCCCTTCGCTGACTGGTTTTTCAGCGTTCTTCGGGAACTTCGGTTCAAAACGTCAACTTTGACACTATTTTCTGAAAAATCTATTGCGTTTGCAAAAAAAAAAAAAAAAAAAAAAAAAAAAAAAAAACACGGATGAAAAGCTCTATTATATAGTTTCTCAACAACAACACCTGCTAGTTTCATGCATTTCCGACAAAAAATAAATTTAAACTTGTGTCATAAAGTTGCCCGTTTGGATTTGGAAACAGCCTTAACGAAATGTGAAAGTAGAGTTCCGTCTTATGTTATAAGTGTGTACTACCTGTTCAAAAAAATTTCGAATGATACCTCATTGATCGTTGTGTGTTTGTAAGTGTTATAGAGTAAGAAAAAGGAATGTTAACATATACCACTGTACCCGTGCAAGGCTTTAGCATGGCTTTGAGATTAGCTTTGAGATTATTTGCTGATACTTATTCATTAACTTTAACTTAATTGTAATTTTTAACAAAACAACGTGTTTTAACGAAATGTGGGTGCACTATGTCAAATGATGCGTATAGAAAAAAGGATGTTGTTATCCAAAACAGCACATATGCTAGTCTGACTGCTACCTGATTGCAATTTTTCCTTAACTACTACGTTCCCAAAAACAAGTTTAAATGTGAAATCTGTCAACAGGAGACTGTTCTTCTACTAACCCCTTGAGGGGCAAGCAATTACGTTTGTGAAATGCTGAATTCCCACCGGAAATTTAGAAAAAAAAAATCAAAATAAGGAAACGCAATTTTCCGACTTTTTTTCCACCAAAGTTAGGAAAGTAAAATTTCATAAAAAAATTTCTTTTGCAAATCTTCAATAATCGTAGGTGGGATAAAATGTATCCCACCGCCCTTCAAGGGGTTAAAATGGAAAACATTAGTTCATGTCCTGAAATAAATAAGACTAACAGAAATTTATATGCATTACGCACAATTAAATATTTATTAACTTATTATTATTTATTTTTATATTAAATTATCATTCATTAAATAAGATTTTGTAATTGTTTCAGAAAATACGAGTTCAGATCCAAATTTAAACAAATCACTTATACGGGTAAAATGATTTTTTTTTCATCAGAAAAACAGATTTCTTCGACGGAGTAATAACAAAATATTAATAAATTCGAAATTAATAAAATACAAAAATTAATAAATTACAAAAATTAATAAATTTATAAATTACAGAAATTAATAAATTAATAAATTACAAAAATTTATAAATTTATAAATTACAGAAATTAATAAATTAATAAATTACAAAAATTAATAAAATATTTAAAGTAAACTATAGAACAGAATTATTCCTTCCATCAGTTTATGCCTGTAATTTTTATAATATTCAATCAATTCCGCACATTGCAAACACTGGAAATTTTCAAGTTATTTCTCTATAAAATGGAAACAACTAAAACTGCTAAGTCCTAAGTTGCAATGTATCTCTATCATTTTAATCTCTTTTGAAAACCAATGTTAATCTTAACATATGAGACCCTCAAAATTTCCATTCTTCAGTTATCATTGAAGAAGATATAGAATTTCATCTAATAACCGGAGAAGTACATTAATATTTAATAACTATCTAGAATGAAATATGGAGCATAAAACTTAGATAAAAAGAATCTACAACAAACATTTTACAAATACTGACAGGGAGGAGAAAAATAGCATTTATAAAGCAAATAAAAGCATGAATATACTAAATGTTTTTCTAAATGAATTATTGCTATTTTTCAATATCGCATAAATGTAATATGAGCAATATTTTTATCAAGGTATTTTTTATTATTTATTTAAATGTTTACTGATTACCTAACATAATTATAAAAATACCATTTCCATCATCAGAAAGATGTCAGATACTGATGAGGTGCGTTTTTAAAAGTGTTTCTCTTTAAATTTTAAATATAAAAAGAAACCCTGTAAACTTTGAAATTTTCGCTTGATAAAATTTTATCATCTTAAAAATAGTTAACATTTAAGGAGATAACTTTTAAAAACATACTCCGTCGGCATCTGGCTCTGATAGAGAAAAGAGTATTTCAATAGTTAAGGGGTCTCAGGGCTCTTAAAATTGGAAAAAATGAAAAAAAAAAGACAATTTCAACATTTAATATCTTAAAATGTATTTGATTTTAAGACACAATTTTAATTGGAATAAAATATATAAGTATGTTCTTTCATTTCATGTATTTAAAAAAATTATAAGATGCAAAATTAGCATTTACAGAGGGCTCCAAGCTGTTAGACATATTTCGAGCAAAAAATCGGCATAACAGCTTACGCGCACGATTACAAAATAAGTGTTGCAACTAGATTGAAAATTTTGGTACCTACTTATACTTCAGATTATAATAATTATCCTGAACCTAAATAAATTTGTATTTAAAGCTTTTTGATATTTTTAATACAAAGTTATATTTAGCTAATGCAAAATTAAGAAAATTTCAACAGTATAATCATCTAAAAAAATATTGTTTTGAACAATAAAAAGGAAATTTTAGGTTCAGTTTATACAAACTAACATGAAACATATGTTTTGAAAATTTCATGAAAAAATATTCATAAGTTTTTGAGATATCGTGCGCGTTATGCCCAAAAACGTCATTTGGAGAAAAATGCGGCTTCAAAGTTTCCGAAACGACGCTTCAGCTATTGAACGTGTATAAATGTAACAACAGCCATAACTTCATTTCTAATAGGAATTTCAAGGAAATAA
The DNA here is from genome assembly GCA_963932465.1 of Maratus speciosus. Taxonomy (NCBI): domain Eukaryota; kingdom Metazoa; phylum Arthropoda; class Arachnida; order Araneae; family Salticidae; genus Maratus; species Maratus speciosus. The sequence goes on along the minus strand of OZ010787.1, from coordinate 561,852,998 downwards.
CTATATAAAAAAGTTCAGAAAAGATAGTAGTTTAACATCTAAAAAAAATTAAAATTTCGAAAATTTTAAAGTTTTAAGAGTCCTGAGACCCCTTAAATTAGGTAATAAGTAATTCCGTATTTAAATTGTCTTTTAGGTTAACATGGTTTTTTTGCGACAAGTAAATTTCAGTGAAGCATCTTATCTCAGAAACCAATCGCTATTGAAATGTTCGAAGATTTCTTTATAAAGAACGATATTTAGCTCATTTTTTTATACAACACTAACACGCTGCTGCACAAGGATTTCATACTTTGTTTCAACAGTATCCTTTGTAGCACAACCATTTCATGTGACTTCACAATCAGAGAATTCTGATTATGATGGATAATGCAGATTAATTCTTCGTTTCATCATATTATGATTTCCATGTGACCGTCCGTTCGTGATTCTACTATGACGTCACCGAGGTCGATTTTTGAGTCATTAACACATCGCCTCAAAATAAGACACGTCGACTTCACAGTGACGTGAATATGACTCATTTTCCACGTTTTGAAACGACATTCTGGAGATTTAAGAGTTCCGTGTAACAATGCATGTCATATTTTGGTCACATCTGGGCAACGGTGCTTTCGCAGTTTGGTCACATTTGGATCAGTGTGTTATTAGGAGTGTAAAATGAAATTATATGATAATGAAAAGAATATGTGTCAACACTACTCTTCCGACAAAGTTAGAGGAATATAAACGTCACAGAAACACACTCCCATTCTCAGAAAATGTTCGGGTATTACAATTTTATATTGTTAATTGACTACAAAAGGGAACTTATATTGAAATTTCGAAAGGATTTTGTATAAACGTTAGGTCCTTTGCGTTTCACATTTTCCCTTTCCAGGTAACAAAGCTAATAACGCAAAATATAAAATATACCAGCAAAAGCACTTTTACTTTCAAAGTAAAAATAACAAAACAAAAAAAAAAAATACTTAATGGTAAATTGAGTAGAAGTTCTAAACTAACATCGAACGATCATTTACTTTTGTGTCTTTTTTTAACTGTATATTAGAGCTAGTTTTCCAAAGGATACAAGTAACTAGAAAGTGATGATGAAAACTCTTTTAACTTTTCTTTGCTCGTAAAACCTTCTTTTATCCAATTATTTTCACGCACGAAAGACGGTCATTTTAGACAAGAAACAGATAACATTATCGCTGTGTATTTTGTCGGAAGGATCATTGATTTTTTTTTAATAACGATTTTATGAAAAGTTTTTTTGTGAGCGATTTTTTATTGATATTTAATGGTCACAAATATAGGACATACTTTTCACGTAAAATGAAAATTACCTTCTTGAATTATAACCTCAAAATTGCAACTTTATTTTTCCTTGTACAACTTAAATATACAGAAGACATAAATGCTTCAAATTTTATGCTTAAAAAAATATTCAATTAATTAGTTTTACCATACATAACTTCCCCCCCCCCAAAAAAAAAATAAATAAATAAATAAAAATAGATCCTTAAACTTTAAAGACACGGGCGGTTTGTACACTGTAAAAAAAAAAAATATATGTAAATCTACAAAAATAGTTTTTGTAAAAGCTTCAGAAATCTGTTACTAAACTCTAAGCTTACTAAAATTTTATCTGTACACTGTAAAGAAAAAAGATGTAAATCTACAAAACTAGTTTTTGTAAAGCTACAGAAATCTGTATGCTTACTAAAATTTTATCCGTAACCCGGGATAATTACATAATTTTTCTTGTTGCAGTTACGTAAAATGTTCTAAGCATCTCAGTTTCCTAGAAAATTCTTAGTAACATTACAGATTTTTTTTTTTTTTACAGTATAAACGTGAATCTGTTACATGACTTTTTTTTTTTTTTTTTTTTTTTTTTTTTTTTTTCAGTTACATAAAAATTTCTAGGCATCCCAGTTTCCTGGAAAATTCTTAGTAACTTCATAGATTTTTTTTACAGTGTAAAAAAAATATAAACACGGGTATCGTACTCTGTGTGTCAAAGCATTTGAAAGCCTAAATAACACCTTTTTACGATATTCATGTTTAGTACAATGTCCAGTAGTAGTATAAAATTAATAGACATGAAATAGTTAAAACAAAGTCTACTCTAACACTAGAAACGCCGGCTATTTTACTCAAGTTTAATAAAAAGTATTTAACACCAGAATTTTTATTTAAAACTATTTAACTTATTTAATTTGCCTTTTTTGTGCTGCATACATTTAACTTATGAAGAAATTTCTGGTCCAAATCGACTATTATCAATTTGGCAGGTGTCAAAATGACCCCTAATGGCAGTTCTAATGTTAATTATAATTAATATAAGACGGACGATTTGTAAAAACTTAAAGACAGGAGCGGCGTATTCCATGCGGCAACAAATTTTAAAACAAACTTTTGATGCTAAAGAAAGATAACGTCTAGTGCCTGGTAGTATTGTAAAAGTAATATGCATCAGATTTATAAAAAATTAATTTAAGTAAGAAAGGAAATATAATAAACTACACAGATACACGGGCAGCGTATTCCGCACGCCAGTTGTGACTTACAATGAAAATAATGAAATAAAGGAGAAAAAATTGGGAATTTAAAATTTTAAACATCGGCTGAAAATTGAATGGTCTTTGGGAAGAGGATAAATGAGGCACAGATGTTAATCAACTAATTACTTTTGCGTTCGCAACTGTTTCTTCATCACATCACAAAAAATCACATGACGACCCGAAACACAATGAACGACACAACCTGGTTGTGTCTGTGTCGTAGAATGTTCTGGAAGTCATGTTGAATAGTTGTTATTGGAAGAACAAATAAATGGAGCGTATTGTTGTCCTGTTTATTGTGTTTCGGGTCGTCAGCGCCTTCTAGATGTGATTTTTTAACTTTTTTTTTTCCTTTGCTAAAAAGAATCCGACAACCTTTAGAGCCCTTTCTTGCAAACCGCACTCTTTTATCATAATTTCCTCCTTTTTTATGAGTTTTTAAAGTTTTAACGAACTTTTGGTTCACCCGGTATATCATAATACGCCTTGTGCGATGTGTACTAGCAGGTGCGCATAGTGAACATCGGTCGACCGTTTTTCTAAGTTCATAAATATTTGAAAAAAATAAAATCGACAAATTATGAAAAGGCATTACATTCTCTGGAGCTTATACCAAGATTTTGTTTAGAAAGTTTATTTTTGACAAAATGCCAATCATTTTCAGAAAAAAGGTCATATTTCGCAATTTTTTTTTACATTTTGCGAGCACGGGAGAAAAGTGATCAATGAAAATTATACTTTTCAGTAGTATGAGCTCAAGCAAAAAGGATTACCTTTCATTTCGTTCAACGAGCAAAAAGTTCGTAAGGAATTGGAATATCACGAAACGCTTTAGGGCAACAATCTACACTCTAGAAAGATGCAAAAAATGCAAAATCTAAAAAATAATAAAAATTTTGAACTAAAGAAGTAGAACTTCATCTTAAAAACAATTAGTATTTTATCGTTCACCCTCAAGAAATGTGACACATCTCGACAAAAGTAACCGTCGTGTATGTGACCATTTGTGAAGCACATCGACTCCCTGTGCTCTCAAGTCCTAAGATTACCTCTATTTTTTTTTTCTAATGAAGAATAATATTGTAGTAACAAGTTCACAAGTCATTTGAATTTGACTTCTCCAAAACAGTTTTGATAGTGTATGTTCTTTCGAAGTTATAGAGATATTAATGCGTTGTTTCTACATTTATAAATTACTATAATAATATTTTGGCTAATATTTGAATTTTTTTAACTTTTGTGAATGCTTCCAATATTTCTAAATTTTAAAAGGATGGAATTTATTTTACGCATTTAATCCAAAAATGTCGTCAAACTGTGGATTATTTATTCTATTTTAAATAAAGGTTCCGTGCGTTGTTTTTTACATTTAATAGACTTGCTAGTAATATTTTATATATCATTTTTGGTCTGCGTCATTACATTTTCTGAGTGCTTTTCCATTCATTAAGTTTTTAAAAATGAAGTTAATTTACATGCTCGGTTTAAAGAAATTTTCTTAGCATACCTTTATTCAAAGTAATACAAAGGTCCTATACGTTATTTTTAAATTTTCCAGACATAATGCTAATACTTTGTCTAATATTTTAATTTTGTATACATACATTTTGCTAATGTTTTTAACATCTATTAAGCTTTTAAAGAATTAGTTCATTCACTATCTTGCTTTTTTTTCTTTTTTTTTTTTTTAAGTATAACTATAAACTATAAGAAAATAGGTGACTACACAATTATCTTACGTACGCGGATAAAACAAACTATAAGAAATTTTAAATATTTAACGTACTCTTTCTAAGATTAACGTGTAAATGTTTTCAACAGATTTAAAATATTAAAAAAAAAAAATGATATATTCCGTACGATGTTAATTACGGCATTCTAATAGAAGAATTTTCGGTGCTGTTGTTAACAGTAAAATGAATCTTTTATATTCTTCTTTCTTGAAACACATTTTTTTAGGAGGAGAAGATATTATCATCTGCTTTCTTTTCACTACCAGGAGATGGAAATAGTTTCATCAAGAAATTGTAAGTTAAACTGTTAAAAGAATGAACAACAGCCCTGTTCTATTTAACGTGTTTTAAGAATGCACTTGGTTTAAATAATCTTCTTTCAAAACTTTTTTAATGTTTATAATTATAATAGTAAATTATATACGTGAGCGTTATATATATATATATATATATAATTGGACGTACTTACATTGTTTATGATAATAAATCTTAATTCATTTATTTTTTTCTTTTAACCACTGGCCTGTTTTTTTATTATTATTATTATTATTATTATTACTATTTTGCTTGCTTGCTTGGATTTTTTGTTTTGTTTTTGCTTTTGTAATTCTGCTCAAAAAACGCGAAGGGATTTTTTTATATATTTATTTTGCATTTCATGAGATGTTTATGACTAGAAAAAACAATTAATTACAGAAAATCACAGTTGCATTTTTAAGTTAGCAATCTTAAAATTTTTACTTATGTACAGCAATGGCCGTGCTATGTTCGGATAAATCAGGCTCTGTAATTGCTCGTGATTGATACAGGAAAGTCAGACAAGTGATTAACCCATTTATGCGTAATGTTTCATTATTCGAACGTTAATGATGAATAAATATTCTATCAATATTTATATCCTAATGGTCAACATGGTCTGATTTGTTATATCTAACTGATGTTTAGAGTACATCGTCTAACTTCCCAAGTAGGACATTTAATTTGAGGTCACAGTTCTCAAAAACGGTCACAGTCACAGCGGTGACCAAAAGGCGACATCTTTATTTAGTCACATGATGACTCTCTGGCACATTTGGATGATCTCGATACATTTTAAATGTCACATGTTACCTATTTGTGAACAATAGGAGTAGCATCTGGGTGACGGTATTTTCACATTTTGATTACATACAGGTCGTGATGACGGTATTATTATGGTTTTTGCATGTCATAGATGGAGGTGCAGATGCAGAAGTACTATGAAAATATGATCTGCATCTTTAATTTATAAAAATGGCCATCGGAAGACAGACAAATACATTTTTTGTGGATCACACCATATATGGTATAATTTTCTTTTGTTAGTTCTCTAGTTTCTGCATGTATTTTGTACTATAATAAGGGAATACATAAGGTAATATTCTTATATTAAACCTTTAAAATTGGACTAATATTTTTTAACAACATATCGCTGAAAAGTGGAGAGAGGTGAGAGAAATGTTTTCGCTTTGAATTTCTTTTTATTAAATATTTCTTTTAAGAAATATTAAAAAAGTTTTCTTACATAAATGGTTTAAGTATAAGTATTTATTAGCGGGAAAGTCCTGTATGCTGTCAAAAAAAATTAAGTTTTGTTTACTTTTTTTAACAAATAAATATCACTTATAAATCATTTTTAGGTGTTTCATTAAATGAATGTCCCATTTTCAGTTATCTTTCACTTTCTTTTTAAATTGTACAAATTGAAAACATTTCGTAAAAGCCAATAATAGCAAATCTACAGTGATTCCTATTTTATATCCACAATTCATATTTTTTGCTTCGTATAAAGATACTTTGGATCCATTGGTTGTATTGTGTTACGTTTACATAGCTATGTAATTTTGCAGATACATAAAATTGCACTGGAGAACTTAATTTATACTATAAAATGGGGTAGATAATTCAGGTATTTGCTTTATAGTTATGTTTTAGGACAATATATAGGACACGTTATAAAGTTATTCAAACTAAATGAGAACAATTATGTAATTAACCCTCTGAAGAGAAATGGTCTTTTTCAGCCCACTTGTAAATAAATTATTAACGTATTATTCAGTTACAGGTTAATCTTTTAAAATATGGAACTTCTTTGAGTTAGATTGTAATATCCGTAATCAATAATTGTTACTTTTTAAATTTAATTGATATAAATTAATTAATTTAAATAATTATGTTTAGAAAACAATTTGTCAGAAATGTAACAAATTTAAATGTTTCATTATTGTATGCCCCTACTATTCAGAAATGTTCTACATACTTAGGTAAGTAAAACAAATAAATAAACTTGACTACGTGAAAAAAAATCATTTCTAATTTTTAAAATGTATTTAATTATTAGAAAACTGAAAATTTGTAAAACAGAACGGCTATTTTCTGTAAAATAACCTTTTTGAAACAGTAATTCCAGTTAAAAGTCAACCCCCCCCCCCCCCCCCTCAAATGTAGCGATTTTTTTCAACACTGTAAGGAGACCTGTAGAAAATTAACAAAGCGTCGTATATTTCTTTTACTCAAGCCTTTAAAATTAATTATTATGCTATTATTCATCTGTCTAAAAAACTCTTATGAAGTTCATATGTATTTAATATAATAATATGTAATAATTGTTCGACTAAGTGGATGCGGCGGAGAATTTTTGGATGTTAAACCCTACTTTAACTTTCGGTTTTTTGTTGTGCATGAGTGGATGATATTATGCGATTCTCCAAAAGTAATAAAAAATTTAAGATTAAAATAAGGAAAGAAATGGACACTTTTTTTTGTAGACTGCAAACATCGTGTTTTTTATGTTATTTGTAAACGTAATATATTAAACACTTTGAATGTATCATCGGAGTAGTATGGTTGTTTTAAAAAAAATGTACATCATTTTATGTCAGTTTAATATTTTAAATACTTGTAAATTTGATATATCGTTATAATCATTATCTAAACGGGCGTGCTAAATACGAGGTATCCATAAAATAACTTTCCCTGTTTGGAGACATATGTAGCTAAAACTAATGAGCAGAATGAAACGGAATTTTGTATTCAGAAATGTGAAGGTGAATCCTACGTAAACAAACAAACAAACAAACAAACAAAAAAATCACCACGAATAAAAGCACCAAAATTTTTCTATAAGTTGTTGCTGGATACTGCTGATTACAATTCGTCAGCAATTCAAACAAATTATTTGCTTGAACGTTTCCAATACCTCTTCAAGGAAAATTAGTAGCTATGCTGTCCCGTACGCACAAAACAATTTGCGTAATCCATTTTACTGTGGTTGGTTGGTTGGTTGTGTTTATGGCGGCCAATTATCAGCACGAGGGATATAGGCCCTAAGGGGGGGGGGGGGGGTCTTTCTAAGGGAACCTAACCCGTATTTACGCTTGGAAAACCAAGGTTCGAAGAAAATCACGAAAACTCCGCACGATTAAGCCGACGGGCGTGATTGGGATCGAACCCAGCACCTCCCGTCTACCAGATTCGAGAGCAGAACCTCTCGGCCACTACCATTTTACTGTGGATTAATGCAAATATCTGAATTTTTTGACTCCGACTCTGCCAAAAATTTTCTTATCGGCAACTTTTGCACTAAATAATACTAAACAATTTATCTCATCTTTAAAAGTCTAAATATAAAATTTGGTTTCAAATCCCAATTCCATTCATTAGTTTTACCTTCGCATATCTGCAAATAGTGACATTTCTTTTATGTCCGCCCTGTATTTATTTTTGAAAATTGTTTTTTCCTGCTTTTTCCAAATAACAGCCAAACTAATATCATTTACATCATTTATCATCCAAACAGATGCAAAATCAGCAATGGGATAGTTAAGTGATGTCAGCTGTGTGTCATAAATTTTAATGATTCAGGGAACCATTAATTATTTAAACTTTATTTATCTCTTGTTACACGATATCATTGACATTATATCTAGAAATAGGGTGTAATTCTAAACCCTGAATGTTAATTAGTCTTTCCATGCGAGCGTGCTAAAAATAATTAAACTTGTTGCATAAGCTATGGAATTTTATTGACTGCTTACATACATAAGTATTAAAAGTACATTATAAATAAATGGTAAGAAAAAAATTTATTTACCTCTAAAGGGCTGGTTTTCTTTTCTTTTTCTTTTCTTCTATCTTGAATAGAAGAAAGTATTGTAATCGAAATTTTTTCGACGGATTTACACGTTTTAGGGGTCAGAGATCCCAAAAAACATGTTTATAGAAAATGTCTGTCTGTCCGTCTGTCCGTGCGTCTGTCGCCATTGTACCATCAAAAAGTGTATGAAGTTATGCATAGAATTGAACCATTTTTTTTTTTTTTTTTTTTTTGGCTACGGCAAGCAGGTATTTCCTTCATTTGGAAAAAAATCCGCCGTAAGGGGGTGCTATAATTGCAATTTTTGTGCGATTTTGAATATTGTACCATCGAAATGTGTATGAAGTTATGCATAGAATTAAACTAAAATTTTTGTTAAGTTTTTGGCTATAGCAAGCAGGACCTCCCTCAATTTTTTAAAAATCGGCCGGAAAGGGTGCTGTAATAGCGATTTTTGTGCGATTTTGAATATTGTACCATCGAAAAGTGTATTAATTTATGCATAGAATTGAACCAATTTTTTTTTTTAAGTTCTTGGCTGTAGCAAGCAGGTCCTTCCTTAATTCAGAAAAAATCTGCCGGTAGGGGGCACTGTAATAGCGATTTTTGTGCCATTTTGAATATTGTACCATCGAAAAGTGTACGAAGTTATGCATAGAATTAAACCAAATTTGTTGTGTATGTTTTGGTCATGGCAAGAATGTCCTGTCTGAATTTGGAAAAATTTCCACCAGAAGGCGGCGCTATAATAGCGATTTTTGTGTAATCTTCTTAATTTTTCGTAGTTCTATTGTACACCAGTGGCTCGTGAATCAACGGGAACTTCCCATCCAGATAAGCCGACTATTCGCGATTATTCGTGATTTTAATTAATATCATGATCAAGATTAACTCGTTTTTACTCTGATTAATTGACTGAAGCAGAAATTTAAGGTGAAGGTCAAAGTAGATATAGTATTGAACTAATACAAATGAAATATTGACATCTGTATCAACATTTTGAAATATTAAAATATATGAGATTGAAGAAAATTTTGGGATTGGCACATCCAACTAGTTTTAATGGACTTCAAACAACGGGAGTTGCGCAGTTGATTTATATTTATTTGTTTATTTATTTATTTTTATGTGTGTCCAGATATCCACACACAGCTTTAGAACGGATGATCTGATTCTGATAATTATTTGTTGGTTAGGGAAAGACCTCATATCGGCGGTGGTCCTGTATAAATTTTAATAGGATTCAAAAGTGATATGTTTGTCTGTCTCTCTGTTTTCTTGTCTTTTTTGTTTTGTTTTTTTTATTTATGTTTTTGCGCATTACCATCTAACCTCCGTACAATTTGGCCAATCGCGACAATTTTTGAATATGTTGTTAACCCTTTATATCCCTAATTCTGAATTTAAAAATCAATCTCTTAGAAACTTTATTTCCTTGCATTCCTATGATGCATTGGGAGATATATGTATTTAAAATAAAAGATTTATTTATTTATTTATTGCTGTTAATTACGCCTAATTATTTGATGTAGTACTTCGAAGTACCGTTGGGTCATAACGCTTGGACAAAAATTGAGACTTGGAAAAAAAAATTAATGTGACTTCTCATGGATATATGTCCGATGGAAAGCATATCTGAAAGAAATTGTCAAACTTTTAGTTGTAGAAAACCCAAAACGATTCATAAAAATGCTAAAAGATATTTTTAAATTTTCTTTTCTAATTTGTAATTTTATTCATTTTGTTTTATAGAAATACAATATTTTTTCTGAAGATAAAAATAACATATTTTTTGATTTATTGTTCATTAATGTCATGCATAAATCATTCAATATCTCCGCCTGCATTGCCTAGCTCAATTCAATACTTCGCAGCACCTACGCATCCATGGTAAATAGGAGTATATACGTTTTTATGCATCATATGTTTTCAAACGATAAAAATCTAAGTAAAAATCCTGTTCAACGTAGTCCCAACAATACTCAAAAGTACCACTTTGAAAAGTGCTTCGTAAAGTAAACAGTTTTTCTTTCTGTCTAATGTATTGTCAAGTGATCTATTTAAAACAAGAAAAAAAATCATGATAGCCTTTCCTTTAAAATTTAATATGTTTACAAGCAAATGTTAGGGATACCGTGTCAGACAAGAAAATTGACATTCAGACGCGTCAAAACAGCTTCGTGAAAAAATTTCAACTTACTGAAACCGCTATTACTATCTAGTGATGGTCATGGTCAAGAGAGGTATTTTCTATTGTTTCCTAAAGGTACCATTACGAATGCATTCAATGAGTGTGTTTTAATTGGGAGCGAAAACTGTGGTACGTTAAAGTACCGTTAGGGCATAAAAGGTTATGGTACACAACACTACTTTGCATTTTAAAAATAGTCATCGCATCGTGTAGAGTTGTTTTACAGGATGACGTAGACTAAATTTAAATATGATTGTTATATATGAAACATTATGGATGCTGGCAACAATGCGATTTCCTGTGAATGTAAATAAAGGATTGTCACAAAAAACACTGGTGTGGCAAACCACTATAGAAAAATATACCAAATAAACATATTTAAAATTTGTTTTACTTTTTATTTAAAAGTAAAGTTAATCTAAGTTAAAAGTTGATCTAATAGACTTTTCTGAAAAGATTTGTTTTGATAGATTTGTTTGAAGACTAAGCGTGAACGAGCGCTAGCTCAATTTTAAGTTTGCGATTTGCAGTGAGGGAGACCTGCATAGGTAAAGTAAGATTTTCTGTCTACCCCATTAAGTATTTAGAAACCCCAGGAAAATGATTAAAAAAATAAACAAAATATTGAAAAAGATGTTATTATGAAGATTGAAAAATATAAATAATATGTACTTTTCTCATTTTAAACAAACATTTGAAAAACTGAATGCTTTTTAATGGATCCTTTTATTACTGAGTTGTTTTATTCGTTTGTGTGCCGCTGTTTAAATTTTGCGATGATGCTACGACTTTCATATATATTTTTTATACACTGCCGTTTTCAGATGATTTAATATAATATTTAAAAAAAAAAAAAAAAAACGGATAATATTCAGCTTGTCAGTATGTTTATCAAAGCTCTTATCACTCGTAAAAATCTTCAGATTGCTTCTCGATAGTTTAGAAATAAATTTTTCAGGTGAAATAGAGAAAGTTCCCTTTGAAAATTGTTTTACTAGATTTTTGTTCAGATACATGAAAGATATTTAACCCATTTGTGCCTGAGTTTTTGTTTTCTTAAATTTGTAGGTAAAATCCCTTTAAAATATTGGAAAATGAAATGCTAAAAATATGGAAATGCTGGAAAAATGCTGAAAATATTACGCTAAAAACTTTTGTATTTATTTGATAAAATGTAAACGTACTAAATATGGGGATATGCATTATATTTGTAATAACATAATATGCATAATTATATGTTTTGTCTAAATTGATATGAAATGTGCTTTTAAATTGTATATTGTATACTATAATTAGTATTTTTATGAATTACTAAACATATATACTTATTTCTTTAGCGAGACAGATAAAATTATGATTATTAGTAATTATAAACTAAGAATATTTGAGGCTTAAAAACAATTTATTTCATAATCATCTTTAAAAGGACTTTACATAAATAACTGTCCCCTAAATGGCTAATAAAAATATGTACCCATTCGTGCCTAGTGCCCTATATTTTGTACGTTACAAAAATGCATAAAAAATAGGCATGATCATATAATGTCACAATTTATAAAAATACGTATTTCAAAGAAGTCTACACGCTACAATTATGACTTATTTATGTAGATAATTGGTAGAAAAAACACAAATAAACTTACTTTTTGCATTTCGTCATCATGAAAAATGAAAAATCTATAAACTCAGAAAAAAGCCTTCATTTTAAGCAAATAAATATCCATCTTATGCTATCATCTTTCGGTAACAGATAAAGACATTTACAGATAATTATTTCATGTAATTTTCATGCTATAAAGGAGAAGAAAATCATACAAATTTATTAAAATTCGAAGCGTCCCAAAAATGGGCCGCCAGGCATAAATGGGTTAATATAATAAAGGAAAGAAAATATTGCAACATTAGTAATTTTTCCGAAATGTAAAGAAGAAAAGGGAATACAAAACGAATTACTCTTCAAATTCGGCCATGAAAAGAACATGCCTAAACTCACACTTCCCAGTAAAAATTCAGTGACCTATGTATTCAGTGCGCCTAGAATATATAGTGTTGAAATCGGCTATCCCTGTAATACTTAAAAAAGCGCTAAAATATTGTATCCCTTAAATGTGCAATGATACTGCTGCAATATGCAGATCGCAGCGATATCTGCAGGATATTTTCTACAACTGCAAGAAATTGCTAGTCTATACAATGTAATACTAGTAATACGAAAATCCCGCAGATGTCGCTGCGATCGACACTTGAAATTTTAGCAGTATCGTAGCACATTTAAGGGCAGGGCCGAAACTAAGGGGGGGGCAGAGGGGGCATGCGCCCCCGGCGCCAGAACGAAGAGGCGCAAATGAATGATTATACCTTTGGAAAGGATCATTTTTTTCTGATGGACTGATGGCTTCCATTATTGTGAAACAGCCATTATAAATGAAGTGTTGGGTGAAGATGAAAGAGCAGTCGTAAAAAGTTAGAACTCTGATTTTCTGGTCTGAATGGGGAAAAAAAATGGCCATAATTTTTTTTGCTCTTTCATCTTCCCCCAACACTTCATTTATAATGGCTGTTTCATAATAATGGAAGCCATCAGTCCATCAGAAGAAAATAACTCGGTGAAAGCGGAAACTCGGATAGGCGGGACTCGGATAATCGGGACTCTACTGAATATGTCATTTTAAAAATGATCTTTAGAATATTTTTGTTGATGTTCAGAGGGACCTCCCCCTTGGATCTGCCACTGTAGGTTACGTAGTTCAGTATTACATATTTTATGATGACATATTTTAAATTTTAAAATAAGTCATCTATTATAAAATTAGTAAAATTCTCTTTGTGAATATACTTTGTGAAAGAGGGCGGGCGCCAAAATCCATGTTTGCCCCGGGTGCAAAAAAGACTAGTTTCGGTCCTGTTTAAGGGATACAAATTTTTAGCACTGTTTGGATAGCATATTTCCACACTAGGTATTCTAGGCGCTGTACCTATGCTTTTAGGGGAACAATAACAAACTAAATTATAAAAGAATATTAGCATAGTTGCTAACTTTTATTCATTGTTAAAAAAAAGGCAAATGTTTCTTAATTTATGAAAATATAATCTAACCACGAATAAAAATATACAATAACATCTACCGAGTTACCCACGATTCCGAAAAGCGTTCTTTATTTTTAGAAATTTCAGAAACCAATGTATTTTCGAGATTTAAAGGAGCATTTATATTTTTAAAAAAATTCTTTTGCTGCCACTAGTTTTCAGAAACGTTTTCGAGTTAATTTTACAGCATATTAACCCATTACCCGCTGGTACACTCTAAATTAATATGTCTGAAATTCAGACACTTAATTTTCTGAAATGGAGTGTTCAATTTTCAGACATTTTAAAATGTCTGAATTTTTTCAGACACTTTTTGCGTCTGAATTTCAGACACTTCAAACGTCTGAATCGCATCCATTTTTTTGTAAGCATCATACGTAGCCATGTTTGACCACGTTGAATCCTGGAAAAAATATTTGGCTGTGGTCCTGCCCCCCCCCCCCCCCAATACAGCCTGATTTTTTTGGTGCTCTCAGTAGTATACAATTTTCGTTACGTTGATAATTTAAATCTTTTACGACATTGTACTGATTATAATCAATATCTTGAACTTCAGGAGTAGAAAAAGATTAAAAAACAAAAAATATTTATCTAAATATTAGATTTTTTAAAATTTATTTTGTTTTTAACCTTATTTTACTTTAAAAGTTCAAAATATTGATTATAATCAGTACAATTTCGAAACAGATTTAAAATATAAGCTTTACAAATATTGCACATCAAATTTGGGGGCACTACAGTCGTAGGGGGACGGGGCACTTCCCAGTTTGCCCTTCCTTTAATCAAGAAGTACTTTTGCAAAAAACGCAACCCTGCATTATAGTTGTCTAAATTGAGATGTCCGGTATTCGGGAGTATCCGTTGTGGTGGTTAATGGACATTCTCGAATAGCGAACACCTCTATTTAACGAATACTTTTTTAATCAGCAGACATACATATTTGTATATTTTTACCTCAAAAAAGTAGACATCTCCAATTATCGGACAAATTCCGCGGTCCCGAAGTGTTCGCTATTAAGGGCTTCTAAGGTACATAGATAAATATATATATATATTTTATAATCTTGTCCTACTCTAAAAGTTCAAAATATTTATTATACTCGGTTGAATGTGGAAAAAGATTTAAAATATCAGATGTACGAAAATTGCAAAAATCCCCCCCCCCCAAAAAAAAATGAAAATATAAAAAAATATATTGCCACATAGGCAATTTTACATATACATCACTTGATAATCACAACAGCCATTTAACTATGAATAATGAAAATAAATAAATAAATATTCTACTTTAATAACATTGGGGAAAAAATGACTTTGGTATTTTGTTAAATATATTTGCGTTTTTAAACTTGTCCTACTCTAAAAGTTCAAAACTTTCGTTATAATCAGTGCAAGATTTAAGATATCAGCTTTACAAAAATTCATGCAAAATCCCCCCCTCCCACCCCCCAAAAAAATGAAAATACTTATTTAAAAATTATGTTTTTAAAAAATTTATATTTCCACATGGGCAAGTTTTTATGTAGATCAGAGGGTACTCACAAAAGCTATTCAACTATCAATAAAAACAAATAAGTACATATTCTATATTAAAAACATGAGGAAAAAATAACTTATGATTTCCAAACTTCTTTCGTCTTAAATATATACAGTAACATCTGTCATTTTTGTATTTTTCGTATAAGTGCATATAAATAAAGTTACCACAATTTTAAATACGAAATCTAGTTAGAGGTTTTTACTTTTTCCCATTATAAATTTCAAATTACTTTTTTATTAAAAATAATAAAAAAATCAGTATTAGAGTTGATTGCAAATCAAATACATATGTATATTTTTACAGGCAGCTTCATATAATAGACCAGTCTCATTTACTTTATTTATCTTTTTTTTAATCTGCGGTTTTATGCCAGGAAGTAAGAAAGCATTAGGTCATCTTTCAAAGTTTTTTTTTTCTTTACTTCCTTGTGGCCGTCATTTACTGCGAGATAAAAATTATCCATTGAAACTAAGAACTGACATTGAATATATAATTCGTAATAAAAAAGAACGTCATAAGTTTAAAAATATATACTTCTAGAATTAGTGGGTTTTTTTGCGAACAGATTCAAAACTAATTAAATTTCATGCAGGATTTTGTTTAGTACAATAAATAAAATAATAAAATACACTAATTTTACTACTATAAAGAAACTTACTTGAGTTGCTGCAAGAGGTAAGAAATATTCCTCGATTTGAAATTTTAAAAACTACCACAACCACAGTGAGGGAGAAAGACTTTCATCAGTTTAAAAGGTAATCCCATAATACATCCGACTAGCCATATTTAAAGAATGAGATGTTTCATCCTAAAAACAGGACCCGCCAGACAAAAGTTTCTTTTTTTTTGCCAGCTTCGACAGGACGAAGATGAATAACACAATATTATTGATATAAATTGATACGAGTTAACACTAAGCCCATTGCACACGCTTTGTAGAATTTCCGGATGTAATCTTCAACCGTCGTCTACTTCTGTTCTGTGTCTATCCCGCCCTTGTATCGACGACAGCTTCTAAGAGACATTTGATGTCGAGCACACACGTCAGATGTATGTATTCAATAAATAAATAATCCAAGTTAATACGAATTAAAATCACAGTACTTCACATTTCGCAAAAAAACGAATTAAAATACACGCGTAACATAAAAACAAACTTTGTTTGAATTACAACGTATACCACTTCGAACGAAGACATCTAAAACGCATGCGCAACTGGGAGTGCTAGTGCCCCCTGGTGGTTATTGCGTCGGAAGAATCAAAACGTCTTAAATTAAGACACGTTTAAAGCAATGAAGTGTCTTAAAATAAGACGTTTGCGGATATTTTAGACATTATTCTCAGTTCGTTTATACCATGGTCATAGTAAGACGCTTATGTATCTTAAATTAAGACATCTATAGTGTCTTAATTTTCAGATTAAGACACTTAAGTGTCTAAAATTCTTTTTCAGTCACATATGTGTCTAAATTTAAGACGCTTCTATTTGCAGTGTATTTGGTTGACGTAACGGTAAAAATAATTGCTCATGCTTAAATTAATTACATTGCTACCACTATTTTAGAATTTAAAAATTCCCTTTTTTATTGGCAGAAACTTTGTGAATTTTATAAAGAAAGAATTATCTTTCTGAATTTGTGGTGGGAAATTTGAAAATTCCTACTTCAGAGTTTTGGCTGTTAAGGCTCTTCTCAACTACTCTGCTCAACAAGCGCAAAACGCAGTGACACATTTACAAATTCATTTTTTAACGGAAAGATACAAAATTGGAAAGCCTGACTATGTAAGTGATTTGAAATCGAACTGTGTTTTCCATTTTTTGACAAATAAATTACCTATTGGGTTATAAGAGATTTTGATCACGTGAAAAAGACGTTTTTCTCCCTTCGCTGACTGCTTTTTCTGCTTTCTTCGGGAACTTTGGTTCAAAACGTCAACTTTGACTCTATTTTCTGAAAAATTTATTGCGTTTCCAAAAAAAAAACAAAAAAAAAAAACAGATGGATTACATAGTTTCTGAACAACAACAACTGCTAGTTTCTTGCATTTCCAAACAAAGATGAATTAATACTTATGTCATAAAGTTTCCCTTTTGAATTTTAGAACAGCCTTAATGGGTTAATAATTTTGCTCAACACAGAATATTGGTTATTTGGATGCTATCCATTCCCACGTAAACATTTTCAACTACGTAACTGCATTTATAGATGCAAGAGTAACAAAATAATAATTTTAATGTTAATGCTGTTAATTTAACATGTTTGCATGTTACTTGAGAATTCATAGCATCTGAAAAACTAATATTTCGGTTTGAGTAAACTGGCTAATATACTATAAAAAAAAAAAAAAAAAAAAAAAAAAAACTAGTCAGAAACGCTTTGCAAAGTCAGAAACAAACTTTGTTTTTGTAAATTCTTAGAAATAATTATGCATACCTTCCGGATACTTCTTCGGACGATGATTTAAGATTATTTTTTTTTTGTTATCTTCTTTGTTTCCATTGTAAATAGTTTTCATACACATTCATTAATTATTATTAATATTATTATTAATATTGGTATTATAGTTATTATGAGTAGTGTCTTTGATACTAATATTTTGCATTTATTATAAATCGTCATGTTTTAAACCGGACAATTATTTTGAGAATCTTACAGTTTTTTTTTTGTTTTTTTTTTTTGTTACTAAAGCATAATTATAAAGATTGGCCTTTTCTTTTTAACTGCTGTCAAAAGGAAGGACTAACAAATGGGCGGGAAAACACTCCACCAGGCTTACAGCTTGGAGCTACGGTTCGGATTTCCCTTTCCCCTTTAATCTCGAAAATATATTGGTTTCTGAGTTTTCTATGAATAAAGAACGCTTTCCGGAATCGTGGGTAACTCGGAAAAGGTTATTGTATATTTTCGTTCATGGTTATATTAACACGTTTACGCGGTGGGTCACACTCGACTGTCTCAGAGCTGCCAAGTCTCCGGCTTTGTAGCTACCAGTATTTTAATACAGAAAATGTTGTTTTATTTAATTAGAACAATTGGTTGATTTAAAGGAACAACATTTTCTCTAAAATAACAGTGGTGCACTGCAAATATAGGTGTCTTAAATTCAGACACATATGTGACTGAAAAAGCAATTCAGACACTTAAGTGTCTGAATAAAAAATTTCAGACATTATACATGTCTGAATTTAAAACACTTAAGTGTCTTACTATGATCGTGGTATAAATGAACTGAAAAAAATGTCTGAATATTGGTGATATGTCTGAAATTAAGACATTTAGAAATTCAGACACTTAAATGTCTGAATTTTATGTAATTGTATTTTATACGTGATGATGGTGGTACAATTGTATCACTACATAATGCTAGTACTACCAGAGACTTTTTTTATAATTAGATTAAAGATATTTAAAATAGTTTTCCATCCACTAAATTATGTTAATTTGTAGAAGAAGTAACTTCCGTATCAAATATCTGTTTCAAAATTGTACAAGTCTACTTACCAAGTCTCGAAACTAAGTTATTTTTTGTGCATTAAGTTAAGTAATTAAAGAATTACTTTTCACAAAGTACAATTTTTCTCAAAAATTGTTTGCCCTCATTGGCCTACATAGGGGACGGTAAAAATAGACTGCCTCCCCGCCTAAATATTTGAAAATATTAAAGATATATATCTCGGAATGCCATAAAACATGGACGCAGGCAAAAAGAAAAAAAAAATGTACGAAAGGGCTAGATTTTGAAACAGATATGCCTATGTCCCACAAACTAGTCCGCATTTTTTTTAAAGCAAATTTTAAACCTAAAAACTTTTTTTTGTCAGATTGTATCGTGCAAGGTAATATTGAAATATATCAAGTTAAAAAGCAAAATAAAAAGTTGCAGTCAAAAAATATTATGTATTCAAAAATAAATTTCTAACAATATTTTAAAAAATAAAGAACCGAAATTCTTTTTTATTATTATTGTCAGGAGACTGTGCTGTCCCAAGCCCCTCGTTTAAGATAAATTTAAACTGCGCGAACGTTCAAAAGAAAACACAATTAAAAATGTTTTTTACAAGAGAGACCCTCACGAAAAGTCTTTACATCATTTTTCTGCTAGCCCTTAATTAATCTATAGTCACCTGGAAGAATAATTTTTTTTTTCAATCAGATCTAAATAAAAATTAATTAATTAATTATCAAAATCTAGAGAGGGTAAATGGTCCTCAATGCACCTCTTCTTCAGGCGATTATGCTTAAAGTAGGTACCAAATAGGCGTAACCCCCCGCCCCCCTCCCTTAATACTGGCATAACATGGATTTTGTACTTCTGGGGCAACATAATATTGCGCCCCTTCTTTAATAGATATCGTTTTAAGTTATAATTTTTTGGGCAACAATTAACTAAAGCCTCTAAAAAATTTCTTCCTGGCAAACATTCTCTCTGCCCTTTTCCGAATATGTGACGTCACTGCCTTTTAATGAAAATCTTGCGTGCGCACATGAAGTCCATAACTATTTTACAATTTGATAAGAAAAAATCGGAAATTTTGCTGGAATTATAACTTAATAATTCTTCTTTTATTGAAAGATCAGATTTAAATATGAAAATTCAATACAAAACGGATTCTAAAACGCATCGTGAAAGTATTATATCGTGCCAGCCAATCAGAAAGCTCGTTTGTTTACTACTCCTTTGGCCAGCAACGGACATTTTTTAACGGCGCGAAGGTCGATTACAGTACCTCATTCAGTAGTAAAGTAAATTTGCTTGATGTATAAAAGTTTGTGTTTTATTTACAAGATGTTTCATTGCCCGCTGATAAGAACTTTTAATGATCTCTCCATCTCCACTTGAAATAGTCATTCGTCATGCAAATCGTTGTCGCTGAGTCAGAGCGTTATAAATTTAGAAGAAATGGTGACAAGTATCTACTTTCTTTAGGGAAAAGACATGCATCTATATCTATTGGTATATTAGTACTTAAAAGCAACTGATTGTGCACGTGTCTGCCTTTTATGGATGGTAGGCGAAACTTTGTTTATTACAATTTGCAAAAACTAATATGCTGCATATTCAGAATGGTATTAATTCGTCTTATTGGAATGATTTTTGTGCTAGAACGTGGTTATTAGATAACGTTTCGATTGTGAAGACATTGAAATTTCTGTGTTTCCCTGTGAAAAAATGTTTCATCTCTATTTTTATTGATAATTTATCATTCATAATTCAAAGGATAAAAGAATTCATAAAATGTATAGAAATACAGCGCCAAAAAATAGGAATACAATGGCGTATTTAATCATTTAAAGTGTGAAAGTTTATTTTCATCATAAATATTACATTGTTTGGATATTACCAGCCAAGGTAAGTGATAGTGATTTGTGCGAATGATAATTTGCAATTAAGAAAACTTTTTTTTTGGACAATATTGGACATTCTTTGCATATTTAATATTATTTATTTACTATTTAAATTATTTTTATTACATTAATTTGAATTTTTCATATTTTTGCCTTTTTCATCCAATAAATATTTTTGGTGCGAAAAGATTTGTGTGTTCATTTGTGATGATTTTTAATGAATGAATATAATTTTCAGTACTAACGAATACATTAACATTTTTTAGACCTTTATTTTATAAACAAAATCTCTATGTAGTAAATAATCTAATTATTTCTTGAATTATTAGCATCTACGTGAAAACATATGATAATCACTTGATCTAATGTAATAAGAAAATTTGCTCAATATAAATTTTAAAAAATCTAATGATGTTGCATAAGATTTTTCTTTGCAATTTCAGTTTACTTTATATTATTGATATCTAATTGCACTTATGATTTTTCATTTTAGTGACAAGAGTATCATTTAACTCTTTCACAGAATATATATTATTGAAATATAAGCATAATGAATACATAAAAGTTTTCATGTATTCAGAATCAGTGTTGATTCCGGGAGGGGGGGGGGGAGCATCCCCCCCGTAGCAATGAGTTGTCCTCCCCGGTAGATTTGATATTTTGTTTTCAATAGTCAAAAAGTGCAATTTTCCCCGGAACACTATGTTGCCCCCCCCCCGAAGCCACAGTAATCCCTCCCGGAGAAAAGTGTCTGAGTTCAACACTGTACAGAATAGTTTATAAGTTTCAGTTTTCCAATATGAAATAAATCTTCTATAGTATTCAACTGAACGACTGTACCATTTTTTATTTATTTATTTTTAATAATCTTTATGAAAACTTGTTTAAAAGTAAAAAACTACTTATGTATTTACTGTGTAACTGTGTTACATAACGTATTTAACCCGAGAGGATTAATGCCGAGCTTGATAGACACAGAGTGTGTATGCTTTTTACAATTGTCACCACTATTTGTTTTAAAAGTAATCTTCAACTTATTTGATCGCAGAATTTGTAACAATTGTCTGCGACCAAATAAGGTGACGATTATTATTTGTATTTATTGGTAACAAAGTAAAATACATACACACCCTGGGTATATGTGCGGGTTCTCCCGTGTTGAATTTTAAAACGCAGCCATATTTAAAAAATACATTAAGCAAATGATAAAATCTGTGTAATTAATCCAATATGCGCTAAAAATTATTTAAAAAATCAAGTTGAATATCATACAGATAAATGAAAAAAATATGAGAAAAAATTATCTGGGTATAAGTAACACCCATTTTCGGCCCATGACAGGGGAAGATACTTTTCTAATGGTTTAGTACAGTCTAATTGGTGAATTATAACTTCGCTGATTCTTAACAATTTGTGAAGAATGTGCTTTGCAGATTATTCTTAAGATTATGTTTGCTCCATGTACAGTCGTGGAAAATAAAAAGTAAACACCCCCTACTAACTCCTGAACAAATTATCGTAGAAGAAAGTTACTGGTACCGAGCGATTGGAAATAAAGTCTACTTTTAAATGATGTATATAAAATTTGCTTAGGGGGCCATCTACATATTAAAACAAATCCAAACTTCATTTTTTTCAATGACAATATCCAATTTTTACAAGATATTCCAAATCTTCGGTTCAAATTATGTTTAGATACCGAATTTCAAGTCATTAGAATGATAAGTCTTTGAATTATAAACATTCAAAACTGAGTGCTTCTAATGTTAAATTACATTTTCATATTTTTATTAATATCTCCCGAAATTATTACCCTAATGCGCTAATTTTTTTTTGTAGCAATAATACTAATACACCCAAAAATAAATACGCTGAATTTGCAATTTTTATAATTTTATGATATGAATTATGAAATTAATATTCGAAAAAAATATGAATTGCAACCTACAATTTTTTTGATGGATTTAGATTTATTATGTTCTGCTTTATGTAAATCCAAAATTTCACATTTTTCTTCCAAGTAGTTTTCAAATTATGCTTAAAAAACGGCAAAATGATGGTTTAAGGGGCCGTCTAAAATTGAAGTGACTAGATATTTTGAAATTTCTTCTGCTGTATTGTAATCTAGCAGGCTTCATTGACTTTTAAGGGGCCTTGATCAAGATGGGGGCTCTCTCGGTTAATAATTGATTTCCGACCTTCAATTTGGACCCTTAAAATACGCTAGTTTTAAAATAATTAATTTCTCGGAAACTTATGGTACGAATTGCATAAAAATTTGTTTTTAGGCTAATTGGAGGATGTAGAGTTCATTTATGATGTCAGAATTGTGTACTGCTATTGAAAAAAACAAAGTTATGGTTCGTTTTAATATGTAGATGGCCCCCTAAGCAAATTTTATCTATATCGTTTAAAAGTAGACTTTATTTCCAATCGTTCGGTACCAGTCACTTTCTTTTACGATAATTTGTTGAGGAGTTAGTGGGGGGTGTTTACTTTTTTTTCCACGACTGTACGTATATATTTTTTCATATTATTCCATTCTTTTAATTTATTGTTAAATAAGTTATTTTTATTACGATGTTTAAAGAGGAAAAATATTTTTAGAAGTTTCATTTCACCTCAAATATTTTTTTTTTTTATCTGGATGCAAAAAAAAAAAAAAAAAAAAAAAAAGAATCGGGAAAATTAATAATAAAAACAAACTAATAAAAATAAAATGAAATAGGATTTTAAGTCTAAGTATATATTTTATGTATGTGTTTGATAATGTAAGATCTCAACGCACGTTATCTTTGCTGCATTTGAATTTTGTCTTTATATGATAAGAAAAAAAAAATGTATAAATGCACATTGTGATGCTACAAATAGAGTAACTTGTCAAGTACTAATTAATTGGTTGGTTTGCATGAATGGATATTTAGATTCATGTGATTTAAAGTAAATTTGCAGAATATTATTGATTAATGTCAACCGCTGGACCTAGAATTTATTTAGAACATCATTGCTACACTGTCACAAAAAAAATCTTTTTATTTATTTAGAATGCGCAGCGCATATAAATGAATATATAGCAAAACCTCTGAATAGCGGGCGCTTCGGTAGCACGTAATTAGTCCGCTATTCGCCGGTATCCGCTATATAGAGTGGAATTAATTGGGTAGTTGTATTTATGTCGGCCAATTATCAGCACGTGGGATATAGGCCCTAAGGGGGGGAGTGCCTTCCGTGGAGGTCTTTCTAAGGGATCCTAACCCGTATTAACGCTTGGAGAACCAAGGTTCGAAGAAAACCACGAAAACTCCGAACGATTAGGCCGACGGGCGCGATTGGGATCGAGCCCAGCACCTCCCGTCTACCAGCTTCGAGAGCGGAACCTCTCGGCCACTGGTGGGGCGTGGAATTAATTGGTTCTATGATTTTTTCTTCATTGTTTTTCTTTTTACTCTAGACTGTTTAAAAATGCTGCACAATATATGCATAGACTGCTTAGCAAATTTTATTATATTTGAACATTTTTCAAAAATTCATTATTTTTTCTTTTTCTCACTTAGAAAAAACGAGTTCATAATACCAGCTTGTTTTTTTGATATGTTAATATTTGTATGACAAATTTAAAACATTCTGAGAAAGTGAAAACTTTAATATATTATTAATACTATTATTATTGAATTATTTTATTTAAACGTTAGAATATTTCAAAGCACACTGCAAAGAAAGAAATTTGTACTTTCTACTAAGAAAATGAACAGAATAGTACAAGATATTTACCTTATATTGATTTTAATTTGGTTTCTTTCTTAATGTAGTTAATCATATACCAATCATTTGTATAAGAAATGGCTTTTGCAACTGCCACCGCTTGTGTGATTGCAAACACTCCAAACACGGTGGGGAGCAAAAATGAAGGATATTCATAATGAAGGATTTCTGTTTCCAGTTAAATTTATCATATTATTTATCGTTTAAAAAGTGTCAATTAGACATACTGTCCATCCAGAATACTATAATTACTGTCTCAGCCGCCGATGCGCGGTTAACAAATGTTTCAGTATTTCTTGATAATGATAGATAGTATAATAATAAAAACGAAGGTAGATTTAAAAAAAAAAAGTAATAGTTTCATACTCAAGTTTTTTTTTTTTATGTTGGGATCCCATATACAGCAAATTTTGTGAAATCTAGTGTTAGATTTTATTTAACACAGAAATTAAAAATGCAAAAAAATGCTTAAACTAACTCACTGGGAATATCTAATTTAAACGGGAAAAAAATTGTACAACAAAGCAGGGATGGGATTCTTTCTAAAGGAATGAATCTCTTTTTTTATAAATGGGAATAATTTGTTACCATAAAGCAGAGCTGATTGCAGCATGGACAAACTGGGCTGTTCCTATGGACCTTTAGCTTTACGGGTCCCCATATTTGGTATGAAATTTCCATAAAGCTGATATTTTAAATTTGTTTTGATCTTATACTTATTTTAATAAATATTTTCTACTTTTAGAACATGATTAGTTTAAAGAAAATGATATATTTATCCAAATATGTATTTAATGGCATCGAATAGGCTTTTTTTTTCTTTTTTTTTTTTTTTTTTTTTTGTAACAGAATATGAAGGCGGTGAGGGGTGGGCGGGGGGGGGGGGGGAGATGAGTACTAGGTCTTTGTACTATAATTAATTTGAAATTTTCACTAAAAGCAATAAATATTTTTGATACCTTAGGGCATATATGATATCACATAAACACATATTTAGGTGAATATACATATAGATATTATCCTACTGTAAAACTACAAAATACTGATTACAATCATCATAAGGTCAAAACTGATTTAAAATATCAACTTTATGAAAACTTCGTACCCTATTTGGGCAACCCTAAAATCAGAGGGTAGAGAAGCATCCCAGTTTTCCCATGCTGCAATCAACTCTACTTTATGGTATTAAATTATTCCCCTTTATAAAAAATGATTCAATGTGGCCAAATATGGTTGCGTATATGGCTTATTAAGATAAGTGGTCAAAGATGGCCGCAATTAAGACATTTGAAATGTCTGAAATTCAGACGCAAGAAGTGTCTAAAAATTTTAAGACATTTTAAAACGTCTGAAAAACGAGCACTCCTGTTTCAGACACTTAAGTGTCTGAAATTCAGACGCAAGAAGTGTCTTAAAATTTTCAGACATTTTAAAACGTCTGAAAATTGAACAC
The DNA here is from genome assembly GCA_963932465.1 of Maratus speciosus. Taxonomy (NCBI): domain Eukaryota; kingdom Metazoa; phylum Arthropoda; class Arachnida; order Araneae; family Salticidae; genus Maratus; species Maratus speciosus. Next base: position 561,827,218 of record OZ010787.1, on the reverse strand, counting down.
TGCGTTTCAGACACTTAAGTGTCTGAATTTCAGACATTTCAGTTTACAGTGTGTGTAAAAAGCCGGAGACTTGACATCTCTGAGACAGTCGAGTGTGACCCACCGCGCCGGCGTGAACGTGTTAAATCATCGTAGGTTAAGAAACATTTGCCTTGTTTATAGTATGTTTTTCCTTATCACTATCTCTAATAGCAAATGTTACCTTGACCAGTTGCAAAAATTTGGCGACTTATTAAAGCGAAAGTCACTTTTAAAATATAATGGTAACATAAAAGCATAGAAGTTGCCAGATACGATATTTGTGATTACCTTGTATTGTAACATGCTGGATATTATCTGTGATTTTTACAAAGTTTTTACTATCAATGTGCAATGTGTGTACTAATTTTTTTTTTTTTTAATATAACGTTTATTGATGAAGATGCAGTGGTTCTTTTAACAATTCCAATTATTTTGCATGTTTTTTTATTATAACATTTTGCGACCAATTTTCACTAAACTTAGGGGAGAGTAGCCGAATTTGGACCACTTCGCTTATTTTCAGGTGTAACTCACTTAATTTTTGGAATATCTGCAAAACATCATTACACGGCGTCAATCTATTCATCTACTAACTAAATAAATCTTTAGATCAATTTCTTTTTGAAAATCTTAAATTTTATTTTAATTTGAAAAATTTGTCAAAAGTGGTCCAAATTCAGCAACTGGTCACCTAATTTGGACCCTCAGCCTCCTAAATTGGACCAAATAATATCAGGTTGTTTTAATGACCAGGGAAAGGTCATTTATTACCATTTTATTAAAAGCAAAGTTTACGATCAATGAAACAATCAAACTAAATAACAACAATGAAATATAATAAAATAAAATATCTGAAAATAAGAGTAATTTTATTAAATCAAAATGTATTCAAAATATAAATCAAAGCTATCAGTGATAAAGAATAGAAATTATGGAACTAATTGTCAGTTACTTTAATATCATGTAAGGAGTAATGCAAAGATTACACATGAATTTCGTTTATAGATTTTTTTTCTAGCGCACACGACATGGAACCGTATTTGGCAATCTGAACATGGAATCATTTCTGCTATTTTATTTTTTATACAAATTAGGCAAAGCCAATCATCACTGTCTAGATTTTTCTTTTTAGATTCTGAATTATTATTATTATTATTATTATTATTGTTTTTTTTTTTTTTTTTTTTTGCAACAGAGGTTTTCTTTACATTATTTTTGTAGTCCTTCCGTTCCATCATTTTATTGCTAATTGCATTACGTCTATTTTTTAAAACTTGATGTTCTAATAGCTTTGTGCTTCCCTTTTGTCGGTTTTTTTTTCATATCAAGTTTTAGTTTATCTGGCGAAGATGTTAACAGAACTGTTTTTGGCTGCCTCTGTACTTTGATTTAACTGAATTTAGCCAGGGAGATAATATTTCTAATGATTTTTTGGCTTTTGGGGAGGTTTTTTAGCTGCAGCCTTCTTGCAGGTCAATTTCTTCACAACTTACTCTTTCCTTTTTTCCCCCTATATCTTTATCAGCTTTTTCTATCACGGGTGTTTGTCTTCCAGATAGATCGCCTGTGTCTTTTTCAACATTTTCAACATTATATTAAAAAAGTGTTTAAAAATACCCTCTATTGAAAAATACGCTATGATTAATAAAACGCAAACATTATGTATTCAAACAGCGTTGAATTCTGCAACCCCCCACCGGAGCCTTGAAATAACCAGTACCCCCTGAAGGTTTGAGATTTTATTCGTCTTAATGGCAAAAAAGTATAACTCCACCCTCCAGAACTGTAAAAAGTCTGCAATCACAAATATCCTCCAGGCGGAAAATGTTTGAATTCAACTATTTAAACCAAATACCCCGTAGGAAAATGAATTCAAAGAAAATAAGTACAAATGCATACAAGATAAAAGAAATTGAAAACAAAATTTATTGCATAAACATAAAAAATATTTTTATGTTTATATAGGCCTAAACTGTATAAAAAATTAAACCAGATTAAAAAACTTGCATGGAGATAGTAATCTATTATAAAATATTAAAAAAAATTGTAAAAAATAGCGTACAAAACGTACCGTCCACGAAATTAATTACTTACTTTTCAAATTTATGATCGCATATCTGGTCCAATTTAAGCAACTGAAATTGGCCCAATTACGGCAACTGCGCCATTTTTTAAAACAGATAATCTCAAGACTAAGAACAAAAACGAAATCAAACAAATCCGCGTGAAAAATATGCGCAATAAACCGATGAATTCATATATGTATATGAAAATATAACAACTTACCTTAGTTTTAAAGTTTACTTACGTTTAGTAGGAAAAAATTAGATCAAAACAGCTAACTTTAGGTTTTTTAAAAGTGTCTGAAAACAGCACGTGGTAGGAGGTTGTTTCTTCTGATATTGCGTGACGTCATTGTGATGAGTATGATTTCAGCGGTAGATGGCGTCTCTTCCTGTAGTTAACGGCAGAATGGCAACGGTCCAATTAAAGCGGCGGTCCAAATATGGCTATTCTCCACTATGTGCAAGATAACATTCTACTGAAATTTCGAAGGCTTCCATTGACTATCCAATGAGATATAAGCATTTATAGGGAATTATTTTAAATTGCGCATGCACGAAAAATTGCATACTTTTTTCTTTGATAATTTGGTAACTAATTAGGTTGAAACCCTTTATAACTGACACCTTAAGGGTGTATTTGAAAAAAAAATATTTTTCCACCCTCAACAGCTCGAAATTTTCTGACACATTTTCAGACTTATTTTTAAGGGCGTATTCGAAAAAATATTTTTCCACCCTCTACGCCCGAAATTTTCTGAGACATTTTCAGACTCATTTTTAAAAGTAAAAACATGAAACTTGCTGAGGAGATTTTTAAAGAGATATATAAGAGGTCGTGTGATTTAATTTTTCACTCAATTAATCAGAATTTGAGTTTTAAACAATTATTTTCTCAGTATGACCATTTTTTTTCATTCCCAGATCTCCCGCTTCGGAAAATTCGGTTCAAAACGCCGACTTTGAGAACATTTTTTACAATATTTTCTGCATTTATCAAAAAGTCGAGGAGCACGACACATTATGTGGTTTCTAAATAAGAGAATTTCCTTAGTTTGATGCGTTTGAGAGCAAAAATGAATTTAAAAATGAATCAGAAAATAAGCAGTTCGGATTGGAATACATCCTTAAAAACATAAAACTTGCTGAGGTGATTTTTGAAGAGTTGTATAAGAGGCCGTGGGATTTCATTTTTCGCTCAACTAATTAGAATTTGATTTTGAAACAATTATTTTCTCAGTATGACCCACTTTTTTCTTTCCCCGATCTCCCGCTTCGAAAAATTCGGTTCAAAACGCCAACTTTGACACCATTTTTTGCAATATTTTCTGCATTTTTCAAAAAATCGACAATCACGCCACATTATGTAATTTCTAAATAGGAGAATTTACCCGTTTGATGCTTTGGAAGCAAAAATGAATTTAAATATAAATCAGAAAATAAGCAGTTTGGATTGATTCACCCTTAAGGATTCTTTCTTCTTGAAATCAATATTACAACGTTATAAATTTAATTTATTCTTATTTTTATTTTTGAAAGTATAGTAGAGATACATTAAAAAATAATTCTTGATTTTTTATTTATTATTATTTTTTTTTTTTTTTTTGAAAAATTATACTTTTTATTACTAAAAATTTATTTTTTTTTCATAAATACAGTCAAAAACTCCAGTAATTGACACCAACCCTATTTTGAAAAACCAATAACTTAAACATAAATTATAGCAGTTAAGACAAATAAGTTACACTAAGGTAGCATTACTTTGCAGAATTTTACAAGAAAATTCTTTTTTGAGTTAGATTTTTACTGAAGTGTCAGTTACAGGTTACGTGTCTATAACTGTGGGTTTCATTCTATACAGATCGACTTATATAAAAAATTTTAGTTTAATATAATATTAATTTAGATAAATACCAACGATATGATGAGTGTCTTTTTAGTTACTTTTTTAAAGTTGGTAAATGATGCATTTCACAAATTGCTATTTTTTAATGAGAAATATTAGGACAGTTGCACTGAAAATGTAACGATTTGTGGAATATTCAATTTCATTAGAGACATCGCTCAGTCCAACAATCATAACTTAAATTTAATAAAAGGACATGCACCATATGTATTGTTCTATAAGTTTTAGTCGTTGAATCACTCCCCTAATACAAGGTACCTCCCTTCTCCCACACACACACACACTCCGCCAAACGGTCCGCTTTTTGAATACCAGCATTTTCTAAGAAACATTTTCTATTTAGATTTTTTTTAGAAACCTAATCCGAGTGTTATTTTTATTGAAAATGCTGTAGAAACCTGCCATGAGATGTTTTCTTAGAAAATACTGATATTTCAAATCGGAACATCTGGGAACCCTAGCTGTAACAAAACCGTGACCATATGTGACCAATATGTAAAAGCATCGTGATCCAAATATGACTCTTAACTGTCCTTACAAATTAAAGATATCACATTTTGGTCGTTGTTGTGACTGGTGTTTAATTTCACATTTTTTTTAATATTGTATTTCAAACATATCATAAAATCATTTTTCATCCGAATATTATTTCATAAAAATTATATCAATCTGAGGCACAATATTGGCAGTTTGAAAAATTAACAAACAGAACCTATTTTAAATAATGTGTACACTGATATTTCGTGTAAAATAAACTCGTTTTTTTTTTTTTTTTTTTTTTTTTTTTTTTTTTTTTTTTCTGGAACGTTTACAACGTCACTATCTACCATTTGACAAGTTGCAAGTGGTATTGTTTCGTATTCGTCTTGTGACGCAAGCCTCAAAAATTGGTCAGCGGGAATTCACAGTGAAGTCAAGAACTGTCGATCACTTGAGAGTCATAATAACAAATTAAAGATATCACATTTTGGTCGCTGTTGTGACTGGTGTTTAATTTCACACTTTTTTTAATATAGTATTTCAAACACATCATAAAATCTTTTTTCATCCGAATATTAATTCATAAAAATTATATCAATGTGAGGCACAATGTTGATGTAAAAAATAAAGGCTGTTTGAAAAAATAACAAACGAGCCTATTTTAAATTATGTGTACGCTAATATTTCTTGTAAAATAAACTTATTTTTTTTCTGGAACGTTTACAACGTCGAGTAACTTACACGTGGACATAAACATTGTCGAACGTTTCAGCAATGATACTTTCATCATGATACTATTTATTTATTTATCTTGGTAAAAACAAAATTATATTATACATACTTACATCACGAAAAAAATATCACTAATAATAAAGTTATTCAAAATAGCACGGTGCATTATCAAATTATCATTAATTAATAAATGATATATTTGACGAATAGGAAAACAGATTATCATTATTGATTTATTTTTACTGTGTTCCATTCTTTTTAGGGTATAACAGAAATCAGTTTCATGGACGAAAATGTAAGTTATATCGATTATTTAAAATACATATTAAAATACATTTTGCATGTGTAGTCATTTTTTCATTTTCAAACTTCACTTTAATGAAATCAGATAAGTACACTCTCAGAAGAAACTGTAAATTTAAGGTCATTTTCTCTTCAATTTTCACGGGCAACAGCCTTATTTGACGAAAAACGGTCTGATCCACTAAAAAAATTACTGTACAACCCAATACATTTTCCTTCGCTGGGATGTAACCCTTCATTTTAGTCGTGTTTCGAAAAATAATGTCACTTAACCGTGACCGTAACATATTTTTTAACCCGCAAAAAAAGCGATTCTGTGATGATTATCTAACGTGCTTCGTGCTACGGAACAGTAAGTAGAGTGTTATTGCGTTTTGAAGTGTATTACATCTATGCCCCGTAAAATTACGGGCTGCACAAAATGATGGGCATGGATTTTTATTACGGGGTATGACTGGAATCTCCGCTGCCTACCTCTGCCCGTAATATTACAGGGATATTTTTAGATACTTAGAAAATTAAGGGCAATCCACAATTTTTGCAATTCTAACCCATCTGTTAGCAAAAATACGGTACGACCTCATACATTTTCCTCCGTGAGGGTGTGCACTTTGACACAAAATTATGGGCATGGATATATATATGTATGTAATAATAAAATCTTCGCCCTTTTATCTTAGTAAAACTATTCCAAATTCTTAACATTTTTCCTTTTTTACCTAACTTTAATAATATCTTAATATTTTTTGTCTTTTATTTCATGCATTTAAAACTGCATATTCTTTTATTAGTCTAAAAACCTTAATCCATTCGCCTCATCTCATAAAACCCATTAAATTACTTTTTTCATTTTATTCTAAAAATAAATTCTTTTTCTTTCGAATGTTTTTTAATATCATTTGTTCTTTGGTGTTCTGTTCCCAAAATTCCTTGCAAATCCCGCCAGCCATTGTTTGCGCAATAATTCTGACGCCGAAACTATATACTTCGTATCGTCGTCACCCGCGCTTCCCCCCTCCCCCCGGAGATAGGTCCTATCGTATTCTGCTCACATCGCGTCCTTCCGACTACTTTTTACGTGATTTGTCATTTATCGTGTATTGTAATCATACGCATGCAGTTTTCGCAAGGATATAACCCGTTGCATGGGCTAGAAGAGGTAGAATTTGAAGATTATTGAGTTGCTTAATTAAACCACGCCACCTGGAGTGGTTGTTTTTCCTGAATCTTCATCATTTGTTCTATTCGTAACATCTAGTGGTACACTTTATTACGTAGCGACTGCCCGCTCATGGATCACCTATAACTAGTGGAATTTGGTGCATTATATGATCGATTAATAAACGTTTTGATGCATCTATCGACTTCGATTATTTATGCTTCGGGAAACATTCCAATGAACGACAGCCTGACCTTCCACTCTTCCATCACGATTGTTCGACTGCAAAAAACCATGATTTCTTCATTGAGTATATAATGTGGGTATGCTTACGATCTGCATGTTTATATGATACGAGTGAAATCGTGTCATATATATATATATATATATATATATTACGGGGTATGACTGGAACATCTGCTGCCGGATTCTGCCCGTAATTTTACCGGGATATTTTTAACAGTGTATACAATAGAAACAAGGTACATTTTATCAAATTAATTTTCTGTTTCAAAATCCCTTTTGACTTGCAAAAATTCGGAAGGATGGCAGCTAGCTATACAGGGAGTCCCAAAAAGCTTGAAACACACTTTATTTTTTTTACCTGTTGGAGATGCGTAGGCGATGTAAATTGCAAAAGTGTTCATAATAAGGTAGGAATTAAGATTATATCGATGAAACAGTATTCCTTTAATTTTTGAAAAAGTTACTTTTAAATTTTTATGCCATTACTGAATTCTATAAGTTATAATTAGAAATATTTTCTCCATGCTCTGACAAGTACAACAGTAAAATTTTGAAAAAGTTACTTTTTAAATTTTTATACCGTAACTGAGTTCTATAAGTTATATTTAGAAATCTTTTCTCCATGCTCTGACAAGTACAACAGTAAAAATTCCTTTCTTCGAAGACCCAAATTCACCGAGTTATGATACTCTGATTTTTTTTTTACTTCGAAGTTTTGCGGCAATCGAAATAGTCTGTCCGTTTTTAGTGTCAGAAAGCTTCGAAATTTCATGAACTTCAAAGTACCATAACTCTGTGTGGTTTAGTCGTAAAAGAAAGAACTTTTTGCTGATTTATTTCTCAAATGATGGATAAATATTTTCTAAATGTAACTTATAAGACACAGAAAGCACTTAAAATTTTCAAAGGTGTTAACTGTTATAAAATTAGTGGCAAGACTATTTCATCAACATAATCTAACTTGAATACTTTTGTAATTTACAATGCTGCGCATCTGCAACAGGTAAAATCATAAACGCGTATCAATTTTTTTGTGACATAATGTAGATTAGGATATTCAAAACTTACCAGATCAAATTGTAATTATTTAAATTACTACCATTTTAGAAGAATAAAAGTTTTTTTAAAACACAATATACTGCACTTTTCTAAATATTCAAATTTAATGGGGCATTTATGCTCCTTATTTTTAAAAATAAAGTCATCTTTGTCTCTTATATTTGCGCAATAAAAATTCTTTACCTGCCAAACTAACGGGGAATTAATTGTGGGAAAAAATCTAAGGTCAAACAATAGATGAATAGGTTAATTTTTTATTTGCTAATATTAAAGCAACGAAAGAATTTCGATAAAAACCCACAAGGTCTTCGGGCGAATTTGCGGTTTTCATTACAATGAAAAACAGAGAATTAATTTTGATGGAATTTGTACCTATTTCCGTTGATTATGAAAAAATCTTTACAAAGCTGTAGATGCTATCGATCCAAGCCTTTTCAACGTTCTTCAGTGAAGCAAGGAAATGCCTTTTGTCAGATACATTACGAGTAATCTATCAACCAGATTTTTCTCCCATATTTTATGGTTACGGGTTGGAAATCTGAAAATACTTTTGAATATGTTAGAACAGAAGTTATTCTTGTAAAAACATTAATCTTTTGAGGAAACTTTGTACGCATAATAAAATACTTTAAAAGTCTAAGAATCTTGAATTTATGTAAATTTTTATTCATAGATTGTATAGACTTTTAAACGGAACTGTTATTTTACGTGTTATGGCCAAGATATAGCCCGTTTTAAAATGTGAATTATCGAAAAGTGTGTAATATTCTTTTCTATATATTTTGTAATTATTACAAGATTTAATGATAAGTTGTGCTTTCTTTTTTTAAAGCTCTAATCTGTATGTTAAATAGCATTTTTAATATGTTAGAACAAAAGTTATTCTTGTAAAAACATTAATCTTTTGAGGAAATGTTGTACGCATAATAAAATACTTAAAAAGTCTAAGAACCTTAAATTTATGTACATTTTTATTCATAGAATGTATAGACTTTTAAACGATTCTGCTATTTTACGCGTTGTGGTCAAGATTTATTCCGTTTCAAAATATGTAACATCGAAATGTACGTAATTTACTTTTCTATATATTTTGTAATTATTACAAGATTTTAAGATAAGTTGTACTTTTTCTTTACGTTTAATGTTTATGTTAAATAGTTATTCTTGTAAAAGCATTAATCTTTTGAGAAAATGCTGTACGCATAATAAAATACTTTAAAAGCCTGAAAATGCTGAATTTATGTAAACTTTTATGAATAGATTGTGTAGACTTTTAAACAAAACTGTTATTTTACTATTATTATTATGTATTGTTATGGTCAAGATTTAGTTCGTTTCAAAATGTGAAACATCGAAAAGTGTGTAAAATACTTTTCTATATATTTTGTAATTATTACAAAATTTAACAATAAGTTGTATTTTCTTTTTCTAAAACGCTATTGTTTATGTTAAACCACATTTTAATATGTTAGAACAAAAGCTATTCTTGTAAAAACATTAATCTTTTGAGGAAATGCTGTACGCATAGTAAAATACTTTAAAAGTCTAAGAGTCCCGCATTTATATAAATCTTTATGCATAGATTGTGTAGACTTTTAAACGAAACTGTTATTTTACGCGTTATGGCCAAGTTTTAGTCTGTTTCAAAATGTGAAACATTGAAAAGTTGGTTATTTTCCATATATTTTGTAATTTTTACAAAATTTATTCATAACTTGTTCTTTCTTTTTTTTTAACCGCTAATATTTATATTAAAAAGCATTTTAATGTGTTAAAACAAAAGTTATTCGTCTAAAAACATTAATATTTTGAGGAAATGTGTTACTCATAATAAAATACATTAAAAGTCTAAGTAGCGTGAATTTATGTAAATTTTTATCGATAGATTGTGTAGATATTTAAACTAAACTGTTATTTTACGAGTTATGACCAAGATTTAGTCTGTTTCAAAATGTATAACATCGAAAAGTGTGTAATATCATTTTCTATACACTTACAATTTTTACAACGCTTAATGTTAAGTTGTACTTTCTTTTTTTATCTCTAATGTTTATTTTAAATAGCATTTTAATAAAAGCGAAACATCTTATCTTAATTCTCTAATTCTGAACTGAAAAAGAAACAAGAACAAAAAAACAAACAAAAAAACCCATATATTTGACTTATAATTATGCATATATATTTAAAATTTCACGAAAAGAAACAAACATTATTCGAGAAAGTTTCATCGTTGCGTGGATTTTGATGAATTATGATCTCAGTCATAAACTGATGAAGTCTTACGAGGGAATTTCATTCGACTTTTTTACTCAGACAGAATTAAAGGTAAGTTTAATATTTTTCGCCAAATTTTTGTATTTTTTGTATTATTTTTTCTTGAATTAGTAAAAAGTTATCACTGCATGGTGTTAATGGGGTATTAATATTAATGGTAATATTTAAAGTTTAGATAATCTCCATCATTTTTTTTTTTCAATGGAGAATATTTGAAACTTTGCTATATATGACGAAGTAAATGTCGAGGTGTTTTGCAAACTTGCTGATCACTTCTCGGCGGAACTATTAGGCCGATCTCCATTTTTTTTCTATTAACCCTTTCGATACCAACAATTAAAAAAGAAGTAAAAATTATGAAGTTAAAGCAGATTTTTAATAACTCTCCTAATAAGCTAAAAAGAATCTAACAAGATGTTCTTGGTGAACGTTTTTTTTTATTGTTAGAGAAAAGACAAACGTCATGGACATGCGTTTTAAAATAATTCCTACAAAATTATAATTATTTAGAACTGTCAGAATAAGTTTAAATCAATGTTTCTAGTTTTCTAAACAAAATAACAATTACAATTTACTACTTCGAATATTAAATTATATCAAAATTATATGATTTAAAGAAGGCTTACCGGGATGAGGCATCCATCTTGATTTAGAAAATTTTCGGTGATGTTTATCTTAAGTATTCTCTCATCTATTAGTTTGATTTGTAAATATTTGTGATTTTGGCAGGAAAATGGTTAAAAATTCAGATAAAATTTGTAAAATTCTTTTAAATCAAATTAAACGTTTAAAAAAATCTAAAATGTATATCCTTCATCGAGGAAGACAGTAGCGAAAGGGTTAAATGAAAAAAAAACAGACTCTTTGCTGGACTAATTTTTCGTAACTTTTTCATAATTAACTATAGTTAGGCTAAAAAATATACCCTAAAATATAACTTTTTTTTTCTCAAAGGAGCACCTTTTGTCATTTATGAATCGTTAGTATAAGCTCTATCGAATAACATTATCAACTCGAAAATTAGTTTTGGGATGAGGGAATCCTGGGGGGGGGGGGGGGTATTGGAGGTTCACAACGGTCACTCTACCTCATATGAAGCATAATTTGAAATATTTTCGATTGAATAAATTGGCAGCTTATGCAAACTTCAGAAAATTAGGAGTAAAAATCCTTGAGTTGATATCTTTATTCCAATTCAAGAAACATATTCCGCAAAAAACATACATTTTTTACCAATTATAGTATATATCCCCTGAAATGAAATCCTGCTGGAAGTTTAAAAATGTTTTATGTAAATCTTGAACCTTCGTAATAACTTGTTCTCATCGTGCTTTTTCGGATTCATCGTCACCATATTTAAATATTGTACAGTCAATCGAAAAATATTTTTTACATATGAAATATGTATATATACATATATATACAGCTCCAAGCTAAAAAATTAGAATAATAGAAAAAAAGGAATTGTGAAAATGGTTTTTAATGTATCGCTTATACAAAAAGTAATACAGAATAAAACTTAATATTGGAAGAATCTATATAGTTTTTAGAATCTTTTAGCATAAAAATGAAAGAAAATATAAAAATTAAAATAATTATTCACACTTGGAAAAAATCAAAATATTAGAATAACCATTTACCTGGTTCAAAATACTAGAATAATGCATTGTAAATAATACGTGTAAAATGCGTGTAAAATGCGTATAAAATACGTGTAAAATACGTTAAATAAAGAGGGAAAATAGCTATTCTTTAATATTTTGTAGCATCACCTTTACTTTTTATAATAGCACGAACTCGCTTTGCCAAGCTAGCTAGCTACAAGTGGTTCACAATGTTTTCTGCCTAGACATGATCATGTCGACTTTATGCAGGAAAGAAGCTAAACTTTGTTCTTTGGCGCAATATTTTGCAGTCTTTTCTTCATTTTTCCCCACAAATTCTCTACTGAATTTAAATCCGGCGAATTAGCCGGTCAGGGAAGTACGTTAATTTGGTGTTGGCTAAGCCAACCTTCGTGGGCAATTGACTTGTGTGAAGGTGCTAAATCATGTTGAAAAATGAAATCTTCGCCACACAGGTCATCCGACGATGGTATCATGAAATGCTCAAGGATTTCTTAATATATCTCATAATTAATCCTTTCGTTAACGATACATAACCTTCAAGGACCATCTGCAGTCATGCAAGCCCATAACATTACACTTGCTGCAAATTTCATTTATCGTTTCTTGCAGTCCTTGTCATATGCTTCTTGCTTCATTCGCCGTACATGAACATCTTGATCACTATATGTTACGCAAAACACACTCTCATCACTAAACAATATATTTTTCCAATCATCCAGACCCTATAAAAGCCATTTTTTGCACCACTTCACTCTCTCCTTTTTCTGTTTAATAGTCACGACTCACGAGGGGCTTTATCTTTGGTACAAGAGATTGAAGTCCAAGTTTATGTAGACGTCTTAGTGTGTAGATTTACTCACATCAACTCCGTGTTCTTTCCACTGTCGATGCAAATATCTTACACTTCTAAAACGGATTTTTAGCAATACTTTTTAGATTTCTATCATCTCTCTGAGTAGTTTTTGGCTTTCGGCCGCTATTCAGATGATTTCCGTCATTAAAATACTGCTTTATTGCTCTACTAACACTTGGTTGAGAACATTTTAAGTAACTGGCGATATATTGCTGATTATGACCTTCTTTATGCAAATCAATAATACCATGCTTTGTTAACTATGTTACGTCGGACGAACGACCCATGTTTAACACATTATAAAAAACAATTCTTTCTTAACTTAAGAAGTCTCGAAGAAGTTAATTTTAAGCTTAATTTGTGCAGCCTTCTGAACCAAACTGGAAAATACTGGATAAGTATTCTGATTTTTTGAATCACCTATTTTAGTATTCTAATATTTTGACTAATGAAAATAATTTTACAAAAATACAATGTTCACTCAAAATTTAATCTTTTACGGTTTTAATTTCTTTTAATAACATGCTAATTTATTAAAACATCAACCGTTGTCTTTTTCAATTGTATTACACTGAAATAATGCTAAATGGAATTCCAAATGCATGTGAAATGAATTATTCTAATTTTTTGACTTGGAGCTGTGTATATTTAAATGGAAATTACTGTCTGAATTGTAGAAACAAAGACAAAAGAATTTTAAAGGTAAAATTTAAAAGGTTTTGAAAGCTTGATTATTTAAGAAAATGTAATTTTTATATATTTAAAACTACACAAATATGACCGATGTATTGTGTAACAGCCTATTTTAAATAAACGAAGAAGAAAGACTTTCAGCTAAAAAAATACTATTGCATGCAAAATAAAGAAATAAATTGTAAAGAAAGTAACTAATTATTTAGAACCCTTTATTCTAATTATTTAGAACTCTTTATTCTAATTCAAATAAAGAAAGCAAAAAAAGGAAAACAAATAACTATCGATTTTTTATGATACAGTTTATAGATATTATGTACTTGAGCAAAAACTTTACCATATCTTAATTGGTTATAACGCAATACATGTACCTTGGATAGCAGGAAAGTTCTCTTTAAGCTAATGAAAGTAAAATATTGTTAAATTAAATATATAAATATAAAGTAAAATATTATTAAATTATATGTATAAAATTAAATATTAAAAGTGATTTGTACCTTGTTTATTATCCTCTTTATCTTAAACGGCAATTAAAGAATACTTTTAACATGTTAAAAATATCGATAAATACCTCAATATTTCTTCGAGTATTATAATTTTTTAAATTGAAGAAAGATACTCAATAAATTTTGCACGCTCAAGCAAAAGTACGTATTTTGGATTTCTATAACTCTGCTCATGAGTGTTACTGTGTAATAATGAATGTTAAATTATTCCTAAAAAATGTACGTAACATTCGTATATTTATAATCAGGGCACAGTGCAAATAAACACATCGAAAAGTAACATTACCATCATATCATTAAATGCGTTCATTTTAATCTAAACATGAATAAAGATAATCGAGTTTAATAGACCAGAATGGAAGACTAATACATATGGATGGGACTTACTGATTAAAAAATTGGGAGCAAAAAACGACAAAATTTGTTGAACATTATAAAAATATACATTAAAAATAACTAATTTTAAAATTTGTGTTGATATGAAAAAAAACAAAAATTTTACCCGCAACATAACTAAGGTATTATTAGATACCTTAGTTAGTAATAAAGATTTTAGAAAAACGAAATGTATGTAAATAAAAAATGAAATGATACAATTTCTTTCAAAATGCTCACATACATAATAATAGTTTTTTTTTTTTTTTTTTTTTTTTTTTTAAGTTTCATATCTATTTCCAGATTTCTTTTCTCTAATTATAGTTTATAGCAACTGTACTTTCGAACTGAATAGCAACATAAAATGTAATGCATCTTTTTCTGATATTTAAAAAAAAAGGTTTAAAAGCATTTTTGGAAAAATCCAAAACGCATGTTTTTCAATTTCAAAAGAATAAATATTTCACACCTTTTAAAATATTTTCTCTTAACACTAAGACCAGTTCTCACATGAAACTTCAATAGCGATGAAAGAAAATCCTCAAGTTAATAAATATTATTGTCTTTATTCTAAAATGGAAAAAAAAAGTAAATTTTCTTCCCACGAAAGGCATACTTATTTTACTTTCTTATTCTAACCTACACTGTTAAAAATTTTGCAGCATTCTGGCAGGTCATTCGACCGTTTTTTGAAAAAACGGTTTCATAACCATAATTTAACTATATTCTGACCATAAAATGGCCAATAATATGGTCAGAATAATGTTAAAATTACGGTTGTGAAACCGTTTTCGGAAAAAACGGTCAAATGACCTGCCAGAATGCTGCAAATTTTTAACAGTGTAGTCATTATACTTTCATGTTACTTGTGCTTACTAGTTAGTTTTATTTCTCAAATTTTGATATCCTTTGATATCCTAAATTGGAGAAAAAAAACACGACATTTCTCTAGTAACAATTTAATTCTGGCTATGTCTTCACTGTAAAAAAAAAAAAAATTAAAAAACGGAAATTTTACTGGCAATCTACACTGTTAAAAATTTGCAGCATTCTGGCAGGTCATTTGACCGTGTTTTCTGAACACGGTTATACAACCGTAATTTTAACACTATTCTGAACATATTATTGGCCCTTTTATGATCAAAATATAGTTAAATTATGATTATGAAACCGTTTTTTCAAAAAACGGTCGAATGACCTGCCAGAATGCTGCATAATTTTTAACAGTGTAGACGCCAGTACTATTTCCATTTTTTTACGGAAAATTTCCCCTATAAATTACAGAAAAATTTCCGTTTATCTAATTAAAAACGGAAATTTTTGTGTAATTTATGGGGGAAAATTTCCGTAAAAATACGGAAATTGTACTGGCGTCTAGATTGGCGGTAGAATTTCTGTTTTTTAATTCCTTTTTTTACAGTGTTGCCCCAATATCAAATTTAATGTCATAAAATATTGCTCCAATATTAGGATTTTGTCGTTTTTCCAATGTTGCGCGAATATTGGAAAAACATATTTAAGCAATATAAAGCTAACGATATCAATATTAGCCGAATATTGATGTTTCATTGAAAATACTTACAATGGGAAGCAAATATTTTCAAATACTACAAGCGTTTCAACGCATATTTCAACGCAATGTCAATATAGCCCAAATATTGGCTTTAGATTGAAAATATTCCCAATAATTTCCAATATTGTACAAATATTGGCTTTAATGTGGAAATCTTTTGAATTTAAAGTCAATATTTAGCCAATATATGTAGTACATTGGAAATATTTTCAATAAATCACCAATATTGACCTAATATTGGCACAATATCCATATACTAATATTGCGGCAATATTTCATGCCAATTAATGTAATTTTGACCCAACATTGGGCGAGAATATTGCCAATATTGGCTTGCTACTAGATCTGTATCAACTTTTTACAAGCAAATGTTCTTATTGGGAACAACAAATTAAAAAATTAAATTTAATATTGACCTGAAAAAATTAGCAGTTATAATAGAAAGATAATTTAATGTTTTAAGACATAAATTAAGTTTCAGTTATAAAAGAAAGAGTGTACAGAAAATCATATAAACGACCTTTTTTCATAAGTTAAAACTTTTTAAGCTTTTTTTTTCAGCGCAAAGCTTAATTCTTTTATGCGATTGAAATACGATTCAAAACATCTAAAAATCTGTAGGCGGACTTCACATAATTCACATTATCGAAAGAGCATAATTTATAATAATATTAATAAAAATAGTAACATATTATATATTAATGTTTTATTAATTATACTCTAAAATCTGCTAAGAAGAAATAGTAAGGAACAGGAAAAAATTCCTTTTCAGGAAGGTTTTCGTCTTAGCATATGCGGTGTACTACGCCAGGACTATGAAAATTTTCCGTTTGAGTAAAGTGATTCTGTTCCAGTATTTTGAATACCCCTAATTCCTAATAGTAATTTTTTTTCCCTATTTAATGACAGAAATATACGATTAAATAAGGCGAAAACTACTATTTGGAAATAATGATATTCGAAATACCGGAACAGAATCACCACTGCTTTAAGGAAAATTGCGTCATATATAAGTGCAGTTTTAATTGATTTTAGTGTATTAACATACATTTTATCCCCATTTTAATAAATGACATTTTTAATCTAAGAAATCAGAAGACTATAATAAATATGGAATAAAAATTAAAAATAAAGAAAGTATTATACAGGGTGCCCACACTCAGCGGTGTCCAGTGGCTAATTCCCACACCGTTAGTCATAGATATATAGTTCTAATTACAAAAATGTTTTAAATGAGGTAAAGAAATATTTAAAAAAGTGATTTGGGTCAATAAAAACCTTAAAAAAAATACAAAATTTAAATTTTTATACTGTCCCCCGGTCCTATAACTTATATTTAGTAAAATTTTGCTATTACACTGACAAGTGAGACAAAAAAAAAGTCCCATTCATATAACACTAAAATTGACTAAGTTATGAAACTTTAAAAATGTATAACTTAAACGCTTTTCTGCATCTGAACACAAATGAGTTCGGCCATGCTTTGAGGAGTTATATACCAAGTGCTTAACCCCTTGGGGACGAGCGACACGTATACGTGCCGGAAATAGGCCTAAGGATCCTCGTTTATCCTCACCAGTAAAATTTTACTGTAAAATTTGCCTTATTTAATCCGAGCATTTTCCCGATTTGAATAGGCACAAACTTCTGTTTTTTAAAACCGGTAGCAAAGTAATAAACATTTCGTAAAAGGCTCCCGTCGCGAAGGGGTTAAAGTATTCGATAAACTTATTTCATGTTCATATGCGCTTTGAAAAAAAATCGCACAAGTATTATGATTGAGTTAACTTTTATTAAGTTTCAGATTGGCTAAAATAATTGTATTTTAACATATGTTTTATTTTGTAAGGATTTGAGACTGTTTCTTTTCATGATTTTTTTTAACAAAAATTATGCAATTTTTATAAATTTTTATTTAACTTCAACAATCGTATGTATGTTTTACCAGTTCAAAATTTGTATTCGAACTTTAACTCACTTTCAAATATCCGATTGAGATTTAATTTTACATACTGACGTAAATCAGATGACAATCTAATATTATTATGATTTTCGGTGGTTACCATTTATACTTATTTTACTGGATAACACAAAAAATTTAGGATAAATTACCTCTAAAAGGTTTAAGAAAAAGTTTTAGATTAGATAACACTATATACTGCGATAGTTGTGTTTTTTAACTTTTATGTATTTTTTAGCACTGAATCCGAAAATTACCTTTTTTTGAACCATCATGTCAGCATGTTTCGCAAATTATAAATATTCAAAGTTAAAAAATAACAAAAATCAGATACTGTAAAATAGAGGAGATGGCTGTGCTTTTTAACTTTTGATAAATGATTTTTATGTACTTTTTAGCAATGAATCTCAAAATGACCTTCATTTTTAAAAATCGCGTTTGAATTTTTTTTCAAATCGTAAATGTCAAAATTAAAATATACCGAAAAAGAAAAACTAATACTATAAAACAGATGTAAAACATTTTTTATTTTATTTTATTCAATAATTTATTAAATGTTTTGGCTTATACTGGGATTCTTACAGCTATACAGCTGAGGTGTCCGATGAGGTGGGGGAGGAGATTAATTTTAACTTTTAACTTTTTAACTTTGAAATTTACGATTTGCGGAAAATCGTGACATGATGGTTAAAAATGAAGGTCATTTTCGGATTCAGCAGTAAAAATACATAAAAATCAATTTTCAAAAGTTAAAAAGACAACAAAGACATCTACTTTATAGAGTCAAATTTTCGCTATTTTTTTTTTTTAACTTTAAAATTTACGATTTGCAAACAATCTTTACATGACGGTAAAAAATGAAGGTCAATTTCGGTTTCAGCGGTGCAGAATACATAAGAATCAATTATCAAAAGCTAAAAAACATGACATAACCCAACTTCGCAGGCTAGTGTAATCTAATAACATTTTAAAATATGTATCATTCTGTACAGAATTGAGGCTGTTAATTTTCATCATTTTATTTACGAAAAATTCTGGGTTTTTCTTTTCTTCTTATATGTTCATTATAAATTGTACATTTTGCATTAATATGTCAGAATGATTAAAGATTTCAAATTTACATTGCAATGTTAATTTTACTTTCAACCACTTTTTTTATTATATCTGACGAAATTATACTTCTACTAAATTTGTGAACAACCCCTAATTTGCAGCAAAATATATACTGGAACTTTAAACAGCTATTACTCGGTCAATTTTAATCGTAGAATAACGGTACTTCAGTATAGCGAATTTAATCAGTGCTCCCCAGAGATTCATTGTAACGAGATTTTACTGTATTTTGTATATATATATATATATATATATATATACAGGGTACAATATGTTATCTATCGCCGACCTTTAATTTCTCAACCGTTGGTCGTAGACATATAGTTCAAATTACAAAAACGTTTCAAATGAGGTAAATATTCATGTTGTGGCATTATTTAAAGTTAAAAATCAATTTTATAAAAATTACGAAATTTAACTTTTTATACGGTCCCCCAGTCCCTATAGTTATTTTTAGTAAAATTTTACACATATCATAACAGATATAACACAAAAAGTTTCACATCTGTACTACAAAAATTGACACAGTTATTAAATTTCAAAGTTTGAGATTTATGCACATGATTTTGTCTTTCATTGAGGGATCAGTTAAAAGATGAATTAAAGTAATTCGAGATCAAAATCAGGGTGCAATTCCGCTGACATTTATCTAATCCTCAGTGAGTATGTTTTATTTTCCGGTTGTCGATTCTACCTACTTTGACGTTTGAATGTTGTTCGACCCATAAAAGTTAGTTCAAATTTTTAGATACCGGCTAAAAGTGGTTTCGCCATAAAAAGTCATTGCACCCTGAATTTGATCTCGAATTACTTTAATTCATCTTTTAACTGATCCCTCAATGAAAGACAAAATCATGTGCAAAAATCTCAAACTTTGAAATTTAATAACTGTGCCAATTTTTGCAATACAGATGTCAAACTTTTTGTGTTATATCTGTTATGATATGTGTAAACTTTTACTAAATATAATTATAGGAACTGGGGGACCGTATAAAAAGTTAGATTTCGTAATTTTTATAAATTTTATTTTTTACTTTAAATAATGCCACAACATGAATATTTAGCTTATTTGAAACGTTTTTGCAATTGGAACTACAGGTCTACGGCCAACGGTTGAGAAATTAAAGGTCGGCGATAGATAACATATTGCACCCTGTATATATATATATATATTTAAAAAATCCCTAAAAATGCCTTGATATAAGCAATAGAATGTAGAAAACTCCTTTAAATAAAAAAGAGAGAAAAAAAATGAAATGAAAAGCAAGTCATTTAAAATATACCTAGATCTGAAATCGGACTGTAAAAGGTTAAATTATCGTTTATAGAAAATTCTAAAATATGATTGATAGGTAAATTTGCAAATTTTTATTTTACTTACATTTTCATTTTTCACATCTCCCTACGGCAACTTTATTTCGATCACGACAAGAATAGATAATTTTATGAATAGAATTTATTTCACTAGAGGGAAATTTAGAACAATTTTATACCATTGAGATAATTGCATTCAAACTTTCTCGCTTAAATAAATTATCTTTCAATAACGTCTTTTACTTCTCGTGGAAATTCACGCTGTGCGAAATAATAACGCTAACGTAAACGAGTCGTACAATCTAGTCCTTAGATAACGCAGACTGCATTTGACAGCTAATGTCTGCAGCAATAAACAAAGCGACTGAAAAATGTTTTTAATTATTTTATTTTATTTATTTATTTATTATTATTATTTTTTGCTTTTAATTATTTTTTAAGAGAAGATAATTATCGAATTCTTTTTTCTTTAGTAATGTACTTTCAGGTGGCAGCAATTAGTGTTAGCATTTCACAATACAGTTAATTAAAATCGATTAAAAATAAATTGCACCGTAGTCATTCAGGGTAAAGAAAGATGCTGAAATCTTACATAAGGATTTTTTTTCTTCTTTTAATCTTTTTTTTTTTTTTTTTAAAGAAAGGGATAAGTATCCCTATATACATTCATGGGTGTACGCAAGGGGAGGGGTGCAAATGATGGCCGCCACTTCTTCCGCCGGTCTTGTAGTTATTCAACTAAAATGTATTTCTTTTAAATAAAAGTATGTGAATCGATTCCTGTGCACTTATTCTGAAGAAGATAGAGCCCCCCAACCCTTCCCCATTTTGCCTATGGACTTGATAAAATTAAATATTTAAAAAAATATTACTGAATATTTTTTTACAGATATAACTGTTTTTAGCGGTCGAAGTTAGGTATTATTTACATAGCCCTTCCCCTTCCGAACAAAAAGTTTGCGTATGCCTACGTATACATTCGATTAAACGCTTAGGCTGTTGATTAAAATCGTCACGTTAAAATGTAAATTTCAGGAAAATATTTTAACGAAATTTCCCAAAATGTTAACCAAAACTCAAAAATAAAAGTTGCGTTTTTTTTCATTCACAGCTTTGTATAATTGCAGGTTATGTCCTTGGAATATGTGTATTGAGTTAATTCTTATGGTATTGTAAAAATGCATAACAGTTTCTTTTATGTCTTATGTTGTTGACGTATATTTCAAAATTAACCTTTCTTTTACAGTTTGAAAACCATACGACAAAATTCTACGTTTTTAGAATTTTTTATTCGGTGTTTCAAGATGGGTTGTTTTAGAAAGGATATATCAGTAAGATTTTGATTGTAAATATGTAAACATTTTAAGAAAACAGTCAAAAAAGATTTTATTACCATTTAAATGCATATTTCTCTCAAAAAGTTTGAAATGCGGCCATATTCTGGATCACCGCATATTAGATGTGTCAGAAAATCGGTAATATTATAGTTGTAAAAATAATATTACTAACTGCTTTTAAGTGCTTTTATTTAAAATAACGCAGTTGTATTATTTAATTATTTCATTCAATGCTTGAATTTTCTACGCAGGTTTTTATAATTTCACCCGCATGTAGCTCATTTCTCATAAAATATTAGTCCAAAGCCAAGGCCGGCGCCAGGGGTGAGGCAGATGAGGCAGCCGCCTCAGGGCGCACCGTAGAAGGGCGGCATTTGTCTCGAATATTTAGCAGTAGTAAAATAGACCAAAAATTGAGTAAAATACAACTGGTGGCCATTCACGAAAATTTGGGAAAAACTTTGTTTTGACACTAGAAATGAAGATCCCATGAGTACCCCCACAAAAAGTTGTTTTACCATGTTTTGTTTTTTATTTTTTTGCGGAGGAGGGGTCATTTTAACTCGGGGAAGTGAGATAATTCAGCTTTCTTAATTAGAACAAGTGGGGTATCCTTTGATGTGTATTTTTTAATTCTGAATCGAATGACCTCATCCGCAAGTCGATACGGTCATTGGTTACAAAGTTAGACGTATTTTATGAATACAAAGTCATGAACGATTTTATGAATACAAAATTATGAATAAACGGATTTTGACAAATTTAATAACCTTGAAGAAGACTCATATGATCCTAATTTTGATTATTGCAATTTTGAGGACATTTAAAAAAGTTTTAGATTATTTGATATGATATAAAGAACATGTTTTCAACTTAAATGTGACAAAGCTGTGCTCAATAACAAAGTATAATTTTCAACTTCGTGTTCAAAAAACCTACCGTAACTTTGTAAGTTATGATGGTATCGACTTGCGTATGATGTCATTCAATTCAGAATTAAGAAATGCATAGCAAACGATACCCAACTTGACCTAATTAAAAAATTTAACCCCCCCCCCTCCCCGAGTTGAAATGCCCCACTTTTGCTCCCACCCCCCCCCCCCCCCCAAAAAAAAAAAAAACGCTGTGAAACAACTTTATTTTTTGGATACTCATCGGATCCGCAATTCTAGCTACAAAATCATGTTCTTCCGAAATACATTTTTGGGAATGGCCATCCAGTTGTTTCTGTAACAACCTATTTTATCTGCATGAAGTATAATTTTCGACATTTTATTCATAAAGTCAAGTCAACGCGGTGCTTAAGGAGTACCGACGTGGATCGTGCAGCCATCACACGAAATCTCCAACGAAATTGAAAATTGACATAACTCAAAAGTTTTTG
Organism: Maratus speciosus; assembly: GCA_963932465.1. Taxonomy (NCBI): domain Eukaryota; kingdom Metazoa; phylum Arthropoda; class Arachnida; order Araneae; family Salticidae; genus Maratus; species Maratus speciosus. The sequence goes on along the minus strand of OZ010787.1, from coordinate 561,804,239 downwards.
GAACACGTGCCGTGACTTTGTAAAAAAATGTTCGTATCTACTTGCGAATGGTGTCATTCGATTGAGAATTTAAAATACAAAAGAAATACCCCACTTGATCTACTTAAAAATGTAGAATTATCCGCCCTCGTTGGGTTAAAATTTTGTCCCCCCCCCCTTTTGCCCAACAAGACATGGTAAAACAAATTCTTTTTTTTTTTTTGGGGGGGGGGGGGGGACTCTTCTGATCTTTATTACTAGTACTGAAGCGAAGTTCTTCTCAAATTTTGGTGAATGGCCATCAGTTGTGTAAAAAACCCCTATTTTTCCTGTACTAATATACCGAACATATAATACATTACATGTGTCGAAATTTAAGAAAAAATAGAGAGAAAGAAGTTTATTTTTTCCTTATTTTAGAATAAAAATATGGAGTACATTACATATAATTACAGTCATAGAACTTGCATATAATTGCAGTCATAGAAATTGTATATAAATGCAGTGAAACAATTCCATTTACTATGTTTTAGTGCACTAGGGAAAGTTTTGTTCTCTGCGATTTTTGAATTTATAGCTTTTCTCGTGGACCGCGGCCATTTTTTCACATTCGTAAAAGAATTCGTTAATAAATTTTTAGGCTAATATTGTGAACTTTGTCCTTCACATTTTTTTTTTTTTTTTTTTTTTTTTTTTTTTTACCAATTTTTAATAAGATTTTCAATGCGATTCTTATCCGATCTGCCGCGATTTCTTACATTCTTAAGAGAAAAAAAAGAAAAAAAAAAGTTTCAAACTTTTAGCTTAATATAGCAAATTTTGTCCTACGTGATTTTCTAAGTCTAGCGATTTTTGATACGATTTTCATTACAGTCGTTAGCGTTCTGCGGCGATTTTTTGACATTACTAAACGGAATTAAGTTTCAAACATTTAGTATATATCAATAAGTTTTTGCTCTTACATAGAAATAATTGAGTGAAATTTATGAAATTGCTACATTGGTAAAAAGTATTCTTTTACAAAATTCAACCGCGACATCGTTTGGGAACGAATTCCTCTTAGAATTTTTTAACGCACTGTAGCAAATTTTGTCCCTCTGCGATTTTTGAATCTTTAGCGTCTTGCGTTTCGTGGCGATTTTTCCACATTAGTAAAAGGAGTCCGGTTTTAATCTTTTAAGCTAATCTGCTAAATGTTGTCCTCTTTTCAACAAATTTTTTTCGGAATAACTCGTTCAGCAATGTAATTTTTATTGCGATTTTTAGTTTTTTCAGGTTCTGCGGCGATTTTTCGACTTTCGTAAAAGAAATCTTGTTTTAATCTTAACTAAATTTTGCCGTCTGCAATTTTTGAAATTTTAGTGATTTTTAGTGACATGCGACTTTTAACCCTTTTTTCGAGATTCGCTGCGATGTTTTCGTATTCGTAAAAGGAATCTGGTTTCAAACTTCGAGACCAATATAATAAATTTTGCTCTCTTTGCTTTAAAGTTTATTCAGAATTTACGGAACGATCTTTAAAATTTTCGTTATTTTTATTGCGATTTTGCGCTATGCGCTATCTTTTAATGGGGTCGGGCAACGCTGCGCCGATGGGGTCAGCTGCTGCTAAATGTAATTATTTTTATTATTCATTAGGGCGATATAAAAAACGACTTTGAAAAAGAATATTCAAATTGAGTTTATTAACGAGTCAATTATTTTATTGTTGATAGTTGTGTTTTTGAAAATAGTGTTACTATTCTAAAACTAAATCTTCGTGTATGTAATTTGAAATGATAGTGTAATTTTCTCTGCATATCACAATTTTTCTATTTAATTTCAATAATATATTTCGCGTAGTTTGCTCTGGTATGTTTATCTATTTATTTATTTTTCTTCTTTGGCTTGATAATGTGATTGCTTTATAATATTGATTTCGATATATTATGTTATAGTACATGACTTCGCCAAAGCAAAATCAAGGGAAATTAAATCTTGAAAGTTAGTCTTATTTTTAATATCTATTTTCTTTTAGCTATTACCAATATGGGATTTTGTCTTGTGTATACGATTTCAAAAGATTCAAACTTGTTACTGATATCATTATTTTGCTATCTGAAATTCATACACACATTTCATACGTAATTTGATTGCGATTTTAAATGTTTGATATATTTTCGCTCAATAATGTTTATTTTAAACTTAGCTTCTTCATCTGTTATAACAGGAATTTTTTTCTAATATTCATAACGTCGATACAATAAATGATTTTCAGAAAGGAAAAACAATGTGAAAGAGATTTTTAAAATTAAGTTTTATTCTTTATATGAGGCTTTATTGTAAATATATACAGGGTGCAAAGAGCTATAGCTATGTAAGTGAGGTAACGGTATAGTAAAGCAACTACGCCCGACATAATGCAAACGACAGCAGCGCCCCTAGTGGCGAAATTTGGAAGATAGCCATCGCAAATCGAAAACGAAAAGAGATAGATCAAAATTTCCAGATAGAAAGATTTAGAGGATAAATTAATTAGTACGAAACGACATTTGCTTCACACGGATAAGAGAAATCATCGCCTGTATACCCAAAAATGTCGGAATTCGATGAGCGACTATTCTATTTTGCATATTCACATGCAAAGAAATGTAGCAGTGCACAAATGCAGATTCTGACGTTGTACTGTGCTATAGAGATCTGCACGGACCGGCCCGTGGCCCGAAGCCCGAGGCCGAGCCCGGGCCATACTTTTTTCTGAAGGCTCGGGCCGGGCCGGGCCGGGCCTAACTTAATTTTTCTGTACAGAGCCGGGCCTGGTTCCATTCCTAGTCTTCACGGCCCAAAATTTTCAGCCCTAGTATTGAGCCAGCCCGTATGAAAATCATTGTCTCAGCGTGGCCTGGTCCATTTAAAGGTCACTTAAATTAAGCCTGGCCCAAAAGTTTTTGCAAAAAATGCATACATTTTTGAATCGCCATTATTCTACACTTAAACATTAAAATTTATTATTTTTAAAGAATAGTAGATTTCTACGCATATTAAAATATAACTAAATTAAAATACAGTAAAATGTGTGAAAAGGAACCTGCCTATGACGGAACCCTGTTTTAAACTGAAAAACGTGTTGATCCTTGCAAAATTAATATACTAATAAGTAAGAAAAGTATATATAATACATTTACACTTGCTAAGAAGGGAGCTTGTCTATAACGCATTTTTTTTTCTTTTCTATGCAATTCCATCTTAGAAGATTTTACTGTATAGCATTTTTCCGATTTTTAACACTTCTATACATGGAATATGGATTAACTATATTAATGATAATTGAAACATTTACATACAAGAAAGAGAGATTCATTCAAAAAATAAATAACGCAGCCTGCTGCACTTCTATAAAATTAAAGATTATAAACATGAAAAAAAAGTTGAGATAAATATTTTTGGTCAGAACTCCTCGTACGAGACAAATTTTTAACCAATTCGACGTAAAAATCAATGTTTTGTAGAAGTTCACACGGGCCGGCCCGGACCCGGGCCGAGATTTTAACTTTTTTCCGGGCCGGGCTCGGGCCGAACTTTTTTTTTATCGGGCCGGGCCGGGCCAATGCTATTTTTTCTACGGGCCGGGCCCGGGCCCGGGCTGAACTTTTAATTTTTGTATCGGGCCAGGCCGATTTTTTTCTCTATGAGTCGGGCCGGGCCTGGAAATGTCGGCCCGTGCAGACCTCTACTGTGCTGTAATGTCTGTAAGAATTTAATTTCTAATGCATTTAAAATTTCAGATTAAGCCTTTCAGGGGCAGAAGAATTCTGTTCGTAAAAACTGATGAAATAATTGACTGATACCAGAATATTCAAACGAATTTCTTAGAAAATAAAAACACGCTAATTTACTCTTTTTAATTTGCTCTCAAAGGCAAAATTTTATTATATTATTCTTGGTGCCAATTGTCAGTTTTGGAATTAAAATTAGTTTTGCCAGACCGGTTAGCCACCGCCATTGAAAGGATTAAATGTGTGTCGTCGTATTGAAGAGGATTTCAATAGACGTTCCATGCTGAGAAATGTGCATGCAGAATTACGCTCACAAATACAAACGTGTATCGTAGCAATGGCGAACTTTTCGAACATATTGAATATTAACTTTTTATCACTGTGAGACAGATTGTCTTTTTTGTTTTTTTGTGTGATATTATAAAAATGTATTGAGATAAGTCCGTATTTATACAATAAATTGTGCGCATTTCTTCATATTTCTGGCTATTCCATTCAAACATTTACACAAAAGGGAGTGCATCGATTTCGGACATTTTTGGGTATACAGGCGATGATTTATCTTATCCGTGTGAACCAAATGTCGTTTCGTACTAATTAGTTGATGCTTTAAAACTTTCTAACTGAAAATTTTGCTCTATCTCTTTTCGTTTTCGATTTGCAATGGTTATCTTCCAAATTTCGCCACTAGGAGCGCTGCTGTCGTTTACATTAAATCGGGCGTAGTCACTTTACTATGCCGTTACCTCACTTGCATAGCTGTAGCTCTCTCCGTTCGCAAGTATTTTCTGGTTAAAGGGACTTTCCTTTGCATCCTGTAGAATAAGTGGAATATGATAAAATTTTTATTCATTTAATTCGAAATTAACTGTTGTTATTTTTTAAATTAATTAAATGTAAATAAATTATATACATATTTGTTTTCTTTTAAAAAAAAATTATAGTTATCAAATTAATTTACTTATTTAAAAAAAAATTGAGTACTGCTGACAAATCAATTACATCACAAGCCCAAGGGCGGCAAAATGATGTTCGCCTCAAGTAGAAAAATGTCTAGCGCCGGCCCTGTCCAAAACAAACTAGCAACACAATTTCCCATTTGACTAATTGCGTAATTTTCAGAGAAAATACAATAATGAACTCAAAAAACAATAAAGCGATTTGAGTTTTGGCCAAGAATTCCAGAAATTTCACTAGATTTTAACTCATAATTGAGGCAAGAAAAAAAGGCACAATTTTGATTTGAAAAAGGTTCCTTACAATTATTTATTATTCATTTTAACACAAAGGATTGCACACATGCGACTGAACACGGATTTTAAAAGTTCAATCGTAACACCATATATGTATATTTTTTAATTAAGGGGACTTCTTACCTTTGTATCTTTAAAAAATCAATGTTTCAAAAATATATACTTTTTTTAAAATTCAGAGTGTTTTGAAACTTGTAAAACAGCGTGGTTGATAGGCAAGAGTATTTTAAATACTCCAATATAAATAATGGTATAAATAATACAAACTCCATCTCTAAACGATTTTGTCATGTCTAATTTTTACGCTTAGCTGCAAAATGAAAAAAAGCAATAACTGTAGAGTTTTTATTTGAGAGAATATTTTGCACGAATCTTTTACATATTCACTAAACCTCAGTTAAGTGAATAAAATCGATAGATTTTGATATATAACATGATTAATGTTAAAAAAGATTTTAAATTTTAATTTCCTGAAAAATTTTTAATTTTTAAAATTACTGAAATATTAAAGGTTTTAAAGATTTTGGTTCAGTTAATAAAGATAATACTAAGATACAATTTGATACTTGAATTAAGAAATCACTTTTTTTTTTTTTTTTTTTTTTTTTTTTTCAAGAGTTACTTTTCGGGTAAGTAAAATTCATTAAATTTCTTATTTTTAATTTTATGCCTGCATTTTATGTAATTTTTAAATATATGTCAATTACGTTGAAAAAATTCAATTAAATTTATTAAATTATAACTTTATTATAAACATTGTAAAATTTTCACTGTAAAATGAGAAAAAATTACTGATTTATGCCGAGTCACAAAAGCCTCTTATAATGAAAAATTTTGGACTCGAAAGGTACTATGTTCCCTTAAGTGTGCTAAATAAAAAGGAAAATTCATTTTAAATTTTTTTTAATCAAAAATGATAGAAGTATTTTGATAGGATTAAATGATTAATATGATATTTTTAAAATCAGTATTCATTGTTTTATAAGAAACTTTGCAAAATCCCAAACAAATTACCCACGCATATTTTGGATTAACTCCTTTTGAAATGAATTAATAATGTGATTGTTAAAAATTCTTAAACTTTAACATATATTTTTTGGTCGCCACTGGAATTAGTCGAAAATAAATTATCTTTCAATTCTGATTTTAGTTGACACATTACGTAAAAATGACAATGTTAAGGCGAAATGTGTTAGATTATATTTCAAAATTCATTTTTTCTATTTCAGTTGTTTTAAGTGTTTGCAAATAGAAAATAGTAGCATATTTATGGATTTCAGATATTTAATTTCTTTATAAACGACTGCTCATATAATTTTAAAAACTAGTTATTAGTTATTAGAGTATGTTCATTCAACTTTCAAAAATACTCTCTGAATAATATCTGCGTGCCAAAATATTTTAGTTAATTATATCGCATTTTTCAAGACAGGGGAATGCAAATTTAGATTTGGGTTAAATGGGACATAGTATATCTAAAGAAAAAAATAGAAATGTGCTGTTTGTATTAGAAATAGGAATTTCAAAATCTAAACAAAACTATATTTGTAGATATTATTATAAGACAACAAAAATCAATTAGAAATATGGAAATTGATTTTTAAAAAAAATCCTTAGTGCATGTAATTTCATTCTGAGACTTTCAGGAAAGGCATTATGACCTGAGTTGGGGTATGTTTCTTTCCATTCTACATCGTTCGTATAAATTATTTATTATTACTATATATTATAGTATTATTAAATTATTATTAATTATTTTTTTATTTATTATATTATTATATTATTATTTATTATTATTTATTATATTATTATTTATCATTATTTATTATTTATTATTATTATTTATTTTAATTTCGATAAACCTAATTACGGCTTATTTATTTACTACAACTTTCAGCTTTTGCATAAACGTGTTGACTTTTATCAATACAATTTCCTCAAAAATGCTGTTTTCTTTTCCTTTGTCCATGTTCTAAAACAATAATAATAAAATAATGTCATTGTTATTGTTGAGCTCTACAAACAATAACAATAGTATTATTGTTATTGTTATTGTTGAGCTCTACAAACAATAACAATAGTATTATTGTTATTGTTATTGTTGAGCTAGTTATTTCAGAGAATAAAAATTAAGAATTATTATTATCGCTATTATTATTTGCTTCATGTGGTAAGAGGTAAACGAGAATCTTAAACAAAAGGAAATTAACTAAAAAGGATTTAACAAAATAAATAAAGATTTTCAATAGCTCTTAAATCTAAATCTACTGAAAAGATAATAATAAACACATTCCATTTTAAACTGTATTTAAAATCAGTCGGGCAAATAAAGTTAAAATTTTTCGCTCAAATGAAGAAAATATCTTTTGGGTATTTAGAGTGAATAAGGAAATTTAATGACAGCAGGTACTAATTTACCTTCCAAGTGAAAGAAAGTTCAATCTCATTTGTCCGTTTGATCTTCTTAAAGCATCTAAGAATTAAATTTTTTTATTCAAACAACATTATTTTTAATAGTGCTGGTACTTTGTGACGTACCCATCCGGGCAGGTGCTCTTGAAAATAGGTCATGACAGAAAATTTAACAAACACCGAAAAATTAATTTAACACGTTCGCTGCCAAAGGTGAGATGGTGCATCTGTTCATACATGCTAAGATCATATCTGCAATTTAGTAATTTTAAATTATTTTCTGTTTTGTTATTTAAGTACTATATATATGTCGAACCACTTATAGCGACAAATAAATTCACTCGAGTATGTTCGTTGTTGGCATATGAAACATTGCAGGTATTTTCTATGGCAGTGCTCGTAATCGGTGATTTAGATAAGAAGACCAATGACGACTTATTTCGTAGCTGGCAAGGAAACCCAGTTTGCCAACTACGAGTATTCTCGTAGAGGGCAGCGAACGTGTTAAAGCAATAATAAGACTATTCAGCAGCGGAGTGTGTGTATTTTACTAAAGATGATTAGAATTAAGTATACCGTGGTGGGGTTACTTTGTGACACCCGGTCTAGTTTTAATATTTCGAATATCCCGCTCTGTCCGGTGTGATAGGAAAGCAAACAGCATTGCCATTTCCTAGTATGGTGTGAGCTGTGACACATCACCTAACAACCATTTCCCGAAACTCTAACACGAAATATGCAAACTAGACTAGCATTCACAAAGTTACCCCACCAGTCACCCTATCTTACGGTACTTAAATTACTAAAACTGAGAGGGGGGAATGCTTTCCCAAAATACTCACTTAATTCAAACGACTCGAATCAAAATGGCCTTGCTGGCAGTTCTGCAGGAACCTAAGAAAAATTTCATTTCAACTCACTGTAAGTAGCACTTAAATCACTATGATGGACAAAAGAAATATCATTATAAGCACCTTAATATCACTATAATAGGGAACCCCGTGGATTCCAACAGTCTTTTATTTGTAAACACGAATCTAAATTCAGTTCAAATCCAGACTAACTTACCACTAAGGGCGAGATGCGTCAAAATCCATCGAATCTAACGCCTACCGCAATATACAGAGTGTTGCCGATTTCGACCGACAAATTCAGAGGACCAGGCAACAAGAGGATGATAAATTGCCATAGAACATGAGGTCGCAAACATTTTATTTACTTTCGTCCTAACTGAACTCGAGTTGACGGTAATAATTTCAAGAAAAATAAAACCATTGCAATGAAAATGCAAAGATATGAATCTTGTTTTGTACGAAATGTGATAACATCACAAAAAGTTCTAGAAAAACAGAGCGCTCACAATATTGATTATACCGCATGAACTGATAATCGCAGTCCAAAATGTGGAGCGTGAAGTGCTGCTGGCGTGTATAATGGGAACTTCTACCACATTTTTTTTTCGTATTATCATATTTACAACAAGTATGAGCATGTCTATAAAAAGTTTCGTTATAATATACTTCAGTTTTCTGAAAGTTATTACCCTCAAAGTTGGGTTAGGGTAGAACACCCTGTATTTTCAATTAAATGGGTGGTTTCCGACCCTATGTTCTATGGTAATTTTTCATCCTCTTGGTGCCTACTAACACCCCTCTGAATTTGTCGGTCGAATTCGGCAACACCCTGTATATAGCAAATACACAAGCACAGCTTCCTAATTACTCGTATCGTATCATTTCTAGAAATAACCATAAAAATCAGATTCCTGGAGATTCAGACACACTTTAAGAAACTTAAAGAAATAACAGAATGGACAGTTCATTCACTCGCAAATGTCAGAATTCAGGATACCACGATCGCACATATAATTTTAAAACTCCCTCGAACACAGAATACCCTCATAAAGTAGCTAATAGGTACAATATACGCTGCAATTATAATAGCAGAGCCTGTCAGTGTGACGTCACAGTGATATCACAATCGTCACAAATGCTCACAGGAGGGACCAACGGGAGTTTGTTTACCTCTTCACAATTTAGCTCCCAGGTGACAGCCATTTTGTGTATAAGCTGCGAAATAACTGTCTTTTTTGTTGTTTTTGTTGCTTTGCCACTTGCAATTCGTCGTAAAATGGGACATACCAAATTCAGAGTAACGTTAATGCGACTAATTTTCTACACGTGACAAGATTTTCTTTTGGATCACACTACATTCACATTTTTGTCATATATGCGTCACTGCGACATTAGGGTATAAGACATACAAAAATAATTTTACATTGTAAAACTACACTGCTCAAAAAAATTAGGGAAGCAAGAAAAAAAGTGAAGAGAACAGTGCAAGACAGCCATGTATGGACATAAAATGGATAGTTCACGTGTATCAATGCGCAATACAGAAAAAAAAGATGCAAAAAAATTGCAAGGGAGCTTTTATTCTTTTAAAAGATTAAAAGAACATGAAAAGATGGTTTGGGGCAACAATTTGGTTTCATGTAAATGATTTTTAAAAAAAATGTATTGTTTAGAAATGATGCGAGATTTTTAATATGGCGTGTGGTCTCCTCGAACAGCTAAGACTGCTGCACACATGTTTTTCATGGATGCGATGAGTTTATCGATTCGAATTTGTGGAACAATGTTCCACTACTCAAGAATTGCAATCTCCAAGACCCGAACAGTAAAAGGAGGCCATAGTTTTGCAGCAATGGGTCATCTGAGTCTATCTCAAACATGCTCGATCGGATTTAGGTCAGGAGAGTATGCTGGTCATTCCATACGCTGCATTGTTTTAGCTTCAAGCATGTTTTCCACAAGACGAACTGTATGAGGTCTGGCATTATCATGCATGGAAACAAAGAAATCACTAATTGCTGCAACATAAAATACGACACGAGGGCTCAGTACCTCGTGTGTATAACTTCGAAACGTCAAAATGCCATTCCGAAGGATATGCAGACCCGTACGTCCACCTTTGCTGATTCCAGCCCGTAGCATCAACCCACCTCGTCTGTAATGTGATCTTTCAGGAACGAATGTGGGATTATTTTGATTGTCTCTTTCTCTCCATGCCAAAACACATCAGATGTCACATCCAGACTGAATCGGGACTCTTCTGTAAACAGAATTTGACTCCAACCACGTTGCCCCCAAACTCGATGTTCAGTTGCCCACCTTCTTTGGGCAGCACAGTTGCTTGAGGTCAACGGAATACAGACCTTTGGCTTACGTGCATAGAGACCACCCTGATGAAACCTATTTAGGACTGTTGGCTGGACATCCTTCGTCCTGTGGCCAAGAACAACTGTGTTTGCCACAGAGTAGCATTGCCTGTTCCGTCTCTAAGAGCTGTTAACAGGATATATCGGTCAACAGTTTCTGTGGTAGCACATGGCCGACCTTGCCCTTGTCGATGTCTACCATTCCATGTGTCTTGGAAGCGATTCCACAGCCTTGCATTGACACTTCTTGCGACCCCAACAGCGTCCGCTACACTTCGTTGTGTTTCCCCAGATTTAACTGTCCCGATAACACGCCAAGCCATGGATTTCGTTAAATCACATTGTTGTGACATTTTCAAGTCGCCTTCTCACAAAACACAAGTAGAGCAATGGAATTTTACAAATGAGACAGTGAAACAGACGTTTCTGCAAAATCCCTATTTTTAAACTTATCTCCTTTTTCTACTTTTAGACGTCATAAAATTTAATTTGCATGTGAAGTTTTTTTTTATCTGTTTTCTACTACGCTTTAAATTATGGATGTTTCTTTTTATGTTACTTATCGGTGTAAATATTTGCGTAATTTTGTTAAAACCATGTGCTGTCTTAATTGTTTTGAGCAGTGTATCATTTAAATATTCTATTCCAACTAAATTAATAGACAAATTTTAGCAATAATAATAAGCCGACATCCGCTGTACCTATGCCAGGGATGAGAGCTCTCCGACACAAATGGTTGATTTTCACGAATAAATTTTAAAAGTATTTCTCGCCTTATTTAATGACAAAGTTTCTAAGATTTCATAAACAAAGAATACTATTAACATTTAGTGGTGAAAATCAACCTTTTGGGTCGGAGCTCTCTCCTCCCTGATCTATGCTTAAAAGTAAAGCATTAATTTATCCGCAATTGTTTATTTTTTATATAGCTAGAATTATTTACATTTTCAACTCAACAGAAGTTTTTAAAAAGAGATTGATGGAATATAAACATTTATAGAAATAATGTTTTAAGGCAAATTTTTTTTAATTAAAACTTTATTTTATGTGCGTGTGTGACTATGTGCAATTTGAAAAGCCTTATATTTTATAAAAAATTTTAAGGGAGGCAGTTGCTTCACTTTCGACTTCGATAATCATGATGTGTAAGTCAATTTATTTGAATATTTTTATGATATTTGAAATCTTAAAATAATAGTCACACTTTTGGGTATTTGAAACTTTTGCATTCTTGAAAAATTCATATGGCGTACTATTGCGTATAATAATGACTTTCACTGCAGCATAATTTTTTTCAGAATTTCATTAGACTCAAAAAATTATATATCTGTACCTTTTCTATTATTCTAGTTTATCATTTTATGTTATTCAGTATATCAATTTAAATTTAATGAATAAAAAGCTCGCATTGTTAAAGCTCAGTCTAATCTTCAAATTTTCATTTTTTTTTTAATCAAAAAAATAGCCGTGGCTTAATGTACAAATTATATTTATTGTAAAGGTACATATTAATCATGTAAACTCTTGAAACGCGTTTTTAAAATTTCTCTTTCATGTGATGATTAAATGCTTTGTAAATTACGCCACAGGCAAATGAAAGTTAATTAAATTTATTAAATAAACGTCAATTACGTCTTTAAAAATTTCAAAAGATAAACGAAGATCCTAAGTGATTTGTAAAATCAATTCCTTCGTAAGTTAAATTTATCATGTTAAACGAATAGTAAGTATAGAACGACCACCATTTAGAAAAAAAAAATCCTGTAATGAACTTTAGGAAATGTTTAAGGACATAAGATCAATGGTAACTTTTATTTATTCATTTATTTTTATTTTGGATCCTTTATTTTGGTTTTCAAAAGTCGATTCTAATTATTTAAACTATAAAAAATCAGCTTGTTCCATCATTACTATCCAAATAGCGATTTTTTTTTTTAAATCTCCATAGAAGTACGTAATGGGAATCTTAATTAGAACATTCCAATAATTTTTGTGTAGAATATATTACAATGTTAGATATATACAGATTCAGTCAAAAGTCCTCTCTCTATCTCGGGAAAGCTTTGCAATTTCAGAAAGATGTAAAACGCGTGTCCAATCAATTTGAGGAGGATGTCATTTGGTTAAAACTTTTGGAGCAAGGGCTTAATAGGGCTCCCGAGAAGTTCTAACTTAAGATTTTCAATATTATCACATAGTTTCGACATCATATTTTGATCCTTCAGAAAATTTTAGTTTAGGATGCCAAACTGGAAAACATTCGGTCAAGTAGTTAGGGAATTATACTGGTTTTAAAGTTTGGAACTGCTAATGGTAAATTCATTTTTAACCGTTGCAAAACAGATTGCAAATGTGAATCGCTTTCAAAAATACTTGGCGGAATGTACTGTAAATTTGAATTCGTATGTTTAAAGCTTCTAGAAATCGATTTCTGTTAAAAAATTCATAGCTTAAAAATTATTATTTTTTAAATTTATTTTCAAAACTTTATGATATTTTGAAATTAATTTTCGAAAAAAATAGGAATTATAAGGCAGGATTTTTCCTTTTTTTTTTTTTTTACAGAAGTCGATTTCTAGAAGATTCAAATATGCGAATATAAAATCCCCCTCCCAGCCTATATATTTTTAAACAAATGAGGTCCCTCAAATTAATCGAACACATGGAAATTCCGACGCGAGATAGATTGGTTCAGGTGAAGCTTTAGACGAACTCTTTAAGCGATGTCTCAATTTAAGTCAGTCATATTTGAACCACTAGAATTGAATTCAATAATGTGACTCATTTCCGTACAATGTAATAATTATCCTTGAATTTATATTTTGTGGCAATGATTTTAAGTTTTAAAATGGCTAATTTAGTTAACCAATGGGAGATACAACCGATGGAGAAAAGTTATTAAGTAACGCTCCTTTTGACTATATTACTTTTTCAGAAATCTATTTCCGGAGAGGTTTTGAATAGAAAACGATTTTGAATGCTTATTTTAAAACCCTTTTAAATAAGAGTCGTCAACACCAAACTACCATTATTTTAGAAAAAAAAATATTTGCTCCATTTAATGACAGAAACATTGCGATTCATGAACACGAAGATTACAATTCAGAATTTGTGGTGACAAACAACTTTCGGGCAAAAATTTTGAAGAACATTAATTTAAAATATACACTATGACGCAAAAGTTTAGACAATGAAGAAATTCTTACATACTTTGAAAAATATTTATTCAATTTTCAAATCACTGCTTGAAATTAATGTGCTGTACATATAAACAATATTTATAACAAAGAAAAGTGGAATTGTGCATATTGCAATAAATTAAATGGTAACAAAAATAAACTGCTGTCTCAAAAGTTTAGACACAAATTAAATAAAATCGAAATAAACAATTTTTAAAACCTGGTTGCGCATCCATGCTTATGTATTACGTCATATACACGAGATTGCATGGAAGAAACTAAATCTTGCATAGTTTGTGGATCGATATCGTACCATGCATTCTCAATAGATGTCTTAAGTTCCTTTTCAGAAGAGTATTTTCTAGCGTTGCTATAAACTTTGCGACACATGATGCTCCAAAGGTTTTCTATAGGGTTAAGATCTGGGCTACATGCTGGCCAGTCGAGAACTCTTATATTATGGGAATTAAACCAAGATTTTGAATGTTTTGCAGTGCGAATTGAAGCATTGTCTTGCTGAAATTCCCACTGAGGACCCCCTTGAAGCTCAGCAAATGGCAGTAGGTTTTCTTCTAATGTCTGTGTATAATGCTGTGAAGTTTGACGACCACTGGTGAAGGTCAGAGATACTTGTCCATTATAGCAAAAGGCTGCCCAAACCATCACCGAGCCCCCTCCTTGTCTGCGACTAAAAAAACGTCGAGGTTCCTTCCGCAAGTCATGCCAATACGATAAACAACCATCTGGACCATCCAGATTCCACTTTTTTTCATCGCTAAATATGACTGACTGCCATTTCTCTCCATATGACATATGCTTTCGAGCCCACATAAGTCTTTGTAACTTATGATGAGGTTTCAGATCTGGTTTCTTCTGCATTTTGCTATAAACGATTGTTCCTTTTTCCAAAATTCGTCTACGAATCGTATCCTTTGATACAGAGAGTCCCGATGATCTTTGAACTCCACGTACGCTCATTTGTTGAGTACTCGCTAGTCTTTGTATCAGGCGATCCTCTCGTACATTTGTCACACGTGGCCTCCCAGACCGACATTTTGCTTTACATTCGGAACCACTCGATAAAACTCGATAAATAGATTTTTTTGACCTATTAATAATAGCAGAAATTTCAGAAACGCTCTTCCCTTCACCTTTCAACTGCCAAATCCTTGAAACCTCATTCACTTGAATTTCTTTAGCTCTCGGCATGTCGACTATGAAGCGCAATCGTTTGCAGAACTTAAGTACTCCAAATTTGTGACATCATCGATTCTAAATTTGCATATGCCAGCGAATATTCAAAGAAATTTAGAATAGTGTCTAAACTTTTGCGACAAGCACATTTGAATTTTTATGAAAAAAATTAGTATTATAGCAAATAAAACGACTGTCTTTTGTACATAGCATTTTAAATCAGTTTTTGAATATATTTACAGGTTTTTGTAATTCTGACGTCATAATTCTACATTTTAAAGCTGAATGACGTCATTGTCTAAACTTTTGCGTCATAGTGTATAACACCCGACCAGGTTTGACAGAGGTTTACCCATAAATGTTAACTTATATTTGTAGTCCGTAATCGCAGGATTCAGTTTACCCATTATAACCGCTGCATCAGAAATTTGAAGCCATAATAGATAAAGTATTGCGAAGCAAGCTACAGTAGTGGCCAAAATTGTAAAAATGTTTTTGAAAAAGTGCATTTTCGAAGATCGACGTTCATAACACCAAATTCTCTTTAAGTAATACCATAAAATTATGTACCATCAGAAAGTTAATTTAATCAAAAATGTAATGCAAGAAATTTCACGAAGGAATATTTATTATAACTGAAGTTATAAAGAAGAAAAGTTAAAGATATCGAAAAAATAAGATATACAAAAATTATCTCAATATCAGTTATTACTTAGTTGGGTAATATTTATTTTTAATTACGGCCTATCATTGCCTTCTAATTGAGTGAACAAAGTCTCTTAGTTCTGAAGTTGTTGTAATGTGGTACCAAGATTGAACTATTGCTTCTATTAATTGGATTTTTTTTCTGGGTTGCTTCTGTGCAGCAAGATTTTTTGGTTGGTTCTATAGATTTTCAATTGTTTTAAGCTATGGGCTATTCTCGGACCATTCCAACATTGGAATGTGATTATGTTGTAACCACTTTTTTTATATTTTAGCAACATGACATGGAGCTGAATCCTGTTGAAATTTAAATGCTTCATTATATTGGAAAAAATCATGTGCGGAAAGCTTCAGTTGGTATTGAAGTATTTCATTCATGCATATTTGAGTATTGATATTCCCATTAATCACACAAATTCTGCTCACACATTTTATGTCACACAACCTCATATAATAATACTGATTGGATGCTTTACGCTGTGTGAAACGCAATTAGGATGCAAATCTACTGCGATTCTTCTCCTTACATATCTTATGCCATCACTACGAAAAACGGGCCTCGTCAGACTAAATAACAATCTCCCATTGTTCCACTGTCCAATTAACATGAGTTTTAGCCCAGTTTAGCCCGCTACATGTAGCTACGCAGCAACGCAGTATTCCCCACTGAACCTTACAACCTATGGAGGTCTGGTTGCTGTCGTTCCGACAGTAATACCCTGGACAAAATGGTTTCATCGTGCATGATTCAAGATACACACCCGGTTCCCCCAGGAAGCCCAGATCAATCGAATATCCACAGGAAGTGGTGGGTCCGAGTCCGAACCCCCAGATTTCCCGGGAAAGGTTTGCTAGGACCAAAGCTGTTCCTGTCCCTCTCCATGTATTAAACTGGGTTTAAGTCGCAGTGACCGGACTTCAGTTTGAAATTTGAACCAGTGTGTTGTCCAGTATTGGTCAAGAACACGCAATAATAGTCTTACCATAGTATACAGAAATGAAAAGACTACAGAGACAATCAACAGCACTTCAACAATCGATGAGTGTGGCATAATAAGTCAACACGCACGTTTACTAATAAAACTAATACATCTAAGCAAAGGACAATTTATTTTAATAAGTAAACCAAGTATGTTCAGTATGTCTATAAGCAGCAGCAGTACATCATGCATTTTGTATGTGTTTCGATGGTGGCCATATTGGGCATAATTAACATGTTCTTATTAAAATAAACTGTATCTTGCTTACATGTGTTAGTTTTATTAGTAATTCCATGTATGCCTTATAATGTCGTACTTCTAAATTCAAGGAGTAGCGTATTTAAGCTAAATGTAGAATGCAAATAATTACGTTCCAGGGCTTCTAATAAAGATATTTTTGCATGTAAAACATGATTACATACGCTCTATAACTTTGTAACTGACTTTTTTCTTGCATTTCACACCGTTTTCGAGATAGAAATACTAGCTTCGTAGTTTTCCGCTAGCTAGCTATGAACACTGTCTAAGCACGTATAACATAATAACTTTTTCATACCTAGACACGATGTTCATGAATATAGCTGTTGCCCGTTCTGAAGTTAATATCGACTGGCAGGACTTTGGTGGGCACACTGCATGTGGTAAAATGTAAATTAAAATGTATTTGTAAGCAGTTTAAA
Source organism: Maratus speciosus (assembly GCA_963932465.1). Taxonomy (NCBI): domain Eukaryota; kingdom Metazoa; phylum Arthropoda; class Arachnida; order Araneae; family Salticidae; genus Maratus; species Maratus speciosus. Next base: position 561,786,882 of record OZ010787.1, on the reverse strand, counting down.
TGGAAAAATCTGTCCTTAAATTTTCCTATGTTCATCATCACTAGCAGTGCGTCATGCATTTTGTATGTGTTTCGATGGTGGACATAATTAACATCTTATTAAAATAAACTGTATTTTGCTTACATGCGTTAGTTTTATTAGTAATTCCATGTATGCCTTATATTATAGTCACACTTATACGATCAGTGAGTAGCACATTTAAGCTAAAGGTAGAATGCAAATAATTACGTTCCAGGCCTTCTAATACAGTTATTTTTGCATGTAAAGCATGATTTCATACGCTCTATAACTTTGGAATTGGCTTTTTTCTTGTATTTAGCACCGTTTTCGAGATAGTTTGGCGCTAGCTAGCTATGAACACTGTCTAATCACGAATAAAATAGTTACTTTTTCATGCTTAGATACGACGTTCATGAATATAGCTGTCGCCCGTTCTGAAGTTAATATGGGCGGACAGGACTTTTGTGGGCACACTGCATGTGGTGAAATATAGATTAAAATGTATTTGCAAACAGTTAAAATGAAAAAATGTGTCCTTAAATTTTCCTTTAAATTCTTTCATGTACAGAATAGGAAGCGTTTTTTTTTTTTTTTTTTTTTTTTTTTTTTGTGCGTTAAAAATGTATGAGTCACAGTCCATCTCGAAAATATGATAATAAAATTGGAAGGAGAAATATATGAAATAATGTCACGATAAATATTCAAATCGTAATGGAAATGAAACACAGTAGAGATATTACATACAATGACTACAGCTACTATTTTTTTAATCAACACTATTTATTTTAGTCTGAGGAATTTTTTTTTGTTTTTGTTAAAACAATCACTGTCTAAAACGTTTAGGCACATTCTGGAGATGTTAAAAAATTCTGGATTGGTTTCAACTAACCAACAGGTTTTCCTGAAAAGTATAATAGCGCATCTTCAATTTTCGTTGGTTATTTCAGAAGCCGAATGTTTACAGATTTCACAAAAGTGAAAATTGTAAAGATTTTTAAGTTGAAATAAAAAAGTAACCCCTTTATTGGAATTTATAGAATACTAAAACCGAGAAATATACTAAGCACATGCTATAAATAATTATTTCGATCGAAAACCAAGAGAGGAAGACAGATAAATAGTGTTCAATCTAATCGAAAAAATTGAAGATCAGCGTAAAAAAAAGTCCATGCGACAAATTAAAATTAATATCATTATTAATGTCTCAAACGACATAATACATAGATGCATAAGAGAATACAAAAATTTTCATTAAAAAAAAGTCTTGCAAAAAATCACAACATGAGCCTAAATCGTGCCAAAAATAACACCATATATATGGCGGAAGAGTTTGGGCTTAAACGAACGGGTCTTACGGAGACGCGTGATTCACCGTATTATTCAGTCATGAAAAGAAATTTAATATAGATGGTCCGGACGGCTGGAATTGTTACTGGTATGACTTCAGGTAACAACCACGTACTTTCTTCAGTAGACAACAAGGCGGTAAGTCTATGATGGTTTGGGGAGCGATTGACTTTAACATTCCTTAATATGGCCATGAACTCTCTGGCCGTTTTACGTGGGAACCAAAATTCAACAACGTATCAAGAAACATTTGAGCAACAACTTCTTTCATTTGTTTACATCTTAGGGGTTCAGTGGCTATTTCCGCACGACAATGCATCAGTTCACAGCTCACATAATGCAAAATAGTGGCTTTCCGCGGAAAGTGTTAACGTTTTTCAGTGTTCAGGCTTTAGTCCAGATACAAACTCAATTGAGAATGTATGGGCTATTATAATCCGTGAAGTATACAAGAACAGAATGGAAAACAATACCACTCTACTAAAGAACTAATGGAGGTAATTGAAAATGCATGGCATTGTTTGCAACCAATATTATTTCAAAAACTATTTCATTCAAAAGGAATGAGATTATTGAGGTTTTTCCCAAACCAGAGTACTGCTAATAATAAATAACATCGTGTAAAAGTGTTAAATGATGTGTCCTTTCCATTGTTCCAAACTTTTGCGACATTTATATAGTTACAGTTTTGTATAAGTTTTTATTAAACTTATAATAATGTAACCCGTTATTTAAGTTCATGGGATTTATTTGAATAATTTTACAGAATCTAATAAGTATATAATGCGTTTTGTTTAATTTTGCAATGTTATTTAGTAAACGAGATTTTCTGTCTGTGACTAAACTGTTGAAACGGACTGTACATAATAAGATACCACGGCTTTGGACGCAGGAGCAGCTACAATGCTACAAACTTTTAAGGCATTACATTAGGCACATTGATGTTCGCATTTATAATACTGGACATTTCGTGGAAAAACTAAATTTTGTTTAAGCTAAATTCATCTAATATCAATATAAATACAAAGTTTAAAGTAATCTGTTACATTTAATTATATGTATGCTTCTTCCTCATTTTGTTTTTCCTAAGGTAGGTGATCAAGGGTGGTTCCTAAGGTATCCCCCCCCCCCCCCAAAAAAAAAAGTAGAATTAATTTCATTTTTACTTTCTTCTATCTTCAATAGAACAAAGTATTGTAATCGAAATTTTTTTCGACGGATTTACATGTTTTAGGGGTCAAAGATCCCCAAAAACATGTTTATAGAAAATGTCTGTCTGTCCGTGTGTCCGTCTGTCTGTCTGTCGCCATTGTACCATCAAAAAGTGTATGAAGTTATGCATAGAATTGAGCCAAATTTTTATTTTAAGTTTTTGGCTATGGCAAGCAGATCCTCCATGAATTTGGAAAAAATTCGCCGATAGGGGGCGCTGTAATAGCGATTTTTGTGCGATTTTGAATATTGTACTATCCAAAAGTATATGAAGTTATGCATAGAATTGAACCAAATTTTTATTTTAACTTTTTGGATATGGCAGGGTAGTCCTCCATGAATTTGGAAAAAATTCTCAGGTAGAGGGCGCTGTAACAGCGATTTTTGTGCGATTTTGAATATTGTACCATCCAAAAGTGTATGAAGTTATGCATGGAATTGAACCAAATTTTTATTTTAAGTTTTTGTCTTTGGCAAGCAGATCCTCCCTGAATTTGGAAAACATTCGCCGGTAAGGGGCGCTGTAACAGCGATTTTTGTGCGATTTTGAATATTGTACCATCCAAAAGTGTATGAAGTTATGCATAGAATTGAACCAAATTTTTATTTTAAGTTTATGGCTATGACAAGCAGGTCCACCCTGAATTTGGAAAATTTTCGCCGCTAGGGGGAGCTGTAATAGCGATTTTGCATATTGTACCATCGAAAAGTGTATGAAGTTATGCATAGAATTGAACCAAATTTTTATTTTAAGTTCTTGGCTATGGCAAGCAGGTACTTCCTTAACCTTCCGTCTACCAGACGGGTCCATTGGACCCGACATGTACATTCAAAATATTTATTCAAACCAGAAATTTCTTCAAAACAAACTAAATGTATAAATCAGACAATAATAAGTTAAATAAACAAATTAAATAGTTTTAAGTAAAAATTCTGGTGTAGAATGTTTTTATAAAACTTGAGTAAAATTTCCGGTAGTTCTAGGGTTAATTTGGAAAAAATTTGCCGGTTAGGGGGCTCTGTAATAGCGATTTTTGTGCCATTTTGAATATTGTACCATCGAAAAGTGTATGAAGTTATGCATAGAATTGAGCCAAATTTTTTGTGTTTCTTTTTGGTCATGGCATGAAGGTTCTCCCTGAATTTGGAAAAATTCCGCTGGAAGGGGGCGCTATAATTACGATGTCTGTACCATTTTCTTTATTGTACAATCGAAAAGTGTATAAATTTATGCATACAATTGAACCAAATTTTTTGTGCATGTTTTTGGCTTTGGCCAACAGGTCCTCCTTGAATTTGTAAATATCGCGCGGTAAAGAGTCTCTGTGATAGCGATTTTTGTATACTTTTCTTGATTTTTCGTAGTTCTATTGTCCATCGGCGGCTCGTGCAAAGGCGGGAACTCACTTCCTGCTAAGCCGGCTACTCGCAAACATCTGATAACAACAGAATAAGGAAAAACTTGTAATTTTAACAAATATCCTGATATAGATTAACTCGTTTTTAGTTCTTTTAATTGACTGAAGCAGAAATTTAAGATGAAAATCAAAGTTGGTATAGTAATGAACTAATAATATTGAAGTATTAACATGTGCAACTGGTTTTTGAAATATTAAGATGTATAAGATAGAAGAAAGTTTTGGGATTGGCACATCCAACTAGTTAATTACGAGATGGTGCTACTTTATTGTAAATCATGCATCTGACGTGCATGTGGCTGAATTTGAAGAGGTCACCTTGATTGCCCGCCATTGTATGCAGATTCGCTTTAGAGTCGTTCTAATTTCCAGATAAGAAATATTTTAATTTACATGCGTTTAAGTTCTTAGAGCTTTGTGTTATGATACCTTTTCAGAAAGATTATTTCTTTCTCTTTAATCGCATTTACTTCAAGTCTAATAAATTTGTCAGATTAATAGAAATTCGTCGTGCAATTGGCGGTATATGCATGTGCCCAAAATGGCCAGATATAAGGGCCACATTAGGGAACAACTGTGGAAATCAATGTAGTAAGGGTAATTTTTAAAATTTCTACTTAAATATCTGATAAAACTTATTACCATTTATTACCACTGATTATCAGACTTCTCCAAGAATTTCCACACTATTGAGAACATCAGATGTCCCCCAAAAGAAGTCGTCAATAACTCCCAGAAGGAAAGCCCCACCAGTGGCCGAGAGGTTCTGCTCTCGAAGCTGGTAGACGGGAAGTGCTGTGTTCGAACCCAGTCGCGCCCGCCGGCCTAATCGTTCGGAGTTTTCGTGGTTTTCTTCGAACCTTGTATTTCGAAGCATTAATACGGAATAGGTACCCTTAGAAAGACCTCCACGAAGGGCACCCCCCTCCCCTTAGGGCATATATCCCTCGTGTTGATAATTGGCCGTCATAAACACAACTAACCAACCAACCCAGAAGGAAAGCTCTGAACTACCGTGCACAAAAAGTGGTTCAAAGTCTTTTTGTGTCAGAAAATAAGATTAAAAAGAAAACTCGAAATATATCAAAAGAAAGAATCATGAGAGCATGATAGTTATCAACATAATAAGAAAAACAAAAACCTATCCCATACACTGCCAAATAGACTCTCAAACTGTTACTACCATGTTTGACATAAGTGGTTGCCAGCCAAAAGTAAGCTGGTTTTGCCATTTATGCAAGAAAGATAAAATAGTGGGATGCGATTGTGTACACAAGGCTTGCAATATGTGCATGAAGAGTGTCAGGTACTTACTAAACAAGACAAAATCAAAAATTTCATCTGTAGTTACTGCATGGAATCCGATTACATAGGTATGTTTTGAAAAATGTTTATTGTAATTCTTTCCTTTTAATTAAATACTTACTTTTAAGTGAAAATTGTAATACTCTTCTAGAAGTAAAAATAGTGTGCGGAGTATTTTAACGCATTTTAAAAGTGATTTTCAATATAAACTTTCGACCATTATGCACCAAATGTGGTCCAAAAGCTACAATTTTGGAATTGTATTATTAAATTTATTAAATTTTATTTTACAAAGAAAAGTATACTTGACATGTGTTAGAGATATTGGCTCAATTACTTTACCTTTATAATATTAAAAGAAATTGAAAAATAGTGAGAAAAAAATATAATAATTACTCTATTAAAAACTGTAATAAAAGTTATAATAACTAATTACTATAATTTCTGTATATAACAAATTAATTACCCGAACAAATATTATCAAGATATAAAAAGAAATAGCCTGTTACAAAGACATCCCTCCAGTTTATATAATTTCTAGGGAAAGATGCTTTCATAATGATTTTATTCCCTCTATGGACTCAATTATGATGGGAAAATATCAACATTAGGGATTAATCATGGACCCTTAATTACCTACATACATTTTTAAAATGTAGATGGTGCTAAAGTTGTTATAATTGGATTAGTTGAAGTCAAAGTTCTTATACTTTAACCTCAAAGTATAACAACATTATCATATTTATTTAGTTAGGTCTCTAGGTGTTAACTTATATCTAACAACTAGGAATACTACTTTACTACTTTCTTTGGAATGTATATGTGATTTATTATAGGTGCATTGATATGCATATATATATATTTCACAAGTTAAAAGATTTTCGTTGATGTTTTATTTTAGTTTTTTTTTCTCTCAATCTTATCTCAAATACAGTGAGTAGCGGGACGTTAAAAGTGCATTTTCAGCCGAAGTAAAGTTAAAATTAGTAAAATAAATAAATAAATAAAAAGAGACTTCGAAAATTTCCCCGATCTTTGACAAATATTACATTAACAAGTAAAAATTAAATTTAAAAGATCAAAAAACCCGACTGCGTAAAAAGTGAACTAATTAATTATTGCTCATCAATGTGAAACTATTTTTTATATTACTGACCTATTTTTTTTTCCTTGTATTGATGACATTTAAGTTGTGTTTAATTCTTAGTTCCTATCTATAAACACTGTTTTGATGAAGCTTATAGATGTCTATGAGGGTTAGAGTTGCAGTAAAGCTAAAGATCCAACCTACACAACTTCCAGGTTGTGTAATATTTAAACGGAGCTTCTGACAGTAAAATAGTCAATGAAACATCGTCTTCATTTTGAAAGACCTATCCAATGATATGCCACTCAATAGGGTGCGTAATTTTTTTTTGTCTCTACCGCCATTTTGTATTTTACGGCCGCCATTTTGAAATTATAAAGCAAAACCTAGCCTATAACCATCGGACGACTAATACGAATTGATACATACCTCATTCCTTAAAATTCATCCAGCCGTTGGGGTGTTTCGAGGGTATAAAGAAATCCAAATACCCAGATACGCGTGAAACACATAACCCTTCTTTTCAGTCGGGTAATAATAGGTCATTATAAGTCTTCACCATTTAGATATAGAGATTTATTTATTGGCATTAGTTTCAAGTTGTAGACAAATTTTCATCTACACAGGAGCCCGTTAAGGTTTTTCTTAAAAAAATAATTCCTTGCTGAACAGCAGGAAATTTCTGACAATCCACACAGTCATTTTTATACATCAAAACATGAAATTTGCCATCTTGACTATTCAAGTGACTTGGACTATAGTAGAGTTTTACATTTTTCGATAAACACGTTACATCTTGCCTTATATACAATTGCAATTTCATGGCCGTTATTCCCGGGCTGTCACTTCCCGAAAAGCTGTTCAATACGCGTTTTTTGGCAGCATTTTCATTTCTGAAAGATAATTTGCTTTATTAAAAAATGAAGAACGCCATTCGATTTCTTAGTCCCTGAATAAGAGTACCTGCGAATCGCATGCGTCTGGAAATATAAATTTCATTTCGTGAATATATCCCAGTGTAGCCAGTAGGTAAGCATTTGTCACGTATTCGAATTAAACCTGTGACATGTCCTGATAGAAGAATAAGGGAGTATGCATAGAGAACCGGACAGACAACTTTTTTGGAATCACAAAAGAAAGATTCCGCTTAAATCTGGGAAAAAGTACAATACCAGGCATCATATTAAAGTTTTTTAAACTTACCATTAATAAAAATGTTTTTTTTTTTTTTAAATTATAACATCATTAATATAAATATCGATATTTTTAAATCAATTTTTATGCCTTAAGCACGATTCTTTAAACATCAATCCGCTCAGTGATTCCCATGTAGCTGGAATTTCACAATGGGTGGAATCTCTTGGGGCATCTTTGTTTAGGATGTTATTTGAATACTTGTCATACAGGGGAGAAAAATTGAATACGAAACAGCCACTTTCCTTAGATCTGACAGAATCGAATCTGCGAACTTCAACTCCGAACTTCTGAATGCTGTCTTCATTGTGACGATCGAGCACACTAACCACGGTTCTGAAAAAAAAAAAAAAAAAAAAAAAAAAAAAAATGCCCGCTCAACAACTAGAAACTTTTCTAACACAGTTTTAAAGTAAAAGCACGACAGTTTCAGGAATAATTAACCCTTTATCTACTGACGGTACTTATAAGTACCACTTACTTAAAACTTTCATCCCATAGTGCACTGTAAAAAAAATCACTGTATCTTTACAGCAAAAAATGCTGGCAATATGGGTGCCAGCAAATTTTGCTGTCAATTTACAGCAATTTTGTTTTCCACGGGTAAACAGCAAACTTGTAAATTTACAGCACTTTTACATTTAATTTTACAGTAATTTTGTTTTTTAGATTTTACAAAAAATTGTATTTTTTCAGCATATTTTGCTGTTAATTTTACAGCACTTTTAACAAGATAACAGTAATTTTTTAGCCTTTATTATTATTTATTTTATATCGAAATAAAATAAAAAAATGCTAAAAAGGTGCATTTTATGTCACAAATATAAAAAGATGTTAATAAGATGTTGTTACATAATAAAACAGTTTTTAAAAACTTAAAAATCTCCAAGATTTCGTGCCGAGCGCTTTCGATCACTATCGCTATTCGATCAGTAGGTGATCGAAAGCGCTAGGCATGAAATATTGGAAGTTTATAAAAACTATTTTATTATGTAATAACATCTTATTAATATCTTTTTATATTTATGACATTAATGCACCTTTTTAGTAAGTTTTAATTTTATTTCGATATAGTTTTCAAGGTGAATGCGACATTCTAACGGTATGTGTTTTTGTTTTCATATATATACATTTTGTATTTATTATTATTATTAATATTTTTAGATATACGTTTGCATCTTCCTCCCCCCCCCCCCCCCGCCCTGCAATGTTTGTTTACTTTGAATTTTTTTTTTTTTTTTGTATACTATGATACATGTTTTAAAAACTAAGAGCTCTATAAGTGTTATCTTTATGTCTACTTATATCATTGTTTTAATAACATTATTATATAATAAATTCTGTTATACATGTGTAAGATACAAATTTAGCGCCATAAAGCAAAATAATAAATAAAATAGGAAAATACACCGAAAAAAGCAATAAATCGTAAATTTTAAACTATTGTAACTCATTGTAAAGAATTTTCCTTATGTGAATTTCAAATGTACTGCGTAATACAACATACATTGAGAACATTCAAAATATCTAATTTCAGCATCTAGTGCTAATTACTTCTTATTGTTCGATAATTATCAAAAGCAAAATGCGATCTGCTGCTTTTGAATGCTGCGACAATAGTAAGCAAACTCTTGGAATTTTTATGGATCAATAAAGAAGTGTATCCAGCTTACACACAATAAATGATTTCAAAATTACATATAAAAAATGAAAAGAAATGCGCGTAAAAAACTAGCATCTATGAAATGTGAATAACTCCGACGGTAAATCGGACCATAAGTCGTAAAATTGTTTTTGAAATTTTAATAAACTATAATAATACATTAAATAAATAAAAACACTTAAATTAGTACAAAAAGCGCACTTAAATCTTTTAGACAATTAAAAAATATTGTATAATTTAGATTAGTAAGGTATGTTAAAATACAAATAACGGAAAAAATGAAATTGCGAAAAATATATAATAGCAAAGCAAAACATATCTCAAAAATATTGATTTTTTTTTTTTTTTTAATCTGGTACTTTGACACATAAGTAAATAATAACTAAGTCCTATGATGGAAAAAAGAAAAGAAAAATAATAATTTTTTCAAATGTAAATTGGAAATATTCTCTTTTGTTATAATTTAAGACAAAATATTTAACCCTTATACAAATGATTCAAAGCTACTGTCAGTCAACGTTTATATATATGTACGCAAATACAAAATTTGTATCTTACATTATATAACAGAACTGCCTATTTGATACAGTTATTAAATCAATGATACGAATAAACATAAAAATAAAACTTACTCTGATTTTTTAAAATATGTAATCCAGAATTGTATATAAGTATCCAAAATCGCCATTTTGAATTCATAATAGGCACATATTCACACCGACGCTAACACTCGTACGACACTACTTAACGCTAATAATAACCTGCTTTGGCTTGACAGTATGCCTGTAGGGTAGGTATCTCATCTGGAATGCAGTCCAGGCGGTTTTGTCATTGTTGAAATAACAGCAGTTTACTGTAAATCGATACGGAAGTTAATAAAACGCTGTATTTTAGCGATTCACAGCCAAATCAGCTGTAATTTTTACCGTTTTTTTTTTTACTGTGTGAATGTTACTAATATTGTAATGATACTTTGCAAAAACACTCTTTTAACTCCACTTTATTCGGATACATACATGTCAACAGTAGTTCTGGGTTTGTTATTTTAGCGAGGAAGGAGGGTATCTTTGAAACAGTCGATGTGTTTTGTGCCGACATTTTGTGCAGATTGCCAAGCTCGTCTTTTTTATTGCTGCAAACATAGTAAAGGACATAAGATAAGTGTTGGATTTTTTTCATCATGCTCTTAGAATACAGTCTGACTAGCTATTTCAGATGAACGGTGTATGTATTTGATTGAACAGTTGAATTACTCGGTGGTGCTTATAAGTACCGTCAGTACACTGGGTATTGGAGAAAAACTTCTTGTTTACTTTTCATCTGTGTAGTTATCAATCGTTTTCGTCTGCTTTAAAATGTGATTACTAAAATGTAGTGTAGTAATAACTTTCCTAGTATTTCTTTTCTGTTTCGTTATTATTTTGCATAGGAAATCGAAAAAGTTGTGGGGCCGGCTCTTTTTTGCTATGCTAAAAATGGCATATGTAAAGTCATATGTTGAATATGTGGAGATGCGAGAGAACATGTTGCCCCTGGAATATAGACGTCGCATAACTAAATGACTGCTAAAAAGATCTAAATCTAAAAAAAATAGTTAGTTTTTTTTTTTTACTTTTTCAGGGGCAAAACATTTTCAATGCTAAAGTGTTAAATGACAGGCACCTGAATTTGCCAAAAAAATTATTTGTAAATATGAAAAAGGCTATATTTCACATACTTATCAAATCGAAACTATTTTACCACAATTCTGGTGCCATTTGAAATACCTTGTGGGTTTTCTGTTACGATATTTTAGTCATAGTGTACTGACGGTACTTTAAAGTACCACTTTAATTAATTACCTCTAATTAATTAAATATCTCCCTGGTGAGTATTTTATGTTTATCCTTTAATTTTCATTGTAGTAACTGAAAAAAAAATTACATGAAAAAAATTGCAGTAGATCATAATGCAGTATATAAAGGGTTAATGTAGTAATTTGTAATCTAATAGTCTTTTTTCATTTTTCTATAAATGAATTACAATTTCTTTTATAAACAATTGTTGCCATTTATAGCTTATTTAATCAAACATCGATAGAGAAATTTTTAAATAATCATTTTTAAATAATATTTTTGAGTTATAATAAAACGATACCTGCTTTTATACATTTAAAAATTTTTTATACTTATTTATTCCATATCTCGTGCATGTGCAAGAAAAAAAAATGTAAATAAGTAATAATTTTTCACTTTTATTTATTTGAAAATTAAAAATATTCTTGCTCCGGGTCTCTTGTTTCCGTTTAAATTGACAATTTTGAAAGTATAGAGAAGAAGTATTCTCTGAAAGATAATATTTTATATCTGAGCTTCAATTTGGGATCTTTCGTGCAGAAGATATGGAAATTTAAAATTGAACAAGAACGTTTTGAGATGCTGTATGAAAAATTGGTTTCTACGATGGTTATTTAAATAATTCATTCATAATAATGTAAGACATGTTTTCGAAATATGCTGTATTTTATCTTATCAAATTCTCATATATGTTTCGTATATGTTAAATAAAATTAGATAACCACAAATGTTAATGAAGTATTCTATTATACCGATATCAATTGTTTTCATACAAAGCATTACATTTATTTGGCAGTTCTTTCTCTCACTCCCACTCATGCATTTATTTTCCCAATAAATTAAACATATATTATGTTCTAAGAGACATCATTATAACTTTCATAAATGCAGCGACAGACCTTTTTTGTTGAAATACAGCACGGATAATCCGATATCCAATTAAATAAAGGTCCAATTATCTGAACCTGTATCAATTTCTTTTTCTTTTCTTTTCTTTTCTTTTATTGCACGACATAAACACGGATTATCTTTCTTTATTACAAAAAAAAAAAAAAAAAAAAAAAAAAGGAAACGAAAAGTGGAAGTAAAAACCTAAAAAAATAATAAAATAAAAACAAAACACGTTAAACTCTTAACCCTTAAATGCCTGGTGTTGCTTTTCGGCAACATACCCAATTTAGGCTCTAAAATACCATTAGAATAATATTGAAGTTATAATGCCTAATGTTGCCAATAAAATACATTCTGAAAATATTATTAAATCGATTTTCAACATTTAGTTGGCAACACTTGTGCTGTTTAAGAATAAAGATAAATTTATTTTTTCAAATGTTGCTACTTGTTCCTTTTGTTTTGTTTGGAAGCTTGCGAAATACCCTATTTTGACCTGCAGTGAGCAAGTAAAATTTATTTCTTATTATAGTTCCTAAAATTCTTGTGTGTTTAATATTATACAATTTTATCAAGGAAAATTATTTTTTCAATTAAACACCAGTATTGCCGATTAGTAATAAACTGTTTTTTAGCCGTAAACTATACTTAAAACAAAATATGATTTTTTAAGGTATTTTTCCCATGGTTTATCTAAAAAATGAAAGCCGAAAAACATTATTACAATGATTTTTGAAAAATCAGGCATTTAAGGGTTAATCTAAATTAAGTTTTGAGAAATGCCAGTATAGAGGTATAGAGTTCTTAAAGGTGCTAAAAAAGTCTTAATATATACGCCAGGTCACCTCCAAAGGGAAAAATCATTCAAGACCATTCCTTTATTATCTGTCAAGGGTTACCCAAAATTTATAATTGGTTTCACGGACAGTAAGTTCAAAAGAAAGAGGCCTCTGGAAATACCGCTTCAATAACAAGATGCACATAATAAAGCAATGAGTAAAACAATAAAAGTTATATATTTCTACTATTAAAATCTTTCGAGTTATGATACTTTCAATTTTATGAATTTTGGCGTCTTCTGACACTTAAATTAAAAAAAAAAATGTTTTTAGAGCCAGAAAAAACCGAACATTCATAAATGAAGAGCTTAGTGGAAGAACATGTTATAATACATTTTCTCAAAAATCGTTTTATTTTATGGATGAAAGCATTATCAAGTATTATATTATATCATATGGTAAAACTAAAATACAGTGGTGGTCAGAATTATAAGAACAATTGAAAATTGCACAGAAAATTTTTATTTCTGAACTAAATAAAGTGAAATTTATACGTAAAATGCTTCTTTATGATAGAAATCATTGTAGAATGCAAAACATCGGAAAATGCAAAATATGAATGTTTTGCCATAATTAACAAAATATGTCATTGTAAAAATTGGACAAAATTATAAGGACAATGAATGTTTTTGCCTGAAACACACCAATAATTATAAATCTCCCACTTCTTCTCAATCACTTTTATCAGTCCTTGACGTCATGGAGTTTGACAGTTCCTTAAGAACGATCTTGGAAATTTTTGACCAGGCTTTTTCGATGGAGGACATGAGCTCTTGCTTGTTTTCATATTGTATACCATTTTTGTATACTTCGTGTGCCAGAATACTCCACAGATTTTTCACTGGATTCAGATCAGGGCTTCTGTCCGGCCAATCAAATAGTTTCACGAAATTAGTATCAAACCACGATTTTGAAGTTTGGGAAACATGTACTGAGGCATTGTCCTGTTGGAAAAAATAGTGTACACTCGTTATTAACAGTGCTTCCGGTAAAAGATTATCACCCAATACATCAACATAACTCTCAAAATTCATTCTACCCTGCAAAAAAAAAAAAAAAAAAAAAAAAAAAAAAAAAAAAAAAAAAAAACTATTGGAGTAGTTCCACCAGTTGCGAAACCTCACCAAACTGTAACTGAACAACCTCCAAATGCACGCTTTGAGAAAATTACTTTTTCTCTACGGAGATTATACCAGAAGTAGCGAAAACTATCTGGTTCATACAAATTAAACGTTTTCTCTTCGGAAAAGACAACATCATCCCACTTTTTCCCATAGTAATGCATTTTTTTGGCAAACTCCATTCTCAGTCTTTTATGAACATTTGTAAGAGGAGGTCGTGACATATGTTTACCATAGTGAATCTTTTTTTCCTTTTTGTAAAACACGTCGAACAATTCGAGCACTGCATTCTAAGTTCAATTCACGTTTTATTTCTGTTGACATTTGTTTTTTGGAGCAAGCTCGCCTTATTATCATTCTTTTCTCAAGCACAGAAACAGGAGATGGCCTACCTGTATGTCTTTGCCGTCCATATTTACCGGGATTTTTAAGTTAATTGTAAATAACCGTTCTTGATCTATTAAGCTTTGTCGCAATTTGGCGTACAGAAGGTCCTGAACTTTTAAATTCACCCACTTTCCCTTTCTCAAACTCCGAAAGCTTTGTACCTAAGCGGCATAACTGAAAAACAGAATATGACGATCCCAAACGCTTACTAGGCATTTATATCGTCCGGAAGTTCCGTGTTCAGAGCAAAAAACATGCAAATTTTACTTTTGCGAACACACAAATACAGTTGTTCTTACAATTTTGACCATATCTGATGGCTGTATAAATCCATAATACATTTTATGAATATGAATTTTCCACATATTTCCATAAAAACTTTTAAAAATAATCTTCGTTTTTCATTGGTTTCCAGCTATTAAATTTGCATAAGTTTCCGGCCAAATGTAGCCAAGATTTGGCGATTTTTGCCTTGTCCTTATAATTTTGACCACCACTGTACAAAATTCTACTTAGTATTGAAGATATGAAACAGTATCTTTTAATGTATAGTATTTTTAGTTTTAATAATTTAAATGGTTAAAATATTTACTATCTTTAATAATTAAATGTTAATATTCTTTTCTAGGTCTTAGTATCAGAAATTAACATTCAAACATATGCTACTAAGAAAAAATTAAATAAGTATAAATTACAACAAAAAACTTTCATTTCAATTTTCTCGAATTCTAATTTTTGTTACATAACATCTTATTCCACTCAGGTCTTCAAATATGCGATTATATGCATCATATAGCAAGGGGCTATTATCATCTAAAAATAAAAATTTAAAAAAATTGAAGTAACACGGGAAATATCTAGGAATATTTGCGCAAGCAGTGATTAATTGCCAGAAATTCTAAATGTTTGAGAAACGCCTCATCTTTTTATTTATTTATTTTATTTATTTATTTATTTATTTATTTTTTAAGAATTATATATGTATATCGCGCGTTCAAGACCAGTAAGGGAGTCGCAGCCCGTTCACTTTCTCGCAGGGCTGCGGAGTCTGAATCGGGCCCCTTTTTGATCGAAAGAGTCGTAGTCGGAGTCTTCCATTTTACAAGCAGGGTTGCGTTGTCGGAATCGGAGTCAGAGTCAGAGTCAAGCCCATTTTTGAGCGAAAGAGTCGGAGTCGGATCTGTTAAAATTCCCGGAGTCGGAGTCGTCCATTTTTCCCAACGACTCCGCAGCCCTGCTTTCTCGGCTGGTGACCATACAGCCGGCTTTTCATATGTAAGGACATCTTGGGGTTGACAGAACTTGCGGATAAATAATTTGGATTCGGGGACCTCTTGGCGGATCGAACTCAGTTATTTCGTGCTCCATCGATCAGTCCTATAGGAGGTCCCTCGAGCCGCTTAAGTCTCTGATTTTAAGAGTGTTACATGGCCATTGGTATTGCAGGCATCTCAAATCTGCAATATCTCTCTTTTTTCGAGCGCGCGTTAGCTAATATCTTGGGGCTTGTCATATTTTCCATCAGAGGGTACAGTTGTAAAATTAGGAGGAACATTTCTTTAATTGGTTAATTAGCTTTTGATTGATTGTCCGGGTTCAGATGCCAGAACTGTGTTTGGTCAGCCCGGGAATCAGCTAACCACACATGGCTACCAAATTTGCAACTCAACTATTTTTACTCTTAAAGATCGACCAAAAATTATATCTGAAAGTAATAAGATGCCTTGCTGGAAAACAAACTTACAAGGGATAAAACTGGTTTTAGAATTAGATTTAAAGGTAGAAGCAAAAGACTTCGGATTTTAATTTAAATTTTTGAAATTTCATTTAAATTTTGAATTTTAAAAGGGTTTTTATCCTTTCATATGTTTATATAAATTTATTTATTTATTTCTACTTTTATAATATTAATGAATTAACTTTTGATAAACTATACATTTGCAATTGCAGTTATAAAATTCTTAATCAATATTTTAAACAATAACTAAAGAACAAAATTAATAGCAGAAAATTTCACTTTATATTAAAAGACATTTTTAAAACACTATCTTCCATGTTAAAGAAAGAGTAGCTGAAAATAAAAATGACGATAAGGAAAGATGTTTCATGTTAAAGTGAGAAAAAGATATCATGAGAACCAATAAATTCCAAATTAAGGGAAAGGAGAGTGAACTAAAAAGAAATAATTTGATTTTGAAAGAATTTTCAAGAATCCATGAAAATTTATAATAAAAAGATTTTAAAATGTCATTACTTATTTCTTTTTTGTTTTAATGATAATGTTTCTTTTAACCCTTAAATATGGACAAATAATATGGATTATAGAATGTTGAATTCACACCAGAGTTTTCGAAAAAATTCAATCGAAAATACAATCGGAAATGCAATTTTGCAGTTATTTTTTCACAAAATTTATGAAAGGAAAATTTATTCAAAATTGTGGTAGAAATCATTATTAAAATTGGGTGGTATAAAATTTATTCCACCTTCTCATAAAAGGGTTCAATAGAAAAAGGAAAAAAGATGCACAAGATTTTTTTTTTATATCTTTATTGGTACATCACTTAGAGGAGAGCTTTGTACCTAGGGTCACTGCCCTTATTAAAAAAAATATTTGGATATAAGTTTTATTATTCGTTTGAATGAGTGGCAGCATCAGTTTTTATTATTACAGCGATTTTGAATTTCAGAAGAATTACAATCTGAGAAATTGAAAAGCTACTTCAGTCACTTGGTACTAAGGTCGAGTACTAAGGTCGATCTCTACAAAGGCTGTTTCTTACTTTTTCGATTTTGCTTGCAAGTATTTTTAATTAGGATACTTTCATTTTCCGAACCGGTTTCGAAAGTGAAAGCATCCTCATAAAAAAAATCTGCGAACAAAACCGAAAAAGTAAAAAACGGTATTTGTAGTACGGCATTATTTTCCCACCTTAGCTATCCAATGCAAAAAAATCTTTTAAAAATATTGAAATGCAAACGAGATATCTTAAAAAATTCTTCCATAGGATTAGCTTTAGCGAGCGGGACTTTTTGCGTGAATGAAGTAAATTGCATGAATTTAAAGGTAAAAAACAGTTTTTCAAGTACAAAAATAAAATTCTGCAGCTGAATTGTTATTATTATTTTACAAATGTATGAATAATAATTTCTTTTAATCACAACACCTAGTTTTATTTGTTATCTGAATCGCAAAAACTATCTGTGTCGAAATTTTTGTGTGAAATCATCCAAAGTTTTACTTAGGGCCACATAATTGCCTATTGCCTTGTACTTAGATCCATGCCCCTACATAAAATTTCATGTTGTAATGTAGAATAATTCATGAAAAGCTTCATTGTAAAGATG
Organism: Maratus speciosus; assembly: GCA_963932465.1. Lineage (NCBI taxonomy): Eukaryota > Metazoa > Arthropoda > Arachnida > Araneae > Salticidae > Maratus > Maratus speciosus. Next base: position 561,769,235 of record OZ010787.1, on the reverse strand, counting down.
AAACTTACGTGCTATTTTTTAAAATAGTTTTTTTTATGGTGGTTTATTAATATGTTACTTTGTGAGTTATTTTCCCACATTATCAGAAAAAAAATTGCAATTTAAAAAATATTTTGAAGCAGTGAATTTTCTTTTCATGTATTACCTGATAATGATTGTTTTTTTTTTTTTTTTTTTTTTTTTTTTGTTTTTTTTTCGTTGTCGTTTGTTATAGAGTGTATGTTCAAAATCTCAAGGAATGGACTTTGGTACAACAACTACCACACATGGTATTCTTGTACATAATAGGACCATTCTCATTATTTTAGTAAAATGATTCTATTTGGTATAATCTCCAATTTTAGTTATGTATGGTACTTCCGATAAGAAGTAAATGGTATAAAATTTTTAACATTTTTCAAAGTTGTTAGTAGTTCAGTTTTTAATCGTTGAGCAGAAAGTGGCCCTAGGTCAGGGTTGTCGAATCTTTTTATAGCCGCGTGCCATATCCCTCCCTCCCCCCCAAAAAATATTTTATATGGCCTTGACGTGCCAACTAATGAAACAGTTTAGTGGATTGAAAAATCATGAATAAAAGTTAACCCTTTAAGCGTCCTGCAGAATTTTTAATGTATGTTTAATGAATCATAAAATAATAGTTACAAAAAGTATTTACATGAGGATAAGTTTATGATTACCTTATATATTTACTTATCTTATGCACTTCAAAAAAATAACGTCAATATAAATTTTGTGTTAAATCAGCCTTTGAATTCAAAAATTACATGACGGAAAAAACATGGTTAGGACGCTTAAAGGGTTATACATTAAGATTTTTTAAACATTTGCAACATACATGTAGGTATTACACTATAACAATTGTAAAAACAATTATATTTTAGAAATCATTAAAAAAATTATGTAATTAATTTTTTTATTGCATCTTGGATGACAATAATTAATATCAGGTTTATACTTATAGTTAATTTCAACAGAATGCAAACTGAACTGGATTTATCTCACAGATTCTTTTTATTTGATTTTTCGTATAATTGTTTTGCGAAAATAGTGACCTTACGGACCTAAACAGAAGAAAAAAAATTATTAAAAAGGCAAACGCCATTTTCTTTAAATAGCTTTGGAATTAATTTCTAAGTTGCTGCAATTTTACCATTGGTATTTTTACTAATGCGGTAATTTATGGTATTTTAAAAAGCCGCAACTTCTTTAATTTCCAATTAATAGAATTTAGAGAAGATCAGATCTTCTTTAGTAATCCTATTTTCATCATAAGTTCGTGTCTTTTGTGCAATATCACCGTATCCTGATTTAGAGCCACATGCAACACCGTGCCAAAACTATTCTTTCACGTGCCATAAGTTCGGCGTCCCTGCCCTTGGCACAAGGGTCTCCTCTACTGGTTTACTATTTGTTTCACCCCTGTTTACCATTTATTGGTGCACCATTTTTATATTTATTTTACATAAAAGGCTTTTTTAAAGTCTGTCTCTCATGTTAAAGAAATACTAAATGTAAAAAAAAAAAAACATGATAATTAAATATGTTTTGTATCAAAGTGAGAAAAAGGTACCATGAGTACTAAAATATTTCGAACTAGCCGAAGATGACAGTGAATAAAAAATTATTTGACTTCAAAGGCATATTTCAACAATACATGCAGAAGAGGATAAACTACCTCTCGGGCCCCTAGGCTTGACTTTTTTGGGAACACTCTTTTCTTCTTTAAAACAATATATTTCAGAGTTTTCTGGCACTAAAAACAGAAAGAAGTACTTTTAGAGCAGGTAAACATTAAAATTTCTATAAAATTCAAAGTGTCATTATTCGGTAAGTTTCAGTCATAAAAAATGGAATTTTTAAAATTTCGTTACTAGACGGAGAACAATACTTTTCTAAGTATAGGTTATTATAACCCTGGGACATATAAAAAATGACATTTCGTATTTTAATATATTTACAGCCTAATATATTTAATATATGTACAGCTCCTTATAAAACAAAAGCTGTACTTGATTGGAACGTTTTTTTTTTTCAATTGAAAGAATGTTTCTCCGTTTAAATGATAAACGCCATAGCCTCTATTTTGAATCACCTAATGTTGTGGAATTCTGAGAACATTTCTGAAATTTTTGGATACATTATCTTTCAGAATGGATTTTTTAAATTTACAAATTAATGTATTTTCACAAAAATATTTGTATATAATCTCTGACCTCAAAAGAACTTTCTTAGTTTAAGAATGAATTTTACTAGAATAAATGAGCAAAGTCGAGTGATAGCCCGGAGTGCTAAAAATTAAGGGGCGAAAAGTAGACAAAATGCTTAATTTAAACTTAATAGCTTCTTTAAAAGATATTATTTGTAGAGATTTTGACAGAATTTCGCCCAAGATGCTGTGGCTACAAAAACCACCTTTGTGTAAACCCAACACAAACTGGAAGCAGCAAAATTACAAGAATCCAATATTTTCTTCTTATGAATATCCAAAAATTAAAACGGGAGTAGGATTTGGAATACCATCTATGTGTTAATTACCTTACAAGATTAAATAAATAAGTGAAACAAAGAATATTGTACATCATTTCTCTTTTGCATAAAATACGAGCCCGGTATGAAGAAAAAACCTGAAAGAAAATCTTAGCACAGGAGCCCCTAGACTTCAGCCTACACAGCTTAAAAGGTAATCTGCCTCTAAGTTCATGAAGGTTTAGAATAAAAACTTTAATGTAGAAAGTGGCCCTAGGTACAAGAATCTCCCCTAGTGTTCTTGTCTATTTGTTGTCACCACTATTTACCATGTATTAGTGCACCATTTTTATATTTATCATTTTACTTAAATGGCTTTTTTAAAGGTTGTCTCTCATTTAAAAGAAATAATAGTTGCAAAAAAAAAAATAAAAAATAAAAAAATAATAATAATGAAATATTTTTATATCATGTTAGAAAAAGGTACCATGAGTACTAATAAATTTCGAACTAGGCGAAGATGAGAGTGAATAAGAAGTGATTTCATTTTAAAGGCATATTTCAACAATACATGAATGTTTAGAATAAAAACTTTTTAAAAGTGTCTTTTTTCTTCTCTTTAGTTTTGATGATGTCAAAGTTAGAAAAAGGTACCATGAGTACTAATAAATTTCGAACTAGGCGAAGATGAGAGTGAACAAGAAATTATTTGATTTTAAAGGCATATTTCAACAATACGTGAAAATTTAGAATAAAAACGTTTTAAAATTTATTTTTTCTTTGTGGTTATGATGACGTCAAAGTTAGAAAAAGGTACCATAAGTACTAATAAATTTCGAACTAGGCGAAGGTGAGAGTGAATAAGAAATGATTTGATTTTAAAGGCGTATTTCAGCAATACATGAAGGTTTAGATTAAAAACTTTTTAAAAGTGTATTTTTCTTGTTTCTGGTATTGTTGACGTCAAAGTTAGAAAAAGGAACAATATAAGTACTAATAAATTTCGAACTAGGCGAAAATGAGAGTGAATAAGAAATGATTTGATTTTAAAGGCATATTTCAACAATACGTGAAAATTTAAAATAAAAACTTTTTAAAAGTTATTTTTTCTTCTTTGTGGTTATGATGACGTCAAAGTTAGAAAAAGGTACCATGAGTACTAATAAATTTCGAACTAGTCGAAGATGAGAGTGAATAAGAAGTGATTTCATTTTAAAGGCATATTTCAACAATACATGAATGTTTAGAATAAAAACTTTTTAAAAGTGTCTTTTTTCTTCTCTTTAGTTTTGATGATGTCAAAGTTAGAAAAAGGTACCATGAGTACTAATAAATTTCGAACTAGGCGAAGATGAGCGTGAATAAGAAGTGATTTGATTTTAAAGGCATATATTTCAGCAATACATGAAGGTTTAGATTAAAAAGTTTTTTAAAGTGTATTTTTCTTGTTTCTGGTATTGTTGACGTCAAAGTTAGAAAAAGAAACCATATAAGTACTAATAAATTTCGAACTAGGCGAAAATGAGAGTGAATAAGAAATGATTTGATTTTAAAGGTATATATATATTTCAACACTATATTGAAGGTTTAGAATAAAAACTTTCTAAAAGTGCCTTTCTCTTCTTTCTGGTTTTAATGACCTCAAAGTTAGAAAAAGTACCATGAGTACTAATAAATTTCAAACTAGGCAAAGATGAGAGTGAATGAGAAAGGATTTTATTTTAAAAGGATATTTCAACAATACATGAAGATTTAGAATAAAAATTTTTTGCATGTATCTTTTTCTTCTTTCTGGTTTTAATGACATCATATGTTTTAAAATGTTTGTTTAATATCTTTCAGAAAGGTGAAAAATAGTGTACGAAGCTATTCTTTTTTTCAAATGACTTCGAAAGATTATACCTGCTATGTTGCTTTAAATTTTGTATATATATATACAAACACCTTTGATATAAAAAGAAATAACTTACAAGACATATAACAAAATTAACCGAATCTCTTACTTAAAAATGGCATATAATAATATTTATATAATTGTAAGAGTAAAAATATAAATGTATAGAAAACATCTTAATAAATAAAACCTACAAAGAAATTGCAGTCTGTTATTATTTAATATTAATTAATATGTAATTAGGAATTATTAAATAATCTAATCTGCATTATTTTACTTTTAGAGAATTTTATCCAAAACTAGGCAGGGTGTTGAATATGTTATTTTGGAATGAGAACAAGCAATTATTTAAAAGGAAATCATGTTTGATTAATGCGGTTAATTTAACTGAAATTTACGATTATAGATCGGCAAAGTCTTCGAAATTTAATTTTGCTCTGAACGTAAACATTGTCTTAATTAGCATAACTAATGTCACTGCTTTACAACAGTGATTTCTTTATAATTAACGAATTCAAACTTTCTCAATGATAGATCGCAGGATTCTTTTAAATCCCGAACATAACTTTCTCTAGAATGATAACAATTCGATAATGGCGTAAATTCGGATCCATATTAGTTATAAATTACTCAGACACGCGTATTCTTTTCCCCCAGTAGCGTTATTTCGTAACTAAATGTTGTAATATTAAATTCGTAACTAGAAGTCTGTTATTTCCTATTCTCACCATTAACTATGCGTGTGATATCGTAATGATTAATAATTGAATCATTTTATCTATGTTAATCACTTGCGCGATAGGATTGGACTGATGTTTGCCTTAGTGTCAGAAGTGCCATATAATTTCAGCTTGCAGTTTCTGAGTGTTATCAACTCCGATTCGAGAGATAATGTTAGCTTTCTGTAGTATAATTTACATGTCGAGTGACAGCTCTCAGTTAAGAGGTCGATACTGCGTTTAATCACGCAGGAAAGTTTCACTTGTTTTGTTGAGTGTTGATTTCGCATTATTCAAGGCATAAGAACCGATGGAGAGCCGCAATTAAACAGAAGCTTTAGCCAACATGTTTCGAAACAAATCAAACGAATTGTTAATATATGTTTATGAATAGCGTTTCGGTAGAGATAATTTACGGCAAAAGCTAATATTTTACAAAAATTTTAATTTTGAAAAATAGTTTATGCAGACGAGGGTTTAGATATAAAAAGTTACTAATAATAAAAATAAAATGAAAAAATAGCTGTTTATGTGTAATAATACTTTCCAAAACAAATTTTTTTAATAACCTGCACTAATGTCTACCATTACAATGTCTAATGGAACATTGTAAATGAGAAATTGTAAAGTTAGTTATGCGTTATAAGGAGTATATCAATCGAATAGTTAAGAAGAAAGAAAATTATGCGCCACTTATAGAATACGAATCATTTTTTAACGTTATTAAAGTATTGTTACGGAATCTTCATCTTTCGGTAACTTTGTTTTAAAAAAGCATTATTTTCACAAAAATGATTGGCATAAATAATGCATTCAATATTCTTTTAAATGAATGCTAATCGTAGGGTTATAAGAGGGTACGAGACACATTTTAAAATATTTTTTATTTACTGAGTTAAAATTCTGATTTTTTTTGTGATGGTTAACCTTATAATTTGTAAACAAAATCACTTGATAAAATTTCTCATATTTTTTTTAATTTAAAATTTAAAATTTATTAAAAAAGTGGGGTAAATTAAAATCTTTATAACTCGGAATATTATTTATAGAGTTTCAATTATTTTTCATTTAAATAAACAGAAATATATGTTTTAATTTTGATTCAGCATTTAAAAAAACATTATTTTTTAAAAATTTCAAAATATTTAACGAAAAAATTAAAAAAAAAGAGGTGCAACTTTTAAAAAAAAAATCATATTTTCAAAAGTAAATAATTTTTTTCAAATATGCTGAATCAAAATTAAAGTAAAACAATTGAATAAGATATGTTTCTTTAACAGTTCTCGAGTTATAAGAATTTAAATATGAGAAATGGTGGGAAAACCTATCATGAAGAAAAAACGCATTTTTACAAGAAGTCGTTTCCATGACAGCCATTGCTTGAAAGCTAGATTTTGAAAACAAACCAAAACGAAAAAATAATTTTTTTTTGTTCTAATTCTGATAGAAAAATGATTTAAGTGTCATTTTAATCAGGAAAAAAACAGAGAAATTTTTAACGAAATAAAATGTTTTTGCAAAATTTGAAGATTCTTGTGTCCCGGACCCTCTTAATTAAGTATTATCGAAATTGTTGGACAGTGATGTGGAAAAGCATAGAAATGAGTTGGTCAGGGACGGATTGGAAGTGAGTTTACTGATTTTTACACTGGTCGGGACCAGCCATAAACTGCGAAAAAAAAAAAATAAAAACACGCTGAGTGAGGGCAAAATATTAGCTTTTATACAGGGCTATGTCTGGTCAAGAAAACTTTAGTTTTGTATGTGTCTGCTAATTTATAGCCGTGTAAATTTCTAATTCGAAATCACTTATTTTAAATATATATAAAAAAATTAGTTTATTGGAGATTTTCGAAAAAATATCAAGAATTAAAAAAAAAAAAAAGTCGGAATGAATAAAAAGATCATATTTTATGTTGGATGAAAGATAATAATTGATTTCTCTTATGGAATTATATTGCATAGCATTAACCATTAACAGATAGTTTGGAGAAAACAATGGAATTTTCATAATTAATTTTAAATTTACATTACGCACACTGTAAAAAAAAAAAATGGTAACGTTCCATGTAAAATCCAGGAACGTTTCGCCTTTTCTCAGGTTTTCAGAATAATTTAGCTCTTTCCTGTGAAATTCTGGTTTTCTTATCTGAAACGTTCCTGAACAAAAGTTGGAAACATCAAAACGCTGCGGCCGCCATTTATTAATTTTTTGCTATAATCCGTTGCTCGCGCGCGAGTGTCGAAAACGAATTCCTTAAATGAATGTAAAAAAATCAATATGGAATGCAAATAAATCAATAGACGACATAATCCTTTACGTCTCTATTGTCATGACTATTCAGATGAAAATACAATACCTCTGTGACATCGCTAAGAGATTATCTCTCGTACTTGTCTGTGGAATGTTTAACGAGCAGACCGTGTAAAAAAAAATGCACCTATTATTTGGATCTCCATTAACTAGGGGACCATCAAACATGATTCTCATCGATTTTGATTAATTTAAAGTATGTTTTAGAGTTCTTATCTCTAATTATTCTTGTGAAAGGATTTCTTCAAATGGGCCTTAGATTTTCAGAAATTAGATGTCGAGGTTTAGCATACGTTTCAAATACCCATTAGTTTGCAGCTCTCAACGTGTCTTTCGTGGTGTGGACGCAGAAAGCTCGCACGCCACCCTTACGGCCCGTGTTCGATGCTACCTCTTGACTTTTTTTTTTCTTTTTTAAATAATTTTTTATTTTAACACTTTATTACAATTTGATTTAAATTTGATATATATTTGACACTTTGAATTGCTGCAAATTTGATTTTTTTTTTTATTTTCGGAAAAAATATACAATTACGTTTAGGTTTTTTTATTTTTCATGAAAATTTATATGTATTTTATCTAACTTGTAAACTAACATAATTACTGACGAAAATCCAAAATATTTTATGTCTAGATTTTTTTTCTAATTATTATTTACATTTATATATTTTTATATATTAAGCAAAGTTCAGAAACAATATATCATATATATATTTACTTTATTGAATTTTAACAGAAAATTTATTTTTTCGTGTAAATTATAAATAATAATTTTGATGTCAATTTCAAAATATTTTTTTCATTCTAACAAATAATGATAATAAAGCGAAAATTGTCAACTGGAAATGTAAAAATCGTCTGCGGATCCCGCATGCTGTGAAATGTCAGTAATGTTTTGTTGTCAACAGAAATATTCCTGGTATTTCGCAGGAAACTTACTGGCATTTCTGTAGAAAGTTTTTAACATATACAGTAAAGTTCCAGTCATTTTCAAGAAATGTTTCTTGGAAATAATGGGCAACTCAGCTGCCCATTTTTTCCCAGGAACGTTGCGGAATTTTTTTTACAGTGCAGTAAAATTTAACACCAACCCTCATCTTACTAATTTTTTATTTTAAAATTTATTTAATCACGATGAGTGTAATTTAATTGTTACTAATGCAAAGTTAAAAAAATAATAATAATAACGCCATGCGTATATACGTAACGCCATACGTAAAAATATAATATTTGTAAGCGCCAAATTTTCAGATCACTAATATATTACCTAATGGAATTAATTTTAAAAAAGAATAATATGGATCTGTTAATTTATTGCCGTGTGAATTTATACATCGAAATCACTTCTTTTAAATAAAAAAACATATATATGTATATTTATTGGAGATTTTCGAATAATATATCAAGAATTGAAAAATAAAAATGAACGGTATGAATTAAAAAAAACATATTTTATGTTGGATACAAGATAATAATTGATTTCTCTTGTGGAATTCTTTTGCATAGCAATAACCATTAGCAGATTGTTTGGAGAAAACAAGGAAATTTTAATAATTAATTTTTATTTTACAATACGCAGTAAAATTTAACACAGACCCTCATCTTGCTAATTTTAAATTTTAAAATTTATTTAATCGTGATGAGTGTAATTTAATTGATACTGATTCAAAATTAAAAAAAAAAAAATAACGTCATACGTGAAATTATAATATTTGACAACGCTAAATTTTTCAGATCTCTAACATATTGCCTAATGGAATTTATTTAAAAAAAAACAAAACAATGATAATGTTAGCTTTTAAAGATTATTCAGAGTCTCATGTCCATGCAAAATTAACAATTTTGAAAATGGACATATAGGCCTATACAGGGTCCATAATTATACGACCGTACTTTAAAGTTGTGTACAGACTAAACCATTGTTCATAAAGTTGTGAAATTTTGTGAAATACATAATAAAGGGATAGGAATTTGTTTAAGCAAGGGAAAAAAAATCAAAATTTGCCACCAGAGAGCCAGTTTTAATAAATTACACATTTAGCATTACAATAGCTCAGAAATTTTATTTATTAACTTAAATAGATTCTAAACACAGCATTTCAAGACATGTTTCTATAGCATTCCCCAGAGCACGCTGCGATCAACTGTGGAACATGCTATCTGAAAATGATGAACGTGTTGCGAACAGAGGTGTAGTGGAGGGTATACGGAGGTATACGCCGTATACCCTCTGGATTTTTTTAGAAGCTCCGTATACCCTCTGTTTCTCAAATAAAGCACTGGTGTATATTGTATCCATGGATGTCCATGACTCTAGCGTATACTCTCTGCCTATAACGTATACCTTCTGATTTTTTTACTACTACCACACTGCATACGAAACATGTTTGATTATAACAAAATTTGTTAAACTATCGTAAACATATGCTAAATGTGTAATTCGTTAAAAAACGGCCTCCTATTTTTTTTTTCGCTCAAACAAATTTTCATTCATTTATTATGTCCTCACAAAATTTCACAACATTCTGAACAACAGTTTTGTCTGTAGACAACTTTAAATAGGGTCGTTTAATTATGGACACCCTGTAAATAAAATTTCTAAACTATCGTAAAGCTAAATGTGTAATTTATTAAAAATCGCCCTCTGGTGACGCAATGTTGATTTATTTTTTCTTTTGCTTAAACAAATTCCTATCCCTTTATTATGTCTTTCACAAAATTTCACAACTTTATGAACAATAGTTTTGTCTGTAGACAACTTTAAATAGGGTCGTTTAATTATGGACACCTGTAAATAAAATTTCTAAACTATCGTAAAGCTAAATGTGTAATTTATTAAAAATCGCCCTCTGGTGACGCAATGTTGATTTTTTTTTCTTTTGCTTAAACAAATTCCCTTTATTATGTCTTTCACAAAATTTCACAACTTTATGAACAATAGTTTTGTCTGTAGACAACTTTAAATAGGGTCGTTTAATTATGGACACCCTGTATATATAACACATTTTAATTCAATTTGTGCAATGAAATTCCAATTTTTCACAAATTTTCTACAGAAAATTGTTTATTATCTATAAATTAAAAGGGTAAATTGTTTATTAAAATTCTCCGTTAAAACTTCATTACATTTATTCAGTTATTTTGATGACAATTTCATAAAAAAAAAAATCCTGCTCGAAATAATTCCTGTAATATCTTTTACCGCATTTTTATTAACCACATAAAAATTCAGTTATACATGTAAACACCATTAACACTAGAACGCCCAGCTAGAGTCATTTCGACTCCGGCCAAATGATTCGAATAATTCGGAATGTAGATTCGAACCAGAAATTTCTTCAAAAAATAAACTAAATATATCGTATAGAAATAAGTTAAATAGTCTTAAATAAAAATTCTATTGTAAAATATCTTTATAAAGGTTGAGTAAATTTTCCGCGAGTTCTAGAGTTCTAGTGTTAAAAAAAAAAAAAAAAATACCACAAATATTGCGCTAACATCATTAGAGTTTTGGGGTTTAAAAAATTAAAAATTAAATTTAAAAATAAATTATATCATGGCTAAATTATTCTTGAATTCGAAAGTTTGTTTAATCATGTTGTTCAGAGTGTTTCAGATTTTCATCAAATTTTCTACTGAAAATTATTTACAATCCATCAATTAAGTGGGCAAATTATTTATAACCCTTTTTAAAAATTTCAGTAAATTTATTCAATCAGTTTCCATGGCAGCTTTAATGGCAGTTTCCATGCTAAATAAATCCTGTCCAAAGTTTTTTTTTATTATTATTGTTGAATAGCCTTTTTTAGAAATTTATAAAAAAAAAATCAGTTTTACACGTGCGGGTCATATTAGTTAGATAGGGTAAATAAGGAATTATAGCAATTAAATGTTTAAGAAGAAAGGAAAATTATGTGCCATTTATAAAATAAGAAACACTTTCCAACGTTATCAAAAGATTATTACGGAATCTTCATCTTTTGGTACAGTGAAAGAAATAAGTTTGTTTAACAAAAAGCATGTTCTTCTTGCAAATATTTTTTGCATAAAAATGCAAAACATTGTTGAATAGCTTTTTTGAAAATATATATATATATATATATATATTACTCTATCGTACGTCGCACAGAAATCGCGATTATTTGTTTATTTGTTTAAGGCAACGCCCGAATGAAACGGTTCTCATTGGTTATTGAACAGCATTTAATGCATCGCCATACCTATAAGGGGTTACCGTAGGGGGGACTCTGTTCTGTCGCCAAATGCCGCCAACTTTGTCGCCAACTTCGCGATATATCGCCAAATTTGGTGACCAAAATTAGTCTCCAGAAGTGACGCCAACTTGGCGATATCTCTAATATTTTACCAAATTCCCATAGACTTCCATTGTAAACCAATAGGGTTTACTTGCTTACAAAGAATCAACAATTTGAGATATTTTGATGCAACAAAAATTAATATTAGCTTAAAGGATTATATTAATTAGATTTAAGGAAGTCCAAGTAAATTAAATTATGAATAAAAGTAACATGATACAATGCTTAGCATTCTTTCCCAAACATAAATTTTAAGGATATTTAAACATTTTCAAAAATGTTTTCATAAAAATGCATGCCATACTCTTTTAGATGCATTATAATATTGATTAAAAATTTTCGCAATTTTTGTTAGGCAATGGTATCGAAACGCATAGAAACGGGTTGGGCAAGGACGAGTCGGGATGAGCCATAAATTTCGAAAAAAAGGCGCGACCAAACCTTTAGATTTTTTACAGAGCTATGCCGGGTCGAGAAAATTTTAGTTTGATATGGGTCTGATAATTCCGAGTCGTGTATATTTCTAATTCGGAGTCACTTCTCTAAAAAAAAAAAAAAAAAAAAAAAAAATGTTTATTGAAGATTTCGAATTAAATATAAAGAACTAAAAAAAGTTTTTGGAATGAATGTGGAATGAATAAAAAGAAGTATTTTTATGGCGGACGAAAGATAATATCAACTTATATCTCTTATGTAAAAGTTTTACCTAGCTTTAGCAAGTAGCATATAGTTTCGGCAATTGTTTCTTAATTATGTCTTTCAGAGCGCAAAAATAAAATTTCAAAACCCACATAAATTTCAGGTTAAGACAATAGTATTCAGATACATGAGTGTTTTATGCAATTTTTACTATTTCAGGGTTCGTACGGGTCCCGTTATTTCCCAGGTGAAATATCCATATATTGATATATTTCACATATTGATATATTTGATATATTGATATATTGATATATATGATATATATTTTTTATTATTTAAAAAAATAAATCTAGTTCAAACGCGCGAAATTTTGCTTTATTTAAGGAGATATTTTCTATAAGAAAATACTGGTACCGAAGAATTTCATGTTCTGGAAATTCCAGGACCCGTATGAGCCCTGTACTTTTCATATCAAATTTTATTTTAAATTGCCAAAGACATTGTGATAATATCGTTGATGTTTTCGGTTTAAATAATTTAAACGAAACACTGTGGAAACAAGGGAATTTTAATGGTTCGTTTTAAATTTAAATTACAGAGAAAAATTTACCTTTAAGCCTCATCCCCTTAATTTTGAATGAGAATATTTATTTAATCATGATGCGTATAATCAAAGCGATACCTATGCAATATGTTTATTTTAACGTCATGCGTATTTTGTAAAACAAAATATTTGTAAGCACCAAATTTATTACATCACTGACATATTACGCAATTGAATTTATTTTTAAAAAATAATGTTAATTTTAGCTTTTAATGATTATTCCGAAAGATATCTATGAAAAATAAAAATTTTCGACATGAGCATATAGGCTTATTTTTAAACTATTAATTCAATTTTGTGCAAGAAAATTCAAATTTTTCACAAAATTTCTACAGAAAATTTTTTATCATTCATAAATTGAATGCTTAAATTGTTTATTAACATTCTCTACTAAAATTTCAGTAAATTTATTGAGATATTATTATGACAATTTCAATTAAAAAAAAAAAAACAAAAAAACAACAACATGGTATTTGATTTTAAGACACAATTTTATGTTGAGATGAAAGATATAACTATTTTCTTTCATTTCATGTATTTAAAAAATTGCAAGATGCAGAATTAGAATTTACAGGGGGCTTCAAAATGTCAGACATTTGACTAGCAGAAAATCGGCATAACATATTACGCGCACGATTACAAAATAAATTTTGCAACTAGAATGAAAATTTGGTGCCTACTTATACTTCAGATTATAATAATTATCCTGAACCTAAATAAATTTGTATTTAAACCATTTTTATATTTTTAATGCAAAGTTGTATTTAGTTAAAGCAAAATTTAGAAAACTTCAACAGTATAATCTCCTAAAAAATGTTTGTGAACAATAAAAAGGAAATTTTAGGTTCAGTTTATACAGACTAACATGAAACATACGTTTTGAAAATGTCATGAAAAAAATTCAGAAGTTTTTGAGATATCATGTGCGTTATGCCCAAAAATGTCATTTTGAGAAAAGTGAATTCAATGTTTCGGAAACGCCGCTTCCGCTATTGAGCTGGTATAGTTCTAAAAGCCATAACTTCTGTTCTAATGGGAATTTCAAGGAAACAATTATATCAAAATGTTCAGAAAAGATAGGAGTGGAACATCTAAAAAAAATTAAAATTTCGAAAATTTTAAATCTTTAAGAGTCCTGAGACCATTTAATACTTTTATGATATTTTTAATGAACTATATAAAAATTCAGTTATAAACGCAAACTACATTAGCACTAGAACACCTAGCGGGAGTCAGTTAAACTCCGATTAAATGATTAGATGTCAATTCTAACCAGAAATTTCTTAATAAAATAAATTAAATATACACCACACAGAAATATGTTAAGTTAATAAGTTAAACAGTTTAAAATAAAAATTCTGGTATAAAATATATTTGTAAAGGTTGATTAAAATTCCCGAGCGTTCTAGTGTTACAAAAATAAAATAAATTATTATTTTATAACCGCCACAGATAATGTGTTAAAATCATTGGGTTTTCAATTTAAAACATTTAAAGCGAAATACTGTACAAACAAGATATTTTTCAAAATTAGTTTTAGCTTTAAATCACGCCGTAAATTTTATAATTATGCCCCATCCAATTAATCTTGAATTCGAAAGTTTATTTAATTATGTTATTCAAAGTGTAATTAAAGCGACATCCGTGGAAAAATATAATAATAACACCATACTTATTTTGTAAAAGCATTTGTAAGCTTCAACTTTTCTATATCTTTAACATATTGCATAATTGAATTTAATATTTAAAAATAATCATAATGTTAGCTTTTAAAGATTATTTAGAAACTTGGAAGCGAAATATAAATAATTTTGAAAACAGGTGTATGGGCTTCTTTTTAAACAAAAATTCAATTTAATGTCTGTGGGAAGAATTTCAGATTTTCATCACATTTTTAAAGAAAATTATTTACAATCATAGATTGACAGAGGAAATTATTTATAATAATTTTCTTTAAATATATCAGAGTATTTATTTATCATTCTTTAAATTTTCAGTAAATTTATTCAGTCACTTTAATGACAATTTCCATGAAACAAAAATCCAGTTCAAGGTTATTGTTTTTTTTTTCTTGAGCCGCTTTTTTCCCCCGAACGTTCTAGTATTAAAAAAAAATAAAATAATTATTTTGTAACTGATGCTAACATCATTGAGGTTTTTGGTTTAAAAAAATTAAAGCGAAATACTGTATAAACAAGGTATTTTCAAAATTAATTTTAAATTTAAATCATGCAGTAAATTTTATAATTATGTCTCGTACAATTAATCTTGAATTCAACAGTTTGTTTAATTATGCTGCTCAAAGTGTAATTAAAGTCATATATATGAAAATAATAAAAAAATTAAATTTAAAAAATCAAAAACCTGACTGCGTAAAAAGCGAACTAATTAATTATTTCTCATCAATGTGAAACTATTTTTTTTTTATATTACATACCTATTTTTTATTATTTACTTGTATTGATGACTTTTAAGTTTAAGTAAGTGTTAGTTCCTATCTATAAACACTGTTTTGATGAGGCGTATAGATGCCTATGATGATTAGAGTTGCAGTAAAGCTAGAGATCCTACCTACACAACTTCGAGGTTGTGTAATATTTAAACGGAGCTTCTGACTGTAAAATAGTCAATGAAACATCGTCTTCATTTTGCAAGACCTATCCAATGATATGCCACTCAATAGGGTGCGTAAAATTTTTTTTTCGTTTCTACCGCCATTTTGCATTTTACGGCCGTCATTTTGAATTTATAAAAACAAAACATATCCTATAACTATCGGACGATTAAGATGGATTGATAGAGACCTCATTCATTAAAATACATCCAGTCGTTGGGATGTTTCGAGGGTATAAAGAAATCCACATACCCAGATACGCGTGAAACATATAACCCTTCTTTTCAGTCGGGTAATAATAACTCCATACTTATTGTGCAAAGACATTTGTAATCTTCATTTTTTCTAGATCTTTAACATATTATGTAATTGAATTTAATATTTAAAATATTGATAATGCTAGCTTTTAACTATTATTAACCCCTTAACGTACGATTTACTTTTAACAGCTCCACGGTTTGGCAAATCCATAGCTACCACTAAAATTTAATAGAGATTTTCGCCTTCTTTAATCATGGAATTTCAACGATTAAATTAAACTATATTTACTGTGAAATTTTAGTGGTAAGAAGAATTTACATTTGGCTCGATCATCGTTCGCGGGCTATGCCCGTCTATGTAGGTTAAGGGGTTAAGAAACTTGAAAGCGAAATATTAATAATTTTGAAAACAGGCGCATGGGCTTCTTTTGAAAAAAAAAATTCAATTTGATTTCAGTAGAAAGAATTTCAGATTTCCATCACTACAGAAAATTATTTGCAATCTATAAATTGACCACACAAATATTTTGTAATAATTTTCATTAAAAAGTTCAGTAAATTTATTCAGTCCCTTTAATCGCAATTTCCATGAGACAAAAATACTGTTAAAGATTTTATTTTTTTTTTTCCTTGAGCACCTTTTTTTCCCGGGCGTTCAAGTGTTAAAAAATAAAAAATAATTATTATTTCATAACTGATGCAGATAATGGCCTAAAGTCATTGAGGTTTTTGGCTTAAAAAAATTAAAGTGGAACACTGTGTAAACAGGGGATTTTTCAATATTAATTTTAAATTTAAATCAGGCAGTAATTTTATTTTTAAGCCTCGTCCAATTAATCTTGAATTTGAAAGTTTGTTCAGTCATGTTGTTCAGAGTATAATTAAAGATGATGAAATTCCATGAAAAAAATTATAATAATAACGCCCTACTTATTTTGTAAAAACATTTGTAAGCATCAATTTTTGTAGATCTTTAATATATTACGTAATTAAATTTAATATTTAAAAATAATGATAATTAAAGATCATTTAGAAACCTGACTACGAAATTTTAATCTTTTTGAAAATAGGCGTATGGACTTCTGAAAAAATATTTCAATTCAATTTCTGTTGGAAGAACTTTAGATTTTCATTACATTTTCTGTAGAAAATTATTTACAATCCATAAATTGAGTAACTAATTATTTATTATAGTTATCTTTAAAAATATCAGTACATTTTTTAGTCACTTGAATGATAGTTACGACGGGAAAAATAATCCCGTTCAAGGTCATTATTATTTTTTTTAATTGAACAGTTTTTTT
Source organism: Maratus speciosus (assembly GCA_963932465.1). NCBI lineage: Eukaryota > Metazoa > Arthropoda > Arachnida > Araneae > Salticidae > Maratus > Maratus speciosus. The sequence goes on along the minus strand of OZ010787.1, from coordinate 561,752,105 downwards.
GTAGCATTTATAAAAGTATTACTTTTACACGTACGTAAGCATCACTGAAAAATTAAAATAAAGCATTTTTTTTACCTTAAATCCACTAAAGATAATGAGCTAACATCATTAGGGTTTTCAGTTTAAAAACGTTAAATGAAATACAATGTAAACAAGAAATGTTCAATAATAAATTATAAATTTAAATTACGCAGTAAATTTTACCTTTAGACCTCATCTTATTAGTCTTGAATGCGAAAGTATATTTAACCATGCTCTTGGGAGTGTAATAAAAGCGGCGCACATAAAAAAAATTACACCAAGCTTATTTGTAAAAGTATAATATTTGTAAGCATCAAAATTTTCAATTTATGAAAAATTAATTTTGAAAAAGGGAAAATATGATTATTTTAAAACATTTTAATTCAATTCTATACAAATAAATTCAGATTTTCTTCATATTTTCTACAGAAAATTATTCATTACCCTTAAATGAAAACGGTATATTTTCTATTAAAGATCTATTAAAAACATATTCCGTCATTTTATGGCGATTTCTACGAAAATAAGAGTGAAACAAAAATCCTGCTCAAGGTTATTATTTGTTTTCCTTGAGCAGCTTTTTTTCCCGGGCGTTCTAATGTTAAAAAATAAAACAAAATAATTATTTTAAAACTGATGCAGATAATGTGCTAACATCATTTAGGTTTTTGGTTTTAAAACAAAATAATAAATCAAAACACTACGTAAACTAGGGATTTTTCAAAATTAATTTTAAATTTAAATCAGACAGTAAATTTTATCATTAATCCTCGTCCAATTAATCTTGAATTTGAAAGTTTGTTTAATCATGTTGTTCAGAATATAATTAAAGCGAAAAAAATAATAATTTCGCCCTATACTTATTTTCTAAAAACATTTGTAAGCATCAATTTTTCTAGATCGTTAACATATTGCGTAATTAAATTTAATATTTAAAAATAATGATGTGTTAACTTTTAAAGATTATTTAAAAACTTGACTACGAAAGTTTAATCATTTTGAAAATAGGCGTGTGGGCTTCTGAAAAAAAAAAAAATCAAATCCATTTCTGCGAGAAGAATTTTAGATTTTCATCACATTTTCTGTAGAAAATTATTTACAACCAATAAATTGAGTGAGTAAATTATTTATTATAATATTTTTTAAAAATATCAGTAAATTTATTTAGTACTTTAATGGCAGTTACCATGGGGGGAAAATCCTGTTCAAGGTTATTATTTTTTTTTATTGAACAGCTTTTTGTGGCACTTATATATATATCACTTTTAGACGTACGTAAACACTTCTGAAAAAATAAAATGGATCAAATTTTTATCTTACGTCCACTATAGATAATGTGCTAACATCATTGGGGTTTTCAGTATAAAAACATTAAACGAAATACAATGTAAACAAGGAGTTTTTAATAATTAATTTTAAATTTAAATTTCGCAGTAAATTTTATCTCTAGGCCTCGTCTTATTAGTCTTGAATGCGAAAAAGTTTATTTAACCATGCTCTTGAGAGTGTAATAAAATCGACGAACATAACAAAAAATTTGCACCAAGCTTATTTTGTAAAAATATAATATTTGTAAGCACCAAAGTTTTCAATTTATGAAAAATTAATTTTGAAAATGGGAAAATATGATCATTTTAAAACTTTTTAAATCAATTCTATGGCAATAAATTCAGATTTTCGTTAAATTTTCTACAGACGCACATAACAAAAAATTTACACCAAGCATTGAACATGAAAATGTTTAACATGAAAATGTTTATTGAGAATGTATAGCATCCTAAAAATTGATATTCCGGTTTGAGAAAGCTGGTTAATGCCCGCTTATATTTACTTGAAAATGTTTCCGAAAATCATTGGCAAGAAAAAGGAACTTTGTTTTTATAAATGCTTCTTTAAATCTTAAAAATATATTGGTTTCTGAAGTTTGTAAATATAAACAACACTTTTGGAATCGTGGATAACTCAGAGCATTGTAAAAAAAAAATTGGTGTAACGTTACCCAATAAAACTGGTGAAAACATGCTGCCACCAATTTTATGGGCTAATTTAACTATAACTGGTTAACTTAACCTAATATAACCGGTGTAATATTACACCATACTAATGTGAAAATATCCGAATTCACATTATTATGGAGTAACGTAACACCAGTTATGTCTGTTAAATTACCCCACAAAGTGGAGATAGCAATGCTGCCACCAATTTTATGGAGTAATGTTATGGGAAATGTTATACGGTGCGGAGGATGTTGTATATTTTCGTTCTTTGTACTTAGATAACGAAAATAAAATTCTTTTAAAATAAAATTCTTTTTTTACTGCGTAGGTGCTTATTTGAAACTTTATCTATGAGGTGTTATGAAGGTTTTGTTTAATCCATTTATTCATAGCGTCCTATTTTTGGGACATTAAGAATTTAATGAATTTGTATAATTTTCTTTTTCTTTATATAACATGAATATTGTATGAAATAATTATCTATAAATGTCTGTTACCGGGAGACGACAACATAAGATGGATATTTATTTGCTTAAAAGAAGGCTTTTTTCGGAGTTATAGATTTTTTTAAGATGGCGAAATGTAAAAAGTAAGGTTATTTGTGTTTTTTCTATCAAGGATCCAAATAAATAAGTTATAATCTTAGGTTGTAGGCTTCCTTGAAACATGTATTTTTTAAATTGTGAAATTATATGTTCAAGCCTACTTTTTATGTATTTTTGTAATGTACAAAATATTGGGCCTTAGGCACAAATGGACAGATATATTTATTAGCCATTTATGAAACTGTTATTTATGCAAAGTCCCTTTCAAGATAATTATTAAATAAATTGTTTTTAATCCTCAAATACGATTATTCTTATTTTTTTTTATTAATAACACTTATAATGTTATTTGTCACTGTAAAGTAATAAATATATTTTTTTACTAGTTCATAAAAATATCAATTATAGTATATAATATACAAATTAAAAGCTTATTTTATATAGGTTTAGGCAAAACATATAATTATGCATATTATACTATTACAAATATTATGCATATTTCCCTATCTAGTACGTTTATATTTTATCAAATAAATACAAACATTTTTTATCGTAATTTTTTTTTTTTTTTTTTTTTTTTTTTGGTATTTTTCCAGTTTATTTTGCTGTATTTAAAGTGACTTTAACAACAAATTTAACAAAACAAAAATTCAGGCACAAATGGGTTTAAAAACTTGCAGTTAATTTCGAAACATATCAGTTTGAAGAAGATGGACATTTCTATTAAACATATAATTTGATAAAGCTGAATGTCTACAGTTATTTACTTAACTTATCCAGTTACATGAAAATCAGTACATTTATTCTACTGATTTTTTCTTCTTATTTGAATCATCGTGCCGAGAATCTTAATTTAACAGAGAAAAAAAAAAGGTTTCTTAGCCAGGTTTAGTCTGGTTTCTTATCTGAATTCTTTTCTTTTTCTTTATATATATATATATTATTTTTTTTATGTAAATAGTAAAAAAAAAAAAAAACGTGCTTCAGAAGTAAATGAAAAAGGCTTTTGTATTAAATTCCTAAACAAATAAACGACATTTTAGAAAAACAAACTTTATTTTTAGTTGATAGTTTATAAAAATTCCGACGATAAAACACTTAGAGGCAAAGCGAAAAATGATAAAAACTTTCTAAAATTAGGCAAACCAACAATTAAAATACAGCCAGATAAAGAGAAATTCTCTTCAGACAAATGTAGATTACGTTTGAAACGAAAATTTCTTTTATTATTATTTTTTTTTTTTTTTACTTTTTTCATTTTTTAAAGACGATTTGCTTATTGCACTAAGAATTGAATTCTTAAAATGAGAAAGAACATTTGAAGGAAAGGGGGAAAAAAGAGAGAAGTTAAAAGAAAGCTTTGGTGAATATTGGCCTGCAACATTTTACAAGAGTAAGAATATGTCTTGAAGGGAAACCATTAAACGACTTTCTTGGTGCTTTACTTAAAAACTGGTAGTGTGGACGAGTACTAATGAACAGCAGATGCGAGTTTTCCGAGAATTTTTAAGCGCTATTAATTTATGAAAATGCTGTTTTTTCCCTATTTAGCCCTTTTATCTCGGGGAAAAAACTACCTCTACATTTACGAAAATCGTAAAGAAATAATGAAGAACGACTTGGAGATGTTTGAAATAAAGCAGAAGTTTATCCGATGTATACTGCAATGCTATTTCGTCTTTTACGCATGAACAAGAAGTTTTGAAAATAACGTGACTTATCATGGGCTTCTTTTATTTAATCTGCAGGTTTGGGAATTTTATGATTCAAGTGAAATACTTGGAGAATGTTCAGCGTTTTAACAATGACAATCTCAATAAGGAGATTTTTAAAGAGAATTGTGTTACTTCTCAGATTCTGAACGGGGTGAGGTGGTGAAAGAAGGATTTTTTCCAAAACGCAGTGCGTGACAGAAATCGATTTTTCATCAAATACACAATATTAGTCCATTTCTTTCCTAATTAATCTCTGCTTTGCTTGTTATTTTATGGGCCAAGTGTCAAGGAGAGAACAAGATGATGAAATTCTTGATTTTTTTTTTTTTTTGCTTTGTAACCCAATTTAATTTAACATACAGATGCTTTTTAAAACTGAAGTATCCACTTATTGTTCATGTTCATCTGGATTTAGATTCTTTGAAACCATTTTAAGATGGTATAGAAAAATAATCCTATTGTATTAAGTGATTTTATTAAACCTTTCGCGTTACTAAATTTAAACTTGAATCTATTTACTGACGTTATGCTCCATGTGGATCAATCGACAAAATTATTAAAGATCTTGTTTTTAAGAAGGCTTGTAAAATGTTAAAAACGTGGCTTTGACATTATCCATTGATTTACATAAATGTTAAACATAAATAATTTTTTAAAAAGGTAATTTTTTTATAAAATTTTCTTTTAAGTTGTTGTTGAAGCTATTTTATAAATTCGTTACTTTGAATACATAGGCCGTGAGGCGACCGTATAAAACCCTATGTTAACAAATGCAAGAAAAAATTACGCATTTTATGTAAAAGTAGAAGTATGGGAATCTAATTATCCAGGGCTGCCGAAAATGAAGCGGTGCCCAGGCCAAAAATTAATACCACTTCCGGTGTATTTTTACAGTCTTATCCTAAATTATGTAACACACACAAAAAAATATGGAAAATAATTATTACATTAAAAAAATGGCCCTTATCTTGTACTGTGATAATATGCTGGTCTGTCTTCTCGTAACCGATGTCAAACACGTGACAGACGTATTTTTATCGTAATTATTTTTTATTATTACCTATGTTATGGAGTACAGTGGTTATTTGTATTTTTAAATTACATTTAAATAGTCTTATTACGGAAAACCAAGGGCTGCCAACGTTAAGCTGTAGCTAGACCTTTGGTAGAAAAATTTATAAAGTGTGCGTTCATAACATTTTGCATCGAAGAAAATTTGCATCATTCGGATAGCTTTAAAACGGTCGCCTTCTGGACAAACAGAAACCATAGATAGCTTACTCTCATTAAAATAATATGAAATCTCAAGTATTCAGTCAAAAATACTTGGAGTGTCTCTATCTAAACTGAACCTAGATTTTCGTTCATTACGTTAACAATAATAAAGAGAATTTGGAATTTTCTTAACATATTATGTTTTGTGTGAAATGTGAAAGGCATCGCTGGAAACACTGTAATTCAGTCAGTGATGTTATTACTCGTCTTATTTTGTCCAGTTTTCTGATGTCCTGTTTTTGTATTTCGCATAGGCGATTGTATAATTTAAAATTATCTTTTCAAGGGAATGAAAGAGAAAGATAATACAATCGCAATTTTAGTTAGCTTTCATTACAAAAAGCTACCTATTGCAGCCGTTCGAAGGAAAGCGATTTCAAAAAATTTTGGTATATTTTCATCGATCATGACTCCCAGACCCCGAAATCAAAAAATTGAAAATGTAAAAATATTTTTTTCTTATGTATTTGACCTTTAAAAAAGATTCCGGAGCAGTTTTTGTTTTGTGTATATCTTAAAAAATGGCTGAGTTATAGCATTTTAGGTAGCTTTCTTTACAAAAAGCTACCTATTGCAGCCGTTCGGAGGAAAGCGATTTCAAAAAATTTTGGTATATTTTCATCGATCATGACCCCCAGACCCCGAAACCACACTCCGTTCAAAATTGATATATATATATATATATATATATATATATATCAATATATATATAACTGGCAGCCATGTGCGCGTGGATTTTTGTAAAATACTGAAATATTAATCGGTATGGTGTTTATTATTTATATTTTATATCCTATAAATATTTAAATACGTTTTATTGATTCTTCCATTTCATATTATTTGTTTCTATTCTGCTTTCATTTTTAATCAATTCACTTGATTTTATGGTTGTTTGGGCACAGGGGAAAATAACTTTTAGCTTTAGCTTATTTTTCCCACAGAAAACAACCATTTTGCTTATATCATTGGATTCTGTGCCCTTGATAACGTAATTCAATGTATAAGCTTTTCAATTTTTGTCGGTGTCCACTTTTTTCTTTTTATTCCATAATAATTCTTATATTAATTTTTTTTTTTTTTTTTAAATACTTACAGCTTTAATTCATAATATTTGACGGTGGAAGGTTATGTTTAATTAATGGTTATATATATATATATATATATATATATATATATATATATGACTTCAAAGATCTTTTTAATAATATAGACCTATTAGATTTACATAAAATTATAAATGCATTATTTAAAAAGTATTATAAAAAACTGGAATTACCATCTAATATAGATATTGCATATTTTAAATCTTTAACTAACTTCATTATCTATAATAATTATATATTGCAAGATAATACTCTATATTTACAGCATGTCGGGATACCACAAGGCGGTTGTACTTCCAGTTTACTCTCTGACTTATACTTATCTCATTATGAACGTAATTTTACTAATAATAATCTACATTTATATCGTTATATTGATGACATCATTTTAATTGAAACTGATCAATCTGCAATTACTCGATTTCCAGTTGATTATCCCACTAATTTGGAATTAACGGAAAACCTTTTATCTCACAATACAATTAACTTTTTAGATCTTAAAATTACAATAAAAGACAATAAAACAATCACAGATTTATATGACAAACGTAAAGAATTTAAATTCACAGTTAATACATTTACAAATTTTAAATCTTGTCTACATCATTCTGTATTTCGTAATATAATACTTAATCATTTATATAGAATTAAATGTTTATGTTCTCCTCTCATTAACAATAATATTAAAAAACTAATTTATGATGCATTAAATCATGGTTTTCTAAAAAAATTCATATATTCATTACTATACAATTAGTACTTTTCTTACATGATCTATAAACACAAATTAACACATGCGTAAACAAAATTACAAAAAAATTATAAAATAAAAAAAATATCTATAAAAAATTATAAATTGTAAAATAATATAAAAAAAATATTATAGGTTGGTTGGGTGGGCAGATGTTAGAGTACGGAGGAGGGTGGTGTTGTCTGGATAATACGCAATGGTTAATTATTTATTAAAAAAAAAAAAAAAAGCGGGGCTCTTGTATTATTACTATATTTTTGTTATGTATTTTATGTGGATGTTGATTTGATATTTTATATGTAAATTGGAGATTTTCATTAATATTATAATTAGCTTAATTATTCATTAATCTAATTTACAATTATTTGTTATTAAATTTTAATTTACTAAGGACAATATCATATTAATTACTAATAGTATGCCACTCTTATAGTGAATAATATACATATAAATAGTTTTAATATAAATATAGTTATACTGTATGCATTAAAATTGGGTAATTATTTTTATTATTATTATTCCTCTATTCTTTTTAATATTTATTATCGGTTTAATGTTTTTGAATGTCCCACATTCATACTTTATGGATTTTTATGGATGTCTGAAAATAATCCACATTCTATATTTGTGCTTTTTAAGTAATGGGATTTTAAGTATTATTTAACCTTCTATATACTTCCACATGTTTTTTATTTCCTGTTCATTTTATAAGTACCTAATATATAATTCATTAAAAAATAATTTGTTATTATTTTTAATAATTATTTATATTAATTATTACTGAATTTATTTTTTATAGCATATAGCTATATGCTATATATTATCAATGTTCTAGCATTATAAATAAGTTAGCTAATAGAATATATTGTATGCTTTTTAATTTTATTAACAATAGTTTTAAATACATTGTGTGATTTATATTAGGTTTATAATTCTCTATATATAAGGATTTGTTTGGTTTTGCTGTTTAAACAGTTATTTACATTCAAAAGCTTACAAATTTTTATCTTGCGATAGATGTTTAATATAAATAATAATAGATGGCAGCACCAAGCACCAAATTTGTCTCTTTCAGATTGCTCTAACTTTTAATTTTTCTAGCTCCACTTCAGTTATAATTTATACACCAGGGGGTATTTTTAGCTAAATTTTGACGATATTGTTAAACTGTTATCTATTAATTTAATAGTGCATTTTAAATAATGTAATTAATATCTATTTATTTTATATTAGATTAAATTTGTTTTACAAGGTATTTCAAATTTTATTTCAAAATGTATTAACTGCATCCTTTGGTATCATTTACTGTGATTTCTTAACTGTTTTAATCACCTTAATCTTTTTGATATACTGGTAGACATGTGCACATGGATTTCTGTAAAATACTGAAATATTAATCGGCATGGTGTTTATTATTTCTATTTTATATCCTATAAATATTTAAATACGTTTTATTGATTCTTCCATTTCATATTATTTGTTTCTATTCTGCTTTCATTTTTAATCAATTCACTAGATTTTAGTGGTTGTTCGGGCACAGGGGAAAATTAATTTTAGCTTTAGCTTATTTTTCCCACAGAAAACACCATTTCGCTTATATCATTGAATTCTGTGCCCTTGATAACGTAATTCCATGTATAAGCATTTCAATTTTTGTCGGTGTCCACTTTTTTTCTTTTTTCTTCCATAATAATTCTTATAATTCTTATAATTTTTTTTTTTTTTTTTTTTTTTTTTACTTACAGCTTTAATTCATAATAATTGACGGTGGTAGGTTATGTTTAATTAATGGTAATATATATATATATATATATATATATATATATATATATATATATATCTGATCTATGTCACACGGTAACTCTCGTATTTATGAACCGATTTGGATGTAATTCGGTGTGTACATAGTATATACCAATGTCTCGACCGAGTTCGTTGGCCAGCTTCATCCGCCATTTTGTTTCAAAATGGCGGCCATTTAAAAATTTTAAAAAAATTTAAAATTTGAAATGTGGTACCAAAAAATTGAAAATGGAAAAATATTTTTTTCTTATGTATTTGACCTTTATACAAAGACTCCGTAGCAGTTTTTGTTTCGTCTATATCTTAAAAAATGGCTGAGTTATAGCATTTTGAATTTCTGACGAAGCTGACATTTTGAAACGTCCTGAATTTTGTCACGCGATAAAAGGCGTATTTATGAACCGATTTGGATGTAACTTCGTTTATACATAGTACAGACCAATGTCTCGACCGAGTTCGTTGGCCAGCTTCATCCGCCATTTTGTTTAAAAATGGCGGCAATTTAAAATTTTAAGAAAAATTTAAATTTGAAATGTGGTACCAAAAAATTGAAAATTGAAAAAATATTTTTTTTCTTATGTGTTTGACCTCGACAAAAATATTCGGGAGCAGTTTTTGTTTCGTCTATACATTAAAAAAATGGCTGAGTTATAGCATTTTGAATTTCTAGTGTGGCTGGCATTTTGAAACGCCCTGATTTTTGCCACGTGATAACAGACGTATTTATGAACCGATTTGGATGTACCTTGGTGTGTACATAGTACATACAAATAACTCAACCGAGTTCGTTGGCCAGCTTCATCCGCCATCTTGTTTCAAAATGGCGGCCATTTAAAAATTTTTAAAAAAAATTAAATTTAAAATGAGATACAAAAAAATTTGAAAATGAAAAAGAGTTTTTTTGTATGTGTTTCACCTTAATACAAAGATTCCGGAACAGGTTTTGTTTCGTCTATATCTAAAAAAATGGCTGAGTTATAACATTTTGAATTTCTATTGTGGCTGATATTTTAAAACGACCTGATTTTTGTCACGCGATAACAGGCGTATTTATGAACCGATTTGAATGTAACTTGGTCTGTACATAGTACATACCAATGTCTCGACCGAGTTCGTTGGCCAGCTTCATTCGCCATCTTGTTTCAAAAGGGTTGCCATTTAAAAAAAAATTTAATATAAAATTTAAAATGAGGTATTAAAAAATTGGAAAATGAAAAAGATTTTTTTTATGTGTTTGGCCTTGATACAAAGATTCTGGAGCAGTTTTTGTTTCTGAAAATTTGTTCTTTTGTTTATATCTTAAAAAGTGGTTGAATTATAGCACTTTGAATTTCTATCGTGGATAACACTTTGAAACGATCTTGTATTTGTCTCGCGATACCACACGTATTCACCTATTTCGATGTAAAAAGGCATGTGGATAGTATACATCAATATCTCGACCAAGTTCGCTGGTCAGCTTCATCAGCCATCTTGTTTCAAAATGGCGGTCATTAAATTAAAAAAAAGTCCTTCCGGCCAGTGCCGGGAGGAAGAGGTAGCTTTCAAATTCCTTATTTTAAAAATGCCAACTTATATTATTCAAACACAAGAAGCTCAATTTTGTGAAAACCGAATATAGGAGATTCAATACTATTTTTTATCAATACTAAATCATTATGAATGAGAATTTCGTGAAATTGGTCAGCTTTATCCAAGCTGCTTTTATTTTAAGTAACTTATATTTGGCTGAGATGTTGATGTATACTATCCACATGCCTTCTTACATGGAAATAGGCGAATACGTGTGTTATCGCGTGACAAATAAAGATCGTTTCAAAATGTTAGCCATACTAGAAATTCAAAGTGCTATAATCCAACCATTTTTTAAGATATAAACAAAAGAACAAATTTTCAGAAACAAAATCTGCTCCGGAATCTTTGTATCAACGCCAAACACATAAAAAAAACTTTTTCATTTTCCAATTTTTTAATACCTCATTTTAAATTTTAAATTTAATTTTTTTTAAATGGCAACCCTTTTGAAACAAGATGGCGAAAGAAGCTCGCCAACGAACTCGGTCGAGACATTGGTATGTACTATGTACAGACCAAGTAACATCCAAATCGGTTCATAAATACGCTTGTTATCGCGTGACAAAAATCAGGTCGTTTTAAAATGTCAGCCAGAATAGAAATTCAAAATGTTATAACTCAACCATTTTTTTAGATATGGACAAAACAGAAACTGTTCCGGAATCTTTGTATTAACGTCAAACACATACGAAAAAAATCTTTTTCATTTTCCAATTTTTTGGTATCTCATTTTAAATTTTAATTTTTTTAAATTTTTTTAAATGGCCGCCATTTTGAAACAAGATGGCGGATGAAGCTGGCCAACGAACTCGGTCGAGATATTTGTATGTACTATGTACACACCATGGTACATCCAAATCGATTCATAAATACGCCTGTTATCACGTGACAAATATCAGGACGTTTCAAAATATCAGCCACGCTAGAAATTCAAAATGCTATAACTCAGCCATTTTTTAAGATATAGATGAAACAAAAACTGCTCCCGAATCTTTGTATCAAGGTCAAATAAATAAGAAAAAAATATTTTGTCACTTTTCAATTTTTTGGTACCACATTTCAAATTAAATTTTTCTTAAAAATTTAAATGGCTGCCATTTTTAAACAAGATGGCGGATGAAGCTGGCCAACGAACTCGGTCCAGACATTGGTATGTACTATGTACAAACGAAGTTACATCCAAATCGGTTCATAAATACGCCTTTTATCGCGTGACAAATTTCAGGACGTTTCAAAATGTCAGCCACGCTAGAAATTCAAAATGCTATAACTCAGCCATTTTTTAAGATATAGACGAAACAAAAACTGCTCCGGAATCTTTGTATAAAGGTCAAATACATAAGAAAAAAATATTTTTCCATTTTCAATTCTTTGGTACCACATTTCAAATTAAATTTTTTTAAAATTTTTTAAATGGCCGCCATTTTGAAACAAAATGGCGGATGAAGCTGGCCAACGAACACGGTCGAGACATTGGTATGTACTATGTACATACCGAATTTCATCCAAATCGGTTCACAAATTTGAGAGTTACAGTATGACAAAGGTCAGATATATATATATATATATATATGGATATATATATATATATATATATATATATATATATATATATATCAACTTTTGAACGGAGGGTGGTTTCGGGGTCTGGGGGTCATGATCGATGAAAATATACCAAAATTTTTTGAAATCGCTTTCCTCCGAACGGCTGCAATAGGTAGCTTTTTGTAATGAAAGCTACCTAAAATTATATTTAAAGTGAGGTGCAAAAAAATTAGAAATTGAAAAAGGTTTCTTTCTTAAGTATTTGACCTTGATATAAGGATTCAGGAGCATTTTTTGTTTGTCTTTATCTTAAAAAATGGCTCAGATATAGCAGTTTCAATTTCTAACGTGGGTGACATTTTGAAAAATCTGATTTTTGCCTGCGACAGCACTCGTATATATCAACCGATTCCGATGTGAGTGAGCATGTGCACAGCAATTACTAAGGTCTCGACCAAGTTCACTGGTTAGCCTCATCCACCATGTTGTCTTAAAATGGCAGGCACTTTAAGAAATCGCCGAATTATGCAGCCAAATATAAGTTACTTTAAATAAAAGCATCTTGGATAAAGCTGACTAATTTCGCGAAATTCTCATTCATAATGATGTAGTATTGATAAAAATTAGTATTGAATCTCCTACATTCGGTTTCCACTTAATTGAGCTTCGTGTGTTTGAATAATATAAGTTGGCTTTTTTTAAATAAGGAATATGAAAGCTACCTCTTCCTCCCGGCACTGGCCGGAAGGACTTTTGAATTTCTAGCGTGGCTGACATTTTGAAACGTCCTGAATTTTGTCACGCGATAAAAGGCGTATTTATGAACCGATTTGGATGTAACTTCGTTTATACATAGTACATACCAATGTCTCGACCGAGTTCGTTGGCCAGCTTCCTCCTCCTTCTTGTTTAAAAATGGCGGCCATTTAAATTTTTAAGGAAAATTTAAATTTGAAATGTGGTACCAAAAAAATTAAACATTAAAAAAATATTCTTTTCTTATGTGTTTGACTTTGATACAAAGGTTCGGGAGCAGTTTTTGTTTCGTCTATATCTTAAAAAATGGCTGAGTTATAGTATTTTGAATTTCTAGCGTGGCTGACATTTTGAAACGTCCTGATTTTTGTCACGTAATAACAGGCGTATTTATGAACCGATTTGCATGTACCTTGGTTTGTACATAGTACATACAAATAACTCGACCGAGTTCGTTGGCCAGCTTCATCCGCCATCTTGTTTCAAAATGGCGGCCATTTAAAAAAATTTTAAAAATTTAAAATTTGAAATGAGATACCAAAAAATTAGAAAATGAAAAAGATTTTTTTCGTATGTATTTGACCTTAATACAAAGATTCCGGAACAGTTTTTGTTTTGTCTATATCTAAAAAAATGGCTGAGTTATAGCCTTTTGAATTCTATTGTGGCTGACATTTTAAAACGACCTGATTTTTGTAACGCGATAACAGTCGTATTTATGAACAGATTTGGATGTAATTTGGTCTGTACATAGTACATACCAATGTCTCAACCGAGTTCGTTGGCCAGCTTCATTCGCCATCTTGCTTCAAAACGGTTGCCATTTTTTAAAAAATTAAATTTAAAATTTAAAATGAGGTATTAAATAATTGGAAATTTAAAATGGATTTTTTTTATGTGTTTGGCCTTGATACAAAGATTTCAGAGCTGTTTTTGTTTCTGAAAATTTGTTCTTTTGTTTATATCTTAAAAAATGGTTGAATTATAGCACTTTGAATTTCTAGCATGGTTAACATTTTGAAACGATCTTGTATTTGTCATGCGATAACACACGTATTCGCCTATTTCGATGTAAGAAGGCATGTGGATAGTATACATCAATATCTCGACCAAGTTCGCTGGCCAGCTTCATCAGCCATCTTGTTTCAAAATGGCGGCCATTAAATTAAAAAAAAATTATATTTAAAGTGAGGTGCAAAAAAATTAGAAATTTAAAAAGGTTTCTTTCTTAAGTATTTGACCTTGATATAAGGATTCAGGAGCGTTTTTTGTTTGTCTTTATTTTAAAAAATGGCTCAGATATAGCAGTTTTAATTACTAATATGGGTGACATTTTGAAAAATCTGATTTTTTGACTGCGACAGCACTCGTATATATCAACCGATTCCGATGTGAGTGAGCATGTGCACAGCAATTACTAAGGCTTCGACCGAGTTCACTGGTTAGCCTCATCCACCATGTTGTCTTAAAATATCAGGCACTTTAAGAAATTGCCGAATTTGGCACCCAAATATAAGTTACTTTAAATAAAAGCAGCTTGGATAAAGCTGACTAATTTCGCGAAATTCTCATTCATAATGATTTAGTATTGATAAAAATTAGTATTGAATCTCCTATATTCGGTTTCCACTAATTGAGCTTCGTGTGTTTGAATAATATAAGTTGGCTTTTTTAATATAAGGTATATGAAAGCTAACTCTTCCTCCCGGCACTGGCCGGAAGGACTTTTTTCTGTTGCATCTTATCTGACATAGATACTGGAATCCGCATATAATCTCATACCAGGATACGATCGAAAGTAGTTTAGGTGGGTATAGCAAATATCTAAATTTTTAAAATCTTAATAACAAAAATATTAAAATAATTAATTTGATAAAACGAAAATTTTGCCTTGCCTTTTTTTTTCATCTTCTGTATTATTGTTTCTGAACGATAATAAAGTGTAAATTATCTGATATGGTTTGAAAATTATGCTATATTTCAATATCTTTAAAAGAAATTGCATTTCACAGCCAGTTAATACTACGTCATTGTGAGGTTACAATCGTTGATTGCAGCCATAATAGTCAACAAAAGCTGACATCTTTATTTGGTCACATTAATGGCTTACAAGAGACTAGCACTTAATAACTTCGCTATAATGTCACGGAGACCGATTTTTGAATCCTTTGCACTAAATGGTCACCAAATGGAACATATCGACTTCACAGGGACATGGAAATGACTCATTTTCCAAATCACGTGTTGGCAATCTGGGCAGTAAGAGTTATAGTTGGGTCATGATGCTTTCACATTTTTGTCACAATCGTGTCAAAAATTCTGTTGATCTTACAGGAAAATCTGTCAGCTACCAGTTAAAAACTGTTTATTTTATGAAAATAATCTATATTTATTATAAACTTTCTGTTATTTTAGCATATTTTGCCCGTATTTGCGTAAAATGCAGGTTATGTCCGTAAAATAAACAGTTTTTTACTGACGTCCTTATTAACAATATTTTCCTGTAAAATCGACAGATGTTTCTTTTTTTTATATAGTGTAGAGTTGCTAATAACTCTTTCCGTTGCTACAAAGTATGGCTTACATTTGAGTCTCTAAGACATAATCCAGTAAATAAATTAAAAATAAAACGCTTTGCAGTTTTTTCATTCAAAAACGCTATTCCCATTTTACAACCTTTAATCATTGATATGAACCTCACGTTGAATAATAACTTCATGTATTCTGCTTTTTATATATATATTTAAAAAAAGATATCGATTATTTTGTGTTAGAGTTGTTAACATACAGTTTTCATTATTAAACAATATTTTATATTTTAAAAATTCTAATCCAAAGCTGTATTAATTTTATCATGTTATTCATTAATTCCTTTGGCGTATCAAAAAGAATGTTTAACTGGTTATTCAATGGTACTGTAGAAACAGTAATACACACTACGAAACATTATGTAACTAATAAAAGATATTCTGTGTAAAAACATAAAAACTTTAAATTATACAAACATCTCTACGTGGAAAACAAATATACAGTACCACACAAGAATTATCTAGAAGAAAAACATTTAAAGTATTCCTGTGCATTTAATCATCTACAGATTATGAAGGAGATTTAGTTGAAGAAATGGACAATTTTGTATATAATGTGAGCCAATAACTTTTGAATAGGAATAACATTTCATTGATATTGAGAAAGAGTTATAAAAGAATTATTTTATGAGCTATTTAAAAATATCATTTTTTTTCTTTTCTTACTCTGTTTTGATATTTCCTAAAAATCCACCATAACAGTTTTTCTTGGTACATTTTGAAAATTTTAATTAAAGTTATGATGGAACAAGATGAGAGTTCACCATCTGATGTAGAATATCCTTTGTGAATATTTTTATTTATTAAATCGACGTAATACACGCGTGTCTATCACTGAATTATTTATTATTATCACTTGCATAACTCGAACGCTTTCTCTATACATTAAGAAAAAAAAAATCTGTAATTGTGATCTTGACCTGATAAGTACAATTCGAAAATAATACAATTTCGTAGTATATGTATTTTCCCTTAAAATGTGTCTATATAAATTAATATACAAGTGTAATTAATTTATAGCACACCATTTTTCGTTTAAGGTAGGATTCCATTATAGACAGATTTTCCACGCTTTACAATACAGTTCAGAGTATAAACACTCATGTATTTGACATGTATATAAAACTATTTTAACGTTCTCTTTGGGTAGAATATATTTTAATATAATTTATTCTTTGGAAGGAGACACGAAAAATGAGTTACGTACTGAATAATGAATATAACGAGGAGCGTTATAACGGAAGAGTCTAGCATTAAACAATTATTAAATAATATATTAATGTTTAATTGACCTCAACAACAAAAGATCAATTTTCAAAATTCAAACACAGCGTATAAACGAATAGCAAATATTTTTCGCGCACTTCGTGCTTGCCAAAATTTATATATAACCCTCGATCCCAAAGGGACTGAACATACGAAATGACTCATTAAATTTAGTGCACTTAGTTGGTCAATCACTCCATTACTTTATGAACTTTTTACCTAACTGTCATTAAGGAAAGCTATTTATTGAATTTAGGAGCAATGCTATTATGAAAATGATGCTTTAGCACCAAAGGGAATAGGAAAAATCTTTTTTAGACGTGTGTTAACGACAGGTTAACTTCATAATATTCAAGCGCAAATAGGTTTTCACTCTTTTTTAATAATAAACTATTAAATATTCATCCGAGCATGCCACGTCATCTCGTGTAGCTGTAGCAAAAACCCTTATGGACCACCTGGGGAAATTCAATCAATGTTCCATATCAAATACGTGGCATGTAAGATTTACGCATAAAGATTGTTTACTGCTACTGTTGGGCCTGCATAAAAGAGGAACACTTAACTTATTTAATTCTTCAATTAAGTCGGTATTTTCTGCGAAATAAGAGCAGTAATTACAAAAAAGTTACCGAGTTAATGAATGAATTTGATTGGCTAATCTAGTTGGAAATTATCCTCCCTTCACTTGTTGTACCTCGATATTGAAAATTGAAGTAGAGATTACTTCATTTGATTTTGCTTGGCTAAATGAAAAGCAAAATGGCGAATATATGATAATAACTAATATATAAAATATTTACTATGTATGTAAAATATTTTTCAGATTTTTATTTTTTTAAATATTTGAAAAATCGTTTTTTTTAATCATATACGGTATATATGCAATATATACCGTACCGTAATCATATACGGTATATATGTTACGGTATATATGCAATTGCAATATACCGTAATTTAATCACTACATATTCCTTTATTTTTTTCAGTATGTTTATCAATAGATGATTTCATTTGTTTGTTTGTTTTTAGGCTAAAAGAAAGGTGAAATACAGAATATCCATAGCTGATAACATTTACACTTTTTTTTTTTTTACTTTTTTTACTTCATTTGATTTTGCTTGGCTAAATGAAAAGCAAAATGGCGAATATATGATAATAACTAATATATAAAATATTTACTATGTATGTAAAATATTTTTCAGATTTTTTTTTTTTTTAAATATTTGAAAAATCGTTTTTTTTTTTAATCATATACGGTATATTATCAATATATACCGTACCGTAATCATATACGGTATATATGTTACGGTATATATGCAATTGCAATATACCGTAATTTAATCACTACATATTCCTTTATTTTTTTCAGTATGTTTATCAATAGATGATTTCATTTGTTTGTTTGTTTTTAGGCTAAAAGAAAGGTGAAATACAGAATATCCATAGCTGATAACATTTACACTTTTTTTTTTTTTTTTTTTACTTTTTTTACTTCATTTGATTTTGCTTGGCTAAATAAAAAGCAAAATGGCAAATATATGATAGTAACTAATATATATCTACAGTGTATATAAAATATTTTTCAGAATTCTTTTTTTTAATATTTGAAAAATCGTTCTTGTAATCACTACACATTTCTTTATTCGTTTTCAATCTATTTATCAATAGATGATTTTATTTGTTTGTTTGTTTTTCGACTAAATGAAAGTCGAAATAGAAAATATTCATAGATGATAACATTTACTCTTTTTTTTTTACTTCATTTCACTTTATTTTACTTCATTTGATTTTGCTTGCTAAATGAAAAGCAAAATGGCAAATATATGATAATAACTAATATATAAAATATCTACTATGTATGTAAAATATTTTTCAGAAAAAAAAATAATGTTTTTTAAACATATAAAAAATCATTTTTTTAAGCACTACACATTCCTTTATTCCTTTTCATCAATAGATGATTTCATTTGTTTGTTTGTTTTTCGGCTAAATGAAAGGCGAAATACAGAATATCCATAGCTGATAGCATTTACTCTTTTTTTTTTACCACTAATGTTAAATAGTAAATTTTGCCTTGTTTAATCGCCGCAATCTGCTGTAAATTAAGGCAAAAATTTCTATTGAATTTTGGCGATAACAAATAATCGTAAAAAATAGCAGCTATGAATATGTGATAAAATCTTTAATATGTATAATATCTACTATATATGTAAATTTTTCTTTGGGAAAAATAAGATTTTTGTATTTTTTAAAATATTTGAAAAAATATTTTCTCCAATTGATAAACATTTATTTATTTTTCTTTCAAAGTGTTTATGAGTAGGTTATTTCAGTTAATTTATTTCGTATAAATAAAAAGCGAAATAGAAAACATCTGATTAAATCTAATGTGTAAAATATCAACTTTTTGTGAAATACTTTTAAGAAAAGTAAACATTATTACTTTCTTCTATCTTTACAAGAAGAAAGTATTGGATTCATGAAAATTTTCGAATTCCAGTTTTCGACGGATTTACATGTTTTAGGGGTCAGAGAACCCGAAAAACATGTTTTTACAAAATGTCTGTCTGTGAGTCTGTCTGTGTGTGACACAAATTTTGTGGGCGCTCTATCTCAAGAACTTATGCACGGAATTTAATAAAAATTTATATTCAAGTAGTCCCTAATATAAATTGGTGCTGATTAGTTTTTGGTGTAAATCGCTCAACAGGTGGCGCTGCTATGCTGCATTTTTCTTAATTTCTGCACTAGCTCTATCTCAAGAACTAATGCACGGATTTTCATCAAACTTCTGATTCAGTTAATCCTTGATATGAATTGGTGCTGGTAGCGTTTTGGTGCAAATCGCTCAACAGATGGCGCTGCTATGCTGCATTTTGCAGCATTTACACGATTTTCGTAATAGCTCTATCTCAAGAAATAATGCACGGATTTTCATCAAACTTCAGATTCAGTTAGTGCGTGACATGAATTGACGTTTTGCACCTTGTGGTGTAAATCGCTCAACAGGTGGCGCTGCTATACTGCATTTTTTGTGATTTCCGCAATAGCTCTATCTCAAGAACTAATGCTTGGGTTTTCAACAAACTTCAGATTCAGGTATACCTGGATATCAATTAGCGCTGTTTATGTTTTGGTGTAAATCGCTCAACAGGTGGCGCTGCTATGCAGCATTTTTCACGATTTCCCCTACAGCTCTATCTCAATAACTCATGCATGGATTTTCCTCAAACATCAGATTCAGTTAGTCCTTGACATGAATTGATGTTTTGTACCCTTTGGTGTAAATCGCTCAACAGGTGGCGCTGCTGTGCTGCATTTCTTGTGATTTCCTCAATAGCTCTAGCTCCAGAACTAATGTACGGATTTTCATCAAACTTCAGATTCCGGTATACCTTAATATGAATTAGTGCTGTTTGTGTTTTTGTGCGAATTGCTCAACAGGTGGCGCTGCTATGCTGCATTTTTCAGAATTTCAGACAGCTCTATCTCAATAACTAATGCACGAATTTTCATCAAACTTACAATTCAGGTATACTTTGATATGAATTGGTTCTAAATTGATGCAATTTCTTTTACTATTTAAATGATTTAATTGACGTGATTTATATAGAAGAAAGTTTTGTGATGGCCACAACATACTAGTTTTTAAATATTTGAAAAATCGCATTACTTTATCGCTCAACATATATATATTTTTTTCCAACAGTGTTTATGTATTTAAAATATTTTTGACGTTTCCAAATGATCTCATGTAGAATCGAAATAAATCCAGTATTTTTTTTCTCATACATTAAAAAGGTTATTTAACAGTGAGTACTCATAAATTCGCGCCAAAATTTAATATAAGATAGCAAAGCACTTAAAACGTGTCATCTTTATTTTCAAACTAATGTGAGTTATGTATTTTACACCAATAATTGAAATGCATTCAATTTTATATATACATCAGAAAGAAATATCAAGACAAAATAAATTAAACCATTTATTATATATTATACTAGCATGCTTCGGCCGCTACGCTGGTCAGTTTCTCCAAATGAATTTTGAATCGAATATTGGTGATATCAAAATATATCGGTGAATTTCACCTTGTGTTTTAAAGCAATTTGGACCTTTACCTGTAATGTCCTTCCGCATTCCTAAAAACGATATGAATGACTTTGCGCTTTATATTTCCTAATGTGTCATACAAAATTTAAGGATAAAATCTTTTAGCTGAACATTTATAGTAGGATTTGGTAAAGAAAATAGAACAATATGCAATATACTAAAACCATCCCTGAAAAAGTTTTTAACAATGCAAGTCTCATCAAAATCCGTTAAGCGGTTAATCTTTTATAACTGGGTTCACCTGATTATTGAAATTTCTTCTATAATTATATAACTAAGCAACGTAGAACAATGTGTTATATACTAAAACGTTTACTAAAAATGTATCCGACTAACAATGCAAATTTCATCCACATCTGACGAATAGAACTTTTGATAAAGGGTTAATCTTTCACAATCTGGCTCATCTCATTATAGAACTTTCCTCCTTAATTCTACAACTAAGCAACATAGAACATTATCTTTTCATACTAAAACGTTCTCTGAAAAATTGTGTAACTAACGATACAAGTTCAATTGAAATCTATTCAGCAGAAACTTTCTTAACAGGCTAATCATTCATAAATTGTTTTATATCATTATAGAACTTTCAACCATAATTCTATAACTAAGCAACGCAGAACGATATATTATATACTAAAACCTTACCTAAAAAAATATCTAATTAATAGTCCAAGTTCCATCAAAATCTATTCAGCACAACTTAAGTTATAAGCTGCCGGAACAAAAATTCTCATTTGCATTTTATACATATAATAGATTAATGCTTATCCAAAAGTTTTGACATTTCTTTAAATTTGCATTTTTGTTTAATATAAGTTTAATATAATTATTTTATTTTTATGCAAGTCACATACGCATAAATCTGTCCATAAATTTACTGTGAGGAATGGAAGCACATTGCATGGTAATTACAATGTAGATAATTCCGATCTTGGATTATGAAAGTATCAGATTGTTAAATATGATAGAACAAACGAAATTTCCTTGATCAGAAAATTAATTCAGTCTTTCAGCAGAGACGCTTCAGCAAATTATTGCTTAATTATGTGCCCAGGGCCCGATTAACGTCTGAAGCTATGGGAAGCACAGTGTCATTTTGGGGTTTCTTTCATTCAAGAAGGGTTTTCTTAATTCGGCATACTCGGAAACTCACCAATGCTACAACATGAATATTATTCAAATTACTAGAAATATGATGAATGTTACTGTGTTTTCTCGACTTTGATTGGTTGGGCGATAATATTAACTGATAAATTGGAGACTTTGGTGGGTTGGACAAACAGAAGAATTGTGATCATGTGGTTGAAATTGATCTATATATGTAGGGTAAAGTGCCCATATTTAACCCCCTCTCCGAATTTCGTCTCCCTTAACTTCTCCACTTCTGCGAAAGTGGCGCCACTTATGACCCAAGGCACAGGGGACGGAAGGTAAAAGGGGTCAGTGTTGAAAGTTTCGTTCGCCAAGACGCATACATAAATTAAAGACGGCGAATTTACTATTTTTAGAAGAACTGAGTTCTTGTTACGTCGTTTGTAGAACGTTATTTATTGTACTGTAAGTATTTATTTCCTATCCATTGCATGTATCTTACGTTGGTAAGATGCTGACAGTAGCATACAGTGAGTTTTAGGACGCTCAGTTAATCTTACGGGAACTGAAGCTCCGTCATATTGGGAAACAGCGTGGTCCCAATTTCGTCCCTCTTGCAGTTCTTATTTTCGTCCCGGGGACGAAATTAGGAATGCTTTTTCATGACATTTTTTTTTAATTTCTTTCCTCGTGTTTCGATGGCTAATGATTCGTTATGTTATTCTACCACTGATAATTAGTACATTTCTTTGTGCCTTACTTCAATGTAAATTAAATTACTTACTCATTTATAAATAAATTTTGATTTAGTTATAAGTTAAGCCTCGGCGTATTGGATTTTTGGGGTGGACGAAATTAGAACCAATTTTTTTCCTTTGCATTTTTAGATACTTTTAAAAAAGAATATTTCGCATTGTTAAAATTTTTTTGTACAATATTTGCCTATGTTTCTATGTGCGTGGGTAGTTAGTCTATCTAAAATCCAAATTTGGTAGATTTTCACCGAAAATTATCACTTCCAAGGGCCTAAAAGTGACTGGGGGACGATAAAAGGGCACCTTACCCTATATATAAACACACAAATGAGTTAATAATTTGAAAATAAATTACATAGAATTTCGGAATGAAATTAATTCAATATAAAGTTCGGGGCCCCCTGTTTTTTTTTTCAATTGCAGGCCCTTTCAAAATTTTCTAAGGGAAGCACGTGCCTATTCGGTAATCAGGACCTGTATGTGCCAGAGAACACAGCTTCCCCTAAGTACCGCTAAGCCGAATTTTCACAAAGAAAATTTCAAATATATTTTAATTTTAGCATTACAAAACTGTTTTTCAAAAAGATTTTGTATGTAAGTGTTTAAATATGAAAGGAGAAAGAAAGATAGAAATGTCCGAGCACCAATACTTAGCCAACTTATAAGAACAAACATTTTACGTTGAATGTTTTTTTTTTCCGACAATCAATCATTATTGTGAAAAATGTCGACTTTATTTTAAAGTTCCGAAATAATATAATTTTGTTGCTTTTTTCTCAAAATATAAAATCAAAATGAAATCCATCCTGCGGATTTTACTATAATTACGATGTTGGTACTTCTGAATTTAGATTCTGAATTAGAACCATTTAAGCGGAGATTCTTAAAGATGATACGATGATAGAAACAAGCATGGATCCATGGGTCAAGTCATGTGGGATCATTGTCCCCTCCCTTCTAAACGAAGAAAGATACAAAAATACATTTTTTATGAAAATACATGTTAAGGTTGTTTTTTAAAAAATCTCGCTCAACACCACAAATATTTCATCTTTTCACGACTGTCGAGTCTCGAAAATCAAATTAAAAGGCTAACTTTGACAACAAGCTTTAATGAAAGATCTCGTGACTTTATGAGAAAATGGGAAACTCTGTTCGATTTATTTGTATCTGAATAGAACTTGTAAATTTTATACATTTATGAACATATCTCCAAATGTTGTGAATTTGCGAGTATATCTGCAAATTTTATGTATTTACGAATGAAAATATAACTTCGTTAATGTGTCGTAAAACAGCCAATTTAGAGTTGTAGCAAACTTAAAATTTAAGAATTGATATTACAGGTGCGCCTCCCTCTCTTTCCTACAGGGAGGCATGACCCCTTCTAAATATAAAGCTGGAACCGCCCCTGGATAGAAAGAAGTGAAATTTATTTGTTCAGAAACTTAATTCGGACAGCAGAGCAGTCCAAGAAAAATATCTATGAATTAGAAAACTCAATTTTCCCTATCATAGTTTTCAATAAGCAAGTAGCAAGTTGCAAAATTGTGTTTTAAATCGTACTTTCATGGAGCTGAAGCATTTAACTATGGAATTTAAAAAAAAGCCAATTATTGTTTAACAACAAATATTAAGAAAAATAGAATTTGCCCAGAAATGTCCAATCGCCAAAGTTTAGCCAACTTATTTAATGAACAGCTATATATATATATTTTTAACTTGTATTCATTACTTTGAAAGACACAAACTACATTTAAAAGTTCCGAAATACTACATTTTATTGCTATTTGATTCAAAATCTAATTATGTAAAATTTTATCGATAATATGATACTGCATCGAATCTTTAAAAAATTGCAACGTTGATAATTTTGACTTTGGATTATAACCATTTAAGCCATATTCTTAAAGATGATAGAACAAGCGAAATTTGCTTGTTCAGAAAATTAATTCGGTCGCTCAGCAGACCAATCCCAGAAAATTATCGCTGAGTTATGTACCCGAAAATACAGCTTCCCATAATTACCCAAAACCTGGTCGTAATTTCCAATACGCTTTTAGCAATTTGCAAAAGTGTGTTTTAAAAAGTTCTCTAATGAAGTTGAAGTATTTAACTATCAAATTCAGTCATCCAAGATAAAGGTCCTGTAAAATTGGCCGCACAGAAGAAAGATCATTAATAGGAGAAGGGGGTGGAAATACTCAGCCATCGTTAAAGGAACTCAAGGAGTTAAGTTTCCATTAGCAAATGCCTGCGAAATCTTCACGCGTACCTTCTGCCCATCATGTATCTGATATACGGAAGGGTTAGGGAATATAATCAACTTCCTAGCATTCAGAAAACTAATATTCTTTCCTGGATTAAAGTTTCAAAATGCTCCAAATAAGGGTTATTTTGAGAAGAAGATTGTTAAATGTTGAGGGTTGGGATAGCAGATTGAGCAAATGTTTTATAACGAAGCGGATGATATCTAACACTCTACCGTGAAATAAGAAATGAAGCTGTTTACTGAAAAAAGACATTAATCCATTTTTAAGGGCACGGTGAACTAATTAAGAATTTTCTCTTTTCATTTAAAAACCGTATAAGCAATGGATAAAAACTCTTTAAACTGGAAAATAGCATTATACATATACATAGCATGTTTTGGAGTAAAATGTAAATATTTTTTTGGACGAAAAAAGGGTCACTTAAAGAAAATAATGCATAACATATTTAAAATCATTTATACGATCTCTAAATAATCTTAAACGAATGATTTTAATATAATCTCAAAACCTAAAAATGCACAAAATTTGTGTATTAATGCACGCAGAATTATTAATAACGTTGTAGAAATATATTTTTTATTTTGAAATTTCTCCATTTCCTTAATACAACTATGCAGGATTTTTATTTCTCTTCTATCCACTAACCCCCCCCCCTCCCCGCCTCTCCCAAAAACAATATATTGGCCAAATTATAGCAAAGGTATAGTTCAAATAAACAATATTGCTCCAATATTGTTTTGTTACACGTTATGATACTTCTGAAAATCGCCCATTAATGGATTAATACAAAATCTTTCAGTTGAAACAACAGTATCTTAAAATTACATTTATAGTATTACAAAACTTAAGGGAACTCGAATCGGAACTCTTACAACCTTCAAAATATAGATTTTTGGACTTTTACATAATCGAATTCTTTATAATCATTACCTTTTCACTGCTATCATCATCATCTCAACAACAACCGTTTTCAATCCACTGCTGGATGTAGGTCTCCTCCAGATTTTTTCAATGTTTCCTGTCTAGTGCTTTAGTCATCCAATTAACACCGGGTACTTTTCTGATTTCATCACTCCATCTTACTTGAGGTCGTCTTCTTGGCCGTTTACATCTCTGCCATATCATTGTAGGGTGTTTGTGCTCCATCTATTGTCTTGTCTTCTTGCAATGTGCCCAACCCATTTCCATTTTAACCGTTTAATTATTTCAATGATGTCAAAAACTTTCATCTGACTTCTTATCCAGGTTAATCTTTTGATCTCTCTTCTAGTTATACCTAGCATACATCTTTCCATACTTTTCTGTGCTGTTTGTAATCTATGTACCATACGTTTTGTTAGCGCCCATGTTTCTGCTCCATAAGTTAGCGCAGGCAAAACACATTGTTGAACACCTTTTTTTTTTCAAAGAGGCATGTTACTCTTCAGAATAATACTGTTCTTCCCAAAAGCACTCCACCCATTTCTTATTCTTCTATTGATTTCATTCATGATACTATTATCCGATGATATTTCCTGTCCAAGGTACACATAACTTTGCACTTCTTTAACTGATATATAATTTTAATATATCATTCGAAGTGCTTTAAATTTATTTTTACAGAAAGCAGAAAATGAAACTTCCGCCCACCAACCCCTTCCAAATGATAGTTGGTGGCGTTTGGTTTTGCAGACAATGTTTTGGACTTAATATTTATTTTTTTCCTTCTCTGCTAACCTGATTTGACTGTAATGAGGGGCTTTTGGTTAACGTTTATATGTGACAATCTGCTTTTTTTTTGCAATTGCAAATTACTTTTTTCAATACATTTGTTTGTTTTCGTTTAGATCACTATAGTTTCGATTTTCTGTGAAGAATTTTTATTCAGCGTACATGCAACCTCTATATATTTTTCTTTTCTTCAAAAATGTTTAGATCTGCATGTAAGGTAGAGAAACGTAAGAGAAGGTATTGCGAGAGTAATTTTCATTCAGTGCCATCAGATCAAAATCATAGTTCTGTGTTGTCGCAAGCTGCAGAAAGCCAGAAAAAATGTGCTATCGAATATAAACTGAGCGATTAAAATGAAAGTTGTTCTGCTTAATTCGAGAACGATCAATATGAGGCAAGAGTCCATAATAGATTTGTCGATATTATCACACTTGTTTGCATCACATTAAATGCAAGTATTGTAGCAGCGGTCCAAAACTGGTGCTAGAGAGCAATTCTGGTTTGGCGGTGGTGGAACTGCAACTGGGCTGATATTCTTGCGACTACAGATATGCTTTTTATGCATTTGAGATTTGACTCGCAAATATGGTTCAGAAATCTATGTATTGAATACACGATTTGTCAGTAGTAAACGGGCAGAAGCAGATAGTGAGTTTTCTGCCTTCGTGAATTTCCCTAACCCTTCAAGAAAATTTGACAAGTTTAATAAATAGTTAGTGCAAGAAGTAAAAGAAGTTTTTAAAGAAACCACGTCTGATGCTACTTTTGCCACGTCGGAAGCTGGAAAAGAAAACCACTCCACCGATATAGCTGTAGCTGTCGACAGATCATCGCAGAAGAAGGGCTGCATTTCTTTGAATGGAATAGTGAAGTGAGTGTCACGTGCGTCGATACAGGTAAAGTGGTGGATATTGAAGTTATGTTTGGATACTGCGAATGTAGAGATAAGTCAAGGCATGATAAAAAATTGCACTCAGATTTTTCTGGGCTTCAGTGAAATGAAAGAAGTAGAAGGTTTAAGGGGCACTGAATATTCGAAGGCCTACGCCACATTCAGCAAGAAAGAGATTTATGGAAAAGAGTGTTCACACAAAAACTTAAATGCATTGGGCACGTTCAAAAGTGTATAGGACTGCAGATTCTGAAGGCGTCCATGAAAACAAGATTCCTTTCTGATGAAAAATTTCTGGCTGAAAAGATTCGGTTGGCCAACGCACATATTTAACGGATACAAATCTACTACTGTCTTGAAATGCGGCAAAACCTCAAAAGAGTAGTATGCAAGACACATGGCCCATTTTTTTATACAAAGTTTCAACGGATGATAAGCCAGAACATTGGCTTTTCCCAACCATAAAAGACTCCTGGTACAAGTACAAACGTGTACAAGTTCAGAATCAAAAGCTTCAATTTAGAAACACTCTCCTGGTACCAGTTGCTGAATGTATGTGCTCAATTCTTTTAAAGACCTGTCTTGGACAGATCTCATGAAGAGATACGTTTCTGGCAATATCCAAAATCCCAACCGAAGCCTGAACAATGTAATTTGATCGAGGGTTTCAAAGGGCTCATTGTTGTGTTTAGATGCCATCGCAACTTGAAGCATATGATCTATTGATGAGTTTTAATGTTGTGAACATTAAAAATACTGAAGAAAATTCAGATTCAGACATGACTTTTATGGCTCCGGAGCACCAAAACTCCTTTATAGGGAACGCGCTTAATGAGAGCAAATTATTCTTATGCACTATAAACAAACAAAATGCAGAAAATAAACAAGAAAGAAAAATCACGAGTTAAGCATAGATTGTGAAACGCTTCCAAACTCTTTCATAATACTGTAACAAATCTTCACAACTTAATAAGGTGATGAATGATGATGCATGAGTAAATAATTTATAAAAAGCGTAACACATTTAAAAGCCCAATTTCAGAAATTACCATCTATAGTCAGAAAGATATCGGGATTCTTTTTTCTGAAGCCTTGTATATGATTTATATATTTTGTATATGTACTACATAGTTTACAAAAACATAGCTCTCTTAAAAAACAAATAAGACAATTGAAAATTCCCCTTCAGCAATTTCCGCCGATAAAAGGAAACGTTCTTTAATTTACTCCGAAATGTACCCCAGAATTTTTACTCACGAAGTAATATGCAAAAATTTAGTTAAATTTAAAAATGCATACCACAACTGAAAACCCACTTCCAATAATTATTAATTTATCTTATAAATGACTGACATTATTTGTGAGTCCCTGTAAATGAATAATAAATTCTATGCATATAATGCACAATAAAATGCACCGTATTCTATGGTAAGTATCTTGTAGTGCAACTCGATGATACATATAAAGTTAAATGTATTTGAAATAGTGTAACATCATTAAAATAACTGCAAACAATTTTCCCTTATTGACCATAATGTAATGGCATACATTTGAGTACCCTTGTAAACAAGATATAAATGGTACACACACTTCATTTCCAAAACCGAACATGCCATGGTAAACCTCAACAACATATATTAATTACATGGTGCTCCAAGTATATTTACATGAGTTAGAGTACGGACAGACAGACTGTTAGACAAATCAAATTCATGAACACTTTTAAACTATGCTCTAAAAGGGGAAGATTACAAAGAAGCTTTTGACAGCAATAACAAAATCTATGATTTTGTGTTATTTTAAAGAGGTAATCTTTTAAACTTAAAATATCTTTTTCTCAAAATGTTGAATTTTGAACTTCGATATAACTTCTCTTCAAAATTATAACACATATTTCAATAATTCTTAATGAACACACTTTTATTAACACACCTATTAATCTGAGTTTCATGATTTTTATTCTGTGCCAATGCTGTATTTTTATTACCTTAATTTATTTCAATGCATTAATTTAACAATTTTTTAAAAATATATCTATTTCTTTTTTTCTTTAATCTTCCCTTCATTTCAATCTAGCATATATGAAGATATATTGTAAAAATTTTCAACTTGACATCTCATATAGTTCTTGAGAAAATGTACATTGGAAATGATTAATTTTATATCCAGAGTATAGGAATTCCAAGTCCCCTTAATCAAAATCAGTTATTTTATAAAAAATAATGCACATTAGATCCAAAGGAATCGGTACAAAATACAAGACACAATTACAAATACAATTTCAACATTAAATATCCAAAAATCAGAATACCATAAAATGTAATCGTAGATGGCTAGTGACCTTTATGGTTAACAAAAGTTTAAAAACTTGAGGGATTTGTTAGATTTTTATTCCGCATTTACTTTAAACTATTCTTCTGTTAGTTAGGAGTTGTAGAAATATATAGATCATTAGTTGAAAATAAAAATAATATTTCTTCCGCCCCGTGTTAACTTTTTGTAGTATATCCGATGTTCAATATTTTTCATTAAATTTCTTGCTAGAAAACGTGATTCATTAGATTTGGAAATTTATGTATATCGATTATGGAAAATTCGAAAAAAGAATGAAAAATAAGACGAAAACCAGAAGAAAAAAAAAATATTAAAATGGTAATGAAATTATTAAAATGTGCTCAAATGTTGCAAAAAATCAAATCTTCTTCAGAAAAAAGCATTTAATAAAAAAGCGATTGATATTTAAATTGATTACAAATTTTCTTTCTTATTCAGGTTTACAAAACTATTAAATCGATAAGCAACTAATGGCAAGTACTTTTACGGGGAAAACTTCAAGTTATTGTTACTCTATATACTACAATGTTATTTACTTATTGCACGTCATTTGGCATATTTTAGGGAGAATATTTTGTTCGCAACAAAGTGTTTATTTTGCGGCGACTATCTATTGTTATTCACATTTAGTCACTATCGAACATTTTGACGCAAAGTTGACTCTCATTTGATATTTTTACGTCTTTCTAAAAAATATATTAAATAAACAAATGAAATTATATAATTATATACGATACAATGGCTAATTTCAAAATGGAAAGTAGTACAGTGTGAGTGTGCAAGAACAACATGATGAAATTTCTTAGAGCTTGGAAAACTTTTACTAAATTTTTCGAAAAGTAAAGGCAGATTGCAGGCAAATATATACTTTTTGGATCGTGATGAAATTTATACGGGTCTACCATCAAAAAGAGCCATTTACAATAGAAAAAGAATTTTCAAATCGGAGCACTCAGTCAAAAGCTATACGCGGACGTACATAAATATACAGGGTGCTCCACTATTCGGCCGATAAATTCAGAGGAGTGATAGTAAGCAGCAAGAGGATGAAAAACTACCACAGAACATAGGGTCGCAAACCACTAATAAAATATACACTGTAAAAAAAAGACATTTTTACAGTACAAAGTACTGTTCATCTCGCGCACAAACTCGATCACAGTGAATGTGCTGGTAAATTTACAGTGGTTTGTTTTTTACAGTGTACAGGGTGTTTAATCCTAACTCAATTTGGGTTGACGGTCATAACTTTCAGAAAATTGAAGTATATTGTAATTAAACATTTAACAGACATTCTCACCTTTGTTGTAAATGTGATAACACCAAACAAAAGTGGTAGATGTTTGCATTATACGCGTCAGCAGTCGGCATTTGACGCCCCAGATTTTGGACTGCGATTATCAGTTCATACGGTATCATCAATTGCTTGAGCAACATGTTCTTCCAAGTCTTTTCGTGATGTTATCATATTTCACACAAAACAATGTACATATCTTTTCATTTACATTGGAATGTTTTTATTTTTCTCGGAATTATTACCATCAACCCGAGTTCAGTTCGGATGCAACCCCTGTATTTGCGGATAAATATGGTGGTCTGCGACCCCATGTTCCATGGCAATTTTTCATCGTCTTGATGGCTACTATCACCCTTTTGAATCTGTCAGTCGAATTTTGGAATACCCTGTATATATATACAGTAGTGGCCAAAATTGTGAACATTTTTTGAAATTTTCATGTTTTATAACTTTGTGTGCATGAATAATATAATAAATTTCACTTAAATACAAATGTTTATATAGCAAAATTCAGGGAAATTTAATGTAGAATTTAATAAAGAAAAAAATAAATAAAATATCTGTATTACGAAAAAAGTTATGCTTACAAAATATAAGATCTATCTTAGATTTCATTATATTTTAAAGCTACACTTACACATTCAATATTTAGTAGGACAATCCTTGTTTTTTATTACAGCTTCACAGCGTCCTTTCATTGAGAGAATTAGTGTTTGGAGTTCATCCTTTTTAATCACATGATGCCAAGAATGAATTTTAGCTTCAATAAGTTGCGTTTTATTAGATAGACGTTTTTTTTATACAAGGATTTTCAAACGTCGACACAAATTTTCTATAGGATTCAGATCAGGGATATTTCCTGGCCAGGGTAATAATTGTATGCTTTTATTTTAAACCATTCTTTGCATATTTTTGCCGTTTGGCATGGAGCTAAGTCCTGCTGAAAGATAAATGGTGCTTTATTGGGGAAGATATTCCTGATGGAAGGTATCAATTTTGGTTCCGGGACAGTTTCTATGTTTGTTTTTTTTTTTTTTTTTTTTTTCATTTAGAATGCTATTAATCACTTGAATAAGGCCCGCACCATCTGAAGACAGACAGGCCCAAATCATGACATTTGTTTGATTCTTTGTAGTTGCTTCAATGCAATCAGGATGCAGCTCTTCCCCTACTCTACGTCTCACATAGTTTAGCCCATCACTACCAAAGAAGATATTTTACTCTCATCGCTCCAGATTATTTGCTTCAGCTCATTTTCTGACCATTTTAAGTGTTTATTTGCCCACTGAACTCGTTTCTTGCGTTGCTGAAGATTTAAAAATGTTTTTTTCCTCGGAATTCTACCTTTCAGTCCAAAACCTGCTAAGCTTTTAATTATTGTTCTTGAACTAACTGAAATATCCATTGCATTCATTTCACATCTAACAGTATCTGATGAAATTCTTCTATCTTTGAGGCATATCCTTTTTATCTTTCTATCGTCAGAAGCACTTGTGTATTTTTTTCGGTCTGACCTTGCCTTATTTGTTACCCGACTTCCAAGAAGGGTTATGTGTTTCACGCGTATCTGGGTATGTGGATTTCTTTATACCCTGTGTTTATACCCTCGAAACATCCCAACGGCTGGATGGATTTTAATGAATGAGGTCTCTATCGATTCGTCTTAACCGTCCGATGGTTATAGGCTACGTTTTGTTTTTTATAAATTCAAAATGACGGCCGTAAAATACAAAATGTCTGTAGATACGAAAAAAAATTACGCACCCTATCGAGCGGTATATCATTGGATAGGTCTTTCAAAATGAAGACGAAATTTCATTGACTATTTTACAGTCAAAAGCTCCGTTTAAATGTTACACAACCTGGAAGTTGTGCAGGTAGGATCTCTATCTTTAATGCAACTCTAACCTTCATAGACATCTATAGGCCTCATCAAAACAGTGTTTATAGATAGAAACTAACAATTAAACGCAACTTAAAAGTCATCAATACAAGTAAAAAGAAAAATAGGTAAGTAATATAAAAAATAGTTTCACAATGATGAGAAATAATTAATTAGTTCGCTTTTTACGCAGTCAGGTTTTTTTATTTTTTAAATTTAATCACTGATTTAGTTTCTTCATAACGTAAGCACAACTTTCGTACGCCAGATAAAGTGCCTGATCCAGCAACCTGTTTTGCAATTTCAGCATAAGAGAATGCATTTTTTTTCCATATGACAATTCTGATTCTTTTGGTAGGTGTCTAATCAGTTCTTGTTGTTGATGACATTATTTTAAACCATTTGCATTAAGAAAAAAATAGAAATATATATAAAAAAAACATTATTCTATTTAATTACACTAGTACTCACCCTTCTTCAAAATTCATTCCAGCAAAATACCCCTTTTACAAATTAAATATATTTCAGTTTTCTTAATGACATTTGATTGGTTCTCAGAACAGTCATTGTGGTTGTCTAGGAAGCTTTTATTACAGTACACTTCAGCATTCATGACTAATTGTGTTTGTATTTTAGCCTAAAGTAAGCGTAACTTTTTTTTGTAATTCGGATATTTTTTTTTTAATTCTACATTAAATTTCCTTGAATTTGATGTATAAATATTTATATTTAAGTGAAAATTAATATATTCTATAGGCGCATAAATTTATAAAACATGAAAATTTCAAAAAATGTCCACAATTTTTACCACCACTGTATATACAGACGTATATCCTCCTTTGTTTCAAGTCAACTTAGAAAAAATGGCGTAGTGTTTTTTCTAAAATCCACTAATACCCGATAATCTTTATTTTATATATATTCTAAAGTATTTCTCGGAAGTATGAAAGGTGCAGATAAAAAAGTGATTAATCTATAAAGTAAAACAAACTTTGGAGGACGCCACAAAAAGATAAAAAAAAATACCCTATGGCCCTTCCGAGAGAAAAGAATCTCTTCTCTTCATCAAGGATGAAGTTGAAGAAGAGTCTATTTTATACAGAATTCAGCTCTTGGAGCCAACCACCTCTTAAGAGGCCTTTGTCGCTGCGACAGTGAAGTAGAAGACGTTGATATTGACCCCTGAAATTACTCATAAGATCATAGTCATTTAAAAAATCTCATGTTTTTATCTTTCTTCTTTTACCCAACCCCTCAACGGAGCAATTAAAAATCCTAAAGTGATCGTTTTTCCTCCAGTTTAATTTTTAATTCTTAATTTTCTGTTAAATCGAAAGGTACAAATCTTGTTTTAAATTTTAAAAAAGAAAAGTATATGTTACACTTAGTATAGCGAAAGAAAGCTTGCATATTTTGGCTGTGCTTTACTTTTTTTATATGTATACTAAAAAAAACAATTTTTATCTTATTTAACTGAAGTCATTACTATTTAAAAAATACTATTTCTGTATATTTTTTCTTCTATTATCTAACCCCTCAACGCAGCAATTAAAAATCCTAAAGCGATCGTTTTTCCTGCAGTATAATTTTTAATTTTCAACTCTTAAACCAAACAGTAACAAATCTTGTTTTAATAAAAAAAAAGTCTCTATTACACTTAGCGAACGAACACACAGCGAACAAAAGCTTGCATATTTTGGCTGTGTCTTATTTCTTTTATATGTATAATAAAAAGACAATTTTTATCTTATTTAACTGAAGTCATTACCATTTAAAAATTATCATTTCTGTATGTTTTTTCTTCTTTTTCCTAACCCCTCAACGCAGCAATTAAAAATCCTAAAGTGATCGTTTTTCCTGCAGTTTAATTTTTAATTTTTAACTCTTAAACCGAATGGTAACGAATCTTGTTTTAATTTTTTTTTTTAAGAAAAGTCTCTGTTACACTTAGTACAGAGAACGAAAGCTTACATATTTTGGCTGTGTCTTATTTTTTTTTATATATGTATACTAAAAAAACTTTTTTATCTTATTTAACTGAAGTCATTACCATTTAAAATTTATCATTTCTGCATATTTTTTCTTCTTTTGCCTAACCCCTGAACGCAGCAATTAAAAATCCTATAGAGGATCGTTTTTCTTGCAGTTTAATTTTTAATTCTTAACTCTTAGACCGAATGGCAACAAATCTTGTTTTAATTTTTTTTTTAAAGAAAAGTCTCTGTTACACTTAGTACAGCGAACGAAAGCTTACATATTTTGGCTGTGTCTTATTTTTTTTATAAGTATACGGAAAAAACAAGTTTTATCTTATTTAACTGAAGTTATTACCATTTGAAATTTATCATTTCTGTATATTTTTTCTTCTTTTACTTAACCACTCAACGCAGCAATTAAAAATCCTATAAAGGGATCGTTTTTCTTGCAGTTTAATTTTTAATTCTTAACTCTTAAACCAACTTGTAACAACTCTTGTTTTAATAAAAAAAAAAAAAAAAGAAAAAAAAAAGAAAAGAAAAGTCTCTGTTACACTTAGTACAGCAAACGAAAGCTTACATACTTAGGCTGTGTCTTATTTTTTTTATAAGTATACTGAAAAAAACAAGTTTTATCTTATTTAACTGAAGTCATTACCACTTAAAAATTATCATTTCTGTATATTTTTCCTCTTTTGCCTAACCCCTCAACGCAGCAATTAAAAATCCTAAAGTGATCGTTTTTCCTGCAGTTTAATTTTTAATTACTAATTGCAACTCTTGTTTTAATAAAAAAAAAAAAGAAAAGAAAAGTCTCTGTTGCACTTAGTACAGCGAACGAAAGACATATTTTGGCTGTGTCTTATTTTTTTTATATGTTAACTGAAGTCATTATCTTTTAAAAATTATCATTTCTGTATATTTTTTTCTTATTTTACGTAACTCCTTAACACAGTAATTAAAAATCAGAAAGTGATCGTTTTTACGCAAGTTTATATTTTTTATTTAAAAGAAATAAAGCATTATTTTTTTTTTCGGTTGAATTTTCTCTTAAACCGAGCGTTAATAAATCTTCTTTTAAAATTTTAAAGAAAGCGTCTGATACACGTAGTACAGCGGGACGAAAGCTAAGATTTTTTTGCCCATACCTTTTCTGATATAATTATGTTTTTTATTTAAAAAAACAACTTTCATCTTATTTAAGGGGTCTCAAGACTCTTAAAATTGGTAAAATGAAAAAATAAAAGACAATTTTCAACATTTAATATCCTAAAATGTACATGATTTAAAAACACAATTTTTATTGGGATTAAACAATATATGTATGTTCTTTCATTTTATGTATTTAAAAAATTGCAAGATACAGAATTAGTATTTATAGGGTGCTCCAAACTGTCAAACATTTGTCGAACAGAAAATTTGTATAATAGCTTATGCGCAGAGTTACAAAATAAATTTTGCAAGTAGAATGAATTTTTTTGGATCAATTTGTGCCTAATTATACTTCAGATCATAATAATTACCCTGAACATAATAAAATTTGTATTTAAAGAATTTTTATATTTTTAATGCAAAGTTGTATTTAGCTAATATAAAATTTTGAAAATTTCAACAATATAATCACCTAAAAAATGTATTTTTTTGAACAATAAAAATGAAATTTTAGGTTCAGTTTATACAAACTCACATGTAACAAATGTTTTGAAAATTTCATGAAAAAATATTCAGAAATTTTTAAGATAACCTGCGCGTTATACCAAATAACGTCATTTGGAGAAAAATGACTTTGGAGAAAATTCATTTGGAGAAAAAGTTTCGGAAATGCAGCTTTGGCTTTTGAGCGAGTATAATTCTAATAGGCACTAATTTCTGTTCTAATGGGAATTTCAAGGAAATATGTAACAAAATGTTCAGAAAAGAGATAATTTTAACATTAAAAAAAATTTAAATTCCGAAAAGTTTGAAGCTTTAAGAATCCTGAGATCATTACCATTTAAAAATACCCATTTCTGTATAGTTGTTCTTCTTTTAGTAAACCCTTAACGCAGCAATTAAAAATAATAAAATTATATTTTTCTGTCAGTTTGTTTTATTATTTTTTATTTTCTGTTAATAAAAAATCCTGTTTAACCCCTTAACGGTCGCATTAAATTACGGTTTAAAAATTCAAATTGCTTATTGGCACCACTTTTTTGAAAAAGAAATGATCACCTTGTTTAATGACAGGTAAAATAATACCATAATAAAGCCAATTACACTATTCTATAAAACTGGTGGCAATCAAACAAATCTGAATAATCAGAAAAAAAGAAACAGCCCGTGAATATGACGGGAGCGAGAATTAAGGGGTTAAAAAAAAAAAGTTGTCTGATACACGTACCACAGCCAAATGAAGGCTTAGTTTTTCGGTCATATCTTTTATGATGTGACTACGTTGTGTCATAATTTTCTTATATATTTTTTAAAAAACAACTTTATTTTATTTAACTGGGATCATTGCTAGTTAAACTAGTTGTTGGGAGCCACCATAGTACTTACCCATCATGGATATGCATAATATAAAATACGAAAATAAAACATGTGTTATTTATAAAATGCATATCCAGGGATAACTAGGGTTACTGAAATTTACGTGGGTCGTGGGTGGTTCAATAATTATTGTCCCCAATGTATATAAAATATTTGTACTGCGATGGTTGATGTGGAATATCGAAGCCTGATCTTTTAAATGCCTATATGCTCAATTTCAGAGCCGTAGCGGCTATATTAACATAGTTTTGGAGGGAGGGGTGAAGTTTTAAAGAGCTATTTTGGGGGGAGTTTTTAAGGAGGGGTGAGGGTGAAATGCTGGTTTGGAGCTCATGAGGCTACATTTGTGACAGTGGTTGAGATGTGGCTACATCACTATGATCCCGAGTCCAAACGACAGTAGTTACGACTCTTCCACTGTCACAAATCTAGTCCCATAAGCTAAAAATTAGCCTTTCACCCCCACTCCCCCCCCCCTTTTACTCCTTCCTCCTTTCAAAACCATGTGAGTACAGCAGCTACGGTTAAGAAATTCAGCATATAGGCATCTAAGACATTAGGCTTTGATATTCCACAACAACCATCGCAGTATAAAAAAATCCCTGCCGGCCCGGCCTACAGGCAGAGGTAGATTTCGAAGTCAAATATACTAATTTCACAAACAAAAACTAAATCATGATTATAGATAAATCCACTTTAACAATTTTATCTGGCCGCTCGTGACGAGTTTTTATTTCATTTTCATATAATAGCTGGTTTTATCAGAATCATGTTAGGGCGGTATTAAAAAAAATACTTTTCCATGCTCAACAACTCGAAATTTTCTGGCATAATTCCAGATTCATTTTTAATTTAAAAAAAAATATGAAACTTGCTGACGTGATTTTTGAAGAGATTTATAAGCGACCTGTGTTTTTATTTTTTGTTCAATTAATTAAAACTTGATATATAAACAATTATTTTCTCAGAAGGACAATATTTTTCGTTTCTAACACAATCGCTTCGGGAAATTCCGTTCAAAATGCCCACTTTAACATCATTTTTTGAAATATATTCTGCCTCTATCTAAAAATCGATTATTACGGTACATTATATAGTTTCTGAATAAGCGAATCTACCAATTAAATGCGTTTGAGAGCAAAAATGAATTTAAAAACCAGTCAGAAAATAAGCAGTTTGGATTTAAGCGCATCCTTAATACAATGATTTTTTCAACACAATCCGCTTCGGTAAATTCGGTTCAAAATGCCCTTTTTAACAGCATTTAAAAAATATATTCTGCCCCTATCAGAAAATCGACCATTACGGTACATTATATAGTTTCTGAGTAAGAAAACGTACCAATTGGAAGCCTTTGAGAGCAAAAATGAATTGTAAAATGAGTCAGAAAATAAGCAGTTTGGATTTGAATACACCCTTACTAAGATCATTTTTTACTTCAACCGGTATGTATTTTTAATTTGTTTTTGCTCTAAGAATTGGTCCTATCCAAAACTTGTCTATATAGATGTTGTAGACAATATTAAGAAGATATATGATAAATTCATGGGGATTTTATATCTTTTGAATTGACGGAGTTATGGATTTTTTTCTTCTTCAAACCCCCTTTTTGTTTTCGTTTTTAATTTTTTTTGCGGTACGAATTGGTCCTATCAAAAACTTGTGAATATAAAAGTTGTAGATAATGTTAAGGAGATTCATGATAAAATTAATTGGATTTGATATCTTGAGAATTGACGAAGTTATGGATTTTTTTCTTGTTCAAACGCCCTTTTTGTTTTCGTTTTTAATTTTCTTTTGCGGTACGAATTGCTCCTATCAAAAACTTGTGAATATAAAAGTTTTAGATAATGTTAAGGAGATTTATAATAAAATTAATTGAATTTGATATCTTGAGAATTGACGAAGTTATGATTTTTTTTCTCCCAAAAACCATATTTTTTGCGCCCCTTGAGCCCATTTTTAACTTTATCAAAAATCTGTGATACATAAATTTTTGGCCCTATTTTTAGAAGTAATAAAAACTTTAAACTGATTTGATATGTACAAAAATTAAGAAGTTATGGGGGTTTTTCTGTTTTCACAAAACCCCTCCCTATTTCCCTCCCCTTGGTCCGATTTTGCCCATTAACGAACTTGACCGAGATTTCATGCCCATTGATTTTATGTATCAGTTTAGAAGAGATTGGTGCAGAATTACGAAAGTTATCGTGTCCAGAAGAAAGTGATATAGATAGATAGATAGATAGATAGATAGATAGATAGATAGATATATAAAGTTTTTTACTGAGGGTGGTTTTGGGTTCTAGGGGTCATGATCGGTGTAGATCTGCAAAAATTTTTCAGAAATTCCAACATAGGAACGATCCCAATAGGTAGTATTTCATACGAAATCTACCTAATATTTTATGTACACTGGGGACAATAATTATTGAACTACCCTCGGAATAAGCTTTATCGCCCTATTATATTCAAAGTACATACCAAATTTCAAGCCTCTGTCTCAATTTGTTCGGTAGATAGAGTGTTTAAAATCGTGGCTTGGTGATGCCATAAACTTTAAATGCTCTATATCTAAATTGCGTAAAATAAACATCCTTATAACTCCAAAAATGATAATCATATTAACTAACAGTTTACTGCGTCGGATTAAGGGACTATTTCCAATTAAAATATATCTTTGAATTGAAATTTGAATGAAATACAGTGTCATGGAAAACCGAAGAGAGTGGAAAATATTATTACAAATATCTCGGCAACTAATTATTCGATCGGCTTCTTTATTTATGCAAAATTTATGCTTTTATTGTCTTTTATATGCACTTCTTAAAATAAACTATTTCGAAAATTTTTATATACCTTTTATCAGAACGAATATTTCAAGAGTCCGAAAAAAATAGTTCCGTATAACCGAGGTTTATGAAATTCAATAGGCTTCTTCTCATTCTTACAAACTAAGTACACACCAAATTTCAAGTTTCCATCTTAATTTGTTCGGGAGATAGAGCGTTTACAGACACACAGACAGACGGACGGCAATTTTTTTATTTCTAAAAATATATTTTTCGAAATCTCCAGTGTCTGAAACGTGTAAATCCGTCAAAAAAATGTTTTTCGATTTTTAAAACGTTTACAAGACGTACCCTATGATGGGTTAGTAAAATTATCATTTCTGTATTTCTCCATTTTTTTACGTAATCTCTTAACACAGTAAATAAGAATCATAAAGCGATCGTTTTACACCAAACTTATTTCTTTATTTTCTGTTCAACCAAACGTTAACAGATTTCGTTCAATTAAAAAAAAGAGTTATGTGATATGTTCACCACAGCGGAACGGAAGCTTAGGTTTTTCGGCCATACCTTTTATGATATAACTAAGTTGTCATTTGAAAGTTTTCATTTCATTTTTTTTTCTTTTACGTAATCCCTTAACGCAGCAATTAAAAATCTCTAAAGTGATCTTTTTCCCGCCAATTTATTTTTACTCTATTATTTTCTGTTGAACCGAACGTTATAAAATCTTGTTTAAAATACTTTTTAAAAAGTCCCTGATACACGTAAGCACAGCAGAACGAAAGCTTGGATTTTCCGGCCATACCTTTTATGGTCTGTTTGTGTAATTTAAAAAAACAACTTTCGTCTTATTTAACTGAGATCATTACCGTCTAAAAATTCCAAATTCTTTATAATTTTTCTTCTTTTACTAACCCTTTGACGCAGCAATTAAAAAACATAAAATGATACTTTTTCTGTCATTTTTTTTTCTGATGAAAGTTAACAAATCTTTAAAAAAAAAAAAAAAAAAAAAAAAAAAGCTGTCTGATACTCGTAGCACAGCCAAACGGAGGCTTAGTTTTTCGGTCATTTCT
This sequence comes from Maratus speciosus, assembly GCA_963932465.1. NCBI lineage: Eukaryota > Metazoa > Arthropoda > Arachnida > Araneae > Salticidae > Maratus > Maratus speciosus. The sequence continues at coordinate 561,710,435 of OZ010787.1, read as the reverse complement.
GTTATGATGTAACTATGTTGCGTCATAATTTTTAATTCATATTTTTAAAAACAGCTTTTATGTTATTTAACTGAGATCATTGCTATTTAAAAATTATCATTTCTGTATTTCTCTATTTTTTTATGTAACCCCTTAACACAGTAATTAAATATCATAAAGCGATCGTTTTTTCCCCTCAGTTTATTTTTTAGTTTCTGTGAAACCGAACAGATTTTGTTCAATTAAAAAAAGTAAAATAAAAAAAAATTCTCATATGTGTACCATAGCGAACGGAAGATTAGATTTTTTATCATATAACTTTATACCTTTTATCAAATAACTAAGTTGCGTCGTGTTTTTATATATTTTTTAAAAACAAGTTTTGTCTTATCGTACTCAGATCAATAACATTTGAAAGTTCTTCTTTCTTTATTTTTTTCTTCTTTTATGTAATCCCTTAACGCAGCAATTAAAAATCACTAAAGTGATCTTTTTTCCGCCAATTTATGTTTTTCGTTTTTATTTTCTGTTAAACCGAACTTTACAAAATTTTGTTTAAAATATTTTTTTAAGTCTCTGTTACACGTAAGTACAGCGGAACAAAAGCTTGGATTTTCCGACCATGCATTTTATGATGTAACTAAATTGTGCTTACTTTTTCTATATATTTTTTTAAAAACAATTTTTATCTTATTTATTTGAAATCAATAATATTTAAAAATTCTCATTTCCGTATTTTTTCTTCTTAATATTTTTTTATAACCCCACGCAACAATTAAAAATCAAAAAGCGTCTTTCATCGCGATCGTCTTTCCGTCAATTTTTAGGAGCGTTCGTAATTATATAAATATGTAGCACCTATAGTCATCGTTCGGTCCGTATTTCTGTCTGTCTGTCTGTCCGTCCGTCTGTTCGCATATAACAGAGCAAAAAACAACCCAACCGAATGGTCTGAAATTTTAAATATACAATTGTTGCAAAATTCTGTCGAGTCATTTCAAATTTTATGAAAATCGGATGTATAGTTTAATTACAGGATAGGTCAAAAGTTTTCCGTCACATTACAGCCAATGGGAAAAAATTATTTCAAGTGCATTTTAATGATGTTACAGCTTTTCGAAAAGGATGAAATTGATATGCACGCATGAAGTGCACTAAAATATACATTCAGTACAATATACGGTGCAAAAAATATTTATAAAACTAGTTACAGTACGAACGCACCACATTTGCCACGTTTGACGTGCAATTTCCAACTTGGGTATTTATTTATTTATTTATTTTCACCGTACTAAAATGAAAATTATCAACTAAACTAAACCTAAACCTGTGGCTTTAGATTCATTAAGCATCAGAGCTTACGGTGCCCAACCGTGTTTTCTTGTCTCTGAAAATTATCAAACCTTGTTTAAAAACGTCTCTGATACATCTCGCACAGTTGAAAGAAAACCTATTTTCTGGCCATATTTATTACGATCTAATTAAAATGTTACTTAAGCCTTTATGCCCAGAAGGTACTTCAAAGTACCATTAAAATAACCTATTATAAAATTAATTTAGTACGTCGATTTGTAGTGATGCAATTTACAAAGAGTACTTTTCTGGTTCCAAAAGCTTTATTTGTTGCACAAAACAAAAATATTTTTAAAAGGATGATTTTTCTTTCATTTGCATCTGTTCAGTTTTCTTGATATTGGAAGATTGTGGGTGGAAAGTTTCAATTCATAATTGTTTCTATATTTCTATTATAAGGGCATTATATTTGTACATTTCCTAATTTTATAAAACACTTCTAAAAAGATTTTACAAAAAAGATTTGAGTGGCTTTGTAAATATTCCACAAAATCACTATAAATAAATATTTCGTTGATAAATTTTAATTGGCAATATCCTTCTAAAATTTATTAATTGATTGTGTAAGTAAATATATTAATGAATTTTCAAAAATTCAATAAAAATACATTAAAATATGAAATATTTATGATTTCATAATTTGGAGCATAAAGGGTGAATTTTTTATAATTTTGTAAAAACAATAAGATGCATTTAAGATAATGTTTTAAAGCACCTTGTGTATTTTCCGTTTCGCACGGCAAAAGAATTAAACAGCATTTCCTAAAAATTAGTTGAAAAAATTAGTTGAGTTTATATGTTCAGTGCAACATGTTAAAGTTATTATTACTTATATTATATATTGAAGCATTCAACTCTTTATAACAAGAAAATTTCAATAATCAATGTAGCAAAACATTTTGGTCCGATATTGTTTGTATCTTCATCAGTATTGGGAAAATCGGCATGAAAAGGTGCCCCAAAATTGGAGTATTTACATTATACCATGTATGCCTAGCGTCCCATTTTTGTGGCGCTTCGAAGTTTCTTATTATAGTTTCTCATTTTCTTATTATTTATAACCTGAAAACTGTGTGAAATTATTATCTATGAATGTCTTTATCTGTTACCGAGAGATGACAGAATAAGATGGATATTTGTTTGTTTCAATGAAGTTTTTTTTCGGTGTTTATACACTGCAAAAAAAATACGACCAGTTTTCCTGTAAGAATCGGAAAAAATAATTGCCCTTATCGTACCGGAAAAATTTCTGACCCAGCTCGGAATAAAATCCGTAAAATCGGAATAAAATCCTAAAATACCGTTTTATTGACTATTTCCTTTTTTTTACGGATTTATTCCGAGCTGGGTCGGAAAATTTTCCGGTACGATAAGGTAGAGGTCTGCACGGGCCGGAATTTCCAGGCCCGGGCCCGGCCCGAACGAAAGCTATCTTGGACCGGCCCGGCCCGGTGTAAAAATTGGAAGTTCGGCCCGAGCCCGGCCCGGCCCGTTTGCATTTTTACAGTTCTTGGCCCGGCCCGTACAAAAATCAGTCAAAACAGGCCCGGCCCGGCCCGGCCCGACACAATTCCTACAAAAAAAAAATCCGTTTTTTCTCAACATACAATTAAGATTCTTTTAATGAATACTACATACATATTTATGGGAACATTTTACAGTATATTTTACATTACTATGATATTCGCAAAACAGAGAGCACACAATAGTAAACATTAACGATTACTTACAGTGTTTTAGTCATCATGTCTACAGACATTTCAAAATGGAAATAAGGATTCATTAAAAGATTAATGTAGTTCAGAATAAAGGATTAAAAACATGATAATTTTTGAAGCTGTATAATAAAAAGTAGATTTGTGAAAATATTTCTCTCATTTTTAAGGCTTTTCTCAAATCCAAAGGAGCTACATTTTGACACATTTATGAATTCTTTTCTTTTTGGAAACGCGTAAGACTGGCAGGTATTCTTATTCAGAAGCTATGTAAATGTCGTTTTTTTCATAGATAAAAGCAATAAATCTTTCTGGAAATACTGTCAAAGTTAGCGTTTTGAATTGAATTTCCGGAAGCGATAGCACAGGAAAGGGGAAAAACGTACAGTCACGTGACAGGAATCTCTGTTATCTCTGTAAGTAATTTATCAAATATGGAAAAAGCTATTCGTTTCCAAATGCTTTCAATAGGCAGGCCTGTCAATTTTACGCCTTTATAGTTAAAAATCTTGTCAGAAAATGTGTCTGAAAGCTTCGCATTGTTGAGCAGTGAATATGAGAACCACCTTAAGGTATATTTCCAAAGATACTGTTAAGAGAAGTTCATTATCAGTATTAATACTACAAAACACAATGACTGTTCTCACATCCTGAGATCGATTAAGACCAGTTCCGTCCCGGCACGAGTCTTCTGAAAAAAAAATTAAACTCGGAATCAGACATATTGTAACTGTACGATGTCGATCTCTACGATGGACATGTTACATTTCTGTAATGATGTTGTTAAACTCGCATCGGCTCGTGACGCACATTTATACTTCTCCAGAAAATCATATTAATTGAAAATGGCTCGTATTTTATCTGCTTCGCTTAAATTCTTATATCGGGCCGATAGGCCCGATTAATTTTTTTGCCGACCCGGCCCGGCCCGTTGAAAAAATTGTCCTAATTCTGCCGGCCCGGCCCGTTTGAAAATTCGCCTTCATTCCGCCGGGTACGGGCCTCGGGCCAAGCCCGGGCCCGTGCAGACCTCTACGATAAGGGCTACTATCTTTCCCGATTCCTACAGGAAAACTGGTCGGATTTCTTTACAGTGTAGATTTTTCATTTTTCAAATGGCGAAATGTAAAAGGCAAGTTTATTTGTATTTTTTTAATCGAGCATCCAAATAAATAAGTCATAATCATAGCTTGTAGACTTCTTTAAAATACGTATTTTTTTTAATTATGGTATTATACACTGTAAAAAAATACTTCCAGTTTTCCGGAAGGAATCGGAAAAATAGTTGCCCTTTTCGTACCGGAATAATTTCCGACCCAGCTCGAAATAAAATCAGTAAAAATAAGGAACTAGTCAGTAAAACGGTATTTTACGGATTTTATTCCGAGCTGCGTTGGAAATTATTCCGGTACGATAAGGGCAACTATTTTTCCGATTCCTACCGGAAAACTGGCATTATTTTTTTTAGAGTGTACGTTCAAGCCTATTTTTTATCTATTTTTGTAACGTGTAAAATATATGTCGTTAGGCTCAAACGGGTACATATTTTTTTTAGCCATTTAGGGGACAGTTATTTAAGTCCTTTTCAAGATGATTATGAAATAAATTGTTTTTAAGCTTCAAATACGATTATTCTTATTTTATTATTAATAATACTTATAATGTTATTAGTCTCTGTAATGAAATAAATATATTTTAGTAGTTCATAAAAATACTAATTATAGTATATAATATACAATTTAAAAGCTTATTTTATGTAAATTTAGACAAGACATATAATTATGCGTATAATACTATTATAAATATTATGCATATTCCCATATTCAGTAAGTTTACATTATTCAAATAAATACAAACATTTTATACCGTAAATTTTTTTAGTATTTTTCCAGTTCATTTCGCAGCATTTCAAAGTGATTATACCAACAAATTAAAAAAATAAAAAAATCAGGCACAAATGGGTTAAGTATTGAGCATGCTTGTATTTTACCACGATAATGATAACTAATTACAATGCATTAAAGATAAGTAAAAAACAATGACGAATCTGTGGGGAAAAACGATGTAGCCATCGCCTCTGCGTCGCAGATGGTAAAGTGTCTAACTTCTTAAGTGATTAAAATAACTATTCGTCTTTCCTATTCTTCATTGCATAAAAATTGTAAAATATGGCTATTACCGAACGGAAAAATTGTATGATAAATTTATATATAAGAAAATCTAAAATTCTACATAAAACATATTTTACAAATTTTTCGTTTAATTAATAAATGAAAATTAGAAAGTGTGAATGACCCCGACTTCCAGATATTACCTTTTAAAAGGTTAAAAATCCAGTTTCCAGCCAGCTATTCTTAGATATAGAATAAGTGTTTCTTATAAATACCAAAATATTTTTTACTGAATTACAAGTAACTTTATAACTAAAGATACACGCAGTTTCATATAAAGTAAATCTTTTTTCAAATGCCTTTTGAACTAATTCTATATACGAAGTTCAATTTCACTCCGAACAGATACAGACGACAATATCAGGGCTTTCTGATATTTTTCATGGAAAGTAATGGAGGAAATGTTTTAAAAGGATATGGAAAATTTTCTCTTTCTAAAAGATTCTAAATCATTCATAAGATTTTCGTACACACAAACAATCTCAAACAAATAGTGATAGATAATCTGGATTGTTATATAGGACCGTTTCGTCTAAATGCCCATTTCACTGGATGTAAAAATATTATTGCGTGAATTGGTACATGTATAACGCTTCTCAAACGGTCGATATAATGGGAGGGTGAATAACATGAACTGTGGTTATATACGCTGTATATTTACTGCGGAATTTTTCGTAGTCTACAGGACATCATGAGTCTATTGATGCGTGAAAACCCCTATATTGTAATGTCGCCCAACCCCCCCGGAAGTCTCTGCAAAATCATCCTTGGCTGTCCTTTTTTTTTTTTTTTTTTTTTTTTTTTTTGTATGTAGTTAGTTAATTTTACGTTTTTATTAAATGGAAATAAATATTTATTATTATTTTTTTTTAATTTGGCATTTAGAAGGAAGTGTTCAGAAAAGAGAGGTATTCCATGAAAATGGGGAGAGTTTGAATTCGGAAAAATATGTTTAAGATGTCTTTGTCTCGCGCTCTCTTTTTTCAGTAAACGTCTTTTTTTAAATGTCTCCCAGAATTGTCATGCATCACTGACGAATTTTAACCCTTTATCTACTGACGGTACTTATAAGTACCACTGACATTAAACTTTCATCCCATAGTGAATATTTCTAATATTCTAACGGCACTTTGCAAAAACCCTCTTTTAACACCACTTTTTCAAGATACATGGCGGCAGTAGTTCTAGGTTCATTATTTTAGCGAGAAAGGAGGCTATCTTTGAAACAGTCGATGTGTTTTGTGCCGACACTTTGTACAGATTGTCACGCTTGTCTTTTTATAGCTGCAAATATTGTGAAGGACATCAGATAAGTGTTGGATTGTTTTTATGTGTTCATTATGATCTTAGAATACAACTTGACTACCTATTTAAAGTGAACCGCGTATGTATTTGATTTAGTAGTTGAATTACTCGGCGGTACTGATAAGTACCGCTAGTACACTGGGAGTTGGAGAAAAACTTCTTGTTTACTTTTCGTCTGTGTAGTTATCCATCACTTTTATCTGCTTTATAAAGTAATTATTTAATTGTATTATGGTAATGTTTTTCCTGGTATTTATTTTCTGTTTCATTATTATCTTTTATAGGAAATCGAAAAAGTTGTGGCACTGGCTCTTTTTTACTATGCTAGAAATGGCATATATAAATTGATATATTGCATATGTGGAGATGCGAGAGAACATGTTGTCCCCATGGAAGTAAGAACTAAGATATTTAGTAAGAACTTGTATGATTCTATGGTTGTCCCTGGAATATAGGTGTTGCGTAACTAAAGGACCGGGCCCACCGTGACTGAGTGGTTAACTCACCATACCGCTAATCGCTTGAGAGCGTAGGTGAACCGCGGGTTCAACTCCCGCTGCCTCCGTTGCACTCTCTTTGTGGAACTCCGGATGATGTTGTAAATTTCCTTGTGCTATCTCGTCCTTGTATATTGACGATGACTTATAAGCGGGGCCCCTGATGTCAAGTACACCCATCAGATGTATGTATTTAATAAATAAATAAATAAAATAAAGGACTGCTTTTAAGATTGAAACCTAAAAAAGGGTTTTTGTAATGGCATCAAATTTTAATTTTTACTCTCATTTTTCATGTGCAAAATAAAACTATGTCAGTTTAATATTTTTTATTGTTAACTTTCAAGTGTCTTCTTTTTATTTAACTTTTTTAAGAGTTAAAATTTTATCTGAAATATCATGTGGGTTTTCTGTTACGAGAATATTTTAGACATAGTGTATTGAGGGTACTTAAAGTACCACTTTAATTAATTACCTCTAATGAATTAAATTTTTTCACGGGTGAGTATTTCTTTTTATTTATATCCTTTAATTTCCATTGTAGTAACTGAAAAAAAGAGTTACATGAAAAAAATTCCAGTAGATCATAATGCAATAGATAAAGGGTTAAACACTGATTTCTTTGAGTTTTTAAACAATATCAATAATATAAAACGTATGATATAATTATAACCCAGAGATTTTTTTGTATGTAAAATAAGGTGTTGCAAAAATTATGTATTCCCTGGAGGAAGTGTGAGTTTGGATTTGCTTAAGAAGTCGAATAATCTCTCTCTCTCTTTTTTCTTTTTTATTATTGTAAATATTTATATAAATTGATTCTTATAATCGTCATGCTTTACCGGCGAATTTTAACGAGTGTTTTCTTCTATGAGTTAGAGAATCTCGATAATTTAACGCGTATGATGCAAATCATAACACAGAGATCAGGCCTGTATTGTTTTATTTATTTGTTTATTTTTGTAAAGAAAATATGCACTAACCCTTAATGTGGAAAAACAACACAGTAAGAATAATATTGCATCTTTTTATTATTTGGTAAAAGAGTAAAATGTAAAATCATACAAATGATTTATTTTAAGAAAACGTGTAGAAATAAATATACATTAAGCAATCATGCGAAAGAACTAAACAGCATAAAAAATTATTTTGTTTCTAAATAGTTCGGAATTGAAACAACGCAAAGGAAAATAAAAGAAGTGGATAGTTAATGGACATTTGAACATGAATTGTCAGTTAATAAGATATGGCAATCTACACTTGTTGTTATTCAAGTAATATTTCCTTAGCGTCTCTATATGCTGCATCAGTAGAAAAACAATATTGGATAAATACTGCTCGTATCCGCTATATCTTCGTGAATATTGTTACTATTAGAACAAAATATTGACCCAAGATTGGAATGTTTGCAATTTATTGAGTCATTTCATTGAAAAATTTCTGCAATGTCGGGTTTTGATGATAATATTTCGAATGTGATGTCGATGTATCTGTAACAGTGATGTTTCATTGCAAATATTTCCAGTGAAAAGCAAATATTTAAACAATATTGGTATTTTATTCGAAGGACTTACAAACATTATGTTACAGTATAATCAATATAACCAATATTCTTTTGTTACTAATGAGATTTTTTTAAGTATTTATAATTTGGTATAATATTTAATTAGAAATGCTTTACCTAAAAACTGCTATATCCGATTTAAGGGGACAGTTTACCTCAAAATTGATCAAAACATCGATTTTTGTTTTTAACTATTAAATGAAAGCCTCTTTAATTGTGAAAATTTTGACGCCTAAATTTTACCCATTCGGCAATTATATCGCGAGATATTGTACATTTTGTTAATACGACCAGCGCAATTCCACACACAAATGAAAACTTTAAACGGGCTTTTTTCCGTGTTCATATTTTCTTCACTTTCGTGTTTTAAAAATGCTAAGGTTTTTTATGTATTTGAGATACGGATTTAAATTTTTTTGTACATATTCTTTATTATATGTGTGATAAATCTGCGCATGGAATTATCCTTCAGGTTATTATTATTATTAAAAAAATAAATAAAAGTATATGAAGATGTGTTAGATTTCATTATTGTACACTACATATATCAGTAAAAAAATTATATTAAATGTAATATTAGATGTACCTAAAATTCCATGCGCAGTCTAGTGTAATACACATTTGAAAATCAAAAAAATAATAATTGGGCAAAAATATTAATATTTAAAAAAGTAGCAGAGATTTTAAGGCTGTTCTCAAATCCAAAGGCTCAACTTTCTGACATAAGTTTTAATTCATTTTTGCTCGGAAACGCATGAAACTAGAAGGTGTTGTTATTCAGAAACTATGTCATCGAACTGTTTTTTTTTTCGTTTTGTTGTAAACGCAATAGATCTTTCAGAAAATACTGTCAAAGTTGGCATTTTGAACCGAACTTCTGAACGAAAGAAGAAAATCCAGTCAGTAAGGAAAGAAAAATGGCCATGTCACGTGATCAAAATCACTTATAACTCAATAGGTAATTTATTGATCAAAAAATGAAAAAAAAAACAGTTCGATTCCAAATCGCTTCCATGGTCAGGCTTTCCAATTTTATATCTTTCCGTTAAAAAATGAATTTTAAATGTGTCAAAATGTTTTGCGCTTGTTGAGCAGAGCAGTTGAGAACAGCCTAAAAAAATTCAAATTTTCTTAAACTTTTTAAAAACTTTAATTAAAAATGCAGTTATTTTTTATCATTATTATTTTTATTTATTTGTTTGTTTATTTATTTATTTATTTATTTCAAAATTTATTTTTAGTTGAACATTGAAATGCAATGAGTTCACCATTTGAAGCATATTTTTTAAAATAAAAAAAAATGTTGAAAAGATAAACTGTCCCCTAATAAGATACGCATTTCTATATTTTTATTACTTTTAAACTAAAAATTCAAAATTATCTTGTTTTCAGTCATCTTTCCCTTGGAAATAGAAAATTATCTCTACTTCCCAAACATAACGGACACTTGAGGATATCCTTTTCTAAATTTAAACAATCGACCTCCGTCAGTAATTTTCTTTTGTAGCTGATCATCTTGAATTTCTGGAAGAGTTTGAGACGAAAATCCTTCATTATATTCTCTGTTAAATTAGAATAGTCAGTTCATTTATGACAATCTGCAGTAAAGTTTGTAATTATACCCGAGTTTGGCCTTTTCTTTCTGAAAATTTAGTTCACGTAATAACTGCTGGAAACTTGAAGTTAAAATGAGCCTTTAATTTAAGCTCTAAATAATTCAGCATCATGATTTTTCAAGGATGCATAAATCATGTAACAAGTTGAAAACTTTCAGTGTTAACAAGGAGAAGAAAATTGCCTTTTTACTTTTAAAAACTCATTAGCTATAAAGAAATGCTTTAAACTTTAAATATACTAGTTTAACTTTCAAAACTCAGATCAAAACTTTGCTGTCGGTAAAAAGTTACCTTTGTAGTAAAACGCAAAAAAGTAAGTGGATAGTATTCTAAATCTTAGGACAATTTCTTAGAGTTATACATTCGGATCAAAATTTTAAAATCGGAAATAAAAGTCAGAAGTTTATTACATTCCATATGCGTATATGTCTCTTTATATGTGCACGTGCACATGTTTATGTCTGTGCGGATGCATAATGAAGATTTAGCTTTAATAGTTTATCCCGAAGTCCTTCCAAAAAAAAAAAAAAAAAAAAAAAAAAAAAAAACCGTAACTTATTTGAATTATTAGATTATTTTCATTATAAGATTATTATATATACACTGTAAAAAATTTATGGAGTAATTTAAGAGGGTACTTCAGTCAAACAAAAAGACGCGTTTGCTAATAATCCTATTGAAGAAATATATAATGATACCTTGGTCGCATTTCAATATTTTAATTTTTTTTTTCTTTTCATTGGATAACTGAGATCGATCTATATGCAGGAAGTTTTTTACTTTTTCGATTTTTGATTGCAGATTTTTTATATGAGGATGCTTATACTTTCGAAACCGGTTCCGAAAATGAAAGTGTCCTCTTTTTTTAACGAGGCCTGTGAACAAAACTGTTACCTGTAAACAAAATCAAAAAAAGTAAACAGCGGGCTTTGTACAGATCGATCTCAACTATTCAATTAAAAGAAAATTATTTAAAATATTTAAATTCAAACGAGATATCTTTAAAAATGTCTTCCATACGATTAGCATTAGCGAACGGGTCTTTTTGTTTGACTGAAGTAGCCTCTTAACATATATAATGGTGTAATTTAAGCTGATATAACTGGTGCAAAATTTACACCGTACTAATGAGAAAATATCAGAATTCACATCATTATGGTCTAACGTAACACCAGTTACATCGGTAAAATTACTCCAAAAATGGTGGCAAGTCTGCCACCAATTTTATGGAGTAACGTTACTCTTTTTTTTTTTTTTTTTTTTTTTTTTTACAGTATAGTTTCCAAACTTCCGGTGTTTTCAATGTAACCAGAAATGTTACATTGAATGAAACTAAAAAATACTACATAGAAATAGGATTCATTTTATAAAAAGAAAATTATTGTTCAAAATATGTTATTTTTCACTTTAAAAAATTGGAAAATTGGCAACTTTGCACAGTTAAAAAAAAAAAAAAGTGTAATGTTACTCCATAAAATTGATGGCAGCCTTGCTGCCTTTATTTTATGGAGTAATTTAACAGAAATAACTGGTGTTACGCTACACCTTAATAATCTGAATTCTGATATTTTCATATTTGTATGGCGTAATATTACACCAGTTATATAAGTTTAAATTACACCATTATAGAAGTTAAATTACTCCATAAAATTAGAGGCAGAATGCTGCCGCCAATTTTTAAGAGTAACGTGACATGATTTTTTACAGTGTGTCATTAGTGGGATTAGCAGATTATTCTCAAGTTATAGTAGTCTTAACTTTCAAAAATTAGATCAAAGCTTTGATATTAGTTAAAAGTTGCTTGAAAATTAAAGTACGGTGTATCCTTACGTCTAAATATAATTTTAAAAAGTATTAGAGTTTCATATTGTGATTAAAAGTTTAAAATAAATGTCCGAAAATTCCATAATATTGTCTCTCTCTCTCTCTTTTTTTTCACAGTCGATGTGTACATACGCGTGTCATGTGTGTCATGTGCGCATATGTGTGAGAGCGCATGTGCTAGAAAAAATTATGACAATTTATTTTAATCGTTTATATCCGAATCAAGATATAATTTTCCAGAATCGCTTTACAAAAAAAAGTTAATAGCTTAGGTTAGTATTATCTTCGCGTTTATATATGGATATGTATTTCTGTATGTGTATGTGTGTACGTAAAAGAGAAGGAGAAAATGAATGAAGAATTATTTAATTAGAGATGGGTATAATGAGTTATTTTGGTATTCAAATGAATCTTTCGGTCATGCGCAAAAGCATAGCTGCCAACCTTCGTATTATTTTTAATCAATTACAAGGGTTTAAAAAAATATATTAAATTAAGAGCCACGTGGATCTTAATTTAATTGTCTTTTATTTATCTATTTATTTATTTATTTACATATTTATTTATTTATTTATTTATTTATATTTACATATTTATTTATTTATTTGCATATTTATTTATATATAACATTTTTGGTTTCAATGGATTAAAAAGAATATGAAAATTGGCAGCTATGCGTTTGCGCATGCTCATACGAATATCAAAATAACTCATTATACCCATTATTAGAATAAATTCTATAGTTTTTAAGCCAAAATTAACGTATCTTGAGTACAACAGTCTCATTTAATTTCTTACAAACAAACTCAGGTTGCAGTGATATCTGATTGTGCATTTATAAACAGATTAAATATTGTTTGTTATTCACATCTACAAAAAATTTATTACGAACAAACTCATTATCATAAAAGGCATTTAAAGAAAACACCTTTTTTAGAAAAGTTGCGTCTGAATATCTATTATAAGCAATAAAAAAACAGTAAAAAAATCCCTGCAGGCTTGGCCTACAGGCGTAGGTAGATTTCAAAGATAAATACTAATTTCACCAACAAAAACCAAAACCCACTTTAACAATTTTATCTGTCCTCTTTTGATCAGGTTTTGATTTCATTTTTATATAAGAACTGGTTTTATTAGAATCGTTTTAAGGCCAGTATTCAAAAAATAATTCTCCATGCTCAACAACTCGAAATTCTCTGACACATTTTCAGATTAATTTTTAAAAGGAAAAACATGAAACTTGCTGCCGAGATTTTTTAAGACATTTGTAAGCACCCTATGTTTTTATTTTTCGTTCAATTAATTAGAACTTAATTTATAAACAATTATTTTCTCACTAGGACCATATTTTTCGTTTCCAACACAATCGCTTCGAGAAATTCTGTTCAAAATGCCCACTTTGACATAATTTTTTAAAATATATTCTGCCTCTATAAAAAAAATCGACCATTACGGCACATTATATTGTTTCTGTATAAGAGAACCTACCAACTGGATGCGTTTGAAAGCAGAAATGAATTTAAAAATGAGTCAGAAAATAAGCAGTTTGGATTTGAGTGCATCCTTAATACGATAGTTTTTTCCTTCAACCTGGATGTATTTTTAATTTTCTTTTGTTGTAAGCATTGATCCTACCAAAAACTTAAGTTGTAGATAATATTAAGAAGATATATAATAAATTCATGCGGATTTTATATCTTGTGAATTGACGAAGTTATGGATTTTTTTTCTTCTTCAACCTCCCCTTTTTGCTTTCGTTTTTAATTTTTTTTTTTCGTTACGAATTGGTTCTATCAAAAACTTGTCAATATAAAGTTGTAGATAATATTAAGACAATTTATAATAAATTTAATTGGATTTTGATATCTTTAGAATTGACGAAGTTATGAATTTTGTCTCCCCAAAACCCTATTTTTTGCGCCCGTTGAGCCTATTTTTAGTTTTATCAAAAATCTGTGATACATAAATTTTTGGCCCATTTTTTAGAAGTAATAGTAACTTTAAACTAAGTCGAAATGTATTATAATTAAGAAGTTGTGGGTTTTTTTTCGTTTTTCACAAAACCCCTCCCTATTTCCTTCCCCTTGGACCGATTTTTCCCATTAACGAACTTGACCGAGATTTTAGGCTCCTTGATTTTATGTATCAGTTTGGAAAATATTTGTGCAGAATGGAAGTTATCGTGCCCATAAAACGTGATATCTATATATAGTTTTTACTAGGGGTGGTTTTGGGTTCTAGGGGTCACGATCGGTGTATATCTGCAAAACTTTTCCGAAATTCCAACATAGGGGAGATCCTAATAGGTAGTATTTCATACGAAATGTACCTAAAAACTGCGTACAGTGAATTTCGCGGGATTGAGGTGGTATCTGTTTATGAAGTTATATAGAGGTTGAATACTGTTATACTCAACTATAAAAAATTTATCATAGAGAAACTCAGTATCTTAAAAGACATTTAACCCTTTGAAGGGCGGTGGAATGTTTTTTTATATCAGTTAATTTAATCCTAGGTTTGACTCAATTTTTTTATAAAATCTTTGCTTTTATAACTTTGGTAGCAAAAAAATTTGTAAAATCACATTGCCTTACTTTCAAATAAAAATTTTAAAAATTCTGGTGTGAATTCAACATTAAAGAAACACAATTGCTTGCCCCTGAATGTGTTAAAAAAAACCTCTTTTTAACAAGAAGTTAAATATGACTTCCTATTATAATTCGATAAAAGAACACTAAAGAAATTATACGCGTGATGCAAGTCGCAGGATTGCGGTGGTACCTGATTATATAGTTATATGTAGCGATTAAATGTTGTTATTAATTATTATTAATTATGTTATTAGTAATTAACATCTATGTAAAATCCGTATATATTGAAATGATATAAGTTACGAATCATTAGTTCCAATTTTATTCATAATTGTTCTCTATTAAGATCATTTTGTAGTTTTTCTTTTTGAATTAATGCTTTTAAATTTTGAGATCATACATTTCGTGCAAAGGATTTGTTGATTCTATCAATGATTCATTATTTCAGGTCTTATTTCATTGGTTAAATTGTTTACAAAATATTTCAAATATTTATGATTTCCTACATATATTTCATTATTTACTTGTTCTTTATATCATTATTATACTATATTGGTGATTAGGATATTGGTTTATGAAAGTAGAAACAATTCATTAATGATTCGTTAAATTAATAACCAGCTTTATTATGTATAATGTCAGTGTAATGTATTGATACTCAATTTATTAATTTTTATTTAACAAAAAAGATGATGGATTGTAATATTATATAATGGTTATATATATATATATGCATGTATATATATATATGTGTGTGTATGTGCAATTGTTCAAAATGCGCAGAATGGTTCTACTTTAATCTCAAAATCTAAATCGGTAAACATCTGCCTTGTTTATTAGTAAATGCATTTGAGTTCTCAAATGTTCTGCACCTGGCTGCTAGAGTACCGCAAGCTGTCTGTTATACTCCTCTGTGACTCACGATTCCTATAACTGAAGCCAGTAATGTTACGTTGTACAAAAATATCATAACATCTCATAACGTAATAGTTTTAAAAATTCGTAAATCATAAAGGAAGAAGCTGCATGAAAACGAAATCGGTTATTCTGTAAATATTTACTAGTAAAAAATATTACATAAATTAACGTGTTTAAGAATGATTCGGGAGCGTTTTTAATCACAGAAGTTAACAGTTAACTACTAAATATATTATTTTCCTGTCCTCACATGTGAAATTTAAAATGAAATTATTTATGTTGCCAATAATAACTATAAAAAAAATCTATTCAGTAAATACTTGGACCGCTAAATATTGAGAGCTTTTTCAAGTCCCATTAATATGTATTTGTAGTTAAAATAATTTGGGAACTTTCTTGAGATTCATTTGTATCTATTGGAAATAATTTTATGGTTGCTAATCTCAAAAATTTATTTATTTTCATAAATATCACTATGACTTTTTTAGGAGCCTTATCACTATATTTTCATCAATGTGTTACCTATTTACTACATTAAAACTTAATAGAAAAATAACTTTATAGGAGACTAGAATAAGGCACACACTTTACTCCTTGCACACTGTAAAATAATTCTGGAACGTTCCTAGGCCTGGGTAATCAGGTACCCTGGGAGCTGTGGCTAAACCTCCTGTGAAATAAGAGGAGTGTAATAAAATAATGTGGTAGCAGCTTTCCAGAAACTATTGCCTGGAAAATTCTGTTTCTCTATTCTGATACATTCCTGATCAAATCGTGGTCAGTAAAGTAGTATAGTAGTGTGTATGTGAATTCAACTTTCTAGAAGTCAGCAGTAACGTTTCTCATATTTTCAAAAGATATTCATTGAAAATTTTGGTCAACTAGCTTCTTATTATTCTCATTTCTATGCAAAACAGCTAAGTGGATAATGTTAAAATTATTTAGATCGTATGAAAGTTACACAACTTTGAATTATCTTTTCCTTTTCTAAAATAATCCTGCAAATATTAATTGAAAAGAAAAATAGCCCACTAGTAAGTTTTCAACAATTACCATTTTGGTAAATTAAGTCTTAATATTTTAAGCATATGTGTTATAAATAAAATAGTTACTCTAAATATGATATATTGCTTCTAATAAATGAAGAGCTCAGATGAAAAAGGTGGTAAGTGACACAATCATCATTTTGAGAATTTTAGCTGTAATGTTCCAAATCTTTATTTGCGTTTGTTGACAAATGCCTCCTTTATCAATTACAATCCCTGTGGGTGTTTTTTTTTTTTTTTTTCAAATAATAATTTAACAGAGGATCACTGATTATCTTTTATCATAAGTTTAACTCTTTATTTATTTATTTTATTTTATTTTATTTTATTTTTGTCACACACCACCTTTATCATCTGAACGCTTCAAATATGTTAATTCACGGCTATTTTTTGACCGAAAAAGCTACCATGTTCAGCAGATATAGAAACATAAAAAAATACATAGATACAAACTGCAAATGTTTCTCAGAATTATAAATTAATTGTTCAGAAAAACATTCCAGCGGGGAGTTTAATGTTGTTTTCCTTTAATTACGCAAAATGTTTGATCAGTTCCTTATAAAAATCTCTTATTCATGTTGTGGATTATTTTCCCACAATTTTAGTTTTATCTTCTTTATTTCCACAGAAAAGAAAAATATTTGTGTAATTTTATAGTTTTAAATTTGTTCAGCGGAAATTAAATCGTTAATGCGAATTCCGACTTTCAATAAATAACAGCAGAATGACGTGGACCTAAATCCACGGGGGAAGGAAGTTCG
This sequence comes from Maratus speciosus, assembly GCA_963932465.1. Taxonomy (NCBI): domain Eukaryota; kingdom Metazoa; phylum Arthropoda; class Arachnida; order Araneae; family Salticidae; genus Maratus; species Maratus speciosus. The sequence goes on along the minus strand of OZ010787.1, from coordinate 561,693,095 downwards.
TAAACAATTGCTTTGGTGAAATTTCAAATAGGCAGTGAAGATTTTGGGGTTGAAAAACTTTCGGAATTATTCTGCGATAATTCGTATTCTCACGCAGATGTCTTGTATGCCTGCATGTGTGTGTAAACCGAGTGATTGAAAAGTTCATAATAAAAGTAATTCGCGACAGAAAGAAGAATAAGTGAATGCGGTTTGTAAATTAATAATCACATCGGTACAGAATTTTTGTATGACATTAAAAAAGTTCAAAATCTCAAAAATAGAGGACACTGATGAGTGATGCTAGGTAGTAAAAATGAGAGGTAATAATTGTGAAGCAACACATTTTGTTTCCGAATGATTTTCTAAGGAAAATGTTCAATGTATTCTATCCATCACCACAACTAACTGCTATCGCGATATTACGCCTTATTCAGAATGAAACAGCATAGACAGGGTGATGCAGATATCATGGTACAAACTTCAAGGGTTGTAAGAGCACACTAAAAAATTTTAAAAAAAGTGCCCGGTTAAACTGATGGCATTGAGCTTACAGTCTATTCACGCTAATTGTGTGTTATACTCTTACTTCAAAGAACAATGCCTTTCAAAAAATAAATTAAGGGGGGACTTACCCCCCCCCCGTTTCACATCTTTATACTTAACCAATGAGCTTCCAAATCTCATTAGGGCCTTATCAGAATAAACCGGTATACCAAATTTGAAGCAAATCGGATAGGAAAACCCATTCATCTAAATTAAAAGGTGTATTAGCCCCTCGTCCCCCCCTTATATTTAACCAATGAACCTCCAAGTCTAATCAGGGAAGAGCCTTATCATAATAAACCGGTATACATAATTTGAAGCAAATCGGGTAGAAAACCCATTTATCTAAATTAAGGGGGGAATTAGACCCCCGTTCCTCCCTTTATACTTAACCAATGAACCTCCAAATCTAATCAGGGAAACGACTTATCATAATAAACCGGTATACCAAATTTGAAGCAAATCGGATAAGAAAACCCATTTATCTAAATTAAGGTGGTATTACCCCCTATCCCCCCCCCTTTATACTTAAACAATGAACCTCCAAATCTAATCAGGGAATCGCCTTATCAGAATTAACCGGTATACTAAAATTGAAGCAAATCTGATAATTCTGCAAATATTTGTTGTGTAAACAAAAAATGCGAGGATTTTTTACTATCTAGCTTTTTTAGGGTTCGCGAACAAAAGCCCTGCCGGCCAAAAACCTCACTGGACAAAAATCTCGCATAAAAGCTCCAAATTAGTCTAAAATAGGAACTTAAACATCTCAGGCATCTTTAAAAATTTTAAATCATTTGTCTTTACTAAAAAATGGGAAAAACTGTTCGTTTACATAGTTTCTGAGTAAGAGAGCCTGCCAGTTGCACCATACATTTAAAAAAAAAAAAAAAAAAAAAAAAAAAAAACCTTGATTTAAAAACGTGTTTGAAATTAGGCAGTTTTGATTTGATAAATGCGTTTACTCTCCCTCCGTTGTCCTGAAAAAGACAGGTAACGTAAATTCCCCCGTCTTAAAATTTTTCACTTTGTTCATGTTCCTTTCATCACATTTACATTTTTAGCAGATAGCTTTGGTTTCTTTTATTATTTCTTTCCTCCCGAAGGTCACTCTTGGTGAAAATTTAAAGTATAATATATATATATATATATATATATATATATATATTATAGAATATCCATATAGCTAATCTTAAGAATCTATAGATTGTATATACATTTTAAGCCTCTTTGACCTCCCCCCCCCCCCCTCTTGAAGAAATGAAGCATTTGAAATTTCTCTTAATGAAATACCGTAATCGTGTGATTTTAAGTCAAATCTCATGCTTTATTTCATATTTTTCTGTAGTCCCTTTACCTCTGCGCCTCTTGTCCCTTTCACTGTCAAAACCAGATAACGGGAAATCCTTGCTTTTTAAAAGTTTTCACTTTCTTCGTCTTTATTTCATGATTTATTCCTCTTTAAAATCTGTGTATATGTAAAGTTTTGATTTGTTCATTTCTTACCTGCCATCCTCTCCAAAAAGGTCACTCTCAGTGACGGGGCGCAATATAATAATGCGCAAATATATAATATAATGAGCAAATATTTACCAAAAATACCGATTTCTGTTTTTTGTCATTAGTTTTTAACACCGACATAATGCATCAATATATTACTAAACAGTTTTGGGTTTTCTTATTTATTAAAAGTAAGTAGCTTAAAACAACAATATAATGGATTTCAAATGCATTTTTCTTTAAAAAAACATTTTTTACAGGCTATACATATTTAAAACGCGCCGTGTGTTTTAATTTTTGTTCCAAATTCTCGTATGCCTAAAGAGAAATCTTGATACACACGCTAACGAATTTGTGCATCCCTTTGAAAATTTTGGTTCAATCCTCAATTAATAATAAAGCCTGTTAACATGTGAATTTTTAATGAAGAATGTATTTATCATAATCAGTATCATTATCATCATCATCATCATCATCATCATTATTATTATTATTATTATGTTTTTATTTAAATAACAATCTGTCGGATTAAAAAATGGTTGATGCATTTTTTTTTTAAACGTCCTTTTAATAAAAACCTTTGCATAATTTTGGAATTTTTTGCAGAAAATTTCATATGCCTTTAATTAAGTAATTTGAAATTTTTAATTGCTGAATTTTTATTCAGCTAAGCAAGTTGAATAAAAATTCAGCAATTAAAATTTTCAAATTAATGTCCCTTTAATTGATAAAAAGGGTAAAAAAATGGATAAAATATCTGAAAATTCGAACACATGAAGCATTAAAAAAAAAATAACTAATCAGCTTTATTAATTTATTTTTTAATTGTAAGTAAGTCTTTAATTTTTTTTATTCAATTCATGGTATACAGAACTTTTTTGAGGGAAGAATTTTATATTGTAATTACAGAAATAATGAAAAATAATTTTTAAAGTCTACCTTCCTCTTAGGTGAAATAAAAATCAATCAGTTCTATCAGTCTAAATTGCTTATAATCAACTAAATATTTCGCAGGTCAGATTTGACAAATTTTTATAAGGGATACAAATCGCCCAAATCTTGCATACAGCTGATTACTGAATGAATGTCATCGAAAACACATTATTTATGGACAGGAAACCCATTACGGATTGCAAGAGTCATTTTTCAAGCACCAGAAATTTCATTATGCAAGCGGGTGAGAACACAGCTTCCAAAATCGTGGAGCAGATCCAGGTAAATCTATGCTAATGGCATCTTTTGAATGCAAGGAGGAAGTCGGGATTCTTAATGGACATGCAAGATTTTAAACAGCCCTATTTTCAAAAATATACCGTTTGCCAAGCTTAGGAATTATATGAAGGAGGAATTCGTATACTTCATCAATCTTGACCAAATGCTGAAACGAAGAGTTGATTTAGAATTTCGTTTAAAACACGGACTCACGCGTCCTTTTCTGAGCCTACCTAAATTTACAGAATTCAGAAATACACGAGAATATATAAAGTTGTATAGAATATCTTATAATGTGTATCCGCTTCTAAAGATTTTCAATGTAATTATATTTCATTATTTAAATAAAAATAAATTTTTATTTAAGACATTACTAAAGTACGAGGGCGTATTAATAAGTTTTTGCCCTCACATAGAAATAATTGAGTAAAATTTATTAAATTGATATATTGTTTTAGTCCTTTTCTATATAGTCACCGTGCACAGTAACACATTTCTGCAAACGGTGTTTCAAAGAGAGGGGGGAGGATGTATTTCAGGAGGCACGATAGTAGACTTAAAGAGGGTCATTTTTCTAACTTTTGCCGACCCTCACAGGTGACATATTATTGGAAAGGCCTGTGACAACTTATTCATGCTATGCAAATCCCTCTCCCCTCTCCCCAAATTTCCCACCATGGGGGGGGGGGGGTGGAAGGAATGTTGTCCGCAAAATTTAGAAAAGTACCTCCAGGAGGGGAAATTTGGGGGGAGGGCTCGGGAGGTGTATAGCATGAATAAGTGGTCACAGGCCTTTCCAACAATACGTGACATGTGGGGGTCGGTAAAAGTTAGAAAAATGCCCTCCTTTGTGTCTACTATTGTGCCTCCTGGAATACATTCTCCCCCCCCCCCTCTCTTTGAAATACCGGTTGCATAAACATGCTACTGTGCAAACTGACTATATAGAAAAGGACTCATAAAATATAGCAATTTCATAAATTTCACTCAATTATTTCTACGTGAGAGCAAAATCTTACTGATACACCCTCGTAAGTTTACTTGGGATTTTTATCCGTTGGGATTTTGTCCGTTGAGGTTTCTATCCGCTTGGCCTCTCACGAGTGGGTCAATTGAACTCAAGCTATGTCGTCTTTAACACAATTGAATACTTTTAGAAAAATAAATAAGCGAAAATAAGTTCATTTGTAACGTCCTTCCCACCCCACTCCAAAAGATCAATTGGATATTCAAATTTTTGTAAGACGGCACTGTTTATGCATATAAATATTCCTTGAAAAATCGACTGCTACAATATAATTAATGTCTCTATATATTGACGAGTATCAAAATAATTTGTTCTTTCTTTGTATTCTAATATCTGGAATATAATTCGTGTTTTTAAATTCAATCTGAAAATTTTCAGACGCAATCACAACATCAATTTTATTCTTGAAAATGCATGAAATTTGCAAAGGTTCTTATTTAGGCACTAAGAAATTTAATACTTTTTCCATTTTTCTATAAATGCTAAGTAATTTTCAAAAAATGCTGCCAAATTTGGTATTTTAAACGGATTTTTGTCTAGAAAAGGTAGTCTTGAGGGACCAATCGCTTATAACTCAACATGTAACACATTTATAAAAAAAAAAAAAATGAAAAATGCTACTTAATTCCAAATCATTTCAATAATAATGCCTGAAAATGTGAAGCTTTTATGCATAAAAATGAATTTGAAATGTGGCAAAGATTAGTCGCGCTTCTTTGGCGGGGATTTTTTTTTTTTTTTTTTTTTGGAGCCGCCTTAAAGCTTTCTTTTGTTATATTTCAGCCTAAAAAATATATAACTTCCAACCAACCAAACACAATTCCATCTGCATTTTATATTTATTTGACCATGACATCTGCAGCATTAAAAAACTAAACACCCTAGAATGTTTTCTAAACAAATTTAAAAAGTACATCCCATAAATTCACGCTTTATATTCCCACAAGATTAGTAAAATAGGGAGGGGTAATTTAGAGCGAGACCTTATTTAACAGATAATATTGAAAATTATTACCAACAATCTGTCAACTCCTTTTCAAGTTACTTTATTGTTCCTGTTTACTGCCGTATTTAGGTAGAACCTAGACCCAATCCCTCAAGGCCCTCTATTCTATCTAGACAAAATAGGTGTTCGTTGGAGAAAACACCCATACAATTTATTCTTTGCAGCTTCCTCTGTCCCCAATGCATCGCACAGTGGGGGTTGCTCACGGCGGCCATCTTCCAGGAAGATGCTTGGACAAACTGCTCTATGGCGTTGTAACCACCTCTTGCTAATTGCGACCCCCAATTGCGTCAGGGCAACCTCGCTACTTAGCCTAGAGCTATGAGCTATAGGGGTCAGTCAGTGAAATTGAAGACTGCGGAGTGGTTTTACAGCTCCCTTTGTAAATTTTATGACGGCACCCTGCGAAGAAGGGAAAGTACCGTCATTGCGGCTTTTATAAGAATGATCTATGCCGTAATGTTATACGTCTCACTTTCCCCTTTTAAAACCCCGAAGCAAAAGGTGAAGTAACCATAGCAATTAGAGAACCCAACCTCTTATCTGACATTCCAAACCCTCTACTTCGTGTTAAAAGACTAATTGGAACAGGCATGTAATTTGAGGTCGATTTTGAACTACCATGAGAAAAGTTGTCTTTTCAGCTATCTATATTCGCCGTTTGAGAAAACAACAACTGAAAGTTTCTCAGTAAACCGATTTCTTATCGATAAAAAGATTCTGAGTAAAGGATTGTATGAAAACACAATGGCGCCATCAAAATCGGATTCAGTTTCAAACATTGATTGGTGTGCTTGTTTTTACACACACACACACAAAAAAAAATAATAATAATAATGAAATGTCTCAAATTGGATGTATGTGTGATCTGGTTATTTTTATTTATTTATTTATTTATTTAATTTACAAAGGTTTACCCAATGCATATCAATAAAATATCTTCAGTATCACTAGATAATTCACAAAAAGTGATTAAAGAACATATTTAAAAACCTTGCTCACGTGAAAATGATCATAAAGATTATGAATTAACAAAAAATACTCAAGAAAATGCGTATGTTTTAAAAATACATGAGGTGCGAGATAAGTTATATGATTTGTTTATTTCAATAATGGAAGAAATGCCTTTGTTAGCATGCATTTCTAACAGAACAATAAAAGGCGTTCCCTTCATTATAAATAAAAATTTTAATTTCATCTGTGAATGTATAACTTGTAAAATGATAATAAATTGTTCATTCTTTCGTAGTTAAATTTCGGTTATATACCGTATTTTATGGAAGAAACGCCGCGGCGTTTACGAGTTTAAAAGTTAGTTTTTTTCCAAGTGCGGCGTTTACGACTTTTTTAAATACCAACTGAGTTTTCTTAATTTAAAAATTCATAAAAATATTTAAAATCCGATTTAAACATTTAAAATAAAACTTCAGACATCTTAAGATATTAAAAACGAGGCACCCTACACTGCTCAGAAAACTTTGATTAAAGTTATGTCAATGTAAAGCTGTCGACAAGAGTAGCCTTCCGATGGATGCGGCATTTACAACGGGTGCGGCGGTTACGATATTTTTAAGCTTACTCAGGCCAATTTGAGGACTGCGGCGTTTCTTCCATAAAATACGGTACTCGTATTTGATTCTACTATTATCACACTCCTATCTTTTCATTATCACATTTTGAAGAACTGTTATGTTGTATTTGATGAGCTTTGTGATTTAAAATGTAACTTGATTTATTTCGTGGCAGATTTTGCATTTTTAGTACTGTGTTCCCTTTAATTTAGAAAATTTCAAAAATTAAAAAGAGTAAAATTATTTACAAGAAGCAATTTTCTGAAAACCCTGAAATATATTTTTCAATACTCAATCCTTTTTCTCTAAGAAATTACCTCTGGTATTATTTTTTCTCTCTCTCCGCCCCCTCACAGAGGAATTTTTTTTTTCTAAGTAGCCTTTTGCTTACGAAAACAAAATGTGTTCACTTTACGAAAGTTCTGTTTTTAGCAATCAAACACTGTCTTTGTTTTTCATTAAAATAATTTGTTAATTGTTGTAAAGAGATCACATCTTTTTGTCGTAAAATACAAGTTTTATATTATTGTAACCGCTGGCTGATTTTTATTTTTGTTTTTATTTTATTTATTTATTTATTTGTCAAACATACAGATATGTTTTTCTTTTCTCTAGTTATAAATGTGGTTGGAAAATATACATAATTAATGCCTCCATTGTTGATCTAAAATTAATTAGATGATTGATTAAAACCCCAAGTTTCAGATATCTCATTTATGATACGTTATGTATATCACCTTTACCTGTATTTTGTGGTTTTCAGTTTAGATTATTGTTTTTTGTTTATGGTTTAGAAAAAAAAAAATTATAATAAACGTTCCGGATACATGCGGTTTTTAGCTCCCGTCAGAAACTTGTTGTTTAAAAACACCGTACATAATGGGTAAAATTTTCTATTTCCAACTTTTATAGTACTGCACACTTCAAAACACATCGGAAGAAAAATAATGATATTGGATTAGACAGTATCAGGCAATGAACTGAAAATAAGCCCATATCACCGCTCTTAATTCTATATGATTTGCTCTAAATGAATGCTTTCGGTTTTTAGGAGAGAACTCTTACAGGGCTTCCCAGCATAACATGAGGCTTAGGTTAATACTAGGCTTACATTAGGTTAATATGAGGCTTTTTGTATGTACTTTTACCTTTCTTGAAATATAGAGGCATAAGAACACCAGTTGCATATTTTCTACTTTTTAAAGGTAGGGTAATTTTAGCTGCCTTTAAAAAGCCGCAAAGTGACATGATATTTTTATATATATGCAACACGAAAAATAAATCCCAATGCAAGTCATAAGTCCTGTTTTAAAAGTCGCACAATTAGAGATGTTTATACCAAAGATCGTTATGATTTTTTTATATTAAACCTGTAGTGCTACAATAAAATTTCTTGTTAGAACATATATAACATGAACGCACGTGTTCTCAAATCGAAATTTCCTACTTTCTGACACATTTTTTGGTGCGTTCGTAATTATATAAATGCGTAGTACCGTATTTTATGGAAGAAACGCCGCACCCGTCGTAAACGCCGCACTCCTCAAATTGGCCTGAATAAGCTTAAAAAAAATCTTAATCGCCGCACCCGTTGTAAACGCCGCATCCATCGGAACGCTACTTTTGTCGACAGCGTCACACTGACCTAACTTTAATCAAAGTTTTCTGAGCAATGTAGGAAACCTCGTTTTTAATATCTTAAGATGTCTGAAGTTTTATTTAAAATATTTAAATCCTATTTTAAATATTTTTATAAATTTTTAAATCAAGGAAACTCAGTTGGTATTTAAAAAAAATCGTAAACGCCGCACATAGCGTAAACGCCGCACTTGAAAAAAAAAATGAATTTTTAAACTCGTAAACGCCGCGGCGTTTCTTCCATAAAATACGGTACCTATAGTCGTCATGTGGTCCGCTCGTCTGTCTGTCCGCGTATAGCATCGCAAAAACTACCCAACTGAATGGTTTGACATTTAATATATATAATTGTTGCAGAATTTTGTAGAGTCATTTCAAATTTTATGGAAATCGAATCAAAACTTAAAGGATATTAATAAACGTTTTCTTCATTCTATTAAATCCTATCATACGTAATTAATTAAATGATATCCCATGATAGGTAATGATTCTAGGTTGCCATAGTTTTTACGGCCTGTTTAAGATGGAGTCATATTACTTCCGTATTGCTGAATTTAATATATGAGGATGCGGGTTTCAAAACTCGCCTTATCCAAAGTTTAAAAAATCGTATTTTCTCAATCAGTATATCCTATTGGTGAACCTGCACAGAAAAAACACAACGATATGCAAAAAAAAAAAAAAAAAAAAAAAAAAAAAAAAAACAAAAAAAAAAAAAAATTATCTTGTATTTCTGCCGTTGTAAAATCCTGGTTTACAATGAAAACCAATGGACGCAGTTAGAGGTTTTTCGCGATTTCCCAAAATATTATTTTTTGGATAAGGCGAGATTTGAAACTAACGTCCTCATATGCAATCGTAATAAATTTTGCATTCATGCATTTTTTCATAAGAGTGCAACAGCTATTGCACCAAGATCTGAATATTTACAAAACTAGTTACGGTACGAACGCACCTCATTTGCCGCGTTCGACGTACAATTTACGACTTGTTTAAGTCATTTTTGTTCACAAACCTATCAAATTGGCAGGTGCTCTTACTACAAAACTTTGTAATCGAACTGTTTTTTTTTTTTTCGTTTTTCGGTAACAGCAGAGGACTTTTCTGAAAATGTTCTCAAAGTTGCTGTTTTGAACCAAATTTCCGAACGCGAAAGTGCAGGAAAAGAAAAAAAGTGCCGTCCTGAGACAATTATCGTTTATAACACAAAATGTAATGAGCTTACCAGAAAATGAAAAACTGTTCGATTACTAATCACTTCAATAACCATACCTGCAAGTATCATGCTTTTATGTTTAAAAGAGAGTCAAAAAATGTGTTAGAAAATTCCGCGTTGTTGAGTGGGGATTTTTTTTTTTTTTTGTACAATCCCTTTAAAAACTAGTATACGAAGTCTCAATATACGAATTTAACTATTGTCTCAACGCAACTATAACTCAATGTAACTATACGAAATCTCGGTAAACGGAAAAAAGGTGACAGGAAAAAACGGGACCGGAAAAAACGTGACAGAAAAAACAAGAGCGGAAAAAACGGGACAAGGAAAAAACGGGACCGGAAAAAACGTGACAAGGAAAAAAGGTGACCGGAAAAAACGTGACAAGGAAGTGTTAAATATTGAACTTGTCGATAAATAAATGTTAAAAACTAATCTAAAGTTTTTCCACTGTAAGTTTCTTACAGCGTAGGGGGGGGGGGGGGGGCAGATTAATAGGTGAGTTAGAAGTTAGACAATTCTAAGATTTGGTCCAAGAAAACCCAATTTTAACATTTCATTAAGAGAAGTTTAACATGACTTCTACAAGGGACAAGCTGGTGCTCTCTACGGGGGGGGGGGGGGGGGGGGGGATTAAGGAATACAATTTATAGTTTCTTTCAACTGCAGATTCGCAAACGCGAATCCAAATATTTTTCGTCGATGTCTACGAATGCTAATATTGAAAAAAATTGAAAATTTGCTTACGACAATTCTAATTAACATCACTACTTGATATTGATATTCGCGAACGGTAATACCAATATTTTACGTTGATGTTTAAGAATGCTATTATTAAAAAAATTCCTGAATATTCGATATGAAAATTCACATTTACACTACTACTTAATTTGGACATCATGTGAATAAGAATGCTTTTCGTTAATAATTAGAATGCAAATATGAAAAATGTTGAGTATGTTCGCATACGAGAACGCTCGTTTACATAACAACTTGTTTTTCGACTTACACATGTATAATATCATATAAACTTTTTTTTTTTTTTATTTTAAAGAAGTTAGTTAAAATAGATTCGATTGGAAAGTTTTATTTTTATTTTATTTAACGCTATTTGATTTTTTTGTTTATTAACATAAAAATTATATTAATAATAATAATAATAATAAAATTTTTTAGACTTTCTGAATCACTTATCAATTTATAATTTTTTATGTCCTGATCAGTGGCATTAGTATTTTCAGATATTAACAGAACAAATAAAGAAAAAATAATAATAAGTAAATATCTTTGTTAAGATATGCCTAAAATTAGAAATTAGCATAGTTTGTTACTTTTCTTTTCTTTTTTTTCTTTCTTTCTTTCTTTTTTTTTTTTTTTTTTTGTTTATATTAAGCAATTGATTGAAGTCAAATTTTTTGCAATTTTTGGTTTCATCATGGAATTTCCAGATATATTATTCTAAACATTTAAACTAAACAAAATAAATTAATATAAACATTTCTATAAGATACTGGAATCACGGGAAAAAAGAGCACATAGGAAAAGACAAATCGGATAAAAGACCACGGGAAAGTATTCTATTTATTAAGTTGTATACATAACAGAAAATATAACATGAAGTTTGTTTTTTAAGGAATTTAATATATATTTTAAAAACATAGTAAACCATATATTTTTTTAACGACATGAAGGCCATATTTAAATAAACAATTAAAACTAAAGTGCAGTTTTCCCACTGTCAGCTTTTTACAGCGTAGGGGATGGAAGGGGGGGGGAGGTACTGAGTTAATGGGTGAGTTAGACAATTCTCAGATTTGGTCCAAGAAAACACAATTTTAACATTTCATTAAGAAGTTTAGTATGACTTCTACAACGGGCAAGTTACTGCTTTACATGGAGGGCGTGGGGGGGGGGGGGGGCGGGGGTGTATTAAGGAAATACAATTTATTGATTCTTTCAATTCGCTATTGATAGCTTATATATAAGCAAAGATGTTTTATATATTCATAAAACTTTAATCAATAATGATTTTGGGTACAGTGGAGGGCGGAGGGGGAGGGAAAAATTACGCACACAGCTTGTAAAGGTGAAATAAATAAAGACGAAGAGAGGAGGCATTTTCTTTAGAGGAATTTTTCATTATACTGCTTTTTAGCTCGCAGACTATCAAAGCCCAAGGGCTAATGTGCACGCAGGTTCTGTATGTATATGCACTTACGTCTGTATGTACGTAACGCGATAACTCTTGACAGAAACATCCGATTTGCTTCATTTTTTTCCCAAGTTCATTCTGATAAGGCGTTTCCCTAATTAGTTTTGGAGGTTATTGGTTAACAGTAAAGGGGGCCTACTCCCCAACCTTAATAGATAAATGGGTTTAGATTGGATTAGATAAATGGGTTTTTCATGCAGAATTATTTGATTTGCTCCAAATTTGGTATACCGATTTATTATGTTTAAGGAGCTTCCATGATTAGTTTTGAAGGTTCATTAGTTAAATATAAAGGGGGGGGAGCTAGCCCCCCCCCTTGATTTAGATAAATGGGTTTTTCATGCAGAATTGTTAGATTTGCTCCAAATTTGGTATACCGGTTTATTATGTTAAGAAGCTGCCTTGATTAGGTTTGAAGGTTCATTAGTTAAGTATACACGGGGAAAAGGGGGCTAGACCTCCCCTTAATTTAGGTAAATGGGGTGTTTCATGCAGAGTTATTCGATTTGCACCAAATTTAGAATACCGGTTTATTATGCTAAGGAACTACCTTGATTAAATTTGGAGGTTTATTGGTTAAGTATGAAGAGGGGGGCGAGGGCTAGTCCCCCCTTAATTTAAATAAATGGGTTTTCATGCAGAATTTTTCGATTTGCTTCAAATTTGATATATCGGTTTATTCCGATTTAGTGCTTACTTCATTAGGTTTGGAGATTCGTTGGTTAAATATAAAAGGAGGGAAGGGGGCAAGTCCCCTCTTTTTAATTTAGATAAATGGATTTTCATGCGCAATTATCCAATTTATTTTATTTTTTTCTATGTTCATTCTGATAAAGAGCTTCCTGATTAGATTTGGAGGTTCATTAGTTAAGTATAAAGCTTAATTTACCGATATGGTTTTTCATGCAGAATTATCTGATTTGCTTCAAATTGGTTATAACGGTGTATTATGTTAAGGAGCTTCTCTGATTAGATTTGGAGGTTCATTGGTTAAGTATAAGGGGGGGGGGGCGGGAGGCTAACACCCCTTCATTTATTTTTTGAGGTGCATTATTCTTTGAAAGTTATATTTTACAAGATTATGTTATACTGTTATATTTTACAAGAAAACCCCATTGTTCCGTTTGCTCCTATGTTCCATTAGCCTCCAGTCTCCCCTATATGTATTTTTTCTCAGTTTTGTTATCTGGATTTTTTGTTATACTGATAGCATGACTACGGGTGACATGAACAAAAATTTAATTCCCTTGAGGTTCATGTTAACGAGGTTTGACTGTATTCACTTATCTTTATGTACCTAAACTTAATTTGGTAGGCAGAAAAAAAAAACCGCATGGGAAAATTAAGATTTATATTTCTGATCAATTCTGTGGAAACTGATCGAGAAAAAATTGTGGAAATGTTCATACATATAGGAATAAAAAATATTTTGTAATCGTATTAGCGAACGTGGAAATGGAAAATAGGAAACTTAGCAATTAAATAATACATTGACCCTTTATGTGACGACAGTTCTTCAAAATACCATTAAAATAACTGTTTATAAAATTCATTTAATACATCGATTACTAGTAATACAGTTTAGAATGAGTTACAGACGCTTTACTCTATCATGTTCGAAAGCATTATTGGTTGCACAAACAAAAGTATTTTTAAAATGATGATTTCTTTGCCTTTGCATCTTTTCAGCTTTCTTGATGTTGAAAGATTGGGGAGGGGGGGGAGGGGGGGATTCTGTTGTAAGAACATGACATTTGTACATTTCCTAAATCTACAACAAGGTTAAAACAATGTGAGTTCTTAAATTATTGCCCCTCCAGTGGCCGAGAGGTTCTGCTCTCGAAGCTGGTAGACGGAGATGCTGGGTTCGAACCCAATCGCACCCGTCGGCCTAATCGTTCGGAGTTTTCGTGGTTTGCTTCGAACCATGGATTTCCATGCTTAAATACAGGTTAGGTTCCATTAGAAAGACCTTCAAGGAGAGCACCCCCCCCCCCTTTTGGGCCCATATCCCTCGTGTTGATAATTGGCCGTCATAAACACAACCAACCAATCTCTTAAATTATTATACATCAATCTGCAATAGTTAAGCAAAAAATAATTCAGTCTTTAAACTTGTGAGGTCTCTAGAAATGTAGCATATGGCACTTTAGGGAATATTTAAAAAGGATAAATACAGCTGAGTGTTTTTTACAATAATCCGATTCAATGTTATTCATTATATGCTATCTCAAATTGTGTGAAATATCTAAAATCAACACCATTACCTATTATTTACACGAAAATATCTCATAAAGCACGATGGGTGGCACGTAAAAATTTCACAGAAGAAACAACCCTTTTATTATACATTATTCGTATGTCAGATTAATATCATTCAACAAAAACCATTCTGGAAAACTAAGGTTTATCTTCTATCACTTTCAAATATGTATATTGAAGTGAGTTGTAAAATTCTAATGTACTTTCCGTCAACATAATACCTGTCTATCATTCTTTTAAAACTACAATCTTCACAACGCCTGTTACAATCAAATAGAAAGCAAAATATTTTGAATGATTGTCAATCAATAATAAGAGGAACCACTCTCGTTGTTGAAGGATTAAGAATTTAACCTGGGGGGTCCCCTGCTTCGAAAGCATGATTTACATGGCGGCCATTTAATATGGCGGAGATAGAGCTTGCCCGGTCCCCTTAAGCCCGTTAGACTACTTAATCTCTTTAATCTGTACTTAATTAAAAAAAAAAAATACTCCATTCCACTTTTCTTTTACAGTAATTGAAATAACAGTTCGAAGACCGCCGTGAAATAAGCAACAGTTTTTTATTTTAATTCAGTCAATTACTATTGATGATCAACGTTCAACTCAATTTACTCCTAATTAGAATTTTGTCACTTGTATCCCTTGGCTTCTGGGGTCTTCATATATAAAAACAATGTTGCTTTTATATAAATTTTGATGAAGAATAACGTTTGAGTGTGTGTATGCGAAAGGGGGGGGGGGGGGGGGGGGGGCGAAGGAGTAAAAAAAAAAATCTTCATATACATTAAAGGGGGTGAAATATAGATAAATAAAAGGGAAGATTTAAAATTACCTAAATTTGTAAGGTGAGGGAGGGGTAGATTTAGAAGCAAGTAACAGAAAGATATGACAAAATCTTGAGGTTTGGTCGGAGGGTAGGATATTCTGTGTGTGTGTGGGGGGGGGGGGGGGACTAATTTAAAAGAAAATACAGTTTATAGATTCTTTCACCTCTCTACACGTATAGCTTACATATAGTATAAGTAAAGGTGCTGATACATATATTTTAACTAGCGCAGTATAAAAGCTACTGTTGTAAAGACTGTAAATGTTTAATTTATTCTTATTTTATTGTCTCCTCCTATATCTCCAATGGTTACAATTATTGAAAGTTAAAAGAAATATGTATGTAAGCCTCAATGTATAATACATAAGCTATCAATGTAACGATTTGGAAGAATCTGTATTTATTTTAACGCGCCATCATCTCCCCCCCCCCCACCCCACCCCACCCAAGAAAGCTACTTTCTTGGAAGGGGGAAAAAAAACTTTTCTCTCAATATAATGTCATGGTTCGGACTTATTGTACATATGTCAATATTTTATCTATTATTTTTCTGTTTGTTCTTTAAATCTCGCCTTATCATCTGGCATTTTTAGATGCTAAAAAATATTTAAAAAAAAAAAAACATTATTTTATTCGCTTTTTTTCCATGCCCTTTAAAATCTCTGCATGTATTTTTTTAGCCACCGTTATGCTATTTCCTTCGGGCAGCAATTAAAGTGTCGTCTCTAAAAATAATGTTCCGTTATATAAACCAGCCGTAGAACAAAATAGATGTATCGGTTAAATTTTGTATTATTTTGTAGTTTTTAACTTCATTCCTTTAACGTTGGCAACAGAAGTACTCCATTTCTGTAGAAAGTAAAGAAAAATAGTTGAAAAATAATAGATTAACATATTTTTGTTGCCATTTTCCCATAAAAATTAAAAAATATATATAATTAAAATGTGCAATTTTGAAAATATATGAATGAATGATTTCTGATAAAACTTGGAGCTATAACAAACTATATTCGATTTTAAGTATCTATATTAATGTTGCAAACAAATGAAGGCATATGAATCATCAGATAGCTGATTTATTTTGTCAAGTTTCTTGAATGACGACATTACTTTTTGTTGGATTTGTGTTTTATTGGGAGATAATGACGCCATATGCATACTTTTCTATAGATGTTGTTTAAGACTGGATGATAAATGTGGAATTCTTAAACGGATGCGAGTAACGTTATTTTATATAAAATAAAAGCGTGTGTTTTAAGTCTTAAAACTGAAATGTGTTTTGTACTATCTATATTTGTATAAGTAATTTTTCTAATCGGTGGTGACACTAAATTCTAAACTAGTATGTTGTGACCATCACAAAACTTTCTTCTATATAAATCACGTCATTTAAAATCATTTAAATAGCACAAGAAATTACATCAATTTAGCACCAACTTATATCAAAGTATGTCTGAATTTGAAGTTTAATAAAATTCGTGCATTAGTTCTTGAGATAGAGCTATTGCTTAAATCGTAAAAAAATGCAGTACAGTAGCGCCACCTGTTGAGAGATTTACACCGAATGTATAAAACTTCAATTCACGTAAAGGTCTAACTGAATCTAAAGTTTGATGAAAATCCGTGCGTTAGTTCTGGAGATTGAGCCATTGCGGAAATCGTAAAAAATACAGCATAGCAGCGCCACCTGTTGAGCGATTTACACCAAATACTAATAAACATCAAATTATAACAGGGACTAACTGAAGATAAATTTTCATTAAATTCCCTGCATTAGTTCTTGAGATAGAGCGCCTACAAAATTTGTGTCACATACAGGCAGGCAGACAGACAGACATTTTGTAAAAACACGTTTTTCAGAATCTCTACCCCTAAAATGTGTAAATCCGTCGATAACCGAAAGTTGAAAATTTTCACGAATCCAGTCTTCTTGTAAAGATAGAAGAAAGTAAAAATCAGAATTCCAGTTTTCTAGTTTTTCTATCCCCCCCCCCCCCCCGCAACGGCAGAAATATAGAAGCAGATATATTTCTACATTCTCCCTAACAGTGGTCAACTCTTTTTATCCGATTCTTTTCCGATCTACAACATTTCTACAAATATTGCCTAAATCGAAACTTTCAATATTATAGAAATTCATATCAAAATTACAGAATTTTAGCAACATCAAGAAATTCTCGATCACGAGGTCAAACAATGCTTGTAATAAATAGCGGGTAAGGAAGAAATTTATTTCAAAAGTTTCATGTTGCAATGTTATCTACATTTTGCCCAAACCCATAGTAGCCCCCCTTTACTCTTAACCAACAACCCCCAAAACTAATCAGGGAAGCGTCTTATCAGAATGAACCTGGAAAAAAAATTAAAGCAAATTGGATGTTTCTGTCAAGAGTTATCGCGTTACGTACATACAGACGTAAGTGCATACATACATACATACAGAACCTGCGTGCACATTAGCCCTTGGGCTTTGATAGCCTGCGAGCAAAAAGCAGGATAATGAAAAAATTCCTCTAAAGAAAATGCCTCCTCTCTTTGTCTTTATTTTATTCCCTTTACAAGCTGTGTACGTAATTTTTTCCCTCCCCCTCTGCCTTATAAAACATATTTGCTCATACATAAACTATCAATAGCGAATTGAAAGAATCAATAAATTGTATTTCTTTAATACCCCCCCCCCCCCCCCTCCGTAGAAAGCACTAACTTGTCCGTTGTAGAAGTCATACTAAACTTCTCTTAATGAAATGTTAAAATTGTATTTTCTTCTACCAAATCTTTGAATTGTCTAACTCACCCATTAACTCTGCCCCCCCCCCCCCCTACGCTGTAAGAAACTGACAGTGGAAAAACTTTACTTTAGTTTTTAGCATTTATTTATCGACAAGTTCAATATTTAACACTTCCTTGTCACGTTTTTTCCGGTCACCATTTTTCCTTGTCACGTTTTTTCCGGTCCCGTTTTTTCCTTGTCCCGTTTTTTCCGCTCTTGTTTTTTCTGTCACGTTTTTTCCGGTCCCGTTTTTTCCGGTCACCTTTTTTCCTAGATTCCGAAATCTCATATACAGTCATGGAAACAAAAAGTAATCACTCCCCACTAACTCTGCAACTAATTATTGTAGAAGAAACTTACTGGTACCAAACGATTGGAAATATAGTCTACTTTTAAATAATGTATATAAGTTTGGCTAGGAGGCCATCAACATAACAAACCGAACCCAAACTTTGGTTGTTTCTTTTTTTTTTTTTTCAATAGTATTAATACCCAAGTTTGACACCATAAATAAGTTCTAAGCTCTTCAATTAGCCTAAATACAATTTTTTATGAAATTCGTACGGTTAGTTTCAGAAAAATTATTTTAAAATGAGCCTACTTTAGGTGCTGTATTCCAAATTCAAGTTAGGTACGCGATCGTTCAAGCGCTACAGAATGACTATGCCACTTAATGTATTATTTCTTGCCAATATTACGATTTCACACGCTTAATATGTTTCGACTATTGCTAGCCCAAATGTTTCAGTAAAATGGGTAAAATATATTTTTTTCAAATTATGCTTTTGTGCACATCATAGACGGCCTATATAGACGGCTAAAACCATCATTTTGATGTATTTTAATCATAATTCGAAAACTAGTACCGTATTTTATGGAAGAAACGCCGCGGCATTTACGAGTTTAAAAGTTAATTTTTTTCCAAGTGCGGCGTTTACGATTTTTTTTTTAAATACCAACTGAGTTTCCTTAATTTAAAAATTCATAAAAATATTTAAAATCGGATTTAAATATTTTAAATAAAACTTCAGACATCTTAGGATATTAAAAACGAGGCATCCTACACTGCCCAGAAAACTTTGATTAAAGTTACGTCAATGTGACGCTGTCGACAAAAGTAGCGTTCCGATGGATGCGGCGTTTACAACGGGTGTGGCGATTACGATATTTTTAAGCTTATTGAGGCCAATTTGAGGAGTGCGGCGTTTACGACGGGTGCGGCGTTTCTTCCATAAAATACGGTACTTGGAAGAAAATTTGAAATTGAGAATTCACGCATAAAGCAGGACATAATAAATATGAATCTGTCAAAAAAGATTGTAGGTTGCAATTCATATTTTTTTCGATTATTAATTTCAAAATTCATAATATAAAATTTTTAAAATTACAAATTCAATGCATTTATGTTTGTATTTTTTAGTTTTATAATCACACAAAAAAATTATCACATTATAATTTGAGGAGATATTAATAAAAATATGAAAATGTTTTCATTATTATACATTAGAAGCTCTAAATTTTGAATGTTTATAATTCAAAAACCTATCATCAAATTGACTTGAAATTTCGTTTCTAGGCATAGTTTGATCCGAAGATTTAAAATGTATTGTCAAAATTTGATGTCGCTATTGAAAAAAAACAAAGTTTGGTCTGTTTTTGATTTGTAGATAGCCCCCTAAAAAATTTTTATATGCATCGCTTAAAAGTGGACTTTATTTCCAATACTTTGGTACCAAACTTTCTTCTATTATAATTAGTTTCAAAGTTAGTAGGGGATGTTCACTTTTTTTCGACTACTGTACACTTTTCTTTTGCTCGATTTCTCATGCTACATTTACTCGAAATACAAATTTTCAATGTCCTATCTTGAAAAAAATTCAAATGTTTTTCGGTGACCGCGTGAATATTGCAAAGCGCATTTTGAAGATTGGGTGATATTGCGGCCAAATCTATTAAAATAACGATAAAACAATTATTTGTTAACGAGAATAACGGTGCTCATCTGGAAATATCTAGAAGAGGAGGATATTTTGGAGAGGCATTATTCTTGGTTCTCGATTGAAATTATTTTACGATTTTATCAGTATTACAAATTATTCATCGAGTACGCAGGAAAATAGTATTATTTGGAGAAAAAAATATATCATTGATAAATATGTGAAAAGATTTCATTTCTGCATACAGAGCTATTTAAAATATTTGTTGATAATTACTTGCATTTTTTTTTTTTTTTTTTTTTTTTTTTTTGGTCATAGCTTTTTTATTTATTACTTTTTTAAATGCTAGCATAATTTTTTTTTTCTTTATTTCAAAATTGTTTGTCAATTACAAGTTAAAAGTGGTTTAAAACAATTGCCACCAAGAGATTTTTTTAAGTGCATTCGTAAATAATTGGTGGACATCTTAAAGAAACAATCTTAGTTGGATGTTAAAATCCTTCTAATTAAAGGCGAAAAGAAGTCAGAGTCGAAAAAAGAACAGAGATAATTTATTTTACATTTGTTAAGTTTTCTTTTTGTCTTTCTTTCATTTTTTTTCTAACTGTAAATGCAATACATGACGAACGAACGTTAATGTTATAAAAGGGAACGATTTAAATTTAAAATTTAACTTTGTTTACGTTGGGTATTTTTTTTGCATAGTCATCGATTTTGTGTCACATTAATTTTAAGTCATTTAAATGAGTTAAAAACATGATAAATTAGGTGTACGTAGTTTAAAAAATACCTCTGAAATTCTCTATTTTTAAAATAAAAAAGAGTATAGATTCGAGTGTAGTAATTCAGTATTCAACGAGAAGTTTTGCGCTGTTAATTATTTTCAAAAAAAAAAAAAAAAGCGAGACAAACAAAACTTGATAGAAAATAATATAATGATATAATGGGTGAAGAAAGTTATTTTTTATGAAATATTTTATGTGAAAAATGAACAAAAAAAGACAGACAGGACGGCGCATTCGAAAAATGGCATGAGACACTGGAAAAATTACATTGTTCGGTCGGAAATCGACACGGTGCGGCGCTGTCTAAGTAGCACGCCGCACTCTGAAAATGTCACGAACCTGTAGCATTATAAATCAGTCTATAGGAAAATCTCCAAAAACAGATTTTTTTGTCATATTACAGCTGGAATTAAACATTACTTAATCTCTGAAATTGTTTATCAAAATATATCAGTAAGTTGTATACTCTTATTAAAATGTAAAAAGTCGATATTCGTAGGCCACATCTTACAGTTTTACCTTATTACTTTCTTTCCATGAAAACGCCAGATGATAAAAACTTATAACATTTTTAAATGTTTCATAAAGTGAATAGCATTCATTGAATTTGAATTACATTCAAATCTTCATTCTTCCTCACCGTCAAAGAAACAAATTATACCCGATGTTCAAAGGCAAATTAAAATTACCCCGTAGTTCTCCCCAATAATATATATATATATATATATATATATATATATATATATATATATATATATATATATATTGGTTTTAACATATGGTTTGCAAATCGCAGTATACAAAGGTGTCACAATGCAAGATTGTCAAAATTCTGTACTTGAACTATAGTAAAATATCAAGCATCTAACTGTAAATTTATGTTTTAATAGTACTGCAATTGTAAGTATACCACATGTGTTTTTTGTCCAATGGAGCTTCTGTCCGGTAGGGTTTTTGTCTTGTGGAGCTTTTGTCCAGTGGATAATTTGTCCGTTGGTGGGTTTCGCTCACATCCTCATTTTCTATACACTTTTATTTAACTCAACTTGGTTTTTTGTATGTAAAATTGAGATTTCGTAATCGAGAGAATTTAAAAAAGTATATACAAAGTTGGGTTTCCAATGACAATACCGTATTTTATGGAAGAAACGCCGCACCCGTCGTAAGCGCCGCACTTCTCAAAATTGGTCTAAATAAGATTAAAAATATCGTAAACGCCGCACCTGTGGGAACACTACTTTTGTCGACAGTGTCTCATTGACCTAGCTTTAATCAAAGTTTTCTGAACAGTGAAGAGTGCCTCATTTTAAATAATTTAGGAGTTTAAAATTTTATTTAAAATATTTGAATCCGGTTTTAAATATTTTTATGTATTTTTTTTTTTTTAAATTAAGGAGACGTCAATTGGCATTAAAACCATCCAGAGCGCGGGACGCGGACCCTCTCCTTAGGCGCTCCACATTTTTTTTTTAAGTGGCCGTCGCAACTTAGCTCGGTTTTTACGTCGCATGCACTTTAGCGCTTTTTAGCTTCAACTTGAAACTCTCAAACTCTGAGTTGTCAAGTGGAAGTGTAGTAAATTTTCTTTGTCCACCTGTATGGTTCAGTATCATCATCCGAAATGTCACAGTTTTCATAATCGGTGAAGTCAGAAGGTTTCGCGTTGTTGAGCAGGGGGCTCGAGAACAGTCTTATAATAATATATATATTATTATTCATGGGATTAATGAATTTTTATTTTATCCCAATTTTATGCGCGAGAAAAAAAAATCGTAAACGCCGCACATGGTGTAAACGCCGCACTTGTCAAAAAAAGAACTTTCAAACTCGTAAACGCCGCGGCGTTTCTTCCATGAAATATGGTACTATATTTTTATATTTTAATAATTTTAAGACATTTTTCAAGCTGCAGGTAATAAATCGCCAAATATTCTTTATTGTTACAATTGTGTTAGAGTTTAAAAAAAAAAAAAAATGGTTTTAGTTATGCGTCAAACAACGCTCTACTAAAAAGATCAACTGGCTGTGAAGCTGCAACAAACAAAATAATTTAAACACTATAAAATAGAAAATGAAAATAAGGAATAATGAGTTTAATATACATATACATATATATATTAGTTACGCTTTAATCAATAGTTTCATATTAATTAAATTATGATTATACGTAGTAAAATCAATTTAGAATTCCTAAAAATGTAGATTAAATAATGCTTATTTTTCTTTCTTCTTGCCATATTTAAAAAAAAAAAGAAACAGAGAAAATATTTTTTTATAGTTTTCAATTCTCTAGTTCGCGCTTTCTACCAACCGTAAAAAAAATGTGGATTTTTTCCATAATCGGGTTCGGTGTTCTCACCATGTTAATTTATTGATGCATTGTAGCGGATTTTTTTTCTTTTCTTTTATTACAATGTTGCCAGCTCGCTGCTGTTCTTTTTTTTTTTTCTTTTTTTCTTTTTTTTTTTTTTTTTGATTCCTACCACTTTTCTGAAAAAGTGATATTCGCCTTATTTAATTATTCGAAAAAGTTGTAGCAATCAGACAATCTGAATATGAAAAGTGGCCCAACTGACTGCATATTAAAATCATTTGAATAATTTTTAGCAATTGCCTGGTTATGACCGCGGTCATATTGTATTGTAAATTGATACTCGTATATTACTATGTGTGTACATTTTTAAAGTTATTTTTCATTTGCAATGTATAATGTTTTGAGCGATAAAATTATTAAAAGTCATAAGTATGCTGATTGGAGATTTTTCGCTTTTCTGCCCCTAATCTTTAAATCTGATTTTTTTTTTTTTTTTTTTTTTTTTTTTTTTGTATCTTGAATATTTAATCGTCCTTAATTAGACAAAATCGATTAATAGTGCGCAGAGATTTCTCACCATCCACGTGTGTCTGAGCATTATATTTGAAAACTGTGTTAATAATTTAAAAAACGTATCATTATAAGCACATTTTATACTACTAAGTACATGCAATTTTAATGTTGTTTTTCATTTGAAATATATATATGTATATACATATATATATATACTATATACATGATAAATATGTACTAAAATATACATAAATATATTTTTCGATTTTGTGTGGACTAATCATTGTTTCTAATTTATTATTTTATCTTGTCTGTTTCATTACCTTTACCTATTAATCAACAAGTGGGTTTATAGCGTACATGGATTTCTGACCAACCTAATAAGTCAGCCAGAGGAGCAACACATGTTTGTTTCCCTATACCCGTCGACAAAAGAATTGTATTTTTTAATAATTTAACAATAAAAAAAATTGTTTGAAAATGAAATTGTATGATAATATGTCTCGAAAAAGATTATAAATATATATATAATAGTTTTTTTTTTTTTTGTTTTTTTGTTTTTTTTTAAGTACATGTGAATAACAAACAATGCATTTCTTGAAAATATGCCTATAATTACACATTGAATGAGATTTTTGTGATACAATTATAAAAAAAAAACATAAATACAGCAACTTTTTTTTTTATTTTTATTTTTTTATTTTTCTGTGGTAAGTTCAGACCCCAAAAAGTCCGATTTATTACCTTATCTTTGACTGTTTCATCGTGCTTACTTATTAGTCAACAAGTCGATTTATAGATTACAGGGATTTCTGACCACCCACAAGTGAGTGTAGCATTGGAGCAGCATCGGATCGCAGTTTTGCTATCTGTCCATAAAATGAGTGGGTGGGGGAGTTCAGCAGGGTTGGCATAGGCCCCCCTGGATACCAGTGGCACCATCTCGCTTCCGGGCGGACTTTTTATGACTCCTCAATCTACTGTGGGTGTGCCCTTCAGGAAACCCAGCTGTTAAATAACGGCTCGGAGATGTGAAAGAGCCATAAATTTAAATAGAAGATATTTGACATCCAGATAGAAACAAGAGAACCATCTTTGCGGGAAGTCTGGAAAAAGATAGCCACGTGCAGGACCACAGGTCTTTCGGAGGAATCGGGTTGACATTTTTCCTTTTGGCGGTTTTTTCAATGAATTCTTTTCGAATTTATTATATCTCACTCAATTGCTTAAAAATGTTTGGTTTATACTTTTTACTAAAGCGTGTTTTCAAGTCATGTAAATGGTTATTCATTTCTCGGACAATGCCAATGTTTGACACATTTAATATCTCACTGCATGAGTGTTCGGGAAATTTTGGGGTATGCTCTCATTTGGATGTAATTTTTCTGATAAATGTGATAAGGCTTTCATTTCTAGTCACTGTTACATGACTGACGGTCTTTTCGGAGTATTACGCTCAGAAATCGGTGTAAAAGCAACACCTTCGACAGTATAATCAGAAATATTTGTTTCTTTTATAGAAAAATTAAAAACAAATTAGATTCCTTTAAATCTGAATAACTTCATATTTACTGAGGGAAAGGATTTCATGAAAATGTCGGAAAGTAGTACATTATTTAAGGCTGATATATCTACTATCTTTTTTATTCCTCTTCTTCTAATATTTTAAAATATGTAATATATATTATTTTTATAACGGTAGTATATTTTCACACCCATTGTCCTGTAATAAATTTTACCGCAAACAAATAAATTCGTTAAGTAATTAAGAAAGGTAACAAAGGAACCATGCTTTAGTTTTTCAGTAAGCTGAAAATCTTGTGGTATATCTGTGTGTTTTAGTTACGAATGATTTCTGCACGAGGGATATAGGCCGAGGAGGTATTGGGGGTTTCTAATAAAACCTAACCCGGATTTACGCAACCTAAGCATGACTCGAAGAAAACCACATCTCCTGACGGTTAGGCCGGCCCTAGGACTATTAGATATAATTCTCGAGGTTCTAGCTAGCCCCAGAACACACCCGTTTACCAGATTTTTTTTTTTTTTTTTTTTTTTTTTTTTTAGAGCAGAAACTTTCAACCGCTGGTGAGGTTCTCTCGTATATAGAAATACAGTGAGAAGTATGTAAATTCATTATATATCCTTACAAATGTCATTTATATTTGAAAAAAAAAAGGGGAAAAACTTCATTTCCTACATTGTTTAAGCCCGAGAAAGGACAGATATTAAGATATTTGATTCAATTAGTTCTACATTTAATGTTAAATTTTTGTAACAAATAATTTAAACCAATTGAACATTAAAAAAATAAAAATAAAATTCATGCAACATGGTACTTTAAACACCCTAAAAACTTAGATTCCGTTCAAATGAAATCGAAATAAATCTAATTCTATTTCATTTTTAAGTTGTACATATTTGTATTGCAGATTTTGTAATATGTTTATGACGATAAGATACATGCAAAATACAAAACTTTAAAAAAGTCTAAGATTTATTTCGATTTCATTTGAACGGAATCTAAGTTTTAGAGTGTTTAAAGTATCATGTTCAATGAATTTTATTTTTATTTTTTAATGTTCGATTGGTTTAAGTTATTTGTTACAAAATTTTAACATTAAATGTAGGACGAATTGAATGAAATATTTTATAGTCCAAGAGCTGTTAAACATTTTAGGGAAGGTATTTGAGGCACCCTGAAAATTTGTGCAACACTTCTTTTGTAATGGCTGAATACAAAATCGAATGTCTGGCTGAAGGACCGTGGCCCAAAAACTGTGCCAGACACGTGTCAAGTGCCATTTTTTGACTACTCCAAAAAAAAAGGTATTTGAGGCACGCTGAGACTGAGACAGAATAATATTTATACTTAGAAAAAAATATTTTGAAAACGACAGACACTTTAGTCGGCCCAAAAACTGTGCCAGACACGTATCAAGTGCCATTTTTTGACTACCCAAAAAAGGTATTTGAGGCACGCTGAGATTGAGGCAGAATAATATTTATGCTTAGAAAAAAATATTTTGAAAATGACAGACACTTTAGTCGGCACAAAAACTGTACCAGACACGTGTCAAGTGCCAAATGGCACTTGACACGTGTCTGGCACAGTTTTTGGGCCACGATCCTTCAGCCAGACATTCGATTTTGTATTCAGCCATTACAAAAGAAGCGTTGCACAAATTTTCAGGGTGCCTCAAATACCTACTCAAAAATGTTCAACAGCTCTCCTACTATTAATACCTGCCCCTTCTCGGGCTTAAACAATGTAGGAAATAAATTTTGTTTTTTTAATTTGTTCTCCAAATTAGGTTTTTGTTTAATATGTCAAGTTTTTTAATAACTACTGCATTCAGACGAACACATTTCAAAATTAATGGAGGGTACCATCTTCAGGCTTTGATTCATCCGGTATCGTATCGCAATTTGTGATGCAATTTACCTATGTATAATTCAAAATGTTTCACCAATGCAGTAATGCATGTTGCTGTACTTTGAGCAAAAACTTCCAATCTGAACGTAAAAAAATCTGTTTGAAAATGTCACTTTTATTTCCACTATGACGCCATATTCAACTTCTTTTTAATTCTTAAAAAAAATTTTCAGTTTAATTTTGCACGCGAAAATCATTTAACTAAATACAGACAAATTATTATTACGGCTTTTGAATTATTGGCAACAATGAAAAAAAAAATTACAATTTATTGGTGAAATTTCCGTTGATTCTCAATGAAAAAAGCGAAATTTGGAATTATTAAGAAAAATATTTGAACAATGTAAATAAAAATTAACCCATGTTATTCTCTGGGTTATAATTCACCCATATGCAAAGGCATTTTATCATCCGTTTTGACTCTCACATCAAGCAAACATTTTCATACTTTAAATTTATAATATTAGGATTAGCAAATAATTAAAAAAAAAGAGTGGCATCAGGGACAAAAAGGTGGGAAGAAAAAAATTAAAAAGTTATGAGCTCCATGGGCTTTTCTATGTTAATTAACATTGAGAAGTGACGCTTGAAATAAATAAGTATTGCGCTGTCGCGCAATACTTAAATTTGCTTAAGAATAGAAATCCGAATGTAAAAATGTTTTCATTAATGCACTAATAAGTAACAGTTTGAATTATTTCATTCTAGTTAGGAAAAGAAACACTGTACAGATATCAATTAACGCAAATTAAAGACGCCACAATTCCGACAGGTAATTTATCGATTATTATCACTAATTTAAATTCAATATAAGTGGTATTCGCTGTACTCCCCATATGGACAAGAATTCTATCACTATTTTGTTTTTATATGTATTTAAAAATATGTTTATTTATCTATAGTATTTATTTTTTATTGATTCGTCACTGTATTTTTTTTTTTTTTTTTTTATTTTTTTTTTTTTTTGTCAAAATTACGGATCATCTTTTATTTATTATTATAATTACAATCTTATGCTAGTAATAATACTACCGTATTTTATGGAAGAAACGCCGCACTCCTCAAATTGGCCTGAATAAGCTTAAAAATATCGTAATCGCCGCACCCGTTGTAAACGCCGCATCCATCGGAACGCTACTTTTGTCGACAGCGTCACATTGACTTAAATTTAATCAAAGTTTTCTGAGCAATGTAGGATGCCTCGTTTTTAATATCTTAAGATGTCTGAAGTTTTATTTAAAATATTTAAATCCGATAGTATGTATTTTTATGAATTTTTAAATTAAGGAAACTCATTTGGTATTTAAAAAATATCGTAAACGCTGCACTTGGGAAAAAATATTGACTTTTAAACTCGTAAACGCCCCGGCGTTTCTTCCATAAAACACGGTACCTAATAACATATTATTTCACCAAAGCAATAATAATTGTGAAGTAGAGGTTATGTATTTGTAAAATACTTTCTTCTTCTTTTTTCTGTGTTATATATATTACTTCAGATATTATATGTAATTTTAGAAAAAAATTCACTTGTCTATTTTAAAATATGCACACAGATATCATTATAATTGTATTAAGTAGTAAATACTCTGCAACGTTTTAAATTTTTTCAATAAGCGCGGATTTTCCTGCCTAGGTTTTTTAGGGTCTGCCACTTTTTTTTTTCTTTTACCTGATAGAAGTTGACTAGACATTTGGGGATCTATGGTCCTGGCAAACGTCTATGTTTTGTCGTCTGAAAGATGATTCCACTTTTAGTCCCATATTCTGTTTAATCAATTTTTAGTAATAAAAGTTTTTTGCAGGATATTTTCGATATCAAGTTTTCAAACTATTTAAAACACAAAAATTCAATGGTTTTAAAATTTAAATGAAGGTTTACAATTTTCTTTTGTGTTTACAAAATTTTTAAACTTGTAAGGTGAATTTAAGGATTTCACGAAATTGATATGTTATGTCATTTTTAACTTATATAAAGGTTTTGTTATTACTATTATTGTTAATTGGTTTATTTATTTATTTATTTTATTATATATATATATATATATATATATATATATATATATTGTGTGTGTGTGTGTGTGTGTGTGTATATTTTTTTTTTTGGGGGGGGGGGGCATTTTTTTAAATAGATGGTTGATAAAAATACGCACGAACTTAATTCAAGAATTTGTTGTTAAATGTTTATTTTTTATTTTTCTAAATTAATATTTTGATATTTTTTAAGCTATATGTCAGATAACAAAAAGCTTAAAATCTATTTAATACTTAGAATATCCATAAATATACATACAATATTTTGTTAATATCAAAGAATATATACACACAGATTTTGGAAGAAAAATATTAATATTCTGTAAATTCTATTGAAATTGGTGACCATTATATAACTAACATTAAGGGGGAAAAAAATCTACGAAAAACATATTTTAATAAATTTAAATGCACCCCTTCAAAATTTGCTTTGAGTTCTCTATAGAAATAGATGATTGTAGAAGAGTTAATCATAGTGCAAACAATTTGTAAGTTCGCTGGACCGGATAATGTGCCTGCTTTATTAACTTCATACAACATTTTATTAGATCTACAAATCATTTATGTCAGTACATTTTAAGCTACATATTATTTTCTTTCAAGAAAAGGTACAAATTAGGAAATTTAGCTATGTCACGGAAGGCCGGAACATTAAATTTTTATAGGTGTTACTTTTTCAAAGATGATAACATTTTTTTGAGTATTGCTTATTTTGTTAAGCTAAGCAAAATTAACAGGAAAAAACATTAATAAAACCGATTTCAACTTATTGTTTCTTAACTCAATGTACGCCAATTGGTGTACTTTAGCAAAATAAAAATTTGTGTGGAAACTCTTATTTGTTATCCACATCCACTTTGAATCCTATTGTTGCCGCAGTGTGGAAATCAGTCATTCTCCTCCCGGAGGAATTTTTGCAGTTCTGCGGTGGGAGGGGGGCTGAGTTCCGGGAGGGATTTGCCCTTTAATCCGTTACAAAATCCAAAATGGTAGGGGTGACATTTTGATGTTGTTGTGTTGTTGTGAGGAAAGCCCCCTTCCCTCGCCGGAACACCCCTGAATTCCCCACTTCTTGGCAATACGCATATTTTGATGCGCAATAGACTATGCTACATTAAAAATTTTGACGAGTACCTGTAAAAAACTATGCACAACACGCGACTATTTTAAAATGTAATGTAGTACTGTGCTCACTAATAACATATTGAAATTTCGGGATGACTGGACATTTTTAACGAAATTTAGAAATTGAAAGTTTCTGTTCGGAAATATTTTTATTGTAAGAAATTATATTTATACACTCTAAATAAAAAAGAGTGAATAGTCACTCTATCGCAGAGTCAAAATATGCCCAACATTTTTAGAGTGACTATTCACTCTGAGCAAAAGTAAAGTTTTTGACTCTCTGAAAGAGTGAATAGTCACTCCTGGAAGGTGAATATTCACTCTAAACAGGGGTGGATAATAACTCTTTTGGAGGAGTGACTATTCACTCTTGCTAAAGGAGTGCGGTTGTTCACTCCTGGTAGGAATGAATAGTCACTCTTTCATAGGAGTGAATGTTCATTTTTTATGTAGTCGGTTCTTTTTTCTTTTGCTTTTATGGTCATTTTAAAAGAATCACATCTTTTACGACATGCAATGAAAATAGATACAAGCGTGGTAAAGATTGGAATAAAATACTTTATTAGCAATATTTATTTAATTCATAGTTTGTAACACTAATGGAACTTTTAAGGAAAAATTCCGTTAAAGTTAGATACGAATTTAAATTATAGATTACTGACAGAAATAAACTAAAATATTTTATTCCAATCTTATCTTTCGTGTTTGCTTTTACTGCATGCCCTATAAAGATATTACTATTAGTTTTATTAATAACTTTTTAATAGGCGGATGTTATATGTTTAACAATGTTTGATTTGATTTTAATTTTTATTTTAAATATAAAACCGTAACTTTTCCTGAAATTATTGCTACTTTTGCAAAGTCCTATTGCTCTAAAATATTTTTTTATTTTTGCATTCAAAAACAATGCTTATAAAATCACTTCTTTTTTAAATAAGTTCTAACCATGATTTAAATGTTAAGAATGTGTAATTTTTTTTTATCCGCTGTGATTTGCTTTTGTTTTATTTCATATGAACATGGAGTCTAAATTTTGAGTTCTCTGGAATATGTATATATTTTTCTTTTAAACATATTCCTTAACTTAATCATGATTTCTAATTTTCGTCCGTTATTGCTGAAAAATGGAATTAATACAATACTTATTATTGAAAAGACACGATAAGCCATATTTAATTTAAATTTTTTATTCGCGTAGATATTGTATTTTGTGACTATGAGCAAAATAGATTTTATATGTTTTATAGGAAAAGATTGACCTCGGAAATAGAAAAAAAGCAAACTTAAAAATAAAGTAAATGACTGCATTAGAAATATTCTTATTGTTTGAAAAACATTTTAATGTAAAAAAGTAGTTATTAATCTCTTTTAAAAAATATTCAGTCCTGTATTATGTAAGTAAATATTAACATTTTAAAAAATATACTAAAGAAGTCTTGTCCATAAACTTCAAAACAGGCATAAAAAAACATTTTATTCCAATGCTTAAATATCATGTTTTATTGTTTAGCGCCAAAAATTACTTGTATCAAAAACGTAGAAAATGTTTTATAATAGAAGGAAATTTAATAACTGATGCAGAACATCTATAATTACATTTTTTTATATTACTCAGTCTCGAAATTTTAAAATCATAACCCGCAGAAAAATGTTTAGATACAATTTAAAAAAATTAATATACAGTAAAACCTCCCTAAAGTGACCACGTACCGTTCCAATAAAAATTGGTCGGTCCGAGAGGTGGTCTCTTAATGAAGGTCATGTTTAAATCTAGATTTTAATTGTTGAAAAATAGTAACAATGTTACTAAAATTTTTTTTCACATTAGGAAAAAATAAAAATTAAGTATCAAAATAAAAGTTAATTACATAAGTTAATTACTGCAGAGTTTTAAAAATGAATACACTGAGCTTTGTTTTAATTTTACAGTTTTATATTTTATATTTTTTATTTCCAAGTCCTTTTGAAGTTCAGTAAATAAATGCATTTTTTTGTGGACGGGAACAAATAATGACGATTTCATTACATTATCTATTTGAGGGTTTTCGACGGAACAGGGCAGAGATGTTTATTGATTGTCATTCTTAATTTGTAATCAGAGTTAAATTCATTGCCTAAAAGGGCACAAAGAGGTTTAAACACTTAAAAGTTACCGGGATAAATAAAAAAAAAAAATCTAAACTTAGTTTAGAAGTTTGATGAATAATGCACTCTCCGGAATTACTTTTCTAATAAAACCTTCTTCAAACGACTAGGAAAACAGGGAATTTATTTCATTTTCTTCAAAGAAATCGGTCTCTCATGGAGGGAGTTCAACTGGGATGGTCTCTGAATGGAGATAAAATTAGTATTAAGCCTATGGGAATAAATTTCGTTCCATGAAAAAATGGTCGTTCAGGGAGGTGGTGGCCTAATGGAGTTGGTCGCACAGTGAGGTTTCACTGTACCAACGTTTTCATAATATCATAAACATCAAGTATCATATTTAACTCCGAAAGAATAATAAATACTCGTATCTGTATATAATCCGAAATCAGTAATAAACAAAAGAAAAATCTCATACAACGGCAAATTTATGTTTTCGAATGTGTCTGTTTCGAACTGAGAGAAAATCCAGATATCTTCTCTTATGAGTCAATCACCCTTTCAAACGAAAGAGATAAAACTTTTTTTGTTTTGATCGTCGTCGTGTAATATAATTTGCAACATAGCATTGAAAGGGAAGAATAAAATATTTACACTCATTTTTTTTTTATTATTATTATTATTCACATTTCCCGAACTAATGAAGTTTTGATTATTTTTTTCTAAGCATTGTGTGTATTAGAGGTCTGCACGGGCCGAAATTTCCAAGGGCCCGGCCCTGAAAAAAGTTAAAATCTCGGCCCGAGTGAATTTCAACAAAACATCGATTTTTTATTTGTTTTTTTTGAAGTGTTAAAAATCTGGTAAATGCTATACAGTAAGACGGAATTGCATAGAAAAGAAAAAAAAGGCGTTATAGACAAGTTCCCTTCTTAGCGAATGTAAATGTATTATATATTCTTTTTTTATGCATTAGTATATTAATTATGTATGGATCAACACGTTAGTGAGTTTAAAATTGGGTTCTGTCATACAAAGGTTCTTTTCACACGTTTTACTATGTTTTAATTTAGCTATATTTTAATAAGCGCAGAAATCTAGTGTTCTTTAAAAAGAATAAATTTTAATGTTTAAGTGTAAAATAATGGCGATTTAAAAATGTATGCATTTTTTGCAAAAATATTTGGGCCGGACCTAATTTTACTGACCTAAGAATAGACCAGGCCACGCTGAGACAATGATTTTCATACGGGCTGGGTCAAAATTAGGACTGAAAATTTTGGGCCGTGGAGACCCAGAATGAACCAGTCCCGGCTTTGTACACAAAAATTAAGTTAGGCCCGGTCCGGCCCGAGCCTTCAGAAAAAAGTGTGGCCCGGCCCCGGCCCGAGTTCCGTGAGTGAAAATCGGCCCGAGCTGGCCCGTGCAGATCTCTAGTGCGTATTCAATTGTTAAAAGAATTATATTTCAAACCGTTACATGAAGAAATATAACAGACAATCACTTTTGAACACTCTAACGATCAATCTTTTTCTATACAACATACAACTATTTAGCTAATAATCTTAACATTCCACATATCTACACGGATAAATGCTTAATATTAAATCAGACTTACCTTTATTTTATGTATTCCATAAAGAATAATTTTAATGGTATCCTAATATGTTAATCCTAAGATGGCGGGCGAAAAAGTGATCATTTTTCTTATCTTTTAAGGGTGTCGTCGCCTTGCTGCTCTGATTGGTTAATAAGCAATACACACGGAAGTCACGCTTTCAGGAGTGAGACATTTCACTCCTTTCTAGAGTGTGGAAATTTCCACTCTTTAAGGAGTGTATTTTTATAAAATTCACTCCAAAAAGAGTAAAAATGCCTGTAACTCTTTTAAAGAGTGAACTTTTCACTCCTCCCAATTTTAGAGTGTATATTTTGTAATTCTACAAAATACTAAAAAAAAAAAAAAGATTTTAAATAAAAGATTTGAGGGGAGTTACAAATATTGCACATAATCCCTATAAATTCAATTTAATTAATTAATTTTGGCAAAATCCTTCTAAAATTTATTAAATGATTGTGTAAATCTTCTAATGTAGTTTCAAAAATTCACAAAATATGCTTTAGAAGATGAAATTTTCATAAATTCATAATTTGGGACATAAAAGGTAAACATTTTTTTTATAGACATTCAATGTTTATCTTAAAAATCAAGCCTAGTTTCATGACTGCTATTCAAGTCCGCTACAATGTGTTAATTTGGCGTGGACCCCGATTATGGAAATTTCCTTCGTTTAATTTACAATTAGAAAAGCATGAACTTGTGCATTTATTTTCAAAATCACAATTTTCTCTCTCTTTTTTTTTTTTCTTTTTCTTTTTTCTTTTCTTTTTTTTTTTTTAACATATGCAAAAGGAAAAAACGACCTTTCAAGATTTCTAAATTATTTTTTGAAACATAAAATCATAAAAAAAAAATAAATTAATGATAAAAGTGCATTTAAAAATATATATGCATTCTTTATATTTTGTTTATATTTTATTTTTTACATTTTAATTGTTGCAGTTTCACAGCTAATTGGCATATTTTAGCGTGAATGATTTGGCACATAATTTCATTCTTCTTGTAACTCTTACACAATTATAACCATAAACAATATTTAGCAATTTATCACCTGGACCCTCCTTAAGGAAACATATTATTAATTTATAATTAAATTCTCAAAATATTAAAATGTTATATTGTCATCGAAAACTGCTTTCATAACCTGCTCATCACACCTGCTTTCATAATTTTTATAACCTTAGCTTACCAGGAAATGAGTGAAAAATCGATTTAAAAATTCCAGATAAATACATGAGCCAGGAAACAAAATAACTTATTGTACATACTATTACAAAATTGCTCATGTAATATTTTTTGTTCTGTTTATTCTTAATGATTAAAATCGGTTTAAAAACTGACATTATTTTTAAAAATTATTTTCCATTAGGCAAAATTTTTGGAAAGTTTATAGTATTATAAGTTAGTTATTAAATTTTTCTATAGAAAAGTGCGAATATTTGTTTTATTTTGTATTTTATAAGTAACATAAGGGGGAAAAAATGCAAGTTTCATTATTAATTTTCATTAACTAAAAAAGTACTTGCCATATTATTTAAATTTTTTTACAACTTAAAATCGAAATCTTTCGTTCACATTTTATAAAAAGTCATCAAAATATCTTGAGTTAATTTCGATGGCTTATTTTAAATGAAACAGAAAAAATTCGCTTCAATACATGATTTTTTCTCGGAAAAGGGAGTATTCGACGTTTCCCCTAGCGCTAGAGATTGCTCTCTGAAAAGGACGCGACTCAATGACCAATGAGGTGCTCGGATTTCACCTGACTGCGGTTTTGGCCCTCCATTTTAGAATTTCGCGAAGCGATGCCACATTCTTCTGAACATGTGATGTCATGTACAAGCCGTCTATATTTTTATACATAAATTATTATGACTGAAAAAACAAAAGTCGAATTTTCAAAAAAGGTTGAATGGCAATTTTTGGGGATTGCGTCACCAACTGGCGACTGACAATTGCTATTCTTTGCTTGATTCCGCTTTTATTTTGACACATTTTCGCTAATGAACTTAATTGAAAAGGTTGTTATCAGTATCAAGTATAAGGTGATCCAGTTTTAGGCGAATTCACTTATTGGCTTCATATTATCTATCACTTGTCGGTTTAGTAATAAAGGCTGTTGCGTAAGATGTATAGAAAGCGTTTTTTCTTTCTTGTTAAGCATTGACGTTAAGCCATAAATCAGAATCAACTTGTGTATAGTGTATGACATCTTAATATAACTTTGATTAACTTCGAAATAGAAACTATTTGATGTTTTGTCATTTGATTATGAATCTGATTCCACAAATCATGAATGTTTCCAAACGTCAGTTTTCGACTGATATGTCGATAATCATTTCACTCCAATCGATCTGTCAAAACAGATAAGAGCTACGCACTCAATAGGTTATGAAGATGAATGAAATTTGTTGAATATTTTTTTCATTTTAAGCTTTTTATGTTCAGATTATTCATGCATTGACATAGAAGTAGACATTTGATTCTACTATTAAACAAGAATAGGAATCGATGAGGATTTACCTCGTTTAAAATGCCTAAATTTTCCCGAAAATTACCTTGTGGGAAAAGTTTTAGAAATAAAAAATTTTGAGCCTTTTTTAATGTTGAATGATTAATTTTTCTAAAATAAAATAAATTTTACTAGCCTGAATGGTTAAAAAATAGTAAACATACATACCTGTTAGGTTAATCAGAGGTCTTCATACCTTTAAATATCTCTTAAGCAAAAAGGGGAAATTATGCATCAAGCATATAGATTATGAAACAACTTCCAAAACTTCCAAAATACATTAACGGAACTTCACCATTCAAAAATATGAAAGAAGATAATAAATTAATCGAATTACAAAACACATATGAACAAATTTGAAAACCAGGTTTCATGACTTACCCTCCATTGCCGGAAAGGTGCTTGGAAATTTTAGCGCATACCTGTACATGACTTATTGATAACCGGATATCTATTGACTACATATAAATTTAGTTCAGCTGAAAAATGATTCACTCAATAAAAAAATACCCTAAATTTGGACGTTTAAAAAAAATCCTCGCTCAACTACGCAGGCTTTCTGATACATTTTCTGACTAATTTTTTGAACTCAAAAGCATGACACTTACCGGTATGATTATTGAAGTAATTTGTAATCGGATAGTTTTCATTTTTCCAGAACTCAAGTACAAATTGATCCATTGCTGCCTCTTAGACGCAGATATTTCTTCCTTCCCTGAGCTGTCGCGTCCTGAAATTCGGTTAAAAAAGCAGACTTTTGTAGCATTTTCTGAAAAATCTTCTGTATTTACTAAAAAATAGGAATATATAGTTTCTGAATGAGAGAACTTTCCAATTTCCTGCGTTTGAGAACAAAAATGAATTTAAAAATGCGTCAGAAAGTAAGGCAGTTTGGGTTTAAAAACAGCTTTAAGCAAATCACGGTCATACATAACGAATTATTTTGTGTAGCTGTGTATATCATCTATTAAATTTATACACACCACGTAGTATGCAATAATTTAGTTAAACTTAAAAATGTATACCACAACTGAGAGCGTACTTCAGACATTTATCGCTCATAGAATGTACAATAAATTGGAACATTTGCATGTCCCTGTAAATGAACGATGACTGTTGCGTACCTCATACTCCTGGCAAACATCTGGTAGTGCCCCTCAATAATGTATATAAATTTCATTATGTTTGGAATAGTGTAAAATAAACACCATTAAAGTGTGCTGCAAAAATGTTTTCCCCGTAAAGCATTATGTAAACGAAATATTTTTTGTAATCCTGTAAATGAATGCTAAATAACTTGAACTTCATTGTCTACAGAAAGTATATTTTACTGCCACTCGGTAATGCATATTTGTTTCATTATGTTTGAAAAAGTATAACATCATTAAAATACGCCTCAAACAATTTCCTCCATAGACCACAGTGTAACGGGGTTTTTTGGGTGTCCCTATAAACGAACTATAAATGCTCCACACCTCATTTTCAATATTCAAGATACCATTAAAAAACATTAATAACTATCAATAACATGGCAATCTGAGCATATTTACGAGAGTTAACCCATTGAAGGGTGGTGGCTCATTTTTGGACCACCTAATTTTAATTCCTAAATGCCACATTGGCACCAGAATTTTAAAATGAAAATTTGCCTTTCATCAAGTACCGTATTTTATGGAAGAAACGCCGCTGCGTTTATGAGTTTAAAAGTAAATTTTTTTCCAATTGCGGCGTTTACGATTTTTTTTTAAATACCAACTGAGTTTCCTTAATTTTAAAATTCATAAAAATATTTAAAATCGGATTTAAATATTTTAAGTAAATCTTCAGACATGTTAAGATATTAAAAACGAGGCATCCTACACTGCTCAGAAAACTTTGATTAAAGTTAGGTCAATGTGCCGCTGTCTACAAAAGATGCGGCGTTTACGATATTTTTAGGTTTATTCAGGCCAATTTGAGGAGTGCGGCGTTTCTTCCATAAAATACGGTACCTGAAAAAAAGCTGTTACATATTTTCAAATAAATTTGCTTTTAAATTCCGGTCGACAAAAGTAGCGTTCCGACGGATGCGGCGTTTACAACGGGTGCGGCGATTACGATATTTTTAGGTTTATTCAGGCCAATTTGAGGAGTGCGGCGTTTACGACGGGTACGGCGTTTCTTCCATAAAGTACGGTACCTGAAAAAAAGCTGTTACATATTTTCAAATAAATTTGATTTTAAATTCCGGTGCCATTCAAAGATTTCAGCAGTTTACGGATGGAAGTTCTTTGCCTCTGAAAGGGTTAAAGCCCGGACAGACTGCATACGGCCTACAGACAAACTGAAGTCATCAACATTTTTCAATTATGTTGGAACGTGTTAAAACATTATAAATAACGAGTGCAGTAATGGTTAAATGAGCACATTTTTTTCCTACATTACGATACAAATTATAGCTACTTTTTTTAAATTAATTTATAATGTATTTATTTTTGATAAAATTATAATCATTCATTTAATTAGTACTGATTTAATTGTACCATTTAAAAATTTTCGACGAAATAAAGGATTGTGTATGCTTTGGATGTTTGTCCTTTGAGGAAATTACACAACAACACATCTAAAATCCCTACCTTCCAAAATTTTAAAAGAATATTTAAAATATTTTCACTTATATACCCAGTGATTCAAAATAGATGTCTCGGTGACTATCGCTTAAACTGGTTATGACAGAAACATACTTCCAATTACTAAAAGTATACAAATCAAATAAAATTTTTAGACATGGCCTTTTTTATATAGAGAGGATATATACACATATAAATACAAAATTTAATTTTTTACACGACCCCTATAAATATATTTAGAAAATATTGCCTATCGTCTAAAAAAGGACATTAAAATAAAATCCCCCCCCCCCTCCTTTTTTTTTTTTTTTTTTTTTTTGCTTTTAAAATGTACCGAGTTACGATACTTTGAAATTTATGAGACTTCAGTGTTTTTTTACACTAAAATGGAAAGTATCGCTTTTAGTGTCTGAAAACAATGAAAAGTAATTATAAAGTAATAAAAATATAAATAAAGCTGTCATTCCCAATAATTTCTGCTGTTTCAGTTATTTTAAATGCCCGTTTTTTAAAATTCGGAAAAAGAAAAGGAAAAAAAAAAAAAACCAGAAAGGAAAAAAATAATATATTTATTTATAAAGCTTATATAACAGTTTCTTTTTCTTTCTTTCTTTCTTTTTTAATTTAAGAAATATTCCTAACTTTGAAATTGTGTTTTAAATTTCAACTACTCTAAAAAAATTGTGTATGATATTTTTCCGTCTTCCTAATGAACTAGATTCATAGTACGCATACAGTAATGCGCATCTGAGAAATTTCGGAGTTTTATTATTTATCAGATAAATTTTTAAATGGACTATAAAATGTTTTTCCAAAAAAAAGCTTCATAAGTAATTCAAAACTATAATTTTCTTAGAAAATTTTCCTTCGCTATGTTTAAAAAGTAAACGGCAATTTATTCGAAAAACATTGTTTACTTCTGTCCAAACCATCCAAACACATTTATATTCTACCGCAAACTTTCATTAAATGATTTTTTTCCTTACTTTTTCAATTAGCTACAATTGTCCGTCTTTCATATCAAAAGAGAAAAAAAATCGTACACAAAAAGCAATGCGCATCTGAGAATTTTCGGTGTTCTGTGATTTATTAGATAAATTTTTAAATGAACTATAAAAATTTTTTTCCAAAAAAAAAAAGCTTGACAAGTAATTCAAAACGATAATTTTCTTAGAAATTTTTCCTTGGCTATATTTAAAAATTAAACAGCAATTTATTCGAAAAACATTGTTTACTTCTGTCCAAACTATCCAAACACATTTATATTCCACCGCAAACTTTCATTAAATGATTTTTTCCCTACTTTTTCAATTAGCTACAATTGCCCGTCTTTCATGTCAAAAGAGAAAAAAAATCGTACACAAAAAGCAATGCGCATCTGAGAATTTTCGGTGTTATATGATTTATTAGATAAATTTTTAAATGTACTATAAAATATTTTTCCAAAAAAAAAAAAAAAAAAAAAAAAATGCTTGACAAGTAATTCAAAACTATAATTTTCTTAGAAATTTTTCCTTCGCTATATTTAAAAAGTAAACAGCAATTTATTCGAAAAACATTGTTTACTTCTGTCCAAACCATCCAAACACATTTATATTCCACCGCAAACTTTCATTAAATGATTTTTCCCTTACTTTTTCAATTAGCTACAATTGTCCGTCTTTCATATCAAAAGAGGAAAAATCGTATACAAAAAAGAAAAGAAAAGTTAGAAAGAAAAAAGGCTCTGGGATTTAGAAAATTGAAGCAAATCGGATCCTTCTCATATTTCAAAACGAAACGACCAGAAACAAATTGAATCTAATAACTGCAACCGAAATCGGCGAAACAATCTCCTCGATCTTTTAAATCACGTTCACAAATGACTGCACCGCTATTTCTTAGCACCGCTTCGTTACGTTAAACGTACCAAATCCCTAGTCCCTCCAAGGAACTAAATGAAAAAAAGAATCTACCCAAGGAAGTTAAATATAGAGCTACAAAATCTTTTGGCATAAGGTTTCTTTCAAAAGTTGACGCAATCGCTGATGCCATCTGACAGGCAAGTTGAGAGCAACCAAACGGAGTGTCGGCAAGAAGAGCGACAGCTTGAGAACCAATATATCCAACCAACACAATTCATCAACTTAAGACATCAAAACGCTCACCGTTACCGGCATTTAAATCTGCCGAGCAGGAAAATAATTTTGCGGTATTCTAAAAAGACATATATATTTTATCTTTTTTTTTTTTTCGCTTTATATTGAATACTAAATAAATGACTTTTAATACATACGAGATTCAAATATAAATTAAAATAACTTTTTTTTTGTAATTGCATCTAAACTTTATTCAAAATGTTAAAAATAATATGAGATAAAAATTTAGACAAGGATCAGAAAAAAGCCTACATGTTTTACAAGTGTCGATAATAGTTTTATATGTTCTAATTTCTAATGTATAAATTAGCTTAAGGCTCCTGTCCCTGCCGGCGAAGGAACTCACGAGCTAATGCTAATCCTTTGGGGAAGGATTTTTCTAATATCTCGTTTCCATTTCGACATTTTTAAATAAATTTTTTGCATTGTATAACCGAGATCCGTCTCTACCTCACACATTTTTTACTTTTTCGATTTTGGTTGCAGATATTTTTTAGAATGACACTTTCATTTTCAGAACCGCTTTTGAAAGGGAAAGTAACTTTATAAAAAATATCTGTGACCAAAATGAAAAAGTAAAAAAGGTGCGATGTAAAGACGAACCTCAGCTATCCAATGCAAAAAAAAAACTATTTAAGAATGTCGAAATGCAAACGAGATATTAAATAAATCTCTCATCATAGGATTAGCATTAGCTCGTGAGTGTCTTCGACGGCAGGAACAGGAGCCTTAAAGAAAAAAAATACATTAATTTCTTAATTAGGAATGCTATACATAATTATATGTAATAATCGTTCACACAGATTAATTCCGTGTTTTAATAGCATTTTTCCTCCTTTTTTTCCCATTTCTCATATTTTTTAAAACCACTTCAAATTTCCCGACTACTAAAAAAGAAATCTCCCCCCCCCCCTCCTCCCTCAATTATTTCTCTGGCAGAATTTTTATCGTTTAAAAGCAGAAATGTATTAAATTCTCAGCAACATTTCTACCCCCTACATTAGACATTCACCTAAGGATTTATGTCTCGTGTGATTCTTAAAAATCTGGAATCTAAGCAAATTCTAAAAATAAACACTTTTGGGAATAGGCTCGATTAAGGTTTCTGTCTATTTTTTGTAATCAATACTCCAAACTCTAGATGTAAAAACTCATTTTGGAGACGAATTTTAGGCATTATTAATTATTATAGCACTTAACGATTATACTGTATGTAATAATTAAACACTTTTGGGAATAGGATCAATTAAGGTTTCAGTCTGTTATTTTTATTTATTTATCGAATCAGTATTTCAAATTTTAGATGTAAGGAACAGAGCTCACTTTGGAGTAAACTTTCTTTCATTTTGTATTGTATAGTATTAATAATTATGTAAAACAATTTTTCAAACTGCATTATTAATTTTTACAGCGCTTAACGATTAAAAAACCGCGCAACAATCTCTGTAAAACCCTAAGCAACCACCGCATGTCCACAGTTTTTTTTTTTTTTTTTTTTTTTTTTTTTGGTACAAAAAAAAAAAGAAAAAAAAAAGCTTTCAAAAACGAAAAGTCCTGAATGTTTTGGCCTTCAAAATCAGAATCCACATTGGAGACACTTATTTCTTTCAGTCTTTTAAGCTTGCTTAAAACAGTTTCCAAACTGCATTATTAATTTATCTCCATTACTTAACGAATAAAAACAACATAACCAGTTACCGTAAAACACTAAGCGAACAATGTATGCCATTTCGGCAGCATAAAAGACATTACGAGAATACAAAGCTCCTTAAAAGTAAGAATCACAAATGGCTCTAATGCATCTAGCATTCAAAATCTTTGTTGTTGCCTATACATTATTAATTGATCTCTAATATATTTACATAACGAATAAAACCATGTAACCATTTCTGTAAAATACTAAAGCGAACATCGTAAGGACAATTTATCTACATTTAAGGACGAAAGAAAAATTATAAAATACAAAGCTCCATGCTGCAAAGCCTCCTTTCAAAATATTTGTTGTTGTGTGCATTATTAAATTATCTTTAATGCACATAAAACCACGTAATCAGTTCAATAAAATAGTAGGCGAGCACCTCATGCACACAATTTATCTATATTTTCGACAAAAATAAATAAATAAAAAATAAACGAAAATACAGAGCTCTCTGAAACATAAAATCCTAAATGCTGCAAAGAATCTAGCATTCAAAATATTTGTTGTTGTGTGCATTATTAATTTATCTCTAATACATAACGAATAAAAACCACGTAACCCAGTTCAGTAAAATAGTAAGCGAGCCTCGCATGCACAATTAATCTATATTTAAACATTTAAGGCCAAAAATATGCAAAACAAAGCTCCCTAAAACGAAAAATTCTAAATGCTCCAAAGCCTCTAGTATTCAAAATCTTTGTTGTTGTCTGCATACATATTTTTATCTCTAATACATAACGAATAAAATTCACGTGACCAAGCTCATTAAAATAATAAGCGAGCATCGCATGCGCACAAGTTATCTATATTTCCGACAAAAAAAAAAAAAAAAAAAAAAAAAACGAAAATGCAAAGCTCCCTGAAACGAAAAATCCTAAACGCTGCAAAGAACCTAGCATTCAAAATATTTCTTGCTGTGTGCATTATTAATTTATCTCTAATTCACAACGAATAAAAAACACGTAACCAGTTCTATAAAATAGTGAGCGAGCATTTCATGAACACAATTTATCTATACTTTCGGCAAAAAACCCCCGAAAATACAGAGCTGCCTGAAACAAAAAACCCTATATGCTGCAAAGAATCTAGCATTCAAAATATTTGTTGCTACGCGCATTATTAATTTATCTCTAATAAATAATGAATAAAAACCAAGTGACCAGTTCAGTAAAATACTCAGCGAGCAGCGCATGCACACAATTTATCTATATTTCCAGAAAGAAAAAAGTAAATATGATAGTACAAAGACACATAAAACAAAAAATCCTAAATGCTCTAAAGCCTCTAGCATTCAAAATCTTTGTTGCTTTGTGTGTATTATTATATTAATTTATCTCTAACGGATGATGAATAAAAATCACATAACCAATTCTGCGAAATACTAAGCGAGCATCGTATGCACAGAATTTATCTAACTTTCCCGACAATAAAGAAAAAAAAAAAAAAAGCTCCGAAAAACGAAAAATTCAAAATGCATTGAAGCCACTTAGGCTTAAAAATCTTTGTTGCCATCTAAAGAAGAAAAAGGATGTAAATCTGGATTTTTTTCCTCTAACGTTATTATCTTATACTTTAAAATAGAAGTATATTAAGTTCTCAAAAAAGACCTCTACAATTGACATTCATCCAAGGGCTTA
Source organism: Maratus speciosus (assembly GCA_963932465.1). Classification (NCBI taxonomy): domain Eukaryota; kingdom Metazoa; phylum Arthropoda; class Arachnida; order Araneae; family Salticidae; genus Maratus; species Maratus speciosus. Next base: position 561,648,879 of record OZ010787.1, on the reverse strand, counting down.
TTTCTTGTGTAATTGCTTAAATTTTTAAATTAAACCCAAGTTCAAATAAACTTTTTAGGGAAAATCATAAGTAAAGTAATTTGTATGTTCGTGAGATTATTTTTTCTTCTTTCTCATTATTATTACTATTATTATTATTATTATTATTATTATTATTATTATTACATTTAAATAAATTCTTCAAACTTTAGATGTAAGAAACATGACTTACTTTGGAAACCTTTATTTTCAAAAGAAAAAAATAAACCCTTAAAACAATTTTCTAAACAGCATTATTAATAACGAAAAATTCAAAATGCATCGAAGCCAGTAGGCCACTTAGGCTTCAAAATCTTTGTTGCCGTCTAAAGAGGAATAAGAGAGTAAATCTTGATTATTTTTCTCTAACGTTATTGTTAATTTATACTTTAAAATAGAAGTACGTTACATTTAAAAAAAAAGACTTCTACAGCTGACATTCATCTAAGGGCTTATTTCTTAATGGCTTTAACCTTAAAAATGTTAAATTAAACCTAAGTACAAATAAACTAATAAGGGAAAATGATAAGTGATTTGTATGTTCGTGAGATTATTTTTTTCTTCTTTCTCCTTATTATTATTATTATTATTATTATTATTAAATTTAAACAAATTCTTCAAACTTTAGATGTAAGAAACATGGTTCACTTTGGAAACACCTTTATTAAAAAAAAAAAAAAAAAAAAAAAAAAAAAAAAAAAAAAAAAAAACTTACTTAAAACAATTTTCTAAACAGCATTGTTAATTTAAACTCGTAAACAGCTTTGTAAAAAATAAGCGGATATCCAATGCGCAAAATGTGTCTATTTCTGCACAAGAAAAGATACACAAAAATACAAAGCTCCCTCAAACGAAAAATCCTAAATGTTCCGAATCCTTCAAAATCTTTGTTGCCTCCTTTTAAAAGGGGAAGAAGGGGTAAATCTGGAAGAACGGTTCCTGACTCAACGAATCATCGCATCTGAGGAGCAGCTTGATTGAATCTTGAGCAGAACGGGTGATTTGAGAAAGATTGCCTGCGACATTCAAAGAGGTGCGGGGAAAGAGTTTGCTTCTGGTCAAGGACGACCACCCCCCAAGCTTTCACTTTCTATTTTAGTCTAGCACGGAAGAATACAAAAGGAGAAGAAATCCCCCTGTAAACAAGGTAGGGAACAAAAAGAAGATGATGTCGTTTTCCTTTCCTTTATGAGAATATAATTAAACTAAAAATAAATTCACCGAGTCGAGATGCTTTTACACGGTGTAAAATGGATTTATTTTTTATGCTGGTTAACTCCGGCATTCTCGAAGACAGCTTAGAAAGGTATTATAAAATTCACCTGTTTTCGGGCTTTTTGAACAATTTAATCCTCTATGTTCTCGCTATACCTACCGCAGGTTGTATTTTGAGTCTAGATGACGACCTAGACATCTTTTGAGATTTGATAGAATTTTTCTGAAATGCTTTCGCATATATTTTGTTTTAAATTATTAGTATATCACACTATATATTCCAAACGGAAAAATCAAAACATATATTAAAATATTTATTTGCTTAAAAGACGTTACTAAAAACACATTTAAAATATATTAAAATATATTCAAACAAATTTTTAATATACTTTTAATGTGATTTTAGTAACGTCTTTTAAGCAAATAAATATTTTAATATATGTTTTGACTTTTCCGTTTGGAATATATATTGTGATATGGTTATTAGTGGACGTAATTAAGACTTATTACTCTTTCTTATACTTACATTTGTATTCTTAAATTATTAGATATAATATATTTCAGGAGAATTTTCTTTTGAATATTTCTACAATAAAAAAATGTAAGAAAGAAATAAAATGAACAGAAATATCTTTCTTATTCTGTGTTACAAATCTAAGGTTGTCAGTACCGACCTAGATTCCGAAGAGTATAACATCTACAGCTCAAGAGTTGGATAGCTCAGTGTTTCAGAGTATTTTCATGGAGAGAAGAAATCCCGTGTTCGTATCCGGACAGGGGTAGTAACGTTAAAAAGTTTTAGAGGTTTTGAGATGCTATCTTTATATGTAGAAGAAGATAATTTAATATATTAAAATCATTAATATTATAATTTTTTTCAGTTTAGCACGGAAAAGTACAAAAGAAAAAAAAATTATCTGTAAACAAAGTATCGAGCAAACAGCATATGATGTATCTTTGTTTTTCCTTTCGCTCATGAGAACATAATTAAAATTAAAACAAGTCGGAAAATGTACATCAAACGTGGCAAATGAGGTGCGTTCGTACTGTAACTAGCTTTATAAATAGTCTGATCTTGATGCAATAACTGTTGCACTCTTATGTAAGAATGCATCAATACAAAATTTATTACGATTACATATAGATTAAATTCAGTAATACTAAAATACCGTATTTTATGGAAGAAACGCCGCGGCGTTTACGAGTTTGAAAGTTAATTTTTTTCCAAGTGCGGCGTTTACGATTTTTTTAAAATACCAACTGAGTTTCCTTAATTTAAAAATACATAAAAATATTTAAAATCGGATTTAAATATTTTAAATAAAACTTCAGACATCTTAAGATATTAAAAACGAGGCATCCTACACTGCTCAGAAAACTTTGATTAAAGTTAGGTCAATGTGATGCTGTCGACAAAAGTAGCGTTCCGACAGATGCGGCGTTTACAACGGGTGCGGCGATTACGATATTTTTAAGCTTATTCAGGCCAATATGAGGAGTGCGGCGTTTACGACGGGTGCGGCCTTTCTTCCATAAAATACGGTAATATGGCTCCATCCGAAATAGGACGTAATCACCACGCCAACCTAGAGTCATTACCTATCAGCGGATATCACTGAATTAATTACGTATGATAGGATTTAATAGAATGAAGAAAACTGTTATTATTATATTTTTAAGTTTTGGTTCGATTTTCATAAAATTTCAAATAACGCGACAAAATTCTGCGATGATTATAGGTATTAAATTTCAAACCATTCACTGTTATATGCGTGCAGACGGACATACGGACAGACCAGATGGTGACTATAGGTGCTATGTATTTATATAATTACAAACGCACCTAATAAACGCCACCGAGTCAAGATGCTTTTGAATGGATTTTTTTTTAATACTTAGTTTTAGTTGTCTGTGACCATTTTCGATTACAGCTTAGAAAATTACGTATAAAATTCACCTGTTGTAAGGCTTTTTGAACAATTTAATCCTCTCTATTGTCACTATGCCTACCATAGCTTGAATTTTCCGTTAAGATTTAATAATCACTTCAAGAATGCTTTCGCTTTTGTTTTAAGTGATTAGGTATATATTATTTGTATAGTAGTTGATAAAATAATTAGTTATGAAACAGGTCTGCCCTAATTCTTATAAATTTCATTGATTCATTAGTATGAACATTTCTAAGGAATTTATCTAACCAGTTCATTTTTTATAGTAAGGTCTAGAACATATTTAAAGTTATTTATTTATCAAAAAATATAACCTGGACTTCATATGCGTGATATTATTGAACAAAATGATTTGTTAAGCTCTTCTCAAATTCAAACTGGTTACTTTTTTATGCATACACGAATTATTTAAAAACTGAAGTACGCAAAATTTATAGGTATTCATGTATATTAAAAAAATTAACAGCGAAGCTCTTTTTGTGTAAAAGCAAATGATCTTTCAAGGAATATCGACAAAACTGATGTTTAAGCCGAAATTTGATACGAAAATTTGGGGGAAATTCCGTTGTAAACATGCCATCAGTTAAAACTGAAGATGTAATAAATTTATTGGAAAACGAAAAGTACCGTTTGATGTCAAATCTCTTCAATAGCTATATGTCTGCAAATTTCATGTTTTACATATAAATATTAATCAGTGAATGCGTTAGAAAATTTCGGGTTGTTTAGCTGGAATGAACATATGTGTCACGCTAGGCTTAAACAGCATGTATTTAATTTTAAAATGACCTTTGAATCCCGTTGTTTTTCTTTACATATAAATTTCACCTGAAGAAAGATTTTACAACTATTTTCATTACGTCTACTGATACAATGGGAGAGAAACGCTACGCTGAAAATCGACCAATGGCATCTTTCAAAAACACGTGACCCATGACAGGTAAAATAAATTTTTAATTACCGTACATACTCGTGTATAAGTCAATCCCCAATTCTTCAGCGAAATTTTGAAAAAAAATGAATTTTCGTGTTTAAATCAAACCACATTTTTGGTAGTATGTTGAAAACTGTTTTGTAATCGAGGGTTAAAGAAAAATAATAAATTTTAATTAAATTAGTAAACATTCTTATGTTTCAAATCAGGCTTCAAAAAAAAATCGAACGTTTTAAAACATTATAATTATGTAAAACCTAAGAAACTTAACAATTTTAAAAACTACTCACATCAATTTAACGATATTTAAAAAGAAAAAAAATCTTTAAAAATCTATTCAAGCTTTATTTACAATGGTAAACAACTTCTTATAAACTGCTAAAATATAGTACTTCTTTGTGTCGTAGGACTTTTAGGAGAGATACCTAGAAGCATTCTCAAGTTGAACTCTTTTTAAAAAGGGTATTAAAATGTTGAAAGGAACGCCCCTGTATTGAAGGAAATTCTGTCCCAAGAGAAAATGGGCGCAAAACAATTACAGGGACATTATAGTTAAGCTTTTTTTTTTTTTGGTCAATCACAGAAAAATGACCATTGTCTGCTCTTACTTCTCTTTCCAACGTAGACCGATATTTGATTACTTAAAGACTTGCCCATCTGCCGATTATCTGCGAAAAAATTTCTTTCTTTATTTATTTACTAACTCGTGTATAAGTCGAGCCCCCATCTTCAACTCCCAAATTTTGTATAAAATTCTTCGACTTATATACACGAGTATATACGGTAATTACATGTATTACGGTAATTACAAGTAACATACGCCAGAGTTCTTTCAATTTTGCATTTACGAAGGCAAACTCTTAAACATATAAAAGCCTCAATAGCTTTTTTTAAAATAATTCGTATATAAAGAAACAATAAATTTAATTTCAAATCGACCTATGCTGACATACTGGCAAGTAGGAAAAATTGTTGAGGATATTTTTCCTAAAATTAAATTATTTAGTTAAGTTATTAAAGGCATTTATAGTTATCATTTCCTTTTAAACTTTTCCTTTTAAACATACATCATGTAAATTTATTTCCAGTGTATATTTAGCTTTATTGCTAAATAAATAATGAACGAAATGGTATTAAATTTAGTCAGATGAAACGCTATATTGATTTTCCTGAATAGGTATTATGAATAAAATAATGAAATGATAATAATAATAATAATAATAATAATAATAATAATAATAATAATAAGTGATTTACACGATAGACTTTCCTCATAAAGGCGTAATTATTTTTTAAATAAGAAATTAGTATAGAATTTGTTTTTTCCTTTATATGCTGAATTTGTTTATTAAAGTTAAATTTTGTTATGCTGATAAGACATAAAATAAATCCAATTTACATACTGTTAGGATATCGGACAATTACATCATTAAATAATCGATTTCGATTCCCAATACGTTATTTCGAGAAAATGTCATGAAAGAGTCCCGAATTTTATCAGAATTATAGAATAAACAGAAAAACTCGCACTTTTACCATGCTCTTTCATACACGACTTGATGACGACGCAAAAATTTTTCATAGCGTATGCTTATCCATTTTTCGATTTAGAATATAAATTTAATCACGATGTTAGGTATGTCTTATTTATCCGCCTATGTTCCACAACCTATTATAGAATTCAATAGGGGAAAACCAAGAACAACGGGGTGTTTTCCCTTTTATGCCCCAGGGAGAGTAAGCTATCAGTGTTTAATATACCGTTACCCTGTCAAAACCGCCTAGAGGTCTTGTAACAAAATTTGTAAGTATCAGTTTTCTTTTACTACTGAGGGATGTCTTCAAAAAAGAAAAGTACGTATCACGGATACGAAATACCATTGATTAATACATCCAAAATTTTGACGAGTCCTTATATGTTTTCCCAGCGGGAAAGCATCAGAATACTAAACAGTATATCTTTAAACTTCTGAAAGGTGTGGCTTTAGACATCATTTTCTGGTCATGTCTTATACTTGTTCGTTTGTTAAATTCAAATAAATTCGAGACCACTTAACAAGTTGGATCAAAAAATGAAATGTTTTTTGGCTGCGTAAAGCGTGCTCTTATGCAAATGAAGTTATCAATCGGCCTTGTCAAAACCTGTAGGTATTCGTCCGTTTCAAACGTGAAATATGCCTTCAAGAATGTCTCTGCAATTTGAAACATAAAGACATATTGATATTTCTAGATTTTGACTTTCCTTTATATGTTACGCCGCGGGAAAGCATCTAGATCTAACGCAATTGTTTTGAAGCAATATGGTAAGTTTATAAGAGAATTCGTCTGTTAGATCACGTTGAAACCCTTTGAGGTCAATAGAATTAGTATCAAGCGTGCTTGGGGAGCTTACCCTGGGGGTTCTGCGTCAGGTTGACCACTTGACCGGGACATGTCACATGCTATATATAGCAAGGCTTGTGGTCAAGAAAGCGGAGTTGGGCACGGTAGGCCTTAAGGCTGCTCTCAAATCCAAGAGGACAAATTTATGACATAAGTTTTAATTTATTTTTGCTCGGAAATGCATGAAACTAGCAGGTGTTGTTGTTCAGAAACTATGTAATCGAGCTGTTTTTTTCGTTTTTTTGCAAACGCAATAGGTCTTTCAGGAAATAGTGTCAAAGTGAGCTTTTTGAACTGAATTTTCGCACGAAAGTAGAATAACCACTCAAAAAGGGCGAAAAACGTGTTTGTCATGTGATCAAAATAGCTTGTAATTTAATAGGTAAATTATTTATCAAAAAATGGAAAACGCAGTTCGATTCCAAATCGCTTCCATGGTCAGGCTTTCCAATTTTATATCTTTCCGTTAAAAAAATGAATTTGTAAATGTGTCAAAATGTTTTGCGCTTGTTGGGCAGAGCAGTTGAGAACAGCCTTAAAGGTGCGTTTATATCTGGATTTCAACAATTCCCGACAAAAAATCTGAAATGATTCCTCTAACCTTTCTTTTCAAAAAGTTCTGTGGTCATAAAAAAAGGAGAGAGGCGATGATAAACATGTCAGGGATCTTCTCCGCTGATCTCTGACCTCTAGACAGCTTCTGAAGTATGACCATATGAAAAACTTCACCTGATTGCATGAAAGGTACCGTTTAGCAAAAACAATGTCTGTTCGAACCTTAAGCTGCGGATAGACGTATCATTCAAGTACTTTCAACACTCTTTGTATTGTTCACGCGGTGTTTTTTATCTGTAATGGTTTTACAAGAAAACTGACAGACGTCCTGCAGGAGGAAATAGTTTCCTTCAAGTTCGATCTAATCTTCTTATTTCCTTTGCATTATTGAACCTCCCCATCTTTTCGTGAATAAACCGCAGAAGGGTGCAGAAGAAACTGTTTCCTGGAAAAGTGCTAAAGGATGACAAAACAAGCATCTAAACCGTGCCTTAAGGCTGCGTTTACATGCTTGTTTTGCCTTCCTTCACCACTTGTCCAGGAAAAGTTATTAACACATATTCTTCTCCAACCGTTTGTGGTTATTCACAAAAGGATGGGGAGATTCAACAACAGGAAGAAGATTAGATCGACTTGACGTAAAGATTTTCCTCCTTCAGAATGTCTGTCCGTTTCCTTCTAAAGCTATTAAAGATGAAAAGCACCGCGTGACAAAAAACAGACGCCGATAGTTGAAAATAGTTGAATGATATGTCTGTTAGGACCTTCCGAAGGTTAAGGCTGTGTTTAGACGCTTGCTTGGCCTTCTTTCAACATTTGTCCAGGAAAAGCTATTAACACCTATTCCTCTCCAACCGTTTGTGGTTATTCACAAAAGGATAGGGAGATTCAACAATGGAAAGAAGATTAGATCGACTTGAAGGAACGATTTTCCCCCTTCAGAATGTCCATCCGTTTCCTTCTAATGCTATTAAAGATTGAAAGCACCGCGGGGTGCTTTTCATCGTGCTTTTCAAGCATGGCTATATCGAGAATTTTTATAATAAAAGATGTTGTAGTTCCTTTCTCCTCGTTAAAACCAAGTTTGGTTGTATTTTTAAAAAGGAAATTGCCAATGTTAAAAAAATGCATTACGTAATGCACTTGTACCGCTTTCTCTCGCACAGACAAGGAAATTGCAGGAAGCGTGGAAATTTGGCAAAGTATCTAGTAGTCGTTGTTCGGTGTATTTACATAAAAACATCTGTTTAATAAATAATCCAGCTTCTAAATTTCAATGCATATGGAAAGTAATTTAATCTCCTTTAAAGTTACTGTATAAACCCAGGAGTATTAATTTATCATCTGAATGCTGGAATATGCTTTATTATCTATTCTGAGTTTAAAGGTAACCAAATGGAAAAACAACGACTTTAATAAACAATAAGTTATGATTAACTAAATAATAATTTATCGTTCTTATGTCTATATTTTGTGCTGTTTGTGATTCAATTCGGTTATTTTTCGTATTCCGATTTCATTTTACATGTATTCACGTTTATTAGAAGGACATATTTTTGTACAACCTCGTACACATAATTTCTGATTGATTTAAAAGTTTTATAATTTACCAATCTCTACACATCAATATAATTTTTTTATGAAATTTCTCTTCACCTATAAAACTTTCGCTCTTAAGAACGTTAAATTACTTGAAAATCTGTAAGAAACAAACCAGTATTAACCGAATATTGTGAAAATATTGGCATTTTATTGAAAGGGTTCCCAATATAAATGGAATATTTTATATATATTGTGTTTCATCAGAAATGTTTGGGATGGTATGAAAACAATTTAACAATTTTGCCGAAAAATTTGCTGCCAATGTTAGCTATATAAACACCGAAAAAGCAATGCAATATTGAACGTTATTGCTCCAACATTTATACAATATCGACCGGGCCTGATCAAAAGATGGGGCCTAGGCCAACTAGGCCGTGACCCTGGGGCCCCTATTACTTGGGGCTCTCAAATTAAGCATGCAGTTTTCTCAAAACTGACATTTTAAAACTGTCTTGGTCTTGTCATGATTATTAGTCAATGTTTTATATTTATATCGTAAGATAAGCTTAATAACAGAAAAAATATGTAGTGTATATAATCGTGTATAAGCCGACACCCCCCCCCCCAATTCTTAAGCAAAATTTTGAAAAAAAAATTGAATTTTCGTGTATAAGTCGAACCACATTTCTGGTAGTATGTTGGAAAACGATTTGTAATCGAGGATAAAAAAAATAATACATTTTCATTAACTTAGTAAACTTACGTTTCTTTTTTTTATTCAACCTTTTAAAACTGTATAATTATGTAAATTCGAAGAAGCTTAAACTATTTTGAAACCTATTCACACCAATTTAATGATACTTAAAAAGAAAAAAATCTTCCAAAAATCTATTCAAGCCTTATTTACAAGGGTAAACAACTTCTTAGACTGCTAAAATATAGTACTTCTTTGTATTGTAGGACTATTTAGGAGAGACATCAAGAAGTATTTTCAAGTTGAAGTCTTTTTAAAAAGGGGATTAAAATGTTGAAAAGAATATCCCTGTATTGAAGAGAATTCTATCCCAAGAAAAAATGGGTGCTGAACAATTATAGGGACATTATTGTTGATTTTTTTTCGTCAATCACAGGGAAATGACCATTGTCCGCCTTTCGCTCTCTCTCCAACCTAGACCCATATGTGATTAGTTATAAGACTTGCCCATTCGCCGATTATATGCTATTTCTTTCTTTTTTTTTTTACTTACTCGTGTATAAGTTGACCCCCCCCCCCCCCCATTTTCAACTCCCAGATTTTGTCTAAAATTCTTCGACTTATACACGAGCATATGCTGTATTTACATATTCATATACATATTCTAAGTCAACATGACAAGGAAGGTCCAGACTGAATGCTAGGTCCTCAGCCTCTGTAGATCAGTCCTGAGTATCGACGAAAAACGTACGTTCTAAAAGTAGGTAACATTTCCATATTCCAAATCTAAGTGCCTGCTCTACACCCATCGAGAACTCCCCCGCAGATGAATTTCTCTGCGATCAGTCTCAACGTATTCCAACAGATGGCGCTAAGGATGCTATCGCAAACCCGTCTCGCCCGTTTCAACCGTGGTCAACATTACTCAACCACACTTCTTGCGAAGAGTGGCAGAGGAGTAACAGTGTTGGTTTCTCACTGGTTGAGAAAGTTGTCCCGTGCATAACTTCTGCGGCACTTTGTCCGCGCTCTGGAGTTTTAGTTTTTTTTTCTCGGTTGGTCAGTGATATTTTGCCGTTGCGCGAGTTTGACAGTTTGCGTGCAAATTTGATTTGTTTGTGAAGTATATTTATCCCACTGCTGAAATAAATTGGAACTTGAGATCTACCGCGGCCGGAAAACGGTAAGTCTTTACTTTTTTTTTTTTTTTTTTTTTTTTTGCCTTAGGATGTTTTAATTAACTTTTCCCCCCAAAATATAGGATATGTTCGAAAATCGAGATTTTTTAAAAAAAAGTATTGTTAAATATAACTCTTGGTAATTTAATACTTTCCTTCGTATAGTATTTTTTGGAAATAATCATTATTTTTCTTTAACCGCTGAAAGTGGATGGATTGGCTCTACATTCGATATTATACATTGTTATTTTACATAATAAATGTTACTTTTGCCTACATTTATCGCAGAAAACTTTCTTTTGAGAAAATATTTTTTCTCTTAATAATGACAAGTGACACATCTTATAAATGCGGTTAATTTTATTCCAGCCAGTTCACTTTTTATTATTATGAAAGAAATGCCTTCTAAGAAAGTCGTAAGGGATAAACTATCACTTCTTATAAACGTCTTAATAATTACCGTATTTACTGGCGTTTTTTACGCACTTTTTTCACTATTTCTTCGTTTCTAAAAGTAGGGGATGCGAAAAATACATGGTTTTTTATAGTATTATTTTTTCTCGAAGACCAACGTAGACTAAAAAGAGAAACGACCTTCTATAAGATGAATATAACATTTTAATAAATGGATAATTAAAGTTTAACAAACTTTAAAACAGTTTCAAATGTTCGTACATAATTTCTTAACTGGAATAACATAACATTTTTCTTTCAGTAAGAATTTAGTTTAGTAATAAATATTTTTCTTTCTATATAATATTTTCTACATACAGAATTCTACAAAAAGGTATTGAAAAAAAAAAAACCTTTTATGCTCTAACCCCTTGGGGACGAACGACCGGTATTCGTGCCGCGTAAGGTACTCAGAAACAGGGATTATTATCACCAGTAAATTTTGCCGTATTTAATCCGAGCATTTTCCCGATTCAATTAGGCAAAAATTTCTGTTTAAAAAAACCGGTGATTAAAGATTAAAAATTCTGTAAAAGACGCTCGTCCCCAAGTGGTTAAAGCATGAAAACTCGTTAGCATTGTGTATGAGATGTATTACCCAGATTCGATTACATGTAATTTCCCAGATTTGTGCTAGCGGATATTACTGTCTTGGCTTATATCAAATAACTGTTTCAGTTATCCCAAATTCGCCTTCTCCCATCTGCCTTTTACTGTTTTAGCCAACAAAACAATTTACCACGAATAAGAAATTATCTGTGTAAACAAATCAGCACTTATAGTATATCACAGTATTGATGATATATCTTCATCACTTATACCATCCTCACACAGTTGTGCTACTGCTGAGAGAAGAGACCGTGGAAAAAAAATAATTAATTTTGCTCTAAATAGCCAAACTGAAATATCTTGAAAAAAGAAAACTGGGGATACATGCGTTTTTATTATTTCAAATTATCTCATTATTATAGCAAAAATTATGCGAATCTTTGTTTTCTACGCAACTTTTCTTTCAAAAGTACGATGTGCGTAAAATACGGAAGGGAGCAAATTACGCAAGTATATACGGTATTATATAATTATTTATTACATATAGTTATTTCATAATTGACTTCCATAGATGTTTGTCTTTGCTTTCACGTTAAATATCAAAACTTTGATTTTTGTTTATCGGTCTAGAGCAATGATAAACACCAATCGCTTGTTCCATAGGTATTAGAAATTTTCATTTATGTCATGAAAGTTCCCGTTTCTTTTCTATTGTATTTTTCTTATTGCATGTGCGTAAAGTACGCAAGGGCGCAAATTACGCAAGTAAATACGGTATTATATAATTATTTATTACATATAGTTATTTTATAATTGACTTCCATAGATGTTTCTGTCTTTGCTTTCACGTTAAATATCAAAACTTTGATTTTTGTTTTTCGGCCTAGAGCAATGAAAAACACCAATCGCTTGTTCCATAGGTCTTGGAAATTTTCATTTATGTCATGAAAGTTCCCGCTTCTATTGTATTTTCTATTGTATTTTTCTTATTGCATTCTTTTGTGGTTTGAAAGTCATATTTTTCCCAATAGAAATTGATGTTTGAAATTTCTAAACATCATTTACAACGATTTATCGTAAAAGTAGAGTATTATATTACTTTTCTTTTTTTTTTTTTGTAATAGAAATTATTGTGTTATTCATCAGAATGTTTTTGTCTTTTTAATCGATGCTTTCTGCTTGAATTGTGTTTTTAACGAAATTGTAACACAACTCTAATTTGATATTTAATATTATTATATGTAAATATTTACAAATTTTGCTTTCTGAAGAACAGAATATTTGTCATTTCGGTAAAAACTGTTTTAAGAAACAAAAATGTGCAATCAATATAATATGCGGGGAAATGTTACTTAAAATATTTTTTATATCTTTAAATTAACATGTAGAGTTGAACAATTGCAATTATATTCCTGTTTAATTACTCAATTAAGATTAGTGATTTCGGCAAAAACTATTTTAAGAAATAGAATAAAGTTTTATTTTGTAAAAGTATGCATATATATCCGCGGAAAAGTTACTTTAAATATGCTATATATTTACAAATTACCCTACATTGTTGAACAATGACAATGTTATTCATGTTTGCTTAGCTAAAGACTAGGAACGGTTTATTTTGTTTATACGACAAGAAAAGGCACTCAAAATGGATTTGTTTTAGCAGATGCTTTGAAATGTGAAAAAGTAAAAGTACAAGGCAGAACAAAAATAGCGTAAAGGAATTTTGCTAAAAATTGCCGGCCGTTCAACAATATATTAATATTTTATGTCTTGGCTTACCTAGTTTTTACTTATTTATTTTTGTTGTTATGGCAAGTGGAAGATTTTCCATTAACTTATTATAATTTGCTTGTGGATTTTACGTGCACTTTTACGTGAATGAATTCTTTTCTTTATGTTTACGTTACGAATTTTTCCCCAAAACATGTATCATTGTACCGCGGTTATCTTCCTCTTTTCGTAACTTATTTTTAAATTATTATTTAGATTTATATTTTTAAAGCTAGTCAGATATGATAGTTTTAATTTAAAGTTTAAATTTCTATTGTTTATAGTTAACTTTCTCTTTTCAGTTAAGTTATAATGGCACATTACGGATTTAAATCGTAACGATAAATTACTATTTAATAGTTTTTTTTTTTTTTTTTGTTTCATAAATTACGATTTATTCTGTTCCGTAAATATAAGTGTCATAAATTAAATTTGAAATGAAATGAAAATCATTAATTTTTCTTGTAGAAAAATTTTTACTTTTTAAATGTCACTTTAAAAAGCAATTTAGAAATCCCACCGTGTTTGTCTGCCATCTGATAATTTTATAAACATTTAAAAATCCATCATAAAGTTTTAAGCGGTAGAAGCAGTATCTATTTATTTATTTTAAAATATTTTTTAGAATAAAAAGAAAAAAAATATTGTTATCGTTAGGATCTTATTAAATCAAAGATTAAAAAAATATTCTCTTAGAGGTTTTAATTTTACTGGTAAAAACTAATTTATCCGGGTATTTGTTAAATACAAAGTTTTTTATAATTTAATTGTATTTTTTAACAATTTGTTTTGCAAGTGTTTTGTATCTAGTAGAGAAGCGAATTTTCAAGCGGTTTTCTCATTTATACGTGTTCGGGGATGTATCGCAATTCATTCTATTTTTTCTAATGGGGAAATACTTCATTAAATTCCTGTATTTTACTTAAAAAAATTCGAGTTCAAAATTCATCCTTTGTTTAAATGTTTATTTCTTTTTAAAATAAAAGATGCATTATTTTATCATATTGATCCTACCAAGTCAAACATTAATAATGCTTTTTAAAGTGTAAACTGTGCTTCAAAATTAATAAATATATTTGAGTACTTATTAATTACAGTTTTTTAAAATTTTAATTGTATTTTTTAACAATTTGTTTTGTAAGCGTTTCCTGTCTAGCAGAGAAGCGTTTATGCGTTTTCTCATTTATACGTGTCTGAAGATGTATCGCAATTCATTCCTATTTTTTTCCTAATGGGGAAATGTTTCAATAAACTCCTGCATTTTATCTAAAAATAATTCCAGTTCAAAATTCATTCCTTATCTAATTTTTTATTTCTTTTAAGAATAGAAGATGTATTACTTTATAATATTGATCCTATCAAATCAAACATTAATAATGCGTTTTAAAGAGTAGACTGTGCTGCAAAATTAATTAATATATTTGGGTATCTAGTATAAGCAATCAGTTTTCTTGTATTTTAATTGTACTCACAATAATTGCACGATATTATTTTATGTATACTGGAGAACCATTCTTACGTTTTCCCATTTCTGTATACGTATTTAAGTTTCTCTCAACATATTTTTGCCTTCTAATGGTAAAGGTGTCATGTATTTCACACCATGTGCATTCGTAATTTACATATTAATATAAAAAGTTGTAAATTTCCTTAATTATACGTTTTAGCCAAAAATGGCCGTAAAAGAAATTCATTTTTTAATAAGATATTTTGTTCTCGTTCAGTTTCTCTACGTACCCTTCATATCTATCTTTTGAATCTCTGGAATGACATCTTATGGGGGAAATGGGTATAATTTTTGAGGACTGAATGACACATAAAGCTGAATTAAATATTATTGCCGTTTTTGCACTCAAATTAATTAAATCTCCATCATAAAATATCTTAAGTACATTAGAAAAAACGGTTCTTAATATGATTAAAATGTATTATTTATTATGATATTCAGTTCCAAATTTTATAGCAGGTATTTTTATTTATGATCCATTTTAGAAACATTAATAAAGCTTATATGAGTTTATTTTAAGCATATAGAAGTAATACTTTATATGATTAATATATATTATTAGAGTTTTGTTATTATAGTTGTTTTATCATTAATTATTAATGTGACTAAGTTATTTTTCGATTATTTTTTTTAGACTACCATTTTAAAATCGTAAATACAGTGTTTTATTGTTATTAGTGCGATGTTATTTTAGATAGAATTTTCTTTATTTGAACTTGTGAAAGACTGAATGCAGAAAGCTGTATTAAAATTAGTGTAATTTTTAATACATAATTTTTTAACGGACTTTAAAGAAATTTACGTTAAATGTAGATGAAAAGGTTAATATCATTAAAATTTGTTATTAGAATTTTATTATTCAATTTTACATTTTGGATTATCGTGTCAAAGTTACTTTTCAAATATATGATTTTTAGAGACGGCATATTCAAAAACACACTTAAAAGTGCTCTTTTCCAATATAACTATTTTTTAAAAAAAACTTTCATTTAAAGTAAGTTTTCAATTTCGTATTATGTTTATTCATTTTTCATTATTAAAGTTTTCGAATGATTTTCTAGTTTAAAATATGAATTAGATATCATTTTCTTGTGATAATCTCAACCGTGCGCGTTATAAAAAGGGCTATAAAATATAAAGATACGTTAAACGTTGTTTTTATATAAAATCTTAATTAGATGTATTTTTTTTTTTAAGGATAACTAAAATGACGGTTTTTTAAAACAAACTTACAATGCATCATATGTTGAGAAAATGTCAACCGCGCGGTGTTCTATAAAATGCAAAATTAAATATCGATATAGAATATCAATCGGTTAAATGCAGGTTTTCTATGGTTAAACCCGATTTAGATGTGTGTTTTAAAAATAACCAGGCAACTAAAATACGACGTTCTTTAAAAATAAACTTTTAATTCATAGTTTTCATGAGAAAATCTCAACCACACGAACCTAAAGTTTACAGTTACGTGTGGCTATAAAATATGTATAATTACTGTTCTTTGAGAACTAAATTAAAATTAGTCAATTTCATGAGAAAATCACAACCGTGCATCGACCATAAATTCACATTTAAATGTGGTTATAAAATATGCAATTAATTACTAATAATATAAAAATGGAATTCTGATTCATGACTGGTGAATCACAAGCTTCTGAAGATTTCCCCATTTTCAGTGCTTTCATAAATAGTAATATCGCTAACGAAAAATTTCATTTTAAAAGTGCGCATGCGGTATTTTAAATTTTGCAAATTGAAAAATATAACAATTAAAGAAATGTTTTTATTCTGCTGTTTTATTTTTGTACGTAGACAGTACAACTTCTTTCACTTATTGATTTATTATTATTATTATTCACAGACTGATATCATTTAATAGTTTTGAGAAAGCCATTTCAGAGATTTTTTTCTGGAATAAATAAGAATAATTGCCAAAAGTAGGAATAAATATTGCTATGTTAAGGTGAAAGAAAATGTTGGCTAAATGAAAACAATTATGTAATAGTTCATAAATATGTAATTTAATTTCTGTTATAAATGGCTTTTGGATGATGCGCATACACATTTCTATTTCTCGCTGAAATATGTGTTTATCATTTGTTGCAAGCCGATCGGAAATTTATGAAAGCATTTTAAAACACGTTTTAAATATTATATTACGTTATACAAAGTTGCATTTTTAACGCTTAAATTTACATTAAAAATTACGGCCAAATATTCAAAATTGAAGTATAGATGGCGATTATAAATATTGGAAAATTAATGCTTATCTATATTGAGTGGTAATTATTAGTAACGTATAAACAAGATTTTTCAACAGAAAACATTATTTGGTAATATTTATCGACTTTACGATCTCCAAGAACGTATTAAATAACACCGACTTTTCTAAACTTATGCAAATGTCATCAATTTCAATTAAAAAAAATACTTTTTCCTATGTATTATTTATCGCAATTTTATTTGTACGTATTGACAATTACATTAAATGAAGACATTTACATTTTTATTCGTGTAAAAGTTTTTCACCAGATTTGATATACTGCACTTTTATAAATGTTGAAATAACAAAGCTCGCCCTGCATAAGTTACGTAATGTTTTTTGAAATCTCTTTTCATTGTATTATTCTTAAAGTTCAATTATATAATGATTAATGTAACCTAGACCGAAAAAATAATTAACTCCAATTCCTGTTACCAGGATCTGTTGATCAACAGGTTTTAATGAGTTTGCTATCCTAATTCTATGTGTTTGCGTATTTAGAGATTAATATGCAACCTTTTCTGGAGTTTAGATAGCTTAATACCGTTAATTAGTTTTTGATTTAATTAAGACTAAATGCTTGAAGATACTTTTAATTAATATTTTTAATTAAAACTAAATAGTTTACCTAAGATAATTTTAATTTACATAAGATGCATTTCATTTCGTTACAGTATATTTAGCAAATAAATTATGCGCAATATTTAGCTTGCAAAACGTCTGTAATTTTAGACTAATTGTAATCTACCGGCATATATTAATTAAAGATAATAGGAATAACCTTATTTTATACTCAGCGCTAAACATTCGTGAAGAAATTTGAACAATCACTAGCACACACGTATTCTTTAGTTGCGAATTGTTTTACATGTAATAGCACGTAGAGAATTAAATTATTCATCAAAGTGTTAATAGTAAAAAAAAAAAAAGTTAGTTTAAAAAACGGACTTCAAGCTGTACTTTCTGATGAAAAGTGCATGTAATTTCTAGAAATATATATATATTATTTCATCAAAGAATACTTGCTTCAAAGAATACTTCTACATGACTTTCTGAAAAGAAATTTGAAAGAATTTAAGAAGCTTGAATAATTTTCTTAACTACTTTCCGTTTAGAAAAACCGGCAATTTATTTCTTTTTGTAAGGAATCTAAATTCGCAAGAAAAATCGAACGAAAGACGTTTCCTTTAAAAGAAAATGTAAGAGATTCGTTCTGCTATTCAAAATTCACATATCAGCAAATATACGAATCAAATTATGAATAGATTTTTTTTTTAAACCTTTCTATTGTTTTATGCAACCCATTCTTTCTGGGAGGACGCTGGGGTGCGCGTACTCCAAAACTTTTTGTGGATGTAATGGGAAAAAGAAACTAATAAACCAGTTTGAAATTTTATGCACTTATAGTTTGCTAACAAGGGTTAACTTACTATAATACATATGCATTTTTTAAATTAATGAAAGGGTTTTGAGAATTTAACATGCCATTGACCAGGGTGATTTTGTTCCGAAAAATTAAGGCAGTCATTTCCGAAAAAAAAAAAAAAAATCAATCGTAAATCCGAAAATTCGGACATAAAATATCTAGCGAATTTCGACAAATGGCCACCAAAAACAATCAATTTCATAAATCGTTCAAAGAAAACTTGCCAATTTCGTCAAAGGATCGCGAAAAACAACAAATTTCGTCAAAGGATAGCGAAAAAACAACAAATTTCGTCAAAATATCGCAAAAAGGCATATTTCGTCAACAGATCGCGAAAAATGGCAAAATTTGTCAACAGATCGCGAAAAAAACAGCAGTTTTCGTCAATAGATCGCGAAAAAACGGCAAATTTCGTCAAAGGGGGCGCGAAAAAAAAAACACATTGTGCCGGAAGTGAATCCCCCCTCCCCTCTGTTGTAACCTTTCAGAAAATTTGCTGTGAATTTCAGATTTTTTTTTTTTTTTACTCAGAATCACCCCTGCCATTGACATCGTTTGCATAATATGCAATCGCTTGCCTGCAGGCAATAAATACAATTATGTTTACAGTTACAATAAACTAAAATCGCTCAAAGGCAGATCGCTAAAATACTGATTTTCTTGAGTTAAACTTAAGTAAACCTAAACATTCTTGAGGGAAAAAAACCTAACTGGCTTTATGTAGCTTAATATTATAAGTTAATAATAATTAGTGTTAATTTTCATAACATTAGTGTATAAAAACCCCCAAATTATTGATATATTTGTCAATATTTTTTAAACAAATTGTATAATTTGCTAATCAAAATTTTTAAAATAATTTTTAAATTTTAGAAACCCTTTATAATAAATAAATATTATGTAAAACAAAAGATTTAAGAAAGCTAGTTAAAAAAAAAAAAAAAAAAAAAAAAAATACGCTGCTGAATGTTTAATATATTGCATTTTTGTGTTGGTTTTCGTACTACACGTGTAAAGAAGAAAAAGTAAATTGCTTATTTCTCTCTATAAATTATAGAATTGCGAAATATTTTCTTAAACATTTTTTAAACCGGAGAATAATGTTACGTAAATATTACGTAAAAAAGAGCATTATTTTGAGCGATTTTCATCTAGTTTTATCCAATCTATCTAAATTAGATAAGAACACAAGCGTACTCAATCATATACATAACTATAATAGTCGAAATGCGATTTCAATTTTTACGGAGTTACCGTAGCTGATTTTTGTCATTCATGTTTTTCTTAAAGCGATTTTGATTCGCTCCTTACTTGCTTTCTTCCTTTTTTGAAATTTCATCGGATTTCCATTCAACGGATATAGAATATGCCAAAGAATATTTGTTGAGCGAAGTTGTAGATTCAGTGTTTTTTTGTTTTTTTTTTTTTTTTTTTTTTTTTTTTATCAAGCAAACAAATGCGATTATATTTCCTTTGCAAATAACTAGATTTCTTTAACTCGAACCTTACTGAAAGCGTTTCTTTTTTCCCCCTATTTCGCTAGTTTGTTATTATATTTCATGAGAATCAAATTCAATTGAAGTGTAAATGCTTTGACATTTTCAAAGAGATGGGTATAGAAAAACCGTTTAACTTTTCTGCATAACACATTTGCCACTGATTCAAATTTTGCCTCTGAGGCTTTAACTTCGATTTTTCCAACGTATCATTGAATGGGGCAATTCAAAACAACTGTATCCCCGTAAATATTGCAAAAAAAAAAAAAAAAAAAAAAAAAAAGGTATATTTTCTGCAAATATTTAACTTACCTCTTAAAAACAATCATTGATCTTTATAAAAAATATTGTTTCCTTTAATATTTGAAGACGATTCTCTATAAGTTTATTAAATTATTTGAGCTATCCGTAAATTTGTTTAACAAAAGAAACGCCCATCATTAATAATGATTAATGATAATGGAATAATGCTTATTTGTATTGCATTAAAATATAGCATTTGGATTTATTACTAAAACTAAGATTTAGTTACCGCTTTACTAATAAATACTATGTTGTTCATTTAATTATATTAGTATTTTATAGTTGGCTTGATCAGATTTTTATACTTGATCAGACAAAAATTGATGTTGTGAATTTATTATTTATAAGTGTTATGTCTTCATCAACAAAAATTGATGTGTTAAATAAATAAAAAAGTCCTTCCGGCCAGTGCTGGGAGGAAGAGGTAGCTTTCAAATTCCTTATTTTAAAAAAGCCAACTTATATTATTCAAACACACGAAGCTCAATTATTGGAAACCGAATATAGGAGATTCAGTACTAATTTTTATCAATAGTAAATCATTATGAATGAGAATTTCGCGAAATTAGTCAGCTTTATCGAAGCTGCTTTTATTTAAAGTAACTTATATTTGGCTCAGATGTTGATGTATACTATCTACATGCCTTCTTACATGGAAATAGGCGAATACGTGTGTTATCGCGTGACAAATACAAGATCGTTTCAAAATGTTAGACATAACAGAAATTCAAAGTGCTATAATTCAACCATTTTTTAATATATACACAAAAGAACAAATTTTCAGAAACAAAATCTGCTCCGGAATCTTTGTATCAAGAACAAACACATAAAAAAATCTTTTTCATTTTCCAATATTTTAATACCTCATTTTAAATTTTAAATTTAATTTTTTTTAAATGGCAAACATTTTGAAACAAGATAGCGAATGAAGCTGGCCAACGAACTCGGTCGAGACATTGGTATGTACTATGTACAGACCAAGTAACATCCAAATCGGTTCATAAATACGCTTGTTATCGCGTGACAAAAATCAGGTCGTTTTAAAATGTCAGCCACAATAGAAATTCAAAATGCTATAACTTAGCCATTTTTTTAGATATAGACGAAACAAAAACTGTTCCGGAATCTTTGTATTAAGGTCAAACACATACAAAAAAAAATCTTTTTCATTTTCCAATTTTTTGGTATCTCATTTTAAATTTTAAATTTTTTAAATTTTTTTAAATGGCCGCCATTTTGAAACAAGATGGCGGATGAAGCTGGCCAACGAACTCGGTCGAGACATTGGTATGTACTATGCACACACCACGGTACATCCAAATCGGTTCATAAATACGCCTGTTATCACGTGACAAATATCAGGACGTTTCAAAATGTCAGCCACGCTAGAAATTCAAAATGCTATAACTCAGCCATTTTTTAAGATATAGACGAAACAAAAACTGCTCCCGAATCATTGTATCAAGGTCAAATACATAAGAAAATAATATTTTTTCAATTTTCAATTTTTTGGTACCACATTTCAAATTTAAATTTTTCTTAAAAATTTAAATGGCTGCCAATTTTAAACAAGATGGCGGATGAAGCTGGCCAACGAACTCGGTCGAGACATTGGTATGCACTATGTACAAACGAAGTTACATCCAAATCGGTTCATAAATACGCCTTTTATCTCGTGACAAATATCAGGACGTTTCAAAATGTCAGCCACGCTAGAAATTCAAAATGCTATAACTCAGCCATTTTTTAAGATATAGACGAAACAAAAACTGCTCCCGAATCTTTGTATCAAGGTCAAATACATAAGAAAATAATATTTTTTCAATTTTCAATTTTTTGTACCACATTTCAAATTTAAATTTTTCTTAAAAATTTAAATGGCTGCCAATTTTAAATAAGATGGCGGATGAAGCTGACCAACGAACTCGGTCGAGACATTGGTATGCACTATGTACAAACGAAGTTACATCCAAATCGGTTCATAAATACGCCTTTTATCGCGTGACAAAATTCAGGACGTTTCAAAATGTCTGCCACGCTAGAAATTCAAAATGCTATAACTCAGCCATTTTTTAAGATATTGACGAAACAAAAACTGTTTCGGAATCTTTGTATAAAGGTCAAATACATAAGAAAAAAATATTTTTCCATTTTCAATTCTTTGGTACCAAATTTCAAATTTTAAATTTTAAAGAAAATTTCAAATGGCCGCCATTTTGAAACAAAATGGCGGATGAAGCTGGCCAACGAACTCGGTCGAGACATTGGTATGTACTATGTACAAACCGAATTACATCCAAATCGGTTCATAAATTCGAGAGTTACAGTATGACAAAGGTCAGATATATATATATATATATATATATATATATATATATATATATATATGGATATATATATATATATATATATATATATATATATCAACTTTTGAACGGAGGGTGGTTTCGGGGTCTGGGGGTCATGATCGATGAAAATATACCAAAATTTTTTGAAATCGCTTTCCTCCGAACGGCTGCAATAGGTAGCTTTTTGTATTGAAAGCTACCTAAAAGTACGGTTAGTAACATCTAGAATTTATCGAATTTAATGACATATTATAGACACTACATACAGATTTATATGTACTCAACACTGTTAAAAATTTTGCAGCATTCTGGCAGGTCATGCGACCGTTTTTTGAAAAAACGGTTTCATAAACATAATTTAACTATATTCTAACCATAAAATGGCCAATAATATGGTCAGAATAGTGTTAAAATTACGGTTGTGTAACCGTTTTCGGAAAAAACGGTCATATGACCTGCCAGAATGCTGCAAATTTTTAACAGTGAATAACAACAGGCGCAATAATAATAATAATAATAATAATAATAGTAAATAATAATAATAATAAAACTTATTTTCACAAAGAAAGAGTCTTTCGTTTGTTTTACTTATACCTTTACGAGTATTTAATATTTTATATATGAGCATGCAATGCTAGATATTTAACATGAGTAATTAGAACCAAACTATCGAGTTTTTGTTACCTTTATATAGTGCGTTTTGTTATAGAAAAGTGATTTTGAGTTTAAAATGTTACTTTTAAAATTAAAATAAAACATTACACAATTTTAGAAAAGTTATACCGCGCAACATCCTGTCTTTAAACTATTTTATATTTACAGCATTTTTCGAAAATATTTAAAATTTACTACTAGACTCGAAAACACTTATGTCTTCATCTTCTAAAACAATTTTGACAGAAAGTTATAATGTTAGCATAAAAGTTACGTCTTGTTTCGACATCCAGTAAATATATGTTCTTAAACTGTAATTTAGAGACGGTAAGGAAATCACCACTCATCATCTGGCTAACTGCCGTTGTGGCGCAGATGAAGAACCTCAGCATAATTTCGTGGTTCTAAATGCGAGGTTTGCTAAAAATACTAATGTTTTTCCGTTTGATTATTTTTCATACAATTAGAGAAACTGCTCTTTACATAATAACAAAGATATATAATTTATTTCGCTGAGCGATCGGCATAAATATATGCATTTGCGCATGTAGTTAAATTTCATATTATTATCGAGGTAACAGGTATTTAACTATGATCTCAAACAATTGTTTTCCCCTTTTTTTCCCTTCCTTTTACATTTAGTAGTGTAGTTTAGTAGTGAGTTTTAGTAGTGTAAGGTTGGATGAAGAATTTTTAAAAACTAGTTATAGTTTTGTATTGCTTAAATGGATTTATCACTCAGAAGTTCTGATATTTATTGTTTATTATAACTTATTTTTGGCGAAGTGGTTTCTTTTTTTATTTACTATTTTGAGTAAATTAGTGTATGGGTGAAAAAAAAAATGTTTGTGCAGAGGGAAAAGTAATTTTTGAGTATTGAGCGAAAAATGTGTTGTTATTTTTTTCTATTGTCGTTATCATCATTATCATCATCATCATTGTTGCTGTTGTCAGAGAGATAGTTAGTATTAAAATGAATTATCATAGCGCTAAAAAAAAAGAAAAATTCTTTCGTATATAGAGAATAAGTTAGTTTTATTTATTTTATGTACATTCAATTTATAGCCTATAGTTTTGTATGATTACTAATTAAAGATTTCTATACAATAAGGCAGTTCGATATTAATAGAATGCCTTTTTCTAAGCTTATATAAGATGACTTCTCGATACGTGAACGCCAAAGCTATAATTACGTTAAAGAAGAAGAATAAGGGTATAGGAGAATTCCAAGATTAATTGCGAATAAGTTGATATGATAAAAGATATGCAAAAATTTCTAATTTAGTTAAGGGAGCATTGTTTTTGCTTAATTCTTTTCGAGTATAGCTGATAAATTTATGACACTAGTTATCATATTACTTGCAATTTTACTTGCAATATTCTTTCAGAAATAATGAATTTAATTATTTATTAGATAATCAGACATTTTAAATGTAACTTTTGTGTTGTTGCACACTTTTTATTCAACTAAATTTACGCAATTAGCTAAAAATGCATTGTTTTTGTAATTTTTAAAGAGAGATTTTTCGCGAACATAGCCGATAAATTTATGACATTTTTTTAAAATCATATTATTTGTAATTATTATTTATCTTTCACAAATACTGGGTTTCAATTATCTATCGGATATTCATTATAAATCATAAAATTTGAAATATAACCTGTATGAAGCTGCTTAATTTTTTTCATATAATTTTATACAATTAGCTAAGAATGAATTTTCCTTGCAGTCTTTAACGGTCAGAATTTTTATCTTTTCCCAACATAGCTGGTTAACCTAGGACACCATTTGTCAGATTATTAGAAATTTTTATTTATCTTTCACAAATGCTGGGTTTAATTATTTATCAGATATCAATTACATATCATAAACTTTTAAATATATCTTATATGCCATAGCCTACTTTTTCCCACTCAAGTTTACAAAATTAACCATTTCCTCCAATTTTTCCGATACATAGGCTTAATATTTCACATAAGCTTCCTTCCCTTAATCTAGATGACTGCCTTTTCTTTTGTATTAAAGTCATGTATTATTTTGTTTGATGCAGCTTTTGTTCGTGTATGAACATTAAGGATTTATGGGATATCAACAAATATTTCGCCTCTTGTAATCTATGTAATCAATCACATATGTCTGCATACGCCCTTACTAATGCCGGCATTAAAATAATTTTATCAGGTGACGAAAATATCTCTTGTTCTAACAAAAGTCAGAATATGTTCTGAATAGATTATTTTCTAATATATTGTTATTTAAAAAAAATGTAAACATGGTTTTATTACTTGTTTGAAAATGTATTTTCTGAACGGCAGTTTACCGTGACTACATTTTTCATTTATCGCTGTTCCTGTTTAAAAATTCATAGTAATGGTTATTTCCATTTATTGCAAAAATTTCTTTTAACAACTGGAATGTGGTTTTAACTGTATGTTTTATTTATGATTTGTTCGAAATATTGATTTACTTCTTCTTTTATCCTGTAAACAAAAATTGGAATATCTCGTATATTTGCTGCTTCTAGTGCTTCAGAAAAATTGTGACACTAAAGCATTTTTTAAAAATACAAAATATTCTCTATACAGCGGGATATTACAAGCATGAAAAAATATTTTTTTCCCTCAAACGAAGTTTTATAATTTGTCATTTTTTATCAATAGAGTTGAACTGAAATATATATAAGACAATACAAGTAGAATGCTCAACTATTCAGAACAATTTTATATTCTTTGCGGGGAAACCAGTTTTAGTTCTTTTCTACAACTCGAATTTTACATAAATCGAATTAGTTTTCTCTCAGCACCTAAAAATCTGAAAGCATGGCTACATATTCCAATTTACTGTAGCTTTCAGCTCATTAAATTTGACTGCAATGAGCACTACAATGAGCTTTCAGCTCATTGTAGTGCATAAAGTTTAAACGCATAAAGTTTTTCAGAAGAAAAATTAAATTAAAATTCCCATTTTTGCCATCTATTGAAGTCAACCGCTTTAACGAGTCAAACCTTTTGTTATAAAAATGATTCATTTAAACATCGGATACTCTTATTGTTTAGTTGAACCGATCACTTTGTGACATCGTTATTTTCACCGCGTATTGGGATGAATACTTGAATTTTGTTATTGCTTAGTTCAATCGGTCACTTTTACGCATGGAATTATTAAGAAAATAGCTTCATTTTCGCCGTATATTGGAATTAGCCGCTCCAACACATCAAATTCCTCTTCATATTAAGTTCAAATGTTTGCCGAGACGTATGGCACCAGTCGTTGCTGGACAACAGTTAAGGAAGGAGTTTTGAAGAAATCAAAGTAATTAAATAGGCAGAGTCATTAGTCAACAAAAATTTATATACAATAAAAGCATTAATTACTTTCAATATATTTTAAGAACGTATCTTGCATATTATTAAAATATTTCAGTCATAAAAGTAAAAAATGAGAGTCGTTAGTCAATAATAATGATAATAAATCAAGAAATCATTTTCTAGATATTTCTGAAGTATTTTTTATGCACGAATTTTGTATATTATTCCAAAAAAATCAGATGTTTTTGTAACTGTGCCTGAATATATTTTTTTTTATGGAAAAGTTTTTCGTAATACATATTGCTTAGATAATTAATACTATCAAAACTAGTTGTTATTAGACAATTAATTCAAAGAAAACTGAAAGAAATGATGACTTTCTCATACTTTTTTAAAATTAACAAATTTAACTAAATTCTGAGCGCAGCGATAAAATCCAATTAAAGAATTATCTACAGATATTTAAACCAAATCACTGCTGCCAGAAGAGATAAAAATATGATTTCTAATTTTTACTTTGTATCATTATAGTTGTTTTCTTTATATCAAGGATCTAGCTGTTCGTGACATTGTTGTCATCCAAAAGGCTTTCATAATACCTCAGCTATGCACCTGTTTCTCAGTGCTTTATGAATGTACAATTGAATCATCCTGCCTTTCATCAGCGCTTTGCGCGCACACATGATCCATGAAACAACTTTAGATATGGGAAGTTAACGAGCTTTTCAATTATAGGGCACTACAATTAACCTTTCTGAAATGACCAGGCATTCTCGATTTCGTCATCATTCATACTTAAAAGAAAATCGGTCTGGGAGGATGAATAACAATTTAATCTCTTCAACCAAAATGCTTGGAAAATCGTTTTTTTTTCTCCAGGCGCAGAAATTGCACACAATTTATTATGTATCTGATAGCTCTAATGTAGATTCTTTTAGTACCATTAATACTATTTTTTTCTGGCAGTATTGATTGTTCTCTTTGTAATTACTTTTGATTTCACTTAAAATAAAAATTCTGTAAACTGAAAAGAACTAGTGTGTTTCAACAGTATCGATCATATTAATTGCTATTTAATTGAATCAGCTGCTTTAATAGATCAAAATTTTAGAAGAAAAAGGAAATAAATCGTTGTTTATTGAAATCAGTCGCTTTAGTGAGTAATTTCTTGCATAAAATTAAAAATGATTCATCAAAAGAAAAGGTTTAAAATGAAGAATTAAATTTAATCTCTTCAACGAAAATGCTTGAATTTTTTTTCTATGGGCGCAGAAAATGGGAACGATTTATTATCTGACAGCTATAATGTAGCTTCCTGTAATACCATTAATAATTTGGTTATGGGTTGCGACTGGGCACTATTTTTATATTCAATCTTACCACACAAAAAAATTGCTGTGTGCTAGAATTATCTTGAAAATGTCTTAGTATACGTGTGTAGCAGAGATTATTTTTCAAAAAATGTTAGGAATAGAATAAAACAAAATAGTTCATTAGGGCATATATATCCCGACCCCTACTCAAAGGGTTAATACTTTTTTTTTCTGACATTAGTATTGATTTCCCATGCTCCCTTTGTAAGCCTTTTCGATTTCATAAAAAAAATATGTACAAAGAACTCGTGTTTCGATATTGTGTTTTGACACACAAGCAAACACAATTTAAAGGGAAAAAAATAAATACTGCATAGTTTTAAGTTTGATATTTATTAAATGCTAATCTATACAGCATTTTCGTTTCAATTTGTTATACTATGTGATCTAAATTATTTTCTCAATCATGTAGAATATATTCGCATGCGCACTATTAACGATGACAAAACTTAATATTTTCTTTAAAGAAACGTGATTGACGTTGCGGAGGCTGAAAGGATGATAGAAATAAAGGCATTCTCCCTCTAAATTTGAAGAATAAACATAGAAATACAATAGTGGTCAAATTGCAGGCACTCTTTTTAAATTTTCTGTTTGAGATTAAAAGTTAATACAGCAGTTTTAGTATGAAAAGTATTCTAATATTTTTTTTTCTAACACTAGAACGTCCGGAAATTTTACCCAATCGTAATAAAAACATTTTAACACCAGAATTTTTATTTAAAACAATTTCACTTATTTATTCAACCGAGTTTTCTCTAGCTACTATTTAATTAATTTTGAGAAAGAAATTTTGGATGTTCTAGTGTTAATTCAGAAATATATATATTTTCAAATGCTAAATTGATAAGTTGAGGCATTTCATCTCTCTCTTTTTTTTTAACTATACATACAAATAAAAATGCATGAAATTTTGAAAAAATTCCGCAATTTTGGCGTTCGCTGTAATTTTTTATTACTGCAATGTATAAGCGCCGTTTATTTTTCGGTGCAATTTGATGCATGCATACCAGATTTAAGTTAGTAATAAAAATTATTTCCACTTTTAAAAACCTTCAATTTTTTTTTTTTTTTTTTTTTTTTTTTTAAGAATGTGCACTTAATGAATGTTTCATGTAATCTAAATATTTGTGATTAAAAAATAGATTAATGCTGTATGAAAGTAGAAAAGTAGAACTCAAATACATTTAATTAATTTAATATTCAACTTAAACAGTAAAAAAATCCCTAATTGCACAGCCAGTCGACGTGACGCCCACAATCGTCACAAATGCTCACAGTCCAATCTGGACCAAAAGGTGTCATTTGCACCTCACCAAAAATTGGACATAATCGACTTCACAGTGACGTGGATACGAGTCATTTTCCACATCGCGCAACGAAAAAGGGGGCAATAAAATTTGCATATGAGTCACAGTGCCTCCACGGTTTGGTCACATTTGGATCACGGTGCAATTAAAGTGTCAACAAATTTGCCACCGCTCAGAGCAACAGTAACAGTAGAACATCTAGGTAATAATTCAAAATGAGATGTCTGACTTATTGGTATGAAAAACTGCGTCTGCATCTAGTGGAACAGTAGGGAATTTTTATAAAACACATCTGAGATATAGTATTAAACATAACTTTGTGTTTCAGGAATTGTTCCACTAGATGCAAACACAGTTGTTCATAGCACTAAGTCAGACATCTCATTTTTTATTATTACTAGATGTCCTACTGTCCCTCTGAGGCGACAATATAAAGACATCCTGTCACACGTAAAATTAACATCAACCGATATGGAATAATTAAAATAAAGAATCCTAGATTAGAATGCATGGAAATATCAAAATATATGTGTATAAACATATCCACTTTTTGCCAGTAAAATACACCACATTTTTAACGTTGTGACTCTCTTTAAACGATAGTGCCAGAAGAAAAAGGGTTTCATCTTTTCCCCATCTTTAATTTGTTAGGTGTTTAAAACCCCTCTATTCTAAATGTACTTCTCATCTCATTAGTGATCCATCATTATTTTCTGAGAGCAGGTAGGGGGAACGAATTTGGTTCCTTTTTTTTCTTCTTTTTCTTTAGTCTGAAAAAGGGTGGTGAGTCAGTGATTCCGAAAAGATACACGATTTTCTATGTTCGGGAATTTGTGTACATCAGAAAACAATTCAAAAGAACACCTCCCTCTTTTCTTAGCGATAAAAATAGTGAAATAAGTTTTGTTTTTCTGTGTATAGAACGTACTTAAAATATGTTTACTCTAATAAGGAAATGAGATGTATGTTTCGGCGGTGCACTTTGGCACCCAATTTATTTTTTTAAAGGCCGATCTCGCTCTTTCCTAATATGTTTTGTTATAAGCCAAAAAATTTCATCCCCCCAAAAGCCCCTTCCACCAGAGAAAGCTATTTAAGATGTATTTTAACTAATTAGTGCTTTTAAATCAATTAGTTGTTTGGAAATAATTACCCTTTTAGACTAATAACTTTCAAACAAATTAGTACATTTATACTTATTAGTACTTTTCTAAATTGTGTGATAAGACTACTTTATTATGTTTCCATTATTAACGAAAGTTTATTTATTTTTAACGATATTTTCACGAAGATTAGCTCCTTTCTTTACTTTTTTCTCGTGTATGCATTAATATAGTATAGTATTAATAGGTATGCATTTATATTGGAAATTAAACATGGGGTTGAATCAGCACAGTTGATAGTGCGCTCCTTTTCGCGATCATGAGCCATGGAACTGAAATTCTGCGGTTCGATTCCATACACCTAAAATAATAAAACTAATTTGTGAGGGTTTTTTTTTTTGGCAAAAAGTAGTTCGAATTATTTTCCTTTCAAAAGTAAACCTTCAAGGCATTAAAAAAATAATAGGAAACCACATTTATTTTTTTTAATTTAGCTGTCTAACAAATTTTAATTATTTACTTAGCTGTGTCAGACACACTGATGGCATGTAAATCAGCAGGGTGCCAGGTAGATCAATATTATACATGCTTAATATATATATATATATATATATATATATTATTCCCAAATTAATGATAAATTACTGCATGAATGGCGCTACAGCAGCACATCCTTTTGAAGTTATGTTGTTTTGGCATTTTGAAATGATATAATATATATATATATATATATATATATACATACACATATATTTATTTATTTATTTATTTATAAGAATGAAATTAGATTTTCAGGATTCAGATAAGATAATTGCTTATTGAAATACAGTGGATTTTTCTCCATTATTTGTAAAGATATTCTTAAATCAATTCAAATATGCGGTATGTGCCCTTTCCAGTATTTTGAAATTGATATGTTTCTGCAGATTTAAAAAGTTCAACTGAAGCATTATTATATGCCCGACGAGCCATACACTATCACTGAAACAATTCAAACTTTTCTTTGAGATTGCGACTTCATAATATTTTCAAAGAAGTTCCGCATATACAGTTTTTGGGATCAAAAGTTAACGAGCGTCACAATTACTTGTCTCAGCTCCAAACTGATCTTGGGAAGAAAGGACAGTCGGCTGGCTGCAACTAAACTCACAAGATCCCAGTTTCAGTTCCTCCCATTCGCCTTCGAGTATGATGAAAATAAAATGCCGCAATTGAGGGAAAATTAATGATGACTAAGATATTTCCGGTCCCTAATGGAAGAATCGGTAGTGATATTATGGATGGTATGTCATCTGTAATATCTTCCCGATATGTAGATATAGATGATGAAACTTTATTTGGAAGTCTCTTTTAAGGGACTAACTTGAACAATTAGCTCCATTGATCTCTAGACCACAAAAGATATCACTGCGGCTGCACTTGGACTATGAAATTAATGTGTGGTTACAGACCAATTGCTATTTGTAGAAAAAAATAGTTATCTGGACAACAGTATTGTTTTCACCATTTGAAAAACAAAGGTACCGAGGATGGATGATATCGAAATGTGAAAGTTACATTTTTTTTTTAAACGTTCAAAAACAAGGATTTACTAAAAACGTTTTAATGCATTTTAGTAGAGTAGAATATCAGGTACTTTCGTTAAACTGTGATTTATATTTAAATTAGAAGGAGTATCTGCTAATATATAAAATATAATATATTATAAAACTATATGCCAGCATATTAAAATGGGATAAAACAATGTGCTAAAAAGTACAAATTATGCTTAAATGTTATCTGGAGACAGCTGTTTCCTAATTTATAAAACTACATCAAATTCAAATTCAAAGAAACTAAAACGTATGCTACATAAAATTATTTAAAAGAACGGAAGCACGCTAATAAGATCATAGTCAAAGACATAGTCTTTTTAGCACGTTGTTTAATCATATTTTAATATGATTTATATTGTTCTTCCTGTGATAAGTTTAATACGTCTAGATTCATTCCACGCATTTAGCGCCAATCTTCAAAGTTAGGGGTTTTCATCAATATGATATTAAGAGGCTACTTCAGTCAAACGAAAAGACGCGTTCGCTAATGCTAATCCTATGGAAGAAATTTATAAAGGTATCTCGGTCGCATTTCAATATTTTTAAATGATTTTTTTGCATTGAATAGTTGAGATCGATCTGTATGCAGGCCGTTTTTTACTTTTTAGATTTTGATTGCATTTTTTTAAATGAGGATGATTTTACTTTCGAAACCGGTTCCGAAAATGAAAGTGTCTTCATTAAAAATACCTGTAAGCAAAATTGAAAAAGTAAACAACGGCCTTTGTACAGATCGATCTCAACTATTCAATGCAGAAAAACCATTTAAAAATATTGAAATGCGACCGAGATATCTTTATAAATTTCTTCCATAGGATTAGCATTAGCGAACGCGTCTTTTCGTTTGACTCAAGTAGCTTCTTAACAGACTCAGTTATAAGGGGCTATTTAGAAACATCCCCTCTGCAAATGATGTTTAATCTGAGCTTACAATCCGAGTAAATTTCAATGACTAATAATTTTGGGATCCTTAGTAGATCTAAAATAACCTTAGTTCCACAGTTTTCTCCTCGCCCTCTTATTTTTCTCCTTTTTCCGTAAGTTTAACATATGTAAAAATATACAACCTTGTTTAAATCTTTGTTGCTTAGATTTTTGTCCAGTCTCATGGAATTATATACATATATATATATATACACACACAAGTATGAAAGAGTTCTTCTAAAAGGCGGGAATATACCTCTTTGAAAACGATTTTGAATATTACCTGAATTGATGCAAAAAATGCAAAGAAAATATTGGGTGAATATTATAGGAGTATAGGAGTCTGATAAATGTAAGTCGCAAAAAATTATGCACTCAAATCTCAAATCCTTAGTTTTTTTTCTGTTCTTTCTTGGAAGATCAGCTTATATTTAGGAACATTTGAAAATCATATGAATGAAGTTGTTTAAAATAAACAAAGTTTGTATAAGGTTCTTCTTTGGAATATAATATTTTGGCCCATCCCTCCATATCTAATACTTTTGGATAGTTTCAGTGTAGTAAAGATGTATTCCGAACACGACAGAAAAAAGTGTTATAGAAGGACATATACCGAAAAAAAAAAATCACAATAATCCTGTGTAAAATTTGACATGAAAAATGAATTCATCAAATATGTTTGAACTTGGCCTGTAACAAACTGTTTTTCACTGTAATAAAACACTCATACTACAATATATATTAACACACACATACACACATAAATAACGCCTACATTCAACAGTTAAAGGTATATATAAATATTATACTGACATACACTGTCTTTTGATTCAGTGATCTACATTCATTGTTAACTTAACCCCTTGGGGACGAGCGACACGTATACGTACCGCATGAAGCGCTCAGAATCCTTGTTTTTCCTCACCAGTAAAATTTTACTGTAAAATTTGCCTTATTTAACCCCTTAACGGTCGAATTAAATTACGGTTGAAAAATTCAAATTGCTTATTGGCACCACTTTTATGAAAAAGAAATATTCACCTTATTTAATAACAGGAAAAACGATACTTAAATATAGCCAATTTCACTATTTTATAAAACTGATGGGGATCAAACAATTTGACTAAAAGACGCAACCCGATAATATGACGGGAGCGAGAATTAAGGGGTTAATCAGCGCATTTTCTCGATTCAACAACATACAAATTTCTGTTTTTAAAAAACGGTGACAAAAGATTAAAAATTTCGTAAAAGGCTCCCCTCGTGAAGGGGTTAAATTTGACTTCATTTTTAGCATTTTCGAAATGAAGGGGGAAAAAATTAAAATATTCAGACGCTATATTTCATTTTATTTTATAAATATCATTTAATAGGTTACTAAGTTATGAGAATTGACCACCGTATAAAGTAAAAAAAAAAAAAAAAAAAAAAAAAAAAAAAAAAAAAAAAAAAATCCAAATTTCTTTCTTTGTCTCACTTTGATACTTCTATATATTTAAAAATGTGGTATATATCATAGTTAAATTATAAAGTATATCTAATTAATAAGTAGTCGCAATACACACTTTTAATTCTATGAAATACATTTGAAATATCTTGTTCCAATGTTTAAATTATTCTAATGAGATAAATTCTAATGAGTAGTTATTCTAATGAGTTTAATGCATGAAGGTATTTCTAAGTCCTACATCCTACACCACTGAATGTTTCCCACTCTTTTTTTTTCGTTTTACCACAATCGGCAAGAAAGGATGGCTCTTAACGATACAACAAATTCATTTTCATTTCTATATGCATGAAATTTCCAGTTTGCATGCAGGGACAAAATAATCGATCGGCATTTTAAAATTTTGTTACAAATATACCTATTTAATTGAAATTGATTGCTAGTCGATTAATAACAATATTTTCGTCATTTTTATGCCTCCAACCTTACAATATTTGCTCAAAAATAATTTTCCTTTATAGGAAATGAAAAAAAAAAAGAACATCCACTTCTCGGGAAAGGGGATAAAAATATTTGAAAATTTTATGAAAGTATAAATGGTACTTAGTTCCCTATGCTAAGTCCAGTTCGAGCTCTGGTGAAAAAATTCACTTGGAGGTGGTGGAGGATCCCACGATATTTTTTTAATCTCAGCTTATTTTTTTAAGAGAAATAATACCAGAAAAACACTAGATTTTGGGGGCTTTGAAGACCCCTTAATATTCGGGACCGGAATAATTTTGTTATATGCCCTTGCGTTAATCAGGCCCTAAAGAAGGATTTAGTATGTCAGATGGTAGCGAGTTTGGATATGAATATAACCTTAAGCAACGCAATATATATTTTTTTCATCTTGCAGTATCTTTATTACTTCTTTCTAAAAAGAAGTATATCCATTTTGTAAAAAAGGGATGCTTTGTCTTCTCCAGTCGTTTCTCTATTTCAGAGGCTCCACCTGCATCGTTAGTCATGGTGCTGAGAACACACGTCGGTCGCTTTTAGCTGTAGTTGATATTTGTAGTAATTGTAGGCCTTTCGGCTTCGAGAGTCTTGGTTATTTTTATGCCCAATTTACCTAGTTCGAAAATTAACTCTTAACTAAATTTCCTCCTACTGGGTGTTCCCTCAAACTTATTCTACAGAGCCCCTTTTAAAAAAGTTTCGCTTCATATATTGGGTCCGTGTTTCATTCCATCCATTGTCCTATGAAAGAAGAACAGGAGTTGCCGTTTTGTGATAGACTTATGTAGACACCCTGTTTTCGTCATTTTCATGCCTCCAACCTTACAATATTTGCTCAAAAAGTATGTTCCTTTATATGAAATGGAAAAAAATTCACTTCTAGAGAAAGGGTATAAAAATATTTGAAAATTTTACGAAAGTATAAATGATATTTAGCTCTCTATGCTAAGTCCAGTTCGAGCTCTGGTGCAAAATTTCACTTGGGGGTGGGGGAGGATCCCACGATATTTTTTTAATCTCAATTAATTTTTTAAAGAGAAATAATACCAGAAAAACACTAGATTTTTGGGGCTTTGAAGACCCCTTAAAATTGGGAGCCGGGATAATTTTATTATATGCCCTTGAATTAATCAGGCCATAGAAAAAGGATTTAGTAAGTATGTCAGACGGTAGCGAGTTTGGATTTGAGTATAACCTTAAGCAACACAAGATATATATATATATATTCTTCTTGGAGTACCTTTATTACTTAAATATATATATATATCTATTTTGTACAAAAGAGATGCTTTGTCTTCTCCAGTCGTTCCTCTATTTCAGAGGCTCCACCTGCATCGTTAGTCATGGTGTTGAGAACACATGTCGCATTTAGCTGTAGTTGATATTTGTAGTAATTGTAGGCCTTTCGGCTTCGAGAGTCTTGGTTATTTTTGTCCAATTTACCTAGTTCGAAAATTAACTCTTAACTAAATTTCCTCCTACTGGGTGTTCCCTCAAACTTA
This sequence comes from Maratus speciosus, assembly GCA_963932465.1. NCBI lineage: Eukaryota > Metazoa > Arthropoda > Arachnida > Araneae > Salticidae > Maratus > Maratus speciosus. The sequence goes on along the minus strand of OZ010787.1, from coordinate 561,612,579 downwards.
TTCTACAGAGCACTTTTTAAAAAGTTTCGCTTGATATATTGGATCCGTGTTTCATTCCATCCATTGTCCTATGAAAGAAGAACAGGAGTTGCCGTTTTGTGAATTCAGAGATATATGTCAAGGGGAGTGATACAAAGTTAAATCTTATCCAAATAAATAAAACAGTTTGGTTAAATTAAGAGCAATAAATTTAAACAACCGTGCTATTATCAGGCGGCAAATTAAACGTTTCAGGTTTGCAAAAAGGGATTTTTCTTTCTTTGATCCCAAAAGTTACTTGGATAATAATGTATGAAAAACAATTTTTCAGTTTTAATGCAACTGGTTTTAAAATTATCCCAGTTGTGTCGATTATATCTGAAAGTCAATCTCAATTATAAACATGTAATAGGGGTTATATTGACTAATACTGATTTTTATTTAGTAAGTATAAATATGTCACACTGAAAAAAAAATGCACTATAAAAAAATTAGATTTTTTTTTCTCAATTTAAGAGATAACATCATTATGAACGTCTTATTGTCCAAATGAAAATATTAAAGTTTGGAACAATTTTTACTAAATTTCTTAATTATCCTTTGTATTCAATTTAATTTTTATAGAAATAAGCGGTTGCGCGCGCATCACAAGATTCTCTAGGCTTGAAGAAGCTGATGCTTTTAATGTTGTATTATGCTAAAAATATTATTTTGTGGAAAATTTTTTCTCAATCATTTCTTTTCCTTAATTTTATTTGAATGCAAATTTTGTTCTCTGTGTCACACATGTGTGCAAGCATTTAAATACAGATTCTATAATACGTAAAACACATTATTACAATTTAGAAGTATTCTGCAATACGTGATTTTGGATTTTTTTCAACCTTTTACTAGTTTAATTTCATAGTTCTACTCGAGTCACATGCTATTTCTTCTGTACAATGTATGTAGATAATAGATAAATTGTGTGTAATTGAAGTGCATATGTGCACGTATTTAAATACAGATACTGTAATACGTTATACACAGTAATACAATTTAGAAGTATTCCGCAATTCATGTTTTTGAAACTGTTTCCAACCTTTTACTAGTTTAGTTTTATTATTCTACTCGAGTCACATGCTATTTCTTCTGTACAATGTATGTAGATAATACATACTAAACTGTGTTTACTAATTGAAATGCATTGCAAGTTTCAAACTTTGCTCTGGATTATTTTTCAACGATCTTCAATAAATTTAATTTATATATTCGAGCTCAAACTCCAATCTTGAATATTTTTTAAGATATAATTTTATTCTTAACGTTTTAGTTAATTATAAAACATTGTCGAACTTGAGTACACTTTTAAATCTCATTTTGTATATTGGGGGAAAAAATCCCCAGTGTCAATTTTAAGAACTTGAAAAATAGTTTCAGTGCAACATAAAATTAATCTATCACAGTCCTCCTTTTTAAGCTATTTATCTCGCCTCAAAAATCCGAAAACCAAACATAACGCACTTCTAAGACAAATAAGACACGGAAATATCGGTTAACGCAATGATTAATCGGAATTCTCGGACTAGCTTTTTCGCTTAAAATATTCTTAGCCTTTTAAAGTAAAATCACTTTTTGAGTATTCTGAGAGCGCATTAAGTCGTATATGTTAAGAATACACATAACGTTGGTAGATATTTACTTGCTGAATTATCTTTATTTTGGAATATAATGTTTAGATATATTTTTCTTTGTTACTCTTATACTTCTACTGTAATTGTATGAGAGTACATATTACTTACAAGATTTTCTCGATTGTATTCCGATTTCTTTAGGGCCCCACCAGTGGCTGAGAAGTTCTACTCTCAAAGCTGGTAGACGGGAGGTACTGGGTTCGAATCCAATTGCGACCGTCGGTCTAATTTTTCGGAGTTTTCCATGGTTTTCTTCGAACTTTGGATTTCATTATGTAAATACGGGTTAGGTTCCCTTAGAAACACCCCCACGGAAGGCACACCTCTTCGGGTCCATATCCCTCATTTAGATAATTGGCCGATAATTAATTAAACAACATCATAAACAACACCAACACCGTTTTCGTCAAGTCCCAACAGTATAATGTAAAACCTCTCTCAAATATTCAACATTTTCTCTGACTTATACCACAAGAAAATAAATTTCCCACTAGTCTTTTTTAGCCCCTATTTTGACTTTTAGCTGATTTAAATACGTTCAATTTTAATTCTTATTGTTAATTTTATTTCATTTTTATTTATATCAGCTAATGTGTATTTTATTATATAAACTAATAATGTTGTTATAAAATTGTAATAGCAAAATTAGATACCCTTCGAAAATATGTACAACACAGTGATTTGAAAAGAGTTTAAAAGCATTGTCATACATAAAAAATATATGCATCACGTTCCAAAGAAAAGCAAATTGCATTATTGAATTATTGCATTTTCATTGCAATATTCAGTGAAAAATAAATGTAAGTTTTGGAAATAACAATAAAATAAAGCTGGTAAGCCGATATTCCTGAACAATCTTTATTTAATGACTTTTATATAAATTTAATTTAAAATTCAATATACTATGTTAAATTACTACTATTTTTATTAAATGCAATGCATAATAATGCCTGTATGAAATAAAATCCATATTATAAAACAAAAACATGTTGAGAAACGTAGATGTCATATTGACGGTAGCAACACCCGACCAATAAATTTCGCTTTTATTGCAATTTTTTTAATTTCTAAACATCCCACATTTGCAATTTTTACACCGGCGAAAAAAAAAAAAAAATGTTCTTTCAAAATTTTGCTTGAAATCTGTTTCAATTTATTGATTTTAATGGTTTTAGAAATAATTTTCGAGCATTTAAAAAAATCTATATCGCATGCCTTCTGATTACAAAAGATCAATCTATTTGCACCTAAAACAATATAAATACTTCAGCATTAGTTTCTGACGAATATTTCATAACGAAATTAAGACTTCATCAACATAACAAATAAATAAATAAATAAAATAATATAAATAAAACCCAAATTTAACAGACATGAAATCGAACTATGTGCTTAAACCGCTGAAATTATCAGTGTCAAAAATGCTGCTTGCTACAAGTAGCAACATCATTGGTGATATTTTCGGCTATTAATTCCTGACATGCGAAAAATATGAAAGAACCGCTTTTAATAAATTGGAAAACTTTAAATACATTATGATACATTTTATTGTTAGTGGGCATATTAACAGTATACATTAAATCTAAAAAGTCCATTAGTTTTTAATTAAAAAATTTGGTTTTCATTTATATTCTGTAACCCGGTAAACCCCGGTTGGATACCCTAGTTGTGTATGATTTTCAGTTGTACGCTTTTGTTTCGGTACCTTAAGTGTTGTACAAGCGAGAGGAGAGGTCACTAATTGCTACACAAAGAAGATTGTTTGTTTTCTTTCTGAAGCTGTCTTTTTTGACTCGCAAGGCAAAACTTAACATTCGAAAATTATTACCACTTACCGTTCTACCCTAAATGTTTGCTCACCTTAAGTGTTTTGCTTCACTACCACGTGTATTCTGTTCCCTCAACCGAATGAATGTCTGTCACTCACATCCCTATAGAATGAAAAAAGAAATGCACAAATAATGGTTTAGGTCTCTTCTATTTACATTTCATGTTCTAACAATTTTCGGATTCTCGTAGCGAAAATTTCTGTTTGAATATGGGTCAGCTACAATATTGTCATTAGTCAACGTAATGTCATATTCAGTAACCGCCCACAGCTGAAATAACTCTTTATTAAAACTCATTTATTTTGAAGCATCACTTAGGTATATTGGGTACTTTTTAGGTAAATTAAGATAATGTTACGACGATTAAGTTTTTAGCGAAATAGAATTCATTTGTTCCGTGGTTAAAATACATGGTAACCTTAAATGCTTAGAGCTTGATTAAAAAAAGTCCTGGGCCAAATCGCTGTCAACAAAAGGCTGCATTACTCCACTGATCTCGGCTGCTTTTCAGCCTACCTTGATCACGTGACAGTCGACAATTTCTGGAAAGCAGCTTATCTTGATCATGGGCTTGTCAGATTGGGTGGAACTACAGCGTCTAGAATAATTAGTGTGGGAATCTGCTATCCAAACAGTGCTAAATATTTGAATTTCTTAAATGTGAAACGATGCTGAAATCCAGAGTCTATCGCAGCGACATCTGCGGGATATTTTCAAATTTCAACAATGTAAACATCGTATTTTTACAGCATCTAGACTAGCAATCGTCTTGCAGTTTTAGAAAACATTCTGCAGATGTCGCTGCAATCGACTCTTTAAATTTCAGCATCGTTGGGCATTTAAGGAATTCAATATTTTAGCCTTTTTACTGTGATAGCCAATTTCCATACTATTTATTCTAGACGCTAGTGGAACTCTTTCGTTGGTTGCGGATAAACAGAATAATATTTGGTGTAAGTACTATCTGGAACATGAAATAGACTAAAGTTGAAAGAAATGAATAGAGATTTCCGCTGCCAGGACCTAAAGTGCTGCTTCCGGTCGAATTTGGGCAATAAAATGGAATTGGAACTAAAAGTGAAAACATTGAATGATTGTCTAACATTTTATAGAATATTTAACATTAAAATAAATTTCTATTGTTTCCATTTGTTATTTGAACTTTACAATTTGACTCTTGCAATTTTCCCCTTTGCCTATTTTACTCCTTATGTCAACTTGAAACGACAATTTTGCCTTTGCTGGTAATCTGAACTCATTTCTTTTTTAATTAATCTATTTTTCTTCGTGCTCTTATTGTATTACTTACACCAATTTTTGCTGTGTTTAGACCATTGTGTTTTTTTTTTTTTTTTTTTTATAAAAATCAATTGTTAGTCTGTACTACTCTGTATTGGACAACATTATTGTACTCTGTATTGGTTCATAAACAAAATTTGCCGAAAACTGAGTATATACTGTGTACTCGGTGCACTACTAGTCCTTTTTCTAAATGGTTCATGCAAAATGACAGCTGGCAGTATTGGCGATATTGGATGAATAAAGCTAAATTTTGTAGTGTGATTAACTCATTTGTGCCTGAATTTTGGTTTTCTCAAATGTTGCAAAACGAACTGGAAAAATAATAAAAAAAATTACACGTATTTTTTTTTTTTGTATTTATTTAATAAAATGTAAAAAAAAAAAAAAAAAAACTACATATGAGTATTTCTAGTTGAATTATATGCATAATTATATGTTTTGTCTATATTTATATTTAAAATTTTTTTAAATTGTATATTATGTACTATAATTAGTATTTTTATGAACTACAAAAAAAAAAAAAAATATATATATATATATATTTATTTCTTTACAGAGACTAATAACGTTATAACTATTATTAATAATAAAATAAGAATAATCGTATTGCTGACTTAAAAACATTTTATTTCATAAATATCTTCAAAAGGAGATTACATCAATAACTGTCTCCTAAATGTCCAACAAAAATATGTGCCCATTTGTGCCTAGAACCCTATATTTTGGACTTACAAAAATGCATAAAAAATAGGTTTGAACATTTAATTTCGCAATTTAAAAAAATAAGTATTTAAAAAAAGTCTACAAGCTAAGATTAAGACTTGCGATTTTGGATTAGAAAAAATACAAATAAACTTACTTTTTACATTTCGCCATCTTGAAAAATTAAAAATTTATAAACATCGAAAAAAGCCTTCATTTAAACAAATAAATATCCACCTTATGCTGTCATCTCTTGGTAATAGATAAAGACATTTATAAATAATTATTTCATACAATTTTCATGTTATAAAAGAGAAGAAAAATATACTTATTCATGAAAATTTGAAACGTCCCAAAAATGGGACGCTAGGCACAAATGGGTTCAAGAAGATAAAGGACAAAGAATTCAGCAAAAAAATCACATTGCACCACATATTTCCCTAGCGGTGACTTTTGGAACTATATTTTTCCCGGAATCCTTCGTCTCCCGTCATGTTTAATCGTCCTACAAAATTTGACTTCATTCTCGCAATTAGAGAACTCCCGCTACAGAACACGCTGGATAATGTCAATTTATTATGGCCACCTTACATATATTTTTTAATTTGAAAGTTTTGAAGCAGAAAAATATTCAGTAATATTTCCAAAACACATATAAATAAAATAAAGTTTGGATAAATAATTAATAATACATGCATATTTTCCAATCTTTTTTTCGCTTATGATATGCCATTATTTTGCCATTTTTCTATGCAAATATAATTTTCAAATTGTCAAACATCGGTAAAAGATCTCGAAAGAAAAATGTGTTTGGGTTTTAAAAAAAAATATTGTTCGATTGCTCCAACAACTATACACTTTCATATTTCTTTTCTTTTCTTTTTTTTTTTTTTTTACTTTAGTAATATTTTCAGGAATATCTGCATAATTTTTGAATAACTTTACTTAAGCAGATCAACAATTGTTGAATCAAATTTTTATCCACTTTTTAATTTCTTTTAATTAATCTTATATATAAAAGATAAAAATTAATATGATCTCCACAGTTTAAAATGTTTTATTTCAGATGGCGGAAAAATTGCCGGCATATTCTCATGAGATCTAATTAAACATTTTAAATATTTGAACTAAACTTTTAAGTTAAGATGTAAATGATACGGAAAAAATGCATATTAATGACTGATTAACGTTTCCTTTCACCTACTTCTATTAAATATGCCGCGTCTTTTAAATATTAATTTGTATATGTATTAAGTTATTTTAGATTTTAGATTCTTTAAAAAAATTGCTTACCGTTTTGTTCGAATATTAGGTTGATGCAAACGTACAAACACTAAAAGCTCCTTATTTTGGTTTGAACATTATACACTGTAAAAAAAAAAAAAAAAAAAAAAAATCGGGCTAAAAAACGGAAATACTACTGGCAATCTAGACGCCAGTATTATTTTCGTTTTTTACGGGAATTTTTACCCATAAATTACAGAAAAGTTTCCATTTTTAATCAGAAAAACGGAAAATTTTCTGTAATTTATGGGTAAAAATTCCCGTAGAAAAACGGAAACAGTACTGGCGTCTAGATTGCCAGTAGTATTTCCGTTTTTTAGTCCGTTTTTTTTTAAGATATATTATATTATGTACGCATTTAGGCATTTCACATTCGTATGTTTATGCTTTAATTTTAATTATCCTTAATTTCCAAAAATATACTTCAATTAAAAAAAAAATAGGTCATATATTCTCGTAAATATGGAAATATGTAATATAATATATTTGTTTGAACACATTATAGTACTATTTAAAACATTTCATTTCGATTTAACATAATATACTACACCCTAATAGCATAGCTCGTCGAAGTAACGTCACTGTGAGGTCAAAATGACCACAAATGGTCACAGTCAATATTGTGTGCAAAAGGCTACTATTTTATATCGCCACATGACGATTCTGAGGTGATTATCACTGACTCTATTGTGAAGTCACCGTGACCGAAACTTGAGTCATTTACAAATCGTCATAAAATTGGACATATCGACTTCACAGTGCCGTGTATACGATTCTTTTTTCTAGTCACGTGGCGATGATGCGGACAAAAAGAGTTGCATTTTGGCAATGGTGTTATCACATTATGGTCGCGATTGGGTAACGGATTAGGAAAAAATTACTATATATCAGTTAAAATTCTTAAAAGAGAAAAGCCATATTAAACAACGACTACACTCTAAATTAAAATGTCTGAAATTCAGACACTTAAGTGTCTGAAATGGAGTGTTCAATTTTCAGACATTTTAAAATGTCTGAATTTTTTCAGATACTTTTTGCGTCTGAATTTCAGACACTTCAAACGTCTGAATCGCATCCATTTTTTTGTAAGCATCATACGTAGCCATGTTTGACCACGTTGAATCCTGGAAAAATATTTGGCTGTGGTCCTGCCCCCCCCCCCCCCAATACAGCCTGATTATTTTGGTGCTCTCAGTTTTGGTATACAATTTTCGTTACGTTGATAATTTAAATCTTTTACGACATTGTACTGATTATAATCAATATCTTGAACTTCAGGAGTAGAACAAGATTAAAAAACAAAAAATATTTATCTAAATATTAGATTTTTTAAAATTTATTTTGTTTTTAACCTTATTTTACTTTAAAAGTTCAAAATATTGATTATAATCAGTACAATTTCGAAACAGATTTAAAATATAAGCTTTACAAATATTGCACATCAAATTTGGGGGCACTACAGTCGTAGGGGGACGGGGCACTTCCCAGTTTGCCCTTCATTTAATCAAGAAGTACTTTTGCAAAAAACGCAACCCTGCATTATAGTTGTCTAAATTGAGATGTCCGGTATTCGGGAGTATCCGTTGTGGAGGTTAATGGACATTCTCGAATAGCGAACACATCTATTTAACGAATACTTTTTTAATCAGCAGACATACATATTTGTATATTTTTACCTCAAAAAAGTAGACATCTCCAATTATCGGACAAATTCCGCGGTCCCGAAGTGTTCGCTATTAAGGGCTTTTAAGGTATATAGATAAATATATATATATATTTTATAATCTTGTCCTACTCTAAAAGTTCAAAATATTTATTATACTCGGTTGAATGTGGAAAAAGATTTAAAATATCAGATGTACGAAAATTGCAAAAATCCCCCCCCCCCCAAAAAAAAATGAAAATATAAAAAAATATATTGCCACATAGGCAATTTTACATATACATCACTTGATAATCACAACAGCCATTTAACTATGAATAATGAAAATAAATAAATAAATATTCTACTTTAATAACATTGGGGAAAAAATGACTTTGGTATTTTGTTAAATATATTTGCGTTTTTAAACTTGTCCTACTCTAAAAGTTCAAAACTTTCATTATAATCAGTGCAAGATTTAAGATATCAGCTTTACAAAAATTCATGCAAAATCCCCCCCCCCCCCCAAAAAAAAATGAAAATACTTATTTAAAAATTATGTTTTTAAAAAATTTATATTTCCACATGGGCAAGTTTTTATGCAGATCAGAGGGTACTCACAAAAGCTATTCAACTATCAATAAAAACAAATAAGTACATATTCTATATTAAAAACATGAGGAAAAAATAACTTATGATTTCCAAACTTCTTTCGTCTTAAATATATACAGTAACATCTGTCATTTTTGTATTTTTCGTATAAGTGCATATAAATAAAGTTACCACAATTTTAAATACGAAATCTAGTTAGAGGTTTTTACTTTTTCCCACTATAAATTTCAAATTACTTTTTTATTAAAAATAATAAAAAAAATCAGTATTAGAGTTGATTGCAAATCAAATACATATGTATATTTTTACAGGCAGCTTCATATAATAGACCAGTCTCATTTACTTTATTTATCTTTTTTTAATCTGCGGTTTTATGCCAGGAAGTAAGAAAGCATTAGGTCATCTTTCAAAGTTTTTTTTTCTTTACTTCCTTGTGGCCGTCATTTACTGCGAGATATAAATTATCCATTGAAACTAAGAACTGATATTGAATATATAATTCGTAATAAAAAAGAACGTCATAAGTTTAAAAATATATACTTCTAGAATTAGTGGGGTTTTTTGCGAACAGATTCAAAACTAATTAAATTTCATGCAGGATTTTGTTTAGTACAATAAATAAAATCATAAAATACACTAATTTTACTACTATAAAGAAACTTACTTGAGTTGCTGCAAGAGGTAAGAAATATTCCTCGATTTGAAATTTTAAAAACTACCACAACCACAGTGAGGGAGAAAGACTTTCATCAGTTTAAAAGGTAATCCCATAATACATCCGACTAGCCATATTTAAAGAATGAGATGTTTCATCCTAAAAACAGGACCCGCCAGACAAAAGTTTCTTTTTTTTGCCAGCTTCGACAGGACGAAGATGAATAACACAATATTATTGATATAAATTGATACGAGTTAACACTAAGCCCATTGCACACGCTTTGTAGAATTTCCGGGTGTAATCTTCAACCGTCGTCTACTTCTGTTCTGTGTCTATCCCGCCCTTGTATCGACGACAGCTTCTAAGAGACATTTGATGTCGAGCACACACGTCAGATGTATGTATTCAATAAATAAATAATCCAAGTTAATACGAATTAAAATCACAGTACTCCACATTTCGCAAAAAACAAATTAAAATACACGCGTACATAAAAACAAACTTTGTTTGAATTACAACGTATACCACTTCGAACGAAGACATCTAAAACGCATGCGCAACTGGGAGTGCTAGTGCCCCCTGGTGGTTATTGCGTCGGAAGAATCAAAACGTCTTAAATTAAGACACGTTTAAAGCAATGAAGTGTCTTAAAATAAGACGTTTGCGGATATTTTAGACATTATTCTCAGTTCGTTTACACCATGGTCATAGTAAGACGCTTATGTATCTTAAATTAAGACATCTATAGTGTCTTAATTTTCAGATTAAGACACTTAAGTGTCTAAAATTCTTTTTCAGTCACATATGTGTCTAAATTTAAGACGCTTCTATGTGCAGTGTATACATAATATATACTGCTGTAAGAAACTATCCAGCTATCAGTGGAAGACTTCGTATTAAACATTGTAGACTTGTCACACACAACCCCACTCAATTACACCACCAGCTTTCCAAATTACACATCTACGTCACAGCTGAAAAATCTGTATCGATGATAACAATAATGGATATAATGATAAAACTAGCAGGAATGACCAAGCTAACCTCGGTCAAAATGAGCTTTGTGCCTATCTCGATATATTATTCCCACTAAATCACTCTTGCTGTTTTAGATACAATTAGCTTGACCCTGAGACATAGTGACCCAAAATGACGTACTAATCGAATTTTTTCGAACATGCGACCTAATACAATTGTCTTTTCTAGCCTGAAAACGATGGAATACAAAATTTAGTGAAAATCGTTAGTCGTTTTCTAGGTAAAATAAGCTTGATCCACGTTGATTAAAAAAACCACTAACCGAAATTCATCGACAGATGTGAGCTATTTCAATGGTATTTTTGGTCTGTGAAACGGTATAACAAAAAAAAATTGTCAAAATTGTTTGAATATTTTTGAGATGGATGCCGTTAGCTTGACCCCGACCCATTATCACCAAAATGACCCACTAATAGAATTTTCTTGAGCATGCGACCCAGCCCACTGGTTTTATATTGTCCAGAAAAGGTGTAGTACACAGTGTTGTCAAAATCTTTTGAGCCGTTTTTTAGATAAAGTTAGCTTGATCCTGATCCATTAGGACTCAAAATGACCCATTCATTGAATTTTTTCGTACACGCGACCCTGCCCAATGGTTTTAGCATGCTCGGAAACGGTATTATACAAATTGTTTTCAAAATGTTTTGAAGCGCTTTTTAAATACAATTAACTTGACCCTGACCCATTGTGAGCCAAAATGACCCACTAATCGAATTTCCTTGAACATGCGACCTAGCCCAATGGTCTTCTCGAGCCCGAAAATGATAGAATACAAAATTTAGTCAAAATCGTTTAAGCCGTTTTTTAGATAAAATTAACTTGACTCTGGCCCATTGTGACCAAAAATGACCCACTAATTGAATTTTCTCGAACATTTGACTTAGCCCAAACGTCATCTCATTACCAGAAACGGCCGTATATTAAAAAAAATTGTGAAAATGTCTTGAGTCGTTTTTAGATGTAATTAGCTTGACCCTGGACTCATAATGACCCACTAATCGAATTTTCTCAAACACGTGGCCCATCCCAATGGTCTTTTTGTGCCCGAAAACAATAGCTTACAGAATTTCGTCAAAATAGTAGAGCCGTTATGTAAATAAACTTAGCTGGACCCACGGTGACCCAAAAATGACCCACTAATCGAATTTTCTTGAACACGTTATCCATCCCAATGGTCTTTTCGTGTCCGAAAATTGTTAGATACAAAATTTAGTCAAAATCGATTGAACCGTTCTCTAGATATAATTAGCTTGACCCTGACCCATTATGACCCAAAATGATCCACTAATCTAATTTTCTTGAACATGTGACTTAGCCTAATGGTCTTCTCGTAATCCAAAACTAGAATATAGAGTTTAGTAAAAATCGTTATAGCCGTTTTTTAGATAAAAATAGCTAGACCCACAGTGACCCAAAAATGACCCACTAATCGAATTTTCTCGAACACGTGACCCATCCCAATGGTCCTTTCGTGCCCGAAAATGCTTAGATACAAAATTTAGTCAAAATCGATTGAGCCGTTCTTTAGATATAATTAGCTTGACCCTGACCCATTATGACTCACTAATCGAATTTTCTCGAACACGAGAGCTAAAGTTCAAAATTAGCACTAGCCACCGGCCACAGGGCCAGTAAATGAAAAAAAGTGGCTAGTGAAAAACTGTCTATCAGCGGCCACCTTCCGGCCACTTTTTTATAAGGAGATAATAAAATTTTCTTGCATTCATCAAGTATTCTACTTTTTTTGGTTCCAATATATTTATATTAACATATTTATTTGGACTACTCAGTTTTAGATTAATACATATGGAAATTTTACTGTTTAGCATTTTGAAATAAAAAAGTGGCCGCTAGTTTAAAGAAAGTGGCCACTTAAAAAATTAGTCCTACCGGCCAGTGGCCGCTAATGAAATTTCCCAATTTTGACCTATAACGAGAGCCATCCCAATGGTTTTTTTCGTGCCTGAAAATGGTTAGATACAAAATTTAATCAAAATCGATTGAGCCGTTCTCTAGATATAATTAGCTTGACTCCGACCCATTATGACCCAAAATGACCCACTAATCGAATTTTCTCGAACATGAGACCCATCCCAATGGTCTTTTCGTGCCCGAAAATGGTTAGATACAAAATTCAGTCAAAATCGATTGAACCGTTCTCTAGATATAATTAGCTTGACCCTGACCCATTATGACCCAAAATGATCCACTAATCTAATTTTCTTGAACATGTGACTTAGCCTAATGGTCTTCTCGTAATCCAAAACTGTAGAATATAGAGTTTAGTAAAAATCGTTATAGCCGTTTTTTAGATAAAAATAGCTAGACCCACAGTGACCCAAAAATGACCAACTAATCGAATTTTCTCGAACACGTGACCCATCCCAATGGTCCTTTCGCGCCCGAAAATGCTTAGATACAAAATTTAGTCAAAATCGATTGAGCCGTTCTTTAGATATAATTAGCTTGACCCTGACCCATTATGACCCAAAATGACCCACTAATCGAATTTTCTCGAACACGAGAGCTAAAGTTCAAAATTAGCACTAGCCACCGGCCACAGGGCCAGTAAATGAAAAAAAGTGGCTAGTGAAAAACTGTCTATCAGCGGCCACCTCCCGGCCACTTTTTTATAAGAAGTTAATAAAATTTTCTTGCATTCATCAAGTATTCTACTTTTTTGGTTCCAATATATTTATATTAACATATTTATTTGGGCTACTCAGTTTTAGATTAATACATATGGAAATTTTACTGTTTAGCATTTTGAAATAAAAAAGTGGCCGCTAGTTTAAAGAAAGTGGCCACTTAAAAAATTAGTCCTACCGGCCAGTGGCCGCTAATGAAATTTCCCAATTTTGACCTATAACGAGAGCCATCCCAATGGTTTTTTTCGTGCCTGAAAATGGTTAGATACAAAATTTAGTCAAAATCGATTGAGCCGTTCTCTAGATATAATTAGCTTGACCCTGACACATTATGACCCAAAATGACCCACTAATCGAATTTTCTCGAACACATGACCCATGCCAATCGTCTTTTCGTGCCCCAAAAACAGTAGGGTGCAAAATTTCGTCAAAATCGTTAGAGCCGTTATCTAGATAAACTTAGCTTGACCCACAGTGACCCAAAAATGACCCCCTAATCGAATTTTCTTGAACATGTGACTTAGCCCAATGGTCTTCTCGTAATCCAAAACTGTAGAATATAGAGTTTAGTGAAAATCGTTAGAGCCGTTTTTTAGATAAAAATAGCTAGGTCCACAGTGACTCAAAAATAACCCACAAATCGAAATTTCTCGAACACGTGACCTAACCCAATAGTCTTCTCGTGCCCGAAAATGGTTGGATACAAAATTTGGTCAAAATCGATTGAGCCGTTCTTTTGATATAATTAGCTAGACCTTGACCAATTATGACCCAAAATCACCCACTAATCGAATTTTCTTGTTCACGAGACCAATCCCAATAGTCTTTACGTGCCCGAAAACGGTAGGGTGCAAAAGTTAATTAAAATCGTTAGAGCCATTCTCAAGATAAAATTTACACACACACACACACAATTTTTGCTCGCATTATAGTATAAGATATTTAGCATGTATAATGATGCGATGATTAAGGGGAAATAAAACTGTCTAGTATCATCATTTTGTTGTTAGGGCATTTGTTATTAGTGGGTAGCTCCTGAATTCGACTCCCGAAGTCACTGCTCGTAGCGAGTGATTATGAACCTACTTTAAGCTGTTGACTGTGGTGTGTTCTCCTATTTTGCGCATAAAGTGACCTTAGCACCGAAAAGCCAATTTGATTTCATTAATTGTTAGCGTAAAACATCAAGAAAAATCATAATATATATATATATATATAAAATTCACCTTGTCTTTTGTTTACTTTATTTATTTATTTATTTTTTTAATCAAAAATCCGTCTTTTTGACAAAGGCTATTCTTCACATGGCTTTAAATTTTGGAGGGAAGGATTACCCCTCTAGCTCAAAGAATGCCCTCCTCCAAGCATAGTCAGTCACAGTTGACATACAAATAATTATTTATTGTTTGTTTACGCAATATAACGAAAAACATTTCATAACAAATATTTCAAACGCTTCATAACATATTTTCACAAGTGAACTTTTGGCAGAGATGGCATAAGGCGTTAATTTTCAGAAACTAACAAAATCCGCCAAGCATAATTATTTGATATGTATCCGTTACTTTCGAAAGTAACATGTTTCAGGGCGAAATAAATTTATTTGCTGCAAACAGATGAGCTGAAAAATTCTTCGCCCGATACCTTTACGAGGAAAAATAACTTTTGGCAACTGAACTTCCCCCCATTTGTTATTCAAACTGCTTACGTTTCATTTACTTGAACTCGCGTAAAAAGAGTGAGTCACTAACTGCATACATGAACTTCGTAATCAGAGGAACTCTGTTTTTAGTCCGTATTTGCTCAATGAGTTATGTATGGCCATAAAACTGTCTGTCGGTGTTGTTTCAAGCAAAAATTTGAAATCACTTTGAACTGGTTTCCCGCACTTTAAAAATTTTGTTTCCTTTACTGTTAATACCATTTTTGTGAAAACGATGTATATGCCTTAATAAAATGGTTATGCATCTGTAGAACTGGAAAAATAAGTTTTGTTGTATAAGTTGCTATTTTTTTTTTTAATGAAACAGCATTTAAAATGTTAAAGGTATGTAGAGAAAAGTGTAAATATATGTGTCCCCTCTTATCACTGAACACTATCTAACTCTTAAAATGTTAGCTTTAGAATTATACGTCGAACTGCAAGAAATATTTCAAATGCTCTATCATATTAAGAGGCTACTTCAGTCAAATGGAAAGACACATTAGCTAATGCTAATCCTATGGAAGAAATTTATAAAGATATCTCGGTCGCATTTCAATATTTTAAATGATTTCTTTTGCATTGAATAGTTGAGATTGATCTGTATGCAGGCCGTTTTTTACTTTTTCGATTTTGGCTGCAGATATTTTTTGTGAGGATGCTTTTACTTTCGAAACCGGTTCCGAAAATGAAAGTGTTCTCATAAGAAATACCTGTAAACAAAATCGAAAAAGTAAACAACGGCCTTTGTACAGATCAATCTCAACTATTCAATGCAAAAGAAATTATTTAAAAATATTGAAATGCGACCGAGATATCTTTATAAATTTCTTCCATAGGATTAGCATTAGCGAACGGGTCTTTTCCTTTGGCTGAAGTAGCCTCTTAAAACCATTTAACTCAAAATAGTTATTTTTGTAAAAGTTACGAAATCAAAAATTTTATACAGTGCCTGGGTCCTGTAAGTTATGTTTAAAAAAGTATTCTTCCTGCTCTAACAATTTTTTAAAAGTAAATATTGTATGACCAAAGCCTATCGAATCATGATTACTTTGAATTTTGTGAATTTTCGCTTTTTTCTGGCAGTAAACACTGGAAGACGCAGTATTAGTATAATAAAAGAAAAAAATAATGTATTGTACACTGTTTAGTTCACATTTTTCTGAATGTTTGAAGTACGAGTTCCTGCTTGCTTTTTGCTTATCAACCAGAATCTCCTTTAACGGAGTGTTATAGAAAATGCCGAAAATATTGATTCATAGCTGAAAAATTTAGATTTTACAAAAGTCTGTTTTTGCATTGGTGGCTAAAGTTGTCAAAAAGTAAAAGAGTTGGTAGTTGGCAGGTTAGAAACCAGGCTTAGGTAATGAACTAATAAAGTCAAATAACGAATAATGTCTTAAAATTAGTAGGCAACTGTTAAACAAGTATTTTTTTAAATTCATTTTTACCTCTTATTTTAACAAAATTAAGGAAGGACTCCCTTTTTTAGCAACTGACGATGGAAATACGTTTTACAGATATTCATAAAATATGAAGTTCATGCATAGCGTTTCTGATCTTACCATACTTTACGTAGGAGGGCTGCTATTTGCAATATCTGGTGGAATAATTTTGTATTTAAAGTATAAATGGTGGAACCAAATTACCATGCCGAACACTGAAAAACATGAGAGGCGTATTTCAGTAGTCAATATCCTGTCATACTCCAAATATTATGCATATTCAGAAAAGTATTATACATCTTCAAAAGCCCTATTCAAAGGGTTAAATACCACCAATGGCAAATTAAAATGGTTATCTGAAAACTTAATTTTACTACTGGGAAAATAAAATTCAACTCAGTTTGCTTAGGTTTAACGTGTTGCGTGTTTAACGTTTAACGCAACACGTGCTTTCTATTAAACGGAAATTACCGACAACTTTTTCACCAATCAAGTAATTTTTGTCAAACAATTCATTTCCATGCAGGATAAAAAAAGTTGTCGTCAAGACTTTAAAAAGCTCTAAAATTCTACTTCTTCTTTTTTTTTTTTTAATTCTCGAACTGTCAAACATTGATACACTATCGACCACACTGGTGCGTTTACTCTATTGTAAAATTGTTTCGATTGTTTGTAGTAATTTTTTTTAAACATTTGCCCGTTTAGGAGCTAAAAGAATAATGAGATAATAATAATAATAAAAGTAAAAAAAATCTTCGTAACAAATACCTTTAAATGAAGCTAGCTGCTACTCGTTAAAACTGAATTGTAAAGTGAACTTTTCGCGAAACTTTCTCACTTCCCCATTGATTAGACCACAGAGTATCAAATTATATGTTTGCTCTTTTTTTTTTATTTCATTCTGTTTGAAATCCTTTATATGATAACCTTATATTTGACAAGGTTGAGACAGCTTTTGTTTTCTTTCTCATACGAGTTTCATCTCACCATCATGTTTTTCTAAATAACGAGTTTATTCCACTGGTCTTTTCCGAGAATTATGGTTTCTGATTTCATTTCATTCCGTGTTCCAGCATTGTGGCACATGCTATTTTGCAATGGAAAGTGATGCATAAAATACACATTTCGAGTTTCCTGGACCTCATGCAAGTGACAGAAATGCCACGACATAATTTCAAGTCCGTTCTACTTAAGATATGCAGCGCCATTGTCTATTAAAAGTAGCCTTTTACCTATGTCACGATTTACATACCACCTGAAAAGAGCGTGTCTCATTAGACAGCCACGACCGTCTTCTCACACCTCTACATTCTCAGGAGAAGTGTAAGGAAATGGAGATAGTTTTTACTTTTATGCTTATTTTAATTTCGGAAAGTAGCCTTAACTCCGTGTGGCTTGGTATATAAATGAGGCATTACATTTGATATAGCTCAATTAAACTTATTAGGCGACCAATTTTCTCCAGAATCGATTTAAACAGGCATATCATATCATTTATTATGTTGTTTGGGCCGTCATGCGATATTTTTAAATGAGTTGATGTATTTAAATTTCTAATAATATGTTAAATCTTTTCTCAGAAACCACGTTTATCAATTGAATCGTTTAAAGTCACAGTGTTTTATGCCACATTGTCTTAAATACATAAAAACAAAGATTTTATCGGCGCATTTCAATGAATTCGACAATGAAATCGACCTCCGACATCCAATGCAAACATATATATTTTGAAGAGAACGCCCCAAGAGGTTTAACATTAGTTTGCGAGTGTCTTCGCTTGACTGACTCGAGATTTCTTCACGACGAGCGTCGCATATACGTGACAGATAAGGCGCTCAGAATCATTCATTATTCCCACCTGCAATTCTGAACTTTGAATTTTTGCCTTATTTAATCAGATATTTTCTGCGCTTTAATTCGGCAAAAATTTCAAACAGAAATTACCGATGACAAAAGCTTAAAAATTCTGTCATATACACTCGTCGTGAAGAGGTTAATATCTTGCAGTGTCTCTTTAAAAGTGTGGTTTATAGTGACTTTGTGTTATAAGCGTATGTCATATTATGTTTGTTATTCGGATGACATGAACATTTTTAAATGCGGTATGGTATGTATATCTAACGTATAACATGGCGTTTAAATTTGGTGTATTCCTTTCATTGCGTTATTTTGATTTTGATTTTTATATTTTTTTTAGTTATCAAAATCTTAACAAACGAAATTAAATTTCGAGAGTTATCAAAACCTTAAGAAACGAAATTAAATTTACAGAGTTATGAAAATCTTAACAAACGAAATTAAATTTAGTAAGTTATTCGGTAGTTCGGAAACAAATTGTTTCTTCATAATAACTACAATGCGCTGTAGGCTAAAGGCTGTTTTAGTAGATAAAAATTTTGATTCTCTCACCTGATCTGCATTTGAAGCTCCTAAAAATCAGTTAAAAGAATAATAGATTTTTAAAATAAAAACCATTCGAGTTGAAGTTAAAGAGGTTAGTGTAGTGTGACGAGAGCGGAGACTTCTAATGCCTGGAATAGCTTTATATATGCTCGACTGTGACTAAAATATGAGGAAGCTGGGAGAACAGGAAAAAGCTAGAAATTTTCTGAGAATTCAGTTACATTACGTCACAGATGAATAAATAGAGAATATTAATATTTAAATGATTCCTCTTCCCGAGTAAAGGACACTTACTGAGTGAATTGATAATCAACATTTAACTGAAATGGATATTAATTCTATTTATACATAAACGAATTCATAATTAAAAGTAAAGTCTCTCAATCATTATTAAACGTTAGTCTCATTTTAAAGAGCTACGCCGTCTTTTTAATTTTTTGTATTTTTAAAATCTTATTGATTTAAAAATGTTCCACATTTGATTTAAAGTGCCAAGGAATGGCGTAATTTACTTCCTAAAATATTTAAATTTATCAAAATTAAATTTACTTTAAAGTATCAAGGAAAACTTCGATGTCGCTCGGGTTCGAGTCACACCAGTATATGGTCAAATTCTCAAGGATTATGTGTGTGAAAAACATTCCTTTTTATAGGAAAAAAAATATATTTTTTCAAAATAATTTCACACAACTATTTTACAAGGAATCCGCACTCAAGAAATAAAATTAATAATTTAACGAGATTTCAATGATCCAGATTCAACGCAAAACTACGCTGTTAAAATTTTTCTGCGTGCTTGAATCAATTTTTGATGCTGCGGTACAACAACCATAAGGTGGTAAAATCTCGTTCCAACATTTGGAGCTCCTGTTAAACTATAGTTATTAGAACCAAATTCACCTTCTTAACGGCTGTGCTTAAAACCTTTAACACTTTTCCAGGAAACATATTCTTCTTCCGTCTATGGTTTATTCACAAAAGGATGGGAGATTCAAGATGCAAAGGAGATAAGAAGATTAGATGCAATTGAAAGAAACTTTTTCCTCCTGCAGGATGTCCGCCAGTTTCATTCTAAAGCTAATTAAAGATTAAAAACCGCATGACCCGAAAAAAAAAAAAAAAAAAAAAAAAAAAACGCCGATACTGAAAGCAGTTGAATGAAACGTTTATTCCGATATTTATGGTTGCTGCTGCTTAAAGTTGGTTCAAACAGCACAAAATTTTTAACAGTGTACTGAAAATCATATTTATATATCTTTTCAATGAGCCCTCTATCATATTTCGAGATCGTGTGTTGTTTTTAGATTTTTACATTTTGCGGTTAGTCCCCCCAAAAAACATTTGATAAGTAAAACTGAAATAACGAATATGCCAATTTTTTTCACAAACTTTTCAAAGTAAATTTTCTCATAAATAAAGGAAAGTCGAAAATTGTATTAATTGAAATGTTTCTAATCGGAATTCATATAAAATTATAATTTTTGTATGCTATTTAATTGCTACTCTTCAATTTCCATAGCTATAGGGGCCCCACTGAGCCCCGTGGTTAGCATAATAACCATAAAATGAGTATCTTGGGCCGAAGTTTACGTGTTAGATACCAGCGAGGTATAGGTGACTGTGTAAGAAATTCAGGGACAATAATTCTGGTCACTTTCCCTCCAAAATACATCCGTGAAGGCATCCCTCCTCTAGCAATATGACCAAAATTGGTCGATACTTAACAAAATCCATTGCTATAGTAATCTTTGGTTGACTAATTTAGATATTTCATTTAACTCTATGATGAATCGAAGTATTTTTATTCTTTTCAAATCAACCGATATATATGTATATAATATATATGTGTGTATGTGTGTGTGTCAGTCAGTCAGTCATTAATTATTAGTCTAATTAAAGTAAAGTAGCGATTTTACAATAATCAAGTAACGTTACACGAAACTTTTTCTCTTATCAGTTCAGTTCTGCTGGAAAAAAAAAACCGCATCAGCCAGTTGAAAACGGAACGATAATATTGAGTTTCAGCTTGTAAATATCATTTTGGATATTCATATTTTCAGAGCCCTGGAGGATATTTTTCCATTTTATGGATAACGAGCAAATTATGTAACCCTAGCTAATAATGATATGGCTGTATACGGAAAGAAGCATTTTTTCATCAACAGAGAAGTCAGTCATATTGAATAATGATACCGAAAAGCACTTTTTGTCCAAATATCCAATATTGCCTCTGAGATGAAAATATCAACAGCATCCCAATTAAACATGATTCAATTATACGCCTTGCTGGTTGTTAGTCTGGCTAAATGACTTCACAATTAAATGATTTTCGCTCCGAGTCTCTGATTTTTCCGAGTCGCTGTTCGCTACTGTTGCTAACCTGTGCGTCTATATCTAGGAGGACGAATTTTTTTTCCGTAATAGTTTTCCGAAACAAGAGGAATATATTTTATTAGCATGGTTTAATAACGTTAATAGTTGTTTAAACATTTCTACGCACGCATATTTTGGTAAGGCAATTCTATTCCTCTAATTTTGCTATTTTGGCCGTAGGAACCTGTGATGTTTATAAAATGTTACGAAGAGATGCTGGTTCTAATTGGTTTTCTGAGTACTTTTAATGTATTCACATAAGCATGGAAAATTTCGTTCCAATTTAAATGCAAATTTAATCCCTGGATGAGGTAGATGATTGGCTGTTTAGTGGATGAAAGAGTTCATCTGGAAAGAGCAATTTAATATTCCATTTCGATTTGTAATTAGTTATTTTCAATAATTTCGTTCAGTACTACGACGATTACAAGTTGAAAAAAGAACGACTGTGAATATTCTGTCGACTTGAATATTAAGTTCTTAACAATACTGAATTTTAATTAGTTCTGGAGAGGAAAATTGGGAATATATTTAACAGTGGTATACGATTTATATTTTGAGTTATGAAAAAATAAAGAATATTTAGACTTAAAGTTTCTTTTGGTAATTCACGTATTACTATTTTACAGCCTTTTATGCTTTAGGAAAATAAGGAAAAGGCTCGATTTTGGAATTTTATGTAGGCGTGCGGAATGGTATTTTTCGTATATATGGATTAGTCACCGTTTGCATGACTAACGTTCGTTCCCCAGACCTAAGTTAAAACTTTAAATAAAAATGCGACATTTAAGTTTACTTTTATCAGAGGAAATTTGTAAATTGCTGACAAAATGTTCAATATAGTATATATAAAATTATTTAAAATAGCTTATAGTTTTTGTACAAATTGGATATTTGAATGACGTATTTAGATGATTCAGAAGATTGTCCCTTTCATATTAAAAATCCGACTTATAATTTTCAAAATGCAACTATTATGTGCGCATACAAATGCATCATGAATTGGTTAACAGTAACACACCCGAAAAAATATCTGAACAAGTTGTTAATTTATCGATCAAAAATCTGCAGAATGGCTTATATCCTTCAGTATAACAGCTCTTAGTAAATCGCATACTTGGATGATTCACATAATTTTCCTCCTACAACAAACATCTGATTTATCACCTTCAAAATGTACCTATTAGGTATTTATATCAATACATCATGAATTAGTTAACTCGTCCGAAAAGTTAGTCAAATACGTTGTTGGGGTTTTCATTCTTCTATGACACAGATAATTGGGTCTTGTTGAAAAAGACGAAAATGTGTTCCAAGGGATATCCTAGCCCAAGGGTAGGGACGCTATTATCAGGGGGCCATTTCCGCCTGGGCGCATCAGGGGGAAGAAAACAATGAAACGCCCTGACAAGCAGATAATCGAATCCATGCAATCCAGGAATAGAAGACGTAATGGTTTGAAAATCTGCTTTTCTGAGGATTTAATTCTGGTTTCTATTTTCTTTTTCGCGGGGCTTTCCAGTTTTATTTTATTGAAGGATATCTAGAAATCGCCCTTCTTCGGATTTATCAGAAAAATGAAAGCTATTCCTTATTTTACCGGAAAAAGAAATCAACCGTATACCAATTCTTCTGCTATTTCAGAAATAATCAAAAGCGTGCCGGAAACAAAGTGTTTTTTCTACGCTGTTCTCGTTCAAAATTCATTTCAAAAGTTTAAAAACAAAACAAAAAGAATCTGATTGATGTCTCATTTGTTTTTCAATATTGCGAGAAATTTCAATTTAACGTTTCTGCAATTTGTGGATATTTTGTAAATAAAAATGCTTGGGCATTTCCTGTGACCTACAGTATTAGTAAATGTAGTATTCAAGGTTGTCGTATTTACAGGTTTTGATATGCTTTTGTTTGATTTTTTAACTTGCAAAGACATTTGAGATTCCATAAATGATATAAATTGCTTTTTATACTCTTTTGTTCTTATGTTTTTAAAATTGTAGACATTCAGAATTCAATAACAATGTGAAATATGCGAAAAGACGTAGCTATATAATTGCGCGAAAATGATGTTCCCTCATATTTTGTTTCCTTACTGTAACATTAATCTCACTGTTCGGAATTGTTGCACTCAAACGTGACAAATTACATAAAATGATGTTGAATTTTAACACCAATAGCGTAAAAGTATTATGAAACTACATACTTACAAAAAGAAAACGTTACATTTATTTTCCAGAATG
The DNA here is from genome assembly GCA_963932465.1 of Maratus speciosus. NCBI lineage: Eukaryota > Metazoa > Arthropoda > Arachnida > Araneae > Salticidae > Maratus > Maratus speciosus. The sequence goes on along the minus strand of OZ010787.1, from coordinate 561,589,049 downwards.
TTAATTACTTTTTAGAATGTTTAGACTATCGCTATCCGTAAATATAATCGTATATAACCGCATTTGACAAGTTCAGAGAATATTTCCATAAATTTTTGTTATTATATTTAAGCTTTTACATTTTTCAAATTAATAAAATAATATATTTGTTAAATAAAAATCAAACGGAATATGTTTAAATTTTATACTAAGCAAGTCGTTATGATTATTTCGTTATAACTTTATTGTTATTTGATACAAATTTAATCGTTATAAACATCGTTATGCAGCTAACGTAGTCTTCATACTTTTGTGTAGTTTGTGGGAAGGTTTAATTAACGCTTGTTCATTTTCAACATTTGTACGAATGCACATTTCCCATGGATTCCTGTTTGTTAAACGCTTCATTGGAGCGTTCAAATTTGTGATACTAATGTTTCCACTCGGCAGCTGTAAGAAAAAGGTAGTTCTACTAGCTATTGTTAAATATTCGGATCTAAATTAGACTGAATTTAAGGAAAATCGGTTTTCTTAAGCATCTTGTATTATTATTACTATTATTATTATTATTATTATTATTATTATTATTATTATTAATTTTTAACGTTTTAAAATGGTTATAACAGAACTTAACAACGAAATTCTTTATAATAAAAGTTATAATGAATGTTATTTCGATTTCTCCACAAAGCTAGCCTTAGATCGACGAATCGCCGTTTTTGTAACATTTAAAATAAACAAAAATTCCAGAAATTCTACACTAAAAAGATAATTCAAAATTTAAAAAAGTTTAATTCTCAATCAAAATTTATATTTTCAATTAAAAAATGTAATTTGGTTTAAAATAACAAAATTAAAAGTTTCATTATAACAGATAATTATATTTCTGTCATGTGGATTGCATGTGGTTGCAATAACTCATTTAGATGTGATTTTAATAGAGGTTTGAGATATTTTTAAAACTAAAAATAAACTCGTAATAAAATAAACTCGGCTTTCTTGAACATTTTTGATAGATTTACAACGATGGGTTTAAAATTGTAAAAATATATATGTATATAAATTAAGTCCCTTTTGCTATGTTGATTTAAATTTACTATAAATCTCAAAAAGTAATTTTACTCCATTTTTGTTCTCAGTGCACGGTTTGATATTATTTTTATGTATCAAATAAATATTTAAAATGTATTGAAATTATATCTCATATATTTCAAAAATTATTTTAATTAATTACGGTTCGAAATTACGGAGAATACAGATTATTTAAAAATACTTTTATTGTGAAACCCTTTCTTATAAATACAACCCTTCATTACTCTGAAAACAACAGTTTCCAGAAAGGAGTATCGTTTAAGAAGAACCAAACATTCATTATTAGAGCGAGATGATACGAGAAACCTTAGAATTCCTTTTTTTTTGCCCCTTTAGCACATCGGTTGTTAAGTAGGATTATAAAGCTCACTGAAAAGCGGATTTTCCCTTCTCTATTTCTCCCAAATACATATCTACGTGCCGATAGGTAAGTAAAATCCGAATTGAAATTCTATAAATATCAAGAACAGTCACTTTTCTCTTTTTCTTGATGAACATCATGTGTTTACAAAAGGTAAGTTACACACCCTGCGCTATTGTAGACGATGATGAGCATTGTTAGCTAATTCGTGACCTTAGAAATAATGCGCTTTAATCTTTATTTCTGAATAACTGTAGACATAGCTTCCATTGTGTGCAACATTTTTCGCTGGGCAAAAAAGTTGTATTGAGGAAAAGGCATTAATTTTCAGCCCCGAAGTAATAGGTAAGGCTTCCGAACCAGTTTGGTTCTGTGTGCTGCAAGTTAACTCTCATCGCCGCTGTAGGTATCCAGCATTACGACAACGGGAAATATTAGATTTCCGTTAACTGCAGAAGCCAGATTTATTTCACAATTAGCATATGTCGGCGAAATCTTTCAAGTGACTTCATTTATCGCGTCCGGCAAAGTACACCAGTGGACCGTAAAAATTACCGAACTGTAACCTTGTTTTTTTGCACATCAAGGAAACGAATCTTGTTACTTTGTTGTTTGCAATATTTTTGAGAGATTGCATTTCTCACAGATATTATGTACCACTGATTCTAATACATTAATCAGTGATACGATTTAACCTTCTCATACCCTATTAATGAACAGAAAACTTATCTGCTTAAGGGTCGAAAAATTATTTTTCCACCTTTAAGAGCTCGAATTTTTCTGAGACATTTTCAGGCTCATTTTTAAAAGTAAGAACATGAAACTTGCTGAGTATATTTTTGAAGAGATGTATAAGAGGCTGTGTAATTTCATTTTTCGCTCAATTAATTAGAATTTGATTTTTAAACAATTATTTTCTCAGTATGACCCTTTTTTTAATTCCCAGATCTCGCGCTTCGAAAAATTCGATTCAAAACGCCAACTTTGACAGCATTTTTTGCAATATTTTCTGCATTTATCGAAAATTCGAGAAGCACGGCACATTATGTAGTTTCTAAATAAGAGAATTTGCAAGTTTGATGAGTTTGAGAGCAAAAATGAATTTAAAAATAAATCAGAAAATAAGCAGTTTGGATTGGAATACACCATTAAATCATAAGCATTACATATAAAAAGCTGCGACACTTTGGCTTGTTGTGGCTCTCTTAAAACATGAAATGGATAGTAAGTAAATAAAATAACGATTTTTCATTAAACTGTCTAAATGAAGCATTTCAAAATTGTTCGGTGATCGATACAAATATTGTTAGTGATTGAAGTTTCCTGTGATTCAATGTTTTAAAGGAAATGCTTTTGATTATTTCTTTCAGTTTTTGAATAATTAATCATGCATTCAATATTTTGTGTTCATATTGAACAGCTCCGTTGTCTATATCGGTTACAGTTATTTTCACATACCATCGATTTTAGATTTTTCATCTTTTATTTTCTTCCGTTCAGTTAATAGCATTACGAGTTTTATTTAAGGATTTTAAAATTTTACTGTTCCTTTCCGTTTTTTAAACTTAATATTGATTACTGACATATTTATATGCACAATATTACAGCTGTTAATTTGTTTATTGGTGATTTAAAATAATTTTGCCAGTATTAATCAAAATGTTTTATTTATTTTAGATAGATATTTTTTAATTCCCCAATAAATTTCTAAAAATAGGACTTTATCAAGCAAGTTCTTTTTTGTTTAAATACAATTATAATTTACTTTCACATTTAACTGCGTAATTATAATCTAATTTCAAGATGGCTTGCTATTTTTGGCTCACGTTTTATAAACTGTTTCATATTAAATACTACAGAGACAGAATAATAATTAACTACATTATAGGGGTGTTTCTTGTCTTGTATGGAATAATATTAGGTGCACATATCAATCTTTTTAATATTCAGCGCGTAAGGATAAAAAGGAAATTTTCCGTTTATTCCGGGGTAATTTACGATTTCCCCTCAAAATAAAAAAGTGCCGTTAAACGGCAGAAATTTCTCATAAAATCACCTGTATATATACGTATTTTTTTAGTGTGTATTTGTTAAGATCTATCCATTTTTTTCATATTGGTCCAATATTTTACGGCGTATTTTCAGAATTATTTGACATTTATCTTAAGAAGACGTACAAAGAATTGTAAAAATAATAAAGTTTTTCTTCTCTAAGGTGGCTGTTAAGTCTGAGGTTCCATGGTTCCTTGTTTCAAGGTTCTGGGTATTCGCCAGACGTGAATCCAAGGTAAGTTTTAATTTCTATTAATTTTCTTTAAGTCACGAGTCATTAATTGGAAACGAAACATTAATACACGAGGTAAAATATATTTTTTCTCTACTCCTCAATCACCTGTAACTGAAACCTCATAACTTTCACGCATCTAGGTCAAAAGCTCGTAATTACATACCGGGTATCTGACTACATCATTAGCTTAGGGCATGTCAGAGGCCATCGTACTAAACAATTAGTTTTTTTTTAAATGTACGTATGCAGTTAGGGTAAAATGCTTTTTATTTTAAAAGACTGTATTAACTACTTAGCTTTTATCCTTATTAATTAACGTTTGTTTATGTGAAAATATATGTTCTACAAACGTTTAGAAAGTAACGTTGGACCTTAATTTTTAAGTAATTCTATTTTATCAACATTTTGATTTCTTAAAACAACACAAGAAAATATTTGTTTGTCAGGAAAAAAATTCGAAAGATTAGTTTTTCGGACGGCTGGTTTTATTTATATATAATAACGAAAATAAGTTGAAATTTTTAATGCCAATTGTAAACGGGGAGGAAAATATGCAAGGACTCTATTGTAGTTGCTGTTTATTTCAATTATTCTTTAGTCGAATGAGATTTTTTATTTTTCATTCTAAACAGAAACATCAATATTCTTGTCTCTAGTTAGAAATAGCTTTACTATAGGAAATTTTGAACCTTAATCATGATTCCTTTAAATGGTGCTTACTGCGCACTAAGCATAAGTTATAGGAATCACCTTTGCATTTGAACCTGTTAAGCGGCTGATTTCAATGAATAATAATAATAATAATAATAAATCCAATTATCAATCTCAATTTGCTATTATTCAGAATGTGTTTTGACTATCGCCTAAGTACTATTTCCGTGAAAATGAAACATTATATTTAAGCATCTTATAATACAGCCTCAGTTTATTGATATCGATAACTCATATATTACACACTAAGCATCTCTTATAGGAATCACCTTTGGAAAACCAGAATTTGAGCTATTTAAACGGCTAATTTCAATGAATGAAAAAATATCCTGTATTATCGAACTAAATATGATTATTTAGAATGTGTCTTAAATTTCACCTAAGAACTATTTCCAAGAAAATTCAAAATTATATATATAAGTACCTTAATACAGCCTCTGCTAATTGATATCGGTAATGCATGTATTCAAGCAGTCTAATACACTTAAGAAAAGTTATATAAAAAAATTGTACTGTAATTCCTCCAGTCTTAATACTAAACGTAAGAACTAAAAAAAAAAAAAATTATTTAATTTTTTTGAAAAAATATCCTGTATTATCATTCTAAATGTGATTATTTAGGATGTGTCTTAAATATCACCTAAGTACTATTTCCAAGAAAATTCAAAATTATATTTAAGTATCCTAATACAGCCTTTGCTAATTGATATCGGTAACTCATGTATTCAAGCACTCTAAAGCACTTAAGAAAAGTTCTATAAAAAATCTGTACTGTAATTCCTCCAGTCTTAATACTTAACGTAAGTACATTTTCCCTCTCATAATGAGAGCCTGATGAAATCTATGCAGTATAATGAATTTCTTTCTCAGTTAGAGAACAGGGTCTTCTATTAGCGCTTTTTTCCTCAGTAATTTCCCAACTTTTTTGTCACTTACTGCATAAAATTTATTTCATGGGTAGTATTGTATGGAAATCTGTGTTAAAGGTAAGTTAAATTAAAAAGCACTTAAAAGAAATGTATATGTTAACTACGAAGTAAATGAAACTCAAATCATCTTTTTTTTTCTGTAAGTGAATTCAATTAATAGGGGGAAAATGGAGTAAGAGTTCTTTCAACATTCTCTGATCAGAAGTCAGATATCTTTGTCCTTGACTGTAAACGGGAGAAGTCAATTGATAGCTAGATGACGTGCAATTTTTGCTATATGTTAATGAGTTTGATCTGATGATTTGTTTTCTAAGGTTTAGGCGCATTGTCCTGAACAATAAAGGGAAGCATTCCAACGGCATCTTCTATTTAGGAAAAGAACGATTTTCAAGATATTTTCAGAGAGTTTCGTTGAAATAACATTAACATCGAAAAAGGTAACGCAATTTCCTTATTTATAAAATTAATAACTTTCATGCTGTAGTACTAATCCTTGCGATCGTTTAATTAAATAGAATATGCTGATTATAGATCATTAATAATAATAATAGATCATTAACGGATGGTTACAAGAAAATTTCTTGTTTAGAGTCAATTAAGATAACCACGTATTAAAGAAAGAAAAACCCTTCAATGTTCTTTAAATATCTCTTTAAAAACAGTGGTTTAAAAATTTCCTCTCTATGTATTAACATAATGCCAACATTGAAAACGTTTTCGCAAATATTGGCCACATGTTTTATTAATAAGTATTTAAAATAATTAATCGAATGCAAATGACTTTGATTTAAGTACTGCTTCGAAGAACGAGTAACATTTTGAATTTTAGATCTTTAACGTCTACATTTGATTTATGCTTCATGTTTGAATTTTTTACCATTTTTTGGACTGTTTGAGACATTTATGACGCACAGAAGTTTTTGTGGATAACCCCGATGCCAACAAAATATCTCTGTTTCAACATCAAAGTTATGAAGATTGTACATATTCGATCCAGATCTTACCAATCGTGAGAAAAATCGAGAGACTTCAGGTAAGTTTTATTTCTAATTCTCTGAATATACATATATATTAAGAAATATCTATCAGTCTGCATGTCTGCATCAGTTATGCATTTGGAGAACATGTTTCCTTTAGAGCGAAATGTACTAGAGTGACAAAGTATCAAGTATAAAAAAAAGTATCTTTGACGGGATTGAGATGTTCTTTATACATTATTATTATTTAAAGATAATGATAGTAGACATACTTAGAATCATTGAACGGAACAAATGGCATTTTCATTTTCCCTAATTCATTTCTGTGTTTTCTTTTACTTTTTCATATTTTCTCGCGAATTTTTTTTCGTGTTCAAAATTATTGTGCGAACATTTCTCGCTACGCAGAAGTTGATGATCTGCTTCCTTTCCAAGAAACCAATTTTGTAGTTACATCTTGAAATGACTATAAATGCTTTTTTTATTCTCTTTATCTTGACGACGAAATTTGGAGAACAAGAACCTTTTGTCATTTCATATTTACACTACATCCATAACAGGTGACTGACAAAAAATATTGTTTTTTTTTTTTTTAATAACGAACCTTTATTATCTTTTTGTTTTCGTCTTGTAGTTCTTTAAATCGATTGTATGAAGGAGAACTTTGCATGGTCCAGAAATTAAAGGCTCTGTATGATACGAAAAGTAATAATTTGTCACGTAGCAAATTACTGCATAATTTTAATTCGTTTGAGGATCGGTTTAACTCATATATTCGTTTGGTTGCTATAAATTTAGGACCGTCATTGTCTCCTTCAGTTAAGGCTACATATATATGTTATTTATTTTTCTTAACTATTCTTCTTTAATGCATATTTTTAAATCTAACCTTAAAAAATCATTTAGATGAAACAGAAAAATATAATAATAACAGAAAACAAAATTATGCAATAGCTACTCAGTAGTGCTCTTTCTGAAGCCCATTAGCTTAGTGGTCAGCGCCTCGCGTTACCACGCTACGGGTAAAGCACTCGATCCGGGTTAGGCAAGGTTTATTCAAACTTTCATCCGTTTGGGGTCGATAAAATGAATACCAAGCTTGCTTGGGGTTCCAAGTTAGGGACCCCCACTGGGGTCCCAAGTTAGGTTGACCACCTAGCTGGGACATACGCTGTATAGCACCCAGGGCTAATGGTCAACAAGTTGTATATTAAAGTGGTATTAAAAAAATAATTTTCCATTCTCAACTACTTGAAATTGTCTGGCACATTTTCAGATTCCTTTTTATTAGAAAAAATATGAAACTTTCTGACGTAATTTTTGAAGAGATTTATACGCGACCTGTGTTTTTATTTTTCGTTCAATTAATTAAAACTTGATTTATAAACAATTATTTTCTCAGTAGGACAATATTTTTCGTTTCTAACACAATCGCTTCGGGAAATTCGGTTCAAAATGCCCACTTTGACGTAATTTTTTGAAATATATTCTGCCTCTCAAAAAAATCGATCATTACGGTACATTATATAGTTTCTGAATAAAAGAACCTGCCAAATGGATGCATTTGAGACAAAAATGAATTTAAAAATGAGTCAGAAAATAAGCAGTTTGGATTTGAATACACCCTTTACAAGATGATTATTTCTTCAACCGCTATGTATTTTTAATTTGTTTTTGCTGTAAGAATTGGTCCTATCAAAAACTTGTCAATATAAATGTTGTAGATAATATTAAGAAGATATGTAATAAATGAATGCGGATTTTATATCTTGTGAATTGACGCAGTTATGGATTTTTTCTTCTTCAACTCCCCCTTTTTGTTTTCGTTTTTAATTTTTTTTTTTTTTTTTTTTTTTGCATTACGAATTGGTCCTATCAAAAACTTGTCAATATAAAAGTTGTAGATAATATTAAGAAGATTAATAAATTTAATTGGATTCGGTATCTTGAGAATTGACGAAGTTATGAATTCCCCCCCCCCCCTAAAACCCTATTTTTTGCGCCCCTTGAGCCCATTTTTAATTTTATCAAAAATCTGTGATATATAAATTTTTGGCCCGATTTTTAGAAGTAATAAAAACCCTAAACTGATTTGATATGTACAAAAATTAAGAAGTTATGGGGTTGTTTCGTTTTTCACACAACCCCTCCCTATTTCCATTCCATTGGTCCGATTTTGCCCATTAACGAACTCGACCGAGATTTTATGCCCCTTGATTTTATGTATTCAGTTTGGAAGAGATTTGTGCATATATGTATATATATAATGTATAAAGTTTTTTACTGAGGGTGGTTTTGGGTTCTAGGGGTCATGATTGGTGTAGATCTGCAAAATTTTTTCAGAAATTCCAACATAGGGGAAAATGTAATAGGTAGTATTTCATACAAAATCTACCTAAAATGCGAAATAACTTGTGAAAATTTGATGAATCTGAGCTATCCTGTATACAATGACGATTGTCAAATTTTGGCATAATTAGGCCATTTTAATAATAAGTTTTACCATTTCTGGATATAAGATATTAAAGCTTACCAGCAGGAAAAGAACTATTCAACCCTCTTTATATGGTATTCATGTTTAAAAAAAAACATTAACATAACTTTAGCAAATCAATATGCCATATTTCATCTATAATATTCACAGTATCATTACATATTTAATATAACTTAACCTAAACCGTATAATACTTGTGGCTATTCTGAAATACCCTGGCTCGATATGAAATAGCAATTACATTTTGTCATTGTATCCATTTCTGTTTGATTTGTAAATATTTAAACATTGCGGCACTATACTAAACTGAGGGCGACTGATTTATTGATCATTGCGTTTACAATATTTGACGTTTATGAAATATTAATAATGTAAAATAAGGAGATATTAAAATTTTTGAGTAAAGTTTAGGTAAAAAGAAGAAGAGTTTGAATAATAGTTTGGTTTATATACAAAACAATAGAATTAAACATAAATTTTAAATCTTTCGACTTTTATAGACAATATATAACTGTATTGAAATGTATTATTTAAAACGTTACCACGAGGTAAGTGAGCCCTTTGATTACAATAACAGGGGCCGCAGCGTGCTATATTTTTTATATCAGAGTTTTCCCAAGATTTGAAAAAAAAGGCAGTGTGCTGCTGGTGCACTGTAAAAAAAAATTTCCTCAAATTGACAGAAAAAACTGTCAATTTTGGCGCCAGTTGTAATTTTTCCTTAAAACAGGTTTTTTTTTCTGTAAAAATTACATAGCTCCCTTTTTTCACTGAAAAAAATGTTTTTCTTTAAAACAGTTTTTTCTGTAAAAAATAGTTCTTTTTCTGTAAAAATTACAGATTTTTTTTTTTTTTTTTTTTTTTTTTTTTTTAATACAATGTGAGGAAAAGGCAGATTTTCGATATGTAAGGGTACTTTTTTTTTTATTTGTATGGCACTTTATATTTTTAAAGTTCAGCGTACTCTTTTAAAGGCAACGAATCAGTTTTTGGTATGCAAGATTTCTTCTTAAATACAGTAATGATACAACTTTTTTAATTGTGCGACGGTATTTTTTTTTATTATTAAGGACAAGAAGGGTGTTATTTTTTAAATCAAAGTGCAGGCAGAGTGCAGCACACTCCAAAAAATGTCTGTAGGGAAACACTGTTATATACTTTCTGCCACCATTTCCAAAATAGAGTTTTCATTGTCGATTTTTTAAATGCGAATTAAGAATCTACCGCGAAGATTACAGTTCGAAAATAGTGTTAGCAAATATTTAAAATATGCAGGACTCTGCTATCCCTGCAACTAGAACTACACAAATTATATATAATTTTAAAACCCGTTAAAAAAATTTCAAAATTTTTTCCCCGGAATTCTTAGTTGATGTTAATATAGTTTTATCTTTGTTTGAATTTTGAAATCAAATATTAAATTTCGCGTAGGATCTTATTTTATTGTTAAGCTGCGTCTGTAACTGTAATACAGAAGATTAAAATGGATTGAACTATTGAATTTTAAATATCCATATCTTAGTGTGAACCAGTTGTATTCAAGGAAATTTATATAAAAAGATACCTAAATCAAAGAATCAATTAACGATTGTCTACTTCCAACGAAGTTAAATATGTACTAAATAAATGAATTCATAAGCTTTCTCTGTAATAAGATATTTTATTATTTTGAAGCATATTCCAATATTTTCATTACACTTTTTCTTGAAATTTCACGGAAAAACTTATTTAACTACCAAATTTTTCCTTTATGTACTGCATAATAATACTGTGTATTAATAAGTTTTTAAATATATTTTACAAACAATAATACTTAATATTATGAAAATTGGATAAAAAATAAGACGCATGGCACATTTTGAATAACTCGACGAAAATTCTCATTTTGTAAAAAACGCGATTTAAACTTTTATTTTTAGTGCAACTCAATTGCTGTGTACAAATTTGAAATGCTTGTAACTTCACTAGGAATGGTTGCAATTGCATGCGTTTTTTTTTTTTTTAATGAAGTAGTTAAGATTGAAGTATAGTAATAAACCAAAAAAGAAAAAAAAAATTTTTGTCGATTTTTGCCCAAATGAAAGTCTGGTCCCTTTAAAGACAGCTAAATAAGTCTTAAGGCAACTTTATTGTTTTCGTATGAATGTAGATGTTTCGTTTTCTCAGCAAGTCCATCGATGTTTGGCAAGGAGCTCTTTGTAAGCTTTTACTTTTTAAATGTAAATTAACTGAAAAAGGGAATTAACTACCATAAAGAAAGAAAGAAAGGAAGGAATTTTGTAAGTAATTTCCCATTTTGCAATATAGAATCTGAAATAAAATTTAAAAAAGTAGAATTGAGATTAAATGACAAAACAGTCGAAAAACATTGCCGTGTATATAGATATGTGTGAAAATATTTTTGCAATTCATTAAAAAAAAAATTTATTGAACATTTTACGTGTAATTTCCCATTTTGCGATATAAAATGTAAATAAAACAAAAAATTAGAATTGAGTTTAAATTTCAAAACAATCGAAAAAAGATTGACGTGTATATAGATATATCAGAAAATATTTTTGCAATTCATTAAACAAATTTTTACTGAATTCTTACTTCATGCCTTATCCACGTTTCTGTGAAAAAGTAGAGAAATCCATTACATATATTATTGATTAAGTCATTCAAGAATTTCCCATGACCTTTTTCAAATGTATATAATTCAAATAGTAATTTTCATTTTCTCAAATGAGAATTACGTTAAACTAAAACAAAAGAAACCATGGACCAAATACCTGTTACAGAACGATGAATAGGTCTACTGTCATAGATTTTTATAAGAGTTATTACTTTCGTTTCTTGCTTATTATACTTTGAAATTTCAGATTTTGATCAAAAACATAAAACTTGTTCTGCCATAAAAAAAAAGTAAATAATGAATTTGTTTGAAATATTGCATTTTTTGAATTCTTTTAATTGATTGAGAAATTTCATGTCACCTGAGAGAACTTCAAGAATGTAGGTCGTTGTATTGTGAGCAACTACATCCAATAAAAGTTGGTTTCCGACCGTCATACCTAAGTGTTTCTGCCTTACGTCAAAGAAACTTTAATTAAATAAAGATAAATGCTTTATGTTCATCACCGCGTTCACCGGATACTTAGAATGCGACAAAATGAGTAAATATAATGAAGAGAAAAAAAAATGAAGTTATCCATATTTAGTATTTTGTTATGCAATTATATAGATAACTCCTATTTTGTAGCATTTCAGTTTTCTTGTTTTATTTAACGAAACCATAAACAAGTTCACTTTTGAAAATAGAAAAGAAAAAATCAAGTTACACAATTAGATTTTAGATTTTGATTAAAAAAGAAAACACAAGAATCTGCTCTAATATAGTAAAAAAAAATTGTTTTAATGATTGCATTTTGAAAAATTTATCTATTCAGAAATTCCTCTTCGCTTGAGAAATTCAAGGAAAAGGTTGACGCCTGTGGTTACACACATACACAAAAGCCTAACTTAAACTAAATATAGGATGTGATATGTAGTTGTCTTGCAAGGAACTAAGATATTAACTACATATTATATTATGAAGTTTGCGATTTTGATCAAAAAGCTTTAAAATTTATCCTACCATAAAAAAAAAACATAATGGATCTCGTTTGGACGATTGCGTTTTTTGAATTCTTTTAATTGATTGATAAATTCCATTTCACTTGAGAGAATATAGGTCGACGCCTGTGGACAAAGCCTGGCTTAATATAAGGATAGCCCATGATATGTAGTTGTTTTCTAAGGAACTAGATACAATAAAAGTTGGCTTGTGACCTTCACACCAGTGGGCGTCGGTGGTTTGTTCTAAAACAAAAGGCTGAAAGTTCAATAAAAGCACGTTTAAGAACACAGGCGTTGGATTAGTATTGAACTAAGGAGAGGCCGTTTTCATCACCTTTCAAAAGGTGAATTGCGTAGAAAAGATTCATTAACGTTCTGAATGCGTACAACAGAGTTTACAGATAAGCTAACGTGTTAATGAGTTTTACATTCTCTTTCATGCATTTAACAAGTTCCTGTTCGCCTTTACGATCTGTTGAATTTAAATCATTAACTAATGTAATTTTTAAGATGTTCATTTTAGGCATTTTCTTCTCTTTATTTATTTATTTATTTACTTTGTGGGTGGGTGGGTGGGAGGGGGAGTGTGTGATAACAACAATTATGGAAGAGGGATAGTATCATATACTACTACGATAGTTATCAGTCTGATAGTTGGTTAAAAATTTCAGTAATTAGCACAAACTAAAATCATTAGTGATAATGAAATATCCAGAAGAAACATTTTATAACGATTTGAAGAATGTGAAAATATTTCGTCACATGTTACATATTCGTTACAACCTGTTTTCTTATATGTTGCTATTCGCAAAGCTTGATTTATCTAATACATAGTTTTAATCGAGCCCGCATTATCCGGATTTTATTTTATATAATTTTCAGACCTGCCAACTGCTACGAAAAAATCGTAGTTGCTACGATTTGGACCTATAAACTACGATGCTACGAAAATCGTTCTTAAACTCCGATTTTTTTGAAAAAAAACAAACGCATTTTTTGTTACTAGTTGCGATTTTTTCTCGCTCAACATATTTTTCAGGGGTGATTCTACTCCAAAATTGCCAAAAGTTCAAAGTATTCATTTCCGAAAGTTTTAAAAAATTGGTCATTAGTCCGAAAATTTGGACATTAAAAAAGGCTCATGGGAAAAAAAAATTGGGCTGCAAAACAAACTTCTTAACATAAAACCCTCTTTATGTATATGAACCATGAGTGAATTGTGTTTATGTAAATATTTATACAAGAATTCCCTTCATTAGAAACAAGGGTGCCATTTTAAGAATTTCTGGAGAGGGGGGGGGGGAGGTGGTTCTTTGAGGGGCAAGGTTTGAAATAGTATACAAAATCGCACGATTTGCATACGGAAAAGGAAAGTCCTGCATAATGAAAAATGCTGTGCAGTATTTCCCTCTCCAAATTCTTCCACAGACCTATGATTCTTTTGCAGGTATATTTTGAAACTTCTTGGAAGTCTGTGAATTTTTTTTCTTTTATGGAGTTTCCCTAAATTAATTCGTGAATCGATCGCGGAAAAAATTGAGAATTTCTTTAAATGATCGTGTAAAAATATGGGGTATTTCGTGAAAAGATCTCATAAACAAATAGTGGTTGCTGAATAAAATCGCTAATTTCATTAAGAGTTCAGAAAGAAATTGCAAATTTCATCAAAATATTGCACAAAAAAATCACGAATTTCGATAAACTATCGAGGGAAAAATAATGCAAATTTCGTCCAAAGGTCGCAGAAACGAGTAATGAATTATTTAATTGGTCGCGAAAAGATATCGAAAATTTTTCTGATCTGTTGCGAAAAACTATCGCGAATTTCAACAAATGACCGTTTAAAAAAAATCAATTTTGTTAATTAGACGCAGAAAAAAATAAATTTCGTCAAATGATCATGGTAAAAACGTGGATTTTGTTAAAACATCGCAGAAAGAAAACGCTAATTTCATCAAAAGATCAGTAAGAAAATGCTGCTTTTATCGAAAGATCAGTAAGAAAACACAAATTTCACCGAAAGACTGCATAAATTTAATTTAAGATGCATAAAGACTGCATCTATTTCGTCAAAGAATCGTGGTAAAAAACGTAAAATTCGTCAAAGGATCGCGGTAAAACATGCGAATTTCGTCAAAAGTTCATGATAAAAAGTGCGGATAGGTGTGCGGTAGAAAAATGTGAATAATGATTGTGAGAGAAAAACTGAATATCCTGAAATGATCATGGGAAAAAAATCGCTACTTTTGTCAAAATGTACTGCACTGTGCTGAAAAATTGGAATCAGGCCCCTTTTACAAATGCAAAAAAAAAAAAAAAAAAAGCTTCAAAACGAGATCGAACTAAAAATCGTAAAAAAAATTTCAGAGGAAAACATTTACTAATATATTGAGTTAAAAGACTGAAACCTTATTCCTTTTACAAATGTCAAAAGATGGCTGCAAAACGCAGAAAACCAACCAACCAACCTCCAGATTAATTTTAATTTTGTGTGCTACGATTTCTCATTTTCAAAGGTTGGCAGGTCTGAATTTTTTTAATAAATTTTTCTGAAGTACCATAAAAATAATGTACCATTAAATTTACTCGTATTATTCGTATTTCATTATATATCAATTTTTAACAATTTTTTTCTGAAGTACCTTAAAAATAACGGAATCTTGTAAAATTGATTGTTTTGTCATTGATTGTCCAATTTCTACCTTTATCATCTAAAATTCCCGAATTTTTATCACATCCAGGTATTCAAATGGATATTCAAATTGATCAGTGACGTTATTTTCTTTTCTGATGTATGTTACTTGGTGAACCCCCCAATTCCCCTCGTTAACGTTAAATCTATGAGCGTAGCATGCATTCGTATATTTAAAATATCTTCTCAGGAAATATTCTTAACTTCTTTTTTACGTATACTCTTTTTAAAGGATATCTCTTTTTTTATTAGTGGTCAAAATATTTTTAAAACATACGCTTAATTTAATATGTTATATTAAAATCTGACAAGCTATGCAAGTAAGATTTTAGCACTTCACATAAAATTAAGCATACATTTTAGAAATATTTTGACAACTAAGAAAAAATGACATCCTTTAAGAAGAGTTCACAGAAAACAGAAATATTAAATTCCTGTGGAGATATTTTACTTATACGAATGCATCCTACTACAACCATAGGTTTAACATTAAGAGGGGAATTGGGGAGTTCACTAACTAGCAGCCATAAACAAGATCGTATACCAAAACCAAAAATACTTAACTTAAGTCAGTTGCTTGCTTACACAGAATTTTCAAAATTTTAGAAATTAAAATATTCTTGATACACTTTAAAGATAGATTTAAATCAATAAAGCTAAATACATAGCTACAAAACCTGTCGATTTATAGAATAGCTATTTCTGAATAGTATCCTTCGTATTATTTAATCACAAATTTGTCCTCAAGTAATGCGAAGATTTCGGGTACGCAAAAAATAGGCATGTTTGGTAGCTAAAGTAATCAAATTATAATTTGTTTTATTAAATTTATTTGTTGTATTTATTTGTTTTATTTTGTTTCGAATTTGAAAAATAAAAAAGAAATTTGACTAACTAATTTGAAAGCTAATTTTTCTCATTATCAATTAAACATATAAATTAATATTTTAATTTAAATACCGTCAGATCTTGTTCGACTGAGTGCATTTGAAACACATATTTATAATTTATATTGAAGATATGAGCATCGAAAACATTTTCTACTTATTATTTTTCTCTGCTGCTCATAGCATAACAAAAATGATTTTGAACGTTACTTCAAGATAATGAAAAGCTTTATTGCTTTTTAATTGCTTTTTAATTAACACTGCTTCTGACGTGATGCTAATATCAACAAATTTTAAAAAAAGTGAAAAAAGCGTTAGTTTTTCCTTTTCGATTATATTTAGAATTTTTAATCATTCTTTTGGACTAACTTTTTTGCTTTTGATTCAGTTTCCTTTTTAAATTAAAGCAAGATACCTAAGTTTTATTTTATTTTTTAAAAGCATTATACTCTATAAAGTATAATCTGTACAGCTAGTTACCCGTGTTATTTGTTGTGTTATTTAAAGAACTGCATTATCGGTCTGCAGTGCAAACCTGAGAACTTAGCTGAAAATATTTCATATTACAAGTATTACAAGTATATGTATAACAAGTACCGGGTGTTCCAAAAATGACTGATGGATTTTAAAATTCAATAACTTACAAACGGTGACAGACATTTAAAAAATTCTTGCAGGAGTGTTATGTATGATGTCAGGAGATTTTTTACTGTGTTTCTTGATTTTAGTTCGAATTTCAAACAATAGATGGCGTTGCGAGAAATAGGTGCTAATTTCAGACCCGATTTTTGGTACTTCGGAATCCATTCAAAACATTTTAATATCTTTTTTTTCGCATGGGAGAAGAGAGAGGCCGAAAAATCGAGCCTGGATTTATCGCCTATTGCATGCAGCGCCATCTATCGCTGCTACTTGTAACTAAAACTGGAAATCGCAGCATTAAAAACTCCTGACATCTGACATACCCTTCCTGCAAACATTATTTTAATATGTGTCACCGTTTGCAAGTTATTGAATTTTAAAATCCATCAGTCATTTTTGGGACACCCGGTATAAAGCAATGGACCACAAGCATTACTGACGTCATACAGCGTCACGATGGATTATAGCTAATCAGCTTCTTGATTTTTCCCACAAGTGCTCGCCAAAAGCCAATCAAATACCAGAATACTTGTGGGAAACATTGCAAGCTCCGCCCAGTGCGCGTGGTCAATTATGGCATCAAACGTTTGGAAAGATTTCCTAAAACAGTTTGAAATTGAGTCGCCCAGTTCCAAAACTCGTTATGTCCAAAAACAATTATTATTTTTTTGTAGATTGTTAAACGTTTTATCCATATGCACACATTTCAGAAGCCAAACGTTTCAAAATGTCTTTATTTTCGACGCCATAACTGCGGATGATGATGATGCCATACCTTTTAAACAGGAAAATATTTCGTGGATTCAACCGCTGCCATCGAAATATTCAAAGCCAGAGGACACGAGTTGTGACGTCATCAATAATCGACCGACTTTTCCCTAGTGTTGGAATTCACACCGGAAAATTTTGAATAGCAACTTTCTTTTGTTTTATTTGTGGAATATCTATCATCTTATAAAACAACTATAAGCTTACTGGTGAGAATTTGGAATCTCCCAATAAAAAATCAGCCAGATGCGGCAATACTGTGGGGATTCCGAATCCTCATCAGTAAGTTAAAAAAAAAAATTGCTATTAAAAATTTTCCGGTGTGAATTCCAACGCTGAGAAGTCTGTCGATTAGTGATGGCATCACAACCCGTGTCTTCTGGAATTTGGAATCTCCCAATAAAAAATTAGCCAGATGCGACAATACTGCGGAGATTCCGAATTCTCACCAGTAAGTTAAAAAAAATTGCTATTAAAAATTTTCCGGTGTGAATTCCAACGCTAGTGATAAGTCTGTCGATTAGTGATGGCATCACAACTCGTTTCTTCTGGCCTTGAGTTTTTCGATGGCAGCGATTTTTTTTTTTTTCGTTTCTTTAAAGCGTAGGCTTAGAGTGTGTTTTAGATAATAAAATGATTTTCTAAATGCTTTTTGTAACTTGAGTTTTTTACTATTTTACAGAATAATGGGAAATAAACATAAGTTTTGGAAAACATGTTCCAAAACTCATTATGTCCATTATTCAGTTCCAAAACAATTTTATGTCCAGCATAATTTTTAATTTTTAAATAAACTAAAACTAATATTTCTGGACGTAGTCTTGTGAAATTGTAAAAAACGTAATATAAAAATAAAAACCAAAAACCTAAACAATACCTACATTTTTAGGATTGTAAGTAGTTTTTTTTCGTTTCTTGCAAAATTTCAGTTTTTGGACATAACGAGTTTTGGAAATGAACGACTCAATTATACGGTAATTGCCATTTAGAATCGCCATTATATATCGATAGAATTGCCATTTAATATCGCAGTATACATTATATTACTGAGATATACTATATTTGTTGGCTATAATTTTAGTATTTAATCTGATACATTTAAAGCAATTTACCTTGCTTCTTCCTTTTTTTCGCTCATTTTAATATTTTTTATAACTTTTTTTATCATCTTACTCTTAAACCTTTAGTGCGCAGCTTTGCATATATGCATACAATAGTGTTTTGAATTTAATAGATTTTTTTTATTCGTATATACATAATTCACACCAGAAAATTAAAATAGCAACATTTTCTTTAATTAATAACAGACATTCCGTATTTAAATAAAGCGAAATTAACCATTGAAACTTTCTGGTGTAAAGTCAGATTCTCTGAACTACGTAATTTCTAGAACGTATTCTAACATGGGCATTAAAGCGTTAAAGGTTAAGTTTTATAAAGTAAATAATTATATAAAATAAGGTGTTTTACAACATACTTATTAAAATATTTACTAATTTGCAATATTTTAGCGTAAAACAGACACACGACAGTAGTTTTTACTTGTATTGCAGATGTGCAACAGAAGAAAAGATTGACGTATTACATGAAAAATGTATCTGATTTTTTTTTTATTGTTTTGCCTGTGTAATAAACCTTTCAGAGAATCATATATAATTTTTTGGAAACAAAATAAGAAATCTTGCATTTAAGGGTTAAACTTTCCAACTATGTCTTTTAATGTTTGAAAACGTTTGAACCATCGAAAAGTTTGAATGCATATGAGCTTTCTCACCTTGCAATATATTTTGAGGTCTATAAATCTATAAAATAAAGCAAAAATATATCGGTGAGTAACCATGGCTTCTTTCAAATGTATTTCGTTTGAAAACTGTATCTCAATTTAATGATTTTTTTTTTCATGATTTTTAAGTTAGTTTTCAAGCATGGTTTTTCAAAAATTATTTATTGCGTACAACCCGACCAGAAAAAATTAAGCCGTTTGCACTTAAAACAATATAAATAAATTTCTTACTAAGCATTATTTTCCTACTAAAATTCCATAACGAAATTAAAACTTCAGCAATAAATAAATAAAATAATAAAGTAATAAATAAAACAAAAATTTAGGATGTGTGTCGAACCTTCGCCCAGTAGCAGAATTTTCTGTGTTAATCTGCAGCAAATCAAAATTTTATCTGCAACTCAAGAAGGCTGGACCAAGCTTGCTACCATAATAAATTAGAGTAGATCATAAAATAAGCACAGTTTGCATTTACAAAGAAAATATAAACAGAAAGTAAAATAAATCTAGAAAACAAAAATTATATTTTAGCAATTTTTCTCAGCTCAGAATTTTTTAAAATCTGTAAGTTTATAAAAATATCTGCAGCGCCCGCTGCTGTGCTGCACTGTTTCTGCTATCGGACCACGCGCTTAAACCATTGAAATTATCAGGGCGAAAAAGGTTGCTGTACGTAGATAAATTTTTGACAATTTCTTTGGCTATAACTCAAGGCATGTAGATAATATGAAGGTATCGCTTATAATAAATTTCAAAACTTCATTTGAATACATTATTTTTTTATAATTCTTATCTAAAAATGCTTTGTTGGTGTTGTTAGCTGGCAATTTAAAATATATATTAAATGTAAAAACCTATTAAAGTTTTCAATTTAATAAAAAATAGCAATCAAGGAAGGATTGGATCCTTTAGTAAATAATAATAATAATAATAATAATAATAATAATAATAATAAAATTATGGTTAATAGCATTTTATTTTAAAGTTTTTTTTTAATAATAATAAAAAAAACATTCTTGGAGTGGCCTTTAAATCCCAACCAGAAAATAATTTTCCTGTTTCATGTGTTCAAATCCAAATAACTGATTTTGCTTTTTCCACTTAGAAACATAATGTATGTTTGGTCATTGTAATGTAATGTATTGTATGACGAGCATAAAAAAATTTCGCGACTTAATTTCAAAAGAACCGCTTTTATTAAAAATTTTATCATGGAACCGTTTGATTTTTATTTAGACCTATCACTATCAAGAGATAAGTAAGTAGAATTACGACCTTACCAAATTCACATAGCGCAATATATCTTTCCGCATACTTTCTAAATTCATTTCTTCTGTTATCTTTACTTATATCTCAGCTGTATGTCAGAGAGCCGTCATCAGCAACCCAAACTGTGTACCTCACGCCATTCATTTTCTAGCCATTCAGAGATTTATTCGGCACTATCGATAGCTACAAACCCATCTCGCAACTCATCCTTTATCGCCGGACATTCGGTATAAGTAATAGAATTGGTTCCAGAGTAGGTGTAGACGATGGTGTAGATTGCGTGCACAAGAAGGCCGCGATTTAAGCGGAGTGCCTCATCCGTGGGGTCGTTTTTGGTTGGGCGTGGTTCTCAAAAGGAACTACGGCAAAACACCCTCTACTGCCTCCCCCGATAATTGGCACGCACACGCTTACACTATCGAGCTAAAATATCCAGAAAAATAGATAAAACATAAAATTAGTAAATATGGGTTATTTTAGATAAATTTCCACTTGAAATAATAATTATAAAAAAAAAGGTTGGGAAACCATTGATATTTTTCTTCCATAAAAGTATATTCTGTTGTAAATCAAATATAGCGAGAACTTAAATAGATAGAGAATGTGAAAGTTATATTCGTGAAATGCGATTTCCATGAGTAGTAGGGGGAGAAAAATATAGATATTAAGACTAATTGCTTTAACGCAACGTTAGATTTTTTTCCGCACATACTTAAAGTTTGAGAAAACTTCATGAGAACATTTACCCAAAGGTTCAACGAGCTTTCATTTTGAATAAATAGTAAAGCAATAGTGTATTAACATTCTTACTTGCTAATAAGGATAATCCAAAGTGGTGCTGCATTTTTCTGTGCGTTCAAGATGTCATTTATCTTCAGGGATGTAGTGGAGGGTATACGGTGGTATACGCTGTATACCATCTGGATTATTTTCAGGAGCGCCGTATACCCTCTGTTTCTCAAAAAAGCTATAGTATATACACTGTAGGCCTTGAGCTTATGCCCTCTGCTTTTTTTACGGGTACACCACTGTTTATCTTTCATTAGCTGTTTCCCTTTTTTACATCACATATGATTAGAGGAGTACCTATAATTCAAAGGCACCAGGTTTGAGTCCAATATAACTCCCTGATCTGTTAGTCTTGAATGCCAACAAACCAAATAAACCAAAACTTTTACAGAAAAGCAAACTTAATATTTATAATATTTTATTGCCATTTTAATACTTTTGTTCTTCCTAATAGCTGCGTCGCCCTAATGTGACCAAAATGTGAAAGTACTATTACCCAAATGCAACTCTTACTGTCCGCATTGTCGTGACGTGACTTGGAAAATAAGTCGTGTCCATGTCACCGTAAAATTAATATGCTATCATTTTGTGACGAAGTGCCAATAACTTAAAAATCATTCGTGGTGACTTCAGAGGGGATTCAAGATGTGACGGTCACCTGAGATTCATTATGTGACGAAATAAAGACATTTTAGTCGCTGTTTTCACTGCGTCCATTGTGACGTCACATCATTTTTATTATTATTATTATTATTATTTTGAATATCGATTTTTTTTTTAAATCAGAAAGCACTTTTCATACAACAGCGATAATGAAAAATGCCCATTGTTCCTTAAAATAAACGTTGTTGGCCCCTCCCCTCCGCACTCAAATACTTTGTTTTTGGATAATTTTATCCTCTAAAATTCTCATATACAAAATAAAATTCTTTTTAGTAGAGATTCTTAGAGATAATAGAATTCTTTTAAGTAGAATAAGTTCGTTTACATGCTCAGCTCTTAAACAACACCTTAGTCCTGATAAATTAATAGAGACTGTCGCGTTATTACTTCACAGACTCTTTTAATATAACTCCTAAAATTTGCAAAATATGTTGTTGATTTCAGTCCTTGATAAATTACCAAGATGAAGTTTGAAAAACTTCAAGTAAAGTAAATTCTAACTTTCAACTTTGTGAGAAGTTATTTCCTTTTCCATAAAACTCAGCTGGGGATAAGTTCAGTAAGTAATGATTTATTAATAGGAATGCTGTGTACTATTTATAGACTGTATTCGTTATTTGTGTAAATTTTTATGTAATGACATTTTTTTTAATATCATGAATTATTTACAATCAAATTTAATTAATATACTTCCAATTGCCAAATAAAGTAACGTGATAAAAACAATCATTAAGAATATAGCAGGGGTGATTCTTCATTTTATGTAATGGTATTTCCTTTCTATATCATGAAGAATTATTTACAATCAAATTTAATTAATATACTTACATTAGACAAGTTAAATAACGTGATAGAATCAATCAATAAGAATATAGCAGGGGTAATTCTGCTCGGAATTTTCCGAAAATTTCAAACATTTAAGGTGTTTGGTTCCGAAAATTAAAAAAAATTGCTCATCAGTCCGAAAATTCGGACAAAAAAAATTTCGCGAATCCACAAATGGTCACCGAAAAAATCAATTTCGTCAATCGTTCGCAGAAAAAAAATGCCAATTTCGTACAAGGATCGCTGAAAAACGTGCGAATTTCTTCAAAGGTTCGAGGAAAAACTCATTAGAGCTGGTAGGAAATTCCCTCCAACTTCCCCCTCGTCTGTAACCTTTCAAAAAGTTTGTTGTGAATTTCAGATTTTTTTTTTTTTTACTCAGACTTACCCCTGGAATATAGAATAATCTTTTAAATAACAGAAACGTTTTCATTTGTAATATTTCTAATTTTTCGCATGTTTGTACCTGCTTTATTGTATTGTGGAAATTAACAATGAAATTCAAGAATGGCTGTTAGCTTTGTATATCAAATTTAACTTTTCTTAGTAAAGATTATTTGCAATTACTAATAATAGAACATACTGAGGGTGGCTTTGTTAACATGACGACATATTTAATAGCAGTAGTTTTTATGTAGATAAAAATATTACCAAAGCTTATTTAAAAAATAAATAAATAAATAAATAAATAAAATAAAAATGCACAATTTTTTTCAATAGCTAGTTCATCGACTTAAATCTTTAATTTTGTATTGGCTTAATCGAAAAGATGCAAGAAGAGTTTATCTTTGACGCTATCATTTATTCTGATGACAGACACTAATATAAGGAAAAAGAAAGTTCTTATTAAAAATCGCGATAACAAGAGATTCGAGTGATCGCTTTTATCAAATACTGCGTATTGGGTATCCGATTAGAAAATGTAGAACTGTTCTCATATTTGTTTATTTCTCGGCAAAAAAAAAAAAAAAAAAAAAAAAAAAAAAAAAAAAAGTGTGAATGAAATTGCCATGAGGTTTGATTATTTTGATTGAATTTTTAACTCTGTCGCAAGATACATAATATTTTATTACAAGAATTTTATTTCGTTGTTTTCTTCTAACTAATTATTTTTATTATCTTGAAATAAGGTCATTTAATGAACGTAAAGGTGTGATTGTTTTTCGGTCACAGAAACGATTGGATTCCGTATTTTCAATTTCAAATCCGAAATTCTACTTTTCTATCTGAGTATTCATTCACTCATAGGTACAGAATATTTAAAAATCGATATCGGATTTCGTAACGCTTCTTTTGGAAAGGGCAATTTCAAATCTTTTTTATCTTTATGCCAACAGGCTAGATTATTTTGTTCGAATTTTGACTGCATCGTTGCCAACATCCCGATATTTTTAATACCAATATTTTTATGCAGAAATATACTTGTGTTGTACAATCGCACAATTTCTGCAATTAAATAAAGCTAACGTTTTTGTAAGAATTTACTGGTGCGCAAAAAATAGGGAGGTTGGCAGCTATGGGACTGAATTCTGTCTCATAGTACATACATAATACTTCATTACAAGAAGTATTAATCGCAGATCATTTCAAACTAAGTTTAAAATGTTTTTATGTATCATTATTATTATTTGTTTGAAATAAAATCATTTAATGAGCATTTAGTATTGAATCGATATTACATTACATAATCGAAATTGTACTTTTTCTGGTAACTCTAATTCGCATATGTTTAAAATTCAAGGTAATCTATAAGTACGTCCGTTTAGAAAAGTTACAGATGTGACTATGCTTAGAGTCACAGGAGTCATTGGGTTTTGCGTTCTCAGTTTCACAACAAAATCACCAATGTAGCTGATAGAACATTTATTTATAGTCAACGAACCCTTAAAAATCAACATAAGCCTTACATTTGTATGGAGTACTTTTATCCCCATGCATGATAAACCTGGGATATTCATGTCCTTCGCATTTTCCAAACAATTAAGTGTGAAGAAAATGTATGAACAATTCATAAGTTAATGTATAAGTTAATGGCTTCTATTAAATGTTCTAAAAAAAAATCGAAATTATTTAAATTCTTTGTTAAATATGTTTCGATGCATTTAATTTGCAGTTTTATTAATTATTTAAATGATATTAATCATAATTTTTAAATATATATATATTTTTATAGGTTGATCTGCTAAATCTTATGTTCTACTTTAATTGATTGCCACAAACTATTTTAACTTACTTTGGGAATAATATTGTTCAATATTAGTTGAGATTTTTTGAAACAGTAATTATTATATATTACTTTTGCAGTGCAAGATGGTTCAAAATTTCTCCCTCTCCTTCATTTTCTCTTCAACAAATCTTTATGAACTCCCATTTGCCATTTTTGAATCACGTGTGATGTTTATAAACATGTAATAAAACTTAATCCCAGATGTTAGTCATTTATAATTAAAATTATCGATTAATCTCGATGTTTAGTCTTTTGAGTATAAAAATCACTTTTGTAACTATAACTAAGAACATACACGATCAAAGGTTTATTTGTGACCAAGTATGCAATAAATGTGAAATTTATTGAAGGATATTACTAAAAATTACTGTGTATCATAAGGCGACGTAAAATGTTAAACGGTACATGAATTCATAATCGTAAAAGCAGAAATTTGCACTTTCACTTCACTAGATGCCCTTTTAATCTATCTTTCATCCATGCCCTTAACGAGCGAATTGAGAGTTGTTTACAGTTTAAAACTGCAGTATTTCCCTCTCGCACGACTAATAATCTTAAAGTGTAAAATTATTGTCGAAGGACTAATATCAAAGAACGCTACCAATAATAAAAATGAGTATCGAAATCCCTCTAAATATGTAATTCTGATTTTGAAAAATATGTAAATAGACGACCGTAACTGTTATTATTAATTTTTAGTGTTTTGGCATTGTTCTTCAAATAATTTACAATAAAATGTTAAATCAGTGCAAATATCAATTTCGCTTTTAAATGTATTGTTATTATAAAGAAGAAAAATGATTATAGTTTAAGAATTAAGCCTGTGAAGCTCGCTTTGGGTATCACACTTTTATAATTACATGTTGTAATAATGTTGTATGTAACATGTTACATTCTAATGTAACATGTTGTATTAATGTAAATTGAGGAACATACAATGAGACATTTAAAATATGTTGAGATATTTCAAAAATGAAAAAAAAAAAAAAAAAAAACATTCTGGCTGTAATAAGCCCGTTGCGAATAACACAGTAACTTTTATCGCTCGAGATGTCCAAGATTAATAACTTAGGATGTAACACGAGCAACAGCTATAAAATTGCTTTCAGAGCTTATTTGAATGTATCTAAATCTATTCCCATTCCATTTATCTATCCATCTCATCTATCCATCTTTTAATCTATCCAACGAAGTTTCTGTCTGTAATTTATACCCATATATATATATATATATATATACATATGCATTTTTTTAATTTTTAGGAAAACTTGTTTTGCAACAAGTCAGATGATTCAATGAGCTAAAGTTTTAGAATCAGTTTTACCTGTATACAAACTTTGACGCGTTTTTCATTCCTATGTCGAAAAATCATTGCCCCTGAAATCTAACAAGATATATTCAAATTACATTCACATGGCAAGTCACAGGTCACGTATGTACGGCGGATGAAATGCAGTACTCCGAATCAAAAAAAGATAGGAGATTCTAAAGACACATGTGGTCGGAAGCTGAGACTGTTAGTTGTGAATTGAAACGCACTGATTTAGTCTGGCGGATAGGTATCGTTAGTATTGACACTTTGTCCTTCAGGGATAAATTTGAGATGGTCAATAATTGGATATCGAAGAACTCTGCCAGAATGATTGCTTTTACTTTGACCTTGATAGTATTTCATTTTTCGCGAAGATGTGACCGTGACTTTCAAGCAAATGATATCCAATTTGAAACTAAAAACGCCAATTTGCAATCCTGTCTTGATCGATTCTGCTGTGCTAAGGGAATTTTCTCAGCTATCTTCGTCCACTGTGTTCATGGTCCCGACTAGAAAAACTCGCTAAGACGGAATCGCAAGGGAGCGAAAAAAATGCAGTTTTAAAATGTTTTCGTTCTCAGCAAGGATCATTGCAATGTATTCATTTGGAACCATGGAATTTTTCCGTTGGGCAGTATTTAGTGCAGATCTCGTTTTCACGTACGTTATTGTATAATTATGACGGATGGCGTACATGTTAAACAAAAAACCTTCCTTAAATGGATTTTTTTTTCAGTCCTTTGGGATTCCGTTTTAGCAGGTTGAACCCCCACCCCAACCTTTCCGAAGACTGGACACGCCATTGTGTCCTAAGTGCATTTCTACTTTAAATCCCGTGGACATCTTTCCGTTTAATAGAAAAATAAAATATGTATGTCCGTTTTATGAGTACGAATAGAAATTTTATTCGTACATTTTGACATATTTTTTGAAAAGATCATTGATTTGTGCTGTTATACATAACATTTTCAAACCAGTTGCCGATTTCTTTTATTAAAAAAATAATAAATACTGAGAATTAGCTCACGGTACATGAAATACTTTAAAACTTATACGCCAGGGATTAGCGTGCAGGTCACAGAATTTTTCAGCTTCTGAAAGGGTTAAATGAAAGTACAGGAAATGCTATAGTCTCTTGTGAAGGGTTCATATACACTCAGCAAAAGCAGAATAACTCTAAAGTCGATTTCCGTTTGAGCGAAATCTGATAGAATGGATATTTCTTTATAAAGAAAAGTTTAACAATCTTGGAGTATCCTTATATACATGAAATGTAAGTCCTTTGTAACGAAATTTCATTACAGCAAACAGATTTTCACAGTTCCGTGGAATTCGTTGTAACATGAATTTGGCTGCATGATTTTCAGAATCTTACTTGGCTTACATCTCAAGAAAGTCGGCTAACAACACGTACTAACTTCATCTATTCTGAAACTAATTTAATATTTGCTTAAAGTGATAAAATCGCATTTAAAAAGGTAAAAAACACTTTTATTTATTGAGATTGAACATGTTTCATTGCTCTGACGGCAACATTCTCAAGAATTAAAATGATACAAATATTTTGGCAAAAAAATTCAAATTGAAAACTGGTAAACAAAAATCACGCAAACATAATGCATAATGAAACTATGTGCAATATTGAAAATGTATATTTTTACTTTTATTTATTGAGATTTTACATGTTTCATTGCTCCAACCGCGACATTCTCAAGAATTAAAATGATACAAATATTTTGGCAAAAAAATTCAAATTGAAAACTGGTAAACAAAAATCACGCAAGCAGAAGCATAATGAAATTAAGTGCAATATTGAAAATGGATATTTTTGAACGTGAAAAATTTCACATTTGTTTCATTATTCTGTAGAGCATCTCTTTCCAAATTTTAGGAAGCTCCATGGAAGCTAAGTCATTGCATAAATTCTCTCTGAGTAAGAAGATCTCTATTGATTCTCGGATAATGGATTACGAATAAAATCTTGATGGATAAATTATTCTACTATTTTTAAAAATTAATCTGTAAAGGTTCTTTGTTATATAGTCTGGCTGTAGTTTTGTAGTTTTCTTTATCTGCTGTGTGTTCTTTGATCCTATTTTTAAGCTTTTTGTTTGTCATTACTGTATAAATTTGCACTGTCCCATCGTCTTTGGTGAAAGTCATTTCATATACCCCTGAGAATTGATTCGGTTCTATTGGATCTATTTTCTTACAAACTATGTTTTTTTTAATTTTACGGAATGTTTTGCAACAATGGAGATTATTGTATTTATTGAGTTTATATTTCAGTCTTACTACTTAGTCATCTATTCTGACAATAGATTAAATATAATTATTTCTTAAACTGTATAAAATTGCACTGTCCCATCGTCTTTGGTGAAAGTCATTTCATATACCCCTGAGAATTGATTTGGTTCTATTGGGTCTATTTTCTTACAAACTATGTTTTTTTAATTTTACGGAATGTTTTGCAACAATGGAGATTATTGTATTTATTGAGTTTATATTTCAGTCTTACTACTTAGTCATCTATTCTGACAATAGATTAAATATAATTATTTCTTAAACTGTATAAAATTGCACTGTCCCATCGTCTTTGATGAACGTCATTTCATATACCCCTGAGAATTGATTTGGTTCTATTGGATCTATTTTCTTACAAACTATGTTTTTTAATTTTATGAAATGTTTTGCAACAATGGAGATTATTGTATTTATTGAGTTTATATTTCAGTCTTACTACTTAGTCATCTATTCTGACAATATATTAAATATAATTATTTCTTAAATGAAACAATAAACATTTCTTTTCGTTCACTAGATAATAATTTCATACATTTCAAGAATTTCATAACTTTTTTTTTCTATTATTCCTTTTTTTTATTTTGGCATTAAATGTAAGTGCACGAAACGCTTTAGAGTCTCTTGTGAATCATCTTATTCAAGCATATTTTTTAAATTGCTTAAGCAGGAATTCTGTCTCATTATGTCTTGCTTATTATTCTTATGTTATGTATTCATAACCTGTAATTAATAAATTGCAGCATAAATTAATTAAACAATATTTTCTTCTGTTTCCTTTGAAACCTCTTGAGTATAGATGGAACGAAGTTTTAAAATCCAGTTTTTCTTGTAGTTAAAGAAAAAAAAATGACTATTGGAATGTAAAAGTAAAAGAAATCTTTTTAGATTAAAAAAAAAAAGGAAAGATTGAATTTTTATTTTTTCTCTCTTACGTGGAATTAAAATATGCTTATTTTTATTAATGAAGCTTTTTTTTTATTAAAAAACTATTGAAGTGTGAGTTTTTTCTTTTAGTAAAATATTGTTTTTGTGTGTAAAGAATTATTCTTAAAAGGGATTAGATCTTTTTTATATAAAATTAATTCTACGATATGTTTTCTAATATTTAAAAAAAGAAAAAGAAAAATGAGGTAATGAGTAAAAAATTACAAATATTTTGAACTCTGGTGGCATTTTATAGTGTATCTAGGTACACGAAGAATATGCATGGGCAGAAATGGGTGTCTTTTGTTCGATAATTGATATTAATATTAATCTCCATTTGTAAGAAACAGCATAGTATTTTAATGCTTAAAAAAAGAAAAGCTTAATCTTGCAGTCTCATTTTAGATAAATTTTCTGCAATGTAAAAACTCGATGAATACTGTAGAAATATTATACTTATTAATGAAATATTCAAGTTTTTCTTTTCACGACAGTATGGATGAAGTTAAATGGAAAATGCATATACAGAAAATAAATACATATTTATTTTTAAGTAACGTTTTGAAGCAGCGTTTCTCAAACTATGTACCGCGTACCAGCAGTGGTACTCGAGGTCTCTTAGATTTCCAAATAAGACAGAAAAAATAAAATAAATAAATTCAGTTGTAGTTATTTGATGACTACATTTATAAGATTTAACACACACGCATATATCTATAATTAAAATAAAATCACATACATAAAAGTAAAAAGATAACACAAAAAATAAAAACAGAAAATTAAAAATGCAAAAATAATAAACTATGAATATATTATGAATTGGAGCTTTATGAGCATAATTTATAGTAAATATTTGTTATTCCGTCGAATATTGTCCAAATTAGGTCTAAAAATGACAGTATCAAGCTGCTGATAACATACCGAAAAAAAAAAAAAAAAAAAAAAAAAAAAAAAAAGAGAGAGAAAGAAAATTGAAACAAATTCAGAGAACCAAAAACTAAATTATAATACATATCTGTAATATCTTAAAAACTTAAAAGTATTAGACACAACTCACCAGGAAGTAATTTGATCAAGAAAGTCAAGGATGAATATATGTATGTAGTTATTAGGCCTTACGCCGACAACATTCAATGAAATAATATAGTTTGAGTATGAATTGTGCTTATGAAGTTCCTCTGAAGATTCCACAACACATTCATAATTGTGTTTTGTATTTTCACATGTACGCTTTCATTTTAATCATAATTTCACAGTTTTAATTGGTGGTCAGTAATGTTTATTTAATGGTTATATATAGAGATAGATTCAGATTCATATCGTAGATTGTTAGTCAAATAAAACTTTTATTCCCAGCTATAACTTATTCCGATTATGTAATACTACACGCGCAAATTAGAAAAAAAAAAATATATATATATATATTTAACACACTTCAATATTTAATAAAAATTTTCTTGTATTAATTTAAATACATAATAAAAAGTAAAATTAAATGAATGTAATAAATTTTAATTAATTCTATTTTAAAAATATAAGTCTACCAGTATTCCTATTCTAAAACAAACAAACAACAATAGCAACAAACAGACAAACAACAGTTAAAGAGGAGAAAAACACATAAGAAGATTTTTTTTTATTGTTTTTGAAGAGAACAAAAGTAAGGTGATCCGCAGAACGTTCTGACTTTTAAAAGTGGTCCAAACTTGAATAAAGTTTGAGAAGTACTACTTTAAAGTGTCAAGCGACACGTTAAACTGTCAGAATCATTTCTTTTATAGTTTTAACCAATACCTTATAAAGGGATTTGAAATTGGTGAACGCAACATATTGATTAAGAATTAATTTTCAGGGACATTTAGTTCTAAATGAATTTTTTTTCAGTAAGTAAAATGTTACCTCACTTATTTGGAATGAAAAGGAAAATGCATAAAATGTCTATATGTGTATACATGGATGGGTGAAAATTATTTTGCGATGGTATCTGAAGAAATGTTGTGTTATTTGCCCTCCTAAAGAGCAATTTTATCTGGAAATCTATTTTACTGGACACGTGTTTTTTATTGAATGCTATGTAATTTGTAATACATCTCGTAAATCGTTCCAATAGTGATCAACAAATAAAGTTCAATGGAATAGTATTCTACACAAATGAGAAAACAAACGTTTTTGCCCCCAGTCCTACCATTCTAAAACTAAAGTTAATTAAAATATGTATCCATTGCATGAAAAAATGTTTTTTCCCCTCCAAACACTGTTAGATGGGCACAAGCACACCATTCCATAACTGCTGCTTTTTTCCAGCATCATTAGGTAGTTTCTTTTTTGAGGCAAATCGTTTTTTAACATGCTTCTGATGGGGGGAGGGTCCTCCTTGAAATGGAATTCGATCGAACCGGATCGATTTACTTTAATGAATTGAGAAGGTTGAGAGAGTAGGCGTAAGCACTCAAAAAACGCCGACCTTGGAATCGATTTTTATTTTTTTGCACTTCCTGCATGACATATGGCATTGTTGTTCCCCACCCAGGGGAATCTGCGGGGGTGGGGATGAACCTCGAGGGGTCAAATCGAATGGGCCATGACTCATTTCTGACTTTTGCCACCCTGGGTGTTTTGATTTTATACGGTGAAGAGAGCTTAAGAAGCCGTCTGATAAGACAAATTTATAGAGTACATTCCAGACGATGTAAACATTCTTCTTTTATTCTCTCTTTATTTTGGATCCTGTATCTTCCTCATTCACTGACTATGTCTGCTAACAAGACAGATGTTTGCATGGAAGCCAGAAATTTTGATGTATGATTATGACAATCGGTATTTTATGACCCCATCGACATCACTCTAGAAAAAGTTTTTCGAGTAGAGCTTTCTTTACCCACGCTTTTAAATTGATTACAACTGCTGCTGCGTTACACTCGTCAGAGGCTGTACCCTCTCTGTTAATACATATAGTCAAATTGACGTTACAATTATCAGAAATGGTCAACCACAGAGCTGTCCAAAAGGTGACATTATTTCGTCACCTCGTGAATCCGCTGTGACCAATTTTTGTCTTTTGCACCTTGTCACAAAATGAGATATATCGTCTTCACAGGGACGTACGTGTGCGACTCATTTTCGACATCACATGCCAAAGCGGACAACGTGAGTTGCACATGGTTCATGATTCTTTCACATTTCTATCATGGTACTATTTAGAATCAGTCACGCTTGGGGTTCAGAGATGCCCCAATTCTGCTCTGATCGAAGGTATTAATAAAATCCAGCCTGTAATAAAAATAAACATGTTATCTTTTTTTTATATAAATATAAAAAAAAAACACATTCGTGATTTGAATGAGAGAAAAGTTCTCCCGTTTAAATGTTTTGGACTGCATTTAGAATACAAAGCGTTCTGGACAGATAGTGAATATCGTATTAGATAATGATAGGATGGAATAAAATCTTAAAATAAATAAAACATGACAACACAGAGAAAGAAAATCTGAGAGAAACAGGGGGAATGACCGCAAGAGAAAATGAGAATTGGAGTTCGAGTGCATATTACATACTACAAGTATTTTGAAAATTTTTGGTGTGTATTTACAAACCAACACTGCAAATGAAAATGTCTGAAATTCAGACATTTAAGTGTCTGAAACGCAGTGTTCAATTTTCAGACGTTTTAAAATGTCTTAAAATTTTCAGACACTTCTTGCGTCTGAATTTCAGACACTTAAGTGTCTGAAACAGGAGTGTTCAATTTTAAGACGTTTTAAAGTGTCTTAAATTTTTCAGACACTTCTTACGTCTGAATTTCAGACATTTCAAATGTCTTAATTGCGGCCATCTTTGAGCCTTTTTTTTTTTTTTTTTTTTTTTTCTAGCCAATATGAAGCCATCTTTGACCACTTTTCTTTCTAAGCCATATACGCAGCCATGTTTGACCACATTGAATCCTTTTTTATAAATGGGAATAATTTGTTACCATACAGCAGAGCTGATTGCAGCGTGGGAAAACTGGGGTGCTTCTCTGCCCCCTGATTTTAGGGTACCCCAAATTGCGTATGAAATTTTCATAAAGCTGATATTTTAAATCAGTTTTGACCTTATGAGGATTGTAATCAGTATTTTGTAGTTTTAGAATAGGATAATATATATATATTTTTTTTTCACCTAAATATGTATTTATGTGTTATCATATATGCCCTACGGCATCAAAAATGTTTATTACTTTTAGTGAGAACTTCAAATTGCTGCTAGTCCAAAGACCTAGTATTCATTCACCCCCTCCCCCCATTGCCTACATATACTGTTACAAAAAAAATTAAGCCTATTCTATGCCGTCAAATACATATTTGGCTAAATATACCATTTTCTTTAGCCTAATCATGTTCTAAAAGTTCAAAATATTTATTAAAATAAGTGTAAGATCAAACCAAATTTAAAATATCAGCTTTATGGAAATTTCGTACCAAATTTAGGGGCCCGTACAGCTAAAGGCCCATAGAAACAGCCCAGTTTGCCCATGCTGCAATCAGCTCTGCTTTATGGTAACAAATTACTCCCATTTATAAAAAATGATTCACTTCTTCAGAAAGAATCCCATCCCTGCTATGTTATGCAATTTTTTCCCATTTAAATAAGATATTCCCAGTAAATTAGTTTAAGCATTTTTATTTCTGTGTTAAATAAAATCTAACACTGGATTCCCCCAAATTTACAGTATATCAGTATTATATTGTAATATTTATTAATCAATATTTATTATTAACCAATATTATGAATTTCTAGAGTAGAATAAGGTTAAAAACAAAATATATTTGTCTTAATACAGTAAAACCTGTCAATAGCGGGTACCTCGGAACCGTGGAATTTGTCGACGTTCGGAGGTGTCTGCTTTTCTGAGGTATAAGTGTATAAAAATTTTGCATATTTTCAATAAAAAAATGTGTTTCCTAAATAGTGGCGTCCTTTATTTAGGAGTGTCCGTTATGGAGATTTTACTGCAAAGCCTTCATACGAACAGTTGTCTTTAGCGAACACTCACCTTTATCAATATACAGTAAAACCTCCCTAAAGCGACCACTTCCGTTCCAATAAAAATTGGTCGCTCCGAAAGGTGGTCTCTTAATGGAGGTCATATTAAAATCTAGATTTTAATTGTTGAAAAAAATGTAACAATTAATGTTACTAAAATTATATTTTTGAAATTAAGAAAACATATGAAAATTTAAGTATCAAAACAAAAGTTAATTACATAAGTTAATTACTGCAGAGTTTAAAAAATGAATACATTGGCGTTTGCTTCGCTTTTATGGTTTTATCTACTATAAATTTTATTTCCAAGTCCTTTCGAAATTCAGTAAATAAATTCTTTTTTTTTTTTTTTTTGGTCTGGAACAAATTAAGACGATTTCATTACTTTATGTGTTCCTTTGAGCATTTCCTGACAGAATAGGGCAGTGGAGTTTATTGACCGTCATCCTTAATTTGTCATCAGAGTTAAATTCATTGCCTAAAAAGGAACAAGGCGGTTTAAACACTTAAAAGTTACCGGAATAAATAAAAATTCTAAACTTAGTTTAGAAGTTTGATAAATAATGCGCTCTCCGGAATTATTATTCTAATAAAACCTTTTTCAAGCGACCCGGAAAAAACGGAATTTGTTTCATTTTCTTCAAAGAAATGGGTCGTTCATGGAGGGAGTTCAACTGGGGTGGTCTCTGAATAGAGGTAAAATTAGTATTGAACCTATGGGAATAAATTTCGTTCCATGAAAAAAATGGTCGTTCAGGGAGGTGGTCGCACAGGGAGGTTTCACTGTATGTAGACAACCTCATAAAAGCTAACACAATCGAATAGCAGACAGATTCAGCGTTCTGAAGGTGCCCGCGATTAAGAGTTTTTATTGTATTTAAAATTTTTTGTACTTAACTTTTAATCTTATTCTACTTTTTAAGTTCAAAATACTGATTATAACCAATATACAATGTCCAAACATATTTAACGTATAAGCTTTAAAAAAATTGCATATCGAATTTGGGGCAGCAAAAATCGTAGGTGATGGTGGTGGGGGCGGGGGTGGGGGACATGCCAAAGTTTACCCGTGCTTTCATCAAGTCCTTCTAGAAAAATCCCAACTCTGCATTGTGATTCGGTAAATATAGAATAATTCAGCTTTAAGTGCAAAATCTAGTAGTTATGCTCTAGTAAATATAGTATAAAATTCTATCTTTTTACTGATATTCATTTTAAATTTCAGATTTCTTTTTTACTAAAAATAATCAAAAAATCAATATTATAATTGATTTCAAATGAAATAAAGCTGTATATATTTACCGTATTTTTACAATTATGTTAACAGCACATAATTACATGAATTTAAGAATCTACAAATAATCATGACTAATACAGAGATAAGGCGAGAACATTTTCTAAATCGTTAAATAAAAAGATTTATTGGCGACGCCAACAAAATTTTCTCCCCTTCTACGTCTACAGATTTCAGACGATTTCTGATGAGTCTTCAAATAGTGGTGTGAATCACCGGGCTTGAAAATAAAAACATCTGAAGTTGACTACTTTCAATATAGCAAATAGAATAGTTCTAAAATGCTCGGAAACAACAAAAGTATATAGCAGAAGGAAAAAACAGATTCCATGACCGGATTTAATGAGTTTTATCAGTCAAAACAGTTTAAAATAAATAAATGAACACAAGTAATTCGCTGTATGTATGCGGGAATTAATGATATGGGTAAATGGAAGGATTTTCGAACTATATTCTTTTAAATAACTTAAAATTTATCGCGGTGTATAAAATATGACACGCAAGAAAACGTCATCAGACATGAAAAGCATACATAATAAATAAAAGCATACATAATAAATAAAAATTAAATAAGGATGTTTACTATAAAGAGTTGGGAATTTCAGTACATATCACATATTAAACCTATGGGAAATGTAAAACCGATGTGAACGTTACAAATGCTGTCGCATTAAATGCTTATAAAAATATTGTATTCATAAATAAAACCCATATAAAAGGTACTCCGGTGTAATAATTACTCTAAAAAAACACTGTTAAGATAGTCTTGATGGTAGTTAAGAAATTATGAGCCAATCAACAGGTGCTGTCACTGCTATTTTTAAAGTAATGGCGTGCGAGTATACAGAGAAAGAAGGCTTAGGATGGTGTATCTCAGTAGATTCAGTAACCACTAATGCACCATGCAGACACGCCAAAACTTATTTTAAGGATAACATTGGATGGAAAATAATGTAGAAACATGATTGCAGATGATTTGAATAGTAGATATTTAAATTTTAGCAAAATAAAATTTTAACATGGAAATACCATAGGCAAAATGATTTGAACATATTTTGGCATAACTCAGGAACTAATAAAGCTATAGACTCGTGTGAGGTATCCATTTAAAGATAAAACATTTACAGAGAGTTTTAAATACATAGTTAAGACCCCACTTACCTGGGAAAAGGTCTGATTATTCCAAAAGCACATTCGCCCAGAGGACGTCCGGATTGGAGGCTACGTTAGTATCCGTTAGTTAGGCAGAGTTTGATGTTTAAAAAATAAAATCCCCTTGCACATCCGGCTAGCTCTGTTAAAAGAACGGAAAATTTCCATCCTGAAAACATAGCCCGCCAGACAACAGTTCTCTTTACAAATTTGACGAGATGAAGAACACTATATTAGTGTTATAGATAAATATTAATACGGAGTACCACTATGTCGATAGAAATTAAATCCCGGAACTTCACATTCCGCAAAAAACAATCAAGTCAAAATAAATTATTAGTTAAAATGTACGCGTACATAAAAACAAACATTCAGTTTGAATTACAAACGAACATCGAGTTCGAAAGGAAGACGCATGCGCAACTGAGAGTGCCCCCTAGTGAATGCGGAGCGGAGTTACAAAGTGTCTTAAAATTAGACACTTGCAGATTTTTTAGACACATTTCTCAGTTCGTTTACACCATGATCATAGTAAGACACTTATATGTTTTAAATTAAGACATCTATCATGACTGAATTTTCAGATTCAGATACTTAAGTGTCTTAAATTCCTTTTCAGTCACATATATGTCTTAATTTAAGATGCCTCTATTTGCAGTGAAAGTATTGTTGACTTTTGTTAATCTAAAAATTTAAAATATATATTTTTTCTTCGTTGTTGAAATTATTATTTGAAAAAATTGGTGCTACAACTATGATGGTACAGTCAAA
This sequence comes from Maratus speciosus, assembly GCA_963932465.1. NCBI lineage: Eukaryota > Metazoa > Arthropoda > Arachnida > Araneae > Salticidae > Maratus > Maratus speciosus. Next base: position 561,551,295 of record OZ010787.1, on the reverse strand, counting down.
CCTCGTTAACATGAACACGCTTAACGTGAATTACTTTTAACATGAATTGTTTTCACAGTCCCCTATAAAAACGAATACACAAATTTGATACTGATAACGTGAATTACTGTTAACATGAACAAAATTTTGATTCCCCTTGAGGTTCATGTTAACGAGGTTCGACTGTATTTGTAAAAGAAAAAAGAAAAACTAACATACAAATTTAAAGGGGAGAGGGAGGGGGTGCAAGCGTGCAAGACATTGAAAGATGACACAAAATAAATAAATTAAAATTTTTAATTATCGAAAATTAATTGTATTTCATAAAAATCGAAGATAAAAATACAGTCTAAAAACTAAAAAAAATATCCCATTACTAAATTATTAATACAAACAAACCTGTAGAAATATTTGTTGTAGAGTTTGTCCCTTCCTGTACAGTATCATTCGTTTTGAAATAATCTATCTGTTATTTTTTTTTTATGGCTTTAGAACAAAAATTTCCCGTAGCTATCCATATCTCAGCCAAGATTTAACTGACATTTTTCTTACCCCAACTGTCAGAAATAATAATATGAGGAAGAATAAATTTTTATTTCCTAAAGTAATATCTGGGTTAATTCCATAATTTGTGTCTCCAATTTCTTCTTTTTGTTCAAGCACCGATGAATAAATAAAAATGTGTGAAATATTTAATGAAAATGTTGCATTTTTCCTTTCAAGCTCCTAAGAAATGTAGTTTTTCTAATTTTTTAATGCAAGAAAATTTGTCACACGCTGAGTCAATAGCGAAGAGCACCGTGGTGAAGAAAGTGGAAACAGTATTAATAATAAAAGTGACCCCTTATATCTGTAGCCATGGCAACTGCTGTTTTTCTTTAAACAAAGGCTTTACATAGCTATGTTGGAAACAATTGTTTTAACAACAAAAATATGTAGCTTGCAGGTCTTCTCTTTTCCTCTTATGTTAAACCAATACTTAGACGGAAAATCAAGGGAAGGGATGTCGGAAGAAGCAGGAAAAAAAATATTGTACAAGAACAGAAGAAATAAATAATATTTTAATTTAAATGGATAATGTTTACAATTTATTTTCAAAATGAAATCTTCTTAGAATTTAAGTTGATACAATAATAAAATTGTTTTGTAACTTTTTATTTATTTATTATTTATTTTCCCGAATTTATCCAGGTTTCAAAAATGTATGGAAAAAAAAAAATTCGTCACTATTATTTGCTTTTCAATGCGAACTAAAATAGATTTCAAACACTATTTAATGAAATGTTTGTCTTTTTATTATCTTTACCATCTTTAAACTTCAAAAATATGAAACATAAATAAATAAAACGTTTCTTCGATTGTTTAGTTGAAATCGTTATTGTAGATTTATTGCTTTCATTTTCTTGAAAGTTCACAAAAGAATTCTGAAATTAATTTTGCATAAAGTACTTTTTTGTGTTTGTAGAATACTGCAGGCGTTTTATTTCTTTATCAATCGATTTTACTCTTACAATGTGCTCTTGTCGTTGAATTTGGTAGTGTTGTAAGACAATGCTCAAAAAGGCGAAACGATTTCTTTGTTGCTTAATAGAATCGGATCAAATTGAGAGATTTTTTTTGTGACTTACTTTATTAGAAATATTTATAAAAACTAAAAATTAATGTGTATTTTTTTCATCGTGCCGCATGTCATTTGTGTTGTCATTTTAAGCTTTATGTGAAAACATTGATTTTATTATTTAATAAGAAACTGTTTATTTTTTACAAAGAAATTAATCAAATTGTTTAGTATAATAAGTGGTTAAAAAATAAGTAGATTATAATTAAAGTTATTTTGCTCAATTTTCTTTACAAATTTAACATGACAAAATAATTAAAAATAAATACTGCTTTGTGACAATATTAGTTTAATGTACACAAAATACCTAATTAGATTTGCGTATAAAAGAAGAAAATATGCTATATGCATTTTAGAATACTATTTTGCGATCCCCCGTTTATGAAAAAATATCGGAAGTGTTCTTAGCGGTAAGATCAATCTGAAAATATAAATTTTCTTATTTTCCAACATAAAAATTCTAAAGAATGAACCTGCGTGACAATAAACACGATTAATTACTGTTTCTTTTAAATATTTAACATTGCAAAACAATTAAAAGGAAATACTGCTTTGCGATCATATTGGCTTGAAATACACAAAAATATCTAATTATTTTCAACTTTAAATGAAAAGAGTTATGAAATATGCTATATGTAATTTCGAGATTTATTTTGCTATCACCTCCACCCCCTTTTCCTCCATTTATGAAAAAATATCGGAGGGCTAACGAGAAGATCAGCTGAAAATAATAAGAATTTGCTGAACGTTAACTGTTGATTTTGTAACAGAAAAATTCGTATGAGTGAGCTTGATTGACAATTGACGTGATTAATTTACGTGCCTTTTTAGATTTTTTTTTTTTTTTCAAATGAAATGTGTCAACTTATCTTTATTTTGAATTAATTATCCAAAAGCAATTTGTGGTAAATTATAACTTATTGCTATGTTAGATTTTATTGTTAGGTTATCTGAAACCTTTGTACGCCAGTAATTGTTAAAAAATGTATCATATAGTTGAACTCCGATATAACGAAACAGCTTGAATTTTTTGTTTCGCTGCATTAACTCTATTATAACCCAGGGTATTATGTGTTTGATATTGAAAGAGACAGACATTTCGCTCGTTTTATTTATCACTTTAAACAACCAAAAGAAAAAAAATGTGAAGTTACTAAAATTTTTTTCGGAAATTTCGTTTCTTAGAACTATTTATAAATCGACAACAACAAAAATTCCTGTAACTTTTGCACTGAAAATAAAAAAAAATCTGTAAGGTTACTAAGAATTTTTTTACGAATTTGGTATTCCTAGAACTTGTTATGAAACTGCAACCCGGGTTACAGATAAAAGTTTAGTAAGATTACTGCAATTTTAGTAGATTCATTTGTAAAAAAAACTAGTTTGTAGATTTGTATCTTTTTTTTTTTTTTTTTTTTTTTTTTTTTTGTACAGTGTACAAATAAAATTTTAGTAAGCATACAGATTTCTGCAACTTTACATCTGTAGAATTACAGAATTTTTTTACAGTGTAGTAGTTCCTTATAACCTACCTACCTCATAGCTTATTTTGAGTTTATATATGTACTTGACATCAAATATATTTACATATATTACACCTTACCCAGAATTTGAAGCTTAAATTTTTAGCCATGCCAAACCACCATGTTATAATTTTTTTCTTTGGTAGTTTATAGTTATTTCATCATGATAAATGGGGTACAATATAAAATATTATAAGTATAATTCGAACAGTAATTGACCTCTAATGGAATTTGAAGGAATTTTTTTATTTCAATAAATTCTTTCCAAAATTACTTTTGTCTGTAAAATACCTCTCTAAAATTTAAAATAATAATAATAATTAGTATAAAATAAATTCCTTCAACACAAAAAGCTCTTTAGTGAACACGTTCTGCCAAATGATAAATGACAAAAATTAATTTTTATTTGAATTATGCTGCACTTAAAAGATGCTTTGCTTATCTTTTTTAAACTAATAGAAAATATAGACAAAGCAGTAAATTTTCTCGCTTGAGCCTAATCTTGATTTTTTATTATTTGGCAGAAATCCAGCCCCGAATTGCAGGAGCCGCTTCAGAGACTCTGCAACAAGCAGAAGATGGAATTCCTGGGGACCCTTGAAAAGGCATTTTTAGACTTGTGAAGCGGACTTTGATTTGGTCTCGAAGAAAGACTTCCCTCATATCTGCTTCTAAGAGGAATAAATAAAACATGCTGTATATTTTTGTGCAAAATAAATCTCAGAAATTCAACCTCCATTTTGGCATTAGTATTTTCTCTTCTGTTGCTTTTTTTTTTTTTATATAACCGTGAATTTTAAACATTTATCTGGCGTATTAAATATGCACTAGGACACAGTTTACACTTTTTTTTCACACATTTTACCACACTAAAAAAAAAAATTAAATAAATAAATAAATAAATAAATAAATAAAAGTAAATTAAAATTAAAAATGAAAATAAAAGAAAATATATTAAGAGAGAAACAACGTATAAAGACACAAATATAAATATATATAAAATATAATTATATATATTTATAGTTGTGTCGTTATACGTTGTTTCTCTCTCTTAATATATTGGCACAAAGTACAATCCTTCCCCACTTTTTATGTTTTAAAAATAAATAAATCATGTAAAATTAACATGGAAAAACCTGTACACAGGGTTAGCAGTAAACGCTGTATATTTTACAAAATAAATATATATATATATATATATATTTTTTTTACGAATTCTCTTTTTTAACTGTCAAATACTGCTGCCACAGGCGACTATTTTTATATTCTGTTCGCACCAGTATTTTTATGATATAAATTTTGAAATATGTATCTCTTGCAAATATTGTCAAAGTGTGTGTTAAGAATTTCTTTTTTGAGAAAGTGGTGCCAATTAGAATAATAAAAAAAATAGTCGCCTGTAGCAGCCCTGCAAATACTATTTTTACTGGAGTTAAAAAACAATTTTTCTGTAAAGTGACTTTTTACTGTCATTTGAAGACAATTTTTATTTTTTTGCCAGTTTTACAGAATTTTTTTGTCGCATTTATATGTTGGTGAGGTCCCACCCAGTATATTGTGTTTTTTGATAGAAAGAAAAAAAGGTTTTTTCTTAATACGTTTCACTTTCCTGGACAATTTCGAATTTTGAAAATTTTCCTGAATAAATTAAATAAGATAATAAAAAATCTACTTCTAGGTTATATTTTCGACGTATATTTTATATATTTTCTTCAAATAATTCCCAATTAATAAATCCTAATCTGCAAAATATATAATCCAGAATATCAATGGACATAAAATTAACCCTATGGCTGCGTAATTGTTTTTTTTCAAAATAGCTTCAAAAATTGTGTATTTAACCCCTTCGCCATGAGCGTCTTTTAAGAATTTCTATTCTTTTGTCACCGGTATTTCATAAAAAAAATTTTTGTCTAATTGAATCGGTAAAATGCTCCGATTAAATAAGGTAAAATGTACAAAATAAAATAAAATAAAAATAAAAATAAATAACGGGTGGGAATTATCAAGGAGAGCTAATTAGATGGAAAATTTTCATCTCCGAGGAAATCTCGGGTTGCGCAAATTTTGATACTTTTACGTTGCCCGATGAAATCTGGGGTTGCGCGGGTACGCACATACTATGATAAAGAATGAGTATTATGCCATTTATCAAAACTGTTTTTAAATAAAATTTTAATCGCACGGATTAAAAATTCCATTAAATACATTATTAAAATGCATTATTAAATTTCCCTATTATTATACTTTTTATTGTATATCAGTGTGTTATTTTTCAATCACTTTTTTTTCTTTTGGTTGCACATTTTTTTTTTTTATCCCTTGTAAAAAGCCTAAACGGTTCTCCTCTGTAGATTTTTTTTTTCAATACCATACAAATATTGAGCGTTTTATCATCTTAGAGCACTAAGGCTTCTTGACTTCATTATAAGTCATTTAATGCGCGACATTTTAACAACGTTTTTAAAGGCATCCTCTTTCATTGAGATAGTTAATTAATTATTTAATTAGTTTTTCTCTCCTGTCACTAAACAACTAAGCTTTTCATTAGCAGAATAAAGGCAGATTAAATATAGCTCTTTTAAACTCTAATAAAACTGCTTTGAATAATATACTGGGAGTTTAAAAACTTTCCTATCTTAGTACATTATTGACCACTCACGAGTTTACGTGTTTATAAAATAAAGCCATTAATTTATAAAATTTGTTTAGGACTTGAGGAAGTTGTATCTTAAAAATACTTGCTGTTTCGGGAGTATAATTTGAAAAGGGATAACTTTTTACCATATTATACTTGAACCAGAAGCAATCTCTGGATGTATTTTTTATACCATTCTTCGGACTCGACCTCAAAGGGAAAATTTTATTTATTCACAAACTGGAAAATAGAAAAATAATTTGCTATTTGAAAAACAAGAATGTAGTGTCTTTTTTTAAAGTGTTTCAGGGTATTGAATTATTATAGATAAGATATAAGGAGAAATAGTCTATCTGGATGTAAAGTCTTTCACGGTGAGTGTTAATAACATATATGATATTAGATGTAAATTTCCAACTGGGCGAAAAATGTCCGGGCCAGGATTCGAACCCGGTACCTCCTGGCTGAAGCCGCCAGTGCTCTGCCATCTGAGCTATCCCGGACGATTCTGGTCGAACTCTTAAACCCAGCTAACCTTGATGATTACAGCATCTGGTCTGAAACCCGGTTCAGCTCAACAGAATAAATCCAAATTAGAATAATTGTGTTAATATTAATCTAGTGTAACATATATGAGCCTGAAATTCCCCTTTTCTGTTTGATGTGATATTCCAGAATTACCGAAAAACAGTATTCATGTCTTTTTGACACACTTTTACAATGGTATTTTTAAAGAATAAGAATTGTGATTTTTCATATTTCAGCCAATGGTTGGATCTAAATAACAAAATTCGGCATTTTAAATAAATTTTCAGGAACATGAAAATCGCGAAACATTGTTATGAAGGAGTATTTAGGATTAACAGTTATTTCTACGTTAGAAGAGATTTTTAAATGAGAAAATTAATCTTGAACCAATTCTAAAATATTGTTTAAAATATTCTACTGCGTACTTACGATATTGAATTCGGCCGGGCTTGGGCTCTGATGACACAAAATTTTTCGGGCTCGGATTTGAATGCGTCGGACTCGGGCCCGGTAAAATAGCCCCAACTCTAGAACTCTAGAAGATATGCACTGATTTTTGGCTCCCCCATATATGGTCAATTCTTTCTTTCTTTTTTTCCATGATTTTTTATTCTTATAATCAGTGTTGTAGTCGTAAAAAAAGCAATACGATATAGGCAGAGGGTATACGCTCTAGTAATAAACTTCAATGTTAGGGTATGCGCTATAAGCTTTATTTGAGAAACCGAGGGTATATGGAGCTTCTTAAAAAAAAAAAAAAAAACAGAAGGTATGCGGCGTATACCTGCGTATACCCTCTACTACATCCCTGCTTTCAATATTAATTTAGGATCAATATTTGCAGCTTTTCTGATTGGTTTATTATAGAAAATTGTTTAAATGTCTTATGTTTAATTGTTTAAATGTCATGGATTCTTTATCTATCCCATTACTGCAGGATGTCAGTCACTTTATTTTGGCTTACCACATATTCAGAAGCAATGTTACTTATTTTATGCTGCTTTGAAGTCATTTTATTGCTGTTTAAACTGTACCGACTTTGCAAAACTAATCCATTTAGATTTCCTGTTAGGTTAGTTTAATTTAGGAAATTTTAATGCGTTTCGATTCAATTTGATTGTTTTGCTATATTAAGCGCTCATGCCATCGTAGTTTTCACATGGCGTTAATATGAGAAAAATAAAGTAAAACGTATATAAAAGCTACGATGATGTTATGAGCGTTTGATATCGAAAAAAAAAATTGATATACTTGAAATATTGAAATTTCCTAAATAAACCTGTTTCTGAACACATTTATACAATGAGACAAGAGAGACAATAAATTAGTATTAGTATCATAAACAACCAAACCCTTGTAGTCAAAATATTACAAAAAAGTCAAAAGATTTTTTTCGCTACCATGTGTGTGTGTGTGTGTGTGAGATACAGGGGGTGAATCAATGCTTATCTGCACATCTATTTTTTCCGATTATTCCTTCAAAATTATCATCAAAACATTAAATATCCTACTTTGAATTTTCCTTCAAATTTATGGGGTAAATTTATTTTGATGTCAAAAAGAGTGACTTAATTTTTATTAATTGACGTGTTTTTGTTCGTGGCCTGTACAAAAATTTTTATTTACTCCAATCTCAAATTAAAAATTTTCAGGGTGTACTACTGTAAAACTTGTATTTTTGGTAACTAAAATCGATTTGATAAAATCGACTAAAACTGTCGACTATAATCGATTTTGATTAATGAGTCAATCATTTTTCATATAAAAATGTAGAAAAAATTAATATGTCATTTCTTTCACATTCAGTATAGAACTATTTATTCTGGCGGACTTATACTCTTCTCTAGTATAATCTCCACTGGCAAGTAAGGTCTTTCTTCAGTTTAGTTCATGTACTTAACTCTTAGAATGAACCGTATAGAGAGTTCCCATTAGTTTCAAATAGCTATTAAGAAACATTATCTAAATTGGAAAAGTACATTTAAAAAATTCAAAGTACAGAAAAAGATTTTTAAAAAAGAAGGTTGGTTGGTTGGTTGGTTGTATTTGTGACGGCCAATTATCTGCACGAGGGATATAGGCCCAGGGGGAGTGCCCTTCGTGGGGGTCTTTCTAAGGGAACCTAACCCGTATTAACGCTTGGAAATCCAAGGTTCGAAGAAAACCACGAAAACTCCGAACGATTAGGCCGACGGGCGCGATTGGGATCGAACCCAGCACCTCCCGTCTACCAGATTCGAGAGCAGAACCTCTCAGCCACTGGTGGGGCTTAAAAAAGAAGGAAAAAGAAACAGAGTAAAGGTGTGGGCGCTATTGATTTTGTTTATAATATTGATTTTTATAATAATGTATTAAGACGTGCATTTTTAAACATTTTAAATAACATTTTCAAGTATATTATCATTTGAAATTTTTTTATAACATCGAATTTCTTACGCAATATAATTATTTAAAGGGATACCATGCAATCGAGGGAGTTATATAAGTGGGACATGGCCATACAATGTAAACTTTTATAAAAACAAGTACATTACAACATGCAGATGCATTTGCATTAATTTTGTATGTCTTTTATGTTCAAATATACTGCATTAAATCCGGATTTTAATCTGCATAACAATAAGATATGAATTAATTCAAAACGTATTAAACTTCGATTCCGTAACATATCAGAGGAAACATTACTTTACAAATTAGTGTTAGTGTAATATTTTGACATTCCGATGAAATTCCAATGTATTTTTCATTTGAAAATGTTTAAAGCCGAAGAGAGAGTGTGAAATATTACTGAGTTGAAATTATTAATGATCATTCTGTGTTATTTCATGCTTGGGAAAGTAATTATGCGATTTTTCTCCGTGTATGTTTGCATATGTTTATCTACGTGGCTGTAAGCGAAGTATGTTTTTACGTGGTTATTCGATTTATCCTTTCTCTCTCCTTAAAAAAAAAAAAAAAAAAAAAAAAAAAAAAAGATTTTGATGATTGTTGATAGATAATCCAAATTTTACATGACGTTAATATTTTTAACTGAAATTTAATATTAGGAAGTATATATATATATATATATATTTGTTTTTCAACTTATCAAATTACTCGTATAAAATACTAATTTAATTATTGCAGAACATAAAAAAATCCGCCTATTAGAACTATTCAAAAATGTCTTACATTATATCATTGCAAAAATATCACTAGTTTAACCCTACTAATACCAGGTTTTAATAATTTGTGAGCATCCATAGTGTTACATGATTTGAACCAGAAATTTAATTTTATTATATTTAACATCTTCCTACGAGATATCTATCCAGCGCTGTTAGCGGACGTATGTCACAAGTCTCTGTAACTAATAATGCATACTTGCCAACTTTCCCTTAAACTACCGTAAAATGTGAGTTAAATTGACTCAGGTTAAACAGTTTCGAACCAGAAATTTGCTAAAGAAATTAATTCAAATATTTTTCATAGAGAAACATTATTTTAAATGTACAATAATACATCAAATACATTTTCTATTTAGTAACGCGTATAACCTGGGTCAATTTAACTCCATTTTACGGAAGATTAGTTTAATGTTGGCAAGTATGATAATGTGAACTTTGGAAATTATATTCATTGCAATAGTCATTGTTGGAAGAAATGACTATAATACCATGACGTCATAGAGCGCAATACACATTAAACATAAATTATTATGTTTCTTCTGGTTCGAAACATTAAAAACTTCAAAACAGATAAAAAAAGGGGGTCAAAAACGACCCCAATGATATTAAGAGGGTTAAAAATAGCATCGTGCTAGCCAAAATATTTACATTTTCCATTCATAAAGTATACCAACACTTTTTATTTTACTTTTTAATGTGACTTCTTTGCACGTATTCAGAAATTGTAAAACGATTTTGCATTTATTCTAAACTAATTTATATTTTACTTTGCATCTTTAATTTATTATAATATATTAAAACACAAATTTCAATTTAATCATCGTGTTTACGAACAGCATAATTGGAATTAATTATTCAGTTTGAAATCTAAAACTTTCAACTGGGAACAGAATTTATTTAATAAAAATAATAATAATAATAATAATAATAAAACAGTAGTAAGGAGTTTGAGTATACTCATTTTATCTTTTCCAATGGGCTATCAAGTATTTTTTCATTAAATTATATTATGCAAACCATTTGAAAAGAGTGAAGTCTTTACAATAAAATTAGCGCTTTTGGTGTCGTCTTGCGTACTTTCCGTTACAACTTTATCATTCACGTTTTTCATATGCAGTCGCTGAAGCAATTTTCTAAGGTCCCTAGAGGAAGAAATTTCTCAAGTAAGAAAGCGATTTAAATGATAATGACGGAAACTCACAAAATTATATTAGCATGGATATGCAAAATAATTTTTCAACTAAAAGAAGGTGATTTCAGAGAACTAAATATAATTTAAAAAATTATGAATATATGATAATTTTACTGTGTAAAATATTCAAATGAATTCACTATTTGTTTTGAAATTATTTTAAGAGAAAAAGAGTTCTATGTGTTATTTAGTCTTAAATCATTCATTTTCTGTATTTTATATTACTTGTAGAAGAAAAGATCTAACTATTCTCATTCTATCTCATATACTTTACTACATGATGACGAGAATTTAAAATGAACGAAATCATAAATGTCCTGGAAAATGTGCATATAAATTTAATTTGTTCTTTTCTTCTCAGCCTTAAGAATAAATGTAAAAGATTGAAAAGAGTTCGCTTACCAATTTTGTTGAAATGGATGAAATTGATTGAAAATGAAATACATTTATTCCACGATTAATTTTTATATGATAGGTTGTAAAAAAAAAAAAAAAAAAAAAAAAAAAAAAGGAGAAAAAAAATGTTACCTATTAACAAACATTATATCCCTTGTCAATTTTAATATCCCAATTTAAATTCTTATAAAGAATAACGGAAACTCTGAATTATCGAAACAGAATAGGGAAACCAGCAATATAGAAACAATTTTGTACAATTGTTATGAGTATTAGTGTGTTGACTTTTTATAAATTGTGATTGATGTTTCAAATATAATCAATATTGAGTATTAAAAACGTGAATTTTCACATTGCTAACTAAGCATAAAACCAACAGAGTGAAAAATACCCAAGCCGGGAATCGAACCCGGATCCCTGGAATAGCGCTCCCATTTTACCTTTAAGCTACGAGGACGATACCCAGCCTAGCATATCTCACTAGCATATGTCGGTAAGGCTGCAACTTCAGCACGAGATGGAAAAGTCTTCATGGGCAAACAACCCTGCGGCGAGACGAAATGCAGCCTTATAGTCCAAGAGCCGACAGCACAAAAACATGTGTTGTCAATCAAAGAAAAAAAACCTTTAAAATCAAGAAAAAAACCCTTTATTTTATGGAAGAGTAGAAATAGGGGAAGCTAATGATCCATGTCTGCCGGAAGTTAAGTGGTGCATAAGCCAAAAATTAATACCACCAGTGGTTGACTCGTAGGTTTATCATTGTGTTTGTCCTACAAACAAAGGTATGAAAACATGGAGGATAGTTGTAGGACAAACACAATGATAAATCTGCGAGTCAAGGCCGAAACTAGCCTTTTTTGCACCCGGGGCAAACATGGATTTTGGCGCCCCCCCCCCCTCTTCCGCAAAGTATATTTACAAAGAGAATTTTACTAATTTTCTAATAGTCGACTTATTTTAAAATTTAAAATATGTAATCATAAATTATGTGAAGTACGTAATCTACAAAGACAGGTCCAAGAGGGAGGTCACAGGGGTCATATCTCCCTTCTGAACACCAATAAAAATATTCTAAAGATCATTTTAAAAATGAAATACACAGTAAATTCCCGATTATCCGAGTCCTGCTTAACCGAGTTTCCGCTTTAACCGAGTTGTTTTCTTCTGATGGACTGATGGCTTCTAAAAAAAATTATGGCCATTTTTTTCCACATTCTGACCAGAAAATCAGAGTTCTAACTTTTTACGACTGCTCTTTCATCTTCACCTAACACTTCATTTATAATGGTTGTTTCATAATAATAGAAGCCATCAGTCCATCAGAAGAAAATGATCCATTCCAAAGGTATAATCCTTCATTTGGCGCCCCTTCGTTCTGGCGCCCGGAGCACATGCCCCCTCTGCCCCCCCCCCTTAGTTTCGGCCCTGCTGCGAGTCAACCACTGGTGGTATTAATTTTTGGCTTATACACCACTTCACTTCCGGAAGACATGGATCATTAGATTCCCCTATTTCTACTCTTCCATAAAATAAAGGTCTTTTTATTGTGCTTGATAACATAGGTTTTTTGTGCTGTCGGCTCTTGGACTATTACCGACATCTGTGAGTAAGAGATGCCTGGCTGGGTGTCGCCCTCGTAGCTTCTGGATATCGCCGTCGTAGCTTAAAGGTAGAGTATTAGCGCAATTCCATTGATGCGGGTTCGATTCCCGGCATTGTTTTTCACTCTGTTGGTTTTACTGTTAGAGATGATTAAGCAATGCGAAACATTTAATAATTTCGGCGTAATTTCAATGCTCAAAATTGACTGAAAAATTAATTATACATACATATAATCAATATTTCTCTGGCGTATATGTGAAATAATGACGTTACATCCGAATGCACCGATATTCGTAAATTTCGAATTAAATAAGAATATTTTAATAAAAATGTAATTATTTTTATCGATATGGGCATTTCGTCAAGGGTATTTCCAATAACAACTTGTTAAATTATTGTCGCAAAATTAGGACAATCTTAGTTCTCGCCAAGCCAATATTGCATCAATATTATTTTTTATCAAACTAATATTAACAGAATAATTTTTGCCAAACCGATATTAACCTTATTACTCAAATTAACATTACTCTAATACAGCTACTAGAAAAAAAAATTATAAAATTTTATTCTGCATCATTTGTACAAATACAGTCATAAAATTAGGAAAAAAGGCACGTCTTTAATTTTATTATTCTATGCTAATGCACAAGCAAGATCGGAGACATTTCTGAAACACAGGAAGGTCATCATGCCGACTGCGCTGAATGTTACCCGAGAGAATCCATGGAGTGCTTTTCATAGCAAATTGGTTTCCTCGGACATTTTCGGTTCTAAATCCCAAGAGAAGTCTACGTTTTTCGTTGTAGTCAGTCCCCGACTCATCTATAGCTCAGCCCGAAAAATAAACTTAGACACAAATGGAGTTCCCGAGTCAAGAGATTTTTTTTCCCTTTTAGAAAAAAAGTGTAAAATTTATGAGGGAGACAAGAAAAATGTCAAAGCAATATCCCCTCTAGCTTCGGCTTGGTTTTATATTAGACTGTTGTGACACATGAATTAGGGTATCGGTCTGCTTCAATATTCTTGGGTTCTTACCATATGACTAATGTCTCAAGAACAAGCTTTAAAACCAGGTATTGATTTTTCCCCGAAAAGAAAAAAAAATGCTCTAGGTTTTTTTTCTTCTTTGGAGAAATATTGAAATATAGTAAAGTAATGTATTACGGCAAGCAGTTTTAACAGTTCACCTATATTTTATGTACATATTAAATCAATATTCTTAACTGCTGATATATGTAGTTACGATGTTAATAATAATCATGTTATTTTCAAATAAATTTAAATTAAATATAATTATTTGTATTTAAATAAAATAAAGTAAAAAATTGTGGCGTTGCGTAGCTGCCAACTTTTACTGTTTTTTTTTTTTTTTTCTTACCACTAAAATTTAGTAGTAAACTTTGATTTATTTAGTCACCAAAATCTGCGATTAAATAAAGCAAAACATTCTCTTAAATTTTGGTGGTATTAGGAAAGCTTAAAAGTTGAATGCTACGATGTTTATAATTATACGGTTTTTAACGACATTCAATTGAAAAAGTATTTTCTTTAAATAAGTTTTATTTTAAATATTTATTATAATAATTTATTACTTTATATAATCATTTTTTTTTAAAAGAAAGATATTAAATATTTTCTTTTAAATAGTCGCTTTTTGTAATGCGTTTATGCCATTGCATTTTTTAAGCAAATGAGAAAACTATATCTATGTATAATATTTAAATATTTATTGTCATATCACAATACTGAACATTTATTACAACGCATTTATAATAAGTAAATTAAATCGATATAAATAGATTTTTATAAACGATTTTGCAACATACAAATAACTACAGAAATCTTTAGAAAAACGAAAAAAGTATCTCTGTAAACCAGTAGCTTAGCGTTAGGGGGTGGGGAGAGGGGGTGGAGTCCTTTTACAACCAGCACTATTTTATAAAAAAATTGGCTTTATTTAATCATTGAACATTATACAATTAAACAAAGCAAAATTGAGCATATAATAATACTGGTAATAAAATTATAAAGTCCCCCCTCCCTGACGCTACGCTACTGCTGTAAAAGTCGTTTGATTAAAAAATAGCAATTAAATGGGTTATTGATGAAATACCAATAGAATTTAGACCAACAGAAATCTAAAAGGACTACTTTCACCCTATACATTTTTATACGTATGCATTTTTTGGGCCTTATTCAGTATACTTTTCATTGAAATATGATTTTTAATTTTAAAACTATGCCAATTGTAAAAATGGTAATTATTTACATTTTATTAAGAACACAGATTCTTGTACTCTATTATGGAAAAAAAAATTTCTGATGTAATCTGTGTTCTCAATGAAAGTTAAAGGGAAATAGAAAACAATTCTCCCAGTGATCGTTTACTTCTCAGCAAAAAAGAAAAAAAAAAAAAAGTCCTTTACTTCTGATCAAACTTCTGTAATTCTTCCCGGAACTTTTCGACTATCTTAGTTTTTTTCCCGTATTAGTAACTGTCCCCTGGTCTCCTGTTTTTACTCGATCACTGAGACTGTGGAATTGTTCAGTAATACGGAGCCAATTGACTGAGCCACTGGGGGCACCCCAAATGGGAGTGGCTGATTAGTTGTAGAATGGGGGATGCGAAGGACACCATGAAGTCTTAATCAAGACAAATGTCGTTGAAAGCGAAAAACGTTGTATTCAGCTCTGGTAATTACTCCTATAGACAAAAAAGTCCAGCGTCCTGCGTTAGTAGCACAGATATTGGGCTTGCTCAAGATAAAAGCTAACTTGTAAGGGTGAAACACCTGTTAAATATAGATATATCATGTAACTAATGTCGGAGAAAAATGTTGGCCTTAAAGTTTCAGAGGGATTACGCAAAAAGTGAATTAGGTTGTTGGAGCATTATTTCTAATTATTGAGTTACATGGATTGGCAATTACTGATAGTTTAGTGAATATATTCGCTCCTCCTGTTCGAATGCTGAGATTTTCTTTTCACTTGTTGATTCATTTAGGAAGGTGAAGCACTGAAGAAAAAAAGTACTCGAATCAATATATTACGCTTTTAGTACATTAAGCATGTGACTTGTGGAATTGCTTTTATAAATGAATTCCGATGTATTTCTAAAACAAAAATTACTAAAGAGAGGCGGGGGGGGGGGGGGGGCAGCAGTAAAAGAAATAAATTTCTAGTAGCTATTTTAATAGGCATTTATCATAGAATGTGTTGAAATATGTTGAAATCGTAATATGATTTCTTTTAATAAAATTACTTTTTTGCATAAGAAAAAATAAAGCAAAACTGTGTATAATTTTATGTGATTTCGAAATTATTTTAATATAGCGAGAATAAAACTTTAAATTTATTTGTGGTAACTTTATTATTTCTAAACTATGCTAATCCCTTACTTTCAGAGATATATAGCAAATCCAACCTATAAGGCTTGACAATCATATATTTTTTAATGAAACAACATGAAATTAGAAATAATTTCTTTAGATATTCGAAACGAAATTAGAAACAGTTGGTATTTTATACGATAAACTCTAAATACAGAAAAGGTTCTTTGTTACAAAAGCAAAGTTTTGACCCATTAAATTGCTTCAATACCTGGAAAAAATTTCATACCATTATATGCTTACTTACTCAGATCAGAGAAAGCAATTGCATTAATAACTTTTCAAATTAACAATATTCCTATGCAGTTGGACTCACTTGTGATCCCTGAAACTAAATACAAATGATCGATATATCCCTTGAGAGAAGTTCAATTTGTTGGGAGACATGTGATAGCCCTCTTAGAGAGGACATCCGAAAGCAAAAGTCTGAATATTGCATCAACGGCATTCATGTATAAGTACATCAATAGATACAATGCAGAGAATTATGAATAAAGTGTATTGGTGCCTTTTACGAAACTGTAAATAATGCGATAATCTGAAGTGTGCCTATGGATTGATTTATTCAGGCCATAAAATAATTTAAAAATGTAATTGTAGATTCTACTGATTTTAACGAATAATGAAAATCAACCGCAAAGCGAGGGAACATTGAAAGTAGTAAAATAAATTCGAAAATTCTTCCGCACATATCGAGGTAAAAGTGATTATTTTGCTGCATTTTTTTAAAAAGGTTAATTTTTTTTAATCTGATTATAATTAACCTCTTCAGGGGCTAGTTTTTTAGGATGAAAAAAAGACTTTTTTTTTCTAACGATTTATTCATTTTATATTATTAGGAATTAGGAAAAAGGAGGACAAACAATAAAAGTTCACAAAAAAAAAATAAAATAACGTCCTCACTTGTGGCTGCTGAGCGTTGATTGTAATTTATAAGTGAAAGGTATAATAGTTTAACTCATTGCAACGATATCTTCTGTATAATTACTTATTCTAAACATTAAATTGTATTTAAATCAGCTTTTTTTTTTCGTAAATAGTTTTTAAGGGGACTCTTCACTCACTTAAAAACACCCGCTTGCTAATGCTAAAATTATGGGTAGGTAGTTTTCAAATTTCTCGTTTAAATGTGAATATTTTTAAACAATTTTTTTTTTTTTTTTTTTTTTTTTTTTTTTTTTTTTTTGCATAGGATAGCTGAGGTTGATCCTTAGTAATGCTATTTTTTTACTTTTTCGATTTCTGTTCAAGATTTAAAAAAAAAAAAAGTTTATTGCTATTACAATTTCCGTATTTTTTACAGATTTTATTCTCCTATGAAATGATTAGGCGAATATGCCAGAAATTAGCGAAGGATTTAAGAATATCCTTGACAGATAACACTGCCGAAAGTCTTGTTAATTTGTAGTTTTCGCTTAGGATTCATGTTTTTTATATAGTTTTATACTCTAAAAAGAAATAATTTCCGTATTTCTCAGATTTTTTTCTTTTGCA
Source organism: Maratus speciosus (assembly GCA_963932465.1). Lineage (NCBI taxonomy): Eukaryota > Metazoa > Arthropoda > Arachnida > Araneae > Salticidae > Maratus > Maratus speciosus. Next base: position 561,533,766 of record OZ010787.1, on the reverse strand, counting down.
GTATAATAAAAATAAATCCCAAACTTTTACAGTAAATGAAAATTTAGCATTGTCCGTCGATATTCTCAAATCCATTCTTTTTGACACGTTCTCGAAATCATTTTCATCGGGGGGAAAAAATTACCTTAAAAAGTGACAATCAACAATTGTTTTACTTTTTATTTTATTGTTTATAGTGTTTTTCATAACACAATGCATATTTTATACAAAAAAAAAAAAAAAAAAAAAAAAAAAAACCTCAAATAACTTTATCGATAAATACTCATTAGCGTGTTTCTGAAAAATTCTTTATTCTACAAAAAGAGAAAAAAAAAAATCTTAATATTCTAACAATTTTGATTTAACCAAAATAATTTACTTTAGGAAGAATCGTATAATTCTCCCTCTCAGATTAACTGACAAAGTTTTAAACATTTTGTAGCCCTATACGAATGAATTATGCTTAAAATACATCTGTTGCGCTCCACCGAAAAATTTTTCTTAAGAATATTCAGTATTCGCCACAGTTCTCTGAAAATCTTCAACATAAAATCTCTTTTCCCTTTGAAATTTTGAATATTTTAACGAAAAAGCCAACTTGAAAATGAGCTTGAGGACAACATGAGCAGTATCTGCCTTGAATACTAATTTCTCTAATGCAAATACTTTCGATAATGTCACTTCCAAGTGGCGAAAGAATGTTTATTGTTTTTAAGAGTGTCTTGTTCCGTGAATTTTTAATTTTTTAACAAAAAACAATATAAACAAAGTCTAAAAACGAAACAAAATCGGGGGCTGTTATGAATTGAGAGATTTTCCTTTTAGGTATCTTTCTGTTATCCCCTGTTTGTCTATTACGCGGATATTTGCGCTATATCCTGTTTTATATGAAACATCGATGTATCGTGTTCTATATGAAATATCGATATATCGTGTTTTATATGAAACGCCGATATATCGTGTTTTATATCGAGCATCGATATACCGTGTTTTATATGAAGTATCGATATATCGGGTTTTATATGAAACATCGGTACATCGTTTTATATGAAACATCGATGCAGCATTTTATATGAAACATCGATATTTCAGAAATATTGGCTTTCTTTTGGAAATATTGACAATGAAATGAAGTTATGTTCCATAGAAAATATTTGATATAATGCAAATATCTGTGCAAGTGTCATTTTTATTACAAATATTTCTAATGCAAAGCTAATATTTATCAAATTTTGATCTTTTGTTGGCCGTATGTATGATGAATGTAATACTAGCAAATACTGGAACCCAATATAACCAATATAGTTTTGTTACTACAGCGTGACGCTTTCCTCAAATTCTGTGTACTTTGTAAATTAATGAAAAAACACGGCAAATTTTCACCTTGTGTTATTAATTGTATGATTAGGTGATTTATTATGATCTAAACTTTAAAAACTTACCAACGTATAAAATGACAACAGTTAGCCTTTTCCGTAATTTATATATATATATGTGTGTGTATCTATTATCGAACTAGTTAATTAAATAAATGAATAAGCATCTTAAATATATACAACAAGAAATTGTAACATTTCCCTTTTGTTTTAAGCGGATTTTTTAAAAATTGTACATTGATTTATTGTTTTTTTCACCAATGAGAAATAAATTACTGCTATTTTTTATATATACAGGTATATCATAACAAATTGTAATATTGCCTTTGGTTTTAAAGAAATGTTTTTAAATTTCTACATTTAGTAATTTTTATTATTATTATTAACAACAAATAAATTACTGCTAGTTTATTTTTGATATTTCCGTTATTTTGTATTTCGATTTATTCTTTAAATTAGCATATTTTAAATTCAGTTTAAATTTTTCAAATTTCTGTTTATCATGTTTTTTCCCTTTTAGAATTTAATTATAGGTACTCTAATATCCCATCTAAATATCCATTTATAGGAAGGAATACAGTAAAATTTCGAAAATTTTTGGTATGGATTATTTTGTTTTTTAGACAAGTAGCACAATCTTTAACACAAAGCACCAATTATGCCAAATAGTTTACTCACTTTATGTGAATAATTGCAATAATCATCTAAAGGAGTGAAAAGTTTTAGAACTTTGTTAGCGCTTTGAAGATATCCTTAAAAAAAAGTTTTTCTTTTGAGCATAAAATTACGCACTAATTTGTCCTCCATGTTGCTCGCGGGTAACTGATTAGAAGTCTGTAAAGGGGGAGAGGGGAAGAACTTTAACGAGTTAACTAATACTTGTTCGAACCACCATTAAATCTGATAACAAATCGTTTCCTGACTCAAGATTCGACTTCTTCCGATGATCGATTAAAATATCGATATGATCGATTTAATTTTTTTCTGTAAAATTCGTGGGTAAATTGTGCCATGTTCTTCACTAATACCAGCAATAAATGAAGATTCGAGATACGGATCACTGGCGTGAGGTTTTAAATCCTTTTATCATGCTTAATTGCTCTCAAAGATCAAAGCTATGTCTGGGAGTTTGTTTAAATTTTAAGCGCTAGCGTTTAATTATCTTTATTTGCGGATCAATCTTTTCTTTATATATTGCGCTGACTCATTATAATTTCTTTTTAACGACAAAGAGGTTCATTATAGACAATTTTATTTTAACGGATTTTCAAAACTGAATGTATTAGGTTCTTTGTATAGATTAAATCCGATTTCGTCAATTTTGTTTTTAATCTTTAATGAGTATTAGACATGTATGAAGACAGATCGCATTACTAAAAAAGTGTATTTTGTAAGTCACGTGAAGTTTTCTGATGTTAGCAAATCACGATGGTAATAACACGGGAATTCGGTGCAAATGGAGAGAGACTAAGTCTTGGTACTTTGGTTTGCCCATGTAATAAATGCAAAGCTGCCAATCTTCCGTATATATATATATATATATATATATATATATATATATATATATATATATATATATATATATATATATACTTTTTTTCAAGTCAAACAAGCTTATTTTGAACCAGAAAATTTAATTAATATTATCTATCTTGTTTCTATGTGGTACTTATCTGATTTTATGCATTCAATAAAATTCCTGGTTCAAAATGTGTTTATTTATTTTTATTTGAAAAAAAAAAACAAAAAAAAAACACGGAGTTTTGGCTGTTAGGAATATAGCTTGGAATGTCAGTTTAATTACTTATTATGATACTTAAAGATTCCTTTAAATTTTGTTATCTCCCCAGTTGTTTCCTTTATCTTTCTGTGATCAAGATTCCCTTGTGTTGTATGCTTCTGGATGTCTTATATCAGGATACATTCACATAAATCCAACAAAAAGCTTCGCAAAAGAACAATGAGCACATTTTTTTTTTTCAATCTATGAACCAGCATGAATACTTAAATAAAACCGGATAGCTGGAGAACATTTGGTGCGATTTACAAGATCCTCAAATGTATATAAAGAAATTTAGAACCTGAAATTCTATTTAACCTCTTCAAAGGCGGTGGTTCATTTTTGGACCATTTAATTTTAATCCCTAAATACCACATTGGAACCAGAATGTTGAAATGAAAGATCCATTTGCGTGAGTGCCAAGTGCGTGAACAGAAACTTTTGCTTATTTTGAAATAAATTTGTTTCTAAATTCTTTTGACAGTCACTCATTTGAGCATTTTGCGAATAGAAGTTCCTTGGCCCTGAAAGGGTTAATAAAATGTGATTTATTCATCTGCTTCATATCAGACTTCACTTACTAAGTGAAATGTCTGAATTAACAGGTTTATTTAAATTATTTAAAATTATCATATTAATTTTTTAAGACTAAATGCGTTTCAGGAACTTTTTCACCGCACCATATATAATAGCAGTCAAAAATATGCAACGTTAAAAAAAAAAAAAAAAAAAAAAATACAACTTAGGGAGAAAACAATCTCCACTCGTATCTGGTTCATTTAAAAAAATAAAAAATCTGGTTCATTATATTCTTTCTCCCATGTGTTTTTTCAACAGGGCTGGCAGATTCTGTGATAAAAGGAATTACAGTTCACCTTCTTTTCGTACCCTGCGCAACTAATTTTTTTTTTTATTATTATTATTTCACTAGATGTTCAATAAAAGCTTTCAAACAAATATTTTAATAATAATTATTATCATTACTGTATTATTATTATTTGTATAAAATTTAAATGAATAAAAATTAGATGTGTAAAATTTCAATATTATAATAGTAGTAACACTTTATGATAAGAAAATAATAAACACCCTGTACTTAGTGGAAGGGGGGGGGGGTACTAGCTCCATTCATATCAGATTCGTTTTGTACTGCACTATAATCTTTCTCTGCTAGCGTTTTTATTTGCGTTTGTAATTATATAAATACGTAGCAGCTATAGTCGTCGACCGGTCCGTCCGTCTGTCTGAACGTCTGTCCGATTATAAAAGCGCAAAAACTACCCAACCGAATGGTTTGAAATTTCATATATGTAATCGTTACAGAATTTTATCGAGTCATTTCAAATTTTATGAAAATCGAATAGAAACTTAAAAAGATATTAATAAAAGTTCCCTTCATTATATTAAATCCTATCATACATAATTCAATGATATCCCATGATAGGTAATGATTCTAGGTTGCCGCCATGGTGATTACGCCCCTTTTCAGATGGAGTCATAATATTTTCGTATTACATAATTTATATACTCGTAATAAATTCTGTATTCATGCATTTTTGCGTATGAGGAAACAGCTATTGCACTAAGATATATATAAAACTAAGATAGATATAAAACTTACGAACGCACCTCATTTTACACGTTTGACGTACAATTTCTGACTTGTTATATTAATATTGTTATTATTTATACAAAATTTAAACAAAAAAAAAAATAGATTACTGTATGGTAAAATTTCAATGTTGTAAAACTAGTAAAACTTTGTGATAAAAAAAATAAAAAATAAACACTCTTCACTTAGGGAGGAAACTAGATCAGGTTCATTTTATACTACACTGTATTCTTTCTCTCCTAGAGTTTCTACCAAACGACTGGCAGAATCTGTGATAAAGAGATTACAGTTTCGCCTTTTTTTTTCTACCCTGCGCAACTTCTTTTTTTCCGATGCTTTCGCTAGATGTTAAATGAAAGTTTGCAAACAACTCCCTCATAAAAAAATGAAACGAAAACTTTACAGATGCGTAGCCTGTCAACCCCGCCTTCAAAGGATAGCGACAATACTATTGGTCTGCAACTAATGAAATATTAGTAGTTGTTTACCAATCATCGAGTGGAACGTCTTGATAAGAATTTGTCATTCACTTACAGAAGGATAAAAAAGTGTAAGCCCGAGTAGAGAGATGAAAAGCAAGATATAGGTTTGCATTTCCTTTCTGATTTTCATGCCAGCAACGTCCGCTTGAGTTCAGCGTGTGTGTCGCTTTATAATATCTCTTGTTTAAAAAAGGAAGATATTCAGTTCCAAAGGTCAACGTTAGACACGCAATACGATTATCGTGATCATTTTAAAGCCGATTTGTTTTCGAAAGCTCACGGCTAAATTTCTATTTTATGTACTTACATGTCTTACTTACTAAATCGTAAATCGCAGACAGAATGTATATTAAATTTGTATTTTCAGTAAATGGAAGAATTTCGATTATTTTTAGGGATTATTTTTTATGCCAGTGCCTATTAAATCGTTACCATTGCAGGCCAAAGATAATCTGAATTTTAAAATAATCTAGTATATGTTACATAAAAAGTAAAAGAAAAAAAAAAGAAAGAAAGAACATGAGATATCCTCATTCAATGCAGCAAACGAAAGAACAAAAGCTGTTCATGATTTTTTAAAGCAACCCTTATTTCCTATTTAAAGATTTTTGTCGAACAAGTCTTTGGAATTAATAAAAAATATTGAATTAAATGTATAAAAAATTAAACTTTAAGTGTGTTTCTATAATAAAATCAACTTTCTAAATTATTTTGGCTAAATCCTTTAAAAATTAAATATTGGCAATGAAATACGCAAAAGTAAACAGTTTGACTGAAATTGCGCATTGTGCTTCTCATCTGAAGCTGGTGCGGCGGTTCTATTTTCATAGGTTTCTTGCTTATGGGGCTACATGGAGTTCAAAATAATAACAGCGCTCGAAAAGCGCGTCTTGTACCCGGGCTGGCATCTGGTTCTCGTACTAATAGTAGCCTCTAACAAGATCCAAAGACTGAAAAATATTTCTTGTACTTTGCACCTTTAAACAGAAAGTCGTTCTCGTGTATTGAGTTTCCAAAAAGCCTTTAGTTGCCAATTTCATTTCTTTTTATGTACATTCTGAAAAGACCGCGAGCAAAAATCTTTGCTTTTAAGAAAAGCTTTAAAATATATTTCAGATTTTACGTTGTCATAACTTACTTCCCTTAGCATTAAACCGATTCACCTTTAGAAACTTTGTTAATACGTAATTGCTTCGAAATAACCTTTAGTCACTGAAAAAATTCCCTTACAAATTAAATATTAATAGCAAAATCCTTTCATGAAACAAGGTCTTCCGGTCACGTAAATCAATTTTAATAGCTGAAGTAGAGGGTGTCCGAAAAATCTTTCTTTGATTACAAAATGCGGGTGTCGGAGAAGTCTTTCCCCTCATTACAAAATTTATTCATGTCTGCTATATAAAATAGACACGTAAAACTAGTGCCAAAATGGTGGAAAACTACCCCCCCCCCCCTTTTTTGTTGTTGTTGCAGGTTTCTGTAACGTGGTTGTAGTGTTAGCAGTACTGCACCAAATTTACATATCTATATTATATACAGCAGTTATAAATGAAATTTGTAATTTGGTAAATACTTTTCAGACAACCTGTATATTTCGTACATAACAAGATAAAAATAGAAAGAATAAAACTTAATTTGAAATTTCTTAGAATAAAAGTTATAGAATTTGCTAGTAACAGATAAAAGTCCAGAACTATCTACCTTCCATCCAGATAACCAAATAATTGGTTAATATGGTCGCCCGCTCTTGCACACCAATTTTAATAGCTGAAATATTATTTTGTACATAGCACCCCCCAAAAAAGCAAGATAAAGAGAGAGGGAATAAAATTATTAATTTGTTCAAAATAGAAAAATAGAAATTGTAGTGGCTTGTTACAGATCAAGCCCAAAACTATTTACCTTCCATCCAGACAACCAAATAATTGTTTGATATGCTTTTCCAACACTTGCACATCAATTTTAAAAGCTGAAATATATTTTGTACCTACGTCTAAAAAAAGGCAGTATAAAAAGAGAGGGTATAAAAATATTAATTTGAAATTTTTTTAAGAAAAGAAAAACAGAAATTGAAGTTGCTGGTAACAGATCAAGCCCGAAGCTATCTACCTTCCGTCCAGATAGCCAGATAATGGTTAACACGTTAGTGAAATGCATAACTGAATTAAACAATCTTTGTGCTTTCTCTCCTACTGAGCCGTAATAACTTAGAATGATGATGTTTGCATTGAGGAAATACATGAAATGAACGCATGCAGGAGACAGGGTAAGAGCTCGGATTTGAAAGCTCAACCGTGCTGTACACTCCCTGGTGGTCTCTCCATAAAGCCATTAAATATTGGAGCAGAAATCGTAAAAATGCTCATTATTATTCGACGTGAGACGTGTCGAGTATTTTAAGGAGATGTTCACGTGACCAACGCCTTGTCTTTTTTTTTCTCGAACTACTGGAATGAAGTCGAAAGACAGAGGTAGCGTTAGCTCAGGGAAAAGGCTAGAATAGAGAAAAATTAATTCTTTCTTTTTTATGAGTTTTGTGCGAGATAGCTGTTTGATCATGCGTCCTTATAAATGGGTTTTGTTTGTTTGATTCTTTATTTGATTCATTATTTTTATTAATTAATTCCTTCTCCTCTTTCAGTTTTTTTTCCTCCGGTTAGGGAATTTCAGGAGCATTTAGAGAGAGGTCCTTTCAATTATTCTTGTTATCTTTTATATTAAAAAGAGAGGGTATACAATTATTAATTGGAAATTTGTTAAAAATAGAAAAATAGAAATTGAAGTCGCTGTTAACTGATGAAGCACGAAGCTATGTACCTTCCGTCCAAATAACCAGAGAATGGTTAACACGTTAGTGAATGGCATAAATAACTTAAACAAGTCCTTTCAATTATTGTTGTTATCTTTTATAATAAAAAGAGATGATATAAAATTATTATTTTGAAATTTGTTAAAAATAGAAATTGAAGTCGCTGTTAACTGATCAAGCACGGAGCTGTGTACCTTCCGTCCAAATAACCAGAGAATGGTTAACACGTTAGTGAATGGCATAAATAACTTAAACAAGTCCTTTCAATTATTGTTGTTATCTTTTATAATAAAAAGAGATGATATAAAATTATTATTTTGAAATTTGTTAAAAATAGAAAAATAGAAACTGAAGTCGCTGTTCACTGATCAAGCACGAAGATGTGTACCCTCCGTCCAAATAACCAGTGAATAGTTAACACGTTAGTGAATGGCATAAATAACTTAAACAATCTTTGTTATCTTGTACAATAAATAACTGTTGATTTTTTAACAATTTCTTAACTTTACAAGGTCCCCCATAACTCCATTCACATTTCAAAAATTCATATTTAGGTTTAAAAAAATTCGTATCGAAATGCAGTTTGCACTATAAGACTTGTCAAAGCGTCAAATATTTTGTTGCAAAAGAAAAAAAAAATTCAAATTTCTTTTAACAATTTTAAACTGCAAAAATTCCAAATATTTGTCAAGTCTTGCGGTGCGAAACTCACTAGGATACGACAATTTATTACATTCTTATGAAATTTTGATATGTGAGCTGATTTATAGTACTTATTGAATTGTTTATTTTTTCTTTGCCACGGAAAATCGCACCTCCTGTGTAAACCGCGCTTTGGCATGGCGATTTGATTTTTTATGAATATTTAAAAATTGAACTTATTTGCGTGTTTCTTTAAACTATTTTGTTCTTTCGTCACAAAAAAATACGACCCTTTGACATGTTTTATGGTACAAACCGCACCTAGTTTTACTGTAAACAGGTATGAACGAGTTCCTCCTAAAGGAGGAATTCCACCTTTTTAAAGGCAATTTTGGACAGTCTCTGGATTGGTACAAAAATGCAAAGAAAATGTTAGCGTGTAGAGGGAGGAGGGGAGGGGTGTATTTGGAAATTTTAATAATCAGACATTTTTTTTTACTCAAATCTTTGGGAGCTTGATTCTGAATTGTTGTGCAGAAGAGCCACCAAATTAAAGGTGACCTTATATAAACATCTGAAAGTCAGGTAAATGAAGTTCTTTAAAGTGTCTTAAAAGGGAAAGGAAATTTCTATAAGGTTCTTTTTGGAATAGAATATTTTGTTCTATTTATACAACACTTTTGGGTAATTTCATTGGTGCATTTTTGAAAATGTATTTCTGGAACAAAGATCAATTTGACGTGCATATATTTAGCATAGAGATTTTTAAAAAATAATGAAAGATTAAAATCTTAAACAGTGAAACCATTCAAAATATTTATTTTGAAAAATTAATCTCTGAACTTCATGTAAGTTCATCAGGTATATTTGGATTTATACTTTTAGCAAATTTTCTTCAATTTTCAATTTTAATTTAATGAATCTATACATTTATTGTTAGTTTATTTATTTTTTTAATACTTTCTAAGTTACAAAAAGAACGTAACAATCGTATGTACAGTTATATTTCTTTGTATTGTATAAATAATTGTTAAAATGTATCTAAATTAAATGAGTTTGGTCCTATTGTATATATGGGAAATTTTTTCTACCCTTTTTTTTTATTTAGCACTTTCATGCCTGTGTAAAAAAAAAGTAATAATAATAATAATAATAATCCGTTGATTGTTGTTGAGTACAATTTCCGTATTTTTATGGAATTATTATTTTTTATTTTTCCGATGGAAGTGATATCGTGAATATCTCAAAGAGTGAGAATTTGATAATATCTATGAATAATACTAAATTTTCATTTTAACTAATGCTCTAGGAATTATTTTTATCATTACACTGCAAAATAAAAATAAAAAAAAAATTGTAAAATTACAGAAATTGTACTGGTAAAATAAAAAAGGTGTAAAAATATAAAACATCTTAAAGCATTAGCGGAAACAACAAATTAAGCCGACTTCTAACACCATTATCTGCCAGAAATATTTTTAAATACATATTCCCTACTTTCCAACTCATTCAGGAATTTATTTCATCGGAGAAAAAAAATTCCATAAAAATACGGAAATTGCAATGGTATTCAAAAGATTTTTTTTTTTTTACAGTGCATGGCAATATTTTTTTAAATAATTTTTTGAAATGCGAACGGACTTACGGGATATTATATGCAGTTATATAAATAAAAAAAAATCTGAAACTTAGGAAAAAAATATTTGAGTGTAAATTTTAACTATACATTCTTTCTTTATTGATTTATGTAGAAGTTTATAAACTAAAAACAATTCTTTCAAATCCAGTCACGAATGATAACCCAAATTCAACAACACATTTCTGTTTAACACGAACAGAAATTGAACATGAATGGGAAAGCTTACAAGCGCAAGGAATATATTTCTGACAATTTATATTTGATAAAGGCAATGATGCAACATTTGCGTCAACGTTTCGTGGTAAAAATTTTAAAAGTTTGAAACGGAAGAAACTGTTGTTGCAATGAGCAGATAAGATACGATAATCTGATTAAACAGATAATTATGAACCTTCCAACAGAAACTTCGTTCCAATTAAATTTATATTTTTACTCTAATATTTTGAAACTTAGATGCTTCTCCTTTTTAGCAATTTAATTTAAATGTATATATGGACTAGAAATAAATAAATTAACTGCAAATTTTATGGCATTTGAGGGAAATTGCAGAATAAATAATATTAAGAAAGAGCTTTATGTATGTGCGTACATATAATCTGTTTGAAAAAAAAAAAATTGTAAGCTGAAAAATGAAAACTGTCTAAACTAAAAACCACGATGAATATAGTAGGTTCTAAAATGGAAGGTAAAAAAAAGGCATGACTAACAGTAAGAATGTAGTCCATCTTTTACAATTATTACATACATATGTAATTAAAGTTCCTTCCTAAGTCAACATTGTTACCTGATGTAGCTGACAATAGTGCATGGTTTCTTTACTTGTACAAATTAGTATTATCATATCATGCAAATTTAACAAAATATATATAGACAATAATACTGATACAATTTACAATTGATTTAAGCAAATACAAGCACTATTAATACCATTACATACCGAATAAGCCGAAATATAAAAATCTCAATTTGTAGTACATTTTGCATGTATAGAAATAATATTTAACATATGAATAACTAACTCAAATGAAGCCCGTATGTAAAATTACGCATTATCTCAATATCGATTTTCATATAATATCTCTGAATTGTAATCACATTTAATACAGCATATTTTAAAATTACAATTATGTATAATACACAATAGCTTAAAAATATTACACAATATTTAAAACGTGACAAGGGTTTTCAACAAAAACTATTTAATAACAAACGGATATTATGACTTCTGTCTTGTCCGCATCATTTTTATTCATAAAAAGTGACTGATTCAGTTAACCAAAAACTCATATAAGCGACAGCTACTGTGTTAAAATTTCTGGTATGTAAGAAAGAAAACTTCTATACAAATCCCTTTTGAGAGAGATGTTTATATGTGGAGCCGTGACATTGCGATTTGTGGCCTTCGTTTGTCTCGAACAAGCTAATTACAATATTTTATTATTCATTATCCCTCTATTTCTCTCTTATAATTTTTTTCACCATGATCCTTACAGAACACAACTATCGTAACTTTTTCTTTATAAATATCCCATGACTGAAGAATATTAAATACTAAGTTGGAAAATTGCCAGTTTAACTCCGAGGAAAATTTTAAAATCCTGTTTTTGATTGAATATATATATATATATATATATATATATTTTCACAATTTGATCGATACATAGTCTTGTTGTTTAGTCCTCGTTTATTATCCCATGAAATGTTCGCAAGAAAGATATCATTAGCAATGAAACAATAAATATATATATATATATATATATTTTAATTTAAAAGAGAATGTATTTATAGATATGGTGCGGGTGAAAAAATATGGTCAAGACTATTCCCAAAATATTAGCTACATCTTAAAATATTTTACTCGTGTATGGTGGTGACATAAGGAATAGATTAAAATTACTAATTAAAATTTTTTATTTTAATTAAAATACAATGTTAAAACTAAAAATAGCTTAAAATTAAAAATATAAGATGTTTTCTAAGCTCCATAGGGCAGTTTTTCTGGAAATTGCTATTCCAACAACCTTCATAACAAATTTCTGATGTTTATTGTTTAATGAACACATACATCATACTTGTGTTCTTGAGACCAAATGCCCGCTTATACGCCATCGTCGATATAAGGACAGGATAGACACAAGGAAATAGACAAGACTTGGAGATTACGGCTGGGATCCAGATAGATATTTCGCTGTTAGCGAAATGATATTGACCAGTCAGAGGCCTTGCATTTTTGCGAACTTTACGCTGTTTGAAGTAAATAGCGAAAAGGTCACAATAATGCAGGCTTTTGATAGGTCAATCTCGTCTCGGATTGGTCAATCTATCTGGATCCCGGCCAATATCCGGCAACTTCACAAAGAGTGCGAAACGGAGTCACCGGGAGTCGAACCCGGCACCTCTCCCACGCTCACAAGCGATTAGCAAAGTGGTGTATGGAGGGAAGAGATAGATGGGGAGGAAGTACAGTGGCTGGGCATGATGCCGAAAATGCAACCCTGAAACGGGTCAAAATTAAGTCCAAATACTTGCGAACTATAGAGCCTGTATGCGGTTGGACCGAATGAAGGCTTTAAATTTGAGCGATAGCTACCTTCATATTGCAAACCGTTTTTACGGCATACTGCATCTCCATCTATCTCTTTCCCCCGTGGACTTAAGGCTCCTGTCCCTGCTCGCGAAGATACTCACGAGCTAATGCTAATCCTATGGGGAGGGATTTTTCTAATATCTAGTTTGCATTTCGACATTTTTAAATATTTTTTTTTTTTTTTTTTTTTTTTGCATTGGATAGCCGAGGCCCATCTCTGCAGTGCACCTTTTGTACTTTTTCGATTTGGGCCGCAGATATTTTTTATAAAGTTACTTTCTCTTTCAAAACCGGTTCTGAAAACGAAAGTGTCATTTAAAAAAATATCTGCAACCAAAATCGAAAAAGTAAAAAAAGGTGCGCTGTAGAGACGGGCCTCGGCTATCCAATGCAAAAACAATTATTTAAAAATGTCGAAATGCAAACGAGATATTAGAAAAATCCCTCATTAGCATTAGCTCGCGAGTCTCTTCGCGAGCAGGGACAGGAGCCTTAACTACTCGGCCGCGGAAGGTCCTGAATCTCTGATTAAATACAAATAACTGTTCAATCCACTGCCATTCACCACAAACCATCAAACGAAAATTGTCAAGACAAGATCATGCATTTCGTAAAATCACCCTATCCTGCATACATGAAAGTTCGCGTAGAAAACAGCCAAGATCAGGAAATTGGTGTCGAAAAGCTGATGAGTTCAGAATTGCCCACCAAAACCACACTGTAAAGTGCCTTTTATACTCCAATCGTTGGTAGCTTCAGCTAGTTTAAAATTGTCGAACTGAAGTCACAATTAGAATGCATTAATGCTCTAATTAATGAGTAGTCACATATTTATTATACGCAAATTTCCATGCCAAAAATTCTAAATTTTAAAATCCTGTTTTTGATTATAATTTATAATTTTTTTTGATTTATACTCTTGTAAGATCTTATAATCCATTACAAATACCCTCCGAAAGAAATCATTAGAAACGAAACAATAGCATTTTTGTAAAGAAACCTTTCAAAACTAATTGTATGTATTATATGCAATATTTCATAGCGAAAATACTTGTGCTTGTAATAAAATCTTTCTGTTCAAGCCTACTTCTATTACCACTAAATAAGGGTTGCAACTGAGTTAATCTCTCATATGTCAACCTCACTAACCCCTCCAGGCTTTAATCTACACATGTTATTATTTGTACGACATTGGTCGAGAGAATAAGGTCTATAATTTTCAAATAAATTGGGGTATTTCGCCAATACCAATCACCAATTTTCCTAACTATGTGCAGAATGATTTACCGGAATGCACCCTGTGCAGACACTTAAAAATTTGTTTTTAATAAGGGTCTACAATAAATAAATATAATAAATAACACATATGAGGATTTTTCTGACTTTGATGGGAAAATTTATAATTGAGTTATATTCATATGAATTGATATAAAAGGGATAGTTCACTAATTTCTTAATTATGCCTTAAGTGGACTTTCAGAGGGTTCCGGTTCAGAAGCATTTTTCAGATATTAATACAGACAAAAAAAAAAAAAAAACTTGTTTTTAAAAAGTTGGGTACACTGAAAAAATTGAAGTACTCAAAAGTGAGTAAGTCAATGTACTCATATCGAATTGTGTATGTTTGGATCAAAAATGAATCCATGCTTTCTCAATTTTGAAACACCACATGTTATCAAAAACAAACAAAACGATAATTTTTTTACCCTGTAATGGTTTATTTAATTTATTGCAGCATAAAAGATATTTGTTAATGTAAGTATTAAATTATGCACAGTATTTTAAAATAATTTAAAAGTTCTTGTAAATAATGCTCTTGTCGTAATTCGATTTGGGTATCTTGCTAATACTTTTGTTATTTTTCTTAATAAATAATCAAATAAATGTTACTTGTTAATAATTGTGAACGGGAAATAAATATCGGTACATTTTTACTTTAATTTGTAGGTTCAGGGGGGCAATACATAACGATTCATATTTGATCACAACCATGGAATCAAAAATGAGTACATGTGTTTCTCAATTTTGAGTACATTTGGATCGGAGCTATTTTGAGTATGTGACGCATTTAAAATTGAGTACTTTTTACTCGATTTTGAGTACCCATTTTTTTCAGTGTAATGAGAATACACAACAGGATTTTTTTGAATTTCATAAGGTATATTATAAGAGTTAATAATTAATTTATTATGCGATATATACATATCAAATGATTTTATTGATTTCTGAACTGTATTTTGAATTGATTTGCGCTGTAATTCTTAGAAAAGGGATAATTTCTTATACTATGCAAAGACTAAGAGAATGTTGTTTTTATGGTGTGAAATAAAACTAATTTAGGTAAAGATTTTCCTGAATTTCATAAAGAATGTTGCAAAAGACTAAGTTGTATTTTTTTTTTTAAATTCTGAGTTAATTTTGAGTTAATTATCTGTGTTAATTTTTAATTCTGAGAATAGTAAAAAAAAAGCTACTGTATCAATCCTAATATATCCAGTCTTTTATATCAATAAATTTAATAACAAAATAAAAATTTCCCGTCCTTTGTATTTTAAACTAAAATAAGTAATTTAACAAAATAAATAATATCGAGATTTCTAGATTCCAACATTTTTCACCAATTAACAGTAATTTATATTTATTAAATTTAATAAAAAAAAAACCCTATATATTACGCTTTGACCAAACCTTTAGAACATTTAAAGAATTGTCCAAAAAATAAATTCTTGGCACAACATTTGTTCACAGTTATGAATAATTCGTAATTTTTCATAACATCAAAGAATGCTTCAGGAACAGCTCGTTCGATTTTAACGTTATCGCAATTTTTTTATTTTTTTTCAGGGAAAAAAAAATTCACGCTGCACCTTTTCGAAGCGTGGAAAAATTTGGGTGATTTAAACGTGGATAACATCTTCACCGAAACAAAATCTCTTAGACTTAATATCTACATAAGAAGTGACGGAAATACCGAATGCATTAGCTTTCAAGAGAAAGCTTCGCATCTAACAGATAAAGCGTGTTCGAACTGTATGGGGTCGGATTAAGGTCAACTGGATGGGGATGTTGTGCTCCACTGTTTGCCTCTAGACGTCTAGAGAATCTTTTCTTTTTCGCTGTAAGATGTTTTCTCCCCCTTATCTTATGCGTAAAATTGACTGAATTTTTATTTGAGTTTTTTTAGCGATGACATGTACTTGACATGATGTGTAAAATGTTTATTTATTTGTTTCTTAGAAATAATAATATTATTATTTTGATGAAGATCTCTTAGTCTTGTCTCTTAGTTTTGTTTCAAATCTGAGTAAGCATTTTGATTATAAGTAATCATCCTTTAGGCTGTTCTCAAATCCAACCTCGCTACTTTCTGACACATTCACGAAGTCATTTTCTTTTTTAAATGCACGAAATTTGCTGGTTTATTCAGATAATAAGTCAGATACAAAATGTTATTTAGATATTAAAAAATGAAATAGCTTTATTTTTTTTCCTCTCTAAAGACAAAGGAAAAAATAGTGGGGAAATTGTCACTTTGAACCAATTTTAATAAACGACAGTTCGGGAAAGAGCATTCGATTATAACTGAAGGTTGTAACATATGTTTTGAAAAATGGAAAATGATATTCGTACTTTATGATACTTTAGTATTAATGCTCGCAAATTTAACGCCTTTCCGTATAAAAATGAGTTTGCGAATGCGCCAGAAAATGTCACGTTGTTGAGCGTGGAAAATATCTTTTGATATCCTTAATAGATTATAAATTCTCACTTAATAAATTATTTCTAATAAAGGCGAAAATGATACAGTAAAATAAATTAGAAACACAACATACATTAGAAACATTGTATTTTTTTGCCCCAATGTTTCTTCTAGTTTGAAGCCAAGAATAAAGCAAAAGTATTATTGATTACTGACTGTAATATTATGTAACGTAAGAAGCACCATTTTTAGATCTTAAACATAATAAATCGTTATTAAAAAAAGGAGAACCAAATCGCGGAATTTTGAAAGTAGAAATTATCTATCTAGGTACCAGGAAACCGATACGCTATGAAATTTTAAACAGCTTAGGAGAATTCTTTAACAATAACGTCCTTTATTTTCCGTGCAGGATATTTTTCATTCTTTGCATTAAACATTTATGTTTGATCATTTATCTATGCTTTGTTTCTCTGTATTTTGGAGGAATATTAGCGCGTCTATTCATCATTTTTTGTCAATAACCATCTGTCATTGCCAGAAGTTGCGCGAAAGAAAATATTGACTATTCTTTTGTGAAGGTAAAATAACCCTCTGTTGAGAATGATGTAATTTACTACTCGACTGTTATTATTATTTTTTTTTCATTTCTCGGATATTTTTATCAGTACTAATTCCATTTCTCCGGTTTTATTAAGTTGCAGTCGTTAATATAAAAATTAAACAATGGATTCTTTTATGCGCTTTGCGTTTCAGTGTGGATTTCAAAAATAAATTTATTAAGTTTAAAATGTGTTCTTTTTAATGTTTGTTTTTATACCTAGTGGCATTTACTTCACAACTTTTCTTTTTTACGAATATTAGTAATGAAGAGATTCATTATGAACAGGAATATTTTGGAAGGTATATTTTAACTTTTTTGGCTAAGGTTTAATCGGGAAAAATTGTGCATTTACAAAGATTTTTTTCATTAAAGAAAACATTTTTTTTTATTATTATTCATGCATTATGTTAATCGAAACTATATTATGGATTTGTATGGTGTTTTAATTTTTTTAGTGCTTATTGCCTTATGATCTTAGTGTAGATTTCTGGTGATAAAAAAATTACAACTTAAGACGCTACTTCAGTCAAGTGAAAAGACCTGTTCGCTAATACTAATCCTGTGGAAGAAATTTATAAAGATATCTCGGTTGCGTTTCCATATTTTTAAATGTTTTTTGCATTGGATAGCTGAAATAGATCTGTACAAAAGCCGTTTTTTACTTTTTTTCGCTTTTGATTGTAGATTTTTTTATGAGGATGCTTTTAGTTTCGAAACTGGTTCCGAAAATGAAAGTGTCATCATTAAAAATATCTGTAAACAAAGTCGAAAAAGTAAAAAAATCGGCCTTTGTACAGATCTATTTCAGCTATCCAATGAAAAAAAAAAAAAATCATTTAAAAATATTGAAATGCAACTGAGATATCTTTATAAATTTCTTCCACAGGATTAGCATTATCGAACGGGTCTTTTCATTTGAATGAAGGTGTCTCTTAAGTTTGAGGATTGTAACTTGTCATTTTGGATTTAACAAAAAGAACTTATGACGAGTTAGACAAGTCATTTTACTGCAACAGATTATAGCGAAGGAAAAAAAAAATACTATGAATAATATAAGAATTAAATTTATTAAATTTTCGTTCATAATTAGAGTATTAGTTTTCATTTAATCTCTTTTTTTTTTTCCAATTTCGCATGTGTATGAAAAATTATATATACAACAGAAATTAAAAACTGGCTTAAATTTTAATTTGAGGAATGATCCGCGATCAATTTAAGGCTGTTCTCAAATCCAATGGCTCAACTTTCTGACATAAGTTTTAATTCACCTTTGTTCGGAAACGCATGAAACTAGAAGGTGTTGTTATTCAGAAAACTATGTCATCGAACTGTGTTTTCCGCTTTCTTGTACACGCAATAGATCTTTCAGAAAATACTGTCAAAGTTGGCATTTTGAACTGAACTTCCGAGCGACAGAAGAAAATCCAGTCAATAAGGGGAGAAAAATGTTATGTCACGTGATCGCTTTCAACTCTATTGGTAATTGATTGATCAAAAAATGGAAAAAACATTTCAATTCCAAATCGCTTCCATGGCCAGGCTTTCCAATTTTATACCTTTCCGTTAAAAAATGAATTTGTAAAATTGTGTGAACAGCCTTAAAGAAGTATAAATCCGATGAAATTTTTAACAATTTTTTTTCAAATTTTCTCATTGGCATTTGCAGTAATATCTTCAGAGTGTCTAACTACCTGGATAACCTGGAAAAGTCAGGGAAATTTTAAAACTATGAGAAAGAATTACAAAAAATCCAAGAAAAAAATTAGGAAAAAAATTTCGGAATCCGCCATCTTGTTTCTTTGTTGGTCATTATAACCACTTTATGCTTGGTTTTTGAAAATTTAGAGATTAAGCATAAACAACAACAAAATAAATAAATAAATCTAAATGAATAAATTTAAAATCGGAAGTGACCAACAAAGAAACAAGATGGCGGACTCCGGGCGAATACGGCATTTGTTCCAAAATTTCTTATTATAAAACTGACTATCTGAAATTGCAGCGACAGAAAAATCAAATTTTGTTCTTTATAAGTACTGTAACGAGTATTTCAACCTGTCGTGCAAATAATTTTCTCTACACCTTTTCAATCCTTCCTTGTAACTCAAATATTTTGAACTCCAGCTTCAGTGAAACTTTGTACTCAATGTTGTAGGGTTAATTATATGTTTCAGTATGTTTACTTATCTTTATTTAGGAACTGAA
This sequence comes from Maratus speciosus, assembly GCA_963932465.1. NCBI lineage: Eukaryota > Metazoa > Arthropoda > Arachnida > Araneae > Salticidae > Maratus > Maratus speciosus. The sequence continues at coordinate 561,514,351 of OZ010787.1, read as the reverse complement.
CATTTGTTAGCTGAATTTATTGAGTATTTATTATTCGTATTAAAATATGTCGAACCAATCTAAATTAACTGTGACTGATGTGATAAAGAATTTCATCCTGATTGGACAAAATGGATAGAACCTGACGCTCAAAGCGTGTAACTGCAAAATGTTTATTATGTAAAATGGTCAACAAATTGTAAATTTTGCAAGAATTTGCTTAACAATTCAGTAGTTGTTATTTCAGAGTCAGTTGTGAAATTTCCACTCTCAAATTCACAACTTTGTGATGTTACACACAGTTTTTTGTGTAACATCATAAAATTTCGATACCTGGAAATGTCAGGGAAAACCTGGATAAGTCTGGGAAATTTTTGATGATCTGGAATAGATACCCTCTATCTATATTTACATGTTGAACGTATACATCGAAACAATGGTTTGTCTTGAACAACAACATGAAATAGGTACATTAAATATTTTATTTAATTAACTTGCTTTAAAAGTAAGACAATAAAATTATATATTAATACGAAACATGCTATATAAATTAATTTTACATCCTGGCATTGTTTAAGAATCTAAAAATAAAGACGGAATTTCTTAAAATAAACATTTCTTGAGAGGGGGAGATCTCCTAAGTCTTTGACAGTTTCGCACATCACAACATTAAAAAATATCGATACCTGGAAATGTTAGGGAAAACCTGGATAAATCAGAAAATGTTTTGCTAATCTGGAATAGATACCCTGCATCTGTATTTACATGTTAGGACGTATACATCGAAATAATGGTTGGTTTTGAACAACTACATGAAATATGTACAGGAAATATTTTGTTTAATTAACTTTCTTTAAAAGTAAGAGAATAAAATTATATATTATTACAAAGCATGGCATATAAATTAATTTTATATCCTGGCATTGTTTATGAATCTAAAATAAAAACGGAATTTCTTAAAATGAACAGTTCTTGAGAGGGGGAGATCGTCTAAATCTTTGACAGTTTAGCAAGATCGTTATTGCTTGTCGGAATACTTTACAGTTCACCGAAAATGTCGAGAAAAAAAATTGACGATAAGAAAATATTTCTTTATCACCTACGAAAACAAGCTCTGACTAGGTAATGGAAATCGTGTGGTTCCGTGTAAAAAAACGAAAAAAAAAACGCCCCCAAGTTTCAGATCAAGGTGAGTTCCTCTCTGGCACCGTATACACAAGGAGGGAAGAATTTGCTAAAGGAAGGTTTCTTTGAGAACATTTGCTTACAAGAATTTTGCTACTACAATGGTTCCGGATTCTCCCTGTAAATGTTAGGGTCGGTTAAATGTGTTTTAGAGGTCAAATATGATAAATAATCAGAATACAGAATGCAAAGATATTATTAATAGCGACATCAGAAATATATTTTCTTGTTCTTTTGCAACCTATATACTATATAACCGTGTTTTGGGGGAAAAAACATTTTTCCAAGCAATGGATACATATTTTAATTAACTTTAGTTTTAGAATTGTAGGACTGGGGAGGTGGGGGGTTGCCAAAAACATTTGCTTTAACATTTGTGTAGAATAGTACACCATTGAACGTTATTATTTGTTGATCATTCTTGGAACGGTTTACTAAATGTATTATAAGTTACGCAGCATTCAATAAAAAACACGTGCTCATTAAAACAGTTTACATTTAAAATTAAAGATCGGCCGAAACAGGTTTTTAAGACCGAAACCGAATTTCCGTCTAGGACCAAAGGTATGATACGTAGGTTTTTCTGGTTTTGGGAATTTTCGCATAATGTATTTCTTAATTTCAGAATTAAAAAAAAATATTTTTTTTCAACGTTTGTTAATTGAAAACCCTTATATAAGGCAGTTTTCATTAGCATTTTCCCCCATATACTAGTTTATGGTCAAAGATGAGATACGTAGGTTTTTTTGATTTGGGGAATTTTCGCATAATGTATTTCTTAATTTCAGAATTTCATATATATATATTTCAAGGTTTGTTAATTGAAAACCATTATATGGGGAAGTTTTGATTTAGTAAAATTTTTAATATATACAAGAATTATAACACTAAACACAATATTATACACACTAAAGAAAATTTACAATTTTATTTTGATATTCATACATCGTCTTTTGGAATTAAAAATCTGACACATTTGGAGAAATCATGGTCAGTAAATCGAATTATAACAATATTTTATTTACAAATAAATTTATAACTTTATTTTATCGCGAGAGGATTTTTTTCTTCGTCGAATTTATCTTTAACAGCGTAAAACATAGCTTACATATGTAAATAAAATTTTATTTTATTAAATTAATTTGTCTATATTATAGTATAATATTACACAGGATTAGTTTTTCTTTTGTTATATAAATTTCGGTTATAATGCTTTGTTTACTCAATTTTCTAGAGTTTAACTTTCAAATCTCAAAGCAGTGAAAAATTACTTTGTAATTTAATTTATAAAACCGAATTGATATAGCGGCAACGTTCACTATAAAGCAGATACATCTGATAATATATTTACCATAAAACAAACATTTATTTAAGAATACTAAAATGTTTAGTTATTTCTACTGTAACTTTTATACAGATTTTTTTTTTATTTGAATAAATTAAATTTTGATTGTAATAATTTTTTTTAAATCAATTTTGAATTTTTTTTGCTAAATATCAAATTAGAGGAATGAAATAATAAATACATTTTAATTAATAACTTAAAGATATAAAATCAATAAAAAACCAGGTATTTACTAGTAGAAAAAATGAATTTCTAAAGCTGTAACGTTAAAATTGTTCATTAGGTGAGATACTTAATATATTTCTTTCCCCACCGAAAAATTTTGGAAGACAACCACATTAAGAAATGTGTTTATGTTTTCAGTTTATATACAGTTGATTAATATTTTTATCTCATTATATTGTTGCATTTTATTTTAGAAGAAAAAGTTTTGTTAAAAATAAAGATAAAATCTTATGCACGCATGCAAAAACATTTCATAAAAGTTGTGAAAAGAAAACTCATTAAAGAGAATCAATCATTAGCCATTTTTTGCTAACTCACGTAAATAAGCTTTTCTGATATATAAACAATCACCCTCATAAAAAAAGGAGAATTTTCATTGAAAAATTCCACGCTGTATTGTCGGTGTAATATCATTAAGTGTAATTTTCATACCTTATCTTTTTCAAAATACCTCAGCTAAACAACTGATGATTCATTACTCGGATGATTTCATTCTCTGATATTGCTTTTTTCTCTTCCTTTTTTCGAAGTCAACACCTGCATACAAATTAAAATTTTGTTTTAAACTTCGGTACGGGAAGCAAAAGTTACGATCATAAGTATTATCAAGTTCACTTTTCATTGACAGTTCATTAATATCTCCCATATTCAACTAACAAGGGGAAAAAAACCTAGTTCGAGGTCCTTTGAGGTTTTAATAATTTCATTACTCCAAAAGCCTAACAATTTATTCAGCATAAACAACACCCCCACTTCCCTTTTTCTTTTTCCTTTACCAATTCGGAAACGGGGGATTCCTATGGAGAAAAAAGGGGGGAAATGGTTATTATTGCCACAACCTCATGCTGAGGTTTACGAAATTCCCAGTATCATGCCGTTCTAAGTGAATTTAAAGCCTTTGTAATAAAGCGCCATCTATTGGTCATCCATTAAATTCCCGCTGTGACAGAGTTAGGATGGACTTTCATTACTTCCGAAGGTCTTACGGGAGCTCGGTTTATCAAGGATGATGGTGATTAATCACGTATCAAAAGCCATCGATTTTCATGATGGACTTTTCTTTCATGTCTACTTGATTAGTAGATAATTATTAGATATCAGTTGAATTGCCTTTGGTTATACGCTGCTGGACAAATTTTTTTTCTTTCTTTGTGATTTTCAACACCAGTGGTATTTGTAAAGTTCTATAACATTATTTTTTACTACATTTAGTAATTTACTGCTTCCTTTCTTTTTTGCATATTATTTTAGGGATAGTGTATCAGTAATGCATTATACTTACTACATTCATTTAATATATTTCATTTACATGTGAAAACCGGAGTGGAAAAAGTTATGTCAAAATTTTTATCAAATATTGTTTTATTTTATGCATGAATTCTTATGGAAGTGTGTAATGAAGTTATATACCGAATGGTACAGCTAAAATACTAATATTCTGGTTAGTGTTGAAGATATGAAACATTATTTTTTAATATTTGATAACATTTATTTAATAATTTAAGCAGAATTAATAATTAATAAATGTTAATGCGTTTATTAGTGCCGCTTAACATTTTAAACACGTGCTACGAAGACAAAAAAAAAAAAAAAAAAAAAAAAAAAAGAATAAAATCTGCTGCCAAATCTTTCTTTCACTTCAATCTTCAAGAAATTAAATTTTTGTTACCTATCGTCTCCAGGCCGTCATTTATCTTCATATTGATTTTTTTTACACAATTAACAACTTTTACTATAAACCTATAACATTAAAACTAACCATTTCTGCATTTCACCTATCAACCAATAAAACATATCTCAAATAAAATTTACCTTTAGCCAATTTTATGCTCTGTGATCAATAAATAGTTGTAAGATAACTTTTAACTTGGCATTTTGAAATAATCCTTATTATTCTTATACATTTTGCTCTGTTTGAACTTGACTGAGATCATAGCTGAAGTTAACCTTTGGGACACACTGAGAATTAGAGATTATTGCCAGAAGGTTACTTGCAGTTTTAAGCTGTTTCAATTTAAAGACTCTATTTAATCATTCGATAACTCGGAAATGTCTCTCTTAAAAGAAATCAAAATTTTTCCAATTTAGAAAGTAGTTTATTTTTTAAATTGTATCTGAGCAAAACCACTCCTGCAAGTTTATTAATTTCAACTCTCTATATTATTTTTAGGAAGGAGGAACAAAATAATGAATTCGAAAATTGTTGTATTTAATTGAAAATAACTTTTATAAACTTTGCTTACAAATTTAAATTAGAAACTATTTATAACTTAATCAGTTACTCTGAATTTCTACGTTATTTTCCACGACTTTTATACAGATAAGTCAATAGACTTACGAACATAAAGGTTATCATTTTAATATATTTAATTGTGGAAGGCTCTATTTTATAAAAAAAATTTCATAAGTAAGATAATATAAAATTTTCTACTAAAATATAAAATAAGATAAAAAATATACGATAATAAAAAGCTTATAAATATACGCTAATATCTTATTATAGATAATAATAAGATAAAAAAACAACTAAGATCAAAATATTAAATTTTCTACTAAACCAGTTTGTTTATTTATGGAAGGGGAAAAAAGGACTTTTTGAAAAGTAAAACAGGACATATTCATAAAGTATTATTGTGCAAGGTTTATTTACTTTTATAAAAAGTAATAACATGATTGAGTGACATATGAGTGGACATTACTAAAATTATTATTATTTATAATATCTCACGATGAAAGACTTATTGACTATCATTTTCAGTTCTATTAGCGTTGAATCGTCTGCATAACTGCACGAGTGTCCCAGAGTCGATCATTATATCGATCGATCATCATATAAATTTTTATACTAAACCAGTTTGTTTATTTGGGGGGGGGGGGGGGTGAATTTTTTAAAAGTAATACAGGAAATTTTCATAAAATATTAATGGGCAATGCTTATTACTTTTATAAAAAGTAATATATAAGTTTATAAAAGTATAAAAGTCTTCAGTTCTATTAGCATATAATCGTCTGCATAACTGTACGTTGAGTGTCCCAGAGTCAATCATTATATCGGTCGATCATCATATTACTATACCTGTTTGTTTATTTAGGGGGGGGGGGGGTGAATTTTTGGAAAAGTAGTACAGGAAATTGTCACAAAATGTTATTGTGCAATGTTTATTCCCTTTATTAAAATAATAATATTATTGAGTGACATATGAGTGGACATTACTGAAATTATTATTTTTTATAATGTCTCACGGTGGAAGTCCTATTGACTAACGTCTTCAGTTCTATTAGCATAGAATCGTCTGCATAACAGTACGTTAAGCGTCCCAGACTCGATCATTATATCGGTCGATCATCATATCAATTTTTATACTAAACCAGTTTGTTTATTTAGGGGGTGGGGGTGGGGAATGGATTTTTAAAAAATAATACAGTAAACTGTCACAAAATATTATTGTGCAATGTTTATTCCCTTTATTAAAATAATAATATTATTGAGTGACATATGAGTGGACATTACTAAAATTATTATTATTTATAATATCTCACGATGAAATACCTATTGACTAACGTCTTCAGTTCTATTAGCATAGAATCGTCTGCATAACTGTACGTTGAGTGTCCCAGAGTCAATCATTATATCGGTCGATCATCATATTACTATACCTGTTTGTTTATTTAGGGGGGGGGGGGGTGAATTTTTGGAAAAGTAGTACAGGAAATTGTCACAAAATGTTATTGTGCAATGTTTATTCCCTTTATTAAAATAATAATATTATTGAGTGACATATGAGTGGACATTACTGAAATTATTATTTTTTATAATGTCTCACGGTGGAAGTCCTATTGACTAACGTCTTCAGTTCTATTAGCATAGAATCGTCTGCATAACAGTACGTTAAGCGTCCCAGACTCGATCATTATATCGGTCGATCATCATATCAATTTTTATGCTAAACCAGTTTGTTTATTTAGGGGGTGGGGGTGGGGAATGGATTTTTAAAAAATAATACAGTAAACTGTCATAAAATATTATTGTGCAATGTTTATTCCCTTTATTAAAATAATAATATTATTGAGTGACATATGAGTGGACATTACTAAAATTATTATTATTTATAATATCTCACGATGAAATACCTATTGACTAACGTCTTCAGTTCTATTAGCATAGAATCGTCTGCATAACTGTACGTTAAGTGTCCAAGAGTCGATCATTATCAAAGTACGAAGTATCATTATTCTTTGTCCATTACTACAGCAATAATGAGGGAATGTTCATTTATTGCTGGAGGCATCATTAGCTACATTAATGATTAGATTTCTAGAATCTTTATTAAAACGGGATAATAAGAGTTGAGTTCTTGTGAAATCTTTCATCGTTAAGTCAGCAAAGATAAATAGGAATTTATCTAATCGTTACGGAATTAACGATGTAAGTTTTAACAAATCCTATGAAAATCAGATCATTCGTTATTTAAAATAACATTTTACTTGCATCTGAAACCGTTTATAATTTTATCTACTTTCAAGCAAATGTGTTCAAATCTTAAAAATAGCCTAGCAGATACAGTGGTTTCCATTTATCGGGAAAATATTTTTCATAATGCTTCTTAAATTTTGAAGTTTTTCTTCTAATCCAAATTGGCTAATTTCTGACTTTTTTTTTTTAATCCACTTTTGTTCGCAAACGAATCAAATTAGAATATGAAAGCGAGCATAAATCGATGACATAAATCGAACAAATCATCGATTTATGGTACCCTCTCTTAAGGGATTTTACCCAAAATCTAATCAGCACCAGTTCACATTAGGACAGAACTTCGTATTAAATTGCCTCCTAACGTACGCAGGTGAGTTAGAGCGCCCACAAAATTTGTTTCACACACAGGTTCACGGGCCGACATTTTCTAAAAACAGTCAAATAGTTTTTAGGACATAGGAAGTAAAAAAAAAATTCACGAATACAATACTTTCTTGTATCGATAGAAGAAAGTAAAAATGAGTCATTGAAGTCAGATACCAACGCCTGAAGCCTGATTACCAACGGGGCAAAAATCCACCAGTAAATTTCAATAGAAATTTTCGTCTTATTTAAACGCTGCATTCATACACAATTACAATTGAGGCGTTGACATGGGAAAGGGGGTATAAGTCACTGTTACCAGTGGGCTACTTTTTTTTTATACTCTTATATTTCTTGATTGGCACCACTTTTCTGAAATGGTAAAATTCCCCTTGTTATTGTCCCATTAAAAAAAGACGAATTTTACTATTTTAAAAAGTGGTGCCAATCAAGAAATCTGAATATAAAAAAGCAGCCTACTGGCAACAGTAACTTATTCCCTTTCCCCTGTCAACGCCTCAATTATGAAAAAGGCACAAATCTCTATATATTTTTACTGGTGGAAGTTTGCCCCGTTAGTAATTAGGCACAGATTGAAGTTCTAATCTGTTTTGCTGACTGTTTTGTTGTGTGAATTAAAATTCAAAATAAATAATCATTGCAAACTGTCTTACAGGCATCGAAATATCTATATGCATTCATAAATTATAACTGAAGTTTAATAACTGAAATTAAATGACATTTCGACACATTCGAAAATTAAATACTTTTTTTTCCTTTCACTCAGACTTACGAGGTGGCTTATTTTTTAAATGCCCCCTTTTTTCATGAGACAGATTTTAAAGCATTCAAGGAATCGATTCAAAGTCCCCCCTTTTTTATGTTTCAGTTTATACCTAGTCTATCTAACGCCTAATATCCGTCTTATTCAACTATGTTTGCTTATGCCGCCGAGTGCCCAACTAGACCCAAGAAAGGAGAGAAAAAAAAAAAGAAATCCATTAAATGTTCGTAGTAGGTAGGAAACTCAAATATAAAACCTGTAATGGCATATTGTGTGAATACAATGATCTCCAAAAATTCATCATTTTAATAAAAAGCGTACAAGGTTTAGCTGATATAGCTTATTGCACCTTATTGCTATGATGAATAATAGTGCGGTGTGCAAAAGAGAAAGACATCGCATACATCAAGTTTCCTCATGAATATCTAGAGAAATTAAATTGCAAATCATATATGATCATTCATAAAAAAAAATACCCTCAGTGAGTAGAGGTTGGTGGGAGAGGAACAAATGCCGTGAGGGAGTGTGGGGATTCAAAAAAATTTCCGTTCGTGTCTCTGAATAGAAGTTCTAAGGTTCATTAAGTCTTTATGCTGACTGTTTTGTTGGAAGAATTAAAATTCTACAGCTTACTTAATTTATCATCTTTTTTCTTTTCTTTTCTTTTCTTTTTTTTTTTTTTTTTTTTTTTTTTTTTCATATTGATGTATTTGAACTTGAGGCAAAATAGTTTATACGTCAACATGTTTATTTTTTTATATGTATACATGCATTTAAATTTTGATGCTCTTGATTCAGTAGTTTTGTAACATGGTATATGTTACCGTTAAATAATTACACATACTTCCATCACCGTTGCTTTATTTTACCTCTGTCTATCCGTTCGTGTTTTCGAATAAGTGCTAAAATTCACCAAATTTTTATGCTGACTGTTTTGTTGGGTGGAGGATTAAAATTGTACAGTTTACTTAAATGATCATCTTTTTTCTTTTTTTTTTTATTGATGTTTGTGAGCAAATAGTTTAAACTTCAACATGTTTATTTTTTATGTATACATTCATTCATTTAAATTTCGACATTTGTAATTCAATAGTTTGTAACATAGCATATATTATTTTTAAATGGTAACATGCACTGCCACTACAGTTGTATATATTGACCCTACATATCCGTTCGTGTTTTCGAATAAGAAGTTCTGAAAAGCCTCAAGTCTTTATGCTAACTGTTTTGTTGGGTGAATTAAAATTCTACAGTTTATTTAATTTATCATCTTTTTTTGCGTATGTGAACTTGAGGCACAGTAATTTATATGTCAACGTGTTTATCATTATTTTATGTCTACATGCATTTAAATTTCTATACTTGTAATTTAAAAGTTTGTAACATAGTATATGTTACCGTTAAATGGCAACATATACTGCAGTTGCCGTTGTTTATGTTACCTCTATGAGGACGCGAGTTTCCTCGCCTTATCCAAAATTTTAAAAAAAATCGTGTTTTCTCTATCAATTTATTCTATATGTAAACACTATAATCTGCAAAAAAACTAATTTTATCCTGTATTTCTGGCATTGTAAAATCTTAGTTTACAATGAAAACCAATGGATGCAGTTTTCCGCGATTTCCCAAAATTTGATTTTCTGAATAAGGCGAGTTTTGGAACTCCCCATATAATATGCGTTCGTGTTTTCGAATAAATGTTAAAGTTCATCCTGACTTCATGCTGACTGTTTTACTGCGTAAATAAAAAAATCTAAAGTTTATTTAATTTATCCCCCCCCCACCCCCCTTCATTGATGTCCATGATCATGGTAAAAAATTGTTTAGGTGTTAACATGTTTATTATTTTACACATTTAGATTTCGATATTTGTAATTCAATAGTTTAAAGCGCGTATGATTTGCAGAGTCTATTTGTATCGTTGCAAGTAAATTTTTGAGAACCATGTATGTATCCTTTACCTAACTCTTTACTTTTATTTTACGCTTTTTTAATACTTCGTTAATTTTGTCTTCGTATTTAATCAATTGAGAATTTATTATGTCGTTCATAAGAAAGGAAAGTTCTATTTTCGAACAACATGGATTGTAGTGGGCATTGATAACAGTGATAAACGCAAATTTCTTTTGAATAAAAGTAAAAATAAAACAAAAAAAAAAGAAGTGACAGACATAGAAAAAAAAAAATCAAATCCTTGACGTTTAATTCCCTGTCAGAAAAGAAAGGAAACGTGTCCAGTGAAAATAGAAAGTTTGGAAGTGCGACGTCGCGTTTCGAACATTGTAATTGCAGTCTCTGTCCGAACGCAATTTGCGTTATTGTTATTAAGAGTAGCCCTTCACACACCGGATTCAATTTAATGAGGGAAAAGAGGAACTGACGATACAATTCCTGAGTGCTTGCTAGTCTCCGAGTTATTCCTCGCGGATTCGATCCTAAATTAATCTCAGAAACAAATTTAGCCACTCTTATAATTTGTCAACCTCGCTTACCGGGCCTATGAAATTACATTTAATATTATTTCCTTTTCTACGCTCGCTTTATTAAGAGGATTTTCAACCAGCGGATTATGAATGCGCTCCATTAATGTTGGAACGATTACTTCGAGCCGCAGAGAATTTATTGATATTAAGAACCAATTTCATAACTCTTCTGTTTACCTATTATTCTTTCACTCATATGAAATGAAATAAATATAAATAATTTGTTTTACCTTCATTATGTTCGGTTGATATATTTTCTTAGTTGTGACTCAGTATTTCTGAAATTTATAGAGTTCGATTTGAGACTGCGATTTTCGAAAAAGAAAAGATTCTCTGAGATTTTTCTAGTTTGAGGGAATTAATCAGCCTGGTTGTATAGAGTCTTGAGTGGTTTTGTTTAAACTTTTTAGGTATGTTTTTAAGGTGCGTTGAGTACCGCAAGAGTGAGCGTTTTTAGGTGCGTTCATAATTATATAAATACGTAGCACCTATAGTCGTCGTTCGGCCCTTCTGTCCGCATTTAACAGAGCAAAAACTGCCCAACCGAATGATATGAAAGTGTAAATATATAACTGTTATAACATTTTGTCGAGTCATTTCAAATTTTATGAAAATCGGATGTATAGTTTAATTACAGGGACAGTCAAAAGTTTTCCGTTACATTTCAGTCAATGGGAAAAAAATATTTCAAGTGCATTTTAATGATGTTACAGCCTTTCGAACAGAATGAAATTGATATGCACTAAAATATACATTCAGTACAGTATGCGGTGCAAAATATATTTATAAAACTAGTTGTACGAACGCACCTTTGTGAACTGCAGAACTCCTAAACGTTAAACATGTTAAAAATGTTGCCAATAGATGGCAATAGCTACCAAAAAAAGAAAAAAAAAACCTTAATTACAATGTGCATTTTACGTTTTTATTCCCCATACAAGTAAACTATGAAAAAGATACATGCGGACATTTTTCCTAAGCATTCAATTTCAAAGGATTACTTTAAAAGTTCTTTCTTTTAGTACTAAAAATATTATTTAATTAATTTACTCATATTATTACCTAAAAAATATTTATTTCCTTTCATATAATAGTAATAGTTTTCCTTAAGATACTTGTTGGATAAATGATGATGTTCTTTAACTGCTGGAAGAAATTCATTGTTAGTTTTAAAGAAAAAAGATTTAAATTTTGAATTCTTAAGTATAAAATTCTCATAAAGAAATTAAATCGTACGAGTTACAGCGCTATTAAAATTTCAATTTAAGCGAAACTGGGAACACATATTTCATCTTTTCCCCAAAAAATTAATATGTAACGAATGTCATTAATTTGAAATTTAATTAATCTTAGTTCCTTAAATTTAAAGTTACAATCAATTATCCAATTATATTTTTCTTTCTACGGTGAATTTGAATAGCAATAACTCACATTTGCACGAATAAATCAATTCATTCGAGTTTAAATTAATCACCTTAAAGTTATTCTATTCGCATTTATAAAATGTACTAATTTCAGTTTAACACTGTATCCTTTTATATCTTTTAGATCTCGTAATTTTATTTCAAAAAAATTTGCTCTATCTCATTAAAGTTTAAACTTTGTTACTTTAAGCTCTCTATCTTTAAAGTATCTTAAATTTTTCCAATTTTTCAGTTTTTAGGATAGAATAAGAGGTCTTGTTTGTGCCTGTCAGCAAAATAATTTGCCAAAGGGCTGAACTGCCCTAACGGAAATTGAGTATCATACGAACAAGAATTTTATATAAGGATAGAATCTGGTAGATATCATATTCTATTTAATGTTAAAGTTGCTTGAAGGCAAAAAGAAAAGGCATGTGAAAATATTATTCTTGAATTTTATTTTTAAAATGGTGTTGCAGGGGCGAATCATAACGTTCATTTTTAGCCGCTATAAAGTAATAATTCGGTTATAAAATAATACAGTTTTATAATAAATTTAGTGCAATTAAGACGTTGTGTATACCTTATTTATTAAGTTTTAGACTTTTGTTCTGGTCCAGATTTATTTTAAAAGTAAAAGTACCTTCAAAAAGGATTTTCTTTTAAAAAAATGATACGCTTTGAGCATTTTTAAAAATTAAAATTTATGACTTCCTTAGATTTTTTCCACAATAAATCTGCTTATAAAATACACTAAAACAGTGGTAGCTAAAGTTGTGGATTACTTATAAAAAAATATTTATTAACACAAAACCGTATAATATATATTTTTAAAAAATCTTACAACATATAAATTGAAGTCTTTTCCCCCTTCTAATATTTTGTTGCTGTTGTTTAATGTTATTGTACAATAAATGAATAAATGTTAGCTTAAAAACAATTATCCCATTAGAACGAATTTTATAGGATCGCCCATATATATTTTGTTATAATGAAAAAATTTCGTTAAACAGTTATTTTTTTTTACTTTATTTTATTTTTGCGCTTTTAATTTTATTAATTTTTTCATTTTGCAGAAATTACTTGAATGCAAAGTGCTTCTGAATGAACTATAAAATAAATATCATACCTTTCATTAAGTTTACAACATTCTTGTTCTGTAAGATCAATTTTCTTATACAATTCTTAAAACTAGAATTTTCAGGGAATTGCAAAAAAAAAAAAAAAAAAAAAAAAAATCATTGCAATGAATATTTTACTCTCAGATTTCACTGTAATGTAATTAGACTGTATTATTTTAAAAATTGAAGGATGTACTTATTGTCGAAGAGCCGAGCTCAGTTTTTTTCTAGGGCTCAAAATATACATGATAAGGAATTTTTGAAAGAGAGGAAAAGAAAAAGGAATAATAGTTACAAAGGTAGTATCGGTGAGTGGTAGGCACACACTCCTTGAAATTCCACGCTTTCAGAAATGTACAACGCGACACCTGCGTGCTTTAGAGAAATCACAGGAAAGTCACGGAAAGAGATGCATTTCTATAAGATATAAGTAACGAACGGGCGTTATAGTAGTCCAAATTTATAGGAATAAGATAAAAGGGAGAGAACGGGAAAGCAGAATACGCACGCGATAAATTGCAACTGTTCTGACATACTAGTACCTCATCCAATATTGTCAACACTCACCAAATTTCGCGCTCTGCCTCAAAACTTTTCAGAACTCTGAAATTTCTGCTGCTATTCCCAAGAGCATCACTTTTCTCCCCCCCCCCCCCCAAAAAAAAAACACCTCTCCTCTCCTGCTCACCTCTTTTTTTTCTCTCGCCCCCCTCTTAATTTTAATCTGTTTCCCCTTTTTTAATCCAATCCTGTGTAGCTCTGGATTTTATTGGATGTTCTCGTACAATATATATTTTTCTATTCGCCTAAGCTCCCCCTTCCTTTCTATTCCTAAATTTCTTCATTTAATTATTTTCTCCGCCTTGAGAGGGGCGCATACATTTACGCACCTGTGAATTTTCTTTTCCCGCCTAAATTCCTGAAGACTAACCCATACACATCTGGGCATATTCATTTTCTTTTTCTAAAAACGTTAACATCTCTGCTGACCGCTATATAGATGTCAGAACAGTTGCAATTTATTGTGTGCGTATTCTGCTTTCTCGTTCTCTCCCTTTTATCTTATTCCTATAAATTTGGACTACTATAACGCCCGTTCGTTACTTATATCTTATAGAAATGCATCTCTTTCCGTGACTTTCCTGTGATTTCTCTAAAGCAACGCAGGTGTCGCGTTGTACATTTCTGAAAGCGTGTAATTTCAAGGAGTGTGTGCTTACCACTCACCGATACTACCTTTGTAACTATTATTCCTTTTTCTTTTCCTCTCTTTCAAAAATTCCTTATCATGTATATTTTGAGCCCTAGAAAAAAACTGAGCTCGGCTCTTCGACATTATATAAAAGTTTTGTTTCAGCAATTACCAAAATTTCGAACTAATATACGCCTTATATTCGGGAATGACATCATTGAGAAAATTACTTCATTGAGAAAATTTAATTTTAAACGAAATCTCTTTATCGATGCTGATTCGGCAAATTCTGGTGTGCACCCTGAGAGAAATTTTGCCTGAAACGCTATTTTATCCGTAGATTCAATCCAGAAATCAATTGAATTAATGTACATCCAAACTCGGTTATAATGAAAACATGCCGGTTGAAGAAAATTTTCTTTGTAACCGAGTTGAAGATCTCTTTTATGAAAATAAATGTAACCGAATGCAATTATAAAAGAAATTATTTAAGTCTGTTCTGTAATCCAAAATCACAACTTTCTTACGCAATAACAAAGTCATTTTTATCCTTAAACTCACGAAATTGAGGAACAGATGTCATATAATCTCGCATCCGCCGTCTTGGATATTTTCTAATTTTAATAATGTAATAATTCTAATAACGCAATAATTTCTAATGTAATAATTTCTAATTCTAAACATTTAAAATGTAAATGTAATTAAACATTTGTGAAATAAAATTATGCACGCCAAGAAAAAAATCCAAGATGGGCGGATGCAGGAATATATGACATCTGTTCCGAAATTAATTATTCTTAAATGCATGAAAACAGAAAATATGTTTCACCGTTTTTAGTGTAAGGAAAAGTTGAAAAGTCACAAAATTCAAAGTATCACATATATAGATTTGTTCGTACAAAAATTATTATTATTATTGTTGTTTACTTCTTAGAGTATGGATGATGTTTTATAATATATAACCTATAGGAATGTATAAATAATTTAAATATCATAAATTTTACAAATCTGTTTTTTATGTTGTAAATAACCGTAATCGAAATGTATCGGCAACACAAAAAGTGTTATGCATCTGGCAACAGAACAAGTTGTTGTTAAAAAAAGAGTTTTGGTATTGTGTTCGACGCTAGATGTCAATAAAGGTTGTGTGATTTTAAATCTCGAGTTATTTTTGAAGTTAATATTTTTTAACAGCATTAGATTAGTAAATACGATAATTTGAACACATTGTTAGTATCTGTATTCCAAATCACACAACCTTTATTTACATCGAACACAAACCAAAACTATTTTTTTAACAATTTGTTCTGTTGCCAGATGCATTATACATTTTGTGTTGGCGATACATTTTGTTTACTATTATTTACATTTGCTTACATCTACGATGTAAATGACTTCTAATATGATGGAGAATAACGAGACATTTTTAGAATTTGAATTTTGCATCTAAATCTGATGGTTTTAGATAGTAATTATTGGTCAGTGGTAAAAGTGTGACCCCGTGTAAAATAGCGCACTGGAGAAATTTATAAAAGCAAATAATAAAGAGTACTTTTTTACCTCTTGCTGTAACGTAAACTTTCACAAACAGTAATATATCTTTTCTTATTTCGCTATCTCGCTCTCGTAAATATCGTCATCTAATTATTATGTTAACCTTTTACATAATTGAAAGTAAATGGGCAATACATTGTATTTCATTTAACTCTTATGTGATGCTGCATTAAACGTGATAAATTGCGACTTACATTTTACTTTAAAGATTTCTTTTTTACATTTTTCTTATATTTTTAGCTTTTCTGGTTCAATTTATTAACTCATAAATTCCTTCAACGTCAGCTGAACATCATCTTAAAAAGTACACTTTTCAGATCACGGTCAAAGTAAAATTCATTTCACTTTTTCTCCTTTACATAAAGTCAATGTTATATTGTAATTTATTCTTGGCCTAAAAGTCTAAAACATAATGTGGTTACCCACCCTTACCCTTACCTGTTCCACAGTGCTCCAGAAACACACTTATAAGTATAAAAGTAACAAATTTATATTCGAGCCAAGCAACAATTGTAGTTAAACAACTATTGTATTTTCCGGTGAGGCGTCGATAAAGTTAACTAAGCTTTTAATCCTTGTAATGATGGACTTTAAAATGAACGGAAGGTTGAATTATTTCAGCTAAACGGAATGGAATTTTCTTTTCTTGTGTTGCCAAGGTTGAATTTAAGTACTTTTTGATTTGTAATGGTTACGTGGTTTGTTTTCATAATACTTCAGCTGCCATTTCTTCAGGCCTTAAAAAAGCTTTTAATTGTATTTTTCTGAAGCTATTTAGCATTTGAGAGGGGCTGAAATGTGAATTGTTCCTGTTCAGATTTAGAAAATATATAAATATATTGCGTGATCCAAAATAGGTGTATTAGAGATTATCTCTTAAACCGCTGACAATTGAAGCATATTTGTAGTTACAAAAGTTTACAAATAAAGTATTTGTAAGTTTAGAGTTGACTTTTAGAGTTGCCAATTCTTCTACAGAGGGGCCTATACATACTAAAATGGGAAATTAAATTTCTTATACGTCCTCGATTTCTCTATAACTTATTAAGAGAAAAATGTTACCCTGCGTCTAAGAACAACTTTAAAGTCCATTTAATATATGACTAAAATTTAACTAGTTATGATGTTTTAAATTTTATGAAATTTCAGTGTTTTCTGGAGCTAAAAATGGGAAGACTCAATTTATCTAAGGGTTTATAGATTTTCAAGTGAACAGTGATGGGCAAAATTCTCGATTAATATTCATCCAATTAGCAAGCTTTTAAAAAATAAAATGTCTCATGTAATGCAAAGAAATGTTTATTATTTGAAAGAAAAATTTATGTTGAATCGGATGAAAAAAGCTTAAAAAAAATTAACGAACAGAATTCAAAAACAGAATTAAAAAGGGTTATTTTAAATTTAACATCTAAAATAAATTTCAAAAAGTGTCTATAGTTCTGGCCATTGCTGCATACAAACAATTTAGTTATCTCATACTTTAATTTATTTCACTATAAAAATAACTCGTTCTTTCTTTAAAACATGGTGCAAACCTGACTCAGTCTGACGTGTTTAGGGCGCAGCGGCAATTGTATGACCAACAATCGAGAAGTAATCTATCTATGTATTCACGCAGCTGCTAAAAATATAACTCGGGGGAAATTGGCAAGCTGAATGTAGAATGTAATATTACTCTCTACTAAATGGCCGCGGTTTTCAAAACATGTTTTTCGAGAACGAACATGGCTCGAAATTTGAATAACAATAGCGAGATCCTTGTATGCCCGTTTATGTGAGCACCCAAACAGTAGTTTGTTATTGTTGTCGCGGGTTAAATTTGGGGAATGGGGTCCTTCTTTGATCGTGGAAGGTTCCCTATGGTTATATATCAGCCTTCCATCCCCTCATGAAATAAAAATTCTCGCTCAGTCAAGATTTTTATCGCGGGCTGTGTCGCCCAACTTTGACAGAGAAGTGACTTAAGCTGTCTCCTCCACAGATGAAATGATTACGGCACCAAAATATATTTTGGTATCACCCTCACATTACTTTCCTCTTGTCTGAAATCAGCTGTATCTCCTTTTGTCGTGTCCTCTGAAAGAAATTTGTTCGACTTCTGCGTCGCATTAACGTAAATTTGAGACAGTGATTAGGTTATGGGTGGATATCTAGAACGAGTGATATCATACCTGCCAACAGAATTTATTTCGATGTCAACGAAGAAATGGGTTCAAGAGTTGCCAGAATAAATCTAACTTGAGTTTTATTGTTTTACTTATTCTTTAAATCAAATTTTGCTATTCCGAAACCGGAGAATAAAAAAGAAATTCGCTCTTGTATAATAATGAAAAATAACATTTATTATACTATCTGTTTAATAAATGGGACAAATCTTACTTCGCAATTGAAGAAGTAAAGTTGGAAATATTCATTTAAATTTTCAAGTGATTACAACAAATTCTACAAAGGAACAAAGCACAAGCGAATTATTGAGACTCTGCATGAATTAGAATACAGAAATCTAAAAAAAAAAAAAAAAAAAATAATATCCACTTTTTTTTTCTTCTAGATTATACTTTGATTAGGTTATGGATAGATATAACTATTAAAAGAAATTCCACAAAGGAACTAAACACAAGCTAATCAGTGAGACCCCACATAAATTGAAATAAACAAATCTTTTGATATGAGCTTTTTGAAAATGATAATAATAATTAAAAATTTCTTGGATTAGAAAAGGATTAGGTTATAGGTGGATATAGCTAGAACGACTGATATACCTTTCAGGATAATTTATTTTGATTGGGCGAAGAAATATCTTCAAGACGTGCCATTGTTAGCCTAACACACTGTTTTAAAAGGGTGTCTCTTTTTTTCAGTTGTCAAAATATTTCTAAAAATTATACTTAATTTATAATTTTACGTCTTAAAATCCAAGTGAAACCTATCAAGAGTTTAACAATTCAAATAAAAAGTACATATTTTAGAAATCTTAAAGTACTTTGGAATATACTTTCAAAATAAGGAAATATATAAAAAATAACGTTATAAAAATCATTTGATGTGACCAACTTTAAGAATACATATTTTGAATTAATCCCGGTTTTCTATAACAACTAAATAAGATGTTAATATTTAGATTAAATTAGTTAAATAGTAAGAAAACGTATTATAAATGAAATATATGATTAATTATTTTTTATTTATTTTAAATAAGTTTAAAATAATTATAGTGTTTGGGATCCCTTCTTGTGGTTTGTGGCTACAATTGCCGAACTGAACTTAAAGGTATAGTTTCATAGTGAATTGAAAATCTGATCAATAACAAAGCTTTCATTTTACTAAAGAATAATTTATATTTTAAGTAAGGATTATTTCTAGAAGTTAATATTTTCTAGAAATTATTGAATATAAAATAATAAGAGTATTTAGACCCTTCCAAACATCTTTTGATATAACTGCTCCAAAATCAGCCTATGACAATTCAAGATCACTATTTCGATCGATATTAATATGAATCTGAAATTTGCAATTAAAAAAATGGGATTAAATATTAATTCTGCTAAATAAATTAACTACAAACTTCTTAGGATTTATTATTAATGCACAAACAATTGTATGACTCTTTATTTAAATTGTACTACATCAACTGAAATTTTTGTCATTGTTGCTTTCTTTAAATTGCTCCTCATTATCTTAGTTTTTGAAACAAACGACAACACAAACTCATTATCGACTATGGAAACGACTTCAGGGTCCATTCGGAAGCCTGGATAACAAAAGATAAGGCTTTTTTGAAGTAGTATCGACTTAGCCATTAATGACTGTCTCCCTAAGCAAAGACTCGTTATTTTTTTTTTTTATTTTTTTTTTTTTTAATATAGGATTGGTAAATAGATAGTCATCTACAAGTTGAAAAGATTTCATGCTGAGTATAAATATTGTTTCATCTAGTTGGCCTTTAAAAACCCTAGCTAAATTAAATTCAATTTCTCCACAGAGAGTATTTATGAAGGAAAGAAAAAAGCATCATCATAATTGCTTTCGATAGAAAACGTGTTCAATATTACTGAAATCTGAACAAAATTGATTTTCATATTTAACGTGTGCGCTTTTTTAATCAAAACTAATGTATAAGAAGCGAAAGCCGACCCTTTCGAAGATTAATGTAAAACTACCCTTGAATTAACAATTGCAGTGAAACCAAATATCATATAATATTGAAGAGATATGACAAACAATTAAAAATTACAATATATTTTAGAAGGAACACTTATGGTTGCTCTTGAAAAGGGACCCTTTCTGTTATCGACCCTAACCATTTATCTAGAGATCTTTTTAACATTGCATGATTTTTAATTCATTTAAACCTATGCATAGAGAAACTAGCTTTATTATATGCAAGGCTTACGATCGATGACGTAGCATCACAGAACCACTGAACTGCAAAGGAAATAGAGTTATCTGTTTAGCCCTGATGCTCTATACAATCCTTTTAATAATAATCAGGGGTTTTATCTATTGTCTTTCCTTTATCAAATATCTTAATTTTTCGGCTACCGTTACGTAATCAGTTTGCAATCGCGAAGCGATTGCTTTTATAGCTCTCTCCTGCAGTGAAAGGAAATTGTTTGATTGTAGATTCCATCCAAACCCAGCGAAACTATTCCTAATTCCCTAAAATGTCATCGTATTGTTTTCGGGAGATTGCTGAAGTGTCTCTGCCCATTCTGTACTTGGGTGGTCAAAAGAAGACATGCTTCAATGCTTAGCTATTCTGGTGTTAACCTCATGGGGTAAAAAATATCTTACTGCTCATCAGTGGGAGGTCCGAAAGTGACATTAACGCTTTGTTTACTTTACAAAAAAAAGGCCTTTCTAAAGAAAATATTTATTAATAATTAACAAAATAAGCGGTGTTAAAAAAGTCGAAGCACAAAGAAATCTTTTATTCAAATATTAGATACATTTGTGCAAAATGAATAAGATGGTTACCGATACGCTTGAATAAATATGCTGAAAACTATGATTTATTACACGTCATTAACTTTCTTCAACGATTCTGTATTTTTCCTTCTTTATTTCGGAACCATTCAACATCCCTAGTATCAAAACAATATTGGGCCAATATTTTATGTTTGGTTATATCTTGGCTAATATTGGCAATATTGTCATGCAATATAGTTCCTAATCATTTTAGAGTTGCCAATCTTGCATCAATATTGGGATGAATTTTTTTTTCCATTTCATTGCCGATATTTATAAAGCAAATGTTCTTACCGTTTCATTGTAAGCATTTCCAACGTAAAGCCAATATTTGTATTTTTCTCGAAGTATTTCCAATGAATGCATTATTGACGAAATATTGGCCCAATATAACCATTATACAATATTGGTTTGATAGTACACAATAGATCTTAAAAGTCTAAGTTGCCAATCTTGCTTCAATTAATAATGAAGCGATGATGAATTTTTTCATCATTTCATTGCCAATATTTATCAAGCAAATATTCCAGCCATCTCATTGCATTTCCAACATAAAGCCAATATTTGTATTTCTTCGGAAGTATTTCCAATTAATGCATTATTGATGTAATATTGGCCCGATATAACCATTAACCAATATTAGTTTGGTAGTACAGAATGGATCTTGCAAGTCTAAGTTGCCAATTTTGCATCAATATTGGGATGAATTTTTTCACTTTCATTGTCAATATTCATAAGCAAATATTCTTGCCATTTCATTGCCTTTCCAACGTAAAGATAATATTTATCCAATATTTGTACTTCTCTGTATTTCCAATGAATGCATTATTGACGCAATATTGGCCCCATATAACCATTGGCCAATATTAGTTTGACAGTACAGAATGGATCTTGCAAGTCTTACCATGATAAGCACTTAAATCTATTATGGCAATTCATCATGATAAATGAATTATGTTATTTATCTTGTGTAGGCATAATGTCTCTTAGTGCAACGTTCCTTCAAGCGATGAAGAAAAATCATATCTGAGGCCAAAGTATTGATGAAAAACATCAGTTTTCGCTTGTTTTGCATTTTAATGAAGTAAATTAAATATGTATAATCCAATGATATTTCTCTTATATTTCATTAAGTTTGTGTACTTTATGAAATATTTTTTTCTTTCATCTGTGATATCCAGGGACTATGCGAGTTTCGAAGAACATGAATTGGAAAAAATACTTCGATCCAAACTTATCTTCTTCTTTAGGTTTTATTGGAAAAAGTCGCCTGGAAATATAGATTCTTTTTTAAATGAAATGGAGAAACCGGGGAACAAAAGCATTTAGAGAAATAAAAATGATTCGTTGACACAAAGTAAACTATGAGAAGAACCAGATATTTTTTCATTGTCGTAGCCTTCTAGCAAGCGTAAACATTAATTTGGGTCCAGTGTGCTAAACAAAACCTTTCCCCCACTGTCCAACATATACTTGAGGGAAAAAGCTAAAACAAATATATTTTTAATTAGTAGCATGCGCTCGAGAAGAAAAAAAAATCCAATCTAGTTTTTTTATTCGATCGGTACTCAAAAAAACTTTTTTTTTTCGCGGCTTCCCGATAAATCGGATTGACTTATTAGGTAACCACGGAGAAAAAAATTCTGTTCTTTTTAGTGTGTGTTTTAGGATTTTTTCTCCTTATTTTACAAGATGATGTCCGTACAGATAAAAATAAAATGAAATGAAAAAAGATTGAAGATGTTGTTATTTGCGCTTTTATCCGTTTATTGCTCCCGCCCCAAAGGAACACGTGTCCTTTGACATTTCTATGATAGATTGGATAAAACTTTGATGACAGGATATGCATTTTAATGTTATAGATTATTGCGCATAATGGGACAAGGTGACATGCATGTACAAGCGATAAGAATTTAAAAATGTTGCGTGGGTGTTAAAAAACTTGAGTTTAGATTTTTAAAATCTGGACTATTTTTATTATAGCAGTAAAGCTTGATAAATTATTAGGCAGGATACGATTTTATGGGTTTATAACATTTTTTAAATCCACTGCTTGCTGCAGTCAGTTTACCGGGGTTTTTTTTCTTCTTTTTTTTCATTCTTGAACTTTACATTTTTTTTTTTTAAGTAGTTACGTGTAATATGTTAGTAATTTATTTTTTTACAAGAAATCTCGGTATTATGTGGAAAAGAAGACTAATTAGACTTACAATACCCTGTATTGATTGAAGACCTAAGCTGATTTACCCGATGTTTTTTCTGTAACGTTTCCCGTTTTAAACCAGTTTTTCAATTTCGATCATGTTTATTATGCTTCTAATAAACTTATTTTTTGATACAACTTATATAGAAATTAAATTAAGATAGGTCCCTACCGACAAACTAATACTGGTTAGATGACACTCAATATTGTGCAGATATTGAATTCGTCGGAAATATTTCAATTTAATACCAATATTAGTTAAATATAGTCTTTAGATTGGAAATATTCACAATGAACCGATAAAAAATTTCTTGTCAATAATGGTACAAAATTGGTAAAATGTTGGGGTAGTCATTCATACCAGTATTTCCAATTTTGGCAAAAATATAACAAATACAACAATATTGGCCCAATATTAGTGTAATCAGAGTGCATCATGCAAATTTCGCCCAAAGTAGCCTGGCTTTTTAAAGGGAAAAAAATGGCAAAACAACTCCTGACACTTTTGCTTGTTATAAAAGAAAATACTTTTTATAGCCCGCATTTTTCTTTTTAACAGGATAATATCAGCATTATTTATCCAAAATAAAAAATTAATCTTATTCTATCTTTCGCTGTGGAGAAAATAAAGTATCGAAACATTTGATGCATAAAATAAAATTACGCAGTTTAAAAAAAAAAAAAAAAAAAAAGATATATTCACTGAATCATCTTTTTTTTTTTAAAAAAACAAGCTGCTAAATTTTTATCATTCTATAAAATTTCCGAAACTCTTTTTCCTTGCCGTTAATAATGATAAGCTTCATCTTAGTATAAAAGCATCTGAATAAGCACAAAAAGGGTCATATGCATTGTGTCACAACGATAGTAAAACAAATCTGAATCTATGGCATCAATGCAACTAATGCCATAAAGAACCTTGATACAGAGGCGATACTCAATTTTTCCCCAAATAATCGGTTTTGGATTATAAGGTAGCTTCATCATATGGAGGGCAAACAACTCTTAAAATGATATCCACCCTTTCCATTAAATCTACGATAAATTGAATAGGAGAACGATAAAGAGTCTACATTTCTTTATGCGCTATAAAAACTCATCTTCTTGTTCTTGTGAATTATCACATTTTCAGTATATTATCCATACGACATTATTCTTATTGATTTTATTTAGAGATGGGTTTAAAATTGCCCGGTGAATGATTCGCATCATTATTTTCGTTATGGCTATAAAAAGTAAATTTCAAAATAAATTCAATTTAAATATTCTATATATAGTTAATGCATTTCAGTTTAAAAGAAGACTGAAATTAGATTTATTGGGAATGAGTGCAATAATTAATTCTATAGATAGCGGCTTGCTTATTTATTTGTACTGGACGTTTCTGACGGAAAAAATTAACTATGTAAGTACATATGGATAATTTGCTTAAGAATACAATAAAACGCCATAGGACAAAAAGGGACTTTTAGAAAATCTTCTTGAAAGAGGCGTAATTTTAACTTCAGAAAATTTGAAAATTAAATGTGGGTTGTGGAAAATATTTAAAGGCTACAAAATTGTTTAGCTTAGTCACTTTTTGATATCATGTATAAAGTAACATTAAAAAAAAAAAAAAAAAAAAAAAAAAAAAAAGGTGTATTAAAAAAAAAAAAAATGTAAATTCACTTAATTAAATTAGCGCATGCAAATGTTTTGCATATTTTACAGGATTAAACTTGCAAAGCATAAAAAGTCTACCATTGCAACACATTGTTTATATTTTTTATTGTAGCGGCCGAGCGTTTGATATAATAAAAATAATATATCTGAAATAACAAAAATAAGATAAATTTATGTTTAGTTTCAGAGCAGGTTGGTCTCATTTAAAAGGCCTGGATGTAAGAAACTAGGGTAATTCCGGAATTTATGCCACACATTTTTTTAAATTTGTGTATAAAGTCCCATGGTGAACATAAAAAAAAAAAAAAAAAAAAAAAAATCATGCTGTGCTATTAATGTTAATTATACAACGCGTGTAGTGAGACAAAAAAATTCAAAACAAATTATTAATATTTTTTAACAGTTTTTTTCTAAAACATTACACTGCGGCGCGTCACCCGTACATTCAGGCTGAGACGCCGCACTTGTGCGGTAGTTATGCCATGCTTGTAAAACAGAATGAAATTAAAAATAAATATATATTAAAAAAATATTCATATGTGGACTATAATTAACGATGTAATAACAAAATGAAACTAAATGAGTACAATGAAATGTATTAGTAGATTCAAATTAATAATTGTTGCCTACTTTCACTATTAAAATTATCGACTTATTTCTTTTACACTAAATTTTAATTGTTATTTTAGCAACAACATAACATCAATGTATTAGAAAGGGAAAAGAAAAAAAGTAAACTTGCGTTTAAATAATTTATTTGTTAACCCTTTCGGGACCGGTGCTTTTACACAAATTTTATTCGGTTGGTACCACTTTTTTAAAAGAAGTTAGCTTATCATGAAAATGCTCTAATTAAACAAAGCAAATATTACTTTTCTTTTTTACTGGTGCCAGAAACAAATTTTGTAAGCTCTTCATGAAGGTGCTTATATGCACCTATGGCCCCGAATGAGTTAAGAGACCTGTTTTTTCGACTACAATCTACAGAAAAGTGTCGAAAAAGTACAGTCTTTATGCAACTACATTTAAACACAAGATGCAATGAAACCAATTATACTTCCTCTTTTTTGAGTAGTTTGCAAAGAACGTCTGTGTTACGCGTAATCCAATTTTTCATTATTGTCATCTTGACTTGCATCTTTCATGCCCTTCTTACTTTTTATTTTCCCCTTTGGTTTTAGTGAACTTGATAACATGTCTAACATGGTTAGTCTGAGCAAAAAAGAATAGGAAAACTTAATAAAACTTAATCATCCCGTACAAAAGAAACTGCGGCATGTATACTGGAATAGCAATGCGGCATGTATCCCACTATGCATGGTGCAGACGTGGGTCATCACAGTTACCTGCCATCGCTAAGAGGAATGGCGTAATCATACACACGGTGCTCTATACAAACTCTACACTTAGTTTTGACTTTGAAATCATGCATGCATTTGGTAATTAGTGTATGAAAAGTATTTAAACATAACGTGTTTAAAAGTTTGGACAGTGAAATCATGCACTTACGTCAAAATAAGGATTGTACTTCTACAAGTAAACATCGAAATGGGATTCACGCTATACACTGGTTAAAATAATCTCATTGCGCACCTATACTGTGCGTTTGACGACCATCTATCGATAATTACAAGAAATACAAGAGGTGTGGCATCTATCCCATATGCGGCGACTCTCCTGAAGTTACCCTATACGTCATACCTATATTTCGAGTTGACCGTTATCACCTAAACAACTTGTATTTAAACATGTTTAAAACCATGCTTTGATATAAGCTTAAAATAAACTCATAAACAGTGTGTCACAACGTAAAAAGCACATTACAGAATTTGAGATGAATTTGAAAATGCAGTTTCGTTAAAAGTAATAAATAAATTTTTAATGCCTTTTTCAAATACACTATAAATAAGTTATTTTCAAATATACCGGGTGCCCACTAAAGTCGTGTACACAACCCATTAACTTTAGAGCGATAGTAGCTATAGTCAAGAACATAGTGTATAGGTATAGTAAAGTGGATATGCTGCGTGATCAGACTGCTTACAGCTCCACCTATCGGCAAACATTGGATTTAGCAACGTTGTATAGCGTCCTCGATTTAGTATGAAATGATATCCTATACAGGGTGCGGAGAAAGTACTGATAGTAAAATCAATCTCTACTACAATGCCATAGATACAATTATTTCAATAATTTTTATTGCGTAAGATTAACAACTAAGTATCAATTGATATTCTATCATTCATTTTCGATTCCGTCTTCTTTTGTCTTGATACACTCGCGGAGAAAGTACGGGAAGGCATCCACGGTGCGCCGCAAGTAGTCCGCATCGAGATCGTTCCATTTACGCGTCAGAGTAGCTTTTAAAAAAGTGATATCTTTGTGAGGATTAGCACAGGTTCTTGCTTTCTTGCTTGGAACACTCCCATACTGAGTAATCAAGTGGATTAAAATCCGGAGTATTCGGAGACCAGTCTTGAGATGAAATGAAATCACGAAGATTTGCTTGGCACACCGTTGCGTTTGGCAGGACTTATGTGCTGGTACTGAATCTTGTTGAAACACACATGGATTGTTTCCAAAATGGGAATTTAGCCATGGATGGACCTTCTTTAGTATTAATATCGTTCGTTGAGATAATTGATCTCATTAATCTTGACACCAGAATCATCCAAGACCAAAGATGATTTTCCATTGCTTGTGATGCAGCCAAAAACCATCACGCTGGCTGGATGAGCTTTTCTGGCTACTATACCACCACTTGAATTAGCAGTTTTACTGTTTTTGGCTAATATGCAGTCATTCTGATGGTTAACCGCTTATCCAATAGTGAACAGTTTTTCGGCACAGAAGACGAAATGCAAACAATAACCCAAAAATACTTACTTATAATGCAATATTAAATTATAAAGAACAAATATGCACAAAAAAATAATTCTACAACATTTAAAAGACACAGACAAACATTAAGAAAAAATTATCAATACTTTTTCTGCACCCTGTATGTAAAGATAACTTTCTTATTAAGTCATGAGATGTAAATTTTGTATTACACAATCATCATCTTAAATACGCTGCTACTAATTACATGCAGAAGTGTGGCATTATAACACGGACACACAGTTACTAATAAAACTAACACGTGTAAACAATATTCAGTTTACTTTAGCCCTCTCGCTGCGCAACCCGAGATTTCCTCGGGGATTCATTTTTTCCACTGGCGACTATTTTTTAATTCAACTCGGTCCACTTTTTAAAGACAAAAAATTCCATATAGACTTTAACGACATCTACAAAATAAATATACTACAAAACTGATTTTCTTAAAATAGTGGTGCGAGAATATAAAAATAGTCTCCAACGACAGCCCTGATTTAGCCTGATTTGTATGTAATGTGCGTAATTATTTAACCTATTTTGATAAAAAAAATTACGCAGCGAGATGGTTAATAAGAAAACGACGTTCTATATATGCTCAGGGTGATGATTATTGGAGCATATACAGAATGTATTATGCAATGCTGCTGGTGGTGAATCTATTAAGCATACTTAGACACATTTTAAAAATTAAAACAAACTTTGCTTACACGCAGTTTTATAAGTAAACGCACGTCTTCCAGCAATAACATACATTTGCATGCAAATATTGGGGCATTTATACGCTCAAGATCATAACTATTGGAGCACATGCAGAATGTATTATGCAATGCTGTTGATGGTGGACCTATTAAGCATACTTAGACACATTTTTAAAAATTAAAACAAACCTTGCTTACACGCAGTTTTATAAGTAAATGCACGTCTTCCCGCAATACCATATATTTGCAAGCAAATATTGGGGCATTTATATGCTCAGGGTAATAACTATTGGAGCACATGCAGAATGTATTATGCAATGCTGCTGATGGTGGACCTATTAAGCATACTTAGACACATTTTTAAAAATTAAAACAAACCTTGCTTACACGCAGTTTTATAAGTAAACGCGCGTCTTCCCGCAATACCACACATTTGCATGCAAATATTGGGGCATTTATATGCTCAGGGTAATAACTATTGAAGCGCATACAGAATGTATCATGCAATGCTGCTGATGGTGGACCTACTAAGCATACATTTTTAAAAATTAAAATAAACCTTGCTTACATGCAGTTTTAAAAGTAAACGAACGTCTCGCAATATCATACATTTGCATGCAAATATTGGGGTTTTTAAACAGGTGTTATTTTTTTCATATATAAAAAAATAACAATTAGGTGTTCCGAACAATTTTATATGTAGTCCAACATTTCATATTAAATCGAAGACGCTCTATAACATTGTAATTGACATTTTTTATATATATATATCTTGTACCTTTTTCAAGGCTGAAACGCAAAATCCGAGGTTTAGCGCTAGGTGGCGTTGTAAGTGGTCTCTTCGCATAACTGTTGCCTTTCTGAAGTTAGTAAGTTGGACAGGTATGTACCCTGTATATGAAAAATAAATATCTAGTATATTTTTTAAATGTCTTATTTTTGATTCGGAAATTTCAAACTACTTAACTTTCACAAATTATTATGTAGAGAGTCCATTTTAGTTAAAACAACGCCTGTTTATGTTTATTTTATAATTATTAACTCTTTCAAAAATTTTCTGGTTTACCGTCTTTAAATAATTTTATTCATCGATTTTTAAATTTTGTAATTATTTCCCCTGTTTTTCTACATCCTCTTCGTAAACAGGTTTAATAATAGCATAAAATCCGTTTCTAAAGATTAAAATCATGGCTGTATAATTTTCCAACAATTAATTACACATGAAAACATATTTTGGTCGCCTGTTCGTAGAAAATGCGTTTCTTTCTTTTAGCTTTTTTTTTTTTTTTTAATTAAAATTATTTGTTCTGCTTAAGTTAGTGTTATGTAAATCATTTCTTCCCA
This sequence comes from Maratus speciosus, assembly GCA_963932465.1. Classification (NCBI taxonomy): domain Eukaryota; kingdom Metazoa; phylum Arthropoda; class Arachnida; order Araneae; family Salticidae; genus Maratus; species Maratus speciosus. The sequence continues at coordinate 561,484,488 of OZ010787.1, read as the reverse complement.
TCCAAGATCTTAATAGCTCTAATGTCCTATATGGCAAGAAAATCTTTTTTGCTTGTGCGTGTACTGAATTTTGGCGAAGAAGGCATTTTCATTTTATTCAAAAAGTCCATTAGAACTTCTAACGGTTATTCATAACTTCTAACGTTTTCATGGAGTAAGTAATTTTAAGCGAAGCTTTTTTGTAGTCTTCTCCTTCATGTTAATATTTAGACCGAGTAAATTTTGTTCATTTTTGAGATAATGAAAAAAATATATATATTTCTAACGCAAAAAAATATTCAAAAATTATTTGATTTGCTATTGCAATCGTTCAAAGATACATTAGCAATTATGAGTTTTTATTTCTCAAGACGTTTTTAAATGGCAATTTCAATGAATTTTCATGACTGGCTCACATCCATTATGTATCTTTTTTTTTTTTTTTTTTTTATCGTTCTGTATGGAAAAAGAGAAACTCATCTTTTTTTTATATTTCATTAAATTATAAATTAAAATCGCCACATTTTTACATTATAAGCTCTTTTTTATGGGATTAAAAATACTTGCTAATGTTACAATATATCTCACCTATGCATATTTTTTATTATCCTCTTATTTATGATTTCGAAAATTCATTGCCCACTATAAAAAACAGAAAGAAGAAGGAATCATTCATTCCTTAGGCACATTCATAGAGCTCAGCTAGTCGACGTGACGTCACAAATAATGACAGCACCGCCCCCTGAACAGTAGGCCTGAGCGCTGACACAAAAATGGCGGCTGCCGGAGGCGGATTTTTTTTTAAACGTATGTACGCTCCCTTAAATGTATACATCAGTATTTTATAAAAGATTTCTCAGACTTGTTTAATATCAGAAAAATAAAGCGGAAAAAAAATATTGTTACGAATATTTAAGGGATAGTACACACGCTGAAAAAAATTCGCCTTCGGCAGCCGCCATTTTTTTTGTCAGCGCTCAGGCCTTGTATTCAGGGGGCGGTGGCCACAATCACAACGGTCATGAAAAGACGGCTCTCTAAAATCAGAATAAAAAAATCACTACAAAAGCAAGAATTATTTTTAGCACAACTAGTCGATGCGACAACTCAATCGTCATAAATGGTCGCAGTCAGAACGCTGACGAAAATGTGTATTTCTGCACATTATGACTCTTAGATGACCTTCAGTGCGTGACGTCACGGTGACACATTTTTGAGCCATTTGCACTTTCTTACAAAATTTAACGTATAGACTTCACATTGACTTAATTATTACAACATACGACTAAATTTCCGCGTCACATGAAGACATTGCGGAAAGTAAGAGTTGCATTTAAGTTACGGTGTTTTCAGATCACTATTAGGTCATGGTGCTATTATAATTATTAGATTAATAATTATTTGACTATTTTTAGGAACTTTTAAGTATATTAAAATGAAATCATAACTGAAACAAACATGTTTGATTATCATGTGTCATTTAAAAAATGTTTTAAAGGGTCAGTAAGATCTCATATTCTGTCGCTAATGTTAAACCTATGGACGTGTTTTGCATTCCTATTTTTGCTTTCTTCTATCTACTTCTATAATGTCTTCTAAGTATTGTAATCGAATTTTTTTTCGATTTCGTGTTTTCGGCGGATTTACACGTTTTAGGAGTCAGAGACACCAAAAAAAGATGTTTATACAAAATGTCTTTGTCAGTCCGTGTATCGCCATTTTACCATCGAAAAGTGTATGAAGTTATGCATAGAATTAAACCAAATTTTATGTACAGTCGGACCTCTTTTTAACGAACCTCTATTTTGCGAACTTTTACTTGGAACCAAGAACATTTTGCAAATTTCTTCGTAAAATAACCTCCAAGTAGCGAAGTGTATTCTCTATTTAACGAACTTTTCCTTGGGATCTAAATCCCCCCCCCCCTATTTCTTAAAATATTACTGGACATTTCAAACTTATTCTTTCTTTTAACACACTTTATGATGATCAATGACCATGAACAGGTCTTACCAGGCACCTAACTCACCGAGAGCACTAAAATCGTTGTGATTCTTTGCTTTCCATCCAAGACGAGCAAACTTTCAATATCCCCTTTTAACCCTCAATGGAGCTGCCCCGTGTCCTTAAACTATAGTTTCCCTTTTTCTAGATTGTTGATCATGATCAATCGTGTCGGTAATTTCGGTTCTTGTAGCTCGAAAATGTCAAAGCAAAAGTGCTTGAGCATCAAAGAAAAAAAAATTATTATTGATGAGGTGGATAAAGACATTAAGAAAAAGAATACTGCTTTAAAATTTGGTATTCCTCCAAACAGCTTATCAACCATAATAAAAATTCGTGATTTTAATGTAAAATTATTTTTTTAATTGAAAATACAATGTATTTCCAGACAATGTTTTGTTTCATTCTTATTTCCCTAGCAGATTTCTTTTTGGTGCGTAAAAAAGTAAAAACAAATAGATATAATTTATAAAAAAAGTGTGACTATTACTTTTTTTTAATTATATTTAGTGTTTATGGACTTAAAAAATGTGTTTTACGTAGTTTAAAGTATTTTAAAAGGTGACTCTCTATTTAACGAATTTTCCATATAACGAACTTTTTTTCGGGATTTAGCGACTTCGTTAAATAGAGGTCCGACTGTATATGTTTTTGGCTATGGCAAGCAGGTACTCCTTGAATTTTGAAATATTCCGACGGAAGGAGGAGCTGTAATAGCGATTTTGTGTTCTCGATTTTTTGTAGTTCTGTTGTGCTTCGGCGGCTCGTGTAGCGACGGTAACTTCGCGTCCTGCTAAGCCGGCTAGTCTCAAACAGCTGACGGACAACAGAAAAACAAAAAATATTGATTTTATTTAATATCATGATCGAGATTAACTCAAATAATTTACTGAAGCAGAAATTTAAGGATGAAAGTTCCGAAAATTTAAGACATTCGGTTCCGAAAAAAAAAAAAAAAAAAAAAAAAAATCGGTCATCAATCCGAAAATTCGGACATAAACAATTTCGATAATTCCGACAAATGGTCGCCGAAAAAAAGAATTTCGTCAATCGTTCGCAGAAAAATCGTCAATTTCATCAGAGAATCGCGGGAAAAACACGAAATTCGTCAAAGAATCACGGAGAAAACGGAACTATCGTAAAAGGATCTCGGAAAAAAACGAAGATTTCGTCAAAAGAGCGCGGAAAAAAACTCGCAAAGTTCGCAAAAATACCGCAAATTTCGTCTGAAGATCGCGAAGAAACTCGAATTTCGTCAAAGTTGGTATAGTATTGAACGAATAATATTGAAGTATTAACATTTCTAACTATTTTTTGAAATGTCTGAGATGGAAGAATTGGGGGATTGGCACATCCAACGAATATTTCATCAGGAAATTAATATTTTTAACTTCTCTCTGTGTACTCTTTTTGAAGGATGTCTCCTTTTCTTTAGGTGTTAAATTAATTCTATAACATATGTACTTCATTTTACTTGAAGTGTTCAATTCTTACTGCGGTTCGCTACGATTTTAACACGGAAAATTATAAATTAAGTGTGTATTTTAGAAATATTTTGACAACTGAAAATACAGGTAATATCCTCCAAGAAGAGTATACAGAAAAAGGAAGTTAAAAATATTAATTTACTGTTGAGATATTTTAAAAATACGAATTCACTACACGCCCATAAGTTTAACATTAGCTAGAGGAATTTGAGATCGCACTGAACAACACCCTTAAAGAGAATAGTAGGGAAAAAAAAAAGCGTACATTTATTCATGAAAGTTTAAACTATAGTTGTCTCATTCCATTTACTTTACTCGTGTTAGAGTGAAGAAATAACCTTAACAATACAGAGCTAATTTACGTTTGGTTACGACGGAAATTTATTCTATTTTGTTTAATCTTTATGAATTGTTTAGCTTGAAGAATTCCTTAACATTTTTATTTAATAATTTGTACATAGGCGTTATTCAGAAGCTAGTATTTAAAACAATGGGATAACTAATGCTTGTTTTATTTAAACAAGTAATAAACCAGAATTAAACTGGTAAAATAATGGTGATACATCTTTTTGTTCGCGTGCTTGATAAACTAAATAAGATAAAAAAAGAAAGGAAAGGGAGGTGACTGCTTATGTTCTTCACTTTGAGAGACATTCTGGGCTAAACTGACCTGACAAGGTCAGTTGTGTGTGAAAACATACTGCTTCGTTTGTAATGCATTGGTAGAAAATGGGTAAACGTTGTTTGTGGTAGCGAATTAAAGGTCGATAAACTGGGGACAGGTTTGCACTTCTATTCAATGCAATGAATTAAATATAGTATGTAGAAGTTCTGAATTTGTTATAAAGAAGCTATATTTTCGCTTTACTTTTTTAAAGCATGTTTATAAAAGATATAAGGTAAACGCACCAATAGTGGGCCACATAAGGACATTTATCTAATTATTATTATTAAAGTGTTAGTGAGTTACAAAAGCTATATATATTTTTTAACATAATCCTAAGATTCATGTATCAGAATAAACATTCAAAGTTTCAAAATGTCTTTATTTATTCTTATATTCTTATTTATTATTTGTTATATTATTTCGGAAAAACTGAAAAATAAAAAATGCTACCTTCCTCTACGCTCTCGTAGTGGGCCTACTAGCAAATTATTTATAATGTAATAGCGTACAACAGAGTATCAACAGTAGTTTAATTTAAAATAAAGCATAATATTAAAGAAACAATGTTTTAAATAAAAACTTATCTCTTAATGAAATCTCTAAGAATTTGCCAAAAATCTGTTTTTAAAGGCATACTAGAAAAGAAATGTACCAGCAGAAAAAAAGGCTTATATTTAAACTTAAAAAAATTAGTGGCCACACTACTGGCCCGCTATAGATGCTTTTACCTTATTGTAAATAAGTTTGGTTAGAAAATACAGGGTTGTTAAAAATTATGTTAGCACTTGAATATGAAAACTTTTACTCGAAACGATGTTAATACTTGAAAACTTTTTTCGTTGTTTCAAATATACGATGGATAGTAGAATGAGACCTTAAATTAAATATAATATGTTCAATAAATGTTTTCCCGTGTGTTAGCATAACTTTTGAGTAAAAGTTTTCCTACTTAAATGTTAACGTAATTTTGACTAAACCTGTATATGAAATGATTCATTTTGGGCTTATTGTAAATGCATCAAATTTGCTTAAAGCAGTTAGCAAATCTAGCTACTAATATTATTCCATGGGCTATGTGTCCAAATGGGCATGAAATGTATTTCCGCAACATTGGGATGATTACATTTTGGCAATAATGCAGCAATACTGACAAAAAATATTTTTTTATTTCATTTCCAATTTTTTTAATGGAAACCAATATGCAATAGTGACGATTCATTGGAAGTATTTTCAATGATTTAAATATGGGCGCAATTTTGGATCCAAATATAACTGATTTGCAAATAGGGAGATAATTTTATGCACTATGCATTGCTAATATGGAGATTATAAATTATTTTGATATAAAGTATTGATTGATTACAATTGATTTCGAATTACAACTCATACAAACTATTACAAAAAATTATTTTAAAAAAGCAAATCAAACATTTTAAAGCTAATTCAATGTATTTCCGTCAAATGTTAAACAGTAAAAATCAGCGAATTTTTCAGAAGAATGCGATATTCCATTCAACTGAAGTTCGTAAGTTCGACTCCTTGCAATCAATTTTGAATGTCTGATTTTCAGATAGTTCGTTAACACTTTCAAGGGCGTTGGTATGTTTATGAAACCACTTCATTTTAATATCCAAATGGCACAATGACACTATAATTTTTGTACATTTTTCGTTTATTATGCATGTGAAATATAGCTTTTTCTTTTTTCCAAATAAATTTGTTTATAAATTCTGGTGTCATTCATTCATTTCAACATTTTATCAATGGAAGTGCTTTCCCCTGAAAGGGTTAAATAAAGTACAAGAATTTGGTTACTTTTCAAAAAGTTCTTCTTTGTCAAAAAAGGACATTTACCTAATGCAAAGCATATGTTTACCCCTTTTCCCGAATAATTTAAATTTCTATTGATGAATTAAATTACACAATAGAAAATTAATTTACATTATTTTCTATTAATATATTTATAAATTATTAAATGTATATTTTAAGTAATTTACAACTTTGAATAATTTATTATTTGAAAACATATCCTAACACACTGTGACAGAAAACTGCAAAATTTGATGTAAATTTATGCACACAAATTGCCAAAATTTTTTTTCGGTAAATTAAATGAAAAAAAAAAAAAATACTGGAATCAAGCTAATCATACTGTAAAAAATGTTTGTAATGATGCTAAATTTTACAACATCAGATGCTTGTAATTCGGGTGCATAAAATTTCAGCAAATTTTACAATAATTTTTGTCGTTTTTCTTTGTGCATAATAAAGACAAAAAAAAAAAAATTGTTAAATTTTTATTGATGATCCTATTTAAAATCTCTAAGCATAATATAGGAGGAAATGAGTTTTAAAAATTCAAATTTTAGGAAATCGCGAAAAACCTCTTACTGCGTCCATTGGTTTTCATTGTAAACCAATATTTTACAAATAAAACTAGTTTTTTTGCAGATTGTGGTGTTTTTCGCTGCAGGTTTACCAATAGATACCAATACATTGATAGAAAAAACACGATTTTTTTTGGGGGGGGGGGGGAGAAGGAGGGGGGATAGGGCGAGTTTTTAAACTCATGTCCTCATAAATGTTTTCGGAAGTTTATTTTAACGCAAAATCCCTTTCTCTTTTAAAAATTAGTTGACTCTTCATTCTTTGAAATGGTATGAGGTAAGTGTTAATATATAGATAGAAAATATTATATTTATACTTTAAAAAAATTATGTATTATAAAACATTACGCAACAAAACAAAGCATTACATAACAAAATGTTTGTTAAATTTCTTTTTCGTGATATTGTTTAAAATGTCTAAGAATAATACATGCTTTTGCAACTTTGTTGGAATACAAAATCCTTTCCGTTTTCCAATGTTAGTTGACACTTCATTTCTTGAAATCATATCGGGTAACTGTCGCCAGTCATGTCTTTTATTGACAAAGTTTACATGGGAATTAAACTGCAGAGTTTAAATAAATATTAAACAGCGAAATTTAAATGAAAATTAAATAGCGAAATTTAAACAAACAGTAACGACGTCTCTGTGTTAAAAAGAAAATAAAAGGAACAAATTATGATAATTTTGCTGGGAATTTTCACCCTCTTTTTTTTTTTTTTTTTTTTTTTTTTTTTTTGCTTAATCTCTTCATAAAACATTTCGGAATTTATATATATATATATATAAAATTATTAAATATTATTACTTATGAGATTGGACCTTTTCCAGACCGCTAAAGAAAAAAAAATCTGTTTTTTAACGGTCAAAGCTGTTAAAAAACAGATATTCCGTAAAATAAATAAAAATAAAACCAGATTTTCTCTGGAAAACGAACTGGCTATTAGTTTAGTTAATAGTTTTTCCCCCCATAAAACGAACTGGTATTTTTTAAATGAAAAGATTTTTTTTCGTTTGTGATGAGAAACCATCACATGCTGCGTAAAAATCTTATCCGCTGAACTTCAATTAAAAACAGTGTTGCAAAACTTGTATGAACGTTCGAAGATAAATGCCCCATCACCATCAGTCATATTGTAAAAGCGTTTTTATTCCTATCCATCTTGCAGCGAAAAAGTTACCCAAGCATGAATTTTGACAAGAACGAGTTCCTTTTTACTTTTCTTTACCTAATGACGCGTCTACTGTGAACGAGATATCTTTTTTTCTTCGTTTAGGTGAGTGTATCGGCGGATTTGTTAAAGCTTACAAACAAAGCATGTATGAAAATAGTTGTATAAATTAATGAAAATTTTAAATAATTACACTGATGGATTGGATTTAAAAAAAAGTTTTGGGTGTATATTTTCGATATTTTAATCTAAGGATTTATAAAGACATATTTTTGATATAAAAAGCTTACACGGATTAAACAAGAAGAGAAAATATTAGAATGTAATACGCTTGCTTATTAATGCCTAACTTAGTATATTTAGTGGATTATGTAAAGATCATAAATCAATATGATAAAGATTTTTTAACAATAGTATTTTTTTTTTCATTTTAAAAATATTTTTAATCTATCTGAAACTAAAAGACTTCACACGATCCATACAAAAAATCAACCGTTTTTGATACTCCTTCACAAAATTCCATTTAATAAAATTAGACCCTTCACAAAATTCCATTTCATAAAAGATTATTCATTAATCGATTCATTGATATCGATTTTGTTAAGATTTAAATGTTAAGATTACACTTTTGTCTACATTTCTTGGCGAGAGGAAAATCCTATTTAAATACAAAATTTCAGCGAACGCTATTTTTTTTTATTTTCAACTATTAATGGTAAAGCAGAATGGTGTTGGTCAAACCGTCAAGCATTTATCGTTTCTCTCTTTAGGAAAAAATGGATTTTATTTTAAAGATCTTTCCGCTACGTATTACACATACTTACTAATAAAAACTTTAAAGCGAAATTTACTCCTCCCCGTCACCCTACTCTTTCTCTACCTCTGACTGTGAGCGTGTGTGAAAGTATTTTGTTGCTATATGTGCCAATTTGTTATAGTTCTCATTGTATTTCCATCAGATACTTATATTTCTTTTTTTTAATACTATAAAATCACACAATAAAAATCTAATGATTCAAGCTTGAGTGGCTTAAAATAGAAAATTGCAACATATTGCTCAGTCATCATTCCACGGCCACCCTTAGTTCGAAAACGTTCCTAACCCCTTAAAAGAAAAGCTGCAGTAAAGGAAAATCGAACGATCTAGTATCGACATACGCATATTTCATGGTCTTGCGCCCATCGACCGAAATAGATCAAGCACTTGGCGGTATTTTACGGAGTAAATAATCTCAGAGTATTTTACTTGTATTTTATTGATTTGGTACTTTATTGCATTTTCACTTGCTTCTGGAACCGAGGAAAAATGCGTCTATATATTTTTTTAATTTATTTTTTCTTTAATTTTGGAATACTGCTTTATCCTATTACAGACTATGGAAATGTTTTTTTCTATTACGAATGATAAACATTTTCCATCATTTTCGGTAGCTAGAAAAAAATCATTCTAGAAAAAAATTTAATCATCATTCTAGAAAAAAAATGTGTACGAAAAAGTATGTTAAATCACTTTTGTATTTAAGTATGTCGCTTTGTAATGATGTATTTTTGCAATTTCTCATTTTTATATATAAAATTTAACATTTCCTTTTTGTTTTAGGAATACCAAGGCCGTGGTCGATCGAACATGTTTAAAGGTAAGATGCAATTTACTTTACCTATTATTATTTTTATTGCTTCAAAGTTTCGAATAAACACTTACAAATTTGAAATTAAATATACAGTATAGAACCATTTTTCCAAAATGGTCATGACCAATTATATTCTGCATAACAGATTTGGAAAAAAAGAACATCCATTTGGTCAGATTTGTAGAACATATCTGGCTAGAATAAAGTCTTAAAACTTGAAATCAAAAATACATCATAGAACCATTTATACAGAATGGTCAAGACAAGCTATATTCTGGATACCAGGTTTGGCAGTAAAGTAACATCTATTTGATCATATCTGTAGAGTAGAGTATATCTGGCCAGACAAAACACTAAAAAACTTGAAATTAAAAATTCAGTATAGAACCAGTTATCTAGATTGGTCAAGAGCAACTATATTCTGGATAACAGGTTTGGCACGCGTTTGATCCGATTTGTAAAATATATCAGGTTGTGCCATTGTGTCCTATTTCAGAATAATTATCGCCCAAATCAGATTAAGAATAATGTCCAACCAAGATCAAAGATTAATCAGAATTTGAAAGAATTCAGTTTGTGGGTTATTGAAAAGATAATTCTGCATAAAAAAGCAAAACGTCTTATATCTGAATGCTTCTGCTTCAAATTCTAGATTTTGGCATCAAGTAAGGCACTTGTCAATCTGCTATAGTATGGCACTTTTTTCAGGAAATATTTTGAAATCAGTCGATTAGATATAGGATTTCGGATAACTAGTATTCTGGTTAACAGGTTTCCGGATAAATGGTTCCGTACTGTATTTGTATGCCACAAAATTCTGGCAAATAATGAATGCACTCTGTTACCTCGTCTAATCAAAGCTACGATGTACAGAAAAAAAAATATATATATATATATGACAAAAATATAATTTTTAATTACTGATCCAATCATTCTTTGACAACATTTTTCTTAGTTCATTGGTTTTTATTCCTTAATTTAGTAACGTACGTTTGATTTTGAGTGAAATAAATTATTCGTTTTCCGCGAACTAAAAAAGAAAAACTTAAAATTTTGAACATTTCTGTCCTTTAAGTAATAGAATTAACAAGTTTGAAAGAATAACATTCTTTACTTGGTCCAAAAAGCACGTGTCAGCATGTGTGATCTGTACCCAGACAACGTACTTTTGGGATCTCCTTGCAAATTAACCTGTTTTCATAATATTAAAGGTACATCAATATCGTAGCCAGTCAATGTGGCATCACAAATGTTAATCAAAAGGTGGCATCTTTATATAGACAAGTTATAAATTTCATTGATGATCACTTCGTGACGCATGTGAGGTCAACATTACCTATATTCGAGACATTTATCTTGTGATACCTGTAAAGTCACTGTTGCCTGTTTTCGAGTCATTTGCACCTCGTTACAAAATGGAATACATAGACTTTATAGTTTTGTGGCTACAACTCATTTTCCGCGTGACGTGACGAAGATGTGGAAGATTTTCATTTGGTTCACTATGAGCTATCACAATTTAGTCACGTTCATGTCACAGTACTATTATAATATAAATAAAAGGCGAAAATAAATAAATAATAAAGCTTATTTCCCTCAACTCTAAATATTTTTTAATTTTAAAGTTAAAGAAGAAAACGTATGATAATCCATATTCTATTAATTCGAGGTCCCCGACTTAATCGATGCACTATTTATGGTCTGCTGGTCCATAAGGACGTTACCGTTACGATACGCAGTTATTCCTTGTGCTTTTAGTGGATATTCTGATATGTTAATTTTTATATATTGCTAAGTTTTTATGCATTTGCGCTTTCTGTATTGGAAAATATTGAATTTTACCATAACTTTTTTTACATGCAGTTTAAATTAGTAATTTTAACATGTAATTTATTACGTTTTGTTTGAAAGTTCCTTGTATGGAATATTTTTGCTTTTTTATCCTTCTCATATTAATTTAACTCATCTTAAGCAAAATATAAAAATATCATTTAAAAAATAAAATAAATTTTACCAAAGTTTGCTATCATATATGTATGTATGAGTGTGTGTGTGTGATTATCGGAGAAAAATAGAAATGGTGGAAATAGAGATATTTAGTAAACGCTATTTTACTTTTCTCTGTGTCAGTTTTTTTCCCTTTAAAAAGCTAGAATAATTTTTTATTTAAATATTTTTCATGTGGAAGAGATGAAAAAAATATTTTTAAATGGGTGAAAATTGAAGCGAAGACGCATTGTCTGGTAGATAAACGTATAACTTATATTGCAAACCCAGACGATTTCACTGCTTTTCTTTTCCCATTTTTATTATTCACTTTCGCGAATGCTATACATATTCCCACTTTCTTCCGAAAGGATTTTCCCTTTCTTTTCTTACATAAGTTTAATCTGTCTCGATTCAACCTAGCGTTAAAACCGAACGGAACTTACCCTAAGCGTTTTAAACCGTCCCAAGACTCAGTCGAGCCTGAAGCTTTTAAGGCGGTATTCATTTTTAGGCGGCCTTCGTGTACTGCTTGATGCTCGACAGCAGTTGCAACGCCGTAAAATGCGTCGCATTCGCGTCATTTGCGTCACAAAATGCATGCGAAAGAAAAAAAAATCGGTGCTGGAAACATCGTTTCGTGTGATCTTACGTCATTTGTTGTGTTACAGCCGGATGCTTTCTTTATAGTATTTCTTTTCTCTCAATGCCTCCCACTCTTTTTAACCTCTGAGCATTCGGATAAAAGAAAAATAAATGGGAACCGTTTTGCTATTACTCGAATACATTAACTTATGTAATATGCTAGCAGGGTCCTGTCCAGACATTTGTCACAGTGTCCTGTTTTTGTGTCAATTGCGAACACTTTCTTATATTCGTGAAAAACCTAATCATAATTTTGTGAATCTGAAGTTTGCGCTACATTCTGATTCCTGCTTAGGCAATTGAATTTTAACATGGTCCTGTTTCGATGAATAAATATAAATAAAAGCATAAATATATAGATTTATATTTACTTTATATTATATAGCTAGATAATAGGTCCTTTTGTAATTCGAGTTGTTTTGAGCTCTGTCTGATTTCCTCTTAAGATGATAAATATGCGATTAACCCCTTCGGGACGAGCGACACGTATACGTGCCGCATGCAACGCTCAGAATCCTTGTTTCTCCTCACCAGTAAAATTTTACTGTAAAATTTGCCTTATTTAATCAGCGCATTTTCTCGATTCAAGAAGACACAAATTTCTGTTTTTAAAAAACGGTGGCAAAAGATTAAAAAATTCATAAAAGGCTCCCGTCCCGAAGGGGTTAATCCATTTTTGATATGAAAGTTTTGTGAAATGTCCTTTTTTAATGATAAGAATAATTGTGAATGGTCATGTAAGATAAGAATAATTGTGAAGGGTCCTTCTTGAAAATAATTGTAAAGAATCCTTTATAGGGCCCAAATTCTTTCTAAACAGATACCTGGCTAGTCAAGTTTTACCAACGATTTTAAATTGATCTGTTTTTTCTAGCGACAGAGCTGCTATTTCTTTCAAATCTTTGTTACTGAAAAATATAGACATGGAGGTGATCTACTGTTCGATTTAGAGGGAGTCATGCATAGCAAGGTTACTATATCTAATATAGGGCCCGACTAACACTATATGGGGATTTGAGGAAAAGATTCAGATGGGTAGCAGTTCAGTTAGTCATTTTTAAATAAAAGATAAAACCGAATTCAAATCCGCATGTTGGCGTATTTTAATCGACAGTAGTTTGACAAAATAAAGTGTTTTTTATGACACCACCTTATTCAAATTCAGTTAAAACTACATTGGACAAAGGTTCGAAACAGAGGGCCACCGATGGCATATTTGTAGCTGCAATTTGTACTCATTTTAAGAAAAATATGTGATTTATGGCTTTCAGACCCATTTAGATGTTGATTCCCAGAATGCCTGCCTGGTTTATCCTTGCGACAATACTGCCCTTGTCCTTTAAAGTATAAATTAAAATGCATTTAGCACTATGGTGCGAAAATAAAATCTAACAATAAGACAGTTTTTCATGGTGTTTTCCCTTTCTTTTATTTTTTTTGTAACGAACGCACCTTTGTTAAATCTATTGATTACACAATTTCTTGTTAAAACATACTTCATACAAGATGTTGTCGACTTTTAACATACCCAGGAACAACAACAAAAAAATAAATAAATAAAAATAAATGGGTAATAAATAGTATTATACATAAACTTTATATCTTATTAGCATTAATTTACTTATTTATTTTCAGAACTTATTTTGAGACCCATATTTTTTAACTTTATATTTTATCTATTTAACCAAAAACCTACATTTTAAACTTTTGAACGAAATATTTGAGTGAGCTCTAAATTTCTTCCCAATTTTCTCTTAAAAATGATGATATGACCCGAAGAAATATAGTTTTAAACTTTTCGAAAAATCAGAATTTATTGCTAAGTTACATTTGCAAGCAGTTAGAGTATTTCTTTTCCTAAAATCACTACTTGTACATAAATTTTGATATATTCAAATATTCTAGACATAAAATTTTGAGCTTTGATAAAAATGATGAGTGCTGTTTAGACAAACTTAAAATATTTTTCTTAGACGATTAAATTATGGCTACATTTAAAAAATAAATTTAAACACAAACTACACAACATGAACTTTAAAACGTTTTCTGTTTACTTAAAAGGTAACATAATAATGCTACAGAGGTTACAAGTTTAAAATATACATTTTATTTAAATTTCGTTGTACTTTCGGTCTGCAAAATTCGCAACCATCGTCAGGGAAAGGATTTGCGTCAGGGAAATCTGTCGCTTTTTAAGTAAACAGAAAACGTTTCAAAGTTCATGTTGTGTAGTTTGATTGAATCAGGTGAAATATTGCATTTCGTCTTATGACTTTATTTAAATTTAAAGATTTACGAGAATTTTTTTTTAATTTTTGAGTATATATTTTCTTGTATTCCATCTATTTATCATAACATTGGAACTGCGTCCGTTTAGCTGCTACTAGAGCTTCCGCAATAACACAGACAGACAATGTAATGTCACAAATGGCCACAGTCACAAATGTGACCAAAAGATAACAATACAAAAGGTGACTCTCAAGTGACCGATTTTTCAGCCATTCGCACCCCGTTACAAAATGGGACACATCGACTTCGCAGTGACGTGGATACGACTCATTTTTCACACCATTTTGCCACAAGTGACGACAATGTGGACAGAGGTTCATTTGCAGGGCCGAAACTAGCCTTTTTTGCACCCGGGGCAAGCATGGATTTTGGCGCCCCCCCCCCCCCTCTTCCGCAAAGTATATTTACAAAGAGAATTCTACTAATTTTCTTATAGCCGACTTATTTTTAAATTAAAAATATGTAATCTTAAAATATGTAATACTGAACTACGTAATCTACAATGGCGGATCCAAGGGGGAGGTCACGGGGGTCATGAGTCCCCTCTGAATACCAACAAAATTATTCTAAAGATCATTTTTAAAATGAAATATACAGTTAGAATCCCGATTATCTGAGTCCTGCTTAACCGAGTTTCCGCTTTCACCAAGTTATTTTCTTCTGATGGACTGATGGCTTCTATTATTATGAAACAGCCATTATAAATGAGGTGTTAGGTGAAGATGAAAGAGCAGTCGTAAAAAGTTAGAACTCTGATTTTCTGGTCAGAATGGAAAGAAAAAAATGGCCATAATTAAAAAAAAAAAAAAAAAAAAAAAAATATGGCCAGAAAATCAGAGTTCTAACTTTTTACGACTGCTCTTTCATCTTCACCTAACACCTCATTTATAATGGCTGTTTCATAATAATAGAAGCCATCAGCCCATCAGAAGAAAATGATTCATTCCAAAAAGTATAATCCTTCATTTGGCGCCCCTTCGTTCTGGCGCCCGGGGCACATGCCCCCTCTGCCCCCCCCCTTAGTTTCGGCCCTGTTCATTTGTATCACGGATCACGGTGCTTTCTCATTCTAATCACATTAGGGTAACTATATTATAGCTATTTTTGGAAAAAAAAAAAAAAAAAAAAAAAAAAAAAAAAACGGACTAAAAAACGGAAATACTACTGGCAATCTGGACGCCAGTACTATTTCCGTTTTTTACGGGAATTTTTACCCACAAATTACAGAAAAATTTCCGTTTTTAATCAGAAAAAAGGAAAATTTTCTGTAATTTATGAGTAAAAATTCCCGTAAAACAACGGAAATAGTACTGGCGCCTAGATTGCCAGTAGTATTTCCGTTTTTTAGTCCGTTTTTTTTTTTTTTTTTTTTTTTTTTTTTTTTTTTTTTTTTACAGTGAAATAGAATTCGGAAATATCTTTTGTTCTAAAATATCAGCATTATTTAGAAAGCTATGAAAATTATAAATGGTACTATTTTACTCAAATAATGAATAAAATTTTAAACCGATTCTCCATAAACATTCAGTGATTCAATTTATTCAGTGATTCGATTATTTGTACGAGGGTTACAAATAAGTTTACACTAGCTTTACATTTTTTTTACCATTTTCTCGCGCACAAAATTTATAATAATGTTCTCATAAAAAAAGATCTTCTATAAAATAATCTACACAATATGCTAATTTGTTAAATTTAGTTTTCAATTTAAGATGTGGTCAGATGCACAAAATAACATATTTTTGTAACTTATTTGATTTAATTCATGCGACTATAAAGTTAGGGTCAGGACCTAAAGATAAAAATAACGGTTACTTGATTCATAAATCCACTAGGAACGTTTTGTTCCTCTTTAATTACTTTCCTAATGAAGTTCATCAAACGAGTGTTTTCCTGCTCATTCGATCCTTTTGAGAAATCTAAAGCATTGCTAACGACTACCGGATAATTCAGTTCATCACTCGTTCAGTAACTGGCTAATCCTAATGAACAAACGCCGGCCTCTGTGGGTTCAAATTTTAACAAAGATTTCACTAATTAGGAAATAAATAGACAATTCAAAGATTTTTCCCATGCTGCAGTGGGATAAATGCAAGCAGAGGTCTTCAGTTTGTTTGGAAGCGGAAATAATGAAACTTGATGTAAAATATGAAAATGTTTTCCTGAAGTTGTGTCTGGGAATATAATAGGGCAGTATGAAATAAAATTCTTATCTAGTGTTATGTACCCTTATCGTGCAATCAGTTGATGTGATTTCACAGTGATGTCACAAATGGTCATTTCATAAAATTTCCAGAATAAGAATTCCTTAGTCACAAATTACCGTAATTTGGCGTAACCCTCGGGAACTCAGTTCCCGAGGGTTACGAATTTGGTAAATCCAATGTGTTTCTGTGATAATATTCTTGTGACAAGCCGTTATGTGACGTCGCATAAGATTCACGTATTGGGCACTTTGTAGTTGAAAATTGGTTAAAATCATCAGTTAAATATCGCTGTTTCATAGATTTTTACGTCCGTTTCATCACATTTTCCTCATCAAGTGACGACAGTAGAATTCCTTCGTGATAAAACATTTTGGTGAATGTATAAAGGTTCAAACAGATAGAACCCTAGCACTGCAGCGTCTTTGTTGCGGCCACGCGTTGCTTTTCATCAGATGTCTAGAAGTCAAGTGTCACCGGAGAACGTCGTTGACATGTCCATCTCCGACTCTTTCTTTTGTTGACGAATGCTTGGAAACGAAAGGCCAGTTGGCATATTTATGGCTTTTGTAGGACATGTTTGAAAAAAGAAAATAAACTCTTGTCTAAAGGTTCAAACAGACTGATCCTACGGACTGAGGCGTTTCTATTGCGGTCACGCGGTGCCTTTCATTGAATGTCTAGGTCACCAGTTAACGTCCTTGACGTGTTCATCTCTGCCTTTGTCTGTTGCTGAGATTTCCCTTTCTTTTGTTGATGACCACATAACGCTTGGAAAAGAAAGGCCAGTTGACATTTTTATGGCTTTCGTAGGATATGTTTGAAAAAAAAGCACTAAACGCAACTTGAAGGTTCAAAAAGACAACCCACGGTAGAGTCCTGCAAGGGTCGGGTTACCCGCAAATTCCATTTTAAGTCAACCCGCAACCCGAACCGAACTCGAAGAAAACGACACGAAAGAAAAGTAGATCATGCTTTAACGCCATTATGAAAAAAAAAAGCTACAATTGTATCTGTAATACCATTTTTATAGTTTTCATAGAAGAATGAACAAATCTATATTATTTAATATTCGAATAGAGTAAAACCTGAATAGTGGGCACCTCGGAATCGTTGAATAGAGTCAAACATCGGGTCGGGTTTTCCCGAATTTTGTTTTTTCGGCTCGGAATGAATCTAATTTTCTTTCTTCAGGTCGGGTTTACATTAGAAAAATTCTTGCGGGTCATATATAAGTTTTTTGCCACTCAGATTATTGGAATATTCACAAAAAGTTTGAGCACAATTATGCTTCAGATGAAAAGAAATACGTATTTGAATTAGAGTCCTGCACGGGCCGGGTTTTCGTACCCTCCCCGTGCCCCGTACACGACTCAATGAAATTAATATTACAGGTACATACAAGTTATACCCGAACTTTGATACATTGAAAACAAAGAAAATAGTAAAATAACGTTCCAATCAATATGTAACGGTATAAAACCAAAAATCTAATCTTTAAATATGCTTTAAAATTAGTTGCGGCTTCAAAAGTTCCCCTTATAACGGTACACCTTGTATTACACAATTGCATTCTGCCTTATCGTACTTTAAAAACACAATACGCAGAAAACGCTCCTTCCTGTCTGTAACACAGTAGATTTTTGTCATAACAACGTTAGAAGTATCAAGAAGACTAGAACATTATAATTGTAACTATTCAGAAAAAATTATTTAGCAATGCCGAATCATTCGTTATAAACCTTATCGTACCAGTAGTTGAAAAGTATCCTTATATTAACTTCCAGAAACGAATTCCAGACTAGACAAAAAGAACACGCATGCATTTTGCTTTTGTGAAACTTTGATCTGCGGTTTAATAGACTTTTGACGTGAAAAAAATATTTTGGACATTCTTTTAAAAAATCGGGTCAATCCGAAATCGACCCGCAAGAGTCAAAAAGCCAAACCGACCCGAACCCGAAATAATGAATGTTAACCCAACTCGCAACCGGAAAATATAGCGCCAATCCCGACCCGAACCGCGGGTCGGGATCGGGTAAAAGCGGGTAAGCGGACCCGATGCAAGACTCTAACCTACGGACCGCGGTGCCTTTGTTGTGGCCACGCGGTGCTTTTCACCTTTTGTGACTTTCATCGAAAGTCTAGAGGTCAGCGATCCCCGGGAAATGTCGTTGAGATGTACATCTCCGCCTTTTTTTTGTTGAGACTCCTTTGTTTTGTTGCAGTGGCCGAGAGGTTCTGCTCTCGAAGCTGGTAGACGGGAGGTGCTGGGTTCGATCCCAATCGCGCCCGTCGGCCTAATCGTTCGGAGTTTTCGTGGTTTTCTTCGAACCTTGGTTCTCCAAGCGTTAATACGGGTTAGGTTCCCTTAGAAAGACCTCCACGGAAGGCACTCCCCCCCTTAGGGCCCATATCCCACGTGCAGATAATTGGCCGACATAAATACAACCAACCAACCAACCAACCTTTGTTTTGTTGATGATCACATAATAGTTAATTTGAAAGAAACGAATATCATAACTTATTTATTAATTTAAACAAACTATTTGAAAACACTTTCAATAACTTTTGTTCTCGATCAAGTATTGCTGGATTTTCTATGTGTTTCAGTGATTTTTTTTTTAAATAATGTTCTGCGTGTTAAATCCCGTATGTTATTTCCCTAAACTGATAAATTTATTTGCATGTGAATGAAGTATAACAATTCTTAATTTTAGCAGCATTTTTGTTTTTTTTTAAGCCATGTCATCACTTATTTATTAGCATTAAGCACCAATTCCTATTAACTGAGCACATATTAAGCTAGTAACAGAGAAATATTTTCCTCGAAAACAAATATTCAACCACGCAAAATATTTTATCAAGCTTTTAGTGCGTTTCCTTCTTTCATTTATTTTCGGGCCACGTAAAACTTCTAAATTCCCCACTCCAAGTAATAACTAGTCCGCATAGGTTAAAATAATTGGAGAGAGTACTGTAGTATATGTACTATTAGGGAGATTAAAATAGTATGTTGCATAAACTTGTAGTTTCGTGGCGTACTTGTTGAAAACCGCGTATATATAAAGATTTTTAAACGCGCCAAGAGTTTTACATTTTTTTTAAAACGATAAAAACTTAATGAAAGCTTGTTTAGCATTTTTTAAAAATGCACGATATTCCGTGCCTAGAATTGGAATATGGTGATTCTTTTAAAAAAGGAACACGTATGAGTGAATATATTCGCAGAATGTAAAATTCAGCGCGAATGAATGTAATTACTCTCGCTTACGCAAAATTAGAAGTGTTATGGCCTTGTCTATTAACTTCCGACAAAGATGTATCGACGAGAAATCAGCTTAGTGAAAATTACACAAATGGAAAGCATATGTGGCCAATGCATACATAGCAACTCTTTCTGTTCATACTTATTCTTCTGCTGTTCCAAGAGGGCTAAGCGTTAGGATTTTCAATTCTGTAGCTAAATTAAACAGCGATTACCGCACAACTGAATTACAGTAAATGAGATGTGTAGCTGATTTGATAAGTTTAATAAAACATTTCAGATAGTCGAATAAAAGCTAATTGCGTTTCAATAAATTGAGTTTGTTGTGGTAAACACATGCTTTTCGGTGTGTGCTGGCGTTATTTATGATGGCCAATTATCTACACTAGAGATATGGGTCCAAAGGGGGTGGGGGGGGTAGGGCGTCAGTGCCCTCCGTGGGGGTCTTTTTAAGGGAGCCTAACCTGTATTTACGCAAGGAAAATCCAAGGTTCGAAGTAAACCACGAAAAACTGCGATCGATTAGGCCGACGGGCGCGATTGGGTTCGAACCCAGCACCTCCCCACGTGCTTTTCGTAATTAACTGATTATAACTACAGTAATTTTCAGCCAAAAAAGTCACTATTTATTTTAAACAAAATTACTGGTTGGCATGTATTATTTAAAAAATAGGCTTACTCTTTTTTTTTTTTTTTTCATTCCGTTGCAAACTACATTAGTATAAGATTTATACTTATACGTGCATATATACATATATTGTATACTTATGTAATAAATATTAGTACACGATATTTACGCCTGCAGCTAGCGTGACGTTTTTGCCCAAAATTTTATGATTGGCAAACCTGTGTAGATATTGCCGGAGGAAATCCTAGTTGCATAACAGTAAAATCTCATCCGTAGCTGGAGAAAGTAGAAAGGGATAGTAAACTTTGGACCTGAATATTGGAAACAGCGTCAATCGTGTCTTGCCCCGGGTCTTATAAGGTCAGAATTCTACCGCAGTAACTTGGGATATGACACTTTTCGTATTTCTCTCAAAGTGCACTGGACTTTTAATAACTACCTAAAAATCTTTTCTCGAAAATTTATTAACTGCAGGTTCTTTACTTGGACATTAAACTGATTTTAGATGCTTGGAGTGTAATTAAGATTCCCAAAGTTTGGTCTCAATAAATGAATTTTACATTAAAAAAAATCTTTCAAGTAATCTAGCGTGAAATTCGTTTCATCAAATTTTTCCTCACGGTAAAATGTTTAAACTTTCTATAAGAAAAAAGATTACTCTTTTTGAAAAATCGATAACTTCAAATCTGCATTTTCATCCCGTTTTCCAGTCTTTACTTTTTTCGAAACACTTTCAGAATAGCTTTTACTTAAGAGTTATATTACATTACATTATATAAATTTTTACACTTAAATATATATATATATATTTTTTTTTTGTAAGAAGATTTAGTGGAGTACATTTTGCTTTCGATTGAATTTTAAAAGTTTATCTTTTGTAATATACATACAGCCATTTATTGAAATGTATTCTGTTTAGATTCGATTGTTTTAAAAATTATCTTTAGTAGTTTAATTTGCGGATATAACTCATAACTAGGCAGGAATATCATATTTTTTTCGCTTATTTGTATCTTAAATTAATCAGTTTTAGAGCTTGATGCAAAAATCTGCAGTATATCTTTTGAAAACATACAATTTGATTATCAAAATCATTTACAATTCCAAATGATAAATTTATTATTGGAGTGCGATCTCCTTCCCATTGAATTTTTGAAAGTTTATCTTTTGTAATTTATAAACTTTTTTTATATCCACTCATTGAAATGTATACTGTTTCGATTTTATAAAAGTTTTTTTTTTTTTTTTTTTTGTAATCTGTTTATTGATTAGAGTGCGTTTCTCTCGTTTCATTTTAACTTCAGTATTACTTTAAATGAATTATACCAGGACACTATTGCATTTTTCATACATTTGAGTATAAATTTTAAATTTTTCGTCTTTTTTACTAACTTTAAGGAAATAGAGATATAGCTTACAGCTAGGAAGGAACCCGCTTGAATAAACGTCCGGGTCTAAACTTTGACCAACTTTATAGCTTGGTTCAAATATTCTGTGATATCTCTTGAAAAAATACACTTGGTAAAAATATTTTCAATATTAACTCTACTTCCAAAAGATTAATTATGCTTTAAGGTAATTTTATATACAGTTCTTTGTCGCTTTAAAATAATAGCATAATTTAAAGCCGTAATAAAACAATAATTCTTTAAAATCACAAGTAACCAATAAAAAAATGCAGCGGATTTTCTAACAAAATTCAATGATTACTGTAAATTAAAAAAAATAATAATAATAACTTTTTCTATTTTATTTTCTCACAGTTTGTTCCCTTTTTGCATTTACTATGTCGTTGCTTTAAATATTATTATTTTCAATTCTCTCTAAAATTATGTTCCTATTGATATACGCATTCTCAGTTTTTATGTATATTTTAAAAACTGCACGCTAACCCAGAAAATCGCCATACTACAATCTCCCTTATTTTTCTCTCCAAATTTGGCAAGTATGATGGAACATTATTGATCAACTTTAGCATTTTAAAATCAATTTTTAAAATGCAGATGTAGGTTTAACCTATACGCTGCACACCTAAAACAGTTACGTAATATTATAAAGCATACATATGCGAAAATTTCTCTTTTTATGTGGTTTATGCATGACCTAATCACCTTAAGGATTTTCAAGCCCACAAATATGACAGACTTATATTCGAATCAACCGAAGATTTACCTTTTTACATCTGCAAACCTGTTTCTGACTTTTAGCTTGCATACAAAAAATCGACTTCAACACCTTTGCCTAGTATAAAGAATGAATTATAATAATGCATGTCAAAAAATGTATGACAGAATCTTAAGTTATAGTAAAACCTGTCTTATTAGAATCTTAAACATTCGGTAACACCCCACTGCCCTGTTAGAATCAGGGCTGTTATAATTCAATGAAAACTACAGTGTAATCCTCAGAGGTCTGTTTGGCTGTCATTGTAAGTAGAAGCATCTATAGAATTTAGGAATTTTTTCTCTTAGGATACTAGTATACCGAATTGTGCTAATGCTTCTTTGCCGCTTTGATAGGCATTTTGGGGTCAGCAAGCAATCACAGCATTGTGGGTGGCTTAGGACAAGTCTTTATGGAGAACGATTTTGATTGAAAAGTGAATTTTAAGCACACTGTTACGTCAAATGTCATTCTTGTTTAAGCTGGTTTTTTTAGAACAGCTATTTAATATTTCTTAGATTATTATTATTATTATTATTTGTGTATCATTCC
Source organism: Maratus speciosus (assembly GCA_963932465.1). Classification (NCBI taxonomy): domain Eukaryota; kingdom Metazoa; phylum Arthropoda; class Arachnida; order Araneae; family Salticidae; genus Maratus; species Maratus speciosus. Next base: position 561,461,425 of record OZ010787.1, on the reverse strand, counting down.
TTTTTTTTTTAGTTCTTTTCAGTTTTACAGATATCACTGAAATTTTTTCATGAATTCTTTATTCATATGAAAAAAAATTCTGAATTCTGTTTTGACTGATATAATTCAAAATCGTATCATACCATTGAGCAATAGAAATATTTTCCTCTAAATACTTAGTCTTGAGTTAATTTATAAATAAAAACTTAATACACTGTACGCGTTGTTACCCCAAGTGTCGTTCATATATAAGCATATTTTGTAGAACAGCTATTTAAAAGTTCCTATTTATATGTACGTTCCTCTTTTTTCGTTCTTTTTGGGTCTTCATATACTGAAATCATTCAGAAAATTTTTATTATTAGGAAATATTTTTCTATGAATTCAGTTTTGATTGAAGTAATCAAATACGTAATACATCATTAAATGATACAGAAATTTTCCTCTAACAGTTTTGTCTACAGCTAATTTATGTACAGAATATCATGTACAGCTGTATTATGTACAGAACTTTGTACATAATATAGTTCAAATTTTGATACCTTTTTCTTGCAATAAATTAATTCTCTCGAATACCTTGTTAAATTTACATATGTATTTAAATTATAATTAAAAGATAAGCTTGCATATCGGACCTAGTATTTTGCAGACTTTTTTATCAGTTTGTTAATTTTGGGTCCAATTGTACAACACCAGATATATATGTTCTTACGTTTTAAATTATTATAACAGTTTTCGGCACCCAGATTTATTTACGGAAAGCTGAAAAATATCTTATTTTAAAATTTCATTTCAAACTAATATTTTGTGAAGAATGTATCTCCTTCAAAAAAAAGATGGCATGATTAAAAAAAATTGACAACAAGAACTGAGAACAATCAAAATTTATTTTGAAAATTTTCTGGCATAAAATCCGTTGCTTGGAGCATAAAAGAACACTGTACACATTTGTCCCGATTCCGATATCTTTTTGTTATAATTACTTAATGCCATCAAATACCTTGTTAAAGATCGCCAGAAACTAAATGAGATAATTGGATTTCTTGTTGTCAAAGTCGGAGCCCATTTACTTTATCGACGCAGAAGCGATTATGTATTTTATTTTCAGTTCGTCGTCGACTGTTTTTGTTTCATGTTGTTCATAATCATCTTAGATTTATTTAGTGGACTGAAAAAATGTTGTGAATTACAGCGTTAATTTCTATTATCATCGGTCCATAGATTTCAGCAAAAATGTTTGCAGTGTTTAATAATAAGAGTTATAGGTTTTTAGTAGTTATAGAGCATCATATAGAGTAGTATATGACATCATACAATATATTATTATGAAAGACATACATCGTCACGATTTTATCGCTCATAGTTTTTATTAACAAATTCTCCGTTATTGTTTGTTGATCAAAAACTTCAAGTAACATTTTCGCTTAATAAATACATTATTTATGTAATTTTTATTGAAACACTCGAAGGAAGTTTCTAACAATGAAAGTTATAATTTTGAAAGAAAAAAAAATATTTGTTGTAACTTAACCTTTTGATTACGGCGTGGGACTAGCGATTATTTTATGTTCAATTTTGCCACAATTTAATTTTTTTCCCCTTTGTGCTAGATTTCTCTTTAAAATATCTTAGAATAAGTGTTTGGAAGTGATTATTTTTTGATAAAAAAAAATACATTCCACTAGGACGTATATGTCCCAATCCGTACTCAAAGAATGAAAGAACTGCTTTTTCAAAACAAAGAAATATTTAATATTCATTTATTTAATTAGCTTTAAACTAATGCTAATTTATTGAAATTATTTTATTTTATTTTTCAAAGCATACTAAATGAGCAATGTATTACACTGTAAAAAAAATCTGTAATTTTTACAAAAAAAATTGTTTTTTTACATAAAAAATCTATGATTTTTACCGAGAAAAACTGTTTTAATTAAAAATTACATATATGTTCTGTATATTAAACGGTTTTCCACTGGCGCTAAAATTGACAGTTTATTTCTGTCAATTTGAGAGACATTTTTTTACAGCGTAGCTGTTATTATTAATATTATTATTATTATTATTTATGTAGAAACATCATTAGAACGATCATCAGTATTATTATTCATATCATTTTTAAAGAATCATCATCATTATTATTATTATTCACATAAATGAAGAAGAATTTAATCCAAATGAGGACGTGAGTTTCAAAACTCGCTTTATCCAAAAAAAAAAATAAATAAATAAAATAAATATATATATATATATATATATATATATATATATATAGTTTTCTCTATCAACTTATTCCATAGATAAACCTGCATAAAAAAACTACAATCTCCCCCCTCCCCCCCCCCCAAAAAAAAATAAATAAATAAAATAAAATAAAAAAAATAATAATAATCTAGTTTTATCGCGTGTTTCTGGCATTGTAAAATCTTGGTTTACAATGAAAACCAATGGACGCAGTCAGAGGTTTTTCGCACTTTCCCTAAATTTGATTTTCTGAATATTATAAACCGTAACATTGTGTATCGCAATTTCATTCCATGCTTTTTACGCTTTCCATTAATTTTATTGTATAAAATGCTTTACCTTCGTCTTCCTCGCCTGGCTCAAGAATTAAACACCAATAAAACAGTTAAATATATCAAACGTAGAAAAAAAAGGGTGTATTTTAGGGTGATAATTGCATTTTTACGCTTGTGCCTACTCTACTCGGAAATACATCATTTCCCTTTCAAACGCGTGGGATGATTTAAATTTTAATTGTTAAGCTACGTGACGTTAAACTACGTACGATTTTATGCTGAACTTAGTTGACATGGCTAAAAATTATTATTTACGCTTTGGGAGGGAGGGGGGGGGGGGTGATAATTCCATTTATTGGTAAAGAGGACTATTCGTTATTGCACCGTTGTTAAGAAATAGTGTCATTTTTTTTATTTACCCCTTAATTCTCGCTGCCGTGATATTCACGGGCTGTGTTTTTTATTCAGATTGTTTGATTCCCACCAGTTTTATAAAATAGTGTAATTGGCTTTATTATGGTATCAGTTTACCTGTCATTAAATAAGGTGAATATTTATCAAAAAAGTTATGCCAATAAGCAATTTGAATTTTTAAACTGTAGTTAATGCAACCGTTAAGGGGTTAAAGTGCGAAAATCATTCTGAAATTCCAAATTAGGAAATCAAAAATCAAACCCAGATGAGACTTCACGCTCATACAATGCACAGTCGTGGGGGAAAAAAAAGTAAACACCCCCTACTAACTCCTCAACAAATTATTGTTGACGAAAGTTACTGGTACCGAACGATTGGAAATAAAGTCTACTTTTAAATGACGTATATAAAATTTGCTTAGGGGGGCATCTACATATTAAAACAAACCCAAACTTCATTTTTTTCAATAGCAATACCCACTTTTAACGAAATATTTCAAATCTTTGGTTCAAACTATGCCTAGACACCAAATTTCAAGTCATTTGAATGATAAGTTTTTGAATTATAAACATTCAAAATTTAGTGCTTCTAATGTTAAATTACATTTTCATATTTTTATTTATAACTTCTGAAATTATGATCCTAATGTTTTATTTTATTTTTTTTTTTTTTTTTGTGGCAATAATACTAATGTACCCAAACATAAATACGTTGAATTTGCAATTTTTATAATTTTCTGATATGAATTATGAAATTAATATTAAAAAAATTATGAATTGCAACCTACAATTTTTTTTTGATGGATTCAGATTTATTAAGTCCTGCTTTATGGAAATCCCAAATTTCACATTTTTCTTCCAAGAAGTTTTCAAATTATGCTTAAAAAACGGCAAAATGATGGTTTGAGGGGCCGTCTGTGATAGAAGTATTTATTCTAAATATTTTGAAAGTTCTTATGCTATCCTGTAATCTAACAGGCTTAATTGACTGCTTAATGTGCCTTGATCAAGAATGGAGCTCTCTCGGTTAACAATCGAGTACCGAACTTCAATATGGATACAGCCCTTAAAATACGCTCGTTTTAAAATAATTAATTTCTCGGAAACTTATCGTACGAATTGCATAAAAATTTGATTTTAGACTAAATGAAGTTTGTAGAGTTCATTTATGCTGTCAGAAAGGTGTACTGCTACTGAAAAAAACAAAGTTATGGTTCGTTTTAATATGTAGATGGCCCCTTAAACAAATTTTATATACATCATTTAAAAGTAGACTTTATTTCCAATCGTTCGGTACCAGTAACGTTCTTCTACGATAATTTGTTGAGCAGTTAGTAAGGGGTGTTTACTTTATTTTTCCACGACTGTACGTGATGGTTAGATTTATTATACTTTTATTTGCGCAATTATTTATTTTCTTTGGCTAGTTATAAAAATATTTATTATCTAGTAACACTCTTTCTTTCCCTTTTTTTTGTAGGTAGGGAACATCTCTTTCCCACAGATTTCTTTTGTACCAAAACAAACGTTAATAATAATTCTCAAAATTTACATATAAATTTTCTCATTTAAATTTCTTAATCCAAGAAAACTCAAAAGGAAATTTCTGAAATCTAGTTAAACATTCAAAATAGACTTACTCTGCTGTAATGATATTTGTGGAATCGCTAATATACTTTACGTTAACAAACTAATAAGTCATTTTTTCTAAAATATACCTTTAAAGTTCTTTATGCACTATAAAGATATTATGTTAAGTTTACTAAAGAAAAAAAGAATAGGGATTTATGATGCAAAGTTGAAAGCTGAAACGAAAATAAATGTTATATATCCAACACAGCAAAAAAATGGTCTTAAGGGAACTCTAAAATATAATTAACTTGTCTTCAAACAGAACTAGTGAATCATTTTTGGTTTGGGATATGGTTGACTTTATTTTTATGTTTTGCTATGTATTATGAATTAGCTATTTTACTTTTTTATGAACATAATTACGAAACAAAGCATAATTTATTTTTATTTTATTTTATTTTGTAATGTGTCATAAAGTCATACAATATCAAGGCATTTAAGATGAAGTTAAAAACTGTTATTTCAAGAAGTCTTTTCATACAATATCAATGCATTTAAGATGAAGATTAAAACTGTTATTTCAAGAAGTCTTGTCTTACATAATATAAGGAATATTTTATAAGTTGGTTTAGGGAAAGAAAAATTTCATTACTGATCCTATAATGTTAACACAATAATTCAAATGTTTTGGCATCTTTTTTTTTCAATAACTGTGTTTGAATATATCAAAAGCTACTATTTAAAAAGAAACATTTCGAGTAATCTCTATTCATTAAATAGATTTATTCAGATAATATCAACAATAAATATTGTTTTTAAAAATATGCTTTAAATTTGAATGTTTTATGTATTGCTTTTTACCTACGTAAAAACCAAATTGATGAAAATCTTTCCGTACTTAAAATATGTTAAGATTCCTTATGTAATTTTAACATTAATTTATTTATACTTCTTCCAAGATATTTAAAATAAATACTTAAGGACTGTGTTTCATGAACAACGTTGTACAGAAAATCACGATGAAAAGGTATGCTTAAACAAGGCTAATAAAATGCAAATGGATTTTAGAATTGAAAACAGTAAATTCTACCTGTTCTGTTGGCGGCGGCCGTCATGAAAGCTGTTGTTCGTCAATGAACTATTTTGTAAGTGCTATTAAAAGTGGCTATTGCCTTTTAGAAATTGCATCGTCCGTGAACATTGCCACACAATAATGTCCAGCAACCAAGATTTCAGGCCTGGCATACATTCCGAATCAGGAAAAAAATCCAGAGGAAAATAAACCTCTCTGATTTTTGCGAATTATTAACACGATGCCAACAAAACACTTCGACCCTCTGCAGGTTAGTCTGCCATGAACGTGCCCGACACTTGTATTTGAAACGCAGTTTAAAAATGGGTTGGTTGTTGGTTGTATTTATGACGGCCAATTATCTGCTCGAGGGATATAGGCCCAGGCGGAGTGCCCTTCGTGGGGGTTTTTCTAAGGGAACCTAACCCGTATTAACGCTTGGAAATCCAAGGTTCGAAGAAAACCACGAAAACTCCGAACGATTAGGCCGACGGGCGCGATTGGGAGTTTAAAAAAAATGGGACTTAATTGATTATAAGTAATTAGAGTTGTGCTAGCGCTCGCTAGCAATACAGAGGTATTATAAATTACTGAAAACATATATTCATTATACTTAAGGAAGGAATAAAGAATCAAGAAATAAGGAATCACCTTTAGTTCTTTTTCTTGACAATTTATACACAAAAAAAGATATAAAACACATTAGTTGAACAGCTTTGTAATAATCCCCAACGATCCTCCCTTTCCCCCCGCGGAATTTAATTTCCAAAAATGAAAGCAAGGACATTTCCACCACTGTCAAAAATACTTTTCAAACTTATCACTTGTTCAGTCAAGTGATTTCAGCCCTAAAACGGCAGCATATCAACTTTATCTTGTTAGGCTTTAATGTACACTTTGGATTTAACAAGAAAGGGAGAATCAAGCAAGAACTCAAATACGCCGCTGCCATCCATTGAAGATTGTAATCTTACCTGCGGTCAGCTGGTATCTAGTTAGAGGGGCTTCCACTTGGCGAGGCGTTAAACACCACTTTGGGTCAGATGAATAGATGCGTCAAAATTTGAAGCATCAAGTACCAACCGCTCTCTGGGAAAAATAACCCCACCATAAGCATTTCTACAAGTCGAGTATCTCTTGTGGTCCTTCCTTTTCAAAGAAGGAAAGGAAAGCTGCAGAAAAGAATATATATTCTACTATGTACTTATTTTATTCGGCATGAATTGAATTAAAAGCCGAATAAAGGTAGTATTATACTGAAAGACTGAAATTTGAATCTTTTTGTTTCGTGATTTTCTAAAATATTCCTTCGCTCTTTATTATACTTCTCTTTCAAAGAATATGCGTTCAGTATATTTCATAAAATGCATTCGAATAAGAGTTAGATGTATTTAGATTGCGTTATCTAGTTTCTTTTACTTAATGCTTGTAATGTAGTAATACACTGTTAAAAACCTGCAGCTTTTGCTATATAGTCACCCCATCGCTTTTATTGAAATCGCTTACTTGACTATATTATGGAGCACTCTCATTCGTCAGAATAGAGATATTGTATAAAAGCGGCGGAGTGAGTATGAAACAAATGCTGCAGATTTTTAACAGTGTAGGCTTTAAAACTTGTTAATGTTATCCTATTGAATGCCGCTGTTATCCATCAAAGTTTATAATCTATCTGCGGTCAGTTGGTATCTAGCTAGAGGGGCTTTTACTTTGCAAGTCGTTGGGTCAGACAAATAGATGCGGTCAACTGTGAAAAATAACCGCACCATCATTTCTGCAAATCGAGTGTCTCTTGTCTTACTTCTTTTTTGTAAGACGAAAAGGAGAGATCCAGGAAAAGTGTAAATATTATATAAATACTTTTTTTTTAATGAATTTAATTTAAATATATGATTTTAATTTAAGGAAAACTAGATCAGTATTATAATTAAAAAACTGGAACATGATTTTGATAGTCTTTAAAACTTGTTAATGTTATCCTATTGAATGACGCTGTCATCCATCAAAGTTTATAATCTTATCTGCGGTCAGTTGGTATCTAGCTAGAGGGGCTTCCACTTTGCAAGTCTTTGGGTCAGACAAATAGATGCGGCCAACTGTGAAAAATAACTGCACCATCATTTCTGCAAATCGAGTGTCTCTTGTCTTACTTCCCTTTTGTAAAACGAAAAGGAGAGATCCAGGAAAAGTGTAAATATTATATAAATACTTTTTTAAGGAATTTAATTTAAATATATGATTTTAATTTAAGGAAAACCAGATCAGTATTAAAATAAAAATCTGGAACATGATTTTGATTTATACTGTTAAAAATCTGCAGCTTTTGCTGCATAGTCACTCCACTGCTTTTATAGAAAATGCTTACTTGACTATATTGTGGAGCACTCTCATTGGTCAGAATAGAGATATTCTGTAAAAGCGGCGGAGTGACTATGCAACAAATGCTGCAAATTTTTAACAGTGTATCTTGTTTTTTGTTTGTTAATTATATCAAAATTCTTTATACTTCTGTCATCTATTGAACATTATTAGTTTAACTGTGGTCAGTTGATATCTAGCTAGAGGGGTTTCTACTTCAAGAGGTGTTAAACACCATTTTGGGTCCGAAGAAGAGATGCGTCAAAATTTGAAACATAAAGTACTACCCGTTCTGAGAGAAAATTTAAGTCGAGTAGCTCTCATATTCTTTTTCAAAGACGGATTGACGGATAGAAACGCTGCCTTATTTTATTTGGCATGAATCGAATTAAAAGGCGAGTAACGTCAGTGTTACATTTAAAGACTGATAAACAAATTTGAATCATTTTGTTTCGTGATTTTCTAAAATATTCTCTCATTCTTTGTTATGCTTCTATTTCAAAGAATCTGCCTTCAGCGTATTTCATAAATTGAATTCTAACAGTCTACATTTTTGCTAAGCGGTATATTTTATGTGGTCAGGCACTCTATTTCTTGTGGCGAGTCTCCAGAAGCTTGTCCGAGGTCAGTAGAGGAGTCCGTGACATGTTTATCACCGCCGCTTTCTTTTGTTGATGACCACAAAACTCTTGGAAAAGAAAGACCAGGGGAATGATTCACGAGACTTTATCGGAAATTGTTCAAATCCAGATTGAAACACACCTTTAGATGTAAGAGTACAGCAGAGTTTTGAAATTCAGTGATAATTGGGGCTGAGATCACCACGTATTAAAATTCAGATCGTTCGGAAAAACAGAAAATGCTTAACAATTATAATTTAACACAAATAAGGATCATCTTTCATCACACCATTAAGATTAACTTCGCTTTTCTATATATATCTTAAAGGTGTTTAAGTAATTTCAAAAACAGTTTAATTTTTCTAGATAAATTTTAATACATTTATTCTAATTGGTAAAAAAATCATATGCGATGTTAATTTTCAATTGGGCGGAAAATGTCGGGACCAGGATTCGAACTAGGGATCTCTTCGCTGAAGCCGCCAATGCTCTACCCTCTGACCTATCCCGTAAGAATATGTTGGCCTTAATTCGCTGAGCTAACATTAATGATTGTAACATCTGGTCCGATATCTGAATCAACTCAAGAGAATAAATCGCAGGTAATGGAACTCCAGAAAACACTGGATATGTAATTACACTAGATTAATTTTAACACAATTATTCTAAATGGTAATTTACCTATTGGTAAATTGTAGATTAATAGATTAATTTTAACACAATTATTCTAATTTACCAATTAGAATAATTGAGTTAAAATTAATTTAGTGTAATTACGTGTCCGGAATTTCTTCTGGAGTTTCATTACCTGCGATTTATTTTGTTGAACTGATTCAGATACCAGACCAGATGCTATAATCAATAAGGCTAGCTGGCTGAATTAGATCTACCAGATTCGTCTGGGATAGCTCAGATGGTAGAGCATTTGCGGCTTCAGCCAAGAGATCCCTGGTTCGAATCTTGGTCTTGATGTTTTCGTCCAGTTGCAAATTCAGATCTCATATAGTTTAATTTCTGTCGAGTTACAAAAAAGCGCGTCAAATGTAACGGAACTTTGGATTTATAATCTTACCTGCGATCCTAGAGGGTCTTCAACTTGGTGAGGCGTTATAATCTTCTTTGGGTCAGATGAATAGATGCGTCAAATTTTGAAGCATCAAGTGCTTACCAACCGCTCTCTGGGGAAAATTGCCCCAACATAAATATTTCTGCAAGCAGAGAATCTCTTGTCAATAACGGAAAAGGGAAGTTTCAGAAAAGAATAATTATTCTAGTCCATATTTTATTTGGTATGAATTGAATTAAAAGGTGAATAAAGTTAGTATTACATTGAAAGACTGAAACACGAGTTTGAATATCTTTGTTGCCTGATTTCATAAACTATTATTTTAATCTTTATATTTTAAAGAATTCTAAAGAATTCCCCTTGAATGTATTTCATAAAGTTTCAGTCTAGAATTGGTTACTTCAAAATTTTCGATCTTGTTGTTAAATATCTATTGAAACTTTCAATAATGGATGTTTTTTCAATAAATCTTTCAATAAATGGATATTGAAAGTTTCTTGAGCTACTTTTTTAATATGAATTTTCAGTAAATATTTATCTGTAAAAATAATTCATTGTCATATTGGTTAATGAAGAAAAAGTCAAACAGGTAAAAAAAAAAAAAAAGAATCCACTTTTGTAGAGGTACTGGCTTTATTTTTCCATTCTAATTTCAGAACAATTACGCGAAACTTTATTGTGAAAAGGGATAAAGTTTCTAAAATATAAAATCGCTTTTGTTTTTTAACAGTGTATAAGCCCACGTTATAAAACAGAGAAAACTATTAAAAATTTATGAAAATTCATAACTTGCATAAAACGAAAATAATGTAATTATAATATGATACTAATAGTTTATTACCAAAATCATTCCTTTTAGATTATAACAAGGTTTCGTAACAGTACAAGCATAAATCTTTTTGTTACGATGTTTTGCGATAATGTAGAGTGTTAAAATTCTGATTTTGAATAACAGTTAAAACTATAACATTCACATTTTAATTATTAAGGCTGTTCTCAAATCCAAACTGGCTACATCTGACACATTTTTTAATTCCCTTTTGTTTGCAAAATAATGGAAGGTGAACTCTCTTATTCAGAAACTGTGTAATCGAGCTGTTTTTATCCGTCTTTCGGTAAAATAAGACATTTTTAAAGAAAATGTTCCATATTTGGCGTTTTGAACCGAATTTCCGGACGCGGCAGGGCGGGAAAGGAAATAAAAGACCGTCTTGAGACAACACTCACTTATAACTCAAAATGTAATTCGTTTGTCGGAAAAAGGAAAAAAATGTTCGATTCCAAATTACTTCAACAATCATTCCAGCAAGTATTGTGCTTAAGTCAAAAAATGTGTCAGAAAACTTGCGTTACTGTGCAAGGATTTTTTTTTATCTCCTTAAACTACTAATATTCAAATAACCGTATATTAAGCTTATTTTACTTATGAAACGTCTTAAGTTCTAAGCTAGATTAAAACAGGACAAAATTAAAATTTATCTAAAAAATTAAATAATCGAATTTCAAAAATCTAACACCGATTTTTTTTCTTTTCTTTTTTTTTTTTTTTTTGACCGAAAATTGTGTTTTAGAGGTATTCAGATGCTTTAAAGTTTTAGAGTAATTCTTTATAGTCTGCTGAAGAAAATTGATGACTACGATGTCTTAAGTAGAATTTTTCAAAATAAATTAAAATTTTGGGAAATTTCATCGAAAGGTTTGTTTTTTTTCGCGCAACATGCCGTTCAATTTTCGATGGGGGCAACGTGAATCTCAGAAGAACGAACCTTAATGAACTCTTTATATATTAAACCTTTCTTATCTGCGCACTCCATACCAACAAAATAAAACTTTTTATTACAACTCCTTTGAAATTTTGCGCTGCAAGAAAATCACGTTCCATTAAAGCTTTCCGGTGCACGCAATTCGCACATTTAAGTAACATTCAAGAATGTCGTGTACAGGCCCCTTTTCGACCGAGTCAATTTTTTTCCTTACGCCCTAATTCGTAATTCTGTTCAGCATTTACTGCAAGTTGGAAAGTTGTAAAAAGCAATCTAAAAGGCTCAAAGCAAGCATTTTCTCTTTGAATTGCTTAAAAACAAAAGCAGTCAGCTTTTTGTATTTTGATTGCGTTATCTAGCTCCTTTTACTTAATGCTTGTAATGTAGTAATAGGTTTTGAAATTCGTAAAAAAGGTTATCGTATCTTTTTTCCCCCCTTCTTAAAGCATCTTTATTTTTATTAAGAAGCTTAAGCTACTGTATTGAACTGAGTTGGAAACATTCACTTCTTGCTTTCCCGGCTAATTCACCAGTCTTTGAATGGTCTTTACATGTTTTATACACGAGTTAAAAGCCTTCTGAGGTTATTAAGATTAAGTAATACTTATCAACTGAAATTAGATCTTTCGTTTTGCTTAACGCTTTTTAAAAGGCAGAAGATGTTTATTATATAAATTTAAAGCGCGAGAGGAAGAGGATAAATACCTATCTTGAAAATTAAATGAATAATTTAAAAAAATAATGTTCTAAGATACTAGTACATTTCAAAATTAATTATTTTCCCTTAAATTTATTTTTCCTTTGAGGAAAAAAAAAGTATCTTATGTATCCAGTACGGGTTTGATATATCAAAATATAATTATTCTTGATTAAGCGCGAAACAATTAACTGAGATTTATTTTATGAATATTTTCTGCATAATCTTGGGTTTGGCTTTTGTACAAACAAGTGCCAATAAATAATATTCAGTTCCTCTGTTTTATTTATAACTCTCCCAGGATATTTGATTGCTTAAAATGATGAAGTCACTTAATAATTGTTAATATGGGGAATCAAAGGTGTACTCTTTAAAAATTATGACGTTTGCATTATCAGTTGCATTTAACTGTCTAATCGAAGTTTGGAGGAATCTAAATGTAACAAGAACATGCGCTTACGTTTGAGAACCACTATGATTTCATATTTTGAAATGTAACAAATCTTTAATATTATACCTTATTAAAAAAAAAAAAAAAATGTTTTTAAATGTAACTGATATTATCTACATTGTTTAAACGTCACTTATGTATTCAAGTAATTTCTGAACTAAAATGAAATAAAAAATATAGGTATTTTAAATATAACTAAATAATTATTTTCTACAATATATACGCTATATGTTTAATCAATATATGTTTAATCTTAGCAAAAATGCTATGAATAAAAACATTTTATTAACAATTATGAACTTATCCGAATTATTTAGAAAATTTATTATCCTCCATGAATAAAGAATCAGTGTTAAAAAACACTTGTTTTAATTTCTATGTATTTGATATAATCTCTCTTTCTTTTCTATCAATTTGGTTCTATTGAAAACGGAAGATATCTTACGGTCACGTATATTTTGATAATTCAAGTCATTTTTACTCTAAAACACTGCAAAACATTATAAATACTTTAAATTTTACTAAACAATTAAGTTCTAAAAGTTATTGTATTTTTACTCAATGCGTTATAATAAAAATGCTACGAATAAAAAACACTTTTGGGAAATTACGATTATCTATTTTGAAACAATAAAAATATGTAGTATCTTTATTCACTGCGAATAACAACAAAAACAACAACAACAAAACTGTATTTTAAGAGTCGGATTTTTTCCCCCATGCTTTAGATCTAATTTTTCTCTTGTATTTAATAGGGCTTTTTATTTTATTTAATACAACTTTAATCAGGCATTTAGTAGTAGTTTAGTTACGAACATATCACTAATAATTGAGCCCGTTTTGTCAAATGACTAAACACATCTAATGCATTAAGCATTATCGATTGATAGAAGTCATCATAGATCTTCCCCTGCAGAAAAAGCAAGAAAAACTTTTGTGCCTTGGTTCATATTTCGTAAAGCTCTATGAGTAATACGAGTCCCTACCCATTAATGCAAAAGAATTTGGACAGATTCCCACACATTTTTTGATTGTGGGAAATGCTATAAACCTTTTAGAGAGCCATTAAGCTTGAGTATTAATCATGATTTAGAAACAAACTATCATATGAAAGCAATAAAAATATTTAGGTGTCTTGCTTTAATTCTTGTATTTTCTTGTCACTGAATTCGTTTTAACGCAAGAAGAAGAAGAAAAAAAAAAAAGGGGGGGGGGAGAAAAAGATTATTTTACAAATTTCCTTAATAAAAACTTATTAACGTAACTTATATATCGTTTAGTCACAGCTTTTTATTTTTTCTAATTGTATCAGTAGAACAAAAGAAAAAAGAAGGAAAAAAAAAAAACTAATGCATGTTGTTCTTAAATAATAGCCTTTTTTTTTTGACAGTGTCCAATTTAGTTGAAAAGTGCTTGACTTCGGTTGGCTGTATGTCTGTCCGTTTTCTAACTTGCGTAAATATACTCGGATGTTCATTATCGAGAATGAAGTTCGTATTCTATGATTTATTATTCGTTTTAGAGGGACACCAAAACGAATTCCGTTACATTATGGTCTATAGAGAAAATCATTTACAATGTATTTTAATGATATTCATATTTCGTAAAGTTATATGAGTAATACGAGTCTCTACACATTAATGCAAAAGCATTTGGATATATTACCACACATTTTTTGATTGTGGGAAATGCTATAAACCAGCCATAGAGCCATTAAGCATGAGTATTAATCGTGATTTAGAAACAAACTATCATATGAAAGAAATAAAAATATTTAGGTGTCTAGCTTTAATCCTTGTATTTTCTTGTCATTCAATTCGTTTTAACGCAAGAGAAAACAAAATAGAGAAAAAAAAGAGACTGTTTTCCAAATTTTCTTAATAAGAACTTATATACTTATATATCTTATAAACTTATATATCTTATATATCGTTCAATCACTGTTTTTATTTTCTCTAATTGTATCAGTAGAACAAAAGAAAAAAAAAGAAGACGTAAAAGGAACTAACGCATTTTGTTCGTGGATAATGGTATTTTCTTTTTAACACTGTCGGACGTAGTTGAAAAGTGTTTATGAGTTCGGTTTGCCTGGCCGTCTGTTTCTCCGTGCGTTAACTCGCGTAAATATACTCGGTTTTGAGAATGAAGTTTTTATCATTTATAGCTCGTTTACACGGACACTAAAAAAAATTCCGTTATATTACGATCTGAGGAAAAAAATCGTTTGCAATGTATTTTAATCATATATTGAAACTGACAGGCAGCACCGAGGTGCGTAGCAAGATGCTTATTGCATAATATAGTGTGCATAGCATTTATCTTTCATTTACAGGGATATACAAAAGAATTCGGTTACTGTACTGTCTATAAGCAATAATAACAGTTAAAGTTATTATGTATAAATATTGCATCTATATAATTTTTTCTCGCGGGATTTTTTTAATTGAACACATTAATTTTATTTTAATCAAGGCTAACTTTTTATCACTGTATAAATATACAGAGAGCAATATGTTATCTATCGCCGACCTTTAATTTCTCAACCGTTGGTCGTAGACATATAGTTCCAATTACAAAAACGTTTCAAATGAAGTAAATATTCATGCTGTGGCATTATTTAAAGTAAAAAATCAATTTTATAAAAATTACGACATCTAACTTTTTATACGGTCCCCCAGTCCCTATAGTTATATTTAGTAAATGTTTACACATAACATAACATATATAACACAAAAAGTTTGACATCTGTACTACAAAAATTGACAGAGTTATTACATTTCAAATTATTAGATTTTTGCGCATGATTTTATCTTTCATTGAGGGATCAGTTAAAAGATGAATTAAAGTAATTCGAGATCAAAATCCGGGTGCTATGTCCTTTTTACAGCGAAAGCACCTTTAGCCGGTATCGCCAAATCGGGGTAATCACCGAAGAGGGAACTATTCATCTAAAAACTTGAGATGAATTTTAGGGATAGTATACAAAAATACGACCCCTATAGCAGTATCTCTAGTAGTTTCCGGCATTTTATGCATTCATTTTTTATAGTAGACCGTTTTCGATATTATAATAAATTGATATTTATTTTTTTGTTTAATTTCAATGTTTCATTCTTCGCTTTGTATACGACCCCTAAAAGTCACCTCAGATTTTTAGATGAAATAACCCTATTCGGTGATACCCCTATTGGGCGATACCGGCTAAAGGTGGTTTCGTCGTAAAAAGGACATAGCACCCGGATTTTGACCTCGAATTACTTTAATTCATCTTTTAAATGATCCTACAATGAAAGAAAAAATCATGTGCAAAAATCTCAAAATTTGAAATGTAATAACTCTGTCAATTTTTGTAGTACAGATGTCAAACTTTTTGTGTTATATGTGTTATGATATGTGTAAACTTTTACTAAATATAACTATAGGGACCGGGGGACCGTATAAAAAGTTAGATTTCGTAATTTTTATAAAATTGATTTTTTACTTTAAATAATGCCCCAACATGAATATTTACCTCATTTGAAACGTTTTTGTAATTGGAACTATATGTCTACGATCAACGGTTGAGAAATTAAAGGTCGGCGATACATAACATATTGCACCCTGTATAGAAAATTTTCAATGTTCCTTTGTTTAAAAAAAACGCCACTTAAAATGGTGTTAGTCGGATTTTCTTCTGAACGCCTCAAATAACACTAAGAAAATATTCTTCTCATGAACATTTTCCCCGGAGGTTGTTTGTAAACTTTGTTAATATCAGTGAACGCAGTTATAAAATAATTTTCGTCCCAGCAAGCATAAAATTTTAAGATCTAACTCAAATATCAAAGAATTGACTTGTGCGTGTGTTGGCGGAGTTTTACGATATTGAGATAATTTCTTATTTTAGGTCAGGATTACTTTTTTTAACCTTTCACTCATATAGAAATAAAGTAAGATAATACGTAGTTCAATTGTTTGCTATTTTACTAAAAATTTAAATTCAATGAACTAATAAATTTTTTCGAAAACATAAATAATCGCTTATAATATATTTGAGTATTAACCATAAAGAAAAAAAATCGGAATTAATCCTTCTTTATAATTTAGGTAAATAAGAATATGTAATTATTTACATGTTTCATTAAATCCGCGCTCTTCTCACGTTTGTTACATTACTAAATTGAACTAATGCATTTTAAATATTTTACGAAATGAAAAATATGTATTAAAAACTAAATGCTTTCGTTATAATGTATATTAATCATAGTTTTTTAGTTATTTTCGACTTCAGTGAAACACCAAATAACACTCTGCGAGTTATTATATTTGGCTGAAAACGAAGAAATTAATTTGTAGTACGATTATTAATAATTGTTATTAGTATAGGTAATAATTATTATAATTACAGTTAATTGAAAATTCAATTTCAGTTATAACAGTAATTAATTAGTAATTACAATAATTATTAATATTTATTTGTAATTAATTACTAGTAGCCATTATTAGATAGTATTAGTATTTATTTTAGGCCTTATGCTGAAAAACACATTTAAAAATATAAAAAGAGTCAAATTTTTATTTTGATATTTTAAAAATATTTAATAAAAAAAAAAACTTTTTTTGACTTAAAAGTAATTTTCATGCTGCAAGTTTTAATTTTTCAACGTGATATTTTGTTTAAAGGTTTTAAAAGATAAGTTGATCGGAAAGCTTTTTTAATAGAAAGCGAAATTTAAACAAATTTTCAAATCTTACGTGGACAGAATATATGTTTTTTCTAAGAGAATTACTTTATTTCACTTTAAATTCAAGTCTCAATTAAAAATATATATGAGAGACGTAAAAACCGTGAGATTAAAAGGTATTAAAACTGTATATTAATCGGTTTTTAAGAAGTATTATGCAAAGCCTTTCCATAATATTGCTTTTCTGTAGCATATAAATCGGTGAATACGTTAAAACCATATCGTTTTCAATAAAAATTTACATTTTAGCAAAATGAAAAATAAAAGATTTGAATATAATATTCGGATTACTATTTCGATTTTTTACTTTCATTGTTAAAATACAAGACGACCCTTGTACTTTCATACCGTAAAAGTCAATATTATTGCCCTCTTAAAAAATATGTAACAGTATAATATCCTTTAAGAAGTTAGAATTCATAATGGCATTTTGGAAATGTAAAAATCAGCTGAGAATTTTATTCTTTTTAACTTTATAAACAGGAGGTTGCTAAACTATTGAAACAGATGTATTACTGTATCCTTATTGATTTGATCTCTATATATGCCTAAACATTTTGTACTTTTGTGAGCCCATTTTCTGAAAAGTAAAGGGTTATTTTTGTGAAATTTATTACATTTTTGTGAAAAATAGCATTTTGTAACGAAAGGTGAAATCCAGTTACTCAATTTCGAATCAAGCATTTATTAATAATAACTCTTTAAATTCCTACTGCTAAAGTTTTCCTTTCTGGTGAACTTGATTTATTTTCAAATTAACACATTTTAAAACTTAAAGAAATTTAAATAATTAATGAAGAGTGTTTTTATCAAGTGGAATTTTGTAAAGGGACCTATTTCATTAAAAGGAATTTTGTGAGGAAATTTTTTTTTTTTCGAAAGGAATTATGCGAAGGGACTTGTTTCTTCGAAAGGAATTTTGTGAAGGGACCTACTTTATTAAATAGCTTTTTGTGGCGGGTCTTAAATAGGCTACAAATTTTGATTGGACCGAACCCTGACTTCTCATACTATCGGGGGAGAAGGGCAGGAAAGGGGAGACTGAGAACACACACACACACACATATATATATATATACAGGGCTCGAAATGGTAAAATTTACGAACCGGAACGTTATTTCAAAATTATTATTATTAAGTACATAGAAATTTATATCAAGCCACACAAAAACAATTTTTAAAAAGCACTTAAGATTCTAAATAATTTAAAAAAAAGTTACAGAGAGGACAATAAGCAATATGTATATATAAAACTGTAATAATATGTTTTAATATTTACGGAACGGAACGATATTTGTTCTAATTTCTAGAACCGGGGTATCGTTTCGGTTTGTTCCAGTACATTTAAAACCCTTTATATAAATATATATATATATACATGTATGCATGTGTGAAAAGGTTGCATACGCAATTTCTTGAGGGATTTTTTTTCTTTGCGTGTGCGTGTGTATTTATTTAACCATATCTTTTATTAAACGGCATAACATTTTTATAAAATATAATATTTCGTAATAACTGTTGTTTATACTTACGTATATAATTTCTGTGCATGAAAACACATTTATTGCACAAAAATTATGCATCTTACAAAATATTTCGTTATAAAACAAACAAATGTATTAAATATCTCGCTATTCTAAAATTATGTATGGATTATTCAAAACTTCATACCCTTTCCGTAAATTATTACAAATGCCATTATCACTAATATTTAGAATCTAACATAAAGATATCAGTAAAATTAATTAGGTAAACTTATTGGACTTTCCTAAATATATTAAGAGTATTATTTTATTCATTGGAGTATAGAATTGCAATGAAATTCTGAAATTATTAAAATTTGCAAACTAAGGTCGCTCAATGTGAAACTGAACATAATTGATTATCAGGTTTCCCTGCGCTATTTACAAAAGTGCACGTCTTGCTATTTGACTTTTAATGAATATTCCAGTTATTTTTCAAATTGCTGCTTTGGGTGTAACATTGAATAAAGAATTGAAATGATTCTGTCATGAAATAAAGCTTTTATGTATTCTGTAGCATATGAAATTCTTAAAGCGAGACATAATTTTACAGAAATAAGTTGCATTTGTTACCTGTATATTTAATTTTTGACAAGGTAGTGAGTGCTAAGTGCACACTTTCAATAATAAATAAATATGCGTTTCAATAAATTTCGCACATTTTTATTAACAGAATCAAATGACTATATACACAAATGAAAACTTTTTAAATGTCCATTTTGAGTAACTGTTAAGAGTAAAACATTATATTTTACATAACACAGATAGTCGATGTGACGTCACTGTGATGATACAAATGGTCACAACTCACAAATGTCGCATTCACTATGGAGACCAAAATGTGACAAGTTTAATTCGTCCCATCATGAGTCTCAGCGTAATCGTGACCCCGCTGTTAACTAGTTAAGTCACGGTGGAGTCAAAGTGTCACGTTATTCGCATTTTGTTACAATATGGAGCATATCGACATCACGGTGACTTATTTTATACGTCAAATGACGGCAATGTGAAAAGAAAGATTTGTATCATGGCGCTATTCGGATACATATGGGTATTTTTAATATCGGCAAGACACTTTGTATTTTATTCGCCACAATCAAAATTTACAGTAACAAATTTTAATAGCTGGATTTTTTTTTGTTCTTTCGTATAATTTCAGCGTTTTTTGTGTTGGATCACAGACATACTTGATAATTACTATTAATTTTCTTTCTTTGGCTAATTCTTTACTAACAAATTCATGAATGTACAACACCTATGAAATTCTCACAGTGTTTGGCTGCTGTCATCTGTACAAATTACCCAAATCAAGTCACCAGAGATTTCAATATCAATATTGCTATGTTGAATGCTGTCCATATTTACTAAAAGCTGTTCAAAAAAGCTTCTTCCATTTTCATTCTAAAAGGTTTAAATTGTCCTTAGCATCTCTATTCTTACTATGCTTAATTTGATTAATCCGAAAGAAAGGGGAATCCCTTGATATTTGCGAACTCAATTTTGTATTCTACGAACGTAAAAAACACGGATTTCTTATCGGATATTGGATTTCATGAAATGTTTGATATAGTTCTTCACTAATATAATCTGATATACGTTTTGCGTTCCATGCAGATGTATTATTTCTCTACCTTTTCCTGCAGATCAAACGAAATTACGATATTTATTGGTATAGTAAATTTTTGCTCTTCTACTGCCCATAATTATTTGTGTGTTTATTCAATTATGACCCTGGTTATTATTTATCGCAACTCAATATTTATCTGCTAAATGCGTACCATTTATTAAGCTAGAGCGGAAAAATTATATTTATTCTTCAGTGTACGGGAATAATATAAATATCTGCAAGAATAATCTCCAATGATTGCATGGTCCTGTTAAATGTCAACGTGTTTAATACTTAATATGTACAATTGATATTTAAGCATAGTAGTTTTATTTTTTTTATCAGTATTCTTCTGTAATATAATGTCTTTAAATCGATACTCTCAAGTATTCCTTTTGAAAAAATGTAACTGTTTTATTTATCAAAGAAATAAATTTTTCAGGAAAAAAAATATTTATCTCAGAAACTTACATGAATACATGCTATTTTATATTGAAGTTAACCATAAGAATGAGTTACATAGGGTGTATCTGAAATACTTCAACGAATTTAGGGGGATGATAGTACTCATCAAGTAGAACATAAAATGCAATGGAACATGGGGTCGCAAACCACTTATTGAGTCACAAATACAGGGTATTTCATCTAACTGAAGCCGGCTTGTCGGTAATAATTTTGCGAAAAATTAAAATATTGCAATAAAAATGTATCGATATGTACCTTATTTTGTATGAAATGTGATAACATCACAAAAAGTTCTGGAAAAACAGGGTACTCACACAATCGATGATACCTTATGAACTGATAATCATAGTCCAAAATTGGGGAGCGTCCAATACATACTGCTGGCGCGTATAATGGAAACTTCTACCATTTTTTTGTGACGTTATTACATTTCATACAAAATAAGGTACATATCGTTATATTTTTATTGCAATATTTTAATTTTTCGCAAAATTATTACCGACAAGCCGACTTCAGTTAGGGTGAAACACCCTCTAAGTATCATCCCTCTAAATTTGTTAAAGCATTTCAGATGCACCCTGTATATTGGGCCATTCCATGTCACGTGTGGGACAGCTTTACTACATATTACTGTTGTTTTAACAATGTTATTGTATCTTCATATTAAAACAACTATTCTAATATGAAAATCTAGGATTTTTTGTAATTTTTAATATATAGTTTATATTTTAACAACTTATAAGTTAATAGACACAGATATTTCATGAGCAGGACATTTTGTACGTTTTTCATGGAAAGGCCCTGAAACGAGCAGATTACTTACGTCTAGGATTTAAAATGTGGCCATTATTAAACCTATTAAAAACGGTCAGCTTTTTTAGGTCTAGGGTTTAAAATGTGGAGATTTTTAAACCTATTAAAAACGGTCAGCTTACTTAGGTCTAGAATTTAAAATGTGGAGATTTTTAAACCTATTAAAACCGGTCAGCTTACTTAGGTCTAGGATTTAAAATGTGGAGATTTTTAAACCTATTTAAAACGGTCAGCTTACTTAAGTGTAGCATTTAAAATGTGGCCATTATTAAACCTATTGAAAACGGTCAGCTTTTTTAGGTCTAAGGTTTAAAATGTGCAGATTTTTAAAGCTATTATAAGGGTCATTCCATATCATGTGAGGGACAGATTTTCTACATATTACTGCTGTTCTAACAATGCTTTTGTATGCAAATTAAACTGGGTTCGTTGATTTAAATCAGCTTGATTTTAATCCTGATTTAAATCACGATTTAAATCAATTGATTTAAAAAAAATCTATTGATTTAAATCAGTTTTTCTTTTAAGTTATTTAAAAATAAATTTCAGATATAAACAAACACAATAATGTACCTTAACAGTGTTGCCTGTGGGCTACTTTTTTTAAATTCAAATTTCTTGATTAGCACCACTTTTTTGAAATAGTAAAGTTCGCCTTATTTTATGACATATTAATTAAGGCGAAAAGAAGGCGAATTTTACCATTTCAAAAAAGTGGTGCCAATCAAGAAATCTGAATTTTAAAAAAGTAGCCCACTGGCAACTCTGTACTTTAATATAATTTAGTTTTATATAATACAGATAATCAAATAGCTTTTAGAAAGATAAAGCTGAATCTCTGTCAAAATGTAAAACACAGTGTAAAGTTTAGAAAAAAATGCTTTCAAATTTCATTTGAATCAAATTATAAAATAATCTTGCAACAGTAAGGAAATCTATGGAGGAATATATTAAATATTGGAATATTTACTCATTGATATTTAGAAAACCTTCTGAAAGTTGGGGTAAAATAAAATTGTATGACTTTGTGTGCTCTACTTTGGTGATGCCTATGAGCAAAATCTGAAACATTCAATGAATTTCCATTCGAATCTAATATAGGGGATCTCAACCCTTTAGAATGTTGGACGGTATTTGTTACAGTTATCTTATCGAAAAGGCTGATACTAAAAAAATTACAGAATTAATGATCAACTAGCTTTTTACTGCAATAGCTCCAACTGCTTCTGTAGAACGAATGTTTTCTGCCTTTGGTTTGGTACATTCGAAAATTAGAAATCAACTGATGACAGGGTTGCCGGCTTTTAGCCAGGCCAAAAAAAGCCGGCCGGCTTTTTTTGGTTTTAACCACTTAAAAAAAGCCGGTTTTTATTTTTAGAAGTTGTTTTTCATCTAATTTGTATTAAATTTGGATAAATTAATTTTTAATACACTTATAAATATTTTCTACTAAAAAAATTATAAATTTCTATTAAATTTTGTCAAATAAATAAGTCTTTATAACTTCTAGAAGGCAACTGTGAAGGCAATTATGTCTGAAAAAAAATTATAAATATTGAAAGAAGACTCCAAATTGGTGTTTTGAAATTACATATTACATAGCTCCACATATACTACATATTTTAAACATTATATTTAATTGAACAATGACAAAATGTAGAACATCAAAATGGAAACATTCTTGTGTCCAGAGTTGTATGATATAGACCCACGCACGCCGTGTGCGGAAAATTTTCTGCAAAATTCGGAAGTTTGCGGAAAATTCTTTAGAAAAAGAAAACGGAATTTTTGTTCTTGTAATATTTTTTTTTAAATACCGCAAAATTAAAAATATTCCCCAATTTTATGTACAATTTATTTATTGTTTGCCAGAGATGATTCTGTTCTGAATTTTCCGAAAATTAAAAAAAAAAGAAAAAAAAATCGGCCATCAGTCCGAAAATTCAGACATAAAAAAAATATCATCGAAAAATATTGCGAATTGCAACAAATGGTCAGTGGAAAAAAAAAAAATCTGTCAATCGCTCGCAAAAAAAAAAAAAAAAAAAAAAAAAAAAAAAAATTACCAATTTCGTTAAAACATCGAGGAATAAACACGAATTTCGTCAAAGGAGCGCCGAAAAGGCACGAACTCCTTCAAAGGATCGTGAAAAAAAAAGATTTTCGTCAGGGAATAGCAGAAAAAAAGAAAATTTCCTCAAAGGAGTGAAAAAAAAAACGAATTTCGTAAAAGCATAACTGAAAAAGCCCGAATTTTCTCAAAGGATCTCGAAAAAAAAAATGCAAATTTCGTAAAAGAATCGTGGGAAAATACGAATTTCGCCAAAGGATCGCAAAAATGCGAATTTGTAAAAAGATCCAGAAAGAACGCGAATTTCGTCAAAGGATCGCGAATAAAGCTAATTTCGTCAAAGAATCGCAGAAAAAACGCAAATTTCGTCCAAGGAGCGCAGGGAAAAACGAATTTCTTAAAAGCATCGCGGAAAAAGACCGAATTTTCTCAAAAGATCTCTAAAAAATGCAAATTTCGTAAAAGATTTGCGGAAAAAAACTAACTCCGTCAAATAATCGCGAAAAAACGCGGTCAAAGCGCTGCGGAAAAAGTGCGAATTTCGTCAAAAGAGCGCAGAAAAAATGCAAATTTCGTCAAAGGATCGCGGGACAAAAATTGATTTTGTCAACGGATCGCAGAAAAACAGCAATTTCGTCAAAGGATCGTAAAAAAAACGGGAATTTCGTCAAATGTTCGCGAAAAAAACGGAATTTCGTCAAATGATCGTGAAAAAAAAAACGTGAATTTTGTAAAAGGGCCGCGGTAAAAAATGTGATTCAGTTGTTTCAGAATTTATGTCACATTATTTCTGTGAACAGAGTGACTGGCATTTTGTGCAAAGAGGTCACAATATTAAGGATTGGGCTGTTTCTAAATTCATTGACAAAATAATTGATAAGAATTCCTCTTCTTATCATGGATTTTTAGCTTTATTTTTTTAACCAAAATAATTATTCTTTAATTAAAATTAATTTATTTTTAATTTAAATCGTAATTATTTTAAAACTACTGTTTTTAATTCATATCGTTAAAATAATATAACACGTTATTTCATTAAACATTAAATTAATTTGCAGAAAGTTTTTGACCCAATATTTATGTGCGCAGAAAGTTTTTGGTTTTATACAAGTCTGCTTGTGCCCATATGGAAAGATTAAGTTATAAATGTTTAAAAAGAAATTAGAAAGGATATAATATTTGAGTAGAGTTTGGTACATAAGTGTATCAAAAATAGAGCATTTAAACAAGAAAAAAAGTAGAGCCATTTAAACAAGAAAAAAAAATCTCTAAATAATATTTTGAAGAGCTAGCTGCTAAGCATATTCATGCATATGCTATTCATAATGTTTTTCATAATGTTCATAATGTTTAAATAGTGAGAAATGGTGTTTTTATTATATGACTATGTATAATTTTAAATGTTTACTACAAATAAAATAAGACTTGTATATTAATAGCTCTTAAAATTAAGTAATAAAATATGTAACTAAGTAACTATTTTACTCTTTAATTTTATAAAGCAGTAAAATGAAAAATATTGGGGGTGGGGGGTGGTTAAAGGTCACTGTAAACCAGATAAAGCAGTTGGTATGGCCCCTTTTCAATTTAGCTGACATATTTGCAATTCGGACTACAAATCACTAGCAAAACCATCTAAATTTTATTCCAGAATTAATGTCTTCATTATTGAGAAATTGGGTTATTTATTAAACTCTAAATCAATTAAATGTCATTAAAACTAATTAAAAACACTTTAAAATGTGTAGTTTATAATTACAATGCTTCATTGTATAAAAGCCAATTTTGGCCAAAAAAAGCCGGTTAAAACCAATAAAAGCCACCGGCGTGGCTTTTTTAAATTTTAGCCGGCTTTTTTGCAACCCTGACTGATGAAGCTGCCAAACTCGTTTTTCTGTACCATCACTTTAACAAAACAAAATTTAACAACATAGTTTGCTTCTAAATTTGTTTAAAATTTTTATGTGCTGCAGTTATTTTTATTTTAACAAAAATACTGAAGGTTGAATTAATTTTTGACATCCGATTTGCAGTTTTCGAGGCATTTTGTGTAAAAAAAGATTTTCATAGCCTAAAATTTTACTGTGAATCATTTATGTAAATTGTGTAATATTATTAATATATGAGCCATTCAGTGCACAAATCGATTAACTCCATCAATTGAAAATGTTCAATATAAACAGTTAAAGTTATTGTAATTATAAAAATATTGTATCTATATAATATTTTTTCCCGGGATATTTTGATTGAACTCATTAATTGTCTTTTAATCAAGGGTAACCTTTTATCGCTGCATAAATATATAGAAATTTTTCAATGTTCTTTTGTTAAAACGTCACTTAAAATGGAGTTAGTCGCTTCATATATTGGTAATACTTATAACATGCATGTGTGTGCGCATATATAATTTATAATTTAAAATTAAAAGAAAAGCCATATAAAACAATAATACTGTGTGAGGTTCTTTTTAAATTAAAAAATATGATTTAATTTTCTAAAAAATCCAATTTAAAGATAAAGAAACTGATTTAAATAAAATAAAATCGATTATCTTGATTTTTATTTTAAAATTTTTAAAAAAGATCAGGAACCCTGAAATTAAAACATTTATGCTATACGAAAATCTAGGGTGTTTTTTTTTTTATGTATAGTTTATATTCTAACGACTTATAAGTTAATAGATATAGGTATTTATGATGCAAATGTCACGTGCACGACATTTTGTCTGTTTTTCATGGTTTTGTTTTTCACTGTTCTTTAAATTAAAATGCCTTTCCTTAAAATTTTGTTTAATCTACTTCAACTAGAAATAAACAACACTTTCTGTTTATTTTTCTCAAATTGTTTCTCCCGAGTACTTAAAAAAATATTTTCTTTTAAATCCCGATTCTTCATCTTATTTCATTATCAAAGGAAACCAATTTCGTAAACGATGTTCTGTAAAACGTTTTTAAGTTCAGCTACATACTGCATCATTCTCTATCGTATCTTCAATAAAATGCACAAAGAGTAGATTAAACCCAGAAACTTAGTTTAATCCCCTACAACTAGAATTAAACGACATTTTGTGTTTATTTTTATAAAATTGTTTTGCCCGCAAACTGAAAAAAATATTTTTTTTTAAATGAAGTTCACGATACTTCGTCTTATTCAGTTATCAAAGGAAAACCAATTTTGTAAAAAATGATGTTTTGTAAAGCGATCTTTAGTTCAGATGTATACAACATTATTCTCTATATCGTAATAATTTATCTTCAATAAACTTTTGATCCACTCAGAAAGGTTAAAGAAATATTCAACCGCCGTTGATTCCAGCATAATCTAAAACGTGTACGAACAGTTTAATGAGAAGACGTAAAAACTAATATTTTAAACAATCTGCCAAGCAAATTTAGTTTATAAAAAATAAGATTAAAACGTTTGGAAGATAGTTATGGTATTTCAGAACAATATACATTCATCATTTGATCTAAAGGGTAAAAAAAACAAAAAAAACATGCTCTCATTTGAGAAACGTAACCTTCCGCGGCAAATAGGTGTGAACCTACTGGTGCGTGCCATATATTCGTTCATTTGTAACCTCTAGTTAGTCGTGACTGATATTTTATTTCTTCACCAGGAAATACAACTTCAATCAACGGATAACTCAAAAATCATCATCAAGGTTAAAAAGTGCACCTCTGGTATCTTTAGTGTTCTGTTCGGTGATCTTATCAAGTTCCTTGTTTATTGCCTTTAAAAAACTGGAACATTCAATGGCTTCTATTGGAGAAACACTTTTGGGTTAACGAAGCTCCTGAAGAATTCGTTATAAAAAATGCGTTCTTATAAAAGTTCTTTTGTTACCTTGAAAATTGTTTGAATCATTTCGAAGCCTCGAAACATAATTATTGTAATAACAAAGCATAAGCATTTGCTGGGTTGCGCTTGTAGAAATTTTCAAATTGAATTATTTATTCCAACAAGGTTCTTCTTCATATTTTATTTTACTCTATGGTTATTTTAAAACTGTTTTTATTACACTTCTTTCTCCTATAAGCTCAGTTCTTTTTCCGCAATCTTAAAAAACTTTGTGTCTCCAAATGCTTGTTAAGACATGCGTTAAAAAATAACATTTCACTAAAAAACTCTAAATGAACATCGTTCGTTTTATTCACTAAAGCCTTTTGCGCGAATTCGTAAAATTAAATGGGGAAGGGTATAAATAGTACATTTTAGTTATTTTTTAATGTAAAACATTGTTTAGAAAATTACGCGGTTCAATTTAACTTATTTTTAAGGGTGTATTCGAAAAAATATTTTTCCACCCTCAACAGCTCGAAATTTTCTGACATTTTCAGACTCATTTTTAAAAGTAAAAACATGAAACTTGCTGAGCTGATTTTTGAAAATATGTATAAGAGGCCGTGGGATTTCATTTTTTGCTCAATTAATTAGAATTTGAGTTTTAAACAATTATTTTCTCAGTATGACCATTTTTTTTCATTCTCGGACTTCCCGCTTTGGAAAATTCGGTTCAAAATGCCAAATTTGACAGCATTTTTTTACAATATTTTCTGCATTTATCAAAAAATCGAGAAGCACGGCGCATTATGTAGTTTCTAAATAAGATAATTTGCCAGTTTGATGCGTTTGAGAGCAAAAATGAATTTAAAAATGAATAAGAAAATAGGCAGTTTGGATTGGAATACACCCTTAACTTTTAGATTTTTAAATATTTGATTTTAAATTTATTGAATTTTTTTTACTAGTGTGGACTCCTACATAAGATGGACTATTCCGGTGCGCTTTATATAAATTTAATTTTGATAATTCTCTATCAATGGTGTAACACAACCGTAGTGGGTTTTATTATTGAAAGAATGTTTTATTAGTTCATTAGCTTATAGTAGCGGCTGAGATAAAGCTATTCAATATTTATATGATGTAATTAGATGAAAAATTGCCCCGTTTTGGATGATTCATTCCTTTATATTCCTTTATATTCATTCCCATATATCCTTTATATTATTCCTTCCTTTCTTTATATTTTTTATCTCATAATTTATGTCTCATGTTTAAGATGTTAGCTATATTTCTAATACTTTACATTGTCTTACGTATTTAAATGTAATTCCTAACATATTGTAGCATAAGAAACATATAGTTAAGGCTACGTTTGTTACTAAAATT
This sequence comes from Maratus speciosus, assembly GCA_963932465.1. Lineage (NCBI taxonomy): Eukaryota > Metazoa > Arthropoda > Arachnida > Araneae > Salticidae > Maratus > Maratus speciosus. Next base: position 561,432,541 of record OZ010787.1, on the reverse strand, counting down.
TGACTTTTGACCAAGTAATTACTAAAGGAAAATCATGTATACTTATTTGAATCATATAGTGAAGTATGTAATGTAGCGTGGAAGGTAAAATAAGTTTGATCCAAAACATCTAAAAAAAATGTTCCACGTGTCAGCAAACTTACTTAGAAAATCATCATCAGAAATGTTACCTTTTTTTTTCTACCTGTAAATTTTGACGAGACTCAGTTTCACGGAAATCGTGTCACAAATGAAAGGTCTCGACTCGTGTCAGTTGGGAGATGGCGATAAAAAATGAAGCAAAAGCTGAAACAAATCCAAAGTTTTTATTACCTACATGCAACTTTGTCTCAGAAATGCAAATAGACTTGTATGCTTTATATCTGAGGGAACAACGTCGTCTCTTTTACATCTGTATCAAAACGAGCTTGAGTTTTGTCACGGGATTAACTGGAAGCTTAAGTGCTCCGTGGATGCTTCCTGCATATTTGGGAAACTTGCCAGCGACCATTTACTTTGTTGATTTTAGTTTTTAAAAGTACCTCCTGTCTTTGACCTCTGTCTTATGAAATGTTGATAATTTTTTTATTCATTTTTAAGATTGTTTTCGGAATAAAATTTACATCAATGTTGAAAACTAGCGTGTGGTGTATTCATTACATTAGTAACGGTACCGAAAAAGTAAAGATTTTATTTGCATTTTTCCCTAGAGAAACTTGTTGCAAATACAACATTAAAAAATCTTTACTCTCACTCTACATATTTCTCCCATTACTATAAATTCAGTCAATAGTCCTATTTTAATTAAATTGTATTTAGTCTGTCATTCAGAGCGTTTAAGATTTTGTGCTGCTTTGATTGATATGAAGGATGTATTTAGATGTTGCTCATTATTGCATCATCTCTTATGAAATGTTGATAATTTTTTTATTCATTTTTAAGATTGTTTTCAGAATAAAATTTACATCAATTTTGAAAACTAGCGTGTGGTGTATTCATTACATTAGTAACGGTACCGATAAAGTAAATAATTTATTTACATTTTCCCCCTAGAGAAACTTGTTGCAAATACAGCATTAAAAAATCTTTACTCTCACTCTACATATTTCTCCCATTACTATAAATTCAGTCAATTGTCCTATTTTAATTAAATTGTATTTAGTCTGTCATTCAGAGCGTTTAAGATTTTGTGCTGCTTTGATTGATATTCAGTATATGAAGGATGTATTTAGATGTTGCTCATTATTGCATCATCTCTTATGAAATGTTGGTAATTTTTTTTATTCATTTTTAAGATTGTTTTCAGAATAAAATTTACATCAATGTTGAAAACTAGCGTGTGGTGTATTCATTACATTAGTAATGGTACCGAAAAAGTAAATAATTTATTTACATTTTTCCCTAGAGAAACTTGTTGCAAATACAGCATTAAAAAATCTTTACTCTCACTCTACATATTTCTCCCATTACTATAAATTCAGTCAATTGTCCTATTTTAATTAAATTGTATTTAGTCTGACATTCAGAGCGTTTAAGATTTTGTGCTGCTTTGATTGATATTCAGTATATGAAGGATGTATTTAGATGTTGCTCATTATTGCATCATCTCTTATGAAATGTTGATAATTTTCTTTATTCATTTTTAAGATTGTTTTCAGAATAAAATTTACACCAATGTTGAAAACTAGCGTGTGGTGTATTCATTACTTTAGTAACGGTACCGAAAAAGTAAAGATTTTATTAACATTTTTCCCTAGCAAAACTTGTTGCAAATACAACATTAAAAAATCTTTACTCTCACTCTACACATTTTTCCCATTACTATAAATGCAGTCAATTGTCCAATTTTAATTAAATTGTATTTAGTCTGACATTCAGAGCGTTTAAGATTTTGTGCTCCTTTGATTGATATTTAGTATATGAATGATGTATTTAGAAGTTGCTCATTTTTTCCCCTATTTGACTATAAAACTGAAATGAAACGATGCCACTTATATCTCATGTTAGAAATTGTTAACTCTATTTTTGATGTGAGTTGTACGCATTAATTAAGATCAGTAATGATACCCCAAACCTAAAGTTTTTTTTTTTTTTCTAAAGAAACTTGCCGCAGATAAAGCATAAAAAATCTCTACTCTCATTCTACACATTTTTTCTATGCATTTGTTGTAATTAAAGTACGTTTATTTTAATTAAATTGCATTGAGCCTCCATCCGAAGATGTTACTACTTTGTGCTATTTAGTATATGGATGATGTATTTAAATGCTACTTAATTTATTTAATTTGCCAATAAAAATGAAAACTTAATTGGAAAGAAATCATTTATATATCACTTTTAAACTATTAACTCTATTTCTGACACTTCTCACTATGTATTTAAAAACGAGTTGTGAGGAAAGCAACATGCAGTTAAGGTTGTATTATACTGCTTACAATTTTATTTTATTTTATACCAAATAATTGCCAAGAGAAAACTGTATTTTTTAGCTCGAATTAGTTTATATTTGGTAATTAATATTAAAATTTTATTTATGCCTATTTTTTATGGCTAATTCATTTTGCCTATTGGAATAAAAAGGTTAACAGTTACAACAATGTCAGAATGAATACAGTTACAGAATAGATTATTTAATAAGAATAATGACCACTTACACCGATCCACGAAAAAATCAGAGAGGCATTCTGGATTCATCTGAATACTAAAAATATTGTATAAATGAATAAATCTTAAGAGTTTTGGGCAGAGAGATTTCCCTCGCATATGTTAAACCTGTTGGCGTGGAATGTAGTCGTATTTTTAAAATGTATCCCTGATAAATTAATATTTTAAATTTTTTTCTGTGTTCTCTTCTTGAACGATGTCTCATTTATTTTTCAAACTTCAAAATATTTCTAAAATATATACTTAATGTTATTTGATGCGTTAAAATCTTATTCAAAGCTCGTCACTAAGATATTAACACATAAAATTATAAATTGAGTATACATTTTAGAAATATTTTGGAAATATTTTAACAACTAAAAAAGGGGAAACATCCTTTCTGAACAGTCAACAGAAGAAATAAGTTAAAAATATTAATTTTCTATGAAGACATGTTAAAAATGCAAATACACTCCCGAAAGTTACATCAAACATTAGTAAGGGGAGTTGGATATATTACTAAAATTGTTCAAGATAATATATATATATATATATATATATAATGAAGATGAAATCACAAATATATGAACAAATGGTAAAATTGTAAATATGAACAAGATATGAACATTGGAAACCATTATGTAAAATAAGAAACTGTGAATAACGCTCAGAATCATTAGAGGTGCTTGTTGATTAATTCATTGTGAAGATGCGTAATTTCATCCAATTTTGTTGGCGTTAAGCCTAAAATGACAAAATTTAGCACCTAATAGCGCATCATAAAATAAAATAAAATAAGATACCAAGACATCTAAAGAAAGATACACCTCACACAGGATATTAAAAATTATAAGAGCACAATTACAGACAAGGATCCAAAACATCATAAAGAAAACTCACAATCTTAAAACATGTGAGGATGTGAACAGAATTAGGACATGTGGGCAAAATTTGCTGAGAACCAGAACATTGCTGCCAGCTGGTGTGAAAAAGAAAAACTATATTGTAACTAGGTTTTAAAAAAAAATGTTTAGTGCTGCCATCTATACCTATAAAACAGAAATGAAATTAATTGAAAAAATTAAGAAATGAATTAAGATTAACATTTATTTAAACTAGAATGAAAAAATAGGAATAAACTTAATAAGTACTGAGTAAATATAAAATAAATAAATAAATAAATAAATTATATATATATACCGCAGTTAAAAAAATAATAATAACATTTGGAGCTATTAAATTAGGTATACTCCACTCTGCATTTATTTTAAATTGAAACATATAAAGTAATAGTTTTAATGTCATTGCAGATGTGTGTATAATATAGAGTTGCACACACTAAAAGAGACATTTAAATGTAAATGCATGTATGCACATGTACACACAGGTACAAGAAACACAAATGAATTAATAAATGAAATTGTTGAAATTCAGTTATTTGAAAAGCATACTCAAAAGAAAGATGCTGCTTTAAAAGGAATTCACAAAATGATATGGAATTATTTTAAAAGTTAAGATTTTACGGTCGGAAACTGTTGCTATTTTTACTTTTGCTGCAATTGTGTTTCTGTTGTGTCAGTAGGTTTTAAAGCGGTTCAACACAGTTTCCAAAGCAGCCGAGATGGGAAATGTTCAATATAATAGCTGTTATTAATAACAATTGCCACAAGACGTGGCACACTTTGATCAGGAATTATTATTATTATTATTTGCAATAATTAATTAACTTGCTTTTTTTTTTTGCACTGTATATATACATATATATACATATATATATATATATATATATATATATCCAAAAACCAAACCAAAAATTCGAAACTACGGAACTGATCCAACAATAAATAAACTAAACCAAATGACAACAACAAAATAACTAAAAACAACTAACTTCAAAAACAACATACTTTAAAAACGGCAAACTTTAAAAACATTCAAACTAAAACCAGAAGAAATTGAATCCATGGAGACAGGCGGCATGCACTTGCGACATGCAACTGCGGGGTTAAAACCAGTTTTTATGTGCACAACGCTCCCCAAACTACTTGTCAAGACAAAAAAAAAAAAAAAAAAAAAAAAAAAAAAACTAAAATCGAATGAGCTGCCTAGACCCATCCAAAATTAACAACTGAACATGAAACCCCAAACAATATATATATATATATGTGTGTGTGTGTGTGTTTCTTTTACGGAAAAATCTGCTAGCCAGGTTGCTACGAAAAAAAAAAAAATGTTTATTTTAAGAAAATTATCTCTGTTTATTACGAACTTACGCGCCAAATCCCTTAAAATAACAAAAAGGTCGTAGTAAATATAGACTATTTCCGTAAAATAAACAGTGTTATTGTGGCTTCCTGGCTGACAATTTCTTTTCTGTAAAGCCAATTTTTTTTTGTATTATTATTTTTTTTTTTTTTATTTTACGGTGTAATTACTGTCATATCTTATTAGTGACGTATACAGTAGCTCCGGGACTGCTATCGTTGAGAAATGTAACTATTTTGTCAATAAAATATTTGATTATAATAATAATAGCATGTCTTTATCTGCATTTCTCTTTAAACTACATCGTGATACTGCCAATACTTTTAGCATTATTCAAATTTCACTTTTTCGGTTACAATTGGAACATTCGGTACATACACAGTGTATATCTATATGAACACAAGGCCACACAAAGAAACGTTAGCGGATATACATAAATGCATGTGGAAAGCGAAAGAGGTATTATCGTTTTATTAGAAAACAGATGTGTAAGCTTTTACTGCATAAATGTTGAAGGGTAATTGTGAGTGGGCTGTAGTCTGATTAAAGATAGGTCACAGGTTTCAATAACATTTTTAATAACCTCAGTCCTACCTCTATAAAAAGGGACTCCCCCTGCCAATAAATCCCTGTATTTAGTGGTGCAGACTGTAAGTTCAGATCTAACACGCTTTTAAGAACGAAATGAAAGGGCATTGTAGTGTTACTAGTGCCTTTGAAAATGAAACACACATGCTTTTCTCTGAAATAAAAGGTTTACTACTATCGTAAAATTTCATTTTCTCTTTTTATGTCGATATTTTCTTATTGTCTTTGAAATAACAACGAAAATATTTTAAAGTATTTTAGTGTTTGAAATGTGCTTTTACTACTTGCAACCTATAACATGTTCGAAATTCACGGTTAGATAAAGAAAATCAATATGATCGGTAACAAATGCTTTGATAGTTTAAATATCTACAAATATTTTAATTATTTATGTTTAGACAGAGAAATAAATTTGGTTGGTAAAAACTGCTTTAATCTTTACACATCTATAAATATTTTAATTAATGCAATAATACCATCTAAGAGGATGTACTATCTTTCATATATGTCTGTTGTGTGAAATAAACTTTGATAGACAAGCAGAATTTCTTTAAAATTTTGATTAAATATTTCAAAATTAATTTTGCTTTTAAAAATTTGTCTTTCCAAACAATCGATCTGGGCAAAAATTGGGTGTTCATTCGTGCCCCTTCACAAAACTCTAATAAATACAATGTGACCCTTCACAAATATCTATTTAAGTAATGGGGCTACCTTCACAAAATTACATTTAATAAAAAAATAATAGGTGCTCTTCACAAAATTCTATTCCATAAAAACGAAAAATTGGATCCTCGTTGGTACCCCTTTATAAAACTCTGATAAATAAAATGTGACCCTTTACAAATATCTATTTAAGAAAAGGAGCCCCCCTTCACAAAATTACATTTAATAAAAAAAATAGTCGCTCTTCACAAAATTCCATTCCATTAAAACGAACTCTGCATAAATTTTTGATCATTAAAATATTTGAAATGTGCAATTTGCAAACAAAACAATTCACCAGCAAGGGAAAATTTCGCAGGAGGACTTGCAGTAATTAATATCAATAAACTGTTGATTGGGATTTGATTTAATGTATTTGACCTTTCTTTAGAAAATTTATTTTTTCACAAAACATAATAAATTTATTTTTTTTCCATACAATAGGGACACAGGGAAAAAAAAAATCCGTGTATCGACTCCTTCTATAAGTGTACTTTCCCGCCTTGATCCATTTGGGGTCTTTGTTGACGTAAAAGATTTAATTTTCATTTTAATATGATGTTTGAATCTGGTCAACTGAGTTTTACGTCTGAAAACCCATTAATTAAGCTCATTTGCCTAGATTAAAGCGAATTCTAAGAACTTAATTTGTCCATGTGAGTGACTTAAAATTAATTTAGATAATTTAGATAATTTAGATGCGTCTGAGTAGTATATTTTTCGAAAACTGCTTTCTTTGATCTAATTTAAATTCCAAAGAAAGAAATTGCTCATAGCAAAAGAAAACGAGACCAATAAAATAATTTTAAATCCTGCGATAAATAATTCTGAAAAATGAAAATGAGAAATTTTCAAAAAAATACTGAAATTGGTACTTTTAACTCGTAAATTAGCCCAAAGCGTCTAAATCCTTTGGTATTTCAATCAGCTGTAAATTTAGCTGTTTATTATTCAAAACTGTTTAAATATTTAGCATAAGCTTAAGCTTTTGTTTTTCAAAGATTAACGTTGTTTTAAACATCTAGCATAAAATTACTAATTACAAAACCAATAAGACTCGACTTCTTGACTGAAAAGTCTGTTAAACAGAAAACACACCCCGTATTTCTTCTGTATCCAGATGCAGTTTTATATTGTACATTGAAGGAAATCAGTTTATTTTTTAACCATTTGGAAAAATGGTTATTGTCCTCGGTCAGGGTAGGAAATCAAAAACATATCTGAAGCGTTTTATTAGTTGAATCCCGCATTTTATTCGTTTTCTGATTGGTCTATACAGTAATCTGCATTTTCCCTTTACTTTCAAAAGAGATGGATACTTCTGTTGCCACTATGACAAAAAAGTAATAAAAACTACGAAAAAAAAAATTAATAACTCAGAAACAAATTGAGATACAGCTTCCAAACAAATTGCATTTAAAAGTACATTTTTTTCTCTACGACGGTGTAAAAAGTAATATTCTGGGATGTTTAGAAGTTTAAGAATGAAATTTCATTTAAAATTGGTCCAGGAATATTAATGTTTAATCCATGGCGTACGTAATGTATGACCAGCTCCGTAGAAGTTTAAAAATTTACAGTACCGAAAAATGTAATCAATGGCGTACGTAATGTATGATCAACTCCGGGCGATTTGTTATGTCTTTAATTTTAGTCTTTGAAAAAATCATTTTCCAAATGGTCGTTGTAATTTGTTAAATTGCATTTCTTCTTCTTCTTCTTCTTCCCCCTTTTTTTTTACTGAAATACTTCCAGTTCTATGTTCAGTTACAGATATTGAAGCTTGACTGTACCAATTCTGTAGGGGAAATGTGAATGCTGAATTATCATTTCCTATCATATATATATATATACATATGTATCCATTCTTGGAATTTTGAGAAAACTATTTCATTTGTGTATTTTTTAAAAATTCCTTGAATTATCACTGAATCAATTATCTCGCTTCATACCCCAGTTTTATTGTTATTTTTGAAGTTGATGTTTAAAATATTTTTTAGCATTTAAGTTTAATCGTAACTTGTCCCCATTTTCGATCTCTGTCATTGCCAACATGCAATTTGCACTAGCGGTGTTCTCTCGATGTCTAGTAACACAAAGCCTTTTTAAAGGCTGAACGGTTTGTGTGAAAGCCGGGAGACCCGCGACACGTAATGCGCACTAGGCTTGACATCAAAATTAGTGAGCTATGTGCCCCCCCCCTTTTTTTTATAAGTTCTTAGAATTGTTAGACAGGCTTGGCTACCTTATGCTATAGCTTTCTGTGCTCGTTGGTACCCTACTGTCTTTGCATTTTCCGTTTTTTGCCGACGCCAGTTGGTGAAGTGACATCGAAGTATAGGGCAACCAAAAAAATTCTTGGATGCCTTATGCGCCCCTTTTTCCTGGAGGTTATATTTAACCTCGTGCTTTCAACTCTGGAATGGCCCTCGGGACTCCACCAGAGCTTCCAAATTATACTTTTAGGCCGTGCATTGTTTCGAAATTCACTCTAGTTCGTACTCACATTTAGTTGGAGGTTACGCGCGGCGGCGTTGCACGCGGCGTTGCACGCGGCGTTGGCACTCCTTAAGCACCGCGATGTCATGTCATGTCAATTATCTCGCGGAATAAATTATAGGGAATTTTTGGAATTTTATTTTTACACCTTTGATTACAGCGACGTGATTGTCAACTGGACCAATTTTGTAGGAAAAGGTCAATGCCCAATTTTAGAATTTGCAGAAAAGGCTGATAATATTACTCACCCGAAAGAAAAGTGACACATCTCGACAAAAGTAAATTTTACAGGAGGGGTAAAAGAAAATTTGAATGATGATTTGCAAGATGAAATTGCAGCATTTATCTTTACATTCAGGAATAAAAACGTGCATAAAAGCATAAAACACTTGAATAAAGACGTAGGATGAGGTTTGGATGTTTGGGAAATTTTACTTCTCCACACAATCCACCCCTTTCTGTGGTCACAAATGGACATAGACAAATGGACAGAGAATAAATGGATTTTCCGTGTAACTACATTTAAGAAACTGTTTGTGTAGCAAGGCACACATATGACAGACTTATTAATGGAATAAAACGCAAAACGAATTTTTGCGAGATGTGTCACTTGTCTTGCGGGTGAGTGATATTCTTTTAATAATAATAATAATAAAAAAAACTTTAACTATTACTAAAACAATTATTTTTTCTCAGTCATAATAAATTAAAGGGAGGGCATTGACATTTTTCTGTTACATCTATGATTATTGTGATGTGATTGGCGAACATATAGATCGGCCCCTTTTTCTATGAAAGTGCAGATTTAAAACTAAATAAAAATCCCAAATTTTATTCATTAAAAAAACAGAAAGAAAATGATAATTAATATGTAAATTTTTTATTTTTGTTATTCCTTCCCATTGTCAACGCACGAAGGCAAAATGAAAGAAAAAAAAATTACACCGTGATATCCTATATAAATGTAAACATCGATGTCATCAATTACAATTTCACATGTATTAAAGGAATCAGAGATTGCTATTTTGACCTGCAGCATTATTTCCCGACGAAGATATTGTAATACGCAACATTAATCTGTCTGTGTAGTAGTTCAAGTCTGTAACATTAATTATTTCGGGATCTTGTATCATTTGCTATCATAGATGGTTATTAGCTGGGCACAATCGTCTTGTCGACAACAGAAAAGAATCATACGGGAGGCAAATTCCTTTGAAGAGATCGAGATTAATTGAAAAATATTCAAACAACCTAACGGAAAAACAAAAACCTCTTAACTCGTGCCAGAGGAAAATTACAAAGTAGAGTTAATGAATGTTCCATTGAAGTTAGTCTTACACAAAATCTCACGGCTTGAAAAGTCTTGTTTCGGAGAATTTTTGTCTTGTTTTGCTAGTTACATCTTAACTTTTCTTTTTATTCTGCTTTAGTTGAAATGTTATTCATAACAGACTCAAGGAATGAAGTTTAAAATTAAGTTGATAAATTTTATCAGGCCAATGACAAAACTTTCCAAAGAATAACAAAAAATGTTTACATATTACGTGTGAATAACTATTGATATAAATCCATTCTTTAATGCCTTTTTAAAATTTAATCTGGTAAATTTGCTTATTTTAAACTTTTTAACTCAGTTCAGTTTCTCGATAAAAGTAAAAAGAAACTATCAATTTGTTTCATATTTATTTTATTTGGAAAATTACTTTATTCTTTCCTATAATGCATCTCAGTTATTATTTTCTTTTTTTTTTTTTCATATGCTCACGTATAGTCAAGTGACATTTACAATAATTTTTTGTGAAATGAAACGGAACCATTTTTTTTTTTTAAAGCAAAAGTTCTCTGAATTTGATGCTTAAAAAGTAATATTATGTATTAATATAATTAGTATTCGTGATTCACCAGTGATGTTAATCGGTTATACGTGAAATCACTCTTAGTAGATAATGTTCGAACATATTTAAAAAAATTCATAATTCAAACTGCTATTTTTATAGATTAAAAAAAGCAATAAATTATTGAATGTTCCCCCAGTATTATTTTTTCGTTGATAAATTCGTCAAACGCAGGCTTACAATATAAAAATTTATTTTGCCATGCTTAATTTTTATTACTATAGTGCAAATAAAGCGTGAAATATTGAAATTTATATATATAAATAATTAATTACACATACAATAGTTTCTTTAGACACTTAAAAATTTGGAACAAACTGTCAACCCATTAGAATGTTTTTATGAGTAACGGTTTCTTAACTGTAATTTTAATTGATCCTGGCCATAATATGCAAGAGTGATTGCGTTCAGGTAATTACCTGAATTCAGGTATTTAATTTTCCATACCGTAATTCCAGTTTTCCTGATAGTTAAATTAATAAAATAAAACTAAAATATCAATCTCATATGATTTCTAAACATAAAGTTAACATTTTTCACAATGAAATGATTTGGACCTCTCTGCAATAAATTACATGTGCTCGCTATGCGAAATCTTTTTTTCGCTAAAATTTCAGGTATTTTTTCATGAACTCAGAATCACTCCTGAATATGGTCACAATACAAGTAACCGTTATTTTCAAAAATGGACGAATGACTGGAGAGTTTGCTGCAGAATTTTAACAATGTATGCTCACTTTTTAAGTAATATTACTTTATTTTTTTGTACATGAGTTAAGGGGTCTCTGGATTCTTAAAATTGGAAAAAATGAAGAAAAAAGACCATTTTCAACATTTAATATCTTAAAATGTATTTAATTTAGAGACACAAATTTAATTGGATTGAAAGATATATGTATGTTCTTTCATTTCATGTATTTAAAAAGTTGCTAGATGCAGAATATTTTAGGGGTCTCCAAACTGTGTGACATTTGACGAGCAGAAAATCCGCATAACAGCTTACGCGCAAGATTACAAAATACATTTTGCAGCTACAATGAAGATTTTGGTGTCTACTTATACTTCAGACCGTAATAATTACCTGAACCTAAATAAATTTGTATTTAAAGCATTTTTATATTTTTAATACAAAGCAAAATTTAGGAAATTTTAACAGTATAATCACCTAAAAATATATTTTTTTGAACAATAAAAAAGAAATTTTAGGTTCTGTTTATGCAGACTGACATGAAACATATGTTTTGAAAATTTCGTGAAAAAAATATTCAGACGTTTTTGGGATATCTTGCGCGTTCTGTCCAAAAACTTCATTTGGAGAAACTTGACTTCAAAGTTTCGGAAACGCCGCTTCAGCTATTGAGCGGGTATAATTCTAAACGCCATAGCTTCTGTTCTAATGGGAATTTCAAGAAAACAAATATATCAAAATGTTCAGAAAAGATAAGAGTTTAACATCTAAAAAAATTGAAAATTTTAAAGCTTGAATCCTCAGACCCCTTAATATTTTGTATAAAATTTATTTAAATTGGAATTTGAACTATGATACAACGGATATTTCTTTTCTTTATCTCTGATTTTAATGCTTTTATATAAACCCTTTAAGACCGGAAGGCTTTTGGTAGAAATGAAAAGTTTTGGTGATTTCCCCTAATTAATAGGATCGTATTTGATTGAAGAAAAAATAATAATAAATACTCGATTTCAGGTTATACGAAGGGAGGATCCATGCAATTACTTGGAGTTCGGCTATAAATCGCACAAAATAGAAAAATGTTTTTATTTTTCTTTATGATCACCTACACAATTGTGTAGGTCAGATCTTAAAGGGTTAACCGAGTTAATATTTTGCATAAAATTGTGACTTAAATTGAAATTGAACTATGATATAACGTATATTTCATTTCTTTAGCTCTGATTTTAATACATTATATAAACCCTCTCTTTAACCGAATTGATATTTTGTATAAAATTGTGACTTAAATGGGAGTTTGAACTATGATACAACGTATATTTCATTTCTTTAGCTCTGATTTTAATACTTTATACAATCCCTCTCTTTATGGTAATCCTTTTCTGGCAAGCGGATACAATATCTTAGAAGAATTTCTGCAATTATTAATATGCATCCAAAGTTTTTTGTTGCATAAATATCACGTGAACTTGTTGCCTAGCCTAACTGACATTTCAAGTACCAAGATTGATTTTTTATTTTTATTTTCTTAACTAACGTGACTTTCATCTATGTAAAAATAAAAGATTTTCCGTAAACTGATAGATGCTTGAAATCTGAAGCTGATCTGAATAGACTGGAATTATAATGAAGGTCCTGACGTAATAAGCCTGGTTTATAAAGTTTGAAGAGGAGGAAAAACTTTTTTTTTGTGTATAGAATTGATTTGCGGAAATTTTTCAAAAATTAGAGGAGTGTAAAGTAATAAAATTCAATTTTAGTTTAAGTTATGCTTTATTCACTCTCCTTTTTTCTTATCAAACGTTCAACTGCTCCCAAAAACATTTCTTTTTATAAAATATTACTTTATGAGAATTGTCATACATTTTATTTCATCTTAATGAGATTCTCAAGGTAAGTTTAAACATCGCCTTGCAAGGGTACAATTGCACTAGATGTATTGTACAAGAGTGACAAGGGTACAGTTGTATCGGGCCCTCAGCTAGAAAGTGCAGCGTAAGAAGCCGATTTACTATTTCGTATATGCATAAGCAGGGCAGGCGGGGTGGGGTGGGGGCATAAAAATAACCCGGGGGAATCACCCGATATCTGTATGCAGTTTATATGCGTGCCCCTAGATTTAAGGTTTTTTTTCCTTGTGGCAGCTATTTTTTTTTTTTTTTTTTAATCAAACGTTGAATTTCACTTTAAATTGTGATTTGGTTTTAGTTATAATTCATTTATCGTATTAACATATATATATATATATATATATATATATATAGTATATATGTATACAAATTGAACGTTGACTATAGTTTAAGTTATGGTATTAATTCTTTATTATTATTATTTTTAAGGCTGTTCTCAACTGCTCTGCTCAACAGGCGCAAAACGTTTTGACACATTTACAAATTCATTTTTTAACGGAAAAATATAAAATTGGAAAGCCTGACCATGGAATCGATTTGGAATCGAACTGTTTTTTCCATTTTTTGATCATTAAATTACCTATAGAGTCATAAGCGATTTTGATCACGTGACATGGCATTTTTCTCCCCTTACTGACTGGATTTTCTTCTTTCGTTCGGAAGTTCGGCTCAAAATGCCAACTTTGACAGTATTTTCTGAAAGATCTATTGCGTTTACAAGAAAATGAAAAAAAACAGTTCGATGACATAGTTTCTGAATAACAAAACCTTCTAGTTTCATGCGTTCCCGAACAAAAATGAATTAAAACTTATGTCAGAAAGTTGACCCTTTGGGTTTGACAACAGCCTTAAGGGCGTATTCAAATCCAAACTGCTAATTTTCTGACTCGTTTTTAAATTCATCTTTGCTCTCAAACGCATCCGATTGGCAGGTACTCTTATTCAGAAACTATATATTGTGCCGTATTGGTCAATTATTTGATGAAGGCAGAATATATTTCAAAAATTGTTGTTAAAGTGGGGCATTTTTAACCGAATTTCCCGAAGCGATAGTGCTGGGAACGAAAAAAAAATGGTCTGAGAAAGTAATTGCTTATAAATCAAGTTTTAATTAATTGACTGAAAAAATAAGAACACAGGTCGCTTGTAAATCTCTTAAAAAATCACGTCAGCAAGTTCCATGTTTTTACTTTTAAAAATGAGTCTAAAAATGTGTAAAAAAATTTCGAGTTGTTGAGGGTGGAAAAATAGTTTTTTTAATGCCACCATAACGCTCGTTTGTAGACAAATATTTAGTCAGAATGAAAATGGCTGTTTATGTTCAAACAGCAAGTAGAAAAAAAAATACCGAACTTTTACGATTTCACATACTGTAAAATATTTTTTGAAAATAACTTTAAGTAATTAGCATTAGGAATATTCTTTAAGTAATTAGTTTGTCAGTACATGCGTATAAGAAATGGCGTGATAATGTCAAAGTTCAAAAGATTGACTATTATTTATTGATGGCATATTACTTATCAGAGCTTCTCTAGCACGTGTTATAAAACTAACTAAAATTAGTGATGAGAAAAAAATGCCATTAGTACTCTAAAAATTTATTACGAATATGATATCTGGCAAGACTTACGAGGAGATTATCATTGTAGTTTTTTTTCTTTCCATACGTTCAAGTTTTCTTTTAAACTCCTTAACTACCCTGAGCGTATATATACGCCTTTTAAAAATGCCTTCATATATTATATTAATGGCGAATTCGCATGACAACGGGACAATTTTCACTAGTAGTTTTGCACGTTTATAACATGTGCATTTTTTACTGTTTATTTCAGGAAACTAATCTCACCCTTATTTAATTCTAAAATTATGTTATTAAATAAGGCACTCGAGATCGTGTCAGATTCTGTCGGTAGTTGGGGGGTTAAAGAAATAAATATATCTTTATATATATAACGTAATAAATAGTTGTGAAAAATGGAAATGAGAAACTTCCATAATTTCTAAAATCAAAACTTTTAACCGTGTTACTTTGTCTAAATCTTTTAGAATTTTGGTGAGCTGTAAATTTAGCATGATATTCTGGAAAACTATTTAAATATATCGCATAATCCTTTCTGTTGATTAAGCTATTAGTTTCTAAATATTAATAAAGTTGTTTTAAAGATCGATACACATGAATATTTATTAAGCAATTAGTATTTGTCAGTACATTTGATTTTTCATGCTTAATTCTGATTTTTTTTTCTTCTGCAGTTCAGGAATGTGTAAGCGTATGAAATCATCCAAGCTCAAAAATGTTCATTGACTAATATCTATTTATGTTAATGGCGTACTTCTTATCAGAGTTTTTCTACCACGAGTTAGAAAACTCACTAAAAAGCACGCTGCAAAAAATGCCATTAGTACTTTAAAAGTCTACCTTACGAAAAAGGTTATCATTGTAGCTTTTTTCCCTTCCATTAACAAAACCGCTCCCATACGTTCGAGTTTTCTTTTTAAATAAATAAATGACCATCCCAGCTGCTAGTATGTATTTCGAACTACCCGAATTGGCCTTTACCCGCTTAATAGCTTGAAGACTTTTTTCTTGCTTTTTTTCAAGGCCCACTTGCTTTCTTCGCTGATAAAGTAATTACTTGTAACAGTTTATAACGGAGGAACTTCAAGTCAGAGAGAGAGGAAAAAATATATGCTTATTGTCTTCCCTAGTAAAGCAATTTTATTTATATTTTGATTAATATTTCCTAACGTTTTTTATAAGTTTATTTTTTAAACTGAATATTTAAAACAAAACTTTATTAACTGAGGAACTTCAAGTCAGAAAGTGAGGAAAAAAATATATGCTTGTTGTCTCCCCTAGTAAAGTAATTTTATTTATGTTTTGATTAATATTTCTTAATGTTTTATAATTTATTTTTTAAATTGTATATTTAAAACAAAATTTGATAACTGAGAAACTTCGAGTTAGAGAGAGAGGAAAAAAATATATGCTTATTGTCTTCCTTAGTAAAGTAATTTTATTTATGTTTTGATTAATATTTCCTAACGTTTTATAATTTATTTTTTAAATTGTATATTTAAAACAAAATTTTATAACTGAGGAACTTCGAGTCAGAGAGAGAGAGAGAGAGAGAGGAAAAAATATATGCTTATTGTCTTCTCTAGTAAAGTAATTTTAATAATATTTTGATTCAAAATATACCTCTACAATTAAAAGTTTAGGAATTAACTATTGTTCAGCGATAAAAAAGCGTACCCTGTACATGCTTGGCCATTATATATATATATATATATATATATAAAAAATTATTTATATTCAAATTCTTATTTTTTCAATGTTTGTTTTTTTAACCTAATATTTCAGAGCAAAATTTCATATTCCTTTATTTTTCCTGTATGTGTTTGGCCATTATTTTTTCAATGTTTATTTTGTGAGCCTAATATTTCAGAACAAAATTTCACATTCCCTTATTTTCCATGTGCATATCTGGCCAATATTTTCGCAAATAAATTATTTAGATCTATATTTTTATATTTTCAATGTTTGTTTTTTTAACCTGATATTTCGTAACAAAATTTCACATTCCTTTATTTTCCCTGTACCTGTTTTCCATTAATTTCACAAAAAAATTATTTATATTTATATTTTTTCAATGTTTCTTTTTTTATCCTAATGTTTCAGATCAAAATTTCACATTACTTTATTTTTCCTGTACATGTTTGGACACTTTTTTTCACAAATAAATTATTTAGATTTAGATTCTTATTTTTTTAATGTTTGTTTTTTGAACCCAATATTTCAGAACAAAATTTTACATTCCTTTATTTTTTCTCTTCTTTACGACATCAGGTGTACTTGATTATTTTTTTATCGCATATAATAGAATTACTTATAGCAGTTTACAACGGAAGGAAATTTTTATAAATGGTCATTGTTTTCCATATTAAAGTATTTCTATTATTTTGATTATTTTTTCCTGACAATCTAAATGTTCTTTAAAAAAATGCTACCATGCAAATTCGAAAAAAAAATAAAACAAAAATGTTTTCATTTATTTTTACCGAACCAGATAGACTTCATTTACCTTTTACTCCCATAAAATAATTATTTGTTGTAGGGACCTCAATAGATAGAGAAAAAATAATCTTTCTTTGAAACTTATTTTAATCATAATCTGATTAATATTTCCTGATATTTTTATCCTTTTTTATGCCGAATATTTAAAAACAAAAAAATCTTATTTTATTTTGAAGACTTCTTGTGATATTAAGATTTACTTTATTATCGATAGGAGAGCTTCTAGACGTTCTCCCTCGTCTCCAATCAACTCAATAATCGAATTCAAAGCAGCATCGATGTTAAAATCTTTCTCTAACTAAAATGGATTATGATTTTACTCATGGGTAAGTTTTAAAAGGGAAATCGGAGCACATTTCGAAAACAATTGTTCCAGTGTATAAGGAGTAATGTTAGTTTTCTATAATAATAAGTTACTCTGGTTTTAAAGAAATAGTAATAGTTGAAGTATATTATAAAGCAAAAATTTGTCCGTGAGTACCGCTGACGTATTGACGGTGGGAATGCCTGACCAATAAATTTCGCATTTACTGCTTTTTTTAACTTCTGAACATAGCACGTTTTCAATTTTTACACCACCAAATAGGGAACATCTGTCAAATGCAATTTGATTGAAAACTGTATTTCAATGTACTGATTTTCAAAATAATTTTCAAGCATATATTTTTTTATGTATCTCTCTAGGGGTGACTCTGTTCCGAAATTTCCGAAAATCTAAGGCATTCATTTCCGAAAATTTAAAAAATAGGTCATCCATCCGAAAATTCCAGGGATGAGAATTTTCCGTCTTTTGGCGGATTTCCGCTTTTTTTGTTATTTCAAGGAATTTCCGCTTTTTTTTTTCCTCGAAATTCCGCCTTTTTTTCCGAGGATTCCGTATTTTTTCTCTTGCAAAATTTTGTTATTTTCCGAAATTTTCACTTGCCTATCGATTCCGCTTTTCTTCCGATTTCGAAAGAACATTCAACGGTGATGAAAAAACGACAAATTTCGTCAAAAGATCGCGAAAAAGTGGCAAATTTTGTCAAAAGATCGCGAAAAAAGCGGCAAATTTTATCAAAAGATCGCGAAAAAGCTGTAAATGTCACCAAAAGATCGCAAAAAACCATAAACATCGTCAGAAGATCGCAAATAAACGGCAAATTTTGTCCAAAGATCACTATAAAAATGGCAAATTTCGTCAAAAGATCGCGAAAAAGCGTCAAATTTCGTCAAAAGATCGCGAAAAAGCGTCAAATTTCGTCAAAAGATAGCGAAAAAGCGTCAAATTTCGTCAAAAGATTGCGAAAAAGTAGAAAATTTTGTCAAAAGATCGCAAAAAAGCAGAAAATTTCGTCAAAAGATCGCGAAAAAGCTGAAAATTTTGTCAAAATATCGCGAAAAAAAGCAAAATTTTGTCAAAAGATCGCGAAAAAGCGTCAAATTTCGTCAAAAGATAGCGAAAAAGGCAGAAAATTTCGTCAAAAGATCGCGAAAAAGCAGAAAATTTTGTCAAAAGATCGCGAAAAAGCAGCAAAATGTGTCAAAAGATAGCGAAAAAAACTACAAATATCATCAGAAGATCGCGAATAAACGGCAAAGTTCGCGAAAAAACTGTAAATTTCGTCAATAGATCGCGAAAAAGCGGCACATTTCGTCAGAAGATCGCGAAAAAACTGCAAATTTCATCAAAAGATCGCTAAAAAGCGGCAAATTTCGTCAAAATGGCGCGAAAAATACATGTACTTAGTGCTTTTAGTGTATCCTCCCCTTCCCCCCTCTTTTGTAACCTTTCAGAAAATTTACTGTGAATTTCAATTTTTTTTTTTTTTTTTTTTTTACTCAGAATCGCTCGTGATTCAGAATTCACATTAAGCTGGCTGTAGGTCCTGGTCCAATTAGCCCGTGTGACCAAAAATAACTAACCATTGTGATTTTCACTAAGTTTTTCATATTTTTTGCTAAAAAATTTATTAAAATTATGACACACAAAAACTCTATTCTTAATTAAATTATTTCATTTTTAGGAGCGGTCATGATTCTGATAAGTCGAGCATTTCATATGACCTACACTCAGTGTTTTAAGAGCTGTGTGTAATTTGGCTATTTTCACTCCTGTAATGTAGTATACAGGTTTGTGCGCTTGTCTCCATTTGCCCGAAAATCAGACCCTGGTTTTATTTCTTAAAGTATCTTTCATGGATAAAATGTGGTACAATTTTTTGTTTGCGCGTGGTTTCAGTCTTTTTGCTTTTTTGCAATTCTCATCCCTGAAATTCGGACATAAAAAATATCGTGAATTTCGACAAATAGTCGCAGAAAAATCGTTTGCAATTTTGTCAATCGTTTGCAGAAAAATCGCAAATTTCGTCAAAGAATCGCGGGAAAAACGCAAATTACGTCAAACAATAGTGGAAAAAAACGCAAATTTTGTCAAAAGATTGCGAAAAAAAACCCGCAAATTTTGTCAAAAGATCGCACGAAAACCGCAAATTTTATCAAAAGATCGCGAGAAAACCGCAAATTTAGTCATAAGATCGTGAGATAACCGCCAGTTTCTTCAAAAGATTGCGAAAGAAACCTCAAATTTCGTCTAAAGATTGCGAAAAAACGCGAATTTCGTCAAAAGATCGCGAATTTCGCCAAAGGGCTGCGGAAAAAACGTATAGTTAGTGCTGGGAGTGGATTCTTCCACCCCTCCTCCACCCTTCTGCTGTAACTTTTCAGAAAATTTGCTTTGAATTTCAGATTTTTTTTTTTTACTCAGAATCACCCCTGTATCTCTCGCGAACAGCCCGATTACGAATGATCTCGTTTGCACTTACAATTTAAATAGTTCAGTCTTTGTTTACACCGTCAAACAGAGAAAATCTTTCTAATGCAATTTGATTGAAAACTGTATCTCAGTTTACTGATTTCTTATGGTTTTCAAAATAATTTGCAAGCGTGATTTTTTTAAATCTATGTCTCGCGAGCAGCCCGATTACGGAAGGTATCTTTTGCACCGAAAACAATTTAAATAGTTCAGTCTTTGTTTCCGACTAATATTCCATAACAAAATTAAAACTTCATCAATCAATAAATAAAATAATATAAATAAAACACAAATTTTTCATATATGTAATCCAACTACGCTCTTAAACCATTGAAATTATCAAAATTAAAAATTTGCTATATATCACGAAATCTTTGACTATTTCCTCGTCTGACATACGGTTAGTACAAAAGTATCGGTTTTAAAAAAAAATTCAATTTTTATTTGAATATATTATTGATATTTTTCATATAAAAATGCTTGTTAGTTGTTAGTGGGCAATCGAGAAATAAGTATTAAATTAAAAAATAAATAAATAAAATAAAATTAAAAAAGGTTGTCTTTAATATAAAAAAAAACCCCTTTAACTTATATCCTGTAACTCGGAAGCCCGAGTTGTAGCCCTCTAGCCCCTAGTGATGATAACAATAAAATAAATTACTTTGAAGTTTTTGTAATTCAAGTATACTATTATTTACTATTTAGTAGCCATATTACTGAGTTTTCCATAGTGATTTAGAGACCATTGCAAAAATAATATTTGACCTAAAATAACTTAAAAATGAGATTTTTTTCATTAAACATTTAAAGGTTTGTCAACATACAAAACATATTTTAAAGTTCTGGAGAGGCATATTTCCTATTTTTACTCTTTACCGGATAAAACCTTGCTTCAAAATTTTATGCATAGATTGATAAAAAATATAGAAAGTTTCTCAAAAGCCTTTTTCAGGTGAGCAGGGATAAGGTACCGTTTTTCGTACCACTATTTTTGAACAGAAAATTTTGTCTTATTTAATCGCCAAATTTGGAATTAAATAAGGTATTCTGTTTTTCTATAATAGGGGAAGAAGGCGTAAGAACTGGCAATGGATAAGCGATTAAATAAAATCTTTAAGAAATGAAACTTGACAGAATTTTTGATCGATTTTTTTAATTATAAAAATATTGGGATTTTTAAAAAGCAGAACTTGAACAAATTATTCATCGTAAAAATAATTTTCACATTGGAACAGCATTTGCGTTTTATATTTTACATAAATTTTCTCAAGTTTTAAAATGTAGTGAAAAATGTACTACATAGGTGTATTTAATTTTTTTACTTAATAAGAGATGAAATAAAATTCCTAAAATTATACATGCTTTAAAATTTAATGCATTTAATGAATTGAATGTAAATTTGTTTATAATTACATTTTATTTTTTATTTATTTTTTTTTTTTTTAAAGAGGAAAATGTAATTTTGTAAAATATAGTATGTTGCAAAATTTTTTAAACTTTACATTAAATTTTCTTTAGAAAATCATTCTTTAGAATCACACCTTTTATTCAATTTTGTCAATTGCCAATGCAGCTTTTAACAGTTTTTACTTTCAACACTGCAATATTCAAACTCAAACCTATTGCAACAAAGTTTATTTTTCTTGTAGCCTGAGTTGAACAGCGCCATCTATACTTGCTCAATGGAAATAAATATATTTCTTTGGTTTCAGCATAGTCAGTCAGTTGAAAAATGCATATAAGATACTATTCATCATCACGCAAATACTGTTGAGTGTTGATATAAGCTTTTTGTAAAAATGAAGAAAATGAAACTAACCAATTGGTAAAAACAAAGCTTATTTTTTTAATATTCGAGTAGCGTGCAGTAAAATAGCGTATTTTAAGATAATATAAAAACAATGTTATTGCATAATAATGATGTTTGTTTTTGAAATCAATCGCAATGCTATATTCTATCACTTTCTTTAATTGGCAATTTTCATCCATTTTTACAAATAAGTTGCATACACGATACCTTTCAACCTTGCGTTTTTTTTTTTCTTTTTTTTTGTTTTTTTTTTTTATTATAAAAGTCAAATAAACATAATTTAAACCAGAAAAATATTTAAGAACTTGTGTCTTTTATCTATGTGGTACTTATTTGTTTTCAATTATTAAATAAAACTTCTGATTCAGAATATGTTTTTTTTATCTGAAGTAGAGTCCTGAATTGGGCTGGGCAACACAATTTGACCCGGTCCCGACTCGCGGTTCCGTCGGGATCCGGTCAGATTGATGCTAATTGTTTTGCTTGCGGGTCGGATTGATGTTAAAAACACTTTCGAGTCGGATTCGGGTTGACCATATTTTTCAAAAGAATTTTCTCGAAAAAAAACCCCTCTATTTTAATATTAATGAATATTCATACCCCCCCCCCCCCACCCCCGATGAAACTGATATTAGAGATTGTAGAGTTTTTCCATAATAGAAGAGCTTGGTGGAAGAACACGTTATGATACATTTTCTAAAAAATTGTTTTATTTTATGGATAAAAGAGTAATGAGGTATTATATAATATGGTTAAACTAAAATTTATAATATTCTACTTAGTATTGAAGACATGAGACAGTAACTTATAATGTTTAATATTTTTATATTTAATAATTAAATTTTAATATTCTTTTCTAGGAGAATTTGGTATCATCTATTAACATTCAAACATATGCTACTAAGAAAGAATTAAATAAACAACTAAATTACAACAAAGAACTTTCACTTCAATATTCTCATATTCTAATTTTTATTACATAACATCTTCTTCCACTCACGTCTTCAATTGTATTAAAATATAGATAGATTTTTTCATTTCGGGTTCAAGTCGGGCTCGGGTTGAAGTGGTTCGAGTTGGGTTTCGGGTTCACGAAATTTTTTTATTGGGTACAACTTGGACCTGACCCGTGAAGAACTCTTATAACTAACTAAAAAAGAAAAAAAAAAACCTTTCATCACCTGTCTTTTGTTAAATGATGTAACTGTTTCTTCATAACTACTTTACTTTAGAAACTATGTGTATAAATTTCCGACATTGTTTCTTATATATATATAAAAAATGCATGGTTGTTTCACCATTGTATTTAATTTATGACACGCATTATACTCTCAAAAAAATGCTAACGTTTTCCCCCTTGTGAATTTTATAAAAACAAAACCTCCATAATTCATGTCTTAACAAGGGACTATGTAATTAAAAGAAAAAAATATTCGGCACAATAGCGAAATTTAGTGATTCAACCGAAATGAAACTGCATAATCACTAAATTAAAACAACTTCATTGACGTACAGAATGTCAAAATTTTGATGTCTTCATAAAAGTGGATATGTGGTTTTCGTGCAGAAAACCGCAGAAAATTACTGGAACATGCTTTGAAAATTGCGTCATACTACTTCATTAGGCGCCACTTACTTAAATATGCACAGACTCTTAACCTGCTTCATAATTCCATAGCACGCAACTGCAGGAATATTTCACGTTTTCTTAAGTATCTCGGCTGCTGCTTTACATATTGTTTGCTTTCAATCACATTTACATAGTTTCTTAAACCTAAATAGAGTTTTTAAAAGTGACTAGAATTATGAAATAGCTCTTTTAGAACATTATGGGAATCGTTTTGTTAGCACAAAATTTGAAATAAGCATTTGGCAAAAACAAAATAAATTTTAGTGAAAATATTAGTGAATAGTGAAAATTCATTGGCCACGTTTTATTTTCTGCCTTTTTCATTTGAACTTTTTGTGACAGTCACCCGATACATTTGAATATTAATTTTACTCTTTAAAAAATACTCAGTTATCGAAATGAAGGTTCTAAACATTGTATTACATTTTTAAACGGCTCTCAGATAAAAATTTGTACACCATAGAATTTTTTGCGATTTTCAACTCTTAGTAGATAATTGAAAAAAATGTAAGTGATCGATCAACAAATATATTTTTTCTGAAAATTAGTAAAACCGCGACTAGAGTTTCGAAAACAGTATGTTAGCACTTCCTCCTTCAGGCATAAGATTCAATTGCTTGTACCTTTTCTAGGGAACAGTCTAAAAAAATTCTCAAAGTGAAAGTTTTTTGTTGGTGGTGGTGTTGTTTTACTTCGTTAAAAAACGAAACTTTTCGTATCCCCAAATAAACACCCCCAAAATAGCGAAAATTCACCAATTTAACATAAAAATTACCGGAAATCCCCCATCAAAAGCTGCATTTTCGTCAAATCATAGCTGTTTCTTGTAACTGTGTTACGTGTTACCTTTTTCGTATTAGAAACAAAAATTTTACATATGACATTTTTCTCGCAAAACTCGAAATATTCGCGAATCAAATTTTGGCCACAACAAGGAAATTTATTCAAGTAACAGAAAAAGCTATGGATAATTATAGACTTTTATTATTATTATTATTATAACTATTGTGGAGTAATTGGTGCTAATAAGCAAAAAAATTGTGCTTTTGGAGATTGGCCTACAAAATTACAGAATTAATTGTGCGAATTATTCAAAATATCATAAAAGAAAATATAATTATTTTCTTTTAATATGGCTCTTAATAAGGATCAATGTAGCTTAAACATATTGCACATAGATTTTAACGAATAGGATATTTTGTGAAAATCAAGTGAGATCATTATCATCATCATATTCTAATACTATTTACATGGGACTTGCGAGCTTCAGACTAAAAGAAAAACTTCAAATGCTACACACTACATAAACATACACAAAGTAATGTCTTTTACAGAACTTATATAATTAGTTTTACACAATTTTCATCTAATCTGCCAATATTTCTATCTATATCTGTAAAAGATTAAAACGATAATGTATATTATTTTAGAAATTTCAAGAAATATAGTTGCTGTTAAATATTATAAGACCGAAATTTAGAAAAAGTTTATTTTTTTGTGTATTTCATTGAATGTAAAACTGTCATGCAATTCAGCTTTGACTTTGAGATATGTGACAGTAATTTGTTTTTCCATACTGACTATTCAATGCTTTTTGACAACACAAAAGTAATTAACAATGAACGTAAAAGAAGAGAGAGAAAGGGAAAGGTGTGATACCTTAGCTCTGTGCGATTAGATTTGTACGACATATCATGAATTCTTCAGTCTCTTTTCTGTATTGTCTGGAATGCTTTTTGTCGGCTCCACCGACAAATGTCACATCTAAAACGCGACATGCACGCTGGGTGGCCCTGGCCCAAACCCAAGAACAACCTGAAAACTATTGAG
Source organism: Maratus speciosus (assembly GCA_963932465.1). Lineage (NCBI taxonomy): Eukaryota > Metazoa > Arthropoda > Arachnida > Araneae > Salticidae > Maratus > Maratus speciosus. Next base: position 561,407,224 of record OZ010787.1, on the reverse strand, counting down.
ATACCAGGAGAATTTCGAAGGAACTGTTTAAAAAAAAAAAATGTGATATAAAAAATGTAAAATCTCATCTGTATAACACACATTCCCTTTTCACTTTTGCAGTTGAAGTCATCCATCTTGAAATGGGAGTTGCGGTTGTACTAAAGCTTTTCTGAACAAAAAGAGAGAAAAAAAATTCCTCCCTCAACAACGCGAAACTTTCTGACACATTTTCTGGCTCATTTTTAAACATAAAAGCATGATACTTGCAGGCATGATCATTGAAGTGATTTGTAATCGAACAGTTTATTTATTTTTTTTTTTTTTCATTTTCAGGTAAATGAATTAGATCTTGAGTTATATGCAATTGTTGTCTCACACTGTAAAAAAAAAAATTCCGTTAAAAAAATACGGAAATTGTACTGGCAATCGAGACGCCAGTACTATTTCCATATTTTTACGGAATTTTTTTCCGTGAATTTTGTGAAAAAACGAAATTTTTTCTATTATTCGAATTTACGGGAAAAAAATAAGTTAAAATACGGAAATAATACAGGCGTCTCGATTGCCAGTTCAATTTCCGTATTTTAACGGATTTTTTTTTTTTTTAAGTGCAGGACGGTAGTTTTTTTCCTTTCTTGCGCTGTCGCGTCCTGAAATCACGTTTCAGAACGTCAACTTTGGCATTTTTTGGAAAATCTTCTGTCTTTAACAAAAAAACGAAATAAACATTTCGATTACACAGTTTCTTAATAAAAGAACGTGCCAATTTTATACGTTTGCAAACAAAAATAAATTAAAAACGTGACAGAAAGTAACCAGTTTGCATTTAAGAACAGCCTTAAGTTGTTGTGCAAACTTTATTTCATATTATTTAGTATTATTTAGTTATTTAGTTCTTCTAGGAAAAGGCCTTAACTGAACTAAAACAGGTTTCATGATTAATATTTAGACAATAAAAGAGAATAATCAAAAACACAAATAAGCATGCACGTTTTTATTTATTTACGAAATATATTTATTAAGACAATTGGATGAAAAAGACATTGCTTTATTTAAAGTGAAAAAAAATCCAATAAATATTTCAGGTATCAAAAGAAATCGACTATTATTCACATATCTAACTATCCACATATCTATATAGACTAATATCGACTATTATCCACAAATATGACTTTCAGTTTGTGTATCATTACGTACATCTAAAATTAATTCACGTCTCTCTTTTTTAATTCTACACAAAACGTCTTTGTAACATATTTGCAACAAATCGAGTGAAATAAAATTGCGACTTACAGATCTTATATTTCAAACACCAATATTTCGCTCTCTCGGAAGAAAAGTGATTTCTTCCAAGTGAGCGATTTAGCTGCTAAAGGGACTAGAGTTGGAAAAAAGATGCACGTGGAGGATAGGAGTTTTGTACTGCGAAATTTTACAGAATCATGCCACATTGAAGTAACCGGTAACATAAATTTGAGAGAATAGTAATTTATAACTCCTGTAATAGTAATGAATGGCTTCAGAAATTTCATAAGAAAGTAGTCTTTGAAACTTTACTAATAAAAGCTGAAAAATGATAGCTCTTGGACTTTGGACTACAAAGAGATTTTTGTTAATAAGGTTTTATTTTTAAAACATACGTTAACTGTAAATGTCCGTTCAGATCACATTCTGTGATAAGGATTATAAATTATTTCACTGGCCTTTCTTTTCCAAAGGATCTGTGGCCATTTGTGACTTTTTTATTGCTCTTCAGAGGTGCATAAAGTCAACAAAAGATATTCACTCCATGAATGGTGATAACCATGTCAGGGATCCCCGTGCATAGGCACCCTTCCCTCTTGCAATGCGGCAGACGACTCTCCAAGTAGCATAGATTGTTGGTAGTTTGTTGGAAACCTTTAGTAAATGGTAGGATAGGGAAAGTGACTAGAATTAGGAAATAGATCTTTTAGAATGGTAAACTCTACCATTAGAGTCTCTAATGGTAGGATTGAAAAATGTTTGAGAAATGGTAGGTGTAGAGACCCCTCTAATTTGGATCGTATCTGGGTAGGATTCTGAGCAGTGAACAATTGTACCAGTGTTGGTCCTTTATTGGCAAACGGTTCGTTGGCTAATTGCAAGTAGGACATACGTGAAACGACAAATAGCCAACGTGTTCCCAACCATTTTGTGCTACTTGGGGATCCCCAATTCAAAAAAGCCTAGAAAAGAGTCGCCTTCCTCGAAAGTGCTCTGAACGTATCTTAAGAGCCTACTTCAGTCAAACGAAAAGACCCGTTCGCTAATGCTAATCCTATGGAAGACACTTATAAAGATATCTCGTTTGAATTTAAATATTTTTAAATGATTATTTTTTGCATTGAATAGTTGAGATCAATCTGTACAAAGACCGTTCTTTAATTTTTTGATTTTCTTTACAGGTATTTTTAATGAGGACACTTTCATTTTGGAAACCGGTGTCGAAAGTAAAAGCATCCTTATAAAAAAAAAATCTGCAATCAAAATCGAAAAAGTAAAAAACGGCCTGCATATAAATCGATGTCAGTTATCCAATACAAAAAAAAAAAAAAAAAAAAAAAAAATCATTTAAAAATATTGAAATGCGACCGAGATATATTTATAAATTTCTTCCATACGATTAGCATTAGCGAACGCGTCTTTTCTTTTGACTGAAGTAGGCTCTTAACCATTTTCTTTTATCATCAATTTGTGTAAATTTCTTGGAATTTTCGAGGAGTCTGCTATCACTGTTTCATATAAGAAAATTTCTATTTAATATTTGAATCGCAGAATTCGCACTCACCACATTTATTCGTAGAATTTGTAACGTATTTCTGTGATTAATTAAGGCGAAATATTCCGCAAAAATTTTTTTGCAGAACTCTACGAAAACTGTATTATATGAAAGTACTTATTTTCTGTTCGTTTACTAATATTCTGCAAATGAAAAGTTTTTATCGTTCTCAAAGAATATCATGATTAAAAAAATTTTCTCGCTGTCCGATTTAAATTTGGCTACTGCCTTTTATACTTCGCTTTTTAATGCAGAGGGAACCGCTTTAAATGAAGCTGAAAATTATTATTTGTACACGGACTTTGTTATAACAGGTTTCTTTGCAACTTGTTGCCATCAAAGGGAATTTTAGAAAGTTCGATTTATCTGATATTTCAAATTAATCGAACTCTTATTATCCGGGTTTTATTGTATTTGTAACCAGGGCTGTGGAGTCGGAGTGGGAGTCGTGGAGTCGGAGTCGGTCCGTTTTTGAGCAAAAGAGTCAGAGTCGGATATGTTAAAATTCCCGAAGTCGGAGTCGTTCATTTTTCCCACCAACTCCGCAGCCCTGTTTGTAACACAGATATTCCCAAAAAGTTATTTTTAGCATCGTCGCAAGGAATTGTTAAAAATAATTGCGTGATTGTTGTTTTCAAATATCTAGATAATTTAGAACAAATGGTTTGAACCCTTCAACATTGAAGGAGCTGAAAAAGTTTTTAAGGGCAAATCAACAACAAAACAGCATATGTTTTATAAAGAAGACAACTACGGTATTATTCGCAGATCATCAACCAACACATATAGCGCATTGTTAAAAAAAAAATCTTTCAATCTAAACTGACTCGGACCAGTTTTTTCAAAATATGGCTGCATTTATTTATTAAGAACATAAAGGGGAGTAAAGTATGTGTTATGGTGATTTAAATTGTATTATTCAAATATTTTTAACACAGGTTTTTTCAAAAATCTCGTTCTTATTGACATCATCATAGTGGATTGTTAAAAGAGTGGTGTGGCTGTTTAGCTGGCTAATTGAGCACAAATGATTTGAACAACGAAAAGTCATTCAAAATTTAAGGGTCTGAAAGAGCTTGTACATCACCATCAACAATGAAACAACAGCTGTTTTATCAAGAAGACAACTGCATTGTGAATAAACACTGTAGTTGTCTTCTTTATATCATAAATACACTAAACGCCTTTTTTAAAACGATTTCTTTTAATCTACACTGATTCCGTCAAATACTTTCAAAACATGTCAGTACTGATTTTTAAGGAAAACGGGTAATTCCGTCAAGTTCATTCAAATTATTTCACCCTTTATTTTTAAGGAAAACGGGAAGAAACGCAGAGAGAGTGTGAGGGGCCCTTAAGCAAGGTATTAAAAAAACAACTTGTTGAATAATTACTTTTTAAGGGGTCTCAGGACGCTTAAAGCTTTAAAATTTTCGAAATTTTAATTTTTTCAGATATTAAACTATTATCTTTTCTGAACATTTTGGTATAAATGTTTCCTTGAAATTCCTATTAGAACAGAAATTATGGCTTTTAGAATTATACACGCTCAATAGCTGAAGCGGCGTTTCAGAAACTTTGAAGTCAATTTTCTCCAAATGACGTTTTTGGGCATAACGCACACGATATCTCAAAAACTTCTGAATTTTTTTCCATGAAATTTTCAAAATATATGTTTCATGTTAGTCTGTATAAACTGAACCTAAAATTTCCTTCTTATTGTTCAGAAATATATTCTTTATAGGTGATTATACTGTTGAAAATTTCTAAATTTTGATTAACTAAATACAACTTTGTATTAAAAATAGAAAAATGCTTTAAATACAAATTTATTTAGGTTCAGGGTAATTATTCGAATGTGAAGCATAAGTAGGACCCAAAATTTTCCTTCTACTTCCAAAATTTATTTTGTAATCGTGCGCATAATCTGTTATACCGATTTTCCGCTCGTCAAATGTCTGACATTTTGGAGCCCACTGTAAATTCTAATTCTGCATCTTGTAATTTTTCAAATACATGAAATGAAAGAACATACTTATATCGTTCATCCCAATATAAAATTTTGTCTTAAAATCAATTACATTTTAAGATATTATATCTTGAAAATGGTGCTTTTTTTTTTTCGATTTTTCCAATTTTAAGAGTCCTGAGACCCCTTAAAAAGGTATATACATTTGCTTAAACTTTAAAAATCATTATATTAGAAAAGTTTCGAAAATAATTAGTGTCCACGGTGAAAAGTTCTTCGGTTCCATACCCATCTCTAGTAAACGAAGAGTCCTCTGAAACATCGGATCCCTGGCATATCCGTAGCTTAGCAACTCATAATTTCACCATAGCGGTTATTTATCGTAGATGGAACTGTTTATATTAATTGCCTTGTCTTAGCTCTAAGTAAAAACATTCATAGATGCACATATTACAAGATTCACCAGGTTTTTATTTTTGAGTAATATTATTTTCGAATAGCTCACCTTATTTAAACGCAGCATTTCTATCACTAAATAAGATGAAGAATACTAATAAGAAATAGTGGTACTTAAAAGATGAACTGGGCGAGCCCTGAAATTATACGACCCACTTTTTAAAAGTTTGATTATGTCACTTGTTTTAAAATTACTTATAATTCTTTGTAAGCCTTTTACTATTCTCTATTTTATTCATAAACAAACAAAAAAACAAACAAAAAAAACAGGATCTTTGACGGGCCGTTTAAGAGCACCAGGCCCCGGTAATTTGAAACTTCTCCTCCCTCCTCTCCGGCCCTGAAAACGGGTAATTAAACATCAAGGGTTGTAAACTAACTGTGTCGCAGTCGTATAAATTTATTATTTAAATATTTATATCATATGTATTCCCAAAAAATCTAGTTCTTATTAGCATCATCCCAGTGGATTGTTAAAAGAATGGTGTGGTTGTTGTTTAGGGATAGCTGAGATAGCTGGCTAATTTAGCACAAATGGTTTGAACGACAAAAAGTCATTCAAAATTAAAGGGTCTGAAAGAGTTTGTACATCAATATCAAGAATGAAACAACAGCTGTTTTATAAAGAAGACAACTGCATTGTTGTCTTCCTTATATCATAAATACACATAGAGCCTTGTTTAAAACGATTTCTTTTAATCCAAACTGATTCCGTCAAATACTTTCAAAACATGTCAGTATTGATTTTTAAGGAAAACGGGTAATTAAACGTGAAGTGGAGTAAATTGTATTAGAGAAAACACAATTGTGTCGTAAGCCAATAAACGAGCTGGAATTGCTTGTTGGGTGGGCCTGGCTTCGACCCAAGAACAACCTAAAACCTGGATAGAAAACGCGAGAGATGTCTTCAAAGACGACATAGGTGCAAAAATGAAAAATTTCCTTCAACTGAACTCCCGTCGTGAAAGTGAAAAAAATAACAACATTAGTCAGTCAGTTTTGTTCTGTCTCTTCTACGTAATCAGTCAGGATGAAAAGAAGTGGTTAAAAAAGTTTGCCCTCTGTGAGATTTCACATCGGCGACGAATGTGGTGTCAGCTATGAAAGAAATGCAATTTAGCCGTCTTTTTAACACGTTTTTTTTTTTTTTTTTTTTTTTTTTTTTTTTTTTTTTCCCTTGCGGAGGGAAAAATCTCGAATTCTTTCGTATGTGGGAAATGAACGAGTTGTAGAAATGTGTGAGATTGAAACGCATGTTTTAGCATGAAATTTAATATCCGAGCATGACTGTAGGCCTCATCAAACATGGACAGTTACACGCATCGTAATGTTACGTGCAAACAGTAATTCTTTTCATTCATAATTCTTTATGTTTCTGCAAACGTGATGAAATATACTTATGATGGAAATGCAGTGGTAGACAGATAATCGGTTGTTTCATACATGCAATACATATGCGAAAACGTATGTAGTTGCTCTTAGAAATTTTTTTATTGAGTGAATAATTTCAAATAAAATAGTAATAATTTTAATATAAAAAAGAATATACATATCTGCAACTGGTCATCTTTTTTACAATACTGCCCGAAAATCTTAAAATTAATATTTGCAATGCACGAAAACTTAGAGAAATTCTCTTTACTAGGCTCATTTTTTATGTTTTCTTTAATGTAACGGAAGCATACAATATGATTTAGGGGAGACCGGGGCTAGTAGGCGCAGTTTTTAGTTATTGATTTTTATTAATTTTTTGTTTAAGTTTTTTATGAAACTTTAACTGTACATTTAAAGAACAGGCATCGGGCTATAAATATCCGGAGTTTTGAGGTTGTAGCTCTTGTAGTTTATGTTTAGCGGAAGCCTAAAGTAAAAGGAAAATTGTGCGCCAACCTACCCCGTCACGGGGCAAATTGGGGCCTATGGGGTAAGTTGGCACACGCTTTATAAAAATTTAAATGAAACTCAAATAAGACACGCAGTTCAGAGAAATCAATTTCATTATTATCAGTAACTTTAAACAATGGCGTTATCGCCGTACAATGTAAATTCTAAATTATACAGACATAAAAATAATGAATAAAACATTAACATTGAGTAACTTCTATGCTACTTGATATCATCATCAGAGTTACAGTTGTCACAAATAAAAAATCGAGTGTATCCGTTTGGGCAAGCCTCGTGTGCCCGAAATCTTGCATTGCATCCACTTTTCTCAATGTTTGCTGTTTTTCAAGCTACCAGCACACACCAAACACCGAGCCAACTTGCCCCGTCTTCAATGTGCCTACTAGCCCCATAATAAATTTCTTCACAAAAGGACACGTAATCATCTAAGCATAAATAATCCAAGTAAATCACATATGTGGTAGGTACAGGTAATCATTCACTAAGAAAAAACTGCACAAGTTAAATCGCAGTTATTAAGATTAGTATTAGAAATTAGAAAAAGGATGAAGCAACAAAAAATTACTTATGAGTGGAAAAAACAGAAAAATCGTAATAAATGTCCACTGCACGTAGGTAACGCTGCAAAACTACAATGAGGATTGTAAAAAGCAAGAAGAAAGGTACTCTGTGACTGGTTGCGCAATCTATCCAAAAACAGACGATTTATGAGGACTGCGCCAACTTACCCCTGTAGCCAACTAGCGCAGGTCTCCCCTATGTATTTTGACAGTCTTAAACGTCGGCCTCTATCTCGAAGGACTTTTTCGGTGAAACTGACCCATATTAACGTTGTCACATAAAAAAGGAGAAATAAAAAACTGAAAATATTGGAGAACGAGACGAACCTAAAATCGAATCCTGAAAAATAGGACATTTTCTAGCACTTTAGTTATGTATAAGTTTTCCCTGAGATTACCACAACAAACCAAATTCGATTTTACCTATTAAATGCTATCCAAGTTTTTTAATTCTGTTCCGATTCTATACACTAAATGTAGGAATTCCCATTTACCTTTTCCCACACAGTTGAAAATGCTTGATTTTTCGGTTTGTCTGGCCATCTGCCTGACCATCTGTCTGGCTTGCTCGTTGAGGTTTATTATAGCATTATCGCTATTGAAAATTATGTGGGTAGTTTGTAGCATTTATGATTCGTTTACAGGGACACACAAAAAGAATTCCATTGCGTATTGACTTATGGGTAAAAATCGTTTGCGGCGCATTGTGATGATGTTTAGAAAATTCAAACATAATGAAATTTATATACTTCACTGCGGTGGGTTTGAAACATGCTTTCTATAGAGTATAGAATGAGTAGTATTTATAGTTTGTTTACAGGGTTGCCCAAAATATTTCCATTGCATTATAATCTACGGTGAAAAATCGTCTGCAGTGTATTTTTATGGTGTTACACTATGCCAAAGATAATGAAATTATTATTACAGAGATTACAGATTTATTTACAGAGATACTCAAATCAATTCGGTTACAGTACTCTCTATGAGCCATAACTGCTGGATAAGCATTTTCAGCTGTTATATGCATTTAAAAACTTTTATGACATTTTATTATATTACGAGTTGTTCAATTTAAATCAGTCACGTTAGAATCACGATAGAATTCGCACGCATTACTGGCTATGGACAGCAAGTGTTGAAAATTGATTTTTATTGCGTTATTTAAAAAAAAAATAGTTATTTAAATGTCTTATTGCGTTCTAGAAAAAGAATAAAATTTCTTAACAATATTCGATAGTGTTGGAAAGTGTTTCATAAAGCATGATATGATTCATCTGCTAATAACTTACTACCAGATTTTTGTTATTCTTACACCTCGGTGAATTTATCAATGAAGTTTTTATGAGAAGTCTTAAGACTACTTAAATGCAATTTGCTTGAAAATTAGCTTTTTTTGGTTGTTTACTTAAGCATACACTAAGTATTTGGGTTTATTGATTGCACGCATTTATTATTTGTTTTCATTCAGAACCAATGATACATCTAAACATTATTTCTCGAACCTAGTTTTTTTTTTTTTTTTTTTTCAATTTCACGTTAAGCATTTTTACTAATACTCTATTTAACCCTGGAATGATGCTTCACTTATTGTTACATATTCGTAAAAATAGCTAACTCTGCTACATAATTGGGTAAAAGGGTATCCCAGTTAAAAACATAAATTTTTGAATATATAAAAATAACAGAGAAACTTATATACATATCTAAAGCAAAAAAAAAATATATATATATTTCGAACTGGAGGTGGTGTGTTACAGGTATATTCCAAGTAGCATTTCAGAGTGTTTTCTCAAAATTAGCTTTAAAAACTTGCTGACGCAGGCATATTGTCAGTGATATGCACCATATGTTTCCTCTTATTATTTGATTGTTTTCACTGATATACCAACGACATTCAAACTCTTCTTTTTCTATTTTTAATTTTCATTCGTTTCTAAACATGTATCTGCTTTCAAGTTTACCATAAGAAGATTAATCTCAACTCTCACCCCTTAAGAATTACTTCGTTTATTTCTTTGCCCCGTGGCATCAACGGAAACTTCATACTTCTTTATTACACTGTCAAAAGATTTGACTTTCCCACATTAAAAAACGGAACATTTCAGAGAGTACGGTTTTTAGCGAATGAAATAATAAAAAAATCCCGGTCAATCTTTTCCAATGACGGCTTTAGTAATTAGTCCTCGGCAGTCAAAGACAGATGTCGCCAAGGAAATCTTTTCTTTAAAGTTGAAAAACTGTATCAGCATGTAAGATTAGAATAGGAAGTAGTTTGAGAAGTGGTATGGCTTTACCCATCATTCTTTTTTATGACGTGGCGCTTAAGATTTTATAAAGTTTTTAAGCTAAATCTTGTAATACTCGAACTAATCTATCATTTCTTCCCTTTTCGTCTTTGCATGAGAAATGTAGTTATTAAGGAAGAAAAAAAATCTGTAGATCATTTTTAAACAGCATTGCATGTGATAAATTATGGGTAACTTGAGAATTTTCGACAGAAACTTTCTGTAACTAAATTTTTTCTCATAAAATTTATGTATTCTTATACTTGTAATTTCTTTTTATCAATTTGAATGACTTTCTGGAAGGAATATTTATTTATTTATTTATTTATTTATTTTTGGACTAGTGAATGCTGAAGTTTCGAGTTGTGAATGATAAATTTCAAATAATTTGCATATGCGTGTAGTTGAAATATGTGTTTTCAGGAATTTAGATTTTAGAATATTATTAAAAGAATTCATTAATTTAAATTTCTGTTTGTCAAAACTGTACTGTAAAAAAACCAAAAAAAAAAAAAAAAAAAAAAAAAAATATATATATATATATATATATATATATATATATATATATATATATATAATTTTTAAATTTTAATTTTTTTTTAACGTTTTTAAGCTAAATCTTGTAATTGAGCTAATCTATCATTTCTTCCCTTTTCATCTTAGCATGAGAAATGTAGTTATTAAGGGGGGGAAATATTATTAAAAGAATTCATTAATTTAAATTTCTGTTTGTCAAAACTGCACTGTAAAAAAACAAAAAAAAATGTAATTTTTACATTTAAATTTTTTTAAATAGTTTTAAGCTAAATCTTGTAATGAATTAATTTTCATACATTCATGAGAAATAGTTATTAAGGGGAGAAAAAATCTATAGATCATTTTTAAACAGAATTGTATGTGATAAATTATGGATAACTTGGGCATTTTCGGCAGAAACTTTCTATAACTAATTTTTCTCATAAAACTTATGTATTCTTATACTTGTAATTTCTGTTTATCAATTTAAATGACTTTTTGGGATGATTTTTTATTTATTTATTTTGTATTAGTGAATGCTGAAGTTTCGAGTTGTGAATAAAAAATTTCAAATAATTTGCCTATGTGTGTAGTTGAAATAATATAGAAATTTAGATTTTAGAATATTATTAAAATAATTCCTTAATTTAAATTTCTGTTCCTCAAAACTACACTGTAAAAAAGAAAAAAAAACTGTTTTAAAGTAAAAACACCTTTTTATGTAAAAAATATATATTTCGTAATTTCTACAGAAAATATCTATATTGCTTGGAAAAAAAAACTGTTTTCTGTAAAAAGTTACAGATATCTTTTGTAAATTAAACGGTTTTCTACTGTCGCCAAAATTGACAGTTTTTTCCTGTCAATTTGAGAGAGTTTTCTTACAGTGTAGAAGTGCATAATTTTCGCGACTATGATATTTTTTTCCACATATTACATGAAATTCTTAAAAAAAAAAAAAAAAAAAAAAAAAAAAAAAACTTTGTGAATCACTCTCGATACGTTGACACAGTGTTGCCAGTTGGGTAGGCTTTCTTTATTCAAAATGCTGCCAGAATTTTTAAATAGAAGTCACGTTCTTGAATCTGCCTTTATATGGCGAATATTTCTATTCGGAAAAGTGGTAGCTTTAAAAAATTTCATCCAACTGGCAACAGTGAGCTGATCCTCAAATGTTCCCAAAGGTATGTGTGCTTTGCAAGTCAATCAAATCAATCTAACCAGTGAACCCCTTTCTCAATTTATCGAAGAAAACCAAATTTCTTTAAATCTTAAATGCCTGATTTTTCAAAAGTCATTGTAATAATGTTTTTCAGCTTTTATTTTTTAAATAAATAATGGGAAAAATACTTTAAAAAATCATATTTTGTTTTAAGTATGGTTTATGGCTAAAAAACAGTTTGTTACTAATCGGCAATACTGGTCTTTAATTAAAAAAATAATTTTCCTTTATAAAATTCTATAATATTAAACACACAAGAATTTTAGAAACTATAATGATAAATAAATTTTACTTGCTCACTGCAAAACAAAATAGGTATTTCGCAAGCTTCCAAACAAAACAAAAAGAACAAGTAACAGCAATTGAAAAAATAAATCTATCTTTATTCTTAAACAGCACAAGTGTTGCCATCTACATGCTGAAAATCGATTTAATAATATTTTCGGAATGTATTTTATTGGCAACATTAGGCATTATAGCTTCAATATTATTCTAATAGTATTTTAGAAGCCTAAATTGGGTATGTTGCCGAAAAGCAACACCCGACATTTAATGGTTAATCCTATGTTAGTCACATGTATATGTATAGGGTGGTTATAATTAAACTTCCCCTATAAACAGCATCCTACAGCGCAAGCGGATGAGCGGAATGCAATGAAATTTGGTATATAGACTATACACGAGATGCGCTCACGGAATTGCGAAAAAAAAATTAGTTCCAAAATGTCCACCAGATGGCGCTTTTCCGGAAAAAACATTAAATTTAACACAATAAACGATCAAAACGGAATACAAAAACAATATTAACAATCCAGAACAAGAATTATCAGTAATAAAATGTAAAACCAGCTGTTTTGGCCGTTTATTGTGTTAAATTTAATGTTTTTTCCTGAAAAGCGCCATCTGGTGGACATTTTGGAACTAATTTTTTTTTCGAAATTCCGTGAGCGCATCTCATGTATAGTCTATATACCAAATTTCATTGCATTCCGTTCATCCGTTTGCGCTGTAGGATGCTGTTTATAGGGGAAGTTTAATTATAACCACCCTGTATATCTCTATGATACAAGCTGCTATTTACCTCTCGTCATTTTTCAACCACATAGATTTGAAATCTGTGTCTTTCTACCTTCCTCCTACTAGTATCAATTTTTCACCCGCGACAGTTGCTCTCGAACGCGCTAATGCATTCAAACTTACAAGAGGAAAATAGCGGCGGGTATCATACAGATACACGTGCGACTAACGCAAGGTTAAATTGTGAGGAAAATATTTGAATATGTCTTTTAAAAACATTTAACTGGGAGGAATCTTTGAGAAATGTTCTTGTTTCCCCTTTTCTAATGAAACCTACTATCCCTAAATGCATTTTCAAACTTTATCCTAAATAAAAATCTTATTTGCGGCATAAAATAGAAACCGAGTATGTATTTTACTTATCAACCAAACTGTCCGTTCAAATACAGTTAAATGTAGCGATTAGATTTAGTTTTGTTATTTATTTAATGTAAAAGAAAGAAAGAACGCTGAGGTATTAGGGAATGGATTACGAGATAAGTGAATAAGAGGTAGAAGTATTTAGCTATCAGAGGTCAAGTTAATAAAATAAAAACCGGCTGTAAGCAAAGAGAAAGTGATCTCTTAAAGAAGTATTTTTTATTGTGTCTTTGAAGTTGGATTTGCTTTCCTGTTAAAAAAAAAAAAAATTCTAATGAAATTCTGTGCGACTAGTTTAAAATAGCAGTAGTATTTTTTCAGCAATTTCTTTATTCCGAAAAACCACGTGTCATTAAGCTATTTTATTAAAATCACAATCAATTAAATTCTTATTTCTTTTCTAACAAATAATAAGGAATTATTTTCTAATTTTTTCTTCAAATCTCCAAATTTGCGCACTGGATAATTCTGAGATTTTGTAGAATGTTTTTTATGTATTTGAATTTTACCATAGGTCGAGTGGAAGAATTTTGAGGTTTTGATATCAGTCATAAAAATATTTATGATCCAAAAGTTTACATTGCAATCTGGATATCAATCGTTTTGGGCATGTAAAATTTACAAAGCATTTTTAACAAACAAGAACGTAAAATAATGTACAGGGTATGCAAGAAATATCTTTACACGTTTAGTAAATCAATACAAACAAGGATATTATTTGGAGGATTTATTATGGTCATCTTTTGCATCAGGGGGCTTCCTTTTAACCCTTTGTGTACTGAATTATGAATTCATGAAAATTTTATCATCTGAAGCATTTTTCGTGAATTTGCAAAACTACATTAGAAGATTTACATAATCATTTAATAAATTTCAGAAGGATTTTAGAAAGATTGAAGGATTTAGAAGGATTAATTATAAATTTGAATTTATAGGGATTTTGTGCAATAACTCCACTCAAATCTTTTATTTTAAATATTTTGCTTAGTATTTTGTAGAATTAGGTAATGTAAAAATATAATAACCTTACAACAGATATATAGAAATATTTCCAAATTGAAAAATCCCCCCCCCCCCTCCCCCAACGCCAAGAAAGCTGAAAAGATGCAAAGGCAAAAGAAATCATCGTTTTAAAAATATTTTTGTTTTGTGTAACTAATGCTTTTGGAACAAGATAAAGTAATGCATCTATAACTAATTCTAAACTGTATTACTATTAATCGATGCATTAAATGAATTTTATAACAAGTTATTTTAATGGTAAAAGTACCGTCAGTAGACAAAGGGTTAAAGAATCCGACCCAATAAGAACATCCATGCCTGGGATTTGAGCTGGGTACCTCTTGTTTAATAGTCAGCTCCCTTAAGGCTGTTCTTAACTGCTCTGCTCAACAAGCGCAAAACCTTTTGACACATTTAAAAATTCATTTTTTAACGGAAAGGTATAAAATTGGAAAGCATGGCCATGGAAGCGATTTGGAATTGAACTGTTTTTTCCATTTTTTGATCAATCCGTTACGCTATTGAGTTATAAGCGTTTTCGATCACGTGACAAACACGTTTTTCGCCCGCTCTTGAGTGCTCTTTCTTCCTTCACACGGAAATTCAGTCCAGAACGCCCACTTTGACACTCTTTTCTGAAAGATCTATTGCGTTTGCAAAAAAAAAAAAAAAAAAAAAAAAACACGGAAAAAACAGCTCGATAACATAATTTCTGATCAACAACACCAGCTAGCAGGGTTGGCAAGGTTTTGGACACAACGGTAAAAACCACGGTAAAATCCATGGTTTAAACCGTACTGTCCAAAACCCTTCTGTCTAAAACTGTCTTAAACTGTCGAAAACTATATTTTGTAGTAAAATTGTATTAATCAGAACAATGCTAAAAGTTTAAAAAATTGGCAAAAAGATTACAATACAAAAATACCAGTTTAGTATTAACAACCTATTTACCCTACGTAACAAAGTAATTACATTAAAAATATATTAAATTTAATTATGTATCATAATTTTCATGTTATTCATTTAAGTAATATAAGTTAATAGAAGTACTAACGATTTTTATGAAGAATACATTCCGATTCTGTTACTGAAAGTCCCGAGAGTTGTTACTGGAAATAATTGATAAATTGAGTTCAGGTTCAGCATACTGATTAAACCAGCTTACTGCTGGCAACTATGTATATGTGTATATTAAGAAATAGTATAAATAAAAATAATTGATTTTGTTTGATTATGAGATATTTAGATATTGACTATTATTATAACACTATATTATATGACTATTATTATAACAACACTATTTAACTCATAAGAAATAGAATGTTCACTAGAACTAGATTAAATTCATAATAAAAATACATATTTTAAAAAATAACTTCTAGATTTTAAATTAAATATTTGTGTTTTCTTTCATTATGAGATATTTAGATATTGACTATTATTATAACACTATATTATATGACTATTATTATAACAACACTATTTAACTCATAAGAAATAGAATGTTCACTAGAACTAGATTAAATTCATAATAAAAATACATATTTTAAAAAATAACTTCTAGATTTTAAATTAAATATTTGTGTTTTCTTTCATTATCCTATAATCTAGAAAAGATAATTTACAATGAAACATTATTTAAAAGAAATTTCTTTGTAACATTTTCTTGCACAAAAATTGAAACAAAAGCAAACCTCGCCTCCCTATACTACATGTGTGGTATTATAAAGAATTTCTTCTTATTATAAATCAATTTTAACAGAAACAGAACTTTTTCTGTTACACAGATATTAGAAAAATTTGAATTCTTTTTCATTTACCAAAGAATTAAATGGAATGTTAGTAAAATATATTGTGAGATATTTATATTTATTCATATGTTTAATAAGTGTGCAATGGTTACATGTGGAATGTTGCTTTTTTTAAGGTTTTGGACACTTTAGTACAGTTTTGGACGCTTTAGTACAGTTTTAGACACTTTAGAACAGTTTTAGACACTTTAGTACAGTTTTGGACAGTAAAATCCACATGTCCTATCCAAAACTAGTTTGGGGCGTCCAAAACCCCAACCCTGCCAGCTAGTTTCATGCATTTTCGAGCAAAAATAAATTAAAACTTATGTCTGAAAGTTGCCCTTTTGGTTTTGAGAACACCCTTGCTGGTGGGCCAAGCAAGCATCTTGAAATACGAAGTTTAATATTTACTGAAAAAGTATTGAGCAATTTTTGGGGGAATGTTTAAATGATCTTAATGTTTACAAGCTATTAGTCATATGAAGCACATCAATTTACTTTTAAAGCGTAAATATACTTCGTGGAAATTTTTTATACATGGGCATCTGAAAGCATACTGGATTTCTCACATGTAACTTTATGAAAACATGAATATGTAACTTATTATTATTCTTCGATTTTTAAAAGCATTTTCGGACTAATCATCCAGACAGATTGTTTCATTGACCAATGTTGGGTTTTTCGTGGAAAAATATTCCAATAATTTTTCAGTTGTTCAGGAACATATGTAATGTTTTTTAATGTAAGTATAAGAGTAATATACAAAAAAAAAAAAAAAATCTAAATTCGTGAAATTTGAAGATGTAACTGAATAATATTCCTTATTATTTTTTAATAGTTTCGGAGACTGCACATTAACCCTCCATCTACCAGACGGGTCCAATATACCCAACAGGAAAAAAAAGGGATTAGTTCAAATACAGTATTATGCAGATGAATATGATAAAATTAAGAAATTGGCTTGTAAACTGGTATTTTTAGGTATAAATTCATAAAAAAACTAGAAGCATTTTAAAAGAATATATCGAATAAAAACTAATGAATTTTAAATGCGGATGGATGTATTATTTTAATTTTTGTACGATTTTGTTTGGTAGTCCAAGGGTTAAGACAAATAAAGACAATGAATAATATTTATTATTTTAAAATAATGAATAACATTTCTCGATAATTTAAAAGAATTTTAGGATGCAAGCAATACTACACATCGTTTCACAATGGTGCATTTCCTTTTAAAAAATACCTGTATCTCTAATTATTCTTTTACATATACAATTTTTTCAAAATATAAATCTTATATATAAATATAGCGAAATATTGGTGAATCATTGGTGAAACATGAAAATCTTACTGAATAAAATTTCTTGATATTTTAAAAACATTTTTGGACGATAAGCATTAACACATACACTGTAAAAAAAAAAAAAAAAAAAAAAAAAAACACTGTAAAATTTTCCAGAACAAACTCGATCACAGTGAATGTGCTGTATCTTTCTTTGGTTTCCTGACTATATTAACATGGAAAATACAGTAGTTGTGTAAAATTAACAGCACAATGTGCTGGCAATTTTTTTCAATTTGGACGCCAGCAGTTTGTGCTGGCGTCCAAATTGCCAGCACATTGCGCTGTTAATTTTATGCAACTACTGTATTTTCCATGTTAATATAGTCAGGAAATCAAAGAAAGATACAGCACATTCACTGTGATCGAGTTTGTGCGCGAGATGAACAGTACTTTGTACTGTAAAAATGTCGTTTTCTTACAGTGTACTGTTTCATTAATTAATGGTGCATTTCTTTCCAAAAAATTCCCAGTATTTAATACATAAGTTGTGATTTATCACATTGCTGACGAAGCGTAGAACCAACAATGTGGAAGATGTCCAAGCGGGGAATCGAACCCGGAACCCTTGGAATACCGATCCTCTACCATTTAAGCTACGAGGACGATGCCCATGCCCAGCTTAGCATTTTCCACATATGTTGGTAAGGCTGCAACTGCAGCTCAAGATGGAATAGTCTTCATGAGCACACAATCCTGCGCCGAAACATGAGACATGCTGGGTTTATTTGTGTCTCAGTTGCAGCCTTACCAACATATGTGGAAAATTTAAGCTGGGGATCGTACTCGTAGCTCTAATATTGGAGCACTTGGAGCGCTATTCAAAGGGTTCCGGGTTCGATTCCCGGCTTGGACATTTTTCACATTGTTGGTTCTACGCTTCGTTAGCGGTGTGATAAGTCACAACTTATATATTCAATATTTTCGAACGTAATTTCACAGCTGGAAATTAATTAAAAATTTATATAATCTTAATATTTTTAGTCTGATAAATTGAAAATCGAAATATAATTTAAAACGTGAAGATGTAAATGAATAATATTTTTTGATATTTTTAAAGCATATTTGGACAAATATGCATTAAAACAGATGTTCCATTAATTATTGCTGCATTACCTAAAAAAAAAGGAGGCAAGGAAACCAGTTGTTCTAATATTATATATGCATTGCTCTGGAAAATCTTTAACACGGGGAAATTAAAATAATGGTTGTTGTTGAGGCAGAAAAGAAAACCGCAGTGGAATAAAACTCTTTATTCGGAAGAAGTTTAAACTTGCAAGTTAATGTTCCTTTTAAAAGGAAGTGTGAATACGAAGTAGCCGAAATTTTTTTTAACATAGTTTACATAATATTGCTGCTATTACATAGAATTTATAAAAGAAAAAGGAATACTATCTGCCTTTTTGATGTGTCTTGGTGCATTTTAAAAATTTAGTTAGTTTATGAGAGATATTTGAAGTTAAAGTCTTTTTTCTGTTAGAAACTTTCCAGACGATGTTTCATACAGTGTGTTTAAAAACTAAATATAGCTTCTCCTACTTTAAGTAAAGATATAGATATCAATGAAAAAAAATTCAAATAAATTAGTATTTCTTATCAGATAACAACTACAATTAGCATAGTATTTTTTAATTCTTAACGAACAAATGACGGAAGAACGAATTGCCGCGACAACCAATTCTTTTTTTTTTGTCCAAATGTGCTATTATTGTTTCGACACTACTTTTTCTGACAAACTTTTTTTTGCATTATTTAATTGCTGAAATTTTGATATTTTATATAATTTTGATTTGATCAGGCGAAATTTTCTGTTCAAAAATTATGGTGTCCAGTTAGAATCAAAACGTTTGGACAATAAAAACTGGTTGCCGCGAATATGATAACATTCGTTCGTTAAGAGTTAATTGTAACCCGTTGAACACCAATGGTACACGTAAACCTACGTATTATTATGAAATGCAAACATTTTTTTTCTAGTATTATTTCCAATCCCTATACTAGTAGAACTCTATATTAGAAATATATAGAAATCTACAACGAAGCATATTGTTTGGAAATAAAACTAGAAAAAATATATATGTTTGCATTTCATAATAATACATTTCTAGCATAGAAATCTGCCACGAAACATTTTGTTTAGAAATAATACTAGAAAAAAAATTAAAATGTTTGCATTTCATAATAATACGCAGGCTTACGTGTACCGCTGGTGGTCAACGGGTTACAATTAACTCTTAACGAATGTTATCATAATCGCGACAACCAGTTTTTATTTTCCAAACGTTTTGATTCTAACTGGACACCAATATTTTTGGACTGAAAATTTCGCTTTTTTTAATATCAAAATTTCAGCATTTAATATCATAATTTCAAAATTTAAATAATGCGAAAAAAAAAAGTTTGGCAGAAAAAGTAGTGTTGAAACAATAATAATTGAAAACTGCACATTTGGACAATAAAAATTGGTTCACGCGATTATGATAACATTCTTTCGTTAAGAGTTAATTGTAACCCGTTGACCACAAACGGTACACGTAAACCTGCGTATTATTATGAAATGCAAACGTTTTAAAAATTTTTTCTAGTATTATTTCTAAATAAAATGTTTCGTGGTAGATTTCTATGCTTGAAATGTATCACGGAGATTATTGCTTGGAGACAGTGGTAGACAAAATATTAAAATATAGTAACCAAGGTTAACAATCCTGTACCAACTGTTATGGGGGGAAGGGTTGTATTCTAAAGGTTAAAATTAGGATTTCTGAATTGATTTCACAACTAATAAAAGATAGCAATTAAAGGAAAGGTTTTAAAGAAAAAATTATGGTTTTGTGTCAAAAAGGGGAATGGAAGTTCATTAGTGATAAATGTATTTTTCCGTGGTTCTCAAGTTCCCTGATCAACAACGCGAAACTTTCTAGCACATTTTCACACTTATTTTTAATCGTAGAGGTAAAAAATTGGTAGGACTGACTATTGAAGCAATTTGGAATCGAATAGCGTTTTTCCTTTTTTGATTAAAAAAAATATTTATCGAGTTATAAGCTATTCTTATCACGTGACGACAGTTTTTCCCTTTCGTGCGCAGCCGCGTTGGAAATGCGGTTCAAAACCTCCACATTGACAGTATTTTCTGAAAAATATTCTTCCTTTACAAAAAAAAAAAAAAAATGGAAAACACCAATTGATTATATAGTTTCTGAATTAAAAAAAACTGCCAGTTGCATGCGTTTCTGAACAAAAACGAGTTGAGAAATGTACCAGAAAGTAGTTTCTTGGATTTGAGAACAGCCTTAAAGCTATGATGTAGCTCTATACATTTTACGTTAGTATGAATTATAAAAGATGAACGTGTATTTGATTCTAACTTCATTTGTCTAAGCAGTGAGAAAACTTTCTTGAATTTGATTTAGCCTTGGCTAATTATATTTCGCTACAAATACCCTTTCAGTCAAAAGTTAAACAGCTTCTTTGAGTATGAAATATTATGTAGCCTTTGATCCCATCACTTTTGATATCAAAAGAACAATGTACTTTTTTTATATATATCAAGAGAAGAAGCCCAAATGACTCTTGAAAATGAAAAATATGTATTCATCTTTTCGTTCATTTCAAAGCTCCATTTAGTCACTTGAGCAACTTTATTACGAAAAGGACATTTCCTTGAGTATCAAAGCTTAAGTACTCTTAAAGAGCGTTTGAAACTCGATTTCAATTAAACGGAGTAAAATCTGAAAGCTTTCTGATTTTTTGAGGATATGAGAAAAAAAGCCAATTATCGCAGACGTCGAAAAAAATAGTATGCAGTCTTAATTGTCTCGGGGGGTAAAAAATATTAATAAAAAAGCCGAAAAGAAAGAGAGAGGGAATAATTCAATTAAACAGACATTGTATGACGGAGAAATTGAATTCATGAGCTTGATTTTTCTTTAAATAATGAGGCATCCGATCTGATGTTGACTTATTTCATTAGTAAAGCGCAGAGCTCTCAGTTAAATGATATTAGAATTACGATTTCCCCTTATCAAATGAGATTTTGAGATGATTCATCTTTTAAAAGAGAATGCAGCTAATAAATATTTTCTACTTTGTAGCTTTTTATAGAGCTCTACTAAATAATTATAATTATTTACTGTGGTACGAGGAGCTATTCGTTTATCTTATTTTAGGAAATGGATTCTTTCACGACATAAAAAATAAATAAATATTAAGAGAAATGGCCAAAAAATGACTCACTATTAAAGAGAATACAGTGTCCAACAAATTTATCATTTTCGGGAAGTTCATTTTCATCAATGTTGATTACCATAAATATATTACTCTTTTTTTTTTTTTTTCATGCCGAGAGTGAAAGGCTAGAAATTATTAACCTATTGAAAGAGTCAAATACCTCGTCAAATACCATTTTATCTTTTCGTACACACCAAAGATCTTAAAGTCAACTGGTAATTTTCATCTATTACATATATATAATCCAAACGGAAATTTCGTTCCGAACGCCGAGATTTCGAGTTCTACCGCATGGATTTTTACGGAACTTATACCGTTAGATAGGTATCGTTCCAGGGAAGGTTTTAAGCTATAACACATCATTCTACCTAGATTAGTTATAGAAGTATGACGGAAAGGTCTGTTATTCTGGACTTTGTTACTTCATATTTTCTTAAATATCTGGGCTCCTATTGGTCGTAGAGCTTAGATCTCGCGCCAAAAGTAGCTCCGAAGCACCCAAGCAAACTTTTCCCCGCGATTATTTTGCCGTCTTCCGATTTCCTCTAACTCTATTAGGGGCCCGCGTAGGGCCCCTTTAAAATATTTTTCGTAGTAATTTCAGCAATTATCTTAAATTATTGGTTAAGACCGCCACCCTCCCGATTCATGTATGTACGGAAAGGTTGCACGAAGGAGTTTCGTTCAGATACGCTTTCGTTAAGAATAGAGTGCGCTCCCTGGTGGTGGAATGTGGAACTAACATAACGCGATATTGTTAAAATTAGAAATCTAACAATGCGATCTGTTTTAAACTTTGTGATAGTTCATAACACATAATCTATTATCTATTCTATTATATATATATAAAATCTATTATCTATTATATTATCTATTCTATTATATATATAAAATCCAAACGGAAATTTCGTTTCGAACGCCTAGATTTCGAGTTCTACTGCATGGATTTTTACAGAACCTATACCGCTAGATAGGTATTGTTTCAGGGAAGGTTTTAAGCTATAACACATTATTCTACCTATATTAGTTTTAGAATTATGACGGAAAATTCTGTTATTTTGGGCAATAAGGTTACCATTTTATTTCTTGGCGAAATTCATCGTTGATAAACAAATTGAAACTTCTATTAAACTTCGAAAAATAAAAGAAAAACTGTTACTAATTTTATTTAAATGAAAAAAAAAGAAAAAAAGAAGAAGAAGAAAATCCGTTTTAATGAGTGATAATATTAAAAAACGGAAACATTTAATCAAAACCTGAAAGAATTATTTGTAATGCTTAAAAATTAATTTAATAAGAAATATTACACTTGATACGCAATATTTGGCTGTTTATCGCTTGCGTTAGATATGGAAACGAATCTGAAAATTTGATTAGATGAAATTTTAACGACATTTTCTTTCTGTTCTGTTCTTTCCTTTTTTTTTTTATCTAATTGTCCCATCACGTGACTTATAGAAGAAACAAGCAGATGTAATTGTGAGTCACATGTGTAATTACTATTTGTTTCTTTACAATTTTTTATTTTTCTTTTGTCGTCAAACAATGTGATTTTAAGCCAAAAATGCATAAGCGTGACATTAGCTTGAGGATGTTCTCACAAATGGTGTTTTTTTTAGGTGAAAGAGATCATTTTTTGAGTACATTTTCATATTCAATTGTAACTTATATAGATATCAGTTAATATTTTAAAAATGGAATCGAATACTTAAATTTCAGTGTGAATTTCTGCCACACATACATATTGTAAAATAATTTCATACTTTTTAAAATGTTTTTCGCCGTAATTCCGAAAGCATGTGATATTTATAAACTCGAACTCAGATCAACGAATATTACCCATTTTATTTAAGCAAATATTATCTATTTTCTCAAGTTATATCGCCAATTTCATTTATAGGAAAATTCACTGATTCGAAATCTAGGAAATAAAGATAATTTTTAAGGAAATTTATGTTTTAATACGTTATTACTATGGAAAAATTCAACATTTTGAAAAAAAAAAATTACAAGTCTTTTGTAATTCGTCATTTCTTCTTCGTCTTTCTTCGTACTTTCTCCTCTGTTATGTAATATTTCAAATGATATTGGACTAATTTTCGATCATCGATTCACCGCAAAATCGCATATCTAATATAGTATATAAAATAAAGTCTGGATTAGGGGACTAATTAACGCACAGCGCAAACTACTGAACCTAAAATCTTGAAAATCGTGGTAAAAATACTTCTTATGACATAAACTTCTGCTAAGAAAGGATTTTCTAAAGTGTCACCCCTAATGGTTTTTGCACGGGGAGGGGAAAAAAATCGAATATCAAAATTATGCGTCAAATGATAGCATATTTTAATGTAGTTTTGTATGCTGAATCGAATGCTACCAAATAAATTTTTATAAGTCCAACAGTTCATGACACATTTCATATTTTTCTAATTTGTCGGTGTCTTTGGCATCTAAACCTCAAAATATCTATCATTACATCCGTTACTCTAGCAACGGAAAAAATTCAAATCAACCCTTTTGGCTAAAAAATAAAAACGGCTCTATGAGTTAGAAATAAAAATGCAAGCATCTTAATTTTTTTTTAAAAAATAGTGATTTTATGTAAAATAAAAGGGAAAAAATTACTGAGAATTTAGCGTTATAAAACAAAAATGGAAAAGGTACTACTTAGATATTCCGTCGACCAAAAATCTACCGTCAAACTATAAGATTAAATGCCAATAATGGTTGATCGTAAATATCAAATTCACTTGAATTTAAACAAACTACACGTGTTTACGTCATCAAGAGATTTTAATTTCGACGTTTTATTTGTATTTTTATTAATGTTATACTAATTTATTTGTTATTTCGTTATTTAAAATAAAGATTATGTCAATTTATATAATTTGGCGAATGGTTAGGCGATTTATATAATTTGGCGAAATTGGTCGACGGGATAACAAGTAGTACCAATGAAAATATTTAAGTATGAAAGCAATGTTTGTAACGACTTAAAAATTATTTTCATATATATAAACTCGGTTTATGGCGTCAGATGCAGTCATCCGAAGAATCTACAAGAGTCTTTTTCCATTTTTCCGGTCATAGGTTCCTCAATGAAAGAAATTGGAATAATATTGTGCGATTTATAAATTGCTCCTCGATAAGAAGAAAAAATGGGTACATTTATAACAACCGTGCGCGCATCTCGCTGATAGCATTTTTAAAATTCCCAGTAGCAGTAGTTACATTTTGCGTATGTAAATTAAAAATATTTTTTTGCTTTTAATTATGGCATTATTTCCTGTTATTGTTTATCTTTTCAGTTTTTTAAATGAAATTAGTATAAGGCATGCATTTTTAATTAAATGAGTGAAAGGTTTGTGTTTTAAATGAAAATAATAAAATAAGAATATGCTATGAAAACAATCTTTATTGATTTATTACCTGCGCCCGGTTGACATAAAAGTATCACAAAAGCCACATATTCACTTTTCTTTCAGTAGTTGCTCATAAGAATTCAAGTTAACCTTCCGTAATCGGACACTTCACATATTGGTGTATTAGCTTTAATGTTGAAAGCATCGTTTTTGTTTGAAGCGAAAACTTTACTGTGAATTCTATTACACAAAATCGCATCATCATCATCTACTATATATTTACAACGGAAATTTGTATTTCATTCCGATTGTTTATAATACTTTCGTAGGATATACCACAATTAGTTAGGTAATAATTTTGGAAAGGTTTTAGTGTATACATATTGTTCAAGGGTACTTAGTTATAGAGCAACAGTAAAAGTTCAAAAATTAAGTGAACCTGATTATGAAAGTTTAGCCTTTTTAAAAAAATCTACAGAACATATTTTGTTACAAGTGGCCCTGTTGCATGACTTTTAGGAATGGTGTTAGTATATACGATTTCATTATATGTTGATTAGTTACAGAGGTATTAATCCCTGTTGTCATAACGGTCTCATTACCTGACTATAAGTGCGCTGTTTATAATCAACTAAAACAATTATTTCTTAATTGCTAAATTTTGTCCAACGCTTAAGATAACATTATATCGCAATGGCGTTCGCATCGTTTTCAGTAATGTGCAAGGTTAAGCTGAAGATCCATATAGTTTAAAATACAAGTTCAAATTCACCATTTAGTTTAATCCAAGGTTCATTTGGAAATATTGACCAGCGCAGCGGGCATAGCCTGCTAGTTGCTAATATAATCACTTGCTAATATAATCATCCAAAGAAAAACAGCAGCAAAAAAAAAAGTAAAGAGATAAGTTTTATTATAACAATAATGTGAATTGTGTAATAAAAAATATTGGGTATTTCGTCGAAAACAGTACATCTTCTCAGTCTTTTCTAATTTACGAATAATTATCGATCAACGCTGTCCATCAATCTGATTGATCTGTTTACAACAGTACAATATCTATATTACAGGAACGAAAAAAGTCGATTTTTTTCTAACATTGTTTTTCATGAGTTTGACAATGACAAGTTTCATTGAAGTGTTTCATATGCTTTCTCTAAACTTCTATGTGAATCAAAAATCATTGGAATAATTAATACCTATTAAAATACGTATAATTTCCGTATTAAAAAGAAACATTTTTACTGTATTTTTTTATTAAACAAATTGTTAAGAAATATTCATCGTATTCATTCTGCAGTACACTTCTGAAGAGTATAAATGTCTTACAATGAAATCTGTGAAGATGGCATATCTTACTGTGTTCGTTTTTGATTTCATGACTATTAGACGAACGTTGCATAATCAAAGATTAAGGAATTAATAGATCAAAAGTTACTATTTTATAATATACTATTTTTTATAACATTTACGATTTGTCATTTGAATATTTTTCTTATATAAAAGAAAATTAATAAGTAAATTTCTGGTAACAATGGTGAGGTTTCTAAAAAAATGTCGTTACTTATTTATATTTTTCTTTATATTTAATATTAAATTAAGAATCGCACAAAAGCTTTATCTATTTTCTCTTTTATTCACAATACTTCCAAAGATCAATTGTTCTGTGATAAAAGAAAACCAATAATCATTTATGTTATAAAATATATCTGTACTTTTATAGATATCAAATAGTAATATCTTTTTCCCTTTCAGGTTTCCTGAATGTAATCCAGAAGAAAAACCTCTAGAAAGAAAGAAATGCGAAAAGAAATTCTCGTTCCAAAAATTAAAGAAGTGAAAGTAGAAGAACGGCGATGTCGAGCCTCGTGAGTTGATTTCATTTGTCTGGGGAGTCGAACAAAATCGGATTTCTTCTCTCTCTTTCATCAAGAAATAGAACAACTGAAGTGGAAACTTAAGATTGGATCTGACGAGATGTCACTGCGAAATCTGGTTGAACTCCAGAGAAAAAAGTCTTCTACCTTGGATTAGGAGACTAAATAACTACGAATGATGAGGGGATTGCTCTGATCGGCTGCATATAACCACATTTAGTTCCGTATCAGAGTTAGACTGTTAAAGTTGGAAGAAATGCTTCGCAAGATGGTGAAATTCACTTTACCCCGTTGTACTTTGTGCAACTATTGCACTCAAGTCAGTGTACTTATATGTTTATTTCTCGTGCAATATAGCCTGCCATCCTCTATTCAATACACTGCTCCGTATGACTGTAAGTGGACTGCGGTTAGTGGAAATGACGTATCAGTTACTTGCCATCTGCAGACTGTCGTTGCTTCTGGAGTACTTGCAACAAACTTCAGCCTCATACAGAGTGAACATACAGCTGCTTTGACAGTTACATGTGATTCTATGTTTTTCGAAAGCAGTTTAGCTCCCACTTCTTTTTCTCATCTTCGCTCCTTAAAAGCTTTGCAGTTGAGATTCTGCAAGTTCAGAGACATTCCTAAAAATGCTTTTGCTGGATTAAGTGAACTAAGAAACCTTTCCATACGCACTTTGAATGATGAATGGGGAGAATTTTCCTTGTCTATTCACCCTGACAGTTTTGTTGGGCTCAATCAGTTAGAAACTCTTGATTTGGGATTCAACAAATTAGAAAGCATCTCCGATCAAACAATTTGCCATCTTACATCTTTGAAATCTCTCAATCTTACCCATAATGATTTGAAATTTATAATTTCATATAACAATTCAGATTTTTCCAGAAAATTTTGTGCTAATGATCTTACGGAACTGGATGCTTCTTACAATAAAATATCGATAATAACAAGAAGAGATTTACAAAATTTCAAGAGCTTACGTGCTATAAGATTAGCACACAACAAATTAACAAACCTCGATTCATCGATGTTTTCCAATTTCGCAAAACTACAATTAATAGATTTCTCCTATAATGAACTTACCAATGTTCCATCATTATTATTTCAGGATTCGCCCGATACCAGAGAACTACACTTACAAAATAATTCCATTTCATACCTTCCAGCAGGTCTTTTCAATGGACTTCAGCAGCTCGTTGTTTTAAATATAAGTTCAAATAAAATTTCGAGCGATTCTGTTGGACCTGAAACATTTGTGGACCTTATTCGTTTAGTCATACTCGATCTGAGTAATAATAAACTTCGTTATGTGAATAATACTTTGTTTCAGTCACAGTACTCTCTTCAGATGTTACATCTTTCTCATAATGACATAGACATTATTTCAGATAACTCGTTTTCTTCCCTGTATAATTTGCACACACTCGATCTCAGTCACAACCGTTTGAAATATTTAGACGTTTTTACTCTCAACGGATTATATGTTATTAGTAACCTTCAGTTGTCATTCAACAGCATATATAATATTCACCCCGATGCTTTTAAGAATTGCAGCAGTGTGCAAGATTTGTCGCTGGAAGGAAACAACTTAGGTTCTGTTCCTATTGCTTTACGCTCTCTTCAGTTTTTGAAGTCACTGAATTTAAATAACAACAGTATGCATGATTTAAATAATTCATCTTTTCAAGAACTGAAACAGTTGCGTCACTTGACTTTATCTCTGAATCAGATTGGAAATTTGACTAAAGGGACGTTTAAACACCTCTCTTCTATAAAAACAATAGACTTATCCAAAAATCAAATTCAAAGTTTGGAGCATGGTATCTTTGACGACGTTGAAACATTGAACAAGATAGATCTAAGTGACAATCTACTACTGGATATTAACGGACTTTTTATGAATTTGAAAAGCCTTATGACATTGAATGTTTCACGAAACAAGATATTCTGGTTTGATTACGCAGTTATCCCAGCAGAACTGAGTGCGTTAGACATTCACAGCAATGATATTGAAGCTTTAGGAAATTATTATGAATTAGAAGCCACCTTACAGCTGAAAGAATTGGACGTTTCTTTTAACCTCATAACTGAAATCAACCAAAATTCGATTCCTAATGGGATTCAGAGACTGAAAATTAATAATAATAGGATAACTAATGTGCATCCATTCGCTTTCATGGCTAAAGGAAATCTTAGCCATGTTAACATGGCTAATAATAAAATTCAAACTTTGGATATCAATACGTTTCGTCTGAACACTAATGCTCTGAAGAAACAGCTGCCAGAATTTGCAATATCAGGCAACCCTTTCTTCTGTGACTGTAATATGGAATGGTTGCAGCACATGAATAAATTAGATGGAACGAATCAATATCCTCGTATAATTGACATGGAGCGCGTTATGTGCAGATTATCATTCACTCGACATAATGCCTACATTCCTTTGTCAAAATCACAAACTTCTGATTTCTTGTGTAAATATAGAAGTCATTGCTTTGCCCTTTGCCATTGTTGTGAATTTGATGCTTGTGATTGTGAAATGGTTTGTCCTGATAACTGCACATGCTATTCTGACCAAACATGGAATACAAATATTGTAGACTGTAGCTCAGAAGGTTTTTCTTCAATGCCATCAGTCATTCCCATGGATGTAACAGATTTATATCTCGATGGGAATGACATCTATCAGCTTACTAGTCATACATTTATTGGTCGCAAAAACATGCGCATAATATTTCTCAACGACAGCAACATTCACATCATCAATAACAGAACATTTAATGGCTTACTTACTCTCCGTATTTTGCATCTAGAAAATAATCTGATAACTGCACTCCATGGATTTGAATTCGAAACATTAGTTCATCTTGAGGAATTATATCTATCTAACAACAAAATAAGCTTTGTTGCCAACACTACTTTTCAAAATCTGAAGTCCCTTACTCATCTGTATTTGGATAATAATTTTATAATGGAGTTTCAAGTGTGGAATTTAAGATGGAACACACGCCTCCAGAGTGTTCAGTTAGGTCACAATCCCTGGACATGTGATTGCCAGTATTTAGAAACATATTACGATTGGCTTCGTGATGCATCCTCTGTTGTAAAAGACATAGGATCCATTCAGTGCCGTTACAATCAATCAGCTGGACCCTATCTTGTGGAATTCAACGTGTCATCTTGTTCAAACTACAGTGCTATTACATATTTTCAAGCAGTCTTTCAAGCAGATTACATGCCCTTAGTAATTATCGTGCCTATTCTGTTTGTTATAATTCTTCTAACAACCATTCTAGTTTGTATCTATCGAAAAGAAATAAAAGTATGGCTCTATACAAAGTATGGCATACGTCTCTTTGAAAGACATAATTTTCCTCCTGAGACAGAGAAACTTTTCGATGCATTTGTCTCTTACAGTAAGAAAGATGAGCATTTTGTTTCTCAATTTCTAACTCCAGAGCTTGAATGCGGGTCTCCAGGATACAGACTGTGCTTAAGATACAGAGATCTTCCTATGTCAGGTTATGTCGCAGAAGCCATTAGCGAAGCCATAGAATGTAGTCACAGGACTATAATTGTCCTCTCCGAACAGTTCTTGAAGAGTGAATGGTGTCGATTTGAGCTGAAAAGTGCTCACTGTGAAGCACAACGCAATCGAAAGCACAAGTTGATAGTTGTAGTTATGGATAAACTCTCATTAAAAATGATTGATCCTGATGCCAGACTGTGCTTTCGTGGTGCCCCAATGATCCGCTGGGGTGATAAAAGGTTTTGGGAAAAGCTTAAATACGGTATGCCAAATGGACAAGGACAGCACACTATGGATCCAAAAGTTAAGATCACTCACCAAAGACTACCCAACTCCAACAGCATTAAGCTTGTGTGACTGCTATTTTGTAAGTGAAAATCCTATTATATTGAAAAATTACAGGTTATGGAGTCAAAGTGATCAATTACTTTATTTTGTTCCTATTCATTCTCACTTCGGGACATTACCCAGCATTCCTACTGGTGTTTGTATAAAGGTGAATATGTGTGCATATTTTTGAAGCTTTAGTTAAACGTGATTAATATTTCTAGTTTTATTTCTACGTTGGGGAAAATGGTGAATGGTGAGAAGATTTTTATTTTCCTCATATAATAAGATTAAAACTTACTGAGCTTTAAACAAACCGTTAGGTTTGAAATACTGGACTAACTTTGCATTTGTAAAGTGCATTTCACCATTGAATTGATATTGAAGTATATTGCGGTAAAAGAAGCATATTGCGTATGTGCCGCTAAGTGTAACTGTTATTAAATCATCTGCACAATGTGTGAGATACTATGCCTAAATGTAACAACATTTTCATTTCGTGTTCTCAAACATGTCACTGAGTTTTGCATGTTTCACGTTTGATACAATTTGTTCCTTGTTCAGTTGCTTGAGCTATGCTTTTGTAACTGAATTATTTTGAACTATGTCATGAACTATACCTGTTTAAATTGTTTCAATTTGTTTTCCAGCCAACCTTACATGCTTCCATACAGTGTATTCTCTGACGTCCTTTTTTACAGACTATTTTCATACATTATAAAATACTATTACTATTAAAAGCGGTTTCTTTGTACTTCATTCATGAAATAAGATGGAAATACTGAATGAAAAGAAATGAACTAGATATAGGTAATGTCGTAGTTCACCTATTCTCATATTCCTGATGTCATTTCTGAGAACGACATTGTGCCTGGACTGGACATTATTGTGTTCAACATACTTATTTAAATATAATGGAATATGTTGGAATGTACTTGAAGACTGTAAAATTTGAAAGAATGTTTGTAAATATGTTATTTCTGCGCGCCTTCCAAATTTTTTCTTTCTAAAATCGTCTGCTAAAATTCTAAATTTCTTATCCGAGCTCGGTAATTAAGAATGTATAGATGGGTATACGCAAAAAATGTAAATAAATTGAATGGAAAAAAAATAAGAAATTTGATAAAAATTCATGTAAAATTATGAAATATTGTATATTGTCACACACATTCCATAAAATTTATTTATGATACATTGATGTTATAAAAAGAGAAGGGTAATTTAGGGGACAAAACTCAGTCTCTATTTTACTCATTATGTATGTAGAAATATAGTCAAAGTTGATATTGATTCTCGATAATTTGCCCGATCTTTTTCTACTATGCAAAGTTTCTCGCAGATCATCAATCATTTTTTATCGAACATTATTAAGAAAATTTAAATTTTGTTTGGCTTTGTATTTGGTTCAAAATATTAAAGATTATCTTATTGAATGTAGGGTAAACATTTGATTAAAAATGCGGGCGAGCGTGCTATTTATTTTTAAATGAATTTTTAACGTCAGCTTTTTAAAAAAGACGATTTAGTTGTTACTAATTTTAAATAAACTTAAAACTAATTGTGCTTAAGTAATATGGATAAGGTAATGGTATATGCAATAATTATTATTTTTAAGCCATCGGTGACTAAACTGTGTTGTTTTAGATTTTTTGAGATAACTTCTCGAAAGATATTTATATACAGGGTGATCTCAAAATTACAAAAGAAGTAAAAATTCAATAATTCGAAAAATATAGCCAGTTTCACTATTTGATTTTCGCAGAAATAAAAGAAATTTTTTGATAGAAAAATATTATTGCCAGAGCTGCATTTGTCGTTGAAAGTTTCCACTGTAGCATAGCTCCCAGCTTTCACGCTTTTTTCCTACCACAGTTTTTAAAGTCAGAATTTGACTTATTTAATCACCAACAATTTAGAAAAAGGTAATTCTTTTTGTTAAAAATAGTGGTATGAAAGAAACATAAAAGTTGATAGCTATACTGTAGTGATCCGGAAGTTTCTGTGCGTCGCTATTTAAAGCATTATGTAACAGGAAATACCGAAGAAATCCTTTACGATGATCTGCAGAGTTTCTTGCTACGCCTAACGGTTACTATCAATGATGACGTTAGTGCAATTAAACATTTATAATTCTAGTTGCGTTGGGAACTGTTGTTCGCCGCTGCTGATTACTTTGGAAAATATTATTCTTGCTTAAAAGTTTTGTTATTAAAAAAATCCCATGTTTTTCTGTTTATTTCAGTGAAAAACACAGCGTGATACTCTCTACAATTTCGAATAATTGAATTTTTATTACTTTTGGATCACCCTGTATTTTAGTAGTATAGATTAAAAAATGGTATTTTCAGCATATATTCCTGCGGGAAATCTCTTCGAATAGCCGTTTACGCTTTTTTCTACAATAGTTTACTCAAAAATATCCCGAAATAAGGAAACTAGAGTTCTTTTTTTAAGGACTTGTGACAATCGTGAAACATGAAAGATTACGGCTGTAAATATTAGAATTTCATATTTTTGATCCCCCCCCCCCCCCCCACACACACACACAGAGATAAAAGTGTATCTTTTGAAAAAAAAAACAGGTTTGGAGATTACGCTAGAAGACACCCGCATACTATTGTTAACCAGTTGACATTGACGGTAACACTTGTTCAACCATTGACAGTGTTACTTTCAGTTTTTTTTTTTTTTTTTTTTTTTTTTTTTTTTTTTTGCATTTCAATGTTTTTAAGGGTGTATTCGGGAAAATATATTTCCACCCTCAACAGCTCGAAATTTTCAGACATTTTTAGACTCATTTTTAAAAGTAAAGTCATGAAACTTGCTGAGGTGATTTTTTAAGAGATGCATAAGAGGCCGTGCGATTTCATTTTTCGCTCAATTAACTAGAATTTGATTTTCTTAGTATGACCATTTTTTTCATTCTCAGATCTCCCGTTTCGAAAATTTCAGTTCAAAACGCTAATTTTGACAGCATTTTTTGCAATATTTTCTGCATTTATCAAAAAATCGACAAGCACGGCACATTATGTATTTTCTAAATAAGAGAATTTGCCAGTTTGATGCGTTTGAGAGCAAATATGAATTTAAAAATAAATCAGAATATAAGCAGTTTGGATTAGAATAAAACCCTTCACCGATATTTTTTTGCATAGAATATGTAAGGTCGATATCTAATCGTGTTTTTTTTTACTTTTTGATTTTGGTTTTAGTTTTTTTTTAATACGTGAGGTTACTTTCACTTTCGGAACCAGTTCCGAAATAGAGACTAAGCTCATGAGCCAAAATCGGAAAATAAAAGTGCCTTTTTAGATATAGACCTCAGTTATCCTATGAAATGAAAAAAATCATTTAAAATTATTGGAATGTAAGCGAGAAATTTCAAAAGAATGATACCATTGGTTTAATATGACCTTGCGATTGTCTTCGCGTGGCTAGAGTAGACTCTTAACCACTCTCTAAATTTTAGAAATGACTGTGAATAAAAAATTTAATCAAGTACTTAATCCTACATATGAAATTTATTTCTGCAATTTCAAGATGAAAAACAGTTGCTTAAAACATTCACTTATAAAATAATTTAAAATATTCTTTAAATTAGTATAGGTCTAAGCAAAAAAGAATGAAAATTAATTTATATTATAATAGCAGCTTATGATTTGATGCTGTTATAGAGAAAGCTACAGCCCATATCTATGAGAAAGTTAAGCAAAACGCTCTAGTCTTCATGAAGTCTTCCCGCATGATAGTTGCAGGGAATTCTCGTAAGCGTTTGCGGGCTTTGTGATTATCCATGGTGGTAGTTTTTTTTTATACAGCAAGGAATATATTTTGAAGAATCGGGATATGTATAGATTACAATAATGCTTGTTTTGTTTTTTAGTAGCTTTGTATATAGCCCTGCATTTTTTCATGACATTGAGAATTTGATGCGGATCTGTGCAAGGTATCTTTTAAAACTTTTAGATTTTTTCCCTATTTTATCCTTTAATTTATTAACTTTCTAAAAAAAAAAAAAAAAAAAAAAAAAATGAATTTCCATGAATTGTGAACGCACACATAATAAAATAAAAACTAGTGAGGTTGAGATGTTCACTTAGGCAATACTTATCGAGAATCGATGTATGCATTGATCTGAATAATCATTAATCTGGAAAATTAATTGTCAAGATAAATTTTATATAGATATTATTTTTTAAATGAAAGGTTTACTTTGAGGATTGCTATTTTTAAATGCACTAATTTTTATTTTGAAATTTTATGGAATAATTCATTGTAACCAAGAAATTTTCTGTACAAAATGCAATTTCAAATTCTGTTAGTGTTACATAAGATTTATTGAGAAACAATGTATGTATTAATATATATAATTATTAATCACGATGAATTTTAATCTTGATAATCATTTTTAAACAGAATGTTTTCATTGAAGATTACTATTTTTAAATGTACATTTTTTGAAAATAGAATAATTTATTGTAACCAAGTAATTTTCTGTACCAGATGCAATTTCAAATTCTATTTGTGCTATTTAAGAGTTATTGAGAATAAATGTATTTATTAATTTGGATAATTATTAATCAGTATAATTAATTATCTGTGTAATCATTAATCTGGATGATTATTCATCAGAATAATTAATTATCTGAGTAGTCATTAACCTAGATGAATATTAATCAGAGTACTTATCTGGGTAAATATTAATCAGAACAGTCAGTTATCTGGGTAATAATTAATCTAGATAACTATTGTTATGTATTATTAATCTAGATAACTTTCTTTATAATTGTTAATCTAGATCATTATTAATCAGAATACTAATTATATGGATAATCATTAATTTGGATAAATATTAATAATAATTATTATTGACGAAGATAATTTTAAATCTAAATAATAATTTTTAAAATGTATGTTTGCCTTAAAGGATCATTAATCAGAGTAATTAGTTATCTGGCTAATAATTAGTTTGGATAAATACTAATAATTACGAATATTATTAATGAAGACAAATTTTAATCTAGATAATCATTTTTAAAATGAATGTTTGTCTTGATGTTGGACAGCTATTTTTAAATGCACCAAAATATTTATTGAAGGAAAAATTCGATGTAATCAAGGCATTTTCTGTACAGGGTAATGTTCATATAATAATGATCGAGAATGAATGTATATATTAATATGCATATCTATTAATCGCAGGAAATTGTAATGTGCATAATAATTTTGAAAATGAAAGTTTGCGTAGGAAAATGTTATTTTAAATGCACACAAACATACACACACGATAAAAAAAAATAGTGATGGAAAAATTCTATATATCTAAGGAATATTTTGTATAATATACAGTTTTAAATTTTATTTTTGATTCATAAAAGTATTGAGAATCAAAGCATGCATTAAATTATTAATCTCGATATTAATTTAAAATAAAGGTTTGCTTTGAAAATTGGGGAGGGAATTTTTTTAATTTCCTTTGCGATACAAAAGAGTCATCGAGAATCAGTGTCTGGGTAATCAATCATTAATCTAAGTGATTATTAATCAGAATAATTAATTATTTGGTAATTATTAATCAGAGTAATTAATTACGTGGGTGATAATTAATATAAATAACTATTATTATCTAGATTATCAGATTCATTAACCAGGATAGTCATTTTTAAAATGAAGATTTGCCTTGAAATTTTTTTTTAAATACACCAAAAACATTTATTCATTGAAAAAAAAATTACAAACAAGAATTTTTTTTATATAAGATAAGGTTTAAAGTTTTATTTTTTAAATTATATGTGTAGATATGTAACTGAGTGGTATAAAAAATTACATAAAAGCTTCTTTAATAATTGTGCCAAATAATTATAAAAGGAGTGTACTTAAATGAAATTTTAAAGTGGTTTTCACACAGAAAGGATAAACAAAAATGTAAAAATAATGTAAGGTTTAAAAAGTACATTTAGTTTAAAAAATTTTGAAACTGTGTGAAATATAAATTATGCTTGACATTTGTATATATACAAAAGTATTTTTCTACCATCAGTCATTAACAAGTGTGGCTTGTTTTTGTGCACAAATATGAAATCAAATCAGGTATATGTTATTGTTTATTTGTAAATATTTGCACGATGATGGAGGCACTTTCTAGTGAACTGATACGTATTAAAAAAAAAAAAAAAATGTAATTTCCCGGTAATTCTAAAAATTGATTCCAAAATCTTGCACGCTTTTGCGTATATCCATTTAGTGTGAGCATTTGTAAAGTGTATCTGATTGCAAGTCTGTACCGAGCTATGCCACGTAGCTGTGATCTACTGGAATCCTGCCCATGAGATGTAGAAGTGGTGCTAGTTTCGGATATAAATGCGTACACGTCACGCAGCACGTCATTTTGGAACATTGCGATATCTGTGATACTATTCTAAATACTTTTTCTTATGCTGTCTGTTGTAATAAAGTAGAAACAAACTAATCTTTTGTCATTGTTTCCTTGTGTTTTTATTGTTGTAAACATTTTTCTTTTCTACATTTTATATGCGACCCAGAAATTGGTTGGCCGTGTGGAAAAAGTAGTAAAGCTAAGGAAGATTTGGATACATAAAGTTCTTCCGTTTCCATTTCACTTATATACACTAACCACGTGAGCATAAAATATAATCACCGGTGTAGCATTTTAGCTCCCTCCATACCAAATCTGACCGCTTATTTTTACCAATAGGCAACTTTAATTAATCTTATACTCGTACATAGCTCACATTGTAAAAAAAGACAATCTTCCCTGTAAAAAAAAAAAAAAAAAAAAAAAAAAACGGACTAAAAAACGATTCTACTGGCAAGATGCCAGTACTATTTCCGTTTCTTTACGGAAATTTTTCCCCATAAATTACAGAAAAATTTTCTTTTTTAATCAGAAAAACGGAAATTTGTCTGTAATTTATGGGGAAAATTTTCCGTAAAAATACGGAAATAGTACTAGTGTCTAGATTGCCAGTAAAATCTCCGTTTTTTAGTCCGTCTTTTTTTACAGTGTTCGAAAATGTACTATAATCACGAACTAAAATATACAATAACCACTTCCGAGTCATCCAAGGTCCTAAAAAGCATTCCTTTATCTTTAGAAACTTCAGAAAGCAATTGATTTTGGGAAATTTAAAGAAGAGTTTATAAAAGAACACTTTTACGGGCAGCTAATAATTTTTTTTAATATAAATTCGTCTTTAAATTTCGAAAATCAATTGTTTTAGGAGGTTTGTAAAGACAAAGGAACACTTTTCGGAAACTTGGGTAACTCGGAAGAGGTTAATATGTATTTTCCCTCGTGATTATTGTATGTTTTCATAGATTAAAGATCATTTGTCTTTTTTTACAGTGCATAGTGTATCACAATATCAAACACCAATACAAGAGAAATATTTTTTTCTAATGGAATAAGTAACACTACACATTACACTACACTAACATTATTATGCGTAAACTATGCTGCTAACTATCTATTACAAAGCATAATTTCAATTAACGTAAAAAATAATTTTTAACAAAAAAAAAAATATATTCCACAAAAATTAAATATGCACATATTTAATTTTTGAATATTTTTCACGTTAATTGAAATTAGGCGTTGTCATAGATAGTAACATAGTTTACATATAACAAAAATCAAGATGTGCAAAAAAAGTATGTTTTACACCATTTTATTGTGATTTTCAAATACAGCACCAAAAATTATACTAAGAACAGCTAAAATTATCAAAAGAGTTTTCTCTATGTAGACCTGTGTTGTTGAAGAATAAAAACGTGAAGATACTCGGTAAAACATTTAACCCTTTAAAACCTGACCTACACAATTGTGTAGGTGATACAAAAGAAAAAACATTTTCCTCTTTTTGTCTCAAAAAATGCCTGCACCTACAGAATTGCGTGGATCCTCCCTTGACATAACCTGACATCGGTCATTTTCTAAAAAAATATATATTTCCAATCAAATATGATCCTATTAATTAGGGTAAACCACCAGAACCTTTCATTTCTACCAAAAATCTTCAGGTCATAAAGGGTTATTATCATGCAAAGTAACTTCAGATACGAACTTTTCATTTTTATGGTACTCCAATATTATATATATTTGATTTTTTTTTAAATTTTAATTTGAGATTTTGCGAAATATGATTTCTGAAGAATTTTAATATTGCTTGTTGGAAGGCATATTTTACAAAACAATTTATTACTAAACCCTAATTAAGGTGGTTCTCAAATTCCCTGCTCAACAACGCGAAACTTTCCGACACATTTTCTGACTCATTTTTAAACGTAAAGGCAAAATTAGAAGGCCTGAATATAGAAGTAATTTGGAATCGAATGGCGTTTTCTATTTTTGATAAATATAAGTATAATATATTACTTTTCTAGTTATAAGCTGTTCTTGTTACGTGACGATAAGTTCTTTCCCTTTCTCGAGCAGCTGCGTTGGGAATTTTGCTCCAAAACTCCCGATTTGAGTGTTTTCTGAAAGATCGTTTTTCTTTACCAAAAAATGGAAAATGCTACTCGATTACATAGCTTCTGAATAAGAACACCGGCCGATATCATGCATTTCCGAACAAAAATTAATTCAGAAATGTGTCCGAAAGCAGCTCTTTTGGATTTGAGAACAGCCTTAAGGTCAATTTTAACAGTTAATTATTAGTACATGATGATAAGACAATCCTAAACTGTTATTTTTTACTGCTACATAATTGCATGCAATACAAATTTATGAATGCCTTGCATAAAAAATACTTAAAAAATATTCAAAAGAAATCCGAAATTGAATGAATTTGTGTGAAGAGTCTCAATATCCCATTAGCCGAGTAATATGATTTAAAAGTACAATATTTAAATGTAATTCGATTTCGACTTTAAAAGGGAAATATAAATTTATTTGTACAAGGATTATACATTAATTTTAATCTTGTTTAATAGAAAGATATATTTAAAAAGAAACCACTATACTATTAAACGCTAATGAAGAACAAATTTAAAAAGTTTTTTCTAATGCATGATGTTAGAAATATAATAAACTATACTTTTCTATTGTTACATAATTTCATACAAAATAAATTCAAGATTGAGCTGTAGAAAAATAAAGTTAAAAAATGTCTCAAAATGAACGTGAAACTGAATAAAATACTTTTGAGAGTTTTAATATCTCATTAGTTCATAATGGGATTTGAAAATACAATACTTAACTATAATTCCATGTTAAATGAATAAGGGAAATATAACTTACTAAATAAGATATTATAACTATTTTAGTTATAGTAAGTTTTATAAAGTTTTACAAATTATAGTTATGCAATCCTAATATTAGTGTTCAAATAAAACACGACAAAAATAAGACAGATTTTACAGTCTAATAAAGATTCAAATACACTGCAAAATTTTTTATGGAGTAATTTAAATTATATAATGGTGTAATTTAAACTAATATAACTGGTGTAACATTACACATTAGCGTAACGTAACACCGGTTATATCGGATAAATTACTTCATAAAATGAGGAAGCAGCTGCCGGAGTAACGTTACATAATTTTTTTTTTTTTTTTTTTTTTTTTTTTTTTTTCTTTTTACAGTGTACTGTTACATAAATCAGTATTTATCAACCTTTTTCTATCTCGCAGTACACTCGAGTCCCTGGTTACAATTCAGCGGCAGACTAGACTTACGATGATTTAAAACCACGTAAAAATATATGCATTTTTTAATTTATTTAATAACACAAACAAAATACTCCATCATACATAAACAAAATAAAGTATTTTCTTATTATATATAATAAAAATATTTTGTTTGATATCTTCTTTCAAAAATGGGGTGTTTGGATAGGCATATTAGTAAATCTTCTTCCAAAGATCTAGCCGAAATTTATTTTGGTTTTTAACATTTATCGCTGCAGAAAAGCTGATTTCTCGTAAATTTATCATCCTGAGATGATGATATTTTTTGCAATAATTACAAAATTATAATTGAGAAAAAAGGCAATAAATTATAATACGTTTTACCGGATGTTTCAAAAGTT
The DNA here is from genome assembly GCA_963932465.1 of Maratus speciosus. Taxonomy (NCBI): domain Eukaryota; kingdom Metazoa; phylum Arthropoda; class Arachnida; order Araneae; family Salticidae; genus Maratus; species Maratus speciosus. The sequence continues at coordinate 561,366,569 of OZ010787.1, read as the reverse complement.
CCGTACGAAAGTAAAGCGCGGTTAAAAAGATCTGTGGATCGGAGAGACATGACAAATATTCAATTTGGTATGGGATTTTGTATGAAAAAAAGTAGTTCAAAATCTTGACAATAGACTTACTGCAGATAATTCCACATTGCTCTCACAACACAAGATTTGGATACAAAAACATTAGAAAATACTGCATGTACACATTTGTATCCAAATCTTGCGTTGTGTGTTATTCCGTGGAATTACCTGCTGTAGCGCCCTCTATTGCCGAGATTTTGAGCTATTTTTTTATGTCAGACAAAATCCTGTACTACGCTGAATATTTATCTCCAAACTGCGTCTTTCCGATCCATAGAACTTTTATATCGCGTTTTTCTTTCGCACCGAACTTTTGAAACACCCCGTATATTTGTTCCATTGCAGTCCACTGTCATTTCTTATTAAGAATATTGAAACTCTGTGACAGATTTGTAAAGAAAAGCAACTTTATGATTCTAAGCCTCATTGCATTGTAAACTGCAGAACTTAGAAAGTTGCATTTACAAGTACAACTATCAATTTTAATATAAATTTAACTTTCGAGGCACACATGAAGACCTCTCACGGCGCACCAGTGTGTCGCAGCACACCTGTTGAGATTAACAGGCATAAACAAAATTTGATTTACTTCTTGAGTAAAGGATAAGCTTTTTATTTCCTTCAAATAAAAAAATATTCAATAGAAATTTTGCCTTTTGTTGATGGCATACTAACGCAGACAACGATTGCTTTTCGAACTTTCAAATTGAAATACTATATTTATTTAGGAGTTAATCCTTTTCAAGAATGCTTTTTTGAAATTAGGGGGAAAAATTTAAAATATAAACAATAATATTTTCTTTGGAATGCGTTTTTATTATTACTATTTTAATACAAAAGAGAAAAAATAAAACTATAATTTATTAAACCAGCATAATTTTCTGGAGATCCTGCTACGCAAATTTACAAGATCACTGTAAATAAAAAAAGAAAGATGCTGGCCCGGAAAGAATTAAGACCAGACCAGGTCATGCCCCAGTCTGCAGAAAAAGATCACGCACAAGACTGGGCCGGGCTCGTGCATATTTATACAGGGTGTCCCAGGATTATTGGGACAAACTTTAAGGAGAGGTAGGGGACATCAGAAGGATTCAGATTTGTACAGCAACCCATGGTCGGAAACGCTTTCCTGGCACGGTAGTGACGACACAAAACACAAGAAAGGACACGAATAGGGAGAGAAACATGTTTATTATTCTTAGTGCTGTAAAGTGCTGAGGAACTTGTTTAACGCATCCGGGACACTCCCGGTATTTTCGAGAATATTAGATCTTCCATGTACCGGAGATGCGCTTCCATGCATCACGGCCCGGGGTCGTAATTTTGAACACCTACTTTGATGACAATCGTTTTATTTTTACTTTTCTTTTTTCTTAGTTTATTGCCGTACGAAGGATAATAAACATGTTTTCTCCTCTTACTCGTGCCCTGACTTTCTTGGGTTTTGTGTCGTCACTACCGCTCCAGGAAAGCGTTTCCGACCATTGGTAGCTATGTAAATCTGAATCCTTGTGATGTGCCCTACCTTCCCTTAATGTTTGTCCCAGCAATCCTGGGGCGCAATGTACATAACATCCCACATTCTATGTTTTCATTTGACGTCATTCAGTGGACATTTGCCGGCTTACAGTTTGTCTTACTTGCATTTCCATGTCGAAATCCTTCCCCACATATCTTTCTATCCCTATTTCACTTTTATACATTACCAGCATATTTTTCCGATCTATTTATTAAGAACAATAAAACCAAAGAAACTGAGTGGCATTTTAAAGCATTCTTTTGCTTGTAATTGGCTAATTGTGTCCATAAAATGCACTACTCTTAAAATTAAATCGCATAGAAAGCTTCAAGCCCATTTGGCGTAGCAGATCCACCAAGTCTTTTATCAACAATATATTTGCAACTACAAAACGCTTTCATAACACTAAGCTTCAGTTGAAGTAAAAGAATTTAAGGAAGAATTTACTTTCGGATTGCAAATTTTAGAAAATGCTGAAATGCTAGGAATGTCGTTACACTGATTGTGATAGAAAATGTTTGAAAATCATAAAGGAAGAAAATTTACTAAATTTCTCTTTGTAACTATCCGAGTTCATTTAAATATAAGTCAGAACTAGGATGCAGGATATCCAAAATCTCACCCAGTCGTTATGTCTGATCACCTACCTTATCTTATATTCCCGGTCCCCTCCTCTCACAGTAGACTGATTTAAGATTTGCAAAATATGTCTGTTATTAGATTTCATGATCTTCAAAATGACATAATACTGATTTTTTAAAGTGAAGCCATGAGTGTACACAGAGAAGGGGCTAAAATGCTCCCAATTGAAAAATTTTAGACGTTACATGAGCAGACCCAAAGGGTTATTTTCATTCTTCAATGTTTGATAATTCATAACTGAACAAAAACTTTATATAGAGAAAAAAGCAAATAATAATCATATTTCTAACGTATAAATCTGCAGATCAGGGGTCTCAACCTCATATCTGTAACTGACAATTATATTTTAAACTCATTTTATGGAATATTTAAAACTCTGAACGCCCAGTCTCATTCATTTCATATTAATATGGATAAGTAGTGGAGATTTAACATGTAAAGGTGGAAATACATCAACTCAGCGGGACTTTTATCAGCGTGTTTGATGTGGTCATTCTTTTTTCGCATTATACGCAAATATTTTATCAATTATTGGTTATCTTACTTGTCCAATTCATTTGAAAAGGATTGCTACGGATGGAGTTTTAATATAGGCGCGAATTATGTTGAAAAATATACTATATGGCCATTAATAACCGGACAGATTTAGACTTTTATTTAAAGTAAAGACAAATATTTAAAGATATATTTGTCGGATTTTTCTGGAACTTCAGGATTACGAAGAATATGTTTGACTTCATATTTATCAACCGCGATTTGATCAGAAAGACAATTAGGAGGCGAACAAAAAATCAAAGAAAAATAATAACTTTTGGGACCACCCTGTAAATAAATGGCACGAAATGATCTATGGCTATAGCTTACGAATATATGAACATTGTACAATATATGTATTCATTTGTGGATGAATAGAACGTATATTTGTGGCGATATATCAATTTTTTCAGAAGTTCAAAAATGTTTTGCATGTTTTTTGTTTATATCACGCAGGGTTATTTACTAAATTTAACGCCAGTTTCAGAAAATTTGTCAAAATGTAGTAGAAATAATCTGGTGTAATTGGAATGTAAATATATTAAATATTTGATGAAATATGAGCAGTTGGATGAAATACTTTTTATCTGCGCATGCGCGCACGATATATATATATATATATATATATATATATATATATATTGTTTTTTTTCCATGATTTCACAGTAAACTTTATGGAGCAACTCATAAAAAAGCCAGTCAATTATCGTGAAAAGTCAGAACGATATCGGCAATATAGTGAGCGAATTTTTAGTTGCTCTCTAAAAGCTGCTGAATGATAAGGAATTTCCACAAATTGTCATTTTATATTATCTGGCTTTCAGCAAAAGAGTATGTACTTAATGAATGTCAACGAGTAGATTTAGAAGAAATGCTTAGATTTTGATACTTCTTTTTTTCTTGGAATAGGCTCGTTCTGGTGATTTTCGAAGAACTAAATCATCCATAAAAAAGGAAAATTAAAAATTAAAAACGACAATTTATGGAAAATGCCTTATCGTTTAACTGTTTTTAGAGAACAACTAAAAATCAGCTCAGTCTATTGCCAATATCTTTCTGAATTTTCACGATATTTGACTGGCTTTTTTTTTATTAGTAGCTCCATAGAGCTGACTATCAAATAATGAAAGAAAATTTTTTTATCGTGCGTGCATGCGCAGATAAAAAATATTTCATTCACCGGCTCATATTTCATCAAATATTTAATATATTTATATTCCAATTACACCATATTATTGCTACTACATTTTGTCAAATTTTCTGAAACTGGCGTTAAATTTGGTAAAAGGTCCTGCATGATATAAACAAAAAACACGCAAAAATTTTTTGAACTTTAAAAAAAAATCGACATCTCCATGAATATACGTTCTATTCTTCCACAAATGAATACGTATATTGTATGATATCCATATATTCGTAAGCTATAGTGATAGATCATTTCGTCCATTTTGTTTTACAGGGTGATTCCAAACATTATTCTTTGTCTTTGCTTTTTTGTTGGCCCCCTATTTGTCCTTCTGATTTAACCACCGTTGATAAATATGAAGTAGAACACATTCTTCATAATCCTGAAGTTCCAGAAAAATACGACAAATATATCAGCCAGATAGTGTATATGAATGTCCATGCCTTCATATGAAAATATAATTTTTAAAACTAGAAAACAGGAATTCTGCTTTTTCAGGATCTAGTGTCGCCCCCGATGATATATATATATATATATATATATATATATATATATATATATATATATATATATATATAGAGAGAGAGAGAGATAGTACAAAACATATTTCATTTTTAAGACTTAAAACACAGTCTTTTACTTTATATAAAATGACGTCATTCGCATCCGCTGAAGAATTCCACATTTACGATCCAGTCTACAGAAAAATACGCATATGACGTCACTATCGCAGAATAATGCACAAATCTAGCAAAAAGCGGCGTCACCATTCAAGGAACTCGACAAAAAAAAATTGGCTATTTAATGATTTTTATGCCTTCTTTTGTTTGTAACATTAATAAGAATACTTAAAATTAAATATAGTTTACAATAGCTTCATGTTTTATCAGAAATCATTTATTTATATTTTTTTTTTATCAGAATAGTACGTATTTTATACATATTTTTCTTTCAGTTGTTATGGGAAAATGGCAACAAAAAGATATAATAATCTACTATTTTCTACTAAATTGTGATGCAGTTTTCAAACAAATTGCATTTAAAAGTACATCCCCCCCCCCCTATAAGATGGTATAAAAATTGAAAATGTGCGATGCTTAGAAGTTTTAAAAAATGCAGTACAGATTATACGTATTTAACCGTACAATGATACATCTGCTTTGTTTTACGTCTAACTTATGTAACGTAACGTTATTTTTTAGAGACCACACTTTAATTGCTGACCGAAAGAAATACCATATCGGGGTCTAAAAAAGACCTTGTGGTTTTTAATTATCAAAACTGTACTTACTTAAAGAAAACGTCTCGTATCACATTTATCTTCGAGAACTTCAATTTTGAGAAAGAAATTTCAAAAGTGTGATTCTTAAAGTAAACAAGAAAGAAAAAAAATCATTCTTCAAGCATAGATTATGAAACACTTTCCAACACATTCAGAATAATGTATAACAAATTTTCACCGTTTAATAAGTTGCAATAGGATGTCTAATTGAAAGATTTGGAATCGTATAACACATTTAAAAAAGCAATTTTACAATTCTCATCGACAATCAGAAAATTATTTGAATTCTTTGAGCAGCCCTGTATATGATATACAGATTTGTATCTATAAACTACACGCGTGCAAAAATTTAGTTTAGTTTGGAAATACATACCACAGTTGAAAATTCTCCTTCATCAATTTCCTCTTATAAGGAGAAAGGGACGTGAATTATTTTGCGCAGCCCTGTAAATGACGTACAGAATTTACACACAATGAGGAACATGCAGAAAATTAGTTAAATTTAAAAGCGCATAACGAATTAGAAAGCGCACTTCCAGCAATTATTGCTCAGTTTAAAGACAGTATGATTTCATTCGTGTGTCCCTGCAAGTGAACGATAAATGCTACGAATGCCCTATTCTACGGTAATCATCTTACAGTTAAATTCAATGATTTATAGCAATTTTAATACATTTGAAACAGCGTAATGTCATTAAAAAAATACTCTGCAAACGATTTTTTCCCCATTGACCATAATGTAACGAATTTTTTTTTTGAGTGGTCCTGTAAATGAACGATTAATGCTACAAGCTTCATATTCAATACCGAACATGCCACGGTAAACATCATTAACATATATCAATTGCATGAAAATTCGAGTACATTTATGAGAGTTACAGCTTGGACAGACAGACAGACAAACCGAATTCATAAATTCTTTTCAACTATGTTGGAAAGTGTTAAAAATACTCATAAAAAAAACACTTTTGTTCTTTAAAAATCTGTAAAATATTTTTTAAACTTCAAAGGCAAATGAATATTTATTCTTTTTATTACACTCAGAAATGAAAGATGTACACAAAATGATTTATTCTTTCAGAATATAATTCAAATTTTAAAATATAAATTATAAAATTTCACAGAGATCTCAACTTCTAAGAGAACACACATTTTAAATAAAAAAAATATACATTTCAAAATAATATGACCAAAATATATTTATAAATAAAAAAAAAAGATGTGTCCAACTTATGAATAGATTTATTATGTATGATTAAAATACGTAAATCATACATTCCACGATCTTCGCTCCTAAAGGGTCAAATCATGCTTATAAAGAACAACAATTATAAAACTTGGTATTGTTTAGTAATGTTTATGAGAAAGAAAATACTAAGTTTTCTGATTGTTCCCTGACAAACCGAAAAGGAATGTTTTACACAATAAACTCTCTTTCAGCTTTTGTTCACGCAGTAAGATTTTTTATTTGCTTGACGAAAACAATAATTTTATGCCTATGAATATAGTTACTCATCCCACATAATAGGCAAAGATTAGGTAACTTTGTAAGGTCAGTCTTTATATATTATTTATTTTCATTTTGCAGATGGAAATAATGCTGTTTTTATAAGTTAAGGTTAATGAAAATTTATTTTAAGTTAATAATAAAAATGATGTTTTTGTTTTGATATAAACATTTAATAAACAATGTTCATTGTGCTTTAAAATGATCTGAAGGCAAAAAGATCATGAAAAAGGTACAGAAAAGTTAAAGGAAAAGGAATAATTACCTGTATTATCCGCAAATCGCTTATAATGAAATCATATTAAATATGTCGACAATAAGGCATATAGGTAAGACATATAAGACACGGTAGTAGAGTCCTGCGCGGGTCGGTTGTACCCGACCCGAACCCGAAAATTTCATTTTAAATCAACCCGCAACCCGACCCGAATGCGACGAAAAAAAGGTCTCTCGACCCGAGTCTGTAAAAATAATTTTTGGCAACCCGACCCGAACCCGCAATATTTCAATCTGCAACCCGATCCGAGTCCCCCCCCCCCCCCAAAAAAAAATAAATAAAAATAAAAATCTTGTTTTAATGCCATTATGAAAAAAAATCTACATCTGTATCAATACCATTTTTATATTTTTCATAGAAGAATGAACAAATCTATATTCTTTAATATTCAAATATTGCTCAACCTCTGAACAGAGGACACCTCGGCATTGTTGAATAGAGTCAAACATCGGGTCGGGTTATCACAAATTTTGTTTTTTCGACCCGGAATAAATCCAGTTCACACTAGAAAAATTCTTGCAGATCATAGATAAGTTTTTTGCCACTCAGATTGTTGGGATTTTCACTAAAACTTTGAGCACAACTATGTTTCAGATGAAAAGAAATACGTATTTGAATTAGAGTCCTGCACGGGTCGGGTTTTAAATTCAATTAAATTAATATCACAGCTATGGTAAATTATACCCGAACTGTGATACAATGAAAACAAAGAAAGTAGAAAAATAACGTTTCAATCGATTTGTAACGGTATTAAATTAAAAATCTGATTTTTAAATATGATTTAAAATTTGTTGCGGTTTCAAAAGTTCTTTTTATAACGGTACACCTTGTATCACACAATTGACATTCTGCCTTATCGTACTTTAAAAATACAATACACAGCAACACACTAAATGATCCTTCCAGTCTATCACACAGTATATTTTTGTCATAACAACGTTAGAAGTATCAAGACTAGGACATTAGATTTGTAACTATTCAGCAAAAATGCTTTAGCAATGCAAAAGCATTCGTTATAATCCTTATCGTACCAGTAGTTGAAAAAGATTGTTTATATTAACTTCCAGAAATGAATTCTAAGACTAGACAAAGCGGACAGGCACGCATTTTGCTTTTGTGAAACTTTGATCTGCGGTTAATTAGACTTTTAACGTGAAAAAATATTTAGGACATTCTTTTATAAAATCGGGTCAACCCGAAACCGACTCGTAAGAGTAAAAAAGTCAACCCGAACCCGAAACAGTGAAAGCCAACCCGAGCCGCAACAAAAAGTTGAAGTCAACCCGAACCGCGACCGGAAAATATAGCGCCAACCCGACCCGATGCAGGACTCTATACGATAGTAAGTTACATGGGCTTCAAGAAAATTAATGTTTCTTTAGTTAATGTTAATGTTAATGTTTCTCTTTCACATATTTATTTTAATATCATCATCATCATCTTTAAATGTTTCACTTTTTTGTTCTAAAAAGATTTATCGAATAGCAATTACCAAGAATAAAAAATTTTGTACTGTTAATAAGTAGATGAGATAGATGTGATGAGATAGATTGATATGTTTTTTACGAATTAAAATCACAAACGCCACAAATGGTTAGGGGACTATCAATAGATTTAGAAAAGTATTACTAACATCCCATACAGAATAATTTCTTCATCTTGGTTTTTCTTTCATTAACACAATACAGTTACTTTTTAGATCATTTACTCAACAGAAAGACTCACATTGTAAAACACATTAACTCTAATTGATATTTTTAGTTGATTGACATTTCCGATCTCCGATGTCAGTGGTAAGCGAATATGTAATAACTGAATAAGTCTATTACTATATATAAAAAAAATACTTTGATCGGTTTTTAATACATTAGTGAACACTTCTTTCAAGAATAACTATACAAGATTAGATACAAAAGAAAAACTGTATGTGTCTAATATAAATAAAGGCAGATCATTTTTCAACTTCAATAGACATGTATTTATAGATATTTTAGAAGAATTTTCATTTATGCGCTCAAAACAAATCGACCACTCTTAACAGTGCAATAAATCGATGTGTCGTCACTGTGACTTCACAATCGTCACAAATGAACACAATTACAGTGGTAATCTAATGTTTACTCCTTTTTAAAGTCACATTATGACTCAATTGACCGTCACAATGATCAAGTTTAGACATATAGATCGTAGTGACAATGGATGACACATTTTAGACATCAAGTGACGATAAACGAACATGAGACGTTGAATTTGGGTTACAGTGCCTGCACATTTTGGTCATACTTAGATCACGATACTTTTAATCTAGTTTTTTAACTGATTTATTAAAGATTAAGTTAGATTCGAAAAGAAGATATTTTCCCGAGACAAATAAGAGATTTGTTGCTATTTAATTGTGAATGATTCTCGAATAACAGCGAGGGTATAATATTTTTATTATTTTCTTTTAATTTTTTAACCGAACTCTACAAAATCAATCTTTAAAATTTTTGAGTAGTACATTTTTAAGTAACTCAGTTTTATTCTGTCCAAAACACTACTTCACTTAATTTTCTGGCCATTTTAAAAACCAAAAATTTTAGATATGAAAATTGAAGATGAGTAAATTGAAGAACAGTTGATAAAGTAAAGTGTTGGTTAACAGGATATATTTACCGAATTCCAGAGTCATCTGTAGAAAAATCAGAAAGGCTATATTATCCATTGATGATTTCGATGAATAGTCAGTACTAATACTGATACTTTATTATACGTGTTTCAGATACTTTTCCCAAATCTTATCTTTTAACATCTACCTTCAAACGTATCCAGCAATTTAATGTATTAGAACAAATAAATAATAATTTGATTAATTTCAAAAATAATTCTTTCATGTAAAAAAACATATTTTAAATGAAACACTTGTATGTTTAGTTGGAAAGGAAGAGCTCAGCATATTAAATTGAATGAGATATAAGGAAAATCTACGCCATAAGAAATACTCGTATGACCAAAGTTTTGGTTTGCTATGTCTGATGAAGATTAATATCACATAAAAATTTGCCTCATCTATATTATCAAACAAAGAAACCGAACAGTAATTCTGATTTTTAAAAGTTAAGGGTGTATTCCAATTCAAACTGCTTATTTTCTGATTCATTTTTCAATTAATTTTTGCTCTCAAACGCATCAAACTAGGAAATTCTCTTATTTAGAAACTACATAATGTGCCGTGCTTCTCCATTTTTTGATAAATGCAGAAAACATTGTAAAAAATGCTGTCAAAGTAACACAATTAAAATGATAATGCATATTGCTTTTGGCATTTTAGACTTTGCTGTTATTTCAGTATAAAATTCTGCATTAGAAAACACATACGTAAACAAATTTTATGTTTCCCTATCCTTTTCTGCGCAATCCCTAGTTATTATTATGATGTATTTTGAATGATTAAATATTTAACTATAGATACAAGTATATTACAGAGAGATACTTTCTAAAATGAAAAGATAATGCTATAGTAACATTTTAATCATAGACCATTTTGTACCTCAATTTTGTTATTACAGCGTTCATAAATATTTTTTTAAGCGAAAACAATGCATATCTATAAAGTAAATAAAATTATATATTTTATAGAAAATAACAGAATGTGAGACAGATCTTTACAGTAAAATGCCAAACCTTTGGAGGTTTATTATAACGACGCATATATTTAAATTGTATGGGATAGTAAACGGAGACTTAATTCATCTTCCGTTGTATAAAGGGCTTCGAACTGAAATCCGTGGAAAACAGTCATTTCTTATGGAAAGAAAACAGAATCTGAACCAAAATTGATTCCTTAGTTTCTTAACGTAGAACTACGAAGTCTCCGGCTTTTTGGATACCAGTATTTTAATACAGAAAATGTTGTTTTACTTAATAGGATACGCAGAAAACAGTAATTTCTCATGGAACGAAAACATGATCTGAACCAAAATTGATTCCATAGTTTCTTAACCCCTTCAAGGGTGGCGGTTCATTTTTGGACCATCTAATTTTAATACGTAAATGCCACATTGGCACCAGAATATTGGAATGATAAATTTCCTTTTATTAAGTGCGTGAAAAAAAAGCTTTTGCTTATTTTGAAATACATTTGCTTGTAAATTCTGGTGTCATTCATTCATTTCAGCATTTTGCGAAAAGAAGGACCTTGCCTCTGAAAGGGTTAACGCAGAGCTTCCAAGTCTCCGGCTTTTTGGATACCAATATTTTAATGTTGTTTTATTTAATAGGAACATTTGGTCAATTTAAACCAACAATATTTTCTCTAAGATAATAGTGGTGTGCAAAAAGCCGGAGACTTGCCAACTATGTTAACCCTTTCCGGTGCGGTGTCCTTAAAAAAGGACACCTAATTTTAATTCCAAACCTGACAAACGGCACCAAGAATATTTAACTAAAATTTTCCTATTATAATGTACATGAAAATAAGCAAGTTCGTATTTTGTAATAAATTCGTTGATAAATTGCGGTGTCAGTCCATTATTTCATCAGTTTATAAACAGAATTACTCCGCGCCGGTAAGGGTTAACGGAATCGAACTCATTTCCTGTTCTAGAACTGTTTTTATTTATTCAAATGAAAAATTAAACTAAAATCTATTGACAGAATTCTGGTTCTTAACTTTTTAATATAAGGCATGTCGAAAATTAAATCAGAAATTAGTATATGCATAAGGCTAATTAAACTGCCAAAAGTGAAAAACATTTATTAAACAAAGCAAGGAACTGAATTGCGAAATATTAGGTCTACCGGAAAGTTCTGTCCGATAATTTTATTTCACTGTTACTTTTCTAAAATTCAGATTTCTTCATTGGCACCACTTTTTTGAAGTGGTAAAATTCCCATTGCTTTCCCCTTAATTAATATGTTATTAAATAAGGCGAATTTTACCATTTAAAAAAAGTGGTGCCAATGAAGGAATCTGAATTTTAAAAAAGTAGGCATGAAATAAGATTATCGGACAAAACTTTCCGGTAGACCCAATATTTAAGCTTGTTATCAGTCAGAACTTGTGTTGCCAGTTGTTCCGCGTAAACCAGGTCAGGGCTCCAAATGCTCTGGTCACCACTATTTTCTTACAGTTTATTTCGCCACCTTTAATCATAGATAATTCTCCCATTAGATAAGGCGAAGAAAATTACTTTAAAATACTGGAGTCCAGAGCATTTGGAACATAAATTTACGCGGGATACCACGTAAAACTACTTCAGGACACAAATTCCCCTCTCTATTGAGAAACCTATGGGCTTGGAATGAATCCGTATTTTCCAAATTCCTCCTCGGAAAATTAAAATTTTTATCTTCTGTTTTCTGTAACCTTTCTGGAAGAATGATTCTTTCTTTTTTATTTGCCAAAATGTTTCTAAAATATATATTCAATTTTATAGATTAAGTGTTAAAATCTAAGTGAAGCAGGTGAGTTGTAAGTGAGATTTTAACACTTTGAATAAAACTAACAATATATTTTTAAAATATTTTGTCGAATAAAAAAGAAAAAAACATTCTTCAAGTAGAGCTTGCAGAAAACAGAAGAAAAAAAATAATTTTCCAAGGAAAAAATTTTAAAATACGGATGCATTCCAAGCCCATAGGTTTAGCATTAAAGAGAGGAATTTTCAGCCTGACAAAGTACCAACTGGAAGAATGGGCCCGATACTGACAAAGTACCACCCCACCCCCGAACTCTATAATTTCTAGGTTAAAAATGTTTTTAATGAAGGGTGTAGGATTTTCCATTAAGATTGTCAGGGAAGTTAATTCAATATGAATGTATAATCATTGACAGTTTGGCATGATGATATTTTATTTATTAGCTTTGATTATTTATTGAAATCAGTTCTTTGAACCGGGTTCTAAACAAATACCGTTATTTTTAAAGGAACAACTTTACGCTATTGGTATTGCGATTTTTTGTAATCAATCAATATATCATTTTAATAAAACTAGGAGATCAAACTCCGTCTTCCCGGGTTACAGAATATAAGAAAAACCATTTAATTTTATTCAAAAATCTAATAGATTTTCTTTATATTTAATATATTTTTTAGCTATCCAAATAACACCAAAAAACTTTTTTATCTGAAAAATATTAATAAGGAATTCATTTTTTTTTTTTTTAATTAAGGTATGTATCTACCTTCGGGGAACTTTTTTTTGAAAATTATGAAATTTTTATCAAACACATCTATTTTTAGTTAAAACAGGGAATGAAACTATGAATTCAAATAAATTTTTCATGGAATTTTAATTAACTTTTCAAATTTAGGCAATATTTAGTCAAATTTTAGCAAAGAATTCCGTTTATGCCAAAACTTCTCTAACAAAATCTATTCAACATATTTCGCTTTTTTTCAGCAATACATTAGCAAACCACTTGTCTGTGTTATGAAGCAAAAGATTTGCAATACTTCTTAAATTTACTAACATATACCAGATTTTGTATACAAAACATGATTTTTTTTATGTGTATTTTTCAATAAAAAGAGCTCTTAAATTAATATATACATACTTAAAAGCTGTATTTTGCTTCATAACATACCAGTATATGAGCAGAATCTTGTGACCAAATTTTATTTCAATATCTTAAAATCTGTTTAAGAAATGAGGTTTCTTGTAAACGTAAAGACTGAAAAACGCAGTTTTCCGGAACACGTAAGTTAAGATTTTAATATAGCACAAAAACGTATGTATAAAGGTTTATATTTTGCTTCGAATTATCGCTGAACTAAAAGCAAGGCCTTTTTGGAATCCTAAATGTTTAAACTTTAATTTAAAATTATAAAAACAAAAACGATTTTTTTCGGAAAAACGTCGATTCGATGGTAGGCACATATCTTAAGTCTAATGTCAGACGAACGTCTTTTAGCCCGCTTTTTTCCTTACGTATTATCCCTACACAATGCTAGCGGCATTGCATAGGGATACGTAAGGAAAAAAGCGTGCAAAAAGACGTCCGTCTGACATTAGCTTAAAAGTGATACTTTTGTCCTATCCGCATGCCAGGAGTTAAAAGTAGATGATTTCGGTACATACTGCAGCCTTTAGGATTCTGATAATTTCAGTGATTTAAGATCGTAATTCTATTTCATGTCTGTTAAATTAGTGTTTTCTTTAAATTCTTTAAATTATTTATTGATGAAGATTTAATTTCGTTAAGGACTGTTAGCAGGAAAGAAACGTTAAACTATTTATTTTGTTTTAAGTGCAAAAGGGTTAATCTTTCGTGATCAAGCTGCAACCGATAAAGATAGATAAAAAAAAAAAAAAAAAAAAAAAAAAAACATGCTTGAAAATTATTTTAAAAACCATAAAAAATCAGCAAATTGAGATGCTGTTTTCAAAGAAATTTTATCTGAAAGAACACTTTTTTCTATTCGATGGTGTACAAATTTAAATTTTGCAATATTTAGACGATTAAAATATTGCAGCAAAGCGAAGTTCAATGGTCAGGTGTTCTCGCCATAAAAATGACGTCACTGTTACTCACGGACATGTTTTTGCTTTATAATATTAGATTAGAAGCATGTCCTCATTTGTAACCGAAAAATCTGATTGTTTTAGATTAGTGACAAATTATTGAAAAATTTAAGGATAAACATTGAAAATCATTATTTTTATTATTGCAAGAATTTTCAGAGGGACGCAGCTCTATTTAATCCCCTCGGGACCCTTGGTGCCTATAGGGACCTACAAAAAGTACTACACACAAAATTTGTTTTCGTATTAGTAATAAAGAAAAGTAAAAGTTGCCTTATTACCCGACTGCCAAGAAGGGGTATGTGTTTCACGCGTATCTGGATATGTCGATTTATACCCTCGAAACATCCCAGCAATTTTAATGAATGAGGTCTCTATCGATTCGCCTGAGCCGTCTGATGGTTATAGGCTAGGTTTTGTTTTTATACATTCAAAATGGCGGCCGTAAAATACAAAATGGCGGTAGAGACGAAAATAATTTCTTACGCACCGTATTGAGTGGCCTATCATTGGATAGGTCTTTCAAAATGAAGACGAAGTTTCATTGACTATTTTACAGTCAGAAACTCCGTTTAAATATCACACAACCTGGAAATTGTGTAGGTAGGATCTCTAGCTTTAATGCAACTGTAACCTTCATATACATATACAGGCCTCATCAAAACAGTGTTTATAGATAGCAACTAACAATTAAACACAACTTAAAAGTCACCAATACAAGTAAATTTTAAAAAATCGGTAAGTAATATAAAAAATAGTTTCGCAATGAGGAGAAATAATTAATGGATTCGCTTTTTACGCAGTCGGGTTTTTGGATTTTCTAAATTTAACTTTTACTTTTTTAATTAAAGTATTTTCGTGATTACATCAGTAAAGATAACTCTTAAAGCCTTAGAAGTGGTGCGAACATATTAAAATTCGTGCACTGGATGCCGCCGTTCCCGAAGAGGTTAAAGTAGTGAGTCAAAATAATTTTAGATTAAATCAATCATTTTGCCTTTATTCCTTTCTTGCGCGGAGTAAGTAAAATGATGAAATG
This sequence comes from Maratus speciosus, assembly GCA_963932465.1. Taxonomy (NCBI): domain Eukaryota; kingdom Metazoa; phylum Arthropoda; class Arachnida; order Araneae; family Salticidae; genus Maratus; species Maratus speciosus. The sequence goes on along the minus strand of OZ010787.1, from coordinate 561,351,008 downwards.
ATGAGCTGACACTAGAATTTACAATCGAATTTATTAGAAAATAAAAAATTTCTTACTTAGAAAATTAAAAAAAAAAAGGAAAATTTTACGTAAATATTCTTGGTACCGTTTGTCAGTTCTGGAATTAAAATTAGGTGTCCTTTTCTGTGGACACCGCCCGCTAAAGGGTTAATTAATGGGTAAGAAATCGGGGTTTTACCCAAAATTAAAAGCTGGCTGAATTAAAGGTCATTGAATTAGAAAGCAACTATTTGGGGATTTCGTTTAAATACACAAAATCCTTTAAAATTTGCTACTTTTGACTAATACTTCATTTCTTGAAAATTTTGAACAAAAGAGCGACTATGTTATACTTTTTTAAAGATGAAACAAAGCAGTGTAAGTTTTAAGGTGATATTGCAACATATTTCAGTTAAAAAAAGAAAATAGTTTAAAGATAAAATAGACAGAAAGGCATTTGGACTATGATTCTATATACACCCACCCTATATATCTTTTATGTACATCATTTTTGCCGCTTACAGTGAAATTTTAACATTTTTTTTTCTATCGCCTGTAGGATTAATTTTTTAGATTAATTTTTCTTTCTTTTTCGTATGTCCTAAAAATTAAGATGGCGAAGTACTGCTGATATGCACTCTGATGGATGCTAAAATATATTTTCAAACTATAATTTTTTTTTTAAGTTAAGCATTACGATGAAGGTAGGTACCAAGAATTTAAAAATCGTGGAATTTATATTTCCTTTAAATCTATATAGAATCTTTCAAAAATGAAAAAAAGCTGAAGTAACTGCTTTAATTTTCTTTTATTATACTTGATTTATTACCGCTGAATAAAGTAAAAATTGGTAAAGAAAATTTTATATCGCTTTTTTACAATGAGGTATTTTTTCATACAATGAAAGCGATATATTCTCACTCGTCGAAGTTTGATTACTAAAGGCTCTTACCTCAAAACTCAATTTTTTCCCTCCCTTCTTTGTTTAGTTTTCTAGCAGAACAAGAGAAAAAATTGAAAGCATAGAATAATATGTAAATTAATCACCACTGTGACATCTTAACCGCGTATGATGGATTATATCGTGTGACGCCGTATTACCCAAAACTGATTTTCGGTTTATGTTTTCACATATTGTGTACCCTATCACGTGCCAGTGCAGTCCCAGCATAACATATCACGATTCATGTCATACCAGTAGTATATTGCCTCATTTGCGATTTTTTTTCCTTGCCAGCATTTCGCGTATTTTGCTACACAATTTCAATAACCGCAGAGAGTAACAAAATATTATTTTAAAAAGAGACACTTCAAAACAGATCCACTGAATGGAACTTAATTAGAACTTTTAAATTTAGGCAAATGTATACAGGGAGATTCAAAAGCGTTTGGTAAAACATTATGAGGTAGTAGTGCGCTAAAACAAACAGTTATTGTATAGAAAAATAATGCCACAATCTATTTATTCAGTCAAAATGAGGTTCCGTTAATTTGACACAATTATTCTGATTAGTAAATAAATCATACGAGCTGTAATTATCTAACTGAGTAAAAAACTGTGCAGGCCGAGATTTGGACGCAGGGCTTTGATTTAAGCTACCAATGCTCTACCAACTGAGTTATCGTGGACAAATCTCGCGGGACAGAATTCACTCAGACAAAATTTTGAATGAATTGTGTCCGCCAGATTTGCCCGAGGCAGCCGAGTTGGTAGAACGGTATGCAGTTTAAGCCAAAATAAGGTTCAAATCCCGGTCTGGATGCTTTTTCAGTTAGATTGAATTCGTGTGATTTATTTATAAAAAAGAATAAATGTCTTAAATAAATAAAGTGCAATTTAATTACGCATCCAACGTTTACTGAGAGTTTCATTACCTGCGATTTTTCCTGTTGTCCTGTTTCAGATAACAGAACAGGTCAGATGTTATTGTCAAAAGATTGATTGAGTGAATTATGTCCACCAGTTTTGCCCAGGATGGCTCAGCTGCTAGAACGTTGGTAGCTTAATCCAATATCCTGAATTTACATCCCGGTACAGTCTCTTTTCCACTCTGTTGGAAAGTTACAACTCGTAGAAAACACAATGTGTCTCACTATAATATAGTATATCTAGATATTTGTTCATACAGAAATGAAGATTTTTTAACGAAATTTGAAATAAACCAATCATTCCTAGTGGGAAATGTAAGTATGTGATAAGAAATAATAGAGGATGATACACTGTATAAAAAAAAAAAAAAAAAAAAAAAAAAAAAAAAAAAAAAAACGGAATAAAATACGGAAATACTACTGGCAATCTAGACGCCAGTACTATTTCCGTATTTTAACGGAACTTTTTCCCGGTAAATTATAGGAAAATTTCCGTTAAATTCCAAATAAACGGAAAAATTTCTGCAATTTACAGGAAAAAAGTTCCGTTAAAATACGGAAATAGCACTGGCGTCTAGATTGCCAGTAGCATTTCCGTATTTTAGTCTGTTTTTTTTTTTTTTTTTTTTTTTTTCTGTTTACAGTGTACCATCCTCATCCAAATAACTCCGAATTAAACTCTCCGTATTTCAGAATGCATTTGATAATTTATAAAACTTCACTTACCGAAATGCTGTGTATGTGCACTTCCACATCTTTTCATAATTTCATTGCATTTAACACAAAGCAAGATAAGTCCTCGAAAAGGGCTTTCAAATATATTTACTTTACTTATGTTCCAATGGGAGCGAGATATCCTCTATTGTTGTGTGAAAAAGTGGATTACGACTCCTGGTTTCCTGCACTGTAAAATAAGACAAATGTTTCTTAATATGATATAACCACGAACGATAATATAAAATAACATCTTGAGATTTACTCATGACTCCGAAAAGCTTTCTTTATTTAAAAACAAAAATAAAAACAGAAACGAATATAGTTTTGAGATTTAACACCTTTGCGACGAGAGCCCTTTGCTTAATTTTGAATCTTTTACCACCAGTTTTTCAAAACGGAAATTTTTCTGTAATTGAATCGCGAAAATGCTCTGATAAAATAAACTTTACAATAAAAAATAACTGGTAACAATAATGAAGGATTCTGAGCACATTAAGTGGCACATATACCAGTCTCTCGTCACCAAAGGGTTAAAGTAACTTTCAGAAAACGAAGTTTCTTTAGCAGCTTCTGATTTTCGGAAACGTTGACGAGTTTTATAGCGTGTTAATCAATTTTCTCAATCCGGAATATTGTTTTTTTCGATGCTCATCATATCTCAAGTAAATTTTTTCATGTTCAACAAACATGTTTTACAGACAAACATGGTAAAATAACACCATTAATGTTGCCATTAAAACTAATAGGAGCTATCAAATCTCAAGTAAACGATTCCATGTTCATCAAACATGTTTTACAGGAAAACATGTTAAAATATAATATAAATAAACTATTCACTCCGGAAGAGTGAATAGTCATTCTATCACAGAGTCAAAATATGCCAAACCACTTTAGAGAGACTATTCACTCTGAGCAAAAGTGGAATTATTAACTCTCTGAAAGAGTGAATACTCACTTCTGGGATGTGAATATTCAATCTATACAGGGGTGAATAATCACTCATTCGGAGGAGTGACTATTCACTCTTGCTAAAGAGTGCGTTTTTCACCCCTGGTAGGAGTGAACAGTCACTCTTTCGTAGGAGTGAATGTTCACATTTTGGAGTGAATTCTTTTTTATGTTGCTTTTATGGGCATTTCAAAATAATTATATATTTTAGGGAATGAAATGAAAATAGATACAATCGTAGTAAAGCTTGGAATAAAATACTTCCTTGGCAATATTTATTTAATTCATATTTTATAACACTAATTGAACTTTTAAGGAAACATTCAATTAATGTTACATATGAACTAAATTAGATTACGGACAGAAATAAACTAAAATGTTTTATTCCAATCTTAACTTTTGTGTTTGCTTTTATTGCATGCCCTATAAAGATATGATAGTTTAAAAATGCCCATAAAGGCAAGTAATTAACCGAAATCTTAATCAGGTAATAATTTTTCTTTCTTTTCGGATAGCCATTAAGTTGCATTCACTATTTCTATAATTCCCGTTATGAACGTTAATAATGTTCTTTTTTTTCATGTGTAATTCAAATTTTAAGCATTTAGATCTCAGTGTTTGTTGCTAATGAATTTAAAGAAGGAGGAGATTTCGGACTTTTGGCATACCAGTATAATCTTCGTGAAAATGTTGTTTTGTTAAATTGCAAAAATGTTCCGATTAAATAAAATAACGTTTGCTCTAAGATTATACTGCTATGCAAAAAGTCGGAAATCTCATGCCTGATTTAAATCATTAAATGTAATTCTTTACTGTATTTTAGTTACTTTTAAACTTTTATTAATAACTTTATATTAAAGAATGTGTGAGAATTTTTTTATATGTTGTGATTTGTCATTGTTTTATTAAATATTAACATAGAAATTAAATTTTATAATCTCTGGAATGTGTATATATTTTTCTTTTAAACATATTCCTTAATTTAATCATGATTTCAAAATTTCTTTTCTTCCACTATTGCTGAAAAATGGATATTAATATTGGAATTGGATATTAATATTGGATTGCTTATTTATGGAACGAAATTATAAGCCACATTTAATTTAAATTTTTATTCCCGTATATATTGTATTTTGTGAATATGAGCTAAATGGATTTCATATGTTTTATAAAAAAAGACCGATCGAGGAAATAGGAAAAAAAAGGAAATATAAAAAGAACAGAAATGACTATACTTCCTGTAGAAAAAGTTGGCTTTTCAAGGACAAATGTCCTCTTTTCATTATCCTTTCGTTGGTCACTTCTCAGCCTTTTACCTTATGTGAGTAAGTACGGTAACGAAGGGAAAATGAAAAGAAGACGTTTGTAGTTGAAAAGCCGATTTTTCCTACAGGGAGTATACAAATGTACTCTTCTTGTTGTTTAAAAACATTTTTAATCTAAAAATTAGTTATTTATCTCTTTAAAAAATATTCAATCTTATATTATATAAGTGATAATATGAACTTTTTAAAAAATATACTAAAGCAGTTTTATTCATAAACTTCATATCAGGCATAAAAAACATTTTATTTTAATGCTTAAATATCATGTTTTATTTTTTAGTGGCAATGATTACGTGTATCATAAACGTAGAAAATGCGTTTACAATAGGAGGAAATTTAATAAATGATGAAGATTGTCTATAATTAAAGTTTTTGATTAAAATTATAAGCAGCAAAAAAATGCTTACATACAATTTTAAAAATGAATATACAATTTCAAAAACACTAAAAATGATAATGGAACCTTTTCGCAATATCATAATACTCCAATATCATATTTAACTCCAAAGTAATAATAACGATAAATACTGTAAGTGTTCATAATCAGAAAACATGAAAAAACTCGAAAAAAATCGACATGAAAAACAAAATCTCACATAACTTCAAATTATCTGTCATGAACGAGGATATCTTCTTGTCAGCATTTCAAAAGAAACAAATACCACTTTTTTTTTTTTTTACTTCAGTTAATTTTTTTTTCGAACGTTGGCAAGTTAAAATAATTTACATAACAGTATCGAATAGAAATAATAAAATAGTTATACTCATTTTTTTTTAATTCACAAAATCAAAAAAAATGAAATCCTGATTATTTTTTGCTAAGCAATGTTTGTTATACAATTGTTCAAGTAATTATATTTCAAACTGCTATACATGAAGAAGAAATATAACAGAGAATTGCTTCTGAAATCTGAAATCAGGAAAACAATTTCAGGTAAATCTTTTTCTATATAACATAAAACTATTCAACACATAATCATAACATACAAAATCTACAGGAATAAAGAATTAAAATTAAATAAGACTTATCTTTACGCTGCATAAATAATCACTTTAATAATATCCCTATATTTTAATCCTAAAATTTTGTTCGAAAATGAGAAACATCCTCTTATCTTCGTCGTAGACTTGCTGTTCTGATTGGCTGATGAGTAATACCGGGACATGCAAAACATAATCCTGGTTAGAGTGAATATTCACTCTAAGCAGGAGTTAATAGTCACTTTTTCAGAGGAGTGACTATTAACTCTTGAAAATGAGAGCGTTTTATTACCAAATCAGCATAATTTTCAAGGTTACATTATGAAATGGAGTTTTTGAAAATTAAGAAGTGACATATTTTAGTGCTTTTCATTTTTTCAATGCATATATTGGTTCAAATTTCAACGGAAATTTTTTAAAGTGTATAATGCCAGGCCGACTCTCGTCAGCGGAGTGAGATATTTCACTCTAGACAACGGAGTGACATATTTTCATTTTCGACAATGGGGTGAAATATTTTGCTCCTTTCTAGGGAGTGAAAAATTCCACACTTTAAGGAGTGTATTTTTATAAAATTCACTTCAAAAAGAGTGAAAATGCCTGTCACTCTTTCAAAGAGTGAACTTTTCACTCCTCTTAATTTTAGAGTGTAATACCATTAATATTAATATTAAAACTAATAGGATGCTGTCAAATCTCAAGTAAACGTTTTCATGTTCAGCAAACGTGTTTTACAGACAAACATGATAAAATAACACCATTAATATTAACATTAAAACTAATAGGTTGCTACCAAATCTAAAGTAAACGTTTTCATGTTCAGCAAGCATGTTTTACAGACAAACATGATAAAATAACACCATTAATATTAACATTAAAACTAATAGGATGCTACCAAATCTGAATAAACATTTTCATGTTCAACAAACATGATAAAATAACACCATTAATATTATCATTAAAACTAATAGGATGCTATCAAATCTCATGTATCATTTTCATGTTCAAGAAACACATTTTACAGACACACATAATAAAACAACACCATTAATAGTTACATTAAATCTAATAGGATTCTATCAAATCTCAAGTAAACATTTTCATGTTCAACAAACATGTTTTACAGACAAACATGATAAAATAATACAATTATTATTAACATTAAAACTAGTAAGATGCTATCAAATCTCAATTAAACATTTTCATGTTCAACAAACATGTTTTACAGATAAACATGATAAAATAACATAATTAATAATAACATTAAAGCTAATATTATTTTATTACACTTGTATGTAAACGCAGCTGAAAATGTTTAATTGAGAATGAATAGTATCCTGAAAACCTATATTCCAATTTGAAGAAACTGATCAATAATATATAATATATTAAAATTACTCGGAAGCGTTTCCAAAAATCAGTGGCCGCAAAAGAAATTTTATTTCAATAAATACTTCTTTAAATCTCAAAAATATATTAGTTTCTGCGATTCCCGAATATAAAGAAAGCTTTTCGGAATCGTAGTAACTCGGAAGAGGTATATTTTTATTCGCGGTTATATTATATTTTCATAGATTAAGAAAAATTGTTTTCTTTTGACAAAGTTTATCGAAATTGTTTATTTTGACATCGAATTACCACCTCTTAAAATTTCCCCAATCTTTTTTAATCACTCTGTATACAACCCCCCCCCCTCCATTTCTAAATATTATCAAATTTTAAGCCTTAAATTATACCAGTTCTTAATATTCAACATTTCATTGAATCCAAATTGAGAATAAGATCGTATCCTACAATTTCATGTTCGAATTTGTATGAAAATGTTAAGTTCGAAAATATAATTTTGCATAATCATTATAAAATACAAAACGAAAATATAAAAAGAACGCAAAATTAGAATAGTAAAATATCAAATGTTAAATGAATTTTAGAGATATGCATATATATGCAAAGTATGGTTAATAAATTTCAAGGGAAGAATACCTAATAAGGACTGTGAATATCCTTGATATTAAAGCAACTCCCTAAATGGGCTCAGTTGTTTACGAGACTTTTGAGGTTTCTTTAATTCGTGAAGCATTAGCACAGAAAGAAAATAAATACGATGGAGTTTAGACTTAGATAAGCGACAAAATTCCTTTCATGAAATCCTAATTGTATGGACTATCGATTATAAATGTAAATTTTATTAAAGAAAAATTACTAAATACTTATATATATATAAAATTAATAAGTTTAATTATTATTTAACATATTGTATGACAGCTAAATTTATCAAGCAATATGCAAGAGAGTAGACTATTCTCATGATTAAGTGTCTACGCTAGCCACGAGAAGATAATAGCAAGCTAATGTTAAACCAATAACAGCGTTCTTTTCTCCAAATTTCTTGTTTGCTTTTCAATACTTGTGAATGTTTTTTAGAGATATGCATATATATGCAAATTACGGCTAATAAATATCAAGGTAAGAATACCTAATCAGGACTGTGAATATCCTTGATATTAAAGTAGTTCCCTAAATGAGTTCAGTTGTTTACGAGACTTTTGAGGTTTCTTTAATTCGTGAAGCGTTAGCACATAATCTGGAGTTTAGACTTACACACAAATGGAAAAATACCTTTTTCAAAATCCTAATCATACGGACTATCGATTAGACTTGTAAATTTTGTTAAAGAAAAATAAATGAATAGTTATATATATATATATATATATATATATATATATATATATATAGATAAACTAATGAATTAAATTGTAATAGATTATATCAGCGCTTAATTAATTAAACGCAACCAATATGTAAGAAAATAGGTGATTCTCGTGATTTATCACGTTAAACCAACGACAGCGTTCTTTTTAAATTTCTCACTTAGATTTCAATTGCTGCAATTGTTTTTTTCAGCCTAGGATAGCTGAGGTCGATCTCTAACTACACTGGCCTCCAAAAGTTAAGGTACAGGGACTGGATGCTTTCGATTGCACACGTTTTGTCGAATATCTACCAAAATTATTGGCGAATTGTTCTTGAACTTCTGGGATGTAAAGAACATGTTTGATTTCATATTTCTCGGTGAAGATTTAGTCGGGAGGACAATTAGGGGGCTAATAGTAAATTTAATAATAAAATAATATTTGCGATCACCTATGTAACGGAAAATGCTGGGAATGGTTTGTCACTGTGTTAAATGACTATTTGGGTCCTCTTCAACGTGTGAGTGCATTAGTGTAAGCATAGCACTCATATTCGTGATGATGTTATTGTGTCTGTGAATAGTAGCAACAGTATACTGCAATTAAAACATGAATATATTGAATATTTCATGAGATGTGGGAATTGTTATGAGATAATTTTTATCTGTGCATGCGCGGAAGATTTTGAAATTTTTATTTCATAATTTGGTAGTCAGTATTTTGGGGCAACTTCTATAAAAAGTCCAGTCAAATATCGCGAAAATTCACAAAGATAGGGTCGATATAGTGAGTTGCTTCCTAGAAATAGCTTTATTATAAGGAATTTTCGGCAACTTTTCAATCTTACTATATCTTTCTAAGTTTTCGCAACATTTGACTGGACTTTCTATAGAAGTTGCCCCAAAATACTGACTACCAAATTATGAAATAAAAATTTTGAAATCTTCCGCGCATGCGCAGTTAAAAGTTATCTCATAGAAATGCCCATACCTCATCAAATATTCAATATATTCATGTTTTAATTTCAGTATACTATTGCTACTATTCTTTGGCAAGTTTTCGGAAAGTTGTGTCAAATTTGGTTGAAAACTCTGTATGCTATAAGCAAAAAACTTTTGAATTTTTCACAGACACAATATCATCTTCACGAATATGAGTGCTATGCTTACACAAATGCACACAAACGTTGAACAAGGCCCAAATAGTCATTTAACAGAGTGACAAACCATTTCCAGCATTTTCTGTTACATAGGTGATCGCAAATATTATTTTATTATTAAATTTATTATTAGCCCCGTAATTGTCCTCCCGACTAAATCTCCACCAAGAAATATGAAATTAAACATGTTCTTTACATCCCAGCAGTTCAAGAACAATTCGCTAATAATTTTTGTAGATATTCGACAAAACGTGTGCCATCGAAAGCATCCAGTCCCTGTACCTTAACATTTGGAGGCCAGTGTAGATACTTTTTTATTTTTCTATTTTGATTGTAGACTTTTTTTATAATGTGCCTTTCTTGTTCAGAAACGGTTTCGAAAGTGAAATACATTCGTAAAAGAAAACCAGAATCAAAATAGAAAAGGTTAAAAAGTACCCGGTTGGAGATCGACCTCAGATATCCTATGAAAAAAAAAAAAAAAAGATAAAAAGTCAGTTAAAAATACTGAAATGCAAATAAGAAATTTTAAACGAACGCTTCCATTGGTTTAAGGTTAGCTTGCAAGTGTCTTGGCGTAACTAAGCGTAGGCATTTAAGGGTGTACTCAAAAAAATATTTTTACACCTTCAACAGCTCGAAATTTTCTGACACATTTTCAGACAGAAATAAAAAGAAAAGTTTTAAAAGTAAAAACATGAAACTTGCTGACGTGATTTTTGAAGAGATTATATAAGAGGCAGTGTGTTTTAATTTTTCGCTCAATTAATTAGAACTTGATTTATAAATATTTATTTTCTCAGTACGACTATTTTTTTTTTCGTTCGCAGTTCTCTAGCTTCGAAAAATTAGGTTCAAAAGACCAACTTTGACAGCATTTATTGCAATATATTCTGCCTTTATCAAAAATTCTACAAGGACGGCATATTATATAGTTTCTGAATAAGAGAATCTGCCAATTGGATGCGTTTCAGAACAAAAATGAATTTAAAAATGAATCAGAAAATAAGCTGTTTGGATTTGAATACACCCTTAATTATTTGAATACTGCATTTATTCCTAAAGCAGAAAAAATATAAATACATAAATTTTAAAAAATGAGGTAAATGAAACAAACTTCATGTGTTTGCACTTACATTGTTTGTGTGCACTGTTTTCATTTATGCAACTTATTTGGTGAATTTTTGGAAAATGGTTTGGTGGTACAACAGGGGTGTTTTTTTCTTCTTTTTTAGCAACTCCTCATTTTTATACACATTCAATTAATCAACATCGTTGCCAAGTTGAACGGGCAATTGACTATCTTGTATTAAAATTTTTGACATGTCTGACTATGTAAAAAATGTAAAGTACTACTGTGTACCTTACACAGTTAAAAATCTGTTCAGTCGTTCGACCGTTTGTAATGATAACGATTATTTTACTATATTATGAAGCAATGCCAAATGACTGCACAGTTTGCTGCAACTTTTCATCAGTTTAACAATATATTGAAAATTCCCGACGATAAGTTGATTTTAGCAAAAGTTAGAGCCTATACAGTAAAGAAAAAAAAGCACACACGCAGACAAACGATCTCTATGAAATTTATAATGGACCACCACGGGAACTAACCCTTTCCAACAGAAAAGTGTTATCAGATTCGGATCAACCGTTCAAAAGTTATGCGTGGACATGTATAAGAAAATATACAACAGAATTATATAACTTACTTCGTTGGAAGAATCGGTTATAAAAGAGAAAATTAAGGCTTGCAGTTGCTTTTTACCATTGTGAAGTTATGATGCACAAAACGAGGTAAATTTGTCCAAAGCACATTTATGGACATGATAATTATGATTTTTAAAAGAAAAAATTAAGGCTTGCGGTTGCTTTTTACCATTGTGAACTTATGATAAACGAAACGAGGAACATTTTTCGCTGCTAAATTTTTGGATATGAAAACGATGATTTTTTTAAAAGATAAAATTAAGGTTTGCCGTTGCTTTTTTCCATTGTGAAGTTATGATAAACGAAACAAGATACATTTATCCAGGTTACATCTTTGGATATGAAATCAATTATTTTTAGAAGAATTGCCTAACGATGTTTTTGTTTTTTTTCTCTCGGTTTGAATAAAAAATTAAATTTAAATCTGTTGTAACCTTACCTAGATTTCTTAAAAAACCCAAATATAAATTTATGAAATGCAAAATCAAGAAAAATCAATGAAAAGCTGAAAAATTTTTATTGAAAATATTTTTTTCGTTAATTTTTTGTTTTCGAATTCTTAATATATGAATGTTTGCTAATTGAAAGCTTCTCAGTGACATTTCAAAAATAGACAGAAATCAGAAACTACTACTAAAGAGTATTTTTTATGCTTATCACTTGTATACCTCAAGAATAATTTCAGATTCCAGACACACAGTACTTAATTTTGATAATTTAGAACATCTATATTAAAAAGAAAAAAACATTTTAATAATAACATTTTCATCTAGTATCAAAACAATATTTGGTCAATATGACTATATTCTGCCTAAATGATACATGGTAATGGGCTATTGATTAAATAGTGGCATGATATGTTTTCCCAATATAGGAGTACAGAAATAATATTTGATCAATATTGACTATATCAAGGCTATTGGCAAAATATTGGCAGGAAATGTTTTCTCAATATAAATTTTTATATTTTAGCGCCTATACTGCGCCAATGTAAAGTCATTCAATCCTATAAGTGTGCAATGCTTCCATTTAAGCAAATATTTCGAATATAAAGAAAATATATCGTAAATATTTCCAACGTAGGACTAGCATTTAGCCAATATTGGCACTACATTTAAAATAATTACATGAAATACAATATTGGCGTAATATAGGGTCAATATAAGTTTGTTAGTAGGGCAGACTTTAAATTTTAAACAGTATTTTTTTACAAGATAATTTAAAATCCTCTATCAAGCAAAATGTACAATTAAAAGAAACGAACATCGTACATTCTGAAACTATTTGGAGAAAATGTTTAGAAATTTTCCCGTGCATTGTTTCAAGTGTCATTTGCTTTTATACAGCCTGCAATTTTTAAATAATTTAAAATATTTATTTTAAAGCTCGAGTAGGATATACAGTTGAATCTCGTTTTTAAATCCGGAATAACTTACGTAATTTAGAGCAAAATATAGATGTACGTTCAATTTCCCCCCAAATTTTACATTTTCTAATTCTTAACCGTTAATTTCTTTGGTCTATAAAACCCCCTTAAAATAAAAATCTATTTTCGCCAATTTTACAGATTACCCAGACTTATATATTTTATATTCAAATTCTAAAGATTTGTAGCTTTCATACTTAGTCACGCAACATTTTCATTCACAAATTTTTCTTCCAGACTGGATAATTTACAATTAAAAAGCGCCGCATTGAAAATTTTCATGCAAATTCTTGTATCGTCATGCGATGAATCAAGCGTATCCTCAATAATAGTGTTTTAACCTTAAAACACGTCAGACTTACACACCCAAAGACACTATTAGACGCTGCATCATGCCTGTTTCAAAGACAAACATGATAAATTAGCAGCATCAAAATTAGCATTAAAATTAATATTATTTTATTACTTTTGCTTGTACAAATTCAGTTACGCAGCTTAAAAAGTCTAATTGATATGATAAATTAGCAGGATTAAAATTAACATTAAAATTAATATTATTTTATTACTTTTGCTTGTACAAATTCAGTTACGCAGCTTAAAAAGTCTAATTGATAGCATCCGATAAACGATATTAATGTCTGGGAAAACTGATTTATACACTATAAAAACTACTCGGAAAATTTCCTGAAAATCAGTGTTTGGAAAAGAAACATTGTTTTTATAAAAACGTCTTTAAGGAGATCCGGGATACAAAAATCTTCAAATTTTCTAAAAAAAAAGCTTATTGCATTTAAAATTTTCTCAGTTTTCTTCTGCTTAAAACGACGTTTATATCATGTTTCTATCTTAATTGGAACAGGAATTTTTTTTTTCGATTTGGTTTGTTTTCAAAATCTACCTTTCAAGCAATGGTTAATCATGGAAACGACTTCTTGTGAAAATGCGTTTTTCTTCATGATGGGTTTTTTCACCATTTCTCCTATTTAAATTATTTTAAGTCAAGAACCGTTAAAGATAAATGGTTCAAACTTGGAACATGTCTTTTTCAATTGTTTTACTTTAATTTTGATTCAGCAAATTTGAAAAAAAAAATTACTTTTAAAAATATGATTAAAAAAAAAAGTTACCTCATTTTTTTTAAAAATTACTTTAAATATTTTTAATTTTTCTTTAAATTAATATTTTTTAAAATGCTGGGAAAAAATTAAAATTCATATATTTCTGTTTATTTAAATGAAAACAAATTGAAATTCTACAAATAATATTTCAAGTTATGACGATTTTAAATTACCCCACTTTTTTAATAAATTTTAAATTTTAAATAAAAAAAAATATGAGAAGTTTTATCATTTGATTTTGTTTACAAATGATATGGTTAACCATCACAAAAAATTTCAAAATTTTATCTCAATAAATAAAAATTATTTTAAAATGTGTCCCGAACCCCCTTAACCCCTTGGGGACGAGCGACACGTATACGTGCCGCATGAAGCTCTCAGAATCCTTGATTTTCCTCACCAGTAAAATTTTACTGTAAAATTTGCCTTGTTTAATGAGCGCTTTTCTTCGATTCAAGAAGACACAAATTTCTGTTTTTAAAAAACGGTGACAAAAGATTAAAAATTTCGTAAAAGGCTCCCGTCCCGAAGGGGCTAAATCTCGAAAATACACAGTGTTCATAAAAGAATGTCTCAGTTATAAATTTTAACATTAACAACTGTAAGCGTTGTAGAGCGCGTCAAAGTCACAAGTAAAGAGTAATTCAAACAGTTTTAGATAAGCGCATGCGCGAGTAATGCTTTCTTATTGACTCGCTTTCAGTGCTACATACGAAAAATGGCGCCTCTTGAGCGTAAAGCGTTATTGCTGGGCTGAAGATTTAAAAGCGGATAGAGCCATGCGAATTTTTTTCCTTTGGGGATTTATAAAAGATCGTGTCTACGTTACGACGCTACCTACTGATTTGCCGGAGTTGAGACACAGAATTGAAGAGTCTATTGCTTCCATTGCTCCGGACTTGTTAACCGAAGTGCTGGAAGAATTGGACTTCAGGTTGGAGGTGTGCCGTATAACAAAAGGTACACCTATTGAACATTTGTAAGTAAAACTAGGACAGTTTACCTTCAATTTGATGTATGATTTGTTGTGAATAGTCTAAATTAAACTGTTATAATGTACCATTGAATCTGGAGCATTCATTAGTGTACACCCTGTATATTGTTTTTTCCAATTTCTAAAGATAAAAAATGTTTTTCAGAATCATGGGTGACTCGGAAAAGGTTATTGTATATTTCGGTTCGATCCTAAATATATTTTCCCAGATTAAGAAAGAGTTGTCTTTTTTTACAGTGTACACACACAAAATAAATAAATAAATAAATAAAATAATAGCTGACTATGTTGTCCTTTCCGTATATCACAAAATTTGAACTTGATGAAATTATAATTTTAAGTTGCAGGATATAATTATTTTAGATTCAATGCAATAGAAACAATAATGTCAACGGAAAATTCAATATCCGAAATGCTAAACGATATTTTAAATGTATTAGACAAAAGACACCCCACTTAAATAAAAATACGCTTCAGGAAATGAACTAACAGTATTCAGTTTAATGAGCATAATTTGGGAAATAATCTTTTAAAGCCATCATTTAAGGTTCAACCCTTGAATCCTCTCTTAGTAATTTAAATTAAGTCTGGAATTATATTTACAAGTATCATTTTGAGATTTTCTTCGATGAGTTTTAGCAAAATTCAATTGAAAACGTTATTTTCTCTTTTCAAAGCTTGTAAATCAAGAACTCGTATCTCGTAAATTTCGCTAATGGGAAACGTTGATGAACTCTTAAAATGATCATCAACTTTAGCAGTTATTCAGTCTCTGCCACAAATACAACATAGATTTTAAAGGATTGATTAATTAACAATGCACTGCGATGTAAACTTAATCAAATAATGACCCAATGAGAAAACTAT
This sequence comes from Maratus speciosus, assembly GCA_963932465.1. Taxonomy (NCBI): domain Eukaryota; kingdom Metazoa; phylum Arthropoda; class Arachnida; order Araneae; family Salticidae; genus Maratus; species Maratus speciosus. The sequence continues at coordinate 561,335,201 of OZ010787.1, read as the reverse complement.
CTAAAAGTTCCTATTTAATCAAATTAGAATCCTATAAGAGTAACTGTCAGATCGATGTATAATGTTACGAACAAAAGGCAAATCTGAGAGATCGCGAATTTCCAGGTCAAATTGCAATATCACTAGAGGTTTCTCGGGCAAAGGCCTATTTCCTTTTGTATGTATGTATCAGGTCGGATAAATCGCTATAAAGCAATTCAGTTCTAGTGATATGCTAATGTTTAATCTTAAAAAAAAAATCTCAAAAATTAGGGACGAATTAAAAACCAAGAGTTCCGAAAAGTATTTTCTTCGTATGCCCAAATTACCTCTTTTATAAATCGCTTAATATACATATTTTTTTTAAATTTCGAAAATACCACGTAATCCTTATAGGATATATTGTGCTAAATAATTTTATTTCCCTGTCTTTGTAAGAATATGGCTGCCAACCTGCTGATTTTTCAAAAGTCAAGTAAATATTTTTTAAATCAGAAAATTCATTTAATAAAATGTATCTTCTTCCAATGTGGTACTCATTTAATTTCCCTTACTAAGTAAAATTTAAGCTTCAAAATATGTTTAGTTGTTGCGTATAGTAAATTTTTCCAGCTGAGAGAAAATGTACCCCGGCCGGAATTCGAACACAAAGCTTTTGGCTTTAATTGCCAATGCTCTTCCGATTGAGCTATCTAGACGACATCTGAACTATAATTTGAAACAGTTCAATAGAATAAACCGCTGGTGAATGAACTCCAATAAATAAAATCAGGGATACCTAATTGCACTAATAATTATTTTAACGTTATCAAACTGAGTGGCAAATAAATCATAAGAGTAATAATTTTCTCAGCTGAGTGAAAATGTTTCTAGGCCGGAAGTAGAACCCAGAACCTTTGGTTTCAATTGCTAATACTGTTATAATTGAACTATCTGGACGACACCCCATCGAACGCAATTAAATTACATAAACTTTTGGTAATGACATCTGGTCTGTTATTAGAAACAATGAATCGCTTTTCGACATTAGAAGCGACATTAGAAGCATTAGAAGCTCATTAGAAGCATTAGAAGCGACATTAGAAGCTCGACAGAATAAACCACAGGTAAAGGAACTCCAATAAACTATAGCTATTTAATTACACTTTTAATTATTTTAGCAAAATAAAACTCACTAGATTAATTTTAACACAATTATTCTAATTGGTAAATAAATCATATTAGATATAAATCTCCAACTGGGCGAAAAATTGTCCGGACCAGGATTCGCACCAAGGATCTCCTGGCTGAAGCCGCTAGTGCTCTACCATCTGAGCTATCCCGGACGAATCTGGTGGAACTTTTTCACCTGGATTTCTGGAGTTCCCTTACCTGAGATTTATTCTGTTGAGCTGAACCAGGTTTCAGACAAGATGCTATAATCATTAAAGTTAGCTGGGTGAAAAAGTTCCACCAGATTCGTCCGGGATAGCTCAGATGGTAGAGCACTGGAGGCTTCAGCCAGGAGATCCCTGGTTCGAATCCTGGTCCGGACATTTTTTCGCCTAGTTGGGGATTTACATCTAAAATAAAACTCATCAAACTGGTAAAAAAAAATCATATGTGTAGTAATTTTTCCACATTTCACTCAGTTGCATTTTCACTGAGATCGAAAAATTCCTACTCGTAATGATTTATTTATCAATCAGGTCGATCGTGCTAAAATAATTAAATGCTTAATTACATATGCATAATTTATTGGAGTTGCTTTAATTGCGGTTTAATCTATCAAGCTGTTTCAAATAGCACACAAATGTCATTACCAAATTGTCATCTGAGTGAATTGTGTTGGCTGGGATGTCCTTCAGAATAGCTCTATTGGGAAAGCATTGACAATTACAGCCAAAGTTCTGGGCTCGAGTACCAACTTGGACACATTTTCACCACTTGAAAAAAATACTAACCCTATCAAAAAAGCATATTTTGAACCAGAAGTTTCACTTACCAGGAATTAAACAAGTACGGCATAGAAACAAGATACATTTTATTAAATTAAATTTTCTGATTAAAAAAATATTTACTTGACTTTAAAATAATCAGGAGGCATCTACATTCTTGCAAATATAGGAAGGAATCAGTTTACCAATTAGTTATATTTACCAATCAGTTTGATTGTGTTAAAATAACTATGTCAGAAATTATTTTTTCATCACTCATCTTAAAATTATAATTTTTACTTATGAAATATATATTATTATGTATTTCAGGTATATTTCGTAATTGTTATAGGATACTAAATAGTTTTCATACCTTTTTTCTAAGATTTAAGTATCTCATCACTAATTTTGAAGTATTTCGACGCTTAAAAATCTCATTATGAAGGACGAAAATCAAGTGTTTTGAAAAGTATTGTTTTCGTAGCCCACATCTTGCTCTTTTATATGTCGGGCAATATTTTCTAAAATATTTTTATTAGGTAATTGTTATATGCGATATTTAATATCTTCTTCCTTTTATAAGAATAAAGTATTTCGTCATTTTCACACACACACACTCATGTATATATACAGTAGAGCGCCGATTATCCGGACCAGTCGGGATCATAGCTGATCCGGAATGAAAAATCCGGATAATTGGACAACTTTAAAAAATACCTATAACATGTTATTTGGTAACTTCCCTTCACACTTTTTCCAGGCTTAGGACTGGCAATTGTGGTAGCGCACATTTTAGCATGTTACAAATGGCGTGTTTAGAAGTTTTTTCCCTTTTTTAACGTTTTTAAAATTTTATTTTCTACAAAATTGGTACAAAGTTATGCATAGAAGTTTGTATAGAAATTATTACATGTACATATACATACACTGTACAGTACATACATTAAAAAAAATTCATTTATATACGGAAAATAAATTCTTTATAGTCTTCTGCTTCATAGAGGGCATTCTTTTCTGCGTGAGTCTCTCGCGCGTTAGAAGTGAAACTTCATAGGTTCTAGAATCAGTTGATTTTATGCATTGTTGTCTTTGCCTTTGTTGGCAATTTTATTTTCTCAGTATCAGGAAATGATTATTTAATGAATAACTTTCGTGACATTCAGTCAAATTTACCCTACTGCGCCTAAAGAAGTTTCACTTCAAAAATTTCGAAGAAGGTTGGAAAAAAATGTGTGGCCCTTGATCGATCCGGTTAATAGGACAATCTGGTTAATCGGCGTCCGGATAATTGGCGCTCTACTGTATTCATGGTGCTTGCCGAATTCGACCAAAAATTTCCGATGGGTGATAGTAGACATCAAGAGGATGAAAAATTTCCATAGAACATGGCGTCGCAAACCACTTATTGAGTCACAGGGTGTTTGACCCTAACTGAATTCGGCTTGACAGTAATAATTTTGCGAAAAATAAAAATATTGTAATTAAAATGTAACAATATGTACCTTGTTTTGTATGAAATGTGATAACATTACAAAAAATTCTGGAAGAACAGGGTGCTCAGGCAATTGATAATACCATATGAACTGACCATCACAGTCCAAAATGTGGAGCGTCAAGTGCATACTGCTGGCGCGTATAATGGAAACTTCTACCATTTTTTGAAGTTATCATATTTACAACAAAGGTGAGCAAATCCATTAAAAGTTTCATTATAATATACTTCAGTGTTCTGAAAATTATTACCGTCAATCAAAGTTGTCTTAGGGTAGCGCCCTATATTTTGATTAACCCTCCGACTGTCTTGGAAAAGGGCAAAATTGTAATGTTGTTTTCTCAGCATTTTGTTTTAAATGCTAAAAAAAAATGATTCTTTGAACATTTTATAAAAAAACTTAATAAGGAATATGAATGCAATCCTTGGAAGTATTAATCATTGTTCAATGTATTAAAAATACATTAAATCAATAGAACTATATTACTTTAAATATTGCTTGTATTGCAGTGAAACCTGAAGCTTAGTGAACGTATTAACACGGGCTTGTCAGTGAGGGGGTTTTAAATGCGACCTCATGTTCTATGGTAATTTTTCATCCTCTTGATGCATACTATCACCCCTCTGAATTTGTCGGTTGAATTCGGCAACAACTTGTATATATAAATATAATATAGCCTGAGAAAACGAAATCGCACTAGACTGGAAAAAATTTGGAAGACAAAAAAAGAAAAAAGGAGATAATGTAAATAACAAATATGGCAAGAAAAGTTTTACAATCGTAATTATTCGCATATCACTAATGCATGGGAATCTGTTAGGATAAAAATTAATATGACCTTAAATTAATTTTTATACGCATTAACGTTAATGCAGATTTCATAAAAATCAACATATTAATTGAAAGAGTTTGAAGCATAAGCGTATAAATCAAGAGAAAGCAGAAATCTTATTACAAGGCATACTTTCTGGCGACGTACTACCTTAAGATAAAACGCGATGGTGTTAATCTTTCATTTCTTATCTTTCCGTGCTATATTTCATGAAGCTGAAAGGATTTACTTAGCTTGGCTTCAGTATGACTGATAAATACACTTCCGTTGGGTAGATTAGATTATTTAAGTTATGCTTGTAAAAGGTAGCACTTTAAACTTTAATTTATCCTTTTAAATTTCGCTAACAATAATAATCACATCATGAAAAATATCGATTTTACAACTTTCTTGTATCGATTTACACTTGCTTCGGGATCGGAATTTCAAAGCTGTAAAAGATTGAAAATTGACATCCACTATGAAAATGTTTTGAAAAATTAAGCATTTAAAAATTATTGCCATTATGAAAGAACTAAACACGCTTATAGCACTGTAATCCCCCGAATCTGATAAAATTGTGTAATCACTGGGACCGAAATGAAATTCCTACTGTCGCAATTGTAGTCTCGTGGACGTGACGTGGATAAATACACTTCCGTTGGACAGATTAGATTATTTAAGTTATGCTTGTAAAAGGTAGCACTTTAAACTTTAATTTATCCTTTTAAGTTTCGCTAACAATAATAATCATATCTAGAAAAATATCGATTTTACAATGTTCTTTGCATCGATTTACACTTGATTCGGGATTAGAGTTTCAAAGCTCTAAAAGATTTAAAACTGACATCCACTATGAAAATGTTTTGAAAAGTTAAACATTTAAAAATTGTTACCATTATGAAAGAACCAAACACGCTTATAGCACTGTAACCCAAATCTGATAAAATTGTGTAATCACTGTGACCGAAATGAAATTCCTACTGTCACAATTGTCGTCTCGTGGACGTGACACATAAAATAAGTTGTATCTTCGTCACAGAGAAATAGATAGTCACATTTTGTAACTGGGTATAAGGGACTGAAACATTGATCATGGTGACTTCACAGTGGAGTCACAAAGTTGGTCGAAAGTCAAAATGTGTCAAACTAAACATGCCACCGCTGTGACTGTGACACGATATATACCGTATATAAGCCGACCCCCAAACTCGAGAGGAATAACAGACTGAACACCGGTATTTAAAAACAGTTATTTTCGTCTTATCTTACTTCAGGATTAGCAACAATTTCTGATGTTAAATAAGGCGAAGATACCTTTTTACAAATACTGGTATTCAGTCTATTATTATCTAGAATTTGGGGTCGGCTTATACACGAGTATGCAGGGTATTTGTGACGTTATATGGGGCATTCTCACAATCTTTTGACTTTCATGTCCCTGAATAATAATTTTTTATTTAATACACTTTTTTGTGTTTTTTTTATTTCATATACTGAGGTACATCCCATTGCATGATTGCATAACAATATTAATGAGATAAATAAGTTTTGGACGATGTTGGCGGTCCAAATACCAGGAAAACTCATCTACCATCCCGTGTCCCTGATGCTGATTTTTAAGTTTGGAGCTGTCTGGATAAAATTGTTTCAATAAAAATAATTCGATGTAATTTTTTTTCTGAAACTGGAACTACCGTTTTATATGAATATGTAGCTAAAAATTAACCTGCACACATTTTTAGGGTTGTTATTATTTTTTAAACTCTGTCCCTGGGTTTTAGATTCCTTACCATCCCTCTTCTAAAATTATACAGAAAATCATTTCAGATGTAGCCACAGAATTTTTTTCAAGTTTTTTCTCATGCAAAAGTATGCTAGAGAAATAATGTCTAAAATTCTTTGGCAGGAAATTTACTGTAGAATTTAAATCAGCATTTAAATATCAATTTCAAGCCTCGTGGCTTTATTGGTAGTATCACCGTCCCCAAGGTTTATTCCTGATCTTTTCGAGGTAAATTAATAAAAAAATTTAATATAATCCAATGTTAACAACTGTTTCTAAAAATCAATGAACATTGTGGCTATCACTTAGTTTTAACATGATTTTCCTAAAAATAGGTGGTAATTTTCCTTACCGTCCCTTTTTTTACCTTTTCGTTCCAATGCCATACCCTTTTTTGACCTTACCGTCCCTTCTTTAACACCCCTTTAAGACAATGTTATACAAAAATTCTGTATTAAAAGTACTACATTGTTATTATTTCTTATTTGAATGTCCTGTGGGTACTATGCAAATTCATTATAAGTAAAAATTTAGAAGAAAATAAAAAGTTATAGGGGTAAAATGGTAAGGAAAATTAAACTCGCAAGTTTAACTTAAACCTCAGTTAAGTAGAAACTTTTTCGCTGCTGACCATTTTTTCTTTATTTTGAATCATTAAGGCATTCGTCTATCAGATTAAAATGTTATTTAGCAAGTTTAATTTTGTCAGATCCCCCCCCCCCCCCAAAAAAAAGTCAAAAGATTGTGAGAATGCCCTATATAGATCCGCTGTGATTTTGAGGGGTTATTACCTGAAACAGAGGGAAAGAAACAAGAGGGATATTAAAAGTAGAAAGAGGTTAAACTGAATAAATATTGGATGATTTTGGTGAGATTGCTATAAAGTTAAGTGAACATTTTTATAGGTGACAAGTGTTCGCATTACACTTATAAGGGAAATATTTAAAATTTCACCCAATCATCTGAGTTGAAGTATTACATCTTATATTTATTATAATATGACAGTCAATCGAAATGGAGTTCTAGTGATATCACAAATTGTCTCAATGTAAAATTTTGACTTAATGAATATCTGTTTAAGGCATATATTGGTCCCCATGTCTTTCCGCTGTCTGTATATTTACAGGAAGAAAGAATCTCCCGGCTGTATACCTATCTCCCAACTATTTGCCTAACAGCGCGAGTACAGAATCTCCGCATCATTGATTTTATGTGAAGGTATGCGGTTTCTACATAGCACCAACAGCAGCAAGACAGTACAGCTGTTTGAAGAATGTCCCATCGCACAATAAGAACAAATTGACTTCCGCCTGCAATGGGCCATGCTATGTCCATAAAGTTGACAATTTGCACATCTGATGACTGGTTTGTAATTTGAGACTCTGCACTGTCGTATACCCATATTAATGCAGCCCACGCTCATCAAGCTGTTCAACCGTTTGAATGTCCACTTTTAGTATAAGTTGGTAATTTTTTAATTCTTTTTTGTGTATTACTTTGTATATTTTTGAGGAATGGTTATTATCTAGTGGTTGCAGTTGTTTTATTATGTTTTTAATTTTCTCTTGGTTTATGTTTTTAGGTATTCCTGTTACTATTATTTTTTGTAAGTTTTCTTCTTTGTAATTTATTTCAGTTGAGTCTTTTAATTCTTCAATATTTTCTATTATTCCATAAGTAAGTTGGAGTTTCTCCTCTGTTTTAGCTTTTATTATTATGGTTTTTCTGTCATAAGATAATTTGCTGTAGATTGTGTGTTGTTGTTGTTGTTCAAGTAGCTTCTCATTTAAGAGGTTATCCTAAAAAGCACTGACCACGAGTTATGCATCTTGACGGTGGTTCTGATTGGAACTTGTATTCATATCATGGTGTGCCGTTGACGTCAAAGTAGATCATTCTCTACGTAACCAAAATATGAATTATTTAATTAGTTATGAAGTGACTCTCAAGTGATCAGTGTTTGTGATTTCAGTGTGAAATCAATAACGATAATAATTTTGAAAATACTAGTAAACGTCTGATTAGCATTTCAAATTAACCGTTTTCAATTTCCGCCAAATGGAAAGAAAAATAGATCTTACGCTACAGAGACTGTTTTTCAGTCATGGGTATGAGTTGTCAGGTTTCAAGAAAAAGGAGAAAAGATATTGGGAATTTTTTTTTAGATCAGAATCAGCGAAAAGGAGTAGTTAAATAAACCTACAATAATTTTTTTATTTTTTACGTCAGTTTTGATTCATCACAAAATGAGTAATGCCGATGTCACATTGACTTGAATTATAGGTAATTGCCTTATAGGCACTATATTGCCATTAATCACTGGACACTTTCAATATTAGTCATTTTGTCGAATATTTAGCAATATATTTGTCGGATTCTTCTGAAACTTCAGGATAATAAAGAATATGTTTGACCTCATATTTATCAACATCGATTTGATAAGGAGGACAATTAGGGAGCCAAGAAAAAACCAAAGAAAAATAATAATATTTGGGATCACCCTGTAAATTAAAATGTGTGAAATGATCTATCGTTGAAGAATACAAACATGCAGATACTGTACAACATGTTTATAGATTTGTGTAAGAATAGCGCGTATATTCATTTAGAAATAGCGATTATTTTTAAGTTCAAAAAATACTTTCATGTTTTGGCTTATATCATGCAGGGGTTTTAATTAAATTTAACACCAGTTTTAGAAAAATTATAAAATGTAATAGAAACAATATAGTGAAATTGGAATATAAATACATTAAATATTTTATGAAGTATGAGCCGTTGCATGAAATCATTTTTATCTACGCATGCGCGGATGGTAACAAAAATTTTTTTTACACAATTTAACAGTGAACTTTATGGAGCAACTCATAAAAAAAATCCAGTAAAATATAGCGAAAATTTAGAAAGATATCGGCGATAGAGTGAACTAATTTTCAGTTGTTATCGCAAAATGAGAGGAAAAAAAACGACAGTCATAATTCCAATTCTAAAGGTCGCAATATTAGTTTAAAACTGGCTTAATATCCCAGCAAAGAAAGAAACAGTGGGCCATCAGCTGGAAAAAAGATGCCAGCCAGCAGTGCTATCAGCAGTAAAGTGCAAGGGTGCCATTACTTAAACCTGTCGAAAAGTGTCCAAGCCGAATGCAGCTAGCCCATCAGTGGTGGCTAACAGAAGGCCAGCATTGATATGCCATCACATTACTTCAATCCGGCATTTTTCCTGCAGTGCTAGCACCTATCCCACTGCTATTCCTTTGCTGGCCCATCACTTTCCCTTACAAAAATTTCTTATAGAATTCTATAAAAAAAACAAAGTATTATGGCTCTTTTTTCTATAAGCTAGTTTCACCAAGAGCTATAGAAACATCTGTAGAAGTGTCTATAGAAATATTTGAACTGCATGTGGTCACCCTCCCAAGTACTGACCGCGCTCGATGCTGCTTGGTTTTTGTGATCAGACATGAGCAAGCGCTTTCAGCGTACGATATGATTACTGGTAGTTTTCGAGCTCTCATTACACTATTTCAAATTTATTTCTTTTGTGATTTACGTTCCCAATCATTAAACTGGTATAGAAATTATTCTATTGTATAGAAATCCTATGTATTTTATACGCTTTTTTTAATTATTGATTCTGAACTGCGTAAATTATGAAAACAGAAATCCTTTGTAACCTAGTAAAACCAGATTTAAGAAGAAAAAAATTCCTTGAAATAAAGAATTTATTTATTTATTCATTTACTTATTTATTTTGTTGGTGGCAGTGGTGCTATATTTTTTACAGTTTAAAAAAAAAATTAGCTTCACAGCTTAAATTGTGTTAAGATATTCATTTCAGATTTGTGTTCAAATACTCAATGTCTTCGATATTCGCAGCGCCACCTAGCGTAAGGGTTCCCAGCAATAATACTGCAAAAGTTCGTGCACTTCCATGTAGTGGTGGGCCAGCGCATGAGATAAAATGGATGCCCACCAGAATTTTATCTGATGATTTCCAGCAGCAAAGTTGACTGAAGCTGTCCAGCAGTGGTCATGCAGTGGTAGACCATCAGCCAGCACTTCTCCATCATTTCCAGCACCTATCTTGCTGCTGGCCAGCAATTTCCTCTTTGCTGGGATTGTATCAGTATTCTCATATGTATTCTCACTATTTCAAGCATATAACTATATTAAATTATTAAAAAATAGCTATAATATTGTAATGTATAATCAATACTAAGCGAATAGTTTAGTTAGATTTGTTTTATAGGCAAAGACAAAAGGATTCTTTTCTTTGCGTAATGAATTAGTAATACAGTTGAAACCGTAACGAAGCTGAATATGTTTTGAAAAGAATTCATTATACGCAAATTTCGTCATTGCAACATGTTATGATTTACGGGAAATTTTCAAATTGCGAATTATCCGCTACTTTAATTTATTTGGTCTCGTATTATACGAGTTCTTCTGTATAAAGAACTGTTGATAATAACTTTCAAAAATTTTTATTTCGATTTTCTTATATTTTATTGAAAAGCACCCCCCACATGGTGCTGCATACTTTAAATAAAAAAAATACTCAAAACTTCAACCAAAATTAGTTATAATCTGTGGGAACAACAACACGAACGCAAAATAAAAAAAAATATATATATATAATTTTTTTGTTGTTTGTTTTACGTCACAGAATAAAAACTCTAGTGGAATCATTGTCTACCCCATTTCTGTACATTAGATACCGATCATTTATAAAACCTCTAATATCGTCTATTATAAATTCTGGAATTTTTACCTTTCCTCCCACTTTTTTTTTTTTTTTTTTTTTTTTTTTTTGTTAGATCTTATGTATAATTAAAAAACACGAAATTAACAACTAAGACAAGAACATTAACTAAAACAAGAAAATTAACAACTAGGAATTTGAAATTAGAGGATTTGAGAAAGTGATTGATAGGCAAGCATCAGATACTGTTAAGTTTAGATTTGCTGCGATTTCTTCATGAAAAATTTCAAACAGGAACTTATACAGATCCACAGAGCATGTTAAATATTTGTCATGAGCTTTCACATTTGTCTCCGTTAAACACGTTCAAGAATAATTCACGCGAACATAAATGGTGAATAAGTTCACTTCTTTTGAACCTAAATACTAATTCTAAACGTTGCTATCATCAGAACAGCACCGTGATACAAATGTGTGAAAACACCATGACCCAAATGAAAATCTGACTTTGAACGGTGCAGTCACGTTAATTGGAAGATGAGTCACTGTGAAGCCACTATAAAGTCATTTGAAGAGAAGAAATAGGTCAAAAACCGGTGACGAGGACATTACTGTTAAGTCACGAAGTTACAGATACCTTAAAGTCATAATGCGACCGAAATAAAGATGCCATCTTTTTTCAACCGTTGTGACGGCGACCATTTGTGACGTCACATTGAATGCCTCTGATATTATCCCTAACAATACACATGATATAAAACATAATTTTATTGCATCAGATATCTAAGCTATTTCATAAAAGAACTTTATATTGAAATATATGTGGAGGGTTTAAGATAAAATATAATACCCAGTCTGTGTTTTGACTTGCTTGTCGTCTTCTATTTTCTGCATTCTGCTATATCCTTTATAAAATTCAGAATGCCTGTTATGCATTTGAATAATTTAGATAGAGAACTTGAGAACAGAAAAAGAGAATAGAATGATACAGAATAGAAATGATATAGAACCGTCAATATTTCGAATGTAATTGTTAGTCTTTTAAAATTACTTTATAAAATACATTTTAAAAATCACGTGAAATATGCAGATTTTCTGAAAAATTATTTATATTCCAAAGCCTTGTATTGATGATATGTAGTTTAGACGCTTTTTAAAGAAATATCGTCTGATTGCAATGAAAATTCAATTTACGATTCAACGAATGACTAAAACTTTCACGGAATTAAAGTTAATTTTATTGCCTTTGACCTCAAAGTCATCTAAGGCACACACCCGCCTGAATGTTAAATAGCAATATGTGAGAACAATCGTTTAACGTGAAATCATCAACGGTAAAATAATGAATTGTTCTCTTATATATACATTGCTTAAAATGAATTAAATTTGCTTTCAATGGTGCTAATAGTTCTTTGCTGTACCAGCTTAACTTTTGATCAGGATATTTATCTTATTGCAAAATACATCACATTTTATATTTGCATTTAATTTCCTTGAAGGATTTTCCATTTCACAATTAAACAAAAAGCGCGTGTTGCAAAAAGTTTTTATGGGTCACTTTAAAATAACTCATCTATAATAATTATTTTAAATAAATAGAAAAATAAAATAATTACACTTTACATTCAAACAATATTCATAATTATACTGTATATCCAGAAATATTTGCAAAGCATGATCTTAAGAAGTTTAATTTTTTCTTTGAGAAGAATTAACTATTATATATGCATTAACTGCCAACTTTTACGCTTTTTTTCTACCACTATTTTTAATCAGAAAAAATTCCCTTACTTAGTCCCATGTTTTCGATAATTGAATAAGAGAAATTTCTCTGTTAAAAAATAGTGATAGTAATAAATCGTAAAACTTGGCATTTATGTATATGTAATATTTGTTATAACTAAGTTTTTTCAAGCCAGGCAGACTGCATAAAATAAGAATATAAAACTTCTTTGTTCCAATAATATGTTATTTAAATGAAAAAAAAAATAGTCTATATTAATTGTCTGTTATAATTATTTTAAATAAATAGAAAAATAAAATAATTACACTTTACATTCAGACAATATTCATAATTATACTATATATCCAGAAATATTTCCTAAGCATGATCTTGACCCATTTATGCCTGAATTTTTGTTTTCTTAAATCTGTCGGTAAAACCACTTTAAAATGTTGCAGAATGAACTGAAAAAATACTAAAAAAAATTACGCTAAAATATTTTTATATTTATTTGATAAAATGTAAATGTACTAAATATGGGAATATGTACATATGTGAAAAAATGCATAATTATATGTTTTGTCTAAATTTATATAAATTAAGCGTTTAAATTGTATATTATATACTATAATTAGTATTTTTATGAACTATTAAAAAAAACATTTATTTCTTTACAGAGACTAATAACATTATAAGTATTATTAATAATAAATTAAGAATAATCGTATTTGAGGCTAAAAAACTATTTCAAAATCATCTTGAAAAGGACTTTACATAAATTACTGTCCCCGAAATGGCTAATAGAAATGTGTTTACATTTGCGCCTAGCGCACTATATACAAACATGCATAAAAAATAGTCTTGAACATACAATTTCACAATTAAAAAAAAAAAAAAAAAAAAAAAAAAAAAAAAAAAAAAAACGTATTTTAAAGAAGTCTACAAGCTAAGGTTATGACTTATTTATTTGGATCTTTGATACAAAAAATGCAAATAAACTTACTTTTTACATTTCACTAACTTGAAAAATGAAAAATCTATAAAACCGAAAAAAGGCCTTCATTTAAGCAAATAAACATCAGTCTTATGCGGTCATCTATCGGTAATAGATCAAGACATTTATAGACAATTATTTCATACAATGTGAATATTGTAAAGAAGAAGAAAAAAAAAATTATTAAAATCCGAAACGTCCCAAAAATGGGACGCTAGGTATAAATAGGTTAAAGAAATTTCATTCTTTCTTTGAGATGAATTAACGTTTATATATGTATTAACTGTTACATCTATGTTCTTTCAATACAGACAGACGTTTTTAACGCATAAAATAAAATAGTAAAATTTCTTTGTTTTAATAAAATATTATTTAAATGAAAAAAAATTATATAAGACATGGCGAGGCTGTTGGTTCAAAGTAACCAATTTCAGTTTTTTAATTTTCCCTTTCCTTTATTCTAGTTAATAATTCCATAATATTATCGTCCATTTAAGCTCCTTAGGCTTACATTTTAATTTAAAAAAGGAACCTTATCCTTTTTTACTCAAATTAATTAATATATAAAAAAATCTTTTTACAGTCCCCAGGGAGCGCAACTTTAAAGTATCTAAAGAGTGAAGTGGTCATACCTAAGGATAATGAAAATAATGTTGAATGAAAGGATCCTTTTATAATTATTTTATTATACAAAAAAATTTAAAACCTTATTAATTTGTAAGGAATAAATTTGCACAGTGAATTAGTTGGTTAAATACAGCGCTGTCATTTAAAAGAATATTTAGTTAAATTATATTTCATTAACACTTCCGGGTCCAATTTTTCTTTTAGTTTTGAGAAAAAAAAAAACTTTTACTTCAATAATGTTAATAGTAACTATAAAAATAGATTTACTAAAGTTTAACGAATATGTCATTGTCTGAAATCTAACGAATCTAGTTATTTAGCTTACTATTCAATTCATATCTATATAACAATAGGCTAAGGAAGAGTTTTTGGAAACGTTTGGAAAATATCGTATTACAACGGGATTTAAGCAATATTAGAACTTTCTAAAATTTTTTGCGTTTTATCACACGTGATTTATTCAAAAAAAAATAACCTACATTTTTAATTTAAAGAGTGAAATATATGTTTAAAATAAAAGAATCGCCAACGATGGAAATAGAATTAAGAAAACTTTTATCATTATTATTATTACTAAATGCCAAAACATAAATGAAGTCGTAAAAAGAAATGCGCAGAGATATACTTACCTTACTAAATGTAGATAATGACAACAGTAATTTTAAAAACAAAATAATACTGAAAGAAAAGACATGTACTATTAATAGTACGCAGATCCGAAAGGGTTAATATAAAAAAATCATGAAACAGAGAAGTTTATTAAATTGACTTTACATCTTGCTCCTCAACAACAATAAGAATTGGTTTGTTATCAAATCGGTTCTATTTCAAATTCTTCACATAAACGTTTAATATAAAATCATTTTCATTTCATTATTTGAATCTTAGACTGGCTTATATATTCAATATATATTCCATATATATTCAATTTTAAACTTCATTTTCCTTCTAGGATTCTTCGAAAATAATTTAGTTTTCCGATAAATTTCATTTTATGTATTTCTATTTTGATGTTCCTGTTAGAGCATATATGATTGTTAAAACAGGAATCGATCTTCTTTTCATTACACGTTTTACCTTTTGATGAAAGACACGTAGTGATATGGATGTAGTACCCAGTTTCAATTATCTTTTGAGCAAGCAAGAGCAATACGGACCGTGTTCCTGCAGGTACTAATATCCAGTATAAAGGTAGGAAGAGAGTTTGAAAGTTTTTATTTTATTTTAATTTTATTTATTTATTTTTATTTTTTTTTTTTTTACGGCGGGCACTTGGCCACTAGGTCATTCGCCACAACAAGGCCGGAAGTGATGGCCATTTGTTTAGGAGTACCGGAAGAGCGGGCATCGCTACTTGAGTTGAACTCGTAATTTAGAACCTTGTTCAGGTGACAAGATCTTCACCTGACTAGGCACCTCCAGAGGTATAATTCATAGGGAACTTGGAGGATTTTGAACCCACGACGGATTTTATATACACCAGGCCCAGGAGCCATTATCATACATGGCGGATTTTTAGCTGGTGGCCTGCCCGTAATTTTCGGCTACGAACTCGATACTCTGCCAACTGGGCCACCGCTTCCCGGGTTTGAAAGTAACGAGATTCAATGAGGATGCATGGCGATCTATAATTTTTCACGGTTTCCCGAGAATAATGAGTGGGTTCGAAGCTACTTCAGTTCATCATATGCAGCTTTTGTTTAAAGAATATGTCTTTAAAATTTTTCCGGTAAGGTTCATCCGTATTCTGATTACACGATTTGGGCAGTCAGTGATGAATAGGGATGGTAATTAAAAGCTAAAAATGAACGTGAAGGAGGAGATGGGCATTTAATACGACCAGCCAAAAATAACCACGGCCGAATGCCCCGTTCATGTACCGCAACTATGGAAGAATTCCGGGAAGGCACCACTACTTTTTAAGGACCCCAGCGAAAAACTTCAAAAGAAATATTCATTCAGTGAAAGACACTAAAGAGCCGAAAGGAAGGATGTTGTGTTTAATATATATGATCGAACAGAAGAGTTTTCGTGCTCACTCTTTGCTCTACATGTCCAATAGTGCAGTTAGTAAATATGACAAGTAGGAGAACATAGTTTTATAATACAATGCTCCAAATTTTATGAAAAGAATGATTTTCATTCTGCAACAGACAATACACCTCCTAATAGTGCTGCGATTGCACAAGCTGCTTTTGTAGATGGTGTGTTCAAACTTCAAAGTACTTTTGCACCCATCTGATTCACCTGATCTTGCTCCATTGGAAAAATGACCTTGAATGATGTCATTATGCAAATTGTTAGATGGTTTGAGTTTCAGGATAAATGATTCTTATAGAGGACAGTATACAAATTGCGGCACCAAATAAATAAATGAGTGAACATGTAGGGAGATCTTCATGTGTCAAATGAGCTGTAACATCCCTTCTCGGCGAGGCTCAAAATATTTCCCACTTCCTTCTTACAAGCTTCAGGGAGAATCGGTTTCCTCACAAAAAATTACAGTAATTGCATCTACTAGTAGAAGATTATATGAAAGATTTCTACGTCTTTCATAAAATCCCTTACAAACACCGATTACTTGTCTTGTGACTACAGTGCTGACTACTCGAAAGTTGTGGGAATCGTATTTCAGTTCAGAATTGCGTGTCCTGCAATTGCAAAATTTCCTAAATTCGGGAATCTTCTGAAAAGTAAAAAAAAAAGAAAATTGTAATTTAATATATTACAACGACCATTTGGAATTTATTTCGTCCACCAAATTCCGTCGCATCCTCTTCAACAACAGATCGCAAAGATCAAACTTCAGACGACCAAAACCTTCATCGATAAACTCTCCAAGTCCCGTTTCGAGAAGAAAAACAGTTTACAAATCGAAAGCAGTTCCACCGAATCCTCCACAGATTGCGAAAAATTACCTACGTTGAGCTCATTTTTTCCCGGTTAGAATCGATCGATTGTAAAACGCCGTGACTAGTGGATTGAAGCCCCTCGAGACATGGCCTTTTAATATCAATCGATTAAACATTAGATTGTTTCCTTTTTCGCGTTCGTCTTTTATTCTTAATCGATTTTCATGGGCTACATAATCAGTTGAAGACCTTAATTTTCATGGCCTACATAATGAGTTGAAGACCTCGATTTTTGCTTTGCAAGACGATTTTCATTTCAGCGTCGCTCTTTGGCTTTGGATTTTCCCATATCTGACAATTTGCGCCTACCCATTTTGTAACTTATTCAATTTTTAACGATTTTATGCCTTTCGATTACCTATTCAAACAATTTTTAACGATTTTATGCCTTTATATTACCTATTCATATAAAAAGTCTTCTAAAAGTAAAGAACATCGTTGAATTTCGTTAAAAAAATAAAATGCGAGTATCATTTGACCCCATCCTCGACCGAAAACAAAAACCATTTCCAAATGGTTTAAAAAAATCCTTTCATGTATAGTGAAACACTTTTATCACTTTTTACCGGTATTATAGTACAACATTTTATCTGCTTATCACTACCTAGATAAATGACGAAACGCTTACTTAAAATTTAAATGACCAGTTATTTTAAAAAGAAAAGAATAAACAACTTTCACCTATCAGATGTCAAGATTGATTGCATAAGACTTGGAGATTAATAATTTTTCATATATATCCACCAAAAATATTCGTGTAAAGCACTCAGCTATACCTGATGACTATATCATATTAATGAATAATGATTACCCCCCCCCCCCCCCCCCCCCCCCCGTAGAGTTAAGCTTTAATCTCAATCAGCAATTGTAAGAGGTATATTCGTAATAAAAATTTAATTGAGAAGACAAAAAAAAAAAAAAAAATCACATTTAACCTTTCAGGGAGCGCGCCGTCGTATATCTTACAGAAAAAGAGATGTTTCTTAAACTTCATTTTAACATATAACTCCGTAATTAAAATTTAATTTTTACTAGGAATATGTGTAATTGTTTCCATAACTTCACCTTGTTTATTATTATCTTGCATTTGTAATAAAATATGTACATAGAATCTAGAAAGTACGACATGCGCATACTCTTGTAAAAAGGTATAGGACTTCCACTCTGAAGCTTAAAGCTTTTTTGGTTCAGTTATAACAAGACTTTTAAATAGACTATTAATAATCTAAAATTAAATTTTAATTTTAAACTCTCAAAATTTTAATTTTACGTAGTTTACACATTAAGGGATTGTTTTCCAGAGCGGTAACAATCAACCCATGTGCACAGATAACAAACACCTAATGGTTTCAAAATGTAAGACAAAATTAGTAAAATCTATATGAATTCTCTATAAACTCTCTAATCTTCAATGCTGCATTATGCATTATAAAAGTAGTGTTTTCTCGATTGTTTATGAATTATTGAATACTCGCTGAACATATAATCAATGCTGATGCCTTTAAAAACTTTATTATAAAAATTTTAATAGTTAAAGACTCTTAATAATTACTAGAAAACTATAGTATATAATTATCGTGTGTTTAACAAAAGCCCTTAGATTAACTTTTTTTATAATTAAGTTTTAACTTGCTCCTTACGCGGAAAACTCTATTCTATAGAATTAAATTAATTAGCAGCTAGATTTTTTTTATAAATAATTAATTAAAATGTCATTAAATATCTGTGATCTGCTTTAAATTTAATAAAATTTTAAACTAAATACTTTTAATAATTTCTGCAAGATATTTCATAATAATAAAGTGAAATTTTAATATGTATTACGCAGTCTGTAAGTTAACTAAGTTTAGAATGAAACTTCAACCGGCTACTTGCATTCGAAATTATATTCTATGAAATTAATTAATATCATGAAGGCAGCTTAATATCTAAAGTTTTATGATAAATTAATTAAAACTGCAAACTATTTATATTTTTTAATTAAATTTTTTGTTACTTTCGAAAGGCATCGAAATTACACATAATGAATTTATTTCAAAGTGTAGTTTTGAGTTGATTTAAATGATAGTTTTGAGTTAATAGCTGTTTGCTGAATTACCGTATATACTCGTGTATAAGTCGAAGAATTTTAGACAAAATTTAGGAGTTGAAAAGGGGGAGGGTCGACTTATACACGAGTAAGTAAAAAAAAAAAAATCGCAGATAATCGGCGAATGGGTAAGTTTTTAAAGTAATAACACATGGGTCTACGTTGGAGAGAGAGATAAAGTCGGACAATGGTCATTTCCCTGTGATTGACAAAAAGAATTTAACAAAAATGTCCCTGTAATTGTCCTGCACCCATTTTCTCTCGGGATAAAATTCCCTTCAATACAGGGGCATTCCATTCAACATTTTAATCCCCTTTCTAAAAAGAGTTCAGCTTGAGAATGCTTATATTTTAGCCGTCTAAGAAGTTGTTTACCCTTGTAAATAAGACTTGAATAGGTTTTTGGGAATTTTTTTCTTTTTAGGTATCATTACCCTCATAGCATGCATGGTCACGGTGACGTCGTTGTGACGTCACTGTAAGTCACTGTGGTCACGTCACATCTGTGACCAAAATGCCACCACTCAGTGATGTCACATTGTGACTGAGATGTGAACTTCTTAGAAAACTTTAAAAAATTGCAAAAATTCTTCAAAACATGTTATTTACTGTAAAATTATATTTTTCTGACAATTAAAAGAAAATTGTGACGACACTATTATGTCACTGCATGTAACGTATGTCACGTCACATATATGATAAAAAAAACCACCATATTGAAAGTCACAGTGTGACAAAAATATGAACTTCAAAAATCTTTGAAAATGAAGAGAAATAATTTAAGCAGTTCCGAGTTACAGCGACATAAGGAATGAAAATATATTAGTGGATAGCAACTAGTAAATTCTGTCACGAAAGGGGGAAGGGGCATAATAAATAAAGTGCACGATAATAAAGTGCATTAATAAACTAAATTTTCATGCTATATTTTATCCATCTCATAGATTAAGCGGTCTCACAGACCGCTCACAGTAGTTATGCGGCAATTTTTGTCGCATCAGTTAAGGGTTAAACAATATTTTAAACAGCTGAGTTACAGCGGCATAAGGAATGAAAATATATTAGTGGATAGCAAATAGTAAATTCTATCACGAAAGGCGGGGAGGGGGGGGGACATAATAAATAAATTGCACGATACAAGCATTAATAAACTAAATTTTCATGCTATATTTTATCAATTTGATATCTAAGACAGTAAAAGTATTCTTTTTTCATAATTTCAATTTTATCTAGCATTGCAATTTAATATAATAATCCTCCACTGATTGTTACACTCTCATATAATTATTGCGCATTTCAGATTCAAATCAGTTGTTTACAAAAACAAATAAATAATAAAAACACACCTGCTCAAATCGTCTGCTTCGCGAATTTACCATAGAATAAACAAGAGAATACGCGGGAAGCCACTTCACTCTACTGTTTAGAACACCAGCATGCCTACAGCACTTCTTTTAATATAAAAGAAAGACATCTGCCATTTTAGGATATTACAAATATACGGATATTATTGATGAAGCATATATGTAAGTCTTATTTAATTTAAATATTTTGTTCCTGTTTTGTATATATTATAATGATGAGTTAAGTAGTTTTATGTTACACATATAGAAAGAGACTGGTCTGTATTGTTTTCAGAAGGATATTTTTATTCGATTCTGTTGTATCTTAATCTGCCATCGCTCGAAAAAAAAAAAAAAAGCTGGCGCAGTGACTGATTTGTGCTTACATTCATAGTAGAATGAATGTAAATATTAATTTTTAGTCGCTTGAGATTGAAAATGTGTTGAAACAGTGGTGTGGAATTTTTTTCGGCTTTTTAATGTTTTCTAGTTACTAACACTTATAGCATCATTATTATTTTGGAGTTAAATATGAAATTAGAAATGGTTTCAGATTAGAAATTAACATTATGTGAGCATTTTTTTTTTCTGTTTGTGATTTTAATCAAACATTTAATTGTAGACACTCAGAATCAGTTATTAAATTTTCTTCGATTGTAAATTCATTTTCTACGTTTTCGATATATGTAATCACTGGAATAAAAAAATTAAATATATTTAAGCATTGAAATAAAGTGTTTTTCATGCCTGTGATAACAAGTTTATAGCTTAAACTGCTTTAGTATATTTTTTAAAAAGTTGGTATGTACTTTCGTAATATAGGACTGAATATTTTTTTAAAGCGATTAATAACTACTTTCTACATTAAAATGTTTTTTAAACAATAAAAATAGCTAATATGCAATCATTTATTTTACGTTTATATGTTCTTTTTAATACTTTTCAACAAAGTTGAAAAGTGTTTATGACTTCGGTTTGTCTGGCCGCCTGTCCGCGGTCTAACTCTCGCAAATATACTCGGATTGCCTTGAAATTTTTGGATGTTATTGACGTTTACCATAGCACGGCCCCTATTTGTAATGAAGTTTGTAGCGTGTTTAATTCATCTACAGGAACAGTCAAGGGTATTTCGTTACACTACGGCCTACGGGAAAAAATCGTTCCAAATGATTTTTAACGATTTTACACGCTTTCAAACAGAATAAAATTGATATGAATTTATGAAACGCACTAAAATATGCATTCTGAAGAGTATGTGGTGCAACGAATAGTTATTGTTCATTTACAGGTCTAAAATAGGGATTCCAATACATTATTATACAGGGATGGAGGGAATTATTAGCGGCGTACTTTAATTATGTTAATCTATTTCATATATAATGAAATTGATATAAGTCGCTGAGGTTTACACACTATACATTATTTCATGATAATACGAAATGTATATAGCATTTACAGGACACACAAAATATTTCCGATACTATATTGTATCCGAAGTTCATTAGGGATGATTGCTGGAAATGCATTTTTAATTATGATATGCGCTTTTATGATTCACTATATTTATGCATAGAGTATGGTATATATAAATGCTATAATTCATATACAGGACTACATAAAAGTATTCGTAAGGGTTACTGGGTATATGCGCAAATTGATTAAAGGTAGTTTTTAAATGAGTTATGGATTTTTACGTTGAACTGCATTTAATTTACTAAGAAATGTTTGTAGAATATAGATAAAATGATATACAGGGTCACGTAAAGAATTGAATACATGGCCATCTATAAATTATAATTTCTGGAAATGTGATTTCAGCAGTTTTAAGAGTGTTTGAATTAAATTTTAACTAAGCAGTAGCGCGTAATAAACGTTCTAGGTAAACTACAAATTATACAAAAGTATTCAAGTATGTTTCCATATATTAGTATAAATTGCTGAAAGAGAATTTCAACCTGTTATGCATTTTCTTGCAAAAATAAATTTTCCCATTATATAATATGTATATCAACTTACAGATCAAATGCAGGGCTGTTCAAAAGAATTAGAAAACATATTTGGCTATGGACGGTAAATGCTGAAATCAGTTTTTCAAATGTTTTATGTGTTTTCTAAAATATTTACTTAGTTATCTTATTTACGTTATTTCCCTAAATTACGATGTCTTGTTAAAGCATTCAGGAAGCGTTGGAAAGTGTTTTAAAATCTATGCTTAACGCATGATTTTTCTTAATTGTTTTTTTTCTATTTCGCAGATCAGTCTTTTCCTATAAAACATACCAAATCTATTTAGCTCATATTCACAAAATACAATATACACGGGAATAAAAAATTTAAATAAATATGGCTTATCATGTCATGTTTAATAAAGCAATGACTAATCACAACACATTAAAATTTTACACATTCTTAATATCAAGCTTGAACTCAAGATAAAGCTTAAAACTTAATAAAAAAAGATGTCAGTTGATAAGCATTGTTTTTTAAGTGGAAAAATTTAAAATGTTTTAAAAGAATAGGACTCCAAAATAGCGATATTTTGCTAAAAAGTACGGTAAAAAGATAAGAATTTATATTTCAAACAAAACTTTATTTTAAAATTGTGCATTTTAAAATTCATCACAGTGTTTATGGCAAGAACCATCACAGTATTAATACTCCGAATTTTTTCCAGAGAGAAACATTCGGCTTGCATACAATATTTCAAATGAAAATCAAATTTCAAATTATTTGCTTAAAAGGCGCAAAGGCCAACTTAGTAAAAAAGATTCAATGCCGGGAATCGAACCCCTGCCATCAGTATAGCGCACGGACATTCTACCGACTAAACAACGTGGAACGATACCCAGCCTGGAAAATTTCTTGCTATTACATGTTGGCAAGGCTACAATAGCAGCACAAGATGGGATATTTATCGTGAGCCACCGACATGGGGCAAACACGAAACTTAATTAAATCTAGCATCGGTTGAAACTATATTAATACTTAGAAATTTTTCCAGAGAGAAACATTCGCCTTGCGTACAATGTTTCAAATAAAAATCAAATTTAAAATTAAAATTGCCTTTTAAGCATGTAATTTGAAATTTGATTTTCATTCGAAATATTGTATGCAAGGCGAATGGTTCTCTTTGGAAAAATTTCCAAGTATTAATATAGTTTCAATCGATGCTGGATTTAATTAAGTTTCTTATTTGCTCATTGTCGGTGGCTCACGATAAATATTCCATCTTGTGCTGCGTTTGTAGCCTTGCCAACATGTAATAGTGAGAATTTTTCCCGGCTGAGTATCGTTCCATGTGGCTTAGTCGGTAGAATGCCAGTGTGCTATATTGATGGCCCGGGTTCGAGTCCCGGCACGGAATCTTTTTCACTATGTTGGCCTTAGCGCCTTTTAAGCAATTAATTTGAAATCTGTTTTTCATTTAAAATCCTCACATTTTTTATGACAAGTTCGTAACAAATGACACATATTTCACAAATTGGTCACAATGTGACTTCAAAGCATTATCACTTTCGTCACAGGTTCGTCACAAAGCTAATGCCAAAATAGTCACAAATGACACACTTTTCACAAATTAGTCACACCGTGACTTCACAGAGTGGTCACAATGTGACGTCACAAACGACCTCTAAAACGGCCATAACGACCTCGCATTGTAGTCACTGTGACGTAACATCGACGTCACGTGACGTCACATCGACGGTCACAAAATCACAGTGTGACTTCACAACGACGTCGCCGTGACGTCACGATGCCTTACGGGTAAATTGATGTGAATAGGTTTCGAAATAGTTTAAGATTATTCGGTTTTACATAATTATTCAGTTTTAAAGCGGTGAATTAAAAATAAGTCTGATTAGAAACGTAAAAATGTTTGCTAATTTAATGAAAAATTTGCTATTTTTTTATCTTCGATCACAAATCATTTTTCAACATAATACCAGAAATGTGGTTTTACTTATACACGAAAATTCAATTCTTTTCAAAACTTTGCTTATGAATTGGGGGGGGGGGGGTCGACTTATACACGAGTATATACGTAAGTTCTTTTGTGTATCACTGAAGATCCAAAGGAAAAAAAACTATCCTGCGTTCGTACACCTCAGGGGATTTAGCTACCAGATTTTTCATAAAGTAATGGTCGCCATATTTAAAAACAGAATTCATTCATTAAATAATGAAAACATTTCTTTGTGGGGAAAAACACCTAATATTTAAATCCTCTGAGGTGTACGAAACCTGTTATCCTAATTATAACACAATTATATCTCTGTTTTAAGACGATAAGTGTATGTATGGGTGTGCGTTTTATAATTTTTTAAGAAATAAAACAGATCTGAGATGCATTAAATATTTTGTGAAAATTTACTAAGTATTTAAAAGTTTTGAGCAGTTGAAATACAAGCACATTTTGCATGAGTAAATTAACGAAAAATTTATGAGCAATTAATTAAATTTTCAATCTGTTTTTTATTTAAAAAAAATCAGATTGCATTTGAAAGGTTTTTATCCACGGAGTTATGTATATTATATTTATATATACATAATGAATTTATTATAAAATACAATTTTGAGATGATTTAAATGGAAATTTTAGGTAAATAACTCTTAGCTTAGTTAAGTGCTTTTGTGCATCACTATAAAACATGGAAAATACATTGTTTACGAACTGTTATAATCTATTGCAATTATAATACAACTATTATATAATATACAGTGTGCTCCCGAAATCATGGGCCAAACTGTAAGGGAAGGTAAAGTACACATAAAGAAATAATTTTGGTATAGCAATGTGGGATCAGAATTGAAAAGTTTTGTCGAAAAAAAAAACAAAAATGTGGGGGAAATAAAAGCGAGCGTTTTATTGACGTATCAATTACAGTAAGTGCTCAAATGTGCCGCTGGAAGCAAGTGATTGGCGTACCTTTTCGCAGATTACAAGTGTTTCACGAACATTTTCAGCAACGGCGAAAGTTTTGCAATGAGGTCTTCATCAGAATCAACTGGTGTCGCATAGATACCTACGTAGACTCGTGTCTCAAGGTCTGTTCTTTTATCTAAGCTTAGTTTTTATATAGTTTGGGGCGAGTGTGCTGTTGTACTTTTAGTGTTAATTTCTTTAATTTTTATATTAGCTTCAGTTTATTAGGCCAGCAAGAGCTGGTACTTCAATAGCCACTGTTGACATTTACTGTTATTATATTTTTCTATGGTCAAGTTTGACTATTTGTTGCTTTTTCTTTAATGTTAAAAAAATATATTTGCCAGATGGTTCGGACCTGTTTTTTACCTGGGCTTCTCTGAGTGGAAGTAGGTGTTCTTTTCTTCCGGGACATTGAGTTCCATAAACCATTTTTTTTTTTTTTTTTTGGTTGGCGTCCCGGTCAGTGATCCTTGATCCCTGGTGTCTCCTAGATGAGACATCTGGAACCTTCGAAAGGGTACGCCAATCACTTCCTAGCCGCTGCTATGTACCGGGTGTCCTAAAAAGGACTGACTGATTTTAAAATTCAATAACTTGCAAACGGTGACAGATATTTAAAAAATTCTTGCAGGAGGGTTATGCATAAGGTCAAAAGTTTTTTTACAGTGATTTTCGATTTTAGTTCGAATTACAAACAATAGATGGCGCTGTAAGCAATTGGCGCTAAATACAGGCTCGATTTTTTGGCCTTTCTCTTCTTCCATGCGGAAAAAGCAGGTTAAACTGTATTGAGTGGGTCCCGAAGTATCAAAAATCGAGCCTGCATTTAGCGTCTATTGATCGCAGCGCCATCTATTGTTTGCAATTCGAACTAAAATCGAAAATTACTGTAAAAAACTTTTGACCTAATACATAACCCTCCTGCAAGAATTTTTTAAATATCTGTCACCGTTTCCAAGTTATTGAATTTTAAAATCAGTCAGTCCTTTTTAGGACACCCGGTATGTATCTATGCTGGTGGGGCACATTTGAGCACTTACTGTAATTTTTATGTCAATGAAATGCTTGTTTTCATTTCCTCCGCATTTCTTGTTCTTCGCCAAAACTTTTCATCTCCGACGCCACGTTGCTATACCAAAGTTGCTTCTTTATGTGTACTTTACCTACCCTTAAAGTTTGGCCCAGGAATTCGGGGACACCCTTATATATGTGTTTCAGTACGTTAAATGCGCGCGCGCACACGTGTGCGTGTGCTTTGAGTATTTTTGTGAAAATTTAATAACTACGATTTAAAACTTCATAGCAATATAAACAGAAGTACATTTTGCATGCACTAGAGCTCTTTTTAAAGTTATATGAGCGGTTAAATAAAAATCTCCCTTAAAAAAAATTCTTTTTAACCCTTTGAGGAGTGGTGAGATATGTCTTATCCCAATTAATTCCAATGAAGATTTGTACAGAATTTTTGAATAAAATTTTGCTTTTATAACCTTGATGAAAAAGGCTGTAAATTCTATTTACATATTTTGAAATAACCTTTTTCGAAAATTCTGGTGTGAATTCAACATTACAGAAACGCAATTACTTTCCCCCAAAAGGGTTAAAAGGCAACACCTGCCTTCATCACTGTTCTGTAAGTAGATGCACAGTTTTTCTCAAAAGTTTAGGCATATCCAGAAAATGCTGTTTATTAAATAACATATACAAAATTAAACAACATATTATTTACTTATTGGATTCTGTAAAATTATTGAAATAAATCATATCAAAATGAATAAATGGGTACAAAATTATAACTTTAATAAAAACTCGTAAAAAACTGTAATTATATAGTGTCTCAAAAGTTTAGGTACAATGGGAAAACACGTCATTTACTGCTTTTATACGATGATATTTATTAATAGTAGTGTCCCTGTCAAAGTTTCGAATAAATTTATATAATCATGTTTCTCTTGATCGAAATAACTTTTCAAGTGTTATTGGTGGCAAAGAATGCTATGCTTTTTCAATGACATTTTAGTTATTTAGTAGAGTTATATTGCTTTTACTTCTTCCACACTTCTCGGGTTCGGATAACACAAATGTTCTCAATTGAGTTTGTGCCTGAACGTTAACCTGGCCAATCTAAAACATTATTATTTTGCGCGGAAAGCCACTGTTTCGTACTAAATGTTGCTGTGAATATAAACAGTCTCGTGCTGAAATCTCGTCTTCGAACCCTCTAAAACGTCGTCAAATGGAAATGGATAATGATCAAGTGTCTCGTGGTACTTAGTTGAATTTTATGTTCCATGACCAGAGAGGTTTAATTATTAAGCGAATCCCTCCCCAAACCACCAGAGACATATTGCTTTTCGTCTACTGAAGAAAGTACGCGGTTGTTTACCAAGATATGCCAGTGGCCGTCAGGATAATCTATATTCAATTTCTTTTCGTGAATGAATAATACGGTGAAGCTTTTTTCACCCTTTCCAGCCCAATCCGTTCTAGCATAGCTGTAGCCTTCGGCATCTTAAATACAGTCAATCAGGGTAACTTTGAACCACGGGGTGTAACTTTGCACCGCCTCCTATTTTTCAATATTTTTTACTCTAAAAGACTAAATAAACTCCAGAACTGTGCTCTGTTGGCAAGGTTCTGAACCGGGATTTCTACTCTTTATTTTAGAAAATAAATTAGCAACATTATGCGCAATTAATTGCATCATCTAACTATTTTTGTGAAGTACTGTTTTCAAGTCAATTTTGAATGCTGTTTTGAAGTTGTTGTAATCCAATTAAATTTTCATAGTAAGTAACAATATACTCATTTATCAGACATATTATTATCTAAATGTTGTAAATGTGTTAATATTTTGTGATTATTTATTCATGAATAATTAATAAAATGTAAAATAAGAAGGCACTAGCATTTTACCGCATTTTCAGGGTAACTTTGAACCGGCTCAAAGTTACACTGATGCTTATAATTTACTGATTATAGGTGCTACTGTTGAAAATTTCCCATATTTGCAAGTATATTTCATATAAATGTCGAAAGTGTGCATTAGATATGACATGTAAATATTTTTACAAACATGTGTAAAATACATAAAATTCACTTAGAGGCGTGATTAGGGGCGGAGCTACCCAAATTTAACATTTCATACGTTCGACGCTTTTTATTCTTGTTTGAATAATACTAGTATTTGTATGTATTACTCTAACTATGGATATATTATAGAGTTAAAACATTGAAAATTGTTTTTCACTGCATTTTTATGTTTTATATGAACAATAAACAGGTTTTCTTAATTTCTAAATGTTCATGGTTCTCTTCTTCCACTTTTCTTATGCCTGATATTTGTTTCAATATCATAAATTATACAAATCTTGTGATTTTGAGAAATGTAAATTCGGAGTCTTTACATATCTGAAAACATTTTTTGAGGTTAAAAGTTGTCCTGACTACAATACTTTTTTTATAATCAATTATTTTATATAAAAATTTATCATATGGTGCAAAGTTATTCTAAATGGCTGGGTAACTTTGAACCAGGCTAAAAATCCATTTTTTATTGCTTTTATCCTTATAATTCCTTAATTTTTTATAGTCAAACAATAATTTAGGATCATTTCTTCTCTTTTATGCTTTCTCTTTTCAAATTTCTCGTTCGAATTTCAAAATTTTTAAATAAATTTTTTGCATAGGGTATCTGAGGCCGATGTCTAACCGGTTCTATTTTTCCTTTTTTGATTTTTGTTTGAAGTTTTTTTCTTCAGTATGACATTTCCAGTTTCGGGACCAGTTAGTGAGTACTTTCGCCTAAATTGGGTAGGTTCTTAAGGGACCCAGGACACAATTTAAAATAATTTTTATTTATTAAGTTAAAATTTTGAATTTTTTTGTGATGGTTAACCATGTTATTTGTAAACAAAATCACACGATAAAACTTCTCTTATATTTTTTAAACAATTTAAAAATTTAAAATTCATTAAAAAGGTGGGGTAATTTAAAATCGTTAAAACTCAAAATATTATTTGAAGAATTTCAAGTTTTTTTTCATTTAAATAAACAGAAATATATAAGTTTTAAATTAGATTCAGCATTTTAAAAAATATTAATTAAAAAAAATTAAAAATATTTAAAGTAAAAATTAAAAAAAATTGGTGTAACCTTTTAAAAAAAATTCATATTTTCAAAAGTAAATATTTTTTTTTTCTAATTTGCTAAATCAAAATTAAAGTAAAACAATTGAAAAAGATATGTCCCAAATTTGAACCATTTATCTTTAACAGTTCTTGAGTTATAATGATTTAGATACGAATAATGGTGAAAAAAGCCATCACGAAGAAAAACGCATTTTCACAAGAAATCGTTTTCATGATAACCATTGCTTGAAAGCTAGATTTTGAAAACACACCAAAACGAAACATTTAATATCGCCTGTTCTAATTGAGATAGAAACATGATTTAAACGTCATTTTAAGCAGAAAAACACAAAAAAAAAATTTAAAGAAATAAAAGGTTTTTTTTTTTAGAAAATTTGGAGATTGTTGTGTCCCGGACCCCCTAAAGCTCTTTCATACTCTCTGTTCACAGAGCTTGAAACTGAAATGTTTACATGGTATTATCTATAAATAAAATACCTGAATAAAGTATGTATGAAGAACAGGAAAATATCCTTCTATAATTCAGATTATTTAGATAAAGAAGATGATAGATTTTCAATTTAAATTCTTTTCTATCCCTTTAGCCTTTTGACGCCGTGATATATGTCTCGAAGACTCTTGGTACTTAAAAAGTTTTATATGTTAGAGGAAAAAATGTAAAAGATTCGTAATTCGTTCTCTTATTAAATTTGAACTGAGCTGATTTTTTCCCGAATGAATTTCTCGTTTCTGTTTTGCACTAAACATTACACTAAACATTATTAATGATTCTTTTCGGGTAATTTATCACGTAAAATGGAAAAATAAAACCTCGTCAACTTATTAAAATTCATAAAAACTTTTCAAAATAACAGACATTACATTACATTACAAGATAACAACACTAAAAACAATATAAAAGGACGTTTCGGATTCATTCTTAATCCCTCATCAGCTAATTCCTAACATAAAAGTCATACTAGATTTTAAAGTTCAACAAGTAGAAAAACATTACATCAAGTTGCCAAAAAATTATAGTTAAAACAAAACTGAATATTCTATTGGTAGATATGCAGCCTCGTTCATTGCTAAATCAGCAGTTCTCGTGTACCAAGCTTCCAAAAACATACGACTTGCATAAATGCTGCAGCCTGATCTAATTATATAAGCATTCTCAAAACTCGGAAAATGATCAGTTTTCGTGGCGTGGTCAACAATTTTAGAATTTAAATTTTTATTTCTAAAAGCACGTTTATGCTTTGCTTATAATTATTTAACGTTTTATTTAACGTTATTAAAATTTGTTAGCATTATAAGAATTTAATGGAATGTGAGAAAATATTTTACAACTAAATAACCTACGTAACTTCACAAACACGAAAAAGTTCGGAACAAAAACACGAACAACTTAGAAACAATTTAACAATTATCAAATTTCATTGAAACAGTATTTCTTGTATTTAGATTCATGTGTGGCTTTTACGTGATTTATTCTGATGTAATTTGTTTTGCACCATACGAGACTAAAAGCTTGCTTTCAAATTAAATTATCTTCACTAAAACTTTGGCTTCCATTTGTTTTAGAAGGCAAGTACCGTAAAATACTATCCAAGCACTGAAACTCAATTAATCTACCCCTTCTGTATTTCAATCAAATTTACTCTACTTGCTCAAAAACCGATTAAATGCTCTCATTCGAAAATTTCCCTTTAATTTTGTCGATGAGATCCATTGAATCATTTATCTCATCAATGGCTCCTTTTAAAAATGAATCACATTTCTTATCGAAAATTTTAAAGGTCTCTAAGAACGCGCGATTTAGTGCTATTTGATTTTCTTCTCTTAATAGTTATTACACGAACTTTCAAAACTGATTTTAAAATGATTATTAACATCTATAAATGTTTAACAGTTATCAAAAATTGCTTGTATTTAAAATCTTTCAAATTTAAGTAGCATCTTTGTTTGAAAAAACAACAACAATACAAAAAAGCTATTCTAGAGTTGACTGAGAGAGTTACTTAGTTGCCTGAAAGTGTTACTTAGGTGCTTGAAGACTTACTATTCAGTATACTTTAGTAGTAATAACTTTTCAAGGAAATGGCTACTTACAAGAAAGCTTTTTGACATGAAAACTTCTAGTTTGCCTGAGAGGAATAGAAGTAACTTGCTTTATACTTAATAATTAAAAATTTAGTTGCTAAATTTGAATACAAAAGCTTAAAAAAGAAGAAGAAATCAGAAATTTTATAACTTGAACATCAAATGTAATACACTGTTAAGAATCTGCAGCATTTTCTGCATAGTCACTCCGCCCTTTTTATAGAAAACGGTTATTTGACTATATTATGGAGCATTCTCGTTGGTCAGAATAGAGGTATTCTATAATAGTGGCGGAGTGACTATGCAGCAAGTGCTGCAGAATTTTAACAGTGTACGGCAAAGCGATATAATTAAGCGTACAAACTTAATACTAGAATTAGGCGTAAATTAACACAGTTGCGCCATCTTGTGGACGGGGTGATAATCTACATACGCGGGCTTTTAATGTGACGTCATAGATGACAGGATATCTACCATCTGCGCATATTTTCTAAATCTTTAGTCACTCATGGAACTGAATTTTGTTTACCACATTTATTGCAAAATAATGGCGCAGCGAGAGGGGCATCCAGATGCACTTGACACCACGAAGTTTTACTCACCTTGTCAGAGATATTTCAGCTATTAATTAAGGTGAAAAAACTTTACAATTTTAGTGGTGTGAAGTAAGAAAACAGTTAGGCATCTTCCTGTAGTTTAACCCCGTCCACTACGTGGCGTGCGACCTTGATTGATGTGACCCCAACTTTAGTCTTGCGGTTACCTCTCCCATTTAAGATAGGACGCTTACTTATATCGCTTTGGTGTACGGTTTCCCGCCATATTACATTAATCCTCCTTCCTCGGTGTTAAAAGTATTTTCTCCATTTCTCAAATTGCAGTGCTATTCACTAATAGCTCTGTAACACAAATATAAAAGCATCGTGACCTAAATGCTTGTTTCCATATTTGTCGCACGACGTGGAGAGTGAGTCGTAACCACGTTACTTTGATTTCGATACACCCATTTGTGGACGAGTTACAAAAAGCTTAATAAATGATTACAGAACTTGTGAGTAGAGTCACAAAATGACAGTCAAGCAAGAGTCAAAATATGACGAAATAAATAAATCACATTTTGATTACCATTGTGACAGAAACCGTACAAAAATACTAATAAGAAATAATATAATAACATTGGAATTATTTTTATGGAAATTGAAAACGAAAAACGGTTTCCTACATTCGCAAATCGGGCTCTCAATTCAATTCATTGCAAACCTGAATAAAGGTTTATATATTTTCTTGTTGCTTTCCTACTGAAATTTTGCAATTAATAGTTTCACAAATTGTTAATGATAACTAAAGCGCACGTAATGATAACTAAAGTGGAATTTTTCCATTAACCCGTATTGGATAGCTGAAAAGATAACAGAAAAAAATCTAAAACTTAACTAAAACATCGAAATTGGGGAATACTTAGTCATATGAAAGAAAAAAATTGTAGATGGTTGATCAAAAATCTGGGGGTGAACCATTTAAAAATATTAGGTATTGTATTTAAAAATACATGTAAAAAAGAATTTTTTTCATCGGATATTTTCATTTATATAAATACCTCCATATTTTTTTTTTTTTTTTTTTCGAGAAAGAAAGATATGAAAACAAAAGTTTCATATTAACAAGTTCACCGGAGAAAAAGTTTGGTAAATCATGGTGAAAGGCTGTATAGTTGAGTCATCGGTAGTGAAAGTTTTGAATAAAAAGTAAAAAATTAGACAATATTAAAGGGTTTATTTTTATGGTCATGTTAAAAGTTAAATTAAATTTGAGAGTACATTTCCTTTGCTGAATATTAAACTTTGGTCTATTTGAAAACTGTTAAGAAAAATTTTATCGGCACTATTTTTTATATTTTTCTTCCAACATTTTTAATATTGCTGTCCTATTTAAAGGACGTCAGTTCAATGTGGGTTAAATCGGCGTTTCGCACCTTTAGGTGTTTTCCTGTTTAAATATTTAGTTAGTTGAAAGTTTAATTATCGGTTTTGAAACATACAATGTTTTCCTAGTTCCGCCTGTTATTCGAAGCTGATTTGTTTTTTTCAATTTATACACGTATGTAACTAAAAAAAAATGACATTTAATTAAGAAAGGCTTTCTAAATTTATCGATTAAATGGAATTATCGAAAATTTTCACATAGAGATTAGATCACTGCTTGAGAAGTTAATCGCTCATGTATAACGTGATAAACACATTATTATAGATGACAATCAATTTAATGCAACAATGAAATAGATTTAATATATAACGCAACAGATTTCTCTATGTAATACGATACTGACCTGTCAGATATCTTAACCGAAGACAGGATGTACTGTTGACAGTTAAATTCATTGTATCAATCGTATGTGATAGCATAAAGCGACAGTGTGTTACCCACTCACTGTAATCTGATTACCCAAACACGCATGTCTATATCTATGTGCAGTATGTTTGTTTTTAAATGTTGTATCGATCAGTCGTCTCTGTCCAGATAATTTAATATGTTCGAATGTTAATAACATGAAATTTAGTATTAAATTATAAACATTAATCAGTATGATGAGGATAGCAGCATAAAGAGATGGATACCGATTGTCCTCATAAATAATATATTGTATTTCTTCAAAAATTCAATTAAAATATCACTTCTGTTTAAATCGCTAGCTGAAGTGAATTTTTATAAATCCTTATGTGGTCAAAGGAGCTAAACTTCAACCCTGGAAAGCTTATCAAGTCCTACAGCGAACTTTTATTTCTTACCATATACACTTAAATCACGTTGAACTAATTATAATACAAGCTGTCCCAAAACTAATTTAAAATTCAATATAAAATAAAGCATTTGTCGTACAGGAGTGCGGTTTGGACTAAAATGGTTCTCACGATGAAAAGTTTTCTTCAAGTGGATAAAAATAATTAGTTCCAAACTTCGATCACAGATGGCGCCACTTGTCCGTATGTTTGGTTTCAGACATGCGT
Source organism: Maratus speciosus (assembly GCA_963932465.1). Lineage (NCBI taxonomy): Eukaryota > Metazoa > Arthropoda > Arachnida > Araneae > Salticidae > Maratus > Maratus speciosus. Next base: position 561,300,659 of record OZ010787.1, on the reverse strand, counting down.
TTTTCTGATTTTCATGTTAGTTTCAATTTCGTTTCGAAATATCAATTTACGCAATTATCTTTTTCAGTGAGAGTCGTCATTTCTGTATCACAGCGTCAAAACTAATCTGAAAATCAGAAAAAAACACATGCGGACACTGAAATTAAACATACGGACAAGTGGTGCCAACTATGATCGAAGTCTGGGACTAATTATTTTCATTCGGTTGAAGGAAACTTTTCATCGTGAGAAGCATTTCAGTCCAAATCACACTCCTGTATGACAATTATTTGATTTTATATTGAATTTTAAAATCTGTCCAGGAATTTTTGGAAACCCTGTATTTTACATTGCATTGAGACTTTGTCAGGGACTTTTGGGCCACAAAGTATAATAACATAATTTTGTAATAATATAATGTGGGTAATGTGTAATGAAATATTTAAAATGTGACAGATATTTTAAAAGAGCGAAAAAAAAAAATGCTTGGTCTAATACTCTCAAAGCAAATAATAGAAAAACTTTTATTGTGTGAGAACTCTAGAGTTCAAACATTTTTCGTAAGAAAAAATGCTGTACATTTTTTATACCGTGAACGATTTTCCTAAAAACATAAAATTAAATGGATAAGTCACCAAAATTTTCGCCAAGTTGGTATTTTTGAGGAGAGATTGCATTTTAGCTAGAGGTATAAAAAAGTAAATTGCATGTTGCTTTAAAATTAAAAATAAATTAAAAAATAATGATTATTTCATAAAAGTGATTACATGAACCATCCGCTACATATAAAAAAAAATAATAAAGAAAAGTGCCCAGTTAAACTGATGGCATTGAGCTCACAGACTATTCACACTAATTGTATATTATGCTTTTATTTGAAAGAATAATGCCCCTCGAAAAATAAATTAAGAGGTGATTATCCACCGTTTCCCCCCTTCGTACTTAACCAATGACCCTCCAAATCTAATTAGGAAAGCGCCTTATCATAATGAACCGGTATACCAAATTTGAAGCAAATCGGATAATTATGCATGAAAAACCCATTTATCTAAATTGCGGGGTATTAGCCCTCTGTTCGCCCCATTTATACTTAACCAATGAACCCCCAAAACTAATCAGGAAAGCGTATTATCAGAATTGACCTATAGAAAATATTGAAGCAAATCGGATATTTCTATCAAGAGTTATCGCGTTACGTACATACATAGATACGTACATTCAGAGCCTGCGGGCACATTAGCTCTTAGGCTTTGATAGACTGTGAGTTAAAAAACCGGACAGGGTATTGTGTTTGTAAATAAAACCGAGCAGAAATTGTAAAATATATCCAATACTACTTACCAAATATTTACTTTTGGAGAAATTTGCAATAATGTAAATTTGGTACAAAATGTCACAGTATGTAAAAAAATACGCCACAATATTTACAATAAGTCCTTAACCTGCGACATATGCCGCAACGGTCCACAGCTTTCAATTCATATTTTAAGCTTTTTTCCCTTTCATATAATTTCATAAACCTGAGGAATATCTGCTGTAAAGCTTTTCAAAAACTGGCGCGGAAAACTCCAGCCCATGCGTCATCTTTCATCAAAAAGTTAAATTTCTGTTCCAATTAAAAATATATTTTTGCGATTTTGCAAATACAAGCTGCGTAAGATGAAAACTTTGATGTTGATTCTAGACAGCGAGACCAACAGTTCCAGTGGGGAAAAAAAAAAAAAAAAAAAAAAAAAAAAAAAAAAAAAAAAAAAAAAGCATTTGTTTCGGTAAACACAATAGAAAACTTTACCGTTGTAAAAGAAATGGTCACTTTTACATCTGAAATGCAATGTTAAAATTCAAATTATGGATCTCGACTTAGTTGGAGTAAATATCTGAGTTTGGCTAATTCAAGAGTGTATACACTGTTAAAAATTTCTGTAAAATCACAGAAAAAAAATCGAGACTCTCTGTAAATTTACACTAGTTCTTGGTTAAATGCATTCGATCGAGTTTCTCGGTCACGACTCTCTGTAAATTTACACCGGTTCTTGGTTAAATGCATTCGATCGAGTTTCTCGGTCAAGACTCTCTGTAAACTTACTCCAGTTCTCGGGTAAATGCATTCGATTGAGTTTCTCGGTCAAGACTCTCTGTAAATTTACACTAGTTCTCGGTTAAATGCATTCGATTGAGTTTCTCGGTCATCAATTTACAGACATTTCCCTTGTCTTGTATCTAATTCCCTATAGGGATATTTCTATGTGTTTATTTTAAAATGTTTTCAGCTTTGTTAAAACTTGTAATTCAAATACACACGTTTAAAATTCTCTTGCAATTTTATTAGGATTATTAAAGAAAAAAAATTAGTTTCAATTTTTTTAATTTATTTTTTCATTCATTTAGTTAGTTAGAATCATAATACATTTAAATACATTGCTTTTATAAGAATTGTGATATAACCTTAAAAGTAATTTTGGTTTATTAATCTGATTATTTTTGTAAATGTTTTACAAAAAAATGTTATAATTACCAATATATGTAACCAGTTTTAATGAAAAAATACACCTAAATTTCACATTATTATTATTTAAAAATTCCAGTATATCTTCAGATATGAAAGAAGGTAATTATTGAAAAGAAGCAATTTCTTGATAAATAATTCCGTAAATAAAGAATTAAAAAATTAAATTTGATTTAAAAAAAATAATAGGTATTTGTTTCGGTGCAAACTAAATTAAAATAAACCGTTTAAGACATTTTCTAATGAATATATTTGAAGCGAAATCTTTCAAAAGCACAATTACAATAGATTTCCCCCCGCTTTATTATAAAGGACATCCTTTATACAACGCAGTAACAGCTCCTGTGGCGCAGTCAGTAAGACGTTTTTCTCCTGCCCAGAGGTCACGGGTTCAAACCCCAGCCCGGCCAGAAGCAAGTTGTGTAAAAAAATTAAATGGCAGAGCAGTTAAAATTTGCTTGAATAACTCTGGTACTTCGAAGTTCTAAAATTCGCTGATTTCAAAAACTAAGTTAAATTATTTTAATTAAAAAAATAAATTGATTTGCAGAGTCTTGTGTGCATTTTTAACGATGTTAATTTACAGAGTCTTGTGTAAATTTACCAAATAACTTCTCTGTTTTTCTAATCTCTGTAATTTTACATAAGACTTAAGATAATGGATTACCCGTAGATTCTCTGTAATTTCACAGGAAAATTTTTAACAGTGTAGTATAACTGTGTAGTCGTGTCTAGCTAATTTTATTGTCTGTCTTTAAATCTTGTATAATGTAAAGCCGTCTAATAGAAAATCCTTATTTAAATTTCATTTTTTTTAAAACTATAATTTGTCCTAAAGGATTCTATGAATAAATGGGCTCGTTTAGTGTTTCTTTAAATGGGTTGAGTGTGGGAATATGTAAAGAAGTTCTTGAAGTACGCTACAAGTGTGTAAGAAATAACACACAGCACAGCGCACCTAAATCAGTGAATGAAAAAGCTTTTAATCTTACTGATTGTTTTAAAAATGGAATATAAAACACACTAGATGTCGAAGCTGACTGTCTAAGCAAAGTAACACCGAAAATTCAACAGCTATGCAAGGGTATACTAACACGTCCATTAGATTAAAAAATTTACCGTATGTAAAGCTTTCATTAAAAATTAAACTCACCTGTATCCATTCATTGTTTTCTTCATTTCAATTTCTTTATTCCTGAATCCAACATGCCAACAAAATTAGGGAATACACTGTTAAAAATATCGTGAAAAATTACCTCTGTTTTTCAAAGCTATCGATTTTCTGACCAATGAGAACGCTTCATAGGTGTTTATGTAGCGTTCTCATTGGTTAGAAAATAGAGAGCCTTTAAAAACAGAGGTAATTTTTCACGATATTTTTAACAGTGTACGCTAGATACATTTTTGCCCTTAACCGCTGTCTTGGTATACATTGCATTTCATGCGACAAAGAAAAAAATTGCATCGTTGAAAGTGAATTCGTCACTACACTGTTAAAAATATCGTGAAAAATTACCTCTGTTTATAAAGGCTATCTATTTTCTGACCAATAAGTACGCTACATAAACGCCTATGGATCGGTCTCATTGGTCAGAAAATAGACAGCCTTTAAAAACAGAGGCAATTTTTCACGATATTTTTAACAGTGTACTTACACGTCGCGTTATATTCTGTGATTTTTTTATTTTATTTTTTTTATGTTTCAGAATATTGTTAAGAGATGTTGCAACTATAGTCCTCTGTTTTTTTTTTTTTTCGTATTTTCTGTAATGTCGTCATTCCTTAGTTAAAATTTTGCATTTCAAAATGTTTTTTAATATTGATTCAGAATGTGAGTCTGATGGAACTGAATTTATATCACTTAGTCAGAAGATGATACTTCTAATTTATCTAGTGATTATATTTATTCAGAGTCTAGTGAATCAGAAGCTTTACAGTATGAACTCAGTAGGGATATGGGTAGAAAAGAAACAGTCTGCTCTGCTCCTCCTCATTTCAATTTTACAGAAAACCATAACAGAATAGTTTTGAAAAGTATAGAACCAGATTACTTTTTCAATGGAGGATATTCCATCTCCGTTTTGATCACGTGGTCAAGGTAAAAACTTCTAGCGCAAAGAAGGGAAGGCTCCGTAGACGTGTAATGTAATTCCCCGCTAGCCAATGAAACAGTTCATGAGGCAAAGCAATAGTATCTTCCCTTCTTATCAGTTAGAAGTTCCTTGTGTAAATTATGGGTATCACGTGACATCTTTCAGCCTCGAACCCATATTTGGAATATCCTCCATTCAAAGCTTGGGTGCATTGCAGGAAAATGAAGAGAGAATGGGACATGTACGACTGCCAGTTTGTCAAGCAAAAAAACTGCTTAGTGACAAAAATATTTTGCATTTTCGAATTCAGAATAGAACATATATTAATTTTTAACAATTAAAAAAATACTTTTCTTGGATCAGAAATTTAAAAAAAAAAAAAAAAAAAAAAAAAAAAAAAAAAAAAAAAAAAAAAAATCCGACCAAGAAGTATTTAAATGGCACACGACACACAAACTTTAGAGAAATACTATTCTATACAATCGTATTTCATTGTGAGGCGCATCGTACGCAACCAACGACATACCATAGATTAACATATAAGATAGGACATTTAAGGCAAAATCTGTAATAGCAACAGTATTAGCGTCACTACCGACGAGGGAGAAGAATTAAAAAGATCCCGAAATTTACCTATGTTGATGAAATATATTTACGCTCTATGTTTTGAATATTTATTTTTTCCAAAATGAAAGAAGCTAGGGCACACGATATTGTATTTATGTTTGATTTATTTAACTTTTTTTTATCGTACTTGTTCGTTCACCTTTAACTTACAAAATGATAATAATAATAATAATATAAAAGAAAACCTCCAGAATTTCTGTTGAAAACGTAAATATATAAGTTAATGAGATAAAATTGTATGAAATTAAATTCGGGTATTGTTTTAATTTATTCACATTGAATACAGTTTTATCAAGTATAATATCAGTATCTCTATGTATTGCTTTTTTTTTCAACTTTTAGATTTATATGATTTGTAAAAAGGAGTTTTTCCTGTCTGCAAATTTATTATTATTTCTCATATGTTAATATCATAAATATTTTAGAACTCATTGTACGTTCTTTACATTAAAAACAATCTTTTTATTTTATCTGTAAGAAAGCGAAAATGCGTAAATTTTAAAAGATCATTGTAACGATTGTTTAATACATTAAAGTTCATAAATTAATTAAACATCGACTGTATTTTATTTTTACCAAATGGGAACATTTATGTAATTTTCTGGGACTTGAAGAGTGCAATATTTCGTATAATTTTACTTTACACCATCGCGTTATGTAGCTTTAAATCCAATCATATCATATTTACTCAACGTATAAAATTCAAGACAAAATTTTTAGCTTGTTTTTTGTTGCACTTAAATCGTTTACCCTTCATGTATGGAAAAAGTATATATATATATATCCGTGCATGAATATAGAATAGGTATTAGATATATAGAGCGCGTTCACGGACCGCACCCTGGGTTCCCCAGGTTTACCACGGGTAACCCGAAGCGTTCAGAGACCGACATCACGCGACTTTTTCCGAGTTCCCCATAGCGTTCAGAGCCAAACATTACCGAGATTTCGGGGAACCCACATTACCTGAAAAATTTTGTTGGGTAAAGTGATCACGTGGTTGGAAAATCTGATTTGTTTACCATTTTATAGCTTAACTGTGACTGTTAATCAGAATGGCACTGTTTTGATCAGTTTTATAGCACATTGTTACTGTTTTTTTATATTACAAAAATAATAATAAAAACATTTCTGGTCTAAGTTTAACTTTTAGATAAATTAGAAGATAAATGTAAATTTTGCATATGACAAATCAGTTCACGCTTGGAAGCCTAAAATGGCTAGCAAAACCTGCACTGTTAAAAATATCGTGAAAGATTACCTCTGTTTTTAAAGGCTATCTATTTTCTGATCAATGACAAAGCTACATAAACGCCTATAAAGCGCTCTCATTGGTCAGAAAATAGATAGCCTTTAAAAACAGAGGTAATTTTTCACGATATTTTTAACAGTGTGTGATACATATTTGTTGCGATAGTATTCCCCATAAAAATTAACTTTTGGAACAGTTTCCCATCTAAAAAAAGTGATAATTGAATCTATTTGCACTGTCGAACGTGCAGCTGCCGCCATGTTTGTAAATGTAAATAAAAAAATCCCGCAACTTTACCCGAAAGCGTTCAGAGCCGTTTTTACCCAACCTTACACCGCGAAACCAGTATGACGTCATTCCCCAATTTTCCGAGTTACGCGTGTTTCGGTCTCTGAACGCGCTCATAGAATATAATATCTATTCTATGTTCATGTATCAGTGCAACATTCTGTTGAAAACGTAAACATGCAACATTAAAAAAAAGAAAGATAGGAGTAGACGCTCAATAACAAAAATATTACAACGATGGGAAGTTTCTTCCCCATTGTCACTAAAGGCGCTGCGATCGCAATCGCATTACTGTTACGCTCTATGGAAGTGTCCGATCTTGTATGTTAATCTCCGCGACATACAAGGCCAGTTCTTAACGTTTAAAACGTCACACGGAGTGGATCCTCTTTACACGGTGATTGGTACAAAGCGGCGCACCCATCGTTTTGTGCCAATCGCCGTGTAAAGACTGATCCACTCAGTGTGACGTTTTAAAAGTCATGAACTGGCCTTGTTTGCCGTTGGTCGCGCGTGGTTTGACTTCCGAAACTTGTTTGGTTATTATCTTCCCTTTGCTTATACTGTAAATTCTACACTGTGCAACCTGTATAGTATGAGGATTGTGTATAAGTTAATTCAAGGTATTAAATACCAAAACTGATTATATTTAATAAATATATTTGTCCTAAGTCAAACTGACAGTTACTGAACATTAAACTGAGAAAAAAATGTTAAAATATTTACAAAATATGGAACCGTTGAAAAAAGCAAAAGCATTAAATTAAGTTAAAGGCATTGTGAAGCTACAAGAGTCCATCAACTGGGGATTAATCGCATTTAGAATAAAAATAAATAAATAAATTTTCCTGAAATCGATGTTGTCGTACAAAAATGTTTGATTAAAAAGTCAGATTTTTTGCTACACAAAGTGTGATTTTTGTAAAGAAATTGTTGTTTTATTGGTACTAAAGCAAAAGCATTAAGTTAAGTTAACCCTAGACCTACCGGAAATTTTACTCAAGTTTTATAAAAACATTCTACACCAGAATTTTTACTTAAAACTATTTAATTTGTTTATTTAACTTATTATTGTCTGATTTATACATTTAGTTTGTTTTGAAGAAATTTCTGGTTTGAAAAAATATTTTGAATGTACATGTCGGGTCCAATGGACCCGTCTGGTAGACGGAAGGTTAAAGGCATTGGGAAGCTACAAGAGTCTATCAACTGGTGATTAATCGCATTTAGAATAAAAATAAAGAAATAAATTTTCTTGAAAACGATGTAGTCGTACTAAAATGTTTGATTAAATAATCAGATTTTTTGCCGCACAAAATGTGATTTTTGTAAAGAAATTGTTTTATTGATACTCAAAATCTAAAACACAAATGAAACATATTACATAAACAAAATAATGTCAATTGATAAAATAGCTAAATAAAATCTATTTAAAATCATTCTTGTTGTCAATTTTTTAAAACGTATTTAGCAATTTACTACTAACTTATTTTCCTTTATTTTGACGATATCGGAAATACAATTAAAACCTTTTACTTTCGCGTTAAATTAATAACAGAAGAACCAAATATTCCAAATTGATTACCCGACGCATATAGTAAACAAATAGTTTTATTCAATCTATATAGACCTAACAGGGCGGGTGCAAAACTATCTATGAAGAAGGAATTTAATTCTGTGGACTGCGAAATAAGTTAATGGGAAAAGTAAACGTAGTTAAAAAAAAAAAAAAACATTTATATTATACTTTTCGATAAAAATAAAGTTCTGCATGGCACAAATTTTCGTTGCCCATTTTCTATATAACTAAAGCAGTTTATCTGTTTGAATATACTCTCGAGCCAAAATAATGTATATTAATTATGTTAGACAGTAAAGGAATCGTATTATGTATTTTTTGGATAAATAATTAGTGCTCGCATCTTAATCTTGAGAAAAAAAATGGAGCTATAGGCGAGATTAATGACTAATGCATGTATGTATTTGGAGTACAGTTTTTTTAACTTATAGAGGCATAAACCTCCTAGAAATGACTATTTAACTTATTTCTTTTTGTATTTTAGAGACAAATTTACTGTTCTGTCGATATTTGAGACAAGGTAATTTTTTTCACATGTTTCACCTCAGTTGCTTTAACCATTATTACACTTTCAAATATACAGAATTTTGCCTAATTTAATTTCATATAGATTTCGTCCTAACATTTTGCCTAACGGAAAAACAGCGAGAATTTCCATGTATAAAAAATGTCGAAAGATAATATATTACAATTTGTGTTTAACATTTGCAGTCTATCATGTTAAAATAGCAAATAACGTATCTATTTAAAATAATTAGTTAAAACGCAGGGAAAAATGCTTCAAATTTTATGCAAGCGCTTTTTCTGTATGAGTTCGAATTAGTAATCGTAATTGTTTTACATCAATAAATGTTCATCAATACATTTCATAGTTTCGCATTGCGAATTTAAAAATCTGAATAAAATCTGTAAAAATAAAATTTGATAAATTACTTGTAAAACATACACAATCTGTGGAAATAAATCTACGGTGCAAATGCATCTTCCAAAGTTTGAAGTGGCATGCGATCATACAGATATTATTCCATTCTAATCGAAAAATATTCTTTACCAAGCAGTTTATCTAGCTATATAATGGAGTTATGAATAAAGAGGTGAGGTGACATATAGTATACTGTCTACCAGTTGTGAATGAAGTAACTGAGGAGGTTGTCACAAGATGGCGGCTGATTTTTTAAAAATCAGATCTGCAGTTCCGATTACCGCCGAGACAAACTTCTCACCAGTAAAATTGAATGGAAAATTTCGTCTTATTTAAGGGTGTATTCCAATCCAAACTGCTTATTTTCTGATTTATTTTTAAATTAATTTTTGTCTCAAACGCATCAAACTGGCAAATTCTCCTATTTAGAAACTATAAAATGTGCCGTGCTTCTCGATTTTTTGATAAATGTAGAAAATATTGTAAAATATGCAATCAAAGTTGGCGTTTTGAACTGAATTTTCCGAAGCGGGAAATCTAAGAATGAAAAAAATGGTCATACTCAGAAAATAATTGTTCATAAATCAAATTCTAATTAATTGAGTGAAAAATGAAATCTCACGGACTCTTATACATCTCTTCAAAAATCACCTCAGCATGTTTCATGTTTTTACTTTTAAAAATGAGTCTGAAAATGTCTCAGAAAAATTCTAGCTGTTGAAGGTGGAAAAATATTTTAGGTAGTTTCATTACAAAAAGCTACCTATTGCAGCCGTTCGGAGGAAAGCGATTTCAAAAAATTTTGGTAAATTTTCATCGATCATGACCCCCAGACCCCGAAACCACCCTCCGCTCAAATGTTGATACATATATTTATTATATATATATATATATATATATATATATATATATATATATATATATATATATATATATATATATATATATATCCATATATATATATATCCATATATATATATGTATATCCATATATATATATAACCATATATATTTATATATATATATATATAACCATTAATTAAACATTACCGACCATCATCAAAAACCGCAATATTGTGAATGAATTGGCAATAAAAATGACGCCTCAAACCCACAATATAGAACTGTATGTATAAAATAAAGTACCCTATACCTAATCACAAGAATTAACATGGAAGAAAAAAAAGAAAGAATATGTATTCCGAAAAAATCAAAAAACTTATATAGTGAATTACGTTTTCAAGAGTACAGAATTCAATGATATAAGCAAATCGGTTGTTTTCTGTGATAAAAAAAGCTATAAGCTGAAAAAAAAATTTCCCCTGTACTCAAATAACCAATATAACCAAAAGAATAGTTTCAAGATGAAAACAGAACATTATCAAATGGCATGAAATGGAAAAAAACCACAACCCATTAAATATTTAATTTATAGCAATAGAAATCTTACGAAATATACCGAATTAATTTATAGCAATAGAAATCTTACAAAACATACCGAATTAATACCCAGTAGATTTTCACAAAAGTCCTTCCGGCCAGTGCCGGGAGGAAGAGGTAGCTTTCATATTCCTTATTTTAAAAAAGCCAACATATATTATTCAAACAGACGAAGCTCAATTTAGTGGAAACCGAATATAGGAGATTCAATACTAATTTTTATCAATACTAAATCATTATGAATGAGAATTTCGCGAAATTAGTCATCTTTATCCAAGCTGCTTTTATTTAAAGTAACTTATATTTGGCTGAGATGTTGATGTATACTATCCACATGCCTTCTTACATGGAAATAGGCGAATACGTGTGTTATTGCATGACAAATACAAGATCGTTTCAAAATGTTAGCCATACTAGAAATTCAAAGTGCTATAATTGAACCATTTTTTTAGATATACACAAAAGAACAAATTTTCAGAAACAAAATCTGCTCCGGAATCTTTGTATCAAGGCAAAACACATAAAAAAATGTTTTTCATTTTCCAATTCTTTAATACCTCATTTTAAATTTTAAATTTAATTTTTTTTAAATGGCAACCCTTTTGAAACAAGATGGCGAATGAAGCTGGCCAACGAACTCGGTCGAGACATTGGTATGTACTATGTACAGACCAAGTAACATGCAAATTGGTTCATAAATACGCCTGTTATCGCGTGACAAAAATCAGGTCGTTTAAAATGTCAGCCACAATAGAAATTCAAAATGCTATAACTCAGCCATTTTTTTAGATATAGACGAAACAAAAACTGTTCCGTAATCTTTGTATTAAGGTCAAACACATACGAAAAAAATCTTTTTCATTTTCCAATTTTTAGGTATCTCATTTTAAATTTTAAACTTTTAAATTTTTTTTAAATGGCCGCCATTTTGAAACAAGATGGCGGATGAAACTGGCCAACAAACTCGGTAGAGATATTTGTATGTACTATGTGCACACCAAGGTACATCCAGATCGGTTCATAAATACGCCTGCTATCACGTGACAAATATCAGGACGTTTGAAAATGTCAGCCACGCTAGAAATTCAAAATGCTATAACTCAGCCATTTTTTAAGATATAGGCGAAACAAAAACTGCTCCCGAATCTTTGTATCAAGGTCAAATACATAAGAAAAAAATACTTTTTCAATTTTCAATTTTTTGGTACCACATTTCAAATTTAAATTTTTCTTAAAAATTTAAATGGCTGCCATTTTTAAACAAGATGGCGGATGAAGCTGGGCAACGAACTCGGTCGAGACATTGGTATGTACTATGTGCAAACGAAGTTACATCTAAATCGCTTCAAAAATACGCCTTTTATCGCGTGACAAAATTCAGGACGTTTCAAAATATCAGCCACACTAGAAATTCAAAATGCTATAATAACTCAGCCATTTTTTAAGATATAGACGAAACAAGAACTGCTCCGGAATCTTTGTATAAAGGTCAAATACATACGAAAAAAATATTTTTCCATTTTAAATTTTTTGGTACCACATTTCAAATTTCAAATTTTTAAAAAAAATTTAAATGATGAAGCTGGCCAACGAACTTGGTCGAGACATTGGTATGTACTATCTACGTACCAAATTACATCCAAATCGGTTCATAAATTCGAGAGTTACATTATGACAAATGTCAGATATATATATATATATATCAATTTTGAACGGAGGGTGGTTTCGGGGTCTGGGGGTCATGATCGATGAAAGTATACCAACATTTTTTGAAATCGCTTTCCTCCGAACGGCTGCAATAGGTAGCTTTTAGGTAGCTTTCATTACAAAAAGCTGCCTATTGCAGCCGTTCGGAGGAAAGCGATTTCACAAAATTTTGGTATATTTTCATCGATCATGACCCCCACATCCCGAAACTACCCTCCGTTCAAAATTTATATATATATATATATATATATATATATATATATATATGTATATATATATATATATATGTATATATATATATTAGGGTGGTCACAAGCAACATGGGAAAAAAATTTTTAAACATTTTTTTGCGGGGGACCCCTCTAAAAGTTGCCAATCGGTTAGAAAATGAGATTGGCAAAGTTTCAGCTCAATTGAATAATATGTGCCATTCGTCTCCGTGCCTCATCGAGGTTGAATTCTTGAAAATTTACCATTTTTGGCGAAAAACCGCAGTTTTTCTTTCATTAATTGAAAACTATTTGTCTTAGAATCCTGATTCTTATCTTATTTCATATAAAATGTTGTTGTCTTGAACTTTTACCCTCATTAAAACTTATATTTCATGACATTTAGTGTTTTTCAAGTCATCTTATGAACCATACCCTCAAATTCTGCATTTTTGAAAAATATGTGAAAAATGAGAAATGAAATTTTTTTATTAAATTCGATGTTATTATTTTTATTATTTGCATTAAAAGACAAAATAAAATAGACATTTTTTGTAATTTTAAAAATATTTCACGAATTATAGTTAATTATTATTTATCTAGTTTCTTGCATGGGAATAATTCCCAATTTGTATTGCAGTTGAAGCGCATTTAAACTGAAACTCTGAATTTCTCTTTTTATTATAAGGTTGTTTTTACTACCTGCTACTGTTAATTATTTTTTAAATCAATAAAACATTCCGACCCTCACCCCCCTCTTTCGTTATCATGGTAGCAATGCAAGATTTTTTTATTAGGCCACATGCTCATCAAATCACCGGCAGTAAGTTATCAAGTAATTGTCAAGTTTTATGTATTTTGTTTCATAATATTCCCAAGTTAAACTGAACACCAGAGAAGCTGCTCAACTTACAGTACACCTATCAGTTAATCACAAACTTTAATTTTAAGTAGAAGTGTTATAGGACTTCGCAAGCAAATATTTCGAAAATAAAGAACTGAGTTCATCAAAAACAGATTTCGCAATTCCAGGGAGCTTTTGTTAGCTACGATGGAAAACTGTTTCCTCATTTTTTAATAAAGAAAATGTTTATAATTTATTTATTCAAAAGAGATACCAGTTGATTGTGGATATGCAGTTTTAATTAGTTGTGGAGATGAGGAACTCTTAATAAACGTTCCTCACCTTAAAAAATAGTATCGAAATAACTTGGGCAAAAACTGTATTTTCAGCAGTTAAGAGTGGGTGGAAGTTGGTAAAAAATAGGCAATGTGTTTTGATACCACTGCAGTAAACACTGGTCGCTTCAGGGGGCTGGTCGACTCAGAGACTTGCATATATCTATATCAATTATTAAAGTAAAATCTTCCATATTGTCGCCACCATAATTTACAAATTAACATAAAAGCTGTTTTCACCCAGTTATTTAAAATACGATTCAGAATGGATGGCCAAAGGTGGACCAGGTTAAGTATGAAAATGTTATTGATGGTAAAATATTAGATATAAAGTACTTAATTCAGAAGAAATTTCAAGCTTTTTTATAGAACATTTAAAAAATTAATATCTCATGAGTGATTGTAAAGAATTGATCTAACTTTGTTTAATTTTTACAGGACGTCTTCTTCCAAAATACATCCAATTTCAATTCATCGACGATGGGTATCACAGATCATTTATTTTCACAAAATATATCTTTTAAGGGATCAGTTTTCATTAACAAATTAGAAAAAGAAGGTGTTAGAGACATTTGATTATTTATAATCAATATTTATGTAAAAGCATAGTTCAACGCTTCCACATCCCCGCAATCAAGACCTGCAATTATTAAAATAATTTGTTGAGTACAGAAATAATTATAAATAGCTTGCAGACAAAGCACTCTCTAAAATGATAAACCACCTTTGGTATCTGAACTCTGTTCAAGTTGCATTTTTATTTTTTTATAATATTTTAGGGAAAAAGTGAAAATAAGCGTGGCTGTAAAATGAATATTATTTGAAAAACAAAATGATGTTGTTGATAGGAATGTAAGAGTAACGATAGGGTTCAACCAAGTGTATTATGTATTGAACAAATAAGCCGATGTTTTTGTTTAAAATCAAGCTGATTTTTTTTTATTATTAGATTGTATATTAATGTACAGTTTCTGAATACTGATCCCGATGTATGGCGTGAAAATAAACCTTATTTGAAATCAAGAAAAATACTGAATGATTTTAAGGTAACACAGCTGAAAGGGGAATAAAATTAATCCATCATTTCAATTCCTGTTTAACAAAAGACGAAGAACGATAACTTTTCTGCTAGAAGTTGTATCCGAATGTAGAATAACATTTCAAGACAGACCTTATCTGAACTATTATCACCTTAACATGACAATGGGGTATATGATGTAAGGGATATTAATTTCTTTTCTCAATAATGCTTCCTTTCTTGTAACACAAATTTAATAATAAAATGCATTTTAGAATTTTTGTTCCCATTTTTATACATTCTCTTCCCGTTTTTTCTTTTAAATCTTTCAGTTTAAACCTCAATTTTTATCGTAATTAAACCCTTTATTATATACAAAATGAAAAAACAAACAAACAAACAAAGAAAAACGAAATGTTGAAAGCATATGAAAGGGAATGTTACATTGTTTTTTCGCATTTTCATAAAAAGTCAATTTTTAGGATTACGACCATGTCTGCTCCTGAATAACGCGCATATAGTTAAATCTATAATTTTTTACAAAAATGTAGCGAGTGGTTTTTCAAAGCAAAAGTATTTTTTATGAAATGAGATCAGCATTAGGTTTCTAGGTTTAGCATTTTTTGCGAAAAATCACGTTTTTTCCTAAATTTGACCTCAATGAGGCACGGGTTAATATTATCCAAAAGAGCTGAAACTTTTCCAATCTAATTTTCTAGCCAATTGGCAACTTTATGGGGGGGAAGGGGGCGAAAAAATTCGAAAATTAATTTCTTGTGACCACCCTAATAAATATATATATATCTGACTTATGTCACACTGTAACTCTCGTAATTATGAACCGATTTCGATGTAATTCGGTGTGTACATAGTACATACCAATGTCTCGACCGAGTTCGTTGGCCAGCTTCATCCGACATTTTGTTTCAAAATTGTATTTGTCACGCGATATCACACGTATTCGCCTATTTCGATGTAAGAAGGCATGAGGATAGTATACATCAATACCTCGACCATGTTTGCTGGCCAGATTCATCAGCCATCTTGCTTCAAAATGGCGGCCATTAAATTAAAATATATATATATATTTAAAGTGAGGTGCAAAAAAATTAGAAATTGAAAAAGGTTTCTTTCTTAAGTATTTGACCTTGATATAAGGATTCAGGAGCATTTTTTGTTTGTCTTTACCTTAAAAAATGGCTCAGATATAGCAGTTTCAATTTTTATTGTGGGTGACATTTTGAAAAATCTGATTTTTTGCATGCGACAGCACTCTTATATATCAACCGATTCCGATGTGAGTGAGCATGTGCACAGCAATTACCAAGGTCTCGACAAAGTTCACTGGTTAGCCTCATCCACCATGTTGTCTTAAAATGGCAGGCACTTTAAGAAATCGCCGAATTTGGCAGCCAAATATAAGTTACTTTAAAGAAAAGCAGCTGGGATAAAGCTGACTAATTTCGCGAAATTCTCATTCATTATATTGATAAAAATTAGTATTGAATCTCCTATATTCGGTTTCCACTAAATTGAGCTTCGTTTGTTTGAATGATATAAGTTGGTTTTTTTAAAATAATGAATATGAAAACTACCTCTTCCTCCCGGCACAGGCCAGAAGGACTTTTTGTATTGAAAGCTACCTAATATATTCTATATATATATATATATATATATATATATATATATATATCTGATTTTTGTCTCACTTTAACTCTCGTATTTATGAACCGATTTGGATGTAAGTCGGTATGTCATAGTACATACCAATGTCTCGACAGAGTTCTTTGGCCCGATTCATCCGCCATCTTATTTCAAAATGGCGGCCATTTAAAGTTTTAAAAAATATATAAAATTTGAAATGTGGTACCAAAATTTGAAAATGGAAAAATATTTTTTTCTTATGTGTTTGACCTTGATACAAAGATTCCGGAGCAGTTTCTGTTTTGTCTATATCGTAACAAATGGCTGAGTTATAGCACTTTGAATTTCTAGCATAGCTGACATTTTGAAACGTCCTAATTTTTGTCACGCGATAACAGGCGTATTTATGAACCGATATGGATGTACCTTCGTGTGTACATTGTACATACCAATGTCTCGACCGAGTTCGTTGGCCAGCTTCATCCGCCATCTTGTTTGAAAGTGGCGGCCATTTAAAATAATTTTAAAATTTTAAAATTTAAAATAAGGTACAAAAAAATTGGAAAATGAAAAAGATTTTTTTTTATGTGTTTGACCTTAATACAAAGATTCCGGAACAGTTTTTGTTTTGTCTATATCTAAAAAAATGGCTGAGTCATAGCATTTTGAATTTCTATATTGGCTGACATTTTGAAACGACCTGATTTTTATCATGCGATAATAGGCGTGTTTATGAACGGATATAGATGTACCTTCGTGTGTAGATTGTACATACCAATGTCTCGACCGAGTTCTTTGGCCAGCTTCATCCGCCATCTTGTTTTAAAATGGCGGCCATTTAAAATAATTAAAAAAATTTTTAATTTAAAATAAGGTACCAAAAATTTGTAAAATGAAAAAGATTTTTTTCTTGTGTGTTTGACCTTAATATAAAGATTTCGGAACAGTTTTGGTTTCGTCTATATCTAAAAAAATGGCTGAGTTATAGCATTTTGAATTTCTATTGTGGCTGACATTTTGAAACGACCTGATTTTTGTCATGCGATAACAGGCGTATATATGAACCGATTTGGATGTAACTTGGTGTGTACATAGTACATACCAATGTCTCGACCGAGTTCGTTGGTCAGCTTCATTCGCCATCTTGTTTCAAAAGGGAACATTTAAATTTTTTTTTAATTTTAAATTTAAAATGAGGTATAAAAAAATTGAAAAATGAAAAAGATTTTTTTTATGTGTTTGGCCTTGGTACAGAGATTTAGGAGCAGTTTTTGTTTCGTCTATATCTTAAAAAATGGTTGAGTTATAGCACTTTGAATTTCTAGCATGGCTGACATTTTGAAACGATCTGATATTTGTCACGTTATAACACACGTATTTATTAACCTACTTGGATGTAAGAAGGCATGTGGATAGTATATAGCAATGTCTCGACCAAGTTCGCTGCTCAGCCTCATCCGCCATCTTGTTTAAAAATGGCGGCCATTAAATTAAAAAAAAATTACATTTAAAGTGAGGTGAAAAAAAATTAGTAATTGAAAAAGGTTTCTTTCTTAAGTATTTGTCCTTGATATAAGGATTCCGGAGCATTTTTTGTTTTGTTTTTATCTTAAAAAATGGCTGATATATAGCAGTTTGAATTTTTTTTATGTGGGTGACATTTTGAAAAATCTGATTTTTTGCCTGCGACAGCACTCGTGTATATCGGCCGATTCCGATCTGAGTGAGCATGTGCACAGGAATTACTAAGGTCTCGACCAAGTTCACTGGTTAGCCTCATCCAAGTCTTAAAATGGCAGGCACTTCAAAATATCGCCGAATTTGGCAATCAAATATAAGTGACTTTAAATAAAAGCAGCTTGTATAAAGCTGACTAATTTCGCGCATTCATAATGATTTAGTATTGATAAAAATTAGTATTGAATCTTTTATAATCGGTTTCCACTAAATTGAGCTTCGTGTGTTTGAATAACATAAGCTAGCTTTTTAAAAATAAGGAATATGAAAGTTACCTCTTCCTCCCGGCACTGGCCGGAAGGACTTTTTCCGAATACACCCTTAAGCGTCTTATTCATGGAAATATTTTCTCACAAATGCGGATAAAATTTATATTTGTTTGTACTGGTGTCAGTTTGCCTTTTAAAAAAGTCAGTTTGTTTTACTGGCTGTCACAATATTGAGGAAACGCATGTCCTGACTACCGTGAAAGTAAAATTCTACCAATAAAAATTAAAATCTGTTTCTGCCACTATTTATGACTGAAATTTTATATTAATGAGGCGTTTAAATAAGAAGAAAATTTCTATATAAATTTACTGGTAGAAGTTTCCACAGGCGGTAATCATCCCTTGTGAAAGTGGTTACAGTTGAAGCTTCACTATTTTAAAGATATGTCATTTCTTCTTTATTAATATTTCCATGATCTATCTAACCGAATTAACTTATAATAGCATAATCTTATGACATTTTGTTCATATTAGTTTCAAGTTAATATCATAGATGGCAGCACCAAAATTTAAATTGGATTCTGTCTGATGCTTCGAATAGATTAATAATATCAATTTTTAACACATGGTGGAGCTTAATGTTGGCTATTTGCGATTTTGTAAACTTATAGTTTTGGTATTTTTGACTTTAGTTAAGAAATTTAAAAAAATTTAAAAGTTTTAAGCGGTATTTTACGTATTCTATTTCTATTTCTATTTATATTATTTTAATTGCATTTATCACGGTATTTCAAAATAGATTAACTGTATACATTAGGTTTTAAAATCTGTGTTAACTTAACTGTAACAATAACCTTAAACTTATCAAGCTTTTGGATACCATGTGCTGATGTGTATTTGGATAAAATAACTGGGATTTTATTAGGTATTTTGTGTAATATTACTATTTTTCATTGCTGCAAATTAAATATTTAATAGGTTGTATTGATTTTTCCATTTCATAGCATTTAATATTATCCTGTTTTCATCTTGAAATTATTCTCTTTGTTATATTGGTCGTTAGAGTACAGGTGAAAAAAAATTTCAGCTTTAAGCTTTTTTTCTCACAGAAAACGACTAATTTTGCTTATATAATTGAATTCTGTACTCTTGATAACGTAATTCAATATATAAGCTTTTCAATTATTTTTATCGAAATCCATATTTTCTTTCTTTCTTCATTATTAATTCTTGATATATAGTACAAGGGACTTTATTTTATACATAGCAGCTTGTTTATTATATTTTTGGTATCCATTCAGTGTGTTTGGGGACACTGTATTGTTGTAAATTCATTAATACTATCACAATTATTGATGGTGGTCAGTAATGTTTAATTAATGGTTATATATATATATATATATATATATATATATATATATATATATATATTAGTCATTTTTTATTGCGAAATTTATTTTTCTGACTTGTAATTTTAAATGGTCTAGAATTAGAAACAATTTTGTAGCAGTTCAAAAATTCACGATTTGTAGGTCAAGAAAATGTACATATATAGCAAAAAAAAATGAAACTCGTAAAAGATTGAAGAAAATAAAGAATAATTTTTGATAATACCCTTCTTTTAGTATATTAGTTAGGATGTTGTAATTAACCAAAAAGTGCGAAGTTTGAATCTGGAATCAAACTTGGATGTTTGTAGATCTCTAAAGCGGCGTGAACTGGGATGATTACCTATTCATTTGGACCTCTATTAAATTTCAGAAAAGTAATGAGCCACCACAAATATCACTTTCACCTGATTACCTTCAAATTGAATATGAAAATTGAAATCAAAATGAAAATTGAATATCCAACAACCCTGATATGTACAGAGTAGCAAGGCCATAGAATTTTAGTTATTAAAAAAGAATTAGAGGGAAAATAGACATATGTAGAATGCATCGATATACCTCGTTCATGAATCAATATCTAAAATACGCAAAGAAAGTAATTTTTTTCTGGTGACAACAGAAAAATAATGCAACAGCAAAATTTATTTAATTAATTTTGGTACCATGAACCAAAATCGACCAAAATGTGAAAGGTCGTAATCCATATTCTACAATTGTTTTCACATTGCTGTGAAGTGACGTCGAAAAACATTACCTCTGGACTGTCAGTGATGGCTACCTTATTACTTTGTCTACCACTATTTGAAAACAATTCTGTTCGATGTGGATTTCAACTAATTTTCAAGAAAGTTGGGAGAAAAATAAATAGTCGCCATTGGCAACATTGCTTACTGCGACGTCGCTGTGAAGTCGATACATCGTATTTTGTGATAAGGTTCAAACGATTCAGAAATGGATCCTTTTGCTTTCACTTCACTGGGCAGTCGATGGCTTCGCAGCAAAGTAATGAAGTAACGATCGACTCAGAGTCGTAATGTGAGTAATTGAATGCATCATATTTTGTTCACCACTGTGATTCTGACCCTTGTGACCATTGACTTCAGAGTGACGTCACATTTGACAGATGCTATTAAGGAACATGGAATCTCCGTTTCCAGTCATTTGATCAAGAAAAGCCTTCTATTTGTATTACAAATGAGATTGTTAGATTTAAAGTTTAATAATTTTTATTCGAATTTATATTTTACAAAAATTTAACAATTACATTTTCATTTTTGTTTGTTGATTATATATATATACAGGGTGTCCATTATTAAACGACCCTAATTTAAAGTTGTCTACAGACAAAAATATTGTTCATAAAGTTGTGAAATTCTTTGAAACATAATGAACGGATAGGAATTTTTTATGCTAAAAAAAAAATTGAAAAAGTAGTTCAAAATTTAGCCACCAGAGGGCGATTTTTAATAAATTACGCATTTGGCATTATGATAGTTTAGAAATTTTATTTATTAGCTTAACGTTATTCTAAGGACAGTATTGCACGTCATGTTCCTAGCATTTCCCAGAACACACTGCGATCCACTGTGGAGCATGCTTGCTATCTTACAATTCCAGATGGTATATGAAATTGATGAAAGTCATGCAAAACATGTTTGGTTACAACAACAAAATTTGTTAAATTATCATAAATGTATGCTAAATGTGTAATTCTTTAAAAAACGGCCTCCTAATTTTTTTTCGCTCAAACAAATTCCCATACTTTTATTTTGTCCTCCAAAAAGTCTTATAACATTCTGAACTATAGATTCGTCGGTAGAAAACTTTAAAAAAGGTCAATTAATTATGAATATCCTGTAAATAAAATTTCTAAACTATCGTAATGCTAAATGTGTAATTTATTACAAATCGCCCGCTGGTGGCTAATTTTTGAACTATTTTTATTTATATATTTCTTAGCTTAAACAAATTC
Source organism: Maratus speciosus (assembly GCA_963932465.1). Lineage (NCBI taxonomy): Eukaryota > Metazoa > Arthropoda > Arachnida > Araneae > Salticidae > Maratus > Maratus speciosus. The sequence continues at coordinate 561,278,907 of OZ010787.1, read as the reverse complement.
CCATCCCTTTATTATGTTTTTCACCAAATGTCACAACTTTATGAACAATAGCTTTGTCTGTAGACAACTTTAAAGTATGGTTGTTTAATTATGGACACCCTGTATATATGTCTGTGTGTATGCGTGTGTGTAAAGCTGCGTAATGAATTATAAAAAATTCTGAATATATATACAACAAATTTATTTCATAAATAATGTACAAAATATATCTTTCAAGAAATATATTCATCCACTATCAACTCCTAAAAGAAATTCCACTTTCCCTTTTCAATAGATAGACGATATCAAGTTTAAGCACTTAGCTATGACCTTTAATTAAAAAGATACTCTTTCATATGAAAAAAAAAATGTGCTTAAAAAATAAACATACACTTTGAATGTATAAGGGGACAGTGATTTAAAAAATATTTTTCATTATTTATGTTATTCCGACAAGAAATTCTTTAAAGAAGTGTACTATGAATTTATTAAATATTTCATACCACGATTTCAATAAACATAATTCGAAAAAAAATTAATTTACTGAAAATTGAACCTCTTTTAAAGCTATTAATTAGGTTTTCGTAAAAAAATTAAATGATCAATGCATTTCAATTTTATTACTTAAAAGGATTTTATTTAAAAAATATTATGCATCGATTTTTTTTAATCCAACAGGCCATTATTTATATAAAAAATTAAAAATTGCCAATAAACTGAATTTTCATTAAGTATTTCCGCGTAAATAGGTTTTATTCTTAATTTGAGGACCTTAATAAACGAGCGTTCTAAAACGGATACAGAGATTTGATGTACTTTACATAAAAATTGACATTTAGACATACTGAAAATTTTGCATGAAGCAATAAAATGCATGGACAATTTTAAAGATTTAGAGACAGAAAATTATTTTTTTAATGCATTTGAAATACATTATAGTATTATATTATTTTTATTACTTACCTTAAAATGTATGAAAATCCACTTTCTTACAAGTATGGAGCAATATATTCATATTTATCAGAAATGTATTGAAATTTAAAAATTTTAGCAAGTCAGCTATATGAAAAATAAAACCAGTTTTAAATCAATGTGTCTCAATATTTTAATTTTTTTTTAATGTATTTATTTCTGGATAATTCTCTTTGAATAAAAAAAATTGCGATCAAAATACTTACATTTTTTAAGCATATTCTTCTAAATGCGCACCATCGCACTCTTTCAAAGGAAAAAAAACTAAAGTGTAAAAAGAGACAACAATTGTGTAAAAAATACCCCATGAATATAATAGTGGGAGTACCTGGATCAATGTTTATCTTTTTGAGGTACCTTGTAAGCCAAGTTTCTTTTATCTCCGTTCATTGTAATATTTTATTACATCATATGCAGATATAAAAGAAGTCTGATTTTTTTTTTGTTGTTGTTTTATTTCTCACTTTTATGTTACTATTACAAGCACTGTAGATCAATTTTCTCCGCCACAAACCATTTTATATCAGACAATTTAGAAAGTTAAGAATACATTTGAATACTCCTCAGATAGGATAAAGCATTCACGAGGTACTCCTCTAACAAATAATATATTCTAATGGTACTTCAGCAGTAGAAAAATGAAAAAATATACATATTTTCTTATAAAAGAAACCTTCTGAAACGAGAAACTTATTTTTTCTGAAAGGAAAAATCTCAGGAAATACTCGAAAAAATAAAACAACACAACATACTGCATTGTATACAGATATTTCTTGGATATAAGAATAGTTAAGCGACTTATTTAGAGAGTATGGCTCTGAAGATGAATTTCTTTTTCTAGTTCAACCACTTTTAAACTAATTTCTTTCCCTTTCGCGAAGATTAATTCTACTTATGGGAACCAAGGATAAATTTTTCATACTGATTTAAATTTTCCGGACAATTTTTATTTCCTTTTTTAGAATAAAAGTGTTAAGAAGGAAATTTTTTATACTAGTAGAACCAAAAGAATGTTGAAAAGTACGTGGCATATGTTTTGGAGAAAATTATTTTAATAAACTTTTAATAATAACGGTATTTTAATTGTCAAAATAAAGTATTAAATATCAGGTTGTAAGGAAAGTTGAACGTTGGTTTCCCGCCACAGCTAATACGGTCTGTGCAAACAGTTTGCTTTGACGTGTTTGCTCATATTTTGTCAAACGATTTTTGGCATTTGAAAGAAAGACACTTGCTTTATAACACTGCGTTGTGAAATTTGTAAAAAAAATATCGTTATCATTAGGTATAGGATGTCTGAAATGGTTAGAACTATCATTTACTTCCAGTTCTGCTTCAAAAAGTCAGCTACAGAATATCACTGAATAAAGTGAACAACTTTAGGCACTAGTTTATTATCATATGACACTGTGAAGGTTTGGCGGAAATGTGGTTATATATAAAATTACAGTTAATTATAGGATATATTATAAATAGTATTATGTAATGGTAATTTGGCGGAAAACTTTCGTTACTACCTAATATATTCATTTTTCATAAAACACACTCTCAGAAATACTTTCTTCAATTCACAGAAATTTTTCTGGCAGCAGTGCTACCAGGATTTTTCTGTTAATAGACGAATATTCGTTTCTTTTTTTTTTTTTTTTGCCGTTACAGGAAGTACGTCAATTTAAGAAAATGGGATGAAATAAAAGTTTCTGACCTTGGGATAGAACTAGCTACATTAGTGTTGCCAGACAAGTACTCTAACCACACGGCTAGAGTTGCACAGTAGTGAAATAGTTTGAAGAAAACATGTTTGCCTCAGATGGGCATGGCTTCATTAATCATATACTATAATGCGAGCAAAAATTGTGTTTGTGTGTATCTAAATCTTTATCTTAAAAACGGCTCGAACGATTTACACTAAATTTCGTATTTAACCATTTTGGGCCAGAGAAGACCATTGGGCTAGGTCACATGTTCGAGAAAATTAGACTAGTGGGTCATTTTGGGTCGTAATGGGTCAGGGTCAAGCTAATTATATCTAAAAAACGATTCAATCGATTTTGTCTAAATTTTGTATCCAACCATTTTTGGGCACGAGAAAACTATTGGGCTAGGTCACAAGTTCGATAAATTTCGATTAGTGGGTCATTTTTGGGTCACTACGGGTCAAGCAAATTTTTCTAAAAAACGGCTCTAACGATTTTGACTAAATTTTGTAATATATTGTTTTGGATTACGAGAAGACCAATAGGCAAGTCACATGTTAGAGAAAATTCGATTAGTGGGTCACTTTTGGGTCACTGTAGGTCAAGCTAAGTTTATGTAGAAAACAGCTCTGACGATTTTGACGAAATTTTGCTTTCTATCGTTTTCGGGCGCGAGACTACAATTGGGCTATGTTCGATGATCAAGAAAATTGGCTTAGTGGGTCATTTTGGGTCACAATGGGTCAAGTGTCAAGCTAACCGAATCTAAAAAGGCTCAAAACATTTTGACAAAATTTTGTAATATACCGCTTTTGAGCATGAGATGACCACAGGGCTAAGACACATGTTCGAGAAAAATCGATTAGACGGTCATTTTGGATCACTGTGGGTCAAGCTAATTATATCTCAAAAATTAATCAAACGATTTTGACAAAATTTAGTTGTATATCGTTTCTGGGCATGAGAAGACTATTGGACTAAATCACATGTTCGAGAAAATTTGATTTGTGGGTCATTTTTGGGTCATTGTGTTTCAATGCTAATGGAATTTAAAAAACGGTTCGAAATATTTTAAAAAAATTTTGTATTATATCGTTTCTGAGCATGAGCAGACCATTGGGCTAAGTCACATGTTCGAGAAAATTCGATTTGTGGCCCATTTTTGGCTCACTGCGGGTCAAGCTAATTGTATCTAAAAACGGTTCAAAAGAATTTGACAAAATTTTTTATTACATCATTTCCCAGCACAAGATGACTATTGGGATAGGTCACATTTTCGATAAATTTAGATTAGTGGGTCACTTTTGGGTTACCGTGGATCAAGTTAATTCTATCTATACAACGACTTTAACGATTTTGACAAAATTTTGTATTCCATCGTTTTCGGGTTCGAGAAAAGTATTGGTTAGGTCGCATGTTTGAAAAAATTCGATTAGAGGGTCATTTTGGGTCATTGTGGGTCAAGCTAATTGTGTCTCAAAATTGAATCAAACGTTTTTGACAAAATTTTGTATTTTATCGTTTCTGGTCATGAGAATACTATTGGGTTAAGTCACATGTTCGAGAAAATTCGATTTGTGGGTCAAGCTAATTGTATCTAAAAAACGACTCAAACAATTTTGACAAAATTTTGTATTATACCGTTTCTGGGCATGAGAAGACATGTGCGCTATGTCACATGTTCGAGAAAATTCTATTACTGGGTCATTTTTGGGTCACTGAGTGTCAGGCTAATGACATCTAAAAAGCGACTCAAACGATTTTGACAAATTTTGTATTATACCGTTTCTGGCATGAGAAGACCATTGGGTTAATTTGCATGTTCAAGAAAATTTGATTAGTAGGTCATTTCTGGGTCACTGTGAGTCAAGCTAATTGTATCTAAAAACGGGTCAAAACACTTTGATAAAATTTTGTATTATAATACCATTTCTGAACATGAGAAGACCATTGGGCTAGGTCACATGTTCGAGAAAATTTGATTAGTGGGTCATTTTTGGGTCACTGTGGGTCAAGCTAATTGTATCTATAAACTGCTCAAACGATTTTGACAATTTTTTTTTTTATTATATCATTTCCCAGCACGAGAAGATTATTGGGATAGCTCATATTTTCGATAAATTTAGATTAGTGGGTTACTTTTGGGTTACCGTGGGTCCAGTTAATTCTATCTATAAAACGACATTTTAACGATTTTGACAAAATTCTGTATTCTATCGTTTTCGGATTCGAGAAGAGTATTGGTTAGGTCGTATGTTTGAAAAAATTCAGTTAGTGGGTCATTTTGGGTCACTGTGTCTCAGGATCATACCAATTATATCTAAACAGCAAGAATAATAAAGTGAGAATAAAACATCGAATTGAACACAAGGCTAATTTTGACCGAGTTTAGCTCGGTCATTCCTGCTAGTTCCTTTAAAAAGCTTTGAATTTCAGGAAAATTTCGATTTTAATGAGATTGTGTCTGGGGTTTTAATACTTAAGTATTAAAAATATGAATTCTAAATATTTTTATGCAGACTGTTAGATGTAAAATATGATTATCATATTTTTATGCGAGATTTTTTTTTTTTTTTTTTTTTTTTTTTTTTTTTTTTTTTTTTTTTTTTTTTAGTAAAATCGATTTTTTTCCATTTAATATTTTAATTAAAATAACTATTTTAAATTTGTTCATTTAAAATATATCTAATTTAAAATATATTTTAAAGGAGAATATTTTTTATAACTTTAAAAAATAAATTGGGAATACTTTTAAATGAATGAGAAAACGTTTTTTTTCCTTGTTGTTGGTTCAGTTTTTTTTTAATGTCTTTTAAATAAATTCGAAATCTTAATTTATAGAATTTTTTGTTTTTCGTTTTAAAAATTAAATCGGAATAATAAATTAATAGAGCCAATACGCATGCGTGCTAAGAATGAACGGAATTTCTCTCTCTTTTTTCAGTCTTTCCGGAAGAATTCACAGATAAAACATGTTTTCTAGGAGTACGGAAATTATTTGTTAAAAATGAGGAATAATTTAGTGTATACAGACGAGTTTTTCCGACAGCATACAGAGAGGCCCTAAAATAACTTTAACTGTTTTTAGTCATCTGTAACTAAAATTAAGGAACGGAACGAGAACGCGTTTTCTAGTTAGACTTTTGAAGGTATGGGGAAACGATTTCTGCGGAATAAAAGATACTAGAAATCGAGCACCAAAATTTTATTGTACTGTGGTACTGTAAAATTTCGCCTTTCAAACGGACGAACACGAAATTCCGAAGCGAGAAACTTATTTTTACCGAAATGAAATAACTCGGGAAATGTTCGAAAACAACAACAACAACAACACAATTTACTGCATTCTATACCGATATCTTTTAAATATAAGAAGAGTTAAGAGGCTTATTAAGAGAGCAACGCTTGGAAAATTACTTTATCTTTCTAGTTCGACCACTTCTTTTTATTTCGCGAAGATTAATTCTACTTTAGGGAACCAAAGATACATTTTTCATACTGATTTAAATTTTACGGAAATTTTTTATTTACTTTTTGAAATGAAAGCGCTAAAAAAGAATTTTTTTTTTTTTTTTTTTTTTTTTTTTTTTTTTTTTTTTTAAGAATAGTACGAAAAGGATGTTCAAAAGTATACGGTATACGCTTTGGAGAAACATACTTTTATGTAGTTGTGATTGCACTGGTAATTTTTTTTTTCAAAATTTATTATGTATGTTCATTTTTTTCATATAATATTATTATCATGTTTCATTTCTGAGCCGATGTTTGTGTATTATAAACATGTTTACTTATAAATACTGAAAAACGTACTTCTAAAAATTTCAAATATAATATACCTACAAATTCCGTCTTTCAAAATTTCTTTAAATTTTCACTTTATTGTTCAATGACAGTATTAAAATCATTTTGCCTATTATAGGTTTAGACAAAATAACAATAATAACAATAACAATAATTAAAAACAATTAAATCAACCAACTGAGAGCAATACGTTTTTCTAGCAATTAAGAAATTCACTACTATAGAAAATACTTAATTTCAAATCAGATTTTAAATATACGCATAATAATTTCGAAATAAAAATAATTTGAATAAAAATTTCAAATGTTTTTAATCCTTTTCCATATTTTTCTTAAATTTTATTTCTTTTCTTTTCTTTTCTTTCTTTCCTTCATTTTTTTTGTTTAATCATCACTGTTAGCAAATAAAATTCTTTTAAATAAGCTCTAGGACAAACACCAAAGACACCGGAATGCTGTACGTATTTCTTTGGAATTAAATATTCCCCGAGATTAGAAAAAATAAATACCCTAACATGTACTTAAAAATGTTTAAGTTTTACGCCAATATTTATTTCTTCGCTGATAAAAATCTGCAAAAAATGTTCTGTCATTTAACCGTTTTTACAAATAACGATTATTAGACCTTAATATGAAGCGGTCTTGTTGGTCAAAATAGAGATAAATGACTTTAATATAACGGTTTTCGATAAAAACGTTTGAATGGCTGGCCAGTTTGCGGCAGATTTCTAGCAGCTTTCATCACATGTTTTAATAACCTTGTTGAATTTTTTGTATTTTAATTTGTATTAAAATTTATCTTACTATTTATCTGCATATCTAATAAGATTCCATTGACAATATATAAAAAAAGTAAAACAAAAACAAAAAATAAAATAAAATAGAAGTAAGAATTTTAAATTACTAGCTATATCTGCAATTTTTGAAATTTTTAACATAACTTAATAATTTAACATTATTTTATATTAAATACGATTTTTTTGAAATTCAATAAAAACCAAGGAATCATTTCAAATGTTAAAAATAACTAATTTTTAAGTGTTGAGTAAACATTTAAGGATACTCAATAATACTTGTTTAGTTATCATACATTGGACTGTTAAAATCTGCAGAAAACTGTCCAAGTCACCCAACCGTTTTTATAGGTTTGACCATAATTTTTGAAGCGTTCTCATTCACTGATAAAATGCAGTAGCAAACTGCCCAGTCATTCGGCCGAATATAACATAACCTCCTGCGACCCTGCATCCATTAAAATGGATGTTTTGTTTTAACCTACTAATCACATCAAACATTTCTTTGGAAGCAAATCCTGATCATGGAACTTTTAATTAAGAGGAACTGACATATCCTTAAAATGGTGAACTTAAACTGTAACCGCTTTCGTAGGGGTTGATTACCACCGTGACTAACTGCCATCAGTAAATTTAAATAGCAAATTTCTCCTTATTTCAATGCCTTATTAACGAAAAATTTCAGTCATAAATAATGGCAAACACAGTTATTCTTTTTTACTGGTAGCAATTTACTTCGGCGGTAGTCAGGCACTGGGTTTCAGCCATATTGTGACAACCCAGACAACCTCCTGTCAGTGTGAGGGAGAAAGATTATAATATCTTGCCGAACTGCCACCAGTAAAAACAAATAGAAATTTCTTACCATATTTATGAGAGAAAATTTCCATGAATTAGGAGCTAAAATATGATGAAATTCTCCATTCAAACTTATAGGTGGTAGTTTCCCACGGCGGTAATCAAAAACTGTTAATCTTATTTAAAAAAAACAGCCGCCATCTTGTGACAACTTCCTCAGTTACTTCACTTGCAATTGGTAGACAGTGCACAATGTGTCACCTCCTCTTTATTCACAACTCCATTGTCCTGATACTCCAATATAATATATACTTCAAAGATTACTTTTAAGTTTTTAGAATCTGGCAACAGCTTCTCGTTTGTTTGTAATATGGCGAAGTGGGTGAGTCAACGTGGTATTCGACCAGGTGTTAGTAAGTTCCAATTTTTCTTTACTCATTTTATTTCTTTAAGCACATTTTAGAATGTATATGTTAATTTTAATGTTTTTGTAGTACCCTAGCTAGTTTTTAACTCTAATTTGGCTATATTTATTGCTTTAAAGCTCAATTTTAAAAAATCCATTAAAATGGATGTTAGGTCTTACTTGAGTAAAGTTATATATTCAGTTTTAATATTAGTTTTGGTTTTAATCATGTGCAAGATTTCCAAGTTTATGATGTTTATTTAATCTCTCGGTAATGTTTTAATTACTTTTTTATAAAAATACATATATATGTAATATTTTTTATAAAATATTACATATTTTTGTGTTTTATTTTAGCCAAAAGATTAACAACATTAGAAATAATAAGCAAACGGGAATGACTCTGGTCTTGATTTTAGTGATTCTAGTGATGAATATTTTAATATTAATAAAATTTCTGAAGATTCTTCTGAAGCTGAAAATGAGGCTGAAAATGAGCCAATAATTTTGCTGATGGCTCAGTTAGCCAAACTAACAGAAGTGAAATAGCGAAATATCAAAAGCCCAATATTTGATTTAGAAGAGATCTTCGCAGTAAGTTCAAATTATGATTTATATACATATAATTTTTTTATGTATATATTAAGACAATTATTTTGGCTAACTTTTTATTTTGTTAGAAATTCATAAATATAAAGAAAAAAAATTAAATTAATGCAATAAAGAATATTTTTTACAAGCATCGTGAAATCTGATTTTAATTATGTTTCCTTTTAGGTTCGCTCAAGTATTCCATATCCTCCTGATATTTCACAACAGCTAGAACAAGAAGCAAAAGTGCACATAAACTTTAAAGCACAGCATTACTTTAGACATTACATTGATAATAATATGTTTTTAAAAGAAAACTAAACTTAGGTATCCAAGTTGCAATATGTTTTTGTGCATTACCAGTGAAAGAAATTGTTTCAAAGATTTATATTTGGCATAATATGTGTAAAATAACTCAGTGTTGTTCATTAAATTAATAATAAATATATATGTATGTTTCAATTTATTGTTAATTTAGTGCTTTTCAGTATCACTTTACATGTAAAAAGTAGAAATGAACTGTGCTTACATTTCCTCATATTTAAGACCTGAACATCCATTAAAATGGATATGGTCCTTACCAAATTTTAAAACAAAAAAGTTAAAAATCTTTAAAAATAATATTTTTTTACCCTTTTGATGAAAATAAAGTAGTAAAGACAAAGATAAAATGTTTCAAATTTTCTTGGGTCTCAGGAGGATAAAGATAACGGTTCTTGGCCATATTATGAAGTCTATATAACCATATTCTGGACAAAATAAATTATCGTTATGTAATAGTTTTCTATAAAAACGGTCTAATGAATGGACAGTTTGCCACAAAATTTTAACAGTGTTGGTTTGAATAAAGATAAATTACGATTATGTAATCGTTTTCTATAAAAACAGTTGAATGGGTGAACAGAAGTTCAAAATCGTGTAAAACAATTAGTGCAAATGGCAATTTTTTTAATAACCGATGCTTGACTATATTATGAAGCATTCTCATTGATCAGGGTCGATTAAAATTACGGTTAAGTAATCGTTATATATGAAAACTGTCAAATGACTGGACAGTTTGGTGCAAATTTTTTACAGTTAGTGCACTGCAAATAGAAGAGACTTAAATTTAGACACATATGTGACTGAAAAAGAATTTTAGACACTTAAGTGTCTTAATCTCAAAATTCAGACATTATAGATGTCTTAATTTAAAATGCATAAATGTCTTACTATGACCATGGTGTAAACGAACTGAGAATAATGTCCAAAATATCCGTAAACGTCTTATTTTAAGACACTTCATTGCTTTAAACCACAGACTTCTAATATAAGTAGACTCCAAATCGGCAACCTTTTCTTGTCTCCTACATCTCTGCACTCCATCACGTGATGGAAGGCAGTTTTAGCGCGCCAAACCGGTTTTTCTCCTCGGAATCTCCCTCCAGATTCCCACCGAAACGTCATCTGTCAGCGTTTGTCTTGAGTGGACCGCACTTTTGCTTTGCCAATAAAGGGATTACCGCCAAAATACGGCATCCTTTTGACGATGAAAGCAAAAGATGTTGGAGTCAAAACTTTCCTGAAAGAACAATGGGATTGGGAGTCTACTTATATTAGAAGTCTGTGCTTTAAACGTGTCTTAATTTTAGACGTTTTGATTCTTCCGACGCAATAACCACCAGGTGGCACCCCCGCGCATGCGTTTTAGATGTCTTCGTTCGAAGTGTTATACGTTGTAATTCAAACAAAGTTTGTTTTTATGTACGCGTGTATTTTAATTCGTTTTTTGCGAAATGTGGAGTACTGTGATTTTAATTCGTATTAACTTGGATTATTTATTTATTGAATGCATACATCTGACGTGTGTGCTCGACATCAAATGTCTCTTAGAAGCTGTCGTCGATATAAGGGCGGGATAGACACAGAACAGACGACGGTTGAAGTATACGACTGTTGAAGACTACACCCGGAAATTCTACAAAGCGTGTGCAATGGGCTTAGTGTTAACTCGTATTAATTTATATCAATAATATTGTGTTATTCATCTTCGTCCTGTCGAAGCTGGCAAAAAAAAAAAAAAGAAACTTTTGTCAGGCGGATCCTGTTTTGAGGATGAAACATCTCATTCTTTAAATATGGCTAGTCGGATGTATTATGGGATTACTTTTAAACTGATGCAAGTCTTTCTCCCTCACTGTGGTTGTAGTAGTTTTTAAAATTTCAAATCGAGGAATTTTTCTTACCTCTTGCAAACAGCGATTCAAGTAAGTGTTATAATTTCTTTATAGTACTAAAATTAGTGTCTTTTATGATTTTATTTATTGTACTAAACAAAATCTTACATGAAATTTAATTAGTTTTGAATCTTTTTGCAAAAAAACAAAAAAAACAAAAAAAAAACACTAATTCTAGAAGTATATATTTTTAAATTTATGACGTTGTCTTTTATTACAAATTATGTATTATTTATTCTCATCTTTTTTCTCAAATTTAAAGTAATAACATCACTAAAAAACAGACATATTTAAAAGTTAAGTTCATTCTCTTGTTTTGTTTTGTTTTCAATATGGCAGTTCTTAGTTTCAATGGCTAATGCTTATCTCATAATAAACGACCACAAGGAAATAGAAAAAAAAAACTTTGAAAGATCTCCTAAAGCTTTCTTACTTTCTAGCTAGAGATTACAATCCCGGATTGAGATCCCGGGATCCCACATTAATTTTAATCCCGAAAATCGCATTATTTTTACTGGAAAATTCTGGGATTTTCGGGATTGCCTTTTTTCTTCCAATTGAACAATATTCAGATGAAATTAAAAAAATATATTTATAAACTTTCGCTTTTGGAAAAAAATCAATTGATTTTTATGAAATTTATATATAATTGAAAATGAATATTTATCTCAAGTATTTCTTAGATACATTTCTAAAGCTATTAAATCTTTTAATGTGGAAAACTTTTGACTTGGAAACATAGAAGTAACCCAGTCAGGAAAAAGGAAATCATTTGTTTATTTCGATTTCGCTGCGTGTGTGGATTCGAAGGTCATTTTTCAATTAGACTTTACTGATAAGCATCGCAAATGTGTATCATAGTGATATCATGTGCTAACTTCTTTTTTTTCGACTTTATTTTGATTTAAAGATGTTTTGTTTAGTAGCTCATAGGAATGATAACAATAAGCCCATGTGGCAATATAAATTTTAAAAAATCTAATTTTTAAATGATAAGGATTTTCATTTTTTTTCGGGGAGGGGGATTTTTTATGAAATTTTCGTAAAGCTGATACCTTAAATCTTGCACTGATTATAATGAAAGTTTTGAACTTTTAGAGTAGGACAAGATTAAAAAACACAAAATATGAATAAACAAAATACCGAAGTAATTTTTTTCTCAATATTAACCCTTTACACTCGAGGGCTCCCGGAGCGGAGCCATTTAAAATTTGTCTTCAAACTCGAGGTCTCCGCTACGGAGACAATGCAAATAATTTTGTGATACCATGTAATCTTGGCTTTTCTAGACAAGTATCACAAAATTATTTGCATTGTCTCCGTAGCGGAGCCCTCGAGTTTGAAGGCAAATTTTAAATGGCTCCGCTCCGGAGCCCTCGAGTGCAAAGGGATAAAGTAGAATATTTATTTATTTATTCATAGTTAAATAGCTGCTGTGATTATCATCTGATATATATGTAAAATTGCCTATGTGGCAATATAAATTTTTAAAAAAATCTATTTTTAAATTATTGGAAGGAGAGTAGGACAAGATTATAAGAAATATATATATTTATCCATGCACTTTAAAAGCCCTCAATAGCCCTTGCCGTTGAATTTGTCCGATAATCGAAGATGTCTGCTTTTGTGAGGTAAAAATATACAAATATGTATGCCATGCGGATTAAAAAAGTATTCGCTAAATAGATGTTTCAGAATAGCTATTCGGGAATGTCCATTAACCTCCTCAACGGATACTCCTGAATACCGGACATCTCAATTTAGATAACAGTAATGCAGGGTTGCATTTTTTGCAAAAGAACTTCTTGATTAAAGAATGGGCAAATTGGGCCGTGCCCCGCCCCCCTACGATTTTAGTGCCCACAAATTTGATGTGCAATATTTGTAAAGCTTATATTTTAAATCTGTTTCGGAATTATATTGATTATAATCACTATTTTGAACTTTTAAAGTAAAAGAATATTAAAAATAAAACAAATTTTAAAAATCTAATATTTAGATAAATATTTTTTGTTTTAATATTGTTCTACTCCTGAAGTTCAAAATATTGATTATAATCAGTAAAATGTCGTAAAAGATTTAAATTATAAGCTTAACAAAAATTGCGTACCAAAATTGGGAGCACCAAAAAAATCAGGTTGTGTGTGTGTGTGTGTGGGGGGGGGGGGGCGACCCCAGCCAAATATTTTTCCAGGATTCAACGTGGTCAAACATGGCTACGTATGATGCTTACAAAAAAATGGATGCTATTAAGACGTTTGAAGTGTCTGAAATTCAGACACAAAAAGTGTCTGAAAAAATTCAGACATTTTAAAATGTCTGAAAACTGAACACTGCGTTTCAGACACTTAAGTGTCTGAATTTCAGACATTTTAATTTACAGTGTGATAATAGCTGACTGTCATCTGTATTTTGCAGATACGATAGATTATTATTACAAAACACTCCTGATTTAACGTATGAAGTTTTCAAAAGTTACAGAACCCTGATGTTATACATTCTTTAGAAATCATGGTTTTTGCAAATCCGGGTTCTCGAGTGATCTTTTTGCCCATTACCTTTCCTTTCTCTTGTTTAATCTTTCCTCTGCTGATGGGAGAAAAATTCCCCATAAGCCGGTATCAATCTGTATACACAATCATATGGAAAATTCAAAACCAACATTGTCTTGGCTGCCGACCCGTGTCCCTGGGAAGGGGGATCCTGACAGTTGAACGAAACTAAGGCATATCCTACACTGAACAGACAAGAAGGCAAAAGCGTGCGACATGCGACAAATTTTAGCATTCAAACCGGTTTCTTCTTTGTTAACAGGGTGAAATGTCTCTTCACTCACGCTTTTTTGTAGCTTGTCTATTCAGTGTGTGATCTGCCTAACACACTGCTATAGCCTCTGCTTCGGTAGATCAGGGGTGCATATTGTACTCGCATGCATCAATCGATGGATCAACTTGCTTGTCTCTTGCTAGGTATCAAGCAAGCGGCCACTTACTATTCATCTGGTTAAGGGTGGAGACTGGTATATAAGTGTATTGTGAGCGTATGGGTTCTGCTTAGCACTAGTGCACGTATGTGCATTTGCTTGTTTGGGTAGGTAGTGACTCGGTAAGGGGATGAAAGGACTCCAATTTCCACTACTCCTTTCGAATGTGGAAATCAGTAAGTTGTAAATAACAACCCATTCTCTCGTTTCTTTTAAATTAAATACACTCAGATCCTTTCTAATAATTATTTCAATGGAACTTCAACTTTTCTAATTCCAAAGATATTTCAGCTTTTGGAGATGTTTATACATTTAAAAAAATAGAGTCCTGGGATTTTTTGTGAAGGTTTCTTCAGCCAACCAATCAAATTGCTCTCAAATTACACAAAAATATACCCTTTTCTGTTCCTGTTCAGGTGCATAATATTCCAAATACAAGCCGTGATGTAATATCAGAATTAGTACTTTTTTCTCTAGTAAAGAAATTGTATGCTTACAAAATTAAAAAAACCCTGCCGGCTCGGCCTATAGGCGCATGTAGATATCGAAGTTAAGTACTAATTTCACCAACAAAAACTAAATCATGATTAGAGATAAAACCACTTTAACAATTTTATCTGGTCGCTTTTGACGAGTATTTAGTTTCATTTTTATATAACAGATGGTTTTATCAGAATCATGTTAAGCCAGTATTCAAGAAATATTTTTTTCATGCTCAACTCGAAATTTTCTGACACATTTTCAGATTCCCTTTTAAAAGGAAAAATATGAAACTTGCTGACTTGATTTTTTAAGAGATTTATAAGCGACCTATGTTTTTATTTTTCGTTCAATTAATTAGAACTTGATTTATAAACAATTATTTTCTCAGTAGGACCATATTTTTAGTTTCCAACACAATCGCTTCGAGAAATTCGGTTCAGAATGCCCACTTTGACATCATTTTTTGAAATATATTTTGCCTGTATCAAAAACTCGACCTTTACGGCACATTATATAGTTTCTGAATAAGAGAACCTACCAATTGGATGCGTTTGAAAGCAAAAATAAATTTAAAAATGAGTCAAAATAAGCAGTTTGGATTTTAATAATACGATATTTTTTTCTTCAACCTCTATGTATTTTTAATTTGTTTTTACTGTAAGAATTGGTCCTATCAAAAACTTGTCGGTATAAAAGTTGTAGATAATATTTAGAAGATGTATAATAAATGTAAGCGGATTGGATATCTTGTGAATTGACGAAATTATGGATTTTTTTCTTCTTCAACCCCCCTTTGTGTTTTCGTTTTTAATTTTTTTTTTTTGCGGTAAGAATTGCTCCTATCAAAAACTTGTCAATATAAAAGTTGCAGATAATATTAAGACAATTTATAATACATTTAATTGGATTTGATATCTTGAGAATTGACGAAGTTATGAATTTTTTTCTCCACAAAACCCTATTTTTTCGCCTCTTGAGCCCATTTTTAATTTTATCAAAAATCTGTCCTACATAAATTTTTGGCCTTTTTTTTAGAAGTAATAAAAACTTTAAACTGAGTCAATATGTATTATAATTAAGAAGTTATGGGTTATTTTCGTTTTTCACAAACCCCCTCCCTATTTCCACCCCCTTGGTCCGATTTTGCCCATTAACGAACTTGACCGAGATTTTATGCCCCTTGATTTTATGTATCAGTTTGAGAAATATTTGTGGAGAATTTTGGAAGTTATCGTGTCCATAAAAAAGTGATACAGATAGATAGATAGATAGATAAAGTTTTTTACTGGGGGTCGTTTTGGGTTCTAGGGGTCATGATTGGTGTAGATCTGCAAAATGTTTTCCGAAATCCAACATAGGGGAGAATGTAATAGGTAGTATTGCATACGAAATCTACCTAAAAAATCAAAATGTCATAGATGTACACCGTATTACATTCCGTTGAAATGAGCAAGTGCTTCGTGTCGTGGATACATTACATATTATAAGGATTTCACCGTCCTGAAAAATGATATGGTAGCGCTAGGACAGGAAATCACTCATGATTAAACTTTTAGCCAATTTTATTCTTGTTTAACTAATAGCAAATGATTATACAACTGCAGAACTGGGTTCGCCATCAATTTCAATATGAAAGGCCAACCAGCACTAAGTCCAGGACAATTACAGAGTTCAGATGATACACGAGACTGATGTCTCTTCGAAAAATGAGAATCGCCAGTTACTAGCTGTCAGCGAAAATCATATAGTCCAGTCACAATATTGAGTTCAATAAATTCTCGAGACAGGATATCTCTCTGAGAATAGAAATCGCCAGCTGATGCTGACTGCGAAATCCAACCACACTCTCTCAGTCTTAAAACGCTTCTCCTCCTGTTATTTCTCCATCCTCTCCTCTCAGCTAAAACTGGACCGCACTTCAATCCGCGAGGTCCCTGTTTGCTGATTGGAGCTCTTTGTTTTCCTCTCGGCGCTGGTGTTGCCAGCCGACGCGTGTGAGATGCTAAAACTCTGGCCATCGAAGGTCGATCACGGGGGAAATCCATCTATGAAGGCCAGGCCGTGACGAAATTTGATTGTCACTGGGCATAGAAAATAAAATACCTCGCGGGGTTTGCTTATTGTCCATGTAAGACAAATTGTTTCCTGCCCGTGGGAACTGCAGTCCGTTGTAAAGTCTTAATACAGGCAAAGTTCTGTCAAATTAATTCACTGATTACTTTAAGACTTTACAATATGAATGCTGTGCAGACGTCACGACAGGGTATTGCGATTCACTAAACAACCTTCAAAATGCGTAATACACACAAGTACTTACCTTCGGACTCCTTTATAAACTGATACATCAACCACATTACCTTCTGCTAAAAAAATGTTCAGTCTCCTATAATGTCAGGTAATAAAAATATTACCCCAATGAAAATGCCACCACCATAATCACAGTCAACTACAAAAAAGTACATTGGTTCGTCTTAACATCAACAATTTATGATTTTACCACCATCCTCACAGTTAAAACAACCTTCTGTTCAGTAATTATATTATTTGCAAAATCCTTCTGTCGCCTCTTCATTACTCCAATGAAGGTAAAAAGTGCAGTAAACAAAAAGTAAACTTTTCTCACCTTCCTCCTTTGGGGAAAGACAGCGAGGAAAAAAAATAAATCGTATCTTGGCGTCACATTATTAAACATTAAGGATTACAAGCTGCTTCTCCGCTATGTAGAAGAAGCTATGGCATGCAAGTTTTAGAGTTATGACTCTGATAGTAATGGAATGGGTGGAGCTTGTTGAGGAATAGCCTTTGGGTAGGCCTCCCCACCTAGCTGAACCTGGTTGTAATGGAAAAAAATACTGTCTTCGATGAGTTCGAACCTATATAATTTTTAGCTAACTGAATATCTGACTTTTAACATGTATATTTCAACATATAAAAAATTATCTATTTCTACTGTTTACTTTTTTTACTTTTACCGTATGTTTTTCACATTATTGGGTGTATTATGTTTCAAATATTTTATTATTAAAATATGCTCATGTTAAGGTTTAATTTTGTTTCTGCGCAAAATGTCTGAAGATGACCTTGAGACCTTGTACCATTAAATCCAATTCAACCAACCAACCAACGATTACAACCACAACTTTCAACCGCATACTTCGTCAGTTGAACTCTAAGGTCTTATTGTCAATTGACGATGCTGATTAAAAAAAAAAAAAAAAAAAAAAAAAACGCTTTGAAAGCAAGCACTGAAAACATACTCAAACTAGATTTCAAAATGGAAACATATTAAATAATCTGCGAGTTCAAGTTATTCTTATACCATTTTTTAATCTATAAAAAAAGTGCAGGAACGTTCCTGTGAATATTATGGCAGACAGTTGCACAAACGTTTCAAGGAACGTTTACTGAAAATACTAGAAATTTATGGGAAAATCTATTCACATACTGCTGTTGTTTACTAAGATCTTAAATGTTTCTGAATAGAAAACCAGAATTTTCCAGGAAATAATTTTCGGAGAACCAGCAGTCCATTATTTTCCCAGTATGTTCCTGTCTAATGCATAAAAATATAAATATTTTAATATATGTAACTGATATTGTTCACACAGAAACCAATTGGAAAGGTTTGGGGCATTGAGGCATGAGAAGCACATTGAGAAGAATAGTCCTTTAACACCATTACCCGGTAATGTTGACGCAACGGTAAAAATAAATGCGCATGCTTAAATTAACTAACATGCTACCACTATTCCAGAATTAAAAAATAATGTCTTATTTAATCACAAAATCTTTGAACGAAAGTTACCTTTTGGAATTTGCAAATGACATCCAGCAAAAATGTTCATGACTCCTACCATATATTTTAGGCTGTTAATATGTTAAGACTGTTCTTAACTGCTCTGCTCAATAAGCGGAAACCGTTTTGACATATTTACAAATTCATTTTTTAACGGAAAGATATAAAATTTGGAAGCCTGACCATGGAAGTGACTTGGAAATGAACTGTTTTTTCCATTTTTTGATCAATCAATTACCTATTGAGTTATAAGCGAATTCGATCACGTGACAAACATGTTTTTCGCCCGCTCTTGAGTGCTCTTTCTCCTTTCGCGCGGGAATTCGGTTCAAAATGCCTTCTTTGACACAATTTTCTGAAAGATCTATTGCGTTTGCAAAAAAATGGAAAAAACAGCTTAATTACATAGTTTCTGAACAACAACATCAGCTAGTTTCATGCATTTTCGAACAAAAATAAATTAAAACTTATGTCAGAAAGTTGCCCTTTTGGCTTTGAGAACACCCTTAAGCCTCTTCTGAACTGCTGTGCTCAACAAGCGCAAAACGTTTTGATACATTTACAATTCATTTTTTAACGGGAAGATATAAAGTTGGAAAACCTGACCATGGAAGCGATATGGAATCGAATTGTGTTTTCCATTTTTTGATCAATAAATTACCTATTGAGTTATAAGCGATTTTGATCACGTGACAAACACGCTTTTTATCTTTCTTGAGTGGTTTTTCTCCTTACGCGAGGAAATTCGGTTCAAAACGCCCACTTTGACACTATTTTCTGAAAGATGTCTTGCGTTTGTAAAAAAGAACGGAAAAAACAGCTTGATTACGTAGTTTCTGAACAAAAATACCTGCTAGTTTCATGCATTTCCGAACAAAAATAAATTAAAACTTATGTCATAAAGTTACCCTTTTGGATTTGAGAACAGCCTTAACCAACATTACATTACACGGACTCAAATGTGTTTTATTTTATGTAACATCAGACATCAAACCACACTTTTTATTACACCTTGTGACATATTTATATATATATAAAGAGAGAGTAGTGCCGTGAACACACTCAACATGGCTTTCAGTGTGTGTGTATATGCATGTATGTTTGAGTCTTTAAATGCATGTAATAAACCTTTAGAGAAATAAACCTTGGAAAATGTTATTAGTAACACCCGCGAAATTTACTATATTATAAATAAATAAATAGATAATTTTATTGATTTTTTCTATATCTATTACTTTCTCGTTCTCTATTTAGAAAATAGACTGATACCCATAAAAAATATCATTGCTTGTCTCACAGCCGACATGTTTTGCAGAGTTCTGTTTTATCTCATTCGTGCTGTCTATACCCTGGCATATTAAAAGTTTATATCATGTGTCAATACAAGCAACTAAAATATAATATGAGAATGTCAAAAGAAATTAATAGGACAAATTTAAATATTTGTCGGGCGTGGCACACCTTTACTCTGTTACGCCGGGTTAACACAAGAGCTATGAATATCAGATGCTAACCATAGTAATTCCTTTACCTTTCATGCATTTCTTTTCAGAATATTTTAGTCATTTTTCTCTATGATAAAATATTCCTTCAAAGAATATTATTTTCCTCAGCTGAATAACGCGAATAAATAATGCAAAGAAAATTTTTCTAAGACGAGCCTGAGCAACTTAGTTAAAATATATTAAAAATTCACCACTTGATAAAGAGATTTTGATGTTCAATTCGCAGTCTTATCAGCTGTTCTCAGCTGCTAGAATTATTTATCATTATGTTCATTTGAATAATTTTGTTTGGACTTGGGTGATTTAAAAAATGCTCAAGAAGAAAAATACTTTGATAGCATGATTGTTTAGGGAAAAGAACCTATTTTTAAAGCTTTCTCAATATTTTTTTGAAAAAAGAAACTTTTTTACTTTCTTTTCCATCACAGTTTTTACGTTCTTTTATCAGTTTTTTTTCTTCATTTTCAGTGAATTAAACTGCACGTGCATTTAATGATTCGAGAATAATAATTTATAAGACGAATTTTTAAACCATAGTTTTAAGAATTATGCAAACAAATGCAATATTTTAAAATATTTTCTGAAGATGTATGTATTAATAATATGCCGAATTAATGATACCTGTCCAAATCTGTAATTTAGGTTATTCTAAAATCCAATGTATCTACAGTCTGGCATATTCCAGAAGTTTTTTTTCATAAATGAACTGCATTTGCAGACTTTCTTATACAGAATATAAGACATCGAATACCATTTCTCTTTTTTCAATAAAAACAAAGGATCTTTATAAAATAGTGTTAGTTTGGGCGTTTTAAGCCGATTGTCGTGAAATGTCAATCATGGAAATTCGACACGAGGAAGCAATCGATGCTCTCATGCCTGCAAGTTCCATATTTTTATGTATAAAACTGCACCTCTAAGTAGTGATAGAAAGTTTCGAGCTGTTGATTGGGGAAAAATACTTTTGTAAACATCCTTAAGTATATAGATACGTATATTTATATTTGCTCATTAATATTTTTTAAATTTTAATCCCATTTCAAAAGTCATGATTTGTTCATAAATACGAATCAATACTTTTGAAATTTAATTAAAAAAATATCTGTAAAGCTCAACTTAAAATATGCCATTCGATTAAGAAAAAAATATTGATTTACTAAATGAAACTGTTCTACTAAATTAATGAACATCAGAATCTCAAAACGTATTTACTAATAAAGCAATGTGGTACCAGAAAGAAAAAATATGTCTCGTTACTCGGTATTACTTCAAATCAAGACTCTTTGAAAGAATGGTATCTATGACTCTAAAATGAATCAACTTCAATGGGTTTCTGACTCAACGTATGAAAAATATTGCTATCAGTCAATGAATTTTTTTTATACCTCACTTAAGAATCCTTGTTATTGTTGCTACTTACTTGTCTAGGAAAATGCCATTGAACTTTCCTAGAAGAAGAATAATGCTTGCAAATTCTTAGAATTTACGGATAAAAATGGCTTCAGTAATATATCAGAATGTTTCCACATAGGATTTGATAACAGCCTTATTGACATATTTGGATATGTATAATTAATTCAGCATGTTATTATCTTCAGAAAATAGTTTAAAATATTGCATTTGTATCCATATCCTTAAAACAAAAGTTTAAAAAGTTTTCTTACAAATTATTATTCTCAAAAGATTAAATACATGTGTAGTTTCATTCACTAAAAAAGAAGAAAAAAATCCTTGCCGGCTCGACCTACAGGCTCAGGTAATCGAAGCAGGTGACGAAGCAGGTAGTCGAAGTTAAAAGGTAGTCGAAGCAGGTAGATTTCGAAGTTAAGTACTAATTTAAACAAAAAAACTAAATCATGATTAGAGATAAACCCATTTCAACAATTTTATCTGACCGCTTTTGACGAGTTTTTTATTTCATTTTTATATAAGAGCTGGTTTTATTAGAATCATGTTAATGGGGTATTCACAAAAATACTTTTCCATGCTCAACAACTCGCAATTTTCTGGCACATTTTCAGATTCATTTTTAAAAGAAAAAACATGAAACTTGCTGACGTGATTTTTGAGGAGATTTTATTTATTTTCCGTGTTTTTATTTACTTTTCGTTCAATTAATTAGAACTTGACTTATAAACAATTAATTTCTCAGTAGGGCAATATTTTTCGTTTCCAACACAATCACTTCTGGAAATTCGATTCAAAATGTGCACTTTGACATAATTTTTTTAAATATAACCTTCCTCTATCAAAAAATCGACCATTACGGTACATTATAAAATTTTTGAATAAGAAAATCTACCAATTGGATACGTTTGGGAGCAAAAATGAATTTAAAAATGAGTCAGAAAATAAGCAGTTTGGATTTGACTACACCCTTAACCCATTAACCGCCAAAACCATAAGGTTGAGTTTTTCAAGTTTTTAGCTGAACGTCGATTGCCACCAGAAACACTGAAAGATAATTTTCGCCTTATGTGATCTTAAAATTCTATGTCTTCAAGTAAGGCCAATTTTTTAATTAAAAAATAGTGGTGTATATGGAAATAACTTAAAGATGTGCATTTATTTTGACCGTGGCGTGAACGGTCAGATAAATATTACGGCGTAATGGGTTAATACGATGATTTTTTCGTCAACCGCTACGTATTTTTAATTTGTTTTTGATGTAAGACTTGGCCCTATCAAAAACTTGTCAATATAAAAGTTGTAAATAATATTAAGAAGATATTTAATAAATTCATGCGCATTTGATATCTTGTGAATTGACGAAGTTATGGATTTTTTTTTTCTTAAACCTCTATTTTTTTGTTTTCGTTTTTAATTTTTTTTTTCTTTTGCGATACCAATTGGTCCTATCAAAAACTTGTCAATATAAAAGTTGTAGATAATATTAAGAAGATTTATAATAACTTTAATTGGATTTGATAGTTTCAGAATTGACGAAGTTATGAATTTTTTTCTTCCCAAAACCCTATTTTTTTTCGTCCATTTTTTATTTTATCAAAAATTTGTCATATACAAATTTTTGGCGCTTTTTTAGAAGTAATAATAACTTTAAACTGATTCGATAAGCATTATAATTAAGAAGATATGGTTTTTTTCTGTTTTCACAAAACCCCACCCTATTCCCACCCCCTTGGTCCGATTTTGCCCATTAACGAACTTGACCCAGATTTTATGCCCATTGATTTTGCGCATCAGTGTGGAAGAAATTTGTGCAGAATTATGGAAGTTATCGTGTCCATAAAAAGTGATATATATATAACCAGTATATAATTACAAATCATCTCTATAGATAGATAGATAGATAAAGTTTTTTACTGAGGGTGGTTTTGTGTTCTAGAGGGTCATGATCGGTGTAGATCTGCAAAAAATTTTCAGAAATTCCAACA
The DNA here is from genome assembly GCA_963932465.1 of Maratus speciosus. Taxonomy (NCBI): domain Eukaryota; kingdom Metazoa; phylum Arthropoda; class Arachnida; order Araneae; family Salticidae; genus Maratus; species Maratus speciosus. The sequence continues at coordinate 561,255,492 of OZ010787.1, read as the reverse complement.
TAGGGGAGATTGCAATAAGTAGTATTTCATACAAAATCTACCTAAAACTGACGATTGTTTCAAGAATTACAGCACATAAAAGAGGCGTACACTCTACATGGGTTTCATCGGGGGTTAAGGGGATTCTTCACGCACTTGAAAACACACGCTCCGTAATGTTAATCCTATGGGCAGGTCATTTTTGAATTTCTCGTTTAAATTTGAATATTTTTAAACTTTTTATTTTTGCCTAGGATAGCTGAGCTCAATCTTTAATATGACTCTTTTTTACTTTTTCGATTTTGGTTGCGGATTTTTTTTTTAAAAGGTACTTTCAGTTTCAAAACTGGTTTGGAAACTGATAGTACCTTTTCAAAAGAAATCTGCAACCAAAATCAGAAAAGTAAAAGAGAGTCATATTAAAGATTGAGCTCAGCTATCCTAGGAAAAAAAAAAAAAATTAAATTGAAAGAAGAAATTCGAAAATGACCTTCCCATAGGATTAACATTACGGAGCGTGTGTTTTCAAGTGCGTGAAGAATCCCCTTAAGTTACTGTGTCTTAAAATCCCTATTGAATTAGTCCAATACTTTCGCACTATTATTATAAGTGACGATTTTCCCGAGTAGTAGAGTCACACACGTGTCAAATTGCAGCGTTTCTACTACATATTTAATCCATAAGAGCATCAGAGAGGGCGATTAACCCTTTGGGTACACATTTGTTCCAGGGCTGCACTGTCTTTTTTTTTTTTTTTTTTTTTTTTTTTTTTTATTCTATCTCGCATCACTTTCACAAAACAAAAATCTTTCATATACATTTTGACATCACCTGCAATATACTACATTTTTTTTTCTTTAAATAGTGGTATGAATGGATTATAAAAATAGGCGTCAGCGGCCAAATGCATGACGAGTCTCAGTCGTCAACTCAACCGAAGGAGTTAAAATGAAAACTCTCAGACAAGCAACATAGGCTTAATTTGCTAAATCTTTTTTCAAGAAACATGATTGTGACCTTTAACCAATTGTAAATCTGGACTTACAGCTCTTTTCGCATAAAATATGACAGACCTTTTACTTAAGCTACATGTCTTAACTTTCCCGCTAATTTGGTTCAATCCCATAGCACTATTAATAAAAGTGTTGCATTTTTGATGTAGTCGAGTTTCTCACATGTTAATTTATCGCCGCTTTACTGTATATATTGTCAATAATAGCAGTAAAACCAGCAATTAGGCATAGAAATTAAAATAAGTACTTCGAGACAAACAAAATAGGATAATCTCGCTAAAGCTTTCTTTAACAAACTTTACTGCGACATTTGCCCAATATTAAATCTGGACTTATAGATCTTTTCACATAAGAGACGACAGACCTTTTACTTAAGCTACATGTCTTAACTTCCCCGTTGAATTGGTTCAATACTATAGCACCATGAAGCTTGTTGTCTTTTAACGCAGGCTATCGTTTTCCGAAAGAAATCCCTTTTTATTCGACTAAGTGGAATCGATCATTTTTTCGTCGGTAAATGCACCCTTGGTAGCATTTCTTTTAGAAAAGAGAAAGACAATAAGACGAAAGAAAATAATAACTTTCCTTATTGCTCTAGAAGAAAAATTGCATTCATTTTATCCTTTGATTACTTGCAGGTTTTATTTTCTTCCAGTGACTTTTCTCTTTCTTAACCTGATAACATATATCTTAAACCTTACAATAGATTTTATGATGCTTTAAATTCAGTCTGATCTACTATTTTATGCAGTTTTCGTATAACCTTGAAAATGCTTTTGACGTATTGATAGTTACGCCTGTTTTTCCAAGAACACGTGACATAAACTTTCTTTAATTTATTATTTCCGAAAAAGATAGACAAATGTTAGTAAAATATCTGTTGTCAATTGTGGGATAGAATGGCCTAAGAGATGTCATAGTGTGAGTCAACGTATTTAAATATAACCTATTATTAAAATGGGTGTATGTGTGCGTGCGTGCGTCCGCGTGTGTATGTCTCTGCTCAATTTTATTTTCCACAAAAAAATTTATTTACACCCTGCAGGGTATTGGGGTATCACTTAATTTTAATCAAGATTTATACCATAAATTTTGACCTTTATAACTTTGATAAAAAACGAGGCTATAAATTGCACTTACTTATTTTCAACTAAGGTTTTCGAAAATTCTGGTGTGAATTCAACATGAAAGAAGTACAAATAATTGCCCCTGAGAGGGTTAAAGCCTTTTTATATTAAAAAAAAAATGATGAAGAAAATTTCCTTTTCATAAATGTGTTACTGTAGAATTTAACAGACTTGATTTTTCGCTTTATTTTTGAAACTGGTGAAACAAACGCAAATTCCTGGCGTATTCAGTTTATAGAATAGAAAACCCTGTTGAAGCGCCTCAAATTGATAGTTATTTCATATAAACTACTTTATAATCTACTTTAAAAAATAGAAAAGAAAAGATTTGGTTGTACTTTAAAGATTAATAATGCATGTAAAACAATGAATTTATACCTTATAAAGTTGCTAAGTATAAGTATTGAGTATATAATACAGAACTTTACATGATTCCAACTCATCAGCAACAGCATATTCCTAATTTGTTGTGATTTAAGGTTAACCTTCGGAAATCGTGAAACCCCAGGATAACTAATGATGAATTTCGTTATATGATTAGTTATTACTTAATACCATTTTTAAAATTTGATTTTCACTTTAAGGCTATCCTCAACTGCTCTGCTCAACAAGCGCAAAACGTTTTGACATATTTACAAATTCATTTTTGAACGGAAAAGTATAAAATTGGGAAGGCCTGACTATGGAAGCGATTTGCAAATCGAACTGTGTTTTCCCTGTTTTTTGATAAATAACTCAATTGATAAATAACTTATATTATAATAATTTTGATAAATATCTCAAAAGACTTTTTCACCCTCCCTTGAATGGTTATTCTTCTTTTTCGAGGAAATTAGGTTCAAAACGCCCATTTTGACAATATTTTCTGAAAGATCTACAAAGCGTTTACAAAAAAAAAAAAAAAAAAAAACGGAAAACATAGTTCGATTACATAGTTCCTGAACAACAACATCTGCTAGTTTTATGCATTTCCGAACAAAAATGAATTAAAACTCATGTCATAAAGTTACCCTTTTGGATTCGAGAACAGCCTTAACGCTTAAATGCGCGATTTTTTAATTTTTTTCGAAAAAATTATATATGATTCTCTGAAAGGCTTATTACACAGGAAAAATAATGAAAAAAAATCAGAGATACATTTTCCATATAATACGTCAATCTTTTCTTCTGTGCACATCTGAAATGAAAGTTAAAAACTACTGTCGTGTGACTATTTTACGCTAAAATATTGCAAATTAGTAAATGTTTTAATAAGTATGTCTCCTAATACCTTATTTTATGTAATTATTTATTTTATAACACTTAACATTAACCCTTTAATTCCCACGATAAAATACATTCTAGAAATTACGTAGTTCAGAGAATTTGATTTTGCACCAGAAAGTTTCAATGGTTAATTTCGCTTTATTTAAATACGGAATGTCTTTTATTAATTAAAGCAAATATTGCTATTTTAATTTTCTGGTGTGAATTAGACAACATGTTAAAAAAGATCTTATAAATTCAAAACGCTGTTGTTTGCATATATCCAAAGCTGAGCACTAAAGGGTTGAGAAATTTGAAGCACAATACCACCTGATATACTAGTGGGGTCGCGGTGTTTTCACAGTTTTGGTACATTCGCCTCATTGCGCTATTAGGAATCTATTGTGATAATATGTTTCAAAATACAGTAAAAACTCTCATAACAGTGGAGTCTCATAACTCATAATGTGGAGTGGATTAATTCGGATATGCGAAAAATCCGGATAAGAGAGAGAGAGGGACATATTTTTTATTAAAAATGATTCATAATTCTATCTAATCGACATATAAAAACGCGAATTTTCAGTTTTTATTATATTTGCACATTGTTTTTGCAATTGAAATTAGAAGTACATAAATTTATTTTTTTAAATATTGCCTTAAATTTGTTTATTTTGTTCTTCGCTCCATTTGCTGACGAGCTACTTACCTTAAGGCAATGCCTCATTATAATTACACTTGAGGGAGTTGATTAGCTGTGCTAATCGCAAGGCAACTTTATAAAAAGTGATTAAAACTGCATAAAATTCAGTTTCAATTTTAAAAAGTAAATATCACCCTCATATATATATCAAAAGAAAAAAGGCACACATCTAATACTTTATAATATGAAAAGTATCCGTACAACTTATAAGAAATAGAGGATAAAATCAAGTTAAGTCTGAATGTATGGACTTTAGGGCAGCAAAGATGCAAAAATGTTTGGATATATTTCAAAGTAATTGCTTAAGAGGCGCAAAGGCCAACATAGTGAAAAAGATTCCATGCCGGGACTCGAACCCGGGCTATCAGTATAGCGTACTGACGTTCTACCGACTAAACCACATGGAACGATATCCAGCCTCGAAAATTTCTCACTACTGTAAGTTGGCAAGGCTACAAACGCAGCACAAGATGGAACATTTATCGTGAACGACCGACATGGGGCAAACACGAAATTGCATACAAGGCGAATGTTTCTCTCTGGAATAATTTCCATGTATTAATGTTTGGATATCTTTCGTGACTATATCGAACAAGAAGGTGGAATTAAAAAAAAAAATTACAAGTGCACAATGAAGTAAATTTTGAACATTTATCAGTCTGGATTTGAGAGAGTCCGGATATGGGAATCTCTACTGTACATTATAAAAAAATGATATTTTAGCAGGAAAAAAAGAAAGAAATCGATTTATCAAGCAATGAAACTTCTTACTTTCTGTTTTGGTCAATATTGAGAAATTAAAAATATTTGAGGACGTGAGTTTCAAAATTCGCTTTACCAAAAAAAGAAAAAAAAAATCTATCAGTCTATTTATTCCTTTGGTAAACCTGTGCCGAAAAACATTACAACCTGCAAAATATCTAGTTTTATCCCATATTTCTGGTATTGTAAAATCTTGGTTTACAATGAAAACCAATGGACGCAGTTAAAGGTTTTTGACGATTTCCCAAAATTTTATTTTCTGGATAAAGCGAGTTTTGAAACTCACGTCCTCCTTCTTTTTTTCTTTTAATCCTCAATTTCTCAAATTATAAATTAATGAAAATTTCATCTTCTAATCAATTTTTCCTTATATTTAAAAAATACGATGGAATATATGTGCAATCATTAAATTAAATTTTGAAAGATTTCGTTTTTAAAAATTAATAAGCTAAATGGGTGTTATATGGGAGTTTTGAGAGATATTTACTAACCTGCATCTCTTTCAATTTTTTTTTTTTTTTTTTTTTGTATTTTTTTTTTTTTTTTGTATTTTCTGATAGTGGAAAATGCATAAATATAATGGCCTGACGCATAACTATCACTGTAAAAGAAAATCTGTTAATTGTCAGAAAAATTTCCTTATTTTCACAGAATTGTTTTCTACGATTAAAGGATTTCATGAATGTGATGTAAAGAAATTTTCAAAAATCGATTTAATAATATACTTGACAGGCAATAGTGCTAAAGGTCTACTTAGTTTATCGTTTTCGCTAGGGATTTATGATTTTTTATATTTTTACACGGTTAAAAAGACTTTCCGTATTTTGACAGTCTACATATTCCGTATTTTTATGGATTTTCTGTTTCTTTTTTGTAGTGTAATAATATAAAATAGTCCCACAGCTTTAGAGAAAATGAAAATTTAGCATTAGCTGTGAAAGATATTCTCAAATCAATTCTTTAACAAAATCACTTCAATAAAATATGAATAAATAAATAAAAATTAAAAAAATATCCGTAAAATTACGAAAATTGTACTGGCAATCAACGGAATTAATTTTTACAAAATATTTTTACAAGATTTTTTTAAAAGTTTAAACTTTTCGCAAAGGCTTTGGGATTTTTTATATTTCTAGACACTTAAAAAGACTTTCCGTATTTTGCCAGTACAATTTCCAGATTTTTACGGATTTTTACGGACGGTGCAATAATATAAAATAGTCCAACAGCTTAAGAGAAAATGAAAATTTAGCATTAGCTGTCAAAAATATTCTCAAATCTGTACCTTAACGAAATCACTTCAATAAAAATAAATAAATAAATAAAAAACCTGTAAAATTACAAAAATTATACTCGTAATCAACGGAATTTGTTTTACAAGTTTATTTATTATTATTATTTTTTTAATTTAAACTTTTCACTCCAATCCTTTCAACACCAAGAAAGCTGAACAGTTATAATAAAAAATGAAATGATTCATTTAAAAATATTTTCGCTTTGTACAACGATTAATGTTTTTGAAATATATTAACCCTTTGCGCTCCGGCGTCTCTTACACAAATTTTATTCGAGCGGCACTACTTTTTTTAAACGAAGTTTCCTTCAAGTATAAAATTTCAAAAATGCTCTGAATAAATAATGTAAATTTTATTTTCCTATATTACTGGTGCCAAAAACAAATTTTGCAAAGAAAGACGATGTCTCCGCAGCGGAGCCAAAACGGAGTGATAAGGGTTAACCCTCTCAGGGGCGGTGGTAAGTTTATGAAGCCACTTACTTTTAATTCCCAAATCCCACAGTGACACCAGAATTTTAGTAAAAACATTTTCGGTCTTTTATGTATGTGAAATATAGCTTCTTCTAATTTCCAGAAAAAAAAAAATGTTCGCAATTTCCGGTGTCATTCATTCATTCCAACATTTTAGTAATGGAAGTACTTTGCTCCTGAAAGGATTAAAACTAGAGAACAGGAATTCTGCTTTTTCAGAATTTAGTGTCACCCCCCCATTTCCATTACTTCATTTTCTTCTGATGGACTGATGGCTTCTATTATTATGAAACAGCCATTATAAATGAAGTGTTAGGTGAAGATGAAAGAGCAGCCGTAAAAAGTTAGAACTCTGATTTTCTGGTCCGGATGGGGGGGGGGGGGTGGCCATAATTTTTTTTACGGCTGCTCTTTCATCTTCACCTAACACTTAATTTATAATGGCTGTTTCATAATAACAGAAGCCAACAGTTCATCACAAGGAAATAACTCGGTTAAGCGGGACTCTACTGCAGTACAAAACATATTTCAATTTTAAGACTTAAAGCACACGTTTTATTTTATGTAAAATGACGTCATTCGCATCCGTTTAAGATTTCCACATTTACGATCTACTCTTAAACAACAGCAGTGCATGCATAGCACACCACTATTGCGAAATAATTCACAAATGCAGCAAAAAGATGCCGTCATTCAAGAAAATCGAAAAAAACCCCGTCTATCTAATGATTCATAAATACTTACAATTAAATATAGTATATAATAGCTCCATTGTATTAACAGAAATCATTCGTTTATATTTTTTTCAAAATAGCACGTATTTTAATTATATTTTCTTTCGGTTGCTACGAGAAAATGGCAACAAAAATATATAATTACTATTTTAAAACTATTTTTCCTTTATTTTCTAGAGAAATGAAGTACTTCCGTTGCCAATATTAAGCAAATGGGTCCAAAAATTACAAAAAAATTAATATTTGAAAAATAAATGGAGATACAGTTTTCAAACAAAATGCATTTAAAAGAACTTTTTTTTCCCAATACGACGGCATAAAAATTGAAAATGTGCGATGCTTAGAAGTTAAAAAAATTGCTAAAGAGTATTTAATCGTAATGCTTTGTTTTACGGTTAGCTTCTGTAAGGTAACGTTATTTTTTTACACAAAATAAGCTGGGAGAAAGAAATAGCATACCGTACCGGAGGATAATAAAGTATCAATATCTCAACCCAAATTATACTTCTAGATTAATTTTAACACAATTATTCTAATTGGTAAATAAATCATATCAGATGTAAATTTCCTAGTGGGCGAAAAATGTCCGGACCAGGATTCGAACCAGGGATTTCTTGGCTGAAGCCGTCAATGCTGTACCATCTGAGCTATCCCTGACGACTTAGATTGAACTTTTTCACCCAGTTAACCTTATTGGTTATAGCATCTGGTCTGAAATCTGGTTCAGCTCAATAGAATAAATCGCATATTATGGAACTCCAGAAATCGCTGGATACGTAATTAGACTAATGTACTATGTAATTACACTTAGTGTAATTACATATCCAGCGATTTCTGGAGTTCCATTACATGCGATTTATTCTGTTGAGCTGAACCAGATTTCAGACCATATGCTATAATCAATAAGGTTAGCTGAGTGAAAAAAGTTCTACCAGATTCGTCCGGGATAGCTCAGATGGTAGAGCATTGGCGGCTTCAGACAAGACATCCCTGTTTCGAATCCTGGTCCGGACATTTTTCGCCCAGTTGGAAATTTACATCTGACTAAATTATACTACTTCCATTCGATGTATTAACATTAGAACCGCCGGAAAGTTTGCTCAAGTGTTATAAAAATATTTTACTTCAGAATTTTCCTTAAAAACTATTTAACTTATTCATTTAACATATTTCTCCGTGGTGCATATTTAACTTATTTCAGAAAGAAATTTCTAATTCAAATAGAAGCATATTTATTTGGTACCGGTCAAAATGACCGCTATGGTGGTTCTAGTGTTAAGGCTGTACTGAAATTGAAAGGGTCAACTTTCTGACATAAATTTTAATTCATTTTTGTTCGGAAACCCATGAAACTAGGAGGTGTTGTTATTCAGAAACTATGTCATCGAACTGTTTTTTTTTCGTTTTTATGTAAACGCAATAGATCTTTCAGAAAATACTGTCAAAGTTGGCATTTTGAACTGAACTTTCAAACGAAAGAAGAAAATTCAGTCAGTAAGGAGACAAAAATGCCGTGTCACGTGATCAAAATCGCTTATAACTTAATAGGCAATTTATTGATAAAAAAATGGAAAACACAGTTCGATTCAAAATCGCTTCCATGGTCAGGCTTTCCAATTTTATATCTTTCCGTTAAAAAATGAATTTGTAAATGTGTCAAATTTTTTTGCGCTTGTTGAGCAGAGTAGTTGAGAACAGCCTTAAATGTTTTTCTAATAATCTTTTTTTATGGTACTTCACAGTAAAGTCGCCGATATAAAGGTAGGGTTTAATCTAGAGCTAGCCAAATAGCCAAAAAGCTAACTGGAAGTGCTTTTTGCCCCCAAAGCATTTAGTGATTTAGCCAAATAGCGACAGCCAAGGAAATATGCTATATCATTCCCATTTTGTTGTTCCATGTTTCGTAAACCTGCTGCCGTTGCCCAAAAATGAAAAAAAAAAAACTCATATTGCACCCGTGCTGCGGCAACACTTCAAAATTTATCTCGTGCTCTCTATGTAAGCGTCTTCAAACAGTGTGACGTCATTTGCATCAGACACGACTCCAGCATATGGTGAAAACGAAAATTGCAGATTTTATAAGCATGTGCACTAGCTTATTTGAATCATTAATGTGCCAGATGCATGTCGTATAAACTTTTCTGACTTGAATTTATGCGAGTTCTGACTACAACGTGTAAATAAATGAAACTAGCTTATTATATATATATATTTTTGTCCATAAAAATGGCCTTACTGGCATGTTTCCTAATGTGACTTCTTTGTATGAATTTGTAGCATCACTTTTGTTGTCCACAGCAGACTGTGAAGGGGGATTCAGTCTCATGAATATAGCAAAAACTGATTTGAGAAACAAACTGGCAATCAAGAATTTAAATAACTTAATGATGGTTAATTTGGAAGGGGAATTTTGAAAAGAATTTCCATTAAAAAAAGCATTTGCTGTGTGGTATACAGCCAAATCTCGAAGGGTCAATCTTACAGAGTCGTGTATTTGTTCGTATATAGCATAACTAAAAATAATACATATACAGTGTGTCCACGTATAACCTGACCGACCTTTAATTTTCCAACCGTTGGTCCTAGATGCCTACTTCCAATTACAAAAATGGTTTAAATAAGGTAAAGAATGATTTTTAAAGCGATTTGGCTCAAGAAAAACATTAATTAAAAAATTACGAAATTTAGGTTTTTATATGGCCCTCCGGTCCTATAAGTGATATTTACTAAAAATTTACTGTGACACTAACAAGCAAGACAAAAAAAGTCCCATTCATCTAACATTAAAATTGACCGAGTTATGAAACTTTGAAATACATGACTTATACCACTTTTTTGCATATCAAAACAGATGGTTTCGACCATGCTTTCAGGGGTCATGTATAAAGTACTTAAACTTATTTCAAGGTATCTGTGCTTTGAAAGAAATCGTACAAATATTACGATTAACTTTTATTAGTTAAGTTTCAGATTAGATAAAATAGTTGTATTTTAACATATACATACTTATATTAGGGGATAACACACACACAAAAAAAAATCCGATAGATTACCATCAAGAAGTTTAAGAAAGAGTTTTAGATTAGATAACATATACCTGCGATGGTTGTGTTTTTTAACTTTTATAATTACATTTTACGTATTTTTTAACGCTGAATCAAAAAATTACCTTCACTTTTAACCATCATGTCAAGAATTTTCGCAAATCGTAAATTTCAAGGTTAAAAAATAGCGAAAAATCTGATACTATAAAATAGATGTAAGACTTTTTTATTCAGTTTAATTTTATTTAATTCAATAATTTATTAGATTTTTTGGCTTATATTGGGTTTCTTACAGCTAAACAGCTCAGGGGTCCGATAAGGTTGGGAGAGTAGGGGGGATCAATTTTAACTTTTAGCTTTTTTATTTTGAAATTTGCGATTTGAGAAAATTCCTCACGTGATGTTTTAAAATGAGGGTCATTTTCGGATTCAGTGCTAAAAATACATAAGAATCAATTTTCAAAAGCTAAAAAAAAACATGCCACAACCCAAAATTTGAAAGACAGTGTAATCTAACAGCATTTTGAAATATGTATCATTTTGTGATGAATTGAGGCTGTTGTTTATCATCCTTTTATTTAACAAAAAATCTGTTATTTTTATCCTCTTATAATGTTCAGTACAAATTGTACATTTTGCAGTAATATGTCAGAATGATTAAAGATTTCAAATTTATATTGCAATGCTAATTTTACTCTCAAATATTTCTTTAATATATAAGACGAAATTATATTTCTACTAAATTTGTGAATGACGCCTAATATGCAGCAAAAAATATACTCCAATTTTAAACAGCTATTACTCGGTCAATTTTAATCGTAGAATAACGGGACTTTTTTTGCCTTACTTGCCAATGTAACAGGGAAATTTTACTAAATAGGACCGGGGGATCGTATAAAAATTTAGATTCTGTAATTCTTCACTAAATTGTTTTTTCGCTTCAAACTTTTTTATCTTAGCCCTGCACCTAATTTTGACCATTTTTGTAATTAGAAGTATGCATCTAGGACCAACGGTTGCGAAAATAAAGGTCGGTCAGGTTATACGTGGACACACTGTGTATAGAAATTTTGTATAAATAAAACTTTTTGTTTCCTTGGCTAAAGCTATTTTTATTTGGCTAGAAATCATTGGCTGCAATTAGCCAAAAAGATAAAAATCCCCTTTTCCTAGATTAAACCCTTTAAGGGTTAAAGTTTTAATTCACCTGACTCCGTTACAATATTTTAGGACATTTCTCGCACTCGTTTCATAGCTACGATCACAAAAGCTAAGAACACGGCGAAAATAATTAGTCAAGATTTAATCAAAATTATCTTTCTAGATTAATGCATATGTGTGCTATGATTCACACAGGAAATATTTAATTATTCATACTAATTAAACTCACAACAGTTCCAAAACTACGCATCCATGAGGAAAAAAAAAGTTAAATGAACCCTATAACATTCATTACTTTGTGTAACTTTGCGATATCGTTTAAATTTGGACACACCCATTAAATCAATCACATAGTGTTTACAAAAGCATATAATCAGTTTGACAGATTTCAGCTTTCCGCAATTATTACGTTACAACAATTCATATACGTTTCATAGTGTTAATACAAATATGAGTGCAATTCAGTTTTAGGAGAATACAGATTGTCCTAAATAAGGCACTCCTTATTTGGAACACGCCTAAATTTGAAATGGGTATATTATGTTTATTGCATATTTTCAGTTAAAGAAAACTCATCATGTTCTTCTTTATGAAGCAGTATTTTCTGATATCGGGGTGATGATCTGTTAAAGATCTTAAGTGGTAACTGAATCTGTTTGTGAAAATGTGACCTTACATAGTATTTATTTTCTAACCTTTTATGTCCCTGCGGTACTTTAAAATACCTTAAAAACCTGTTATATTCATTAAACACATAGTTTGGCTGTGGTACAGTTAAAAATGTTTACTGGATTCAGTGTTGAATTCAGACTTTTTTCGAAGAGAGGGATTTTTGCAGCTCCATGGAAGGGAGAGGGGTTAGGGATTACACATCTGAACCCTTAAGGCTGTTCTTAGCTGCTCTGCTCAACCAGCGCAAAACGTTTTGACACATTTACAAATTCATTTTTTAACGGAAAAATATAAAATTGGAAACCCTGACCATGGAAGCGATTTGGAATCAAACTGTGTTTTCCATTTTTTTTAATCAATAAATTACCTATTGAGTTATAAGCGATTTTGATCACGTGACAAAGACGTTTTTCACCCTCCCTTGAATGGTTATTCTTCTTTCGCGCGGAAATTCGGTTCAAAACGCCCCTTTTCACAATATTTTCTGAAAGATCTATTGCGTTTCCGAAAAAATCGGAAAAAACAGCTCGATTACACAGTTTCTGAACAACAACACCTGCTAGTTTCATGCATTTCCGAAAAAAAAATATTAATTAAAACTTATGTCATAACGATGCCCTTTCGGATTTTAGAACAGCTTCACTCACTTGAAAAAACCCGTTCGCTAATGTTAAACCTATGAGCAGGTATTTTTCGAATTTCTCGTTTAAATTTGAAAATTTTAAACGATTTTTTTTTTTTTTTGCATAGGATAGCTGTCTCTAATAGGGTCATTTTTTTCATTTTCGGTTTTGGTTGCAGATTTTTTTTTTAAATAAAGGAACTTTCTCTTTCGAAGCCTGTTCTGAAAGTGAAGGTAACTTCATCAAAAAGATCTGGAACCAAAATCGAAAATGTAAAATATAGATTAGAGATACAGCTCAGCTATCCTAAGTAAAAAAATAGTTTAAAAATATTCAAATTTAAACGAGAAATTGGAAAACAACCTGCGCATAGGTTTAACATTAGTGAACAGGTGTTCTCGAAACACCCGTTCAGTGATGTTAATCCATTGGGAGATTTCAAGGATTTTTTCAAGAAATTACGTTTACATTTGAATATAATATATATAATTCTTTCATTGGATATTTGAGGTCGATTTCTACAAAGGCCGTTTTTTACTTTTTCGATTTTGTTTGCAGGTTTTTTTTTATTATTGATGTGTGTGTGGGGGGGGGGGGGGGCAGGGGGGGCGATGTATTAACGTTCAAAACTGATTCCAAAAGCGAAAGGGTCCCAATTAAAAATACCTGTAAACAAAATCAAAAAAGTGCAAAACGGCTTTTGTACAGATCTACCTAAAGCTATCTAATGCCAAAAAAGTAAAAAAAAAATCTTTTAAAAGTATTTAAATGCAAACAAGGTACTTAAAAAATTTTCTTCATTAGATTAACATTAGCGAATGGGTGTTTTCGCGTGACTGAAGTAGCTTCTTAAGAGAGTACTTCAGTCGTACGAAAACACCCGTTCGCTAATGTTAATCCGATGGGAGAAATTTTTAAAAATATCTCGTTTGCATTTAAATATTTTAAAATAGCATTTCTTGTATTGGATAGCTGAGGTCGATCTCTAAAAAGGCCGTTCTTGGCTTTTTCGATTTTGTTTGCAGGTTTTTCTTTATGAGGATGCTTTTACTTTCGAAACCGGTTCTGAAAGTAAAAGTATCCCAATAATAAAAAAAAAACTGTAAACAAAATAGAAAAAGTAAAAAAAAACGGTCTTTAGTAGTAAAGTACAGGGTGATTCATAATGAATGCGACAAAAAGAAAACATGATTGTGAACGTTGTAATTAATATATTTAGAAAATTCAAATTTACTTCAAAACTACATTTATTCAAGTTTCTACAGGTGTTCTACATGTGCCCCTCGGCCGGAGGTGACACGACAAATGTCTGCACGGTAATCAAGCTCTTGCCACACTCGTGATAGCACATCCCCTGTGATGGAGATCAACAGTGCAGTTATCCGCTGCTTCAGTTCCTCTAAGTCCTGAGGAAGTGGAGGCACAAACACCTTGTCTTTAACGAAACCCCAGAGAAAAAAATCACAGGGCGTTCACGAATTCTTTCAACCAATTCGGGTTTTGTTTCTTTTCGTCCTGGGTTTTTGTTCTTGCATAAGCAGTCGGTATCCTGGAACTGCTTCACCCACCTGCTTATATTATGCCGATGCGGTGGTTGTTTACAAAATTTCGTGCGAAAATATCTTTGCACAACAGTTACCGAGGAGGTTTTGGCATATTCGAAAACGCAGTACGCTTTCTCCTGCATGGACGACATTTCGTTTAACAGCGCCTCTAGCGGCGAGTTCGTCATTCGATGATTTTTTCCTGTTGCCAAATAAAACTTGTGTAATTGTAGTTGCAGAATAAATTTGTTTCGGTTGAATAAATCCATTACGGCAGTCACACTGTGCTATTCTTTTTGGCCCATTCATTATGAATCACCCTGTACTTTAAAAGTAAAAAAAAAAAAAAAAAAAAAAAAAAAAAAACGGACATCAATCTCAACTAGAGTAAATTGAAAAAAAAAATTGAAATATTAAAATGCAAACGAGATATTTTTAAAAATTCTTCTATAGAATTAATATTAGCGAACGGGTGTTTTCGCATGAGTGCAGTAGCCTCTTAACACATTCACGACGGGAAACGAGAGTTCTCGTTTTCATTCAAAAAACATCATTGACTTCTACCTTACAGAAAAAATGCATTTATATCATGTTGTCCATAATTTTTTTTTTTTTTTTAGATTGTAAGACATTTTATATTAAATTCGTACATTGAAAGGTATTTACCGATGCATAAACTTGGGAAACCTATCTAGAACACCAATTTACAAAAGAATTTCAGACTAGGGAGGAGCTTCTACTGTTTTAATATTCAGATTTAATGAAAATTGCCCATCGGCAATATGTTAACCCTTTGCATTCGAGAGGTGAATCTCACTCACCACTAATCTTGTCAGGTGTCCCGCGTAAAACGGGGATTTAAATGCTCTGCACACCAGTATTTTAAAGTAAGTTTCTTCGCCTTATCTAATAGTAGAATTATCTGCGATTAAACATGGCGAAATAAACTGTAAGAAATTAGTGGTGTCCACAGCATTTGGAGCCTCTATTTACGCGGAACATCTGGCAACAATAGAGGTGAGTGAGATTCATCTCTCGAGTGCAAAGGGTTAATAAACAAAAAATCCAAAGTCGTGGGGGGGGGGGGATATTTTGTGGGAATGTGCTCTCGGGCTAAACCTTAAATTCAAAACAGCTGGATACTCAAACTGCATATATATGCGCATACTCTTTAGAATTTTCAAAGAGAACGGCACCAATATTTCAGATTAGAAATTTATTAACTAATATTTAAATTGCAAAACTTCCAATCGCGTTTTTTAATCCCAGAACCTGTAATATTTTCTGAGATTAAATAAGGTGTAAAATTCTATTAAAAAATTGTGGAAGAACTGTATGCAACTTGGATTCATTACTTTAGCATGATCAAAAGCAATATTCGTTACACAAAGTAAGTAAATAAATAAATAAATGGGTAATTTCATTTCCAATTACCTAACTCCTGGTTAGCTTCCTTGATGTTGAATAGCAAGAATGGAAAGTTTCTATTGTGAAATTATCTATATTTATATGTAAGATTATACCTAAACATGTTTTCAATTTATATGTATGTATTTATAATTTTTCAATTCTATTAACACTAAGAAAATATTTAAACAATGATTTGTGAACAATTGTAATTTTTCTAAAAAATCCCTTTAAATACCGATTTAGTTTATTAATTTTAATAGACAAAATATTTCTAAAATTTATTTGATGGGTGAACAAATCTTGAATATTATCAAAAATTCACACAGTTAAAAAATTGTTGATTTTCATGAAAATACTGTCTATATTTCCAGAAAACATATGTATTTAATATGAAATTATGGGAAAAATCTGTTAAGATAAGAGAAAGTTCGTTATAAATACAGATTATTTCCGTAAAATACCAGCATTTTACAGGCGTCATGGCTAGCAATTTTTATAATAAAATGAACAGATTTTTTCATACAGTTCACGAAAAACGCTTTAATAGGTGAAATTATCATAAATTCCTAATTTGAACCGTAAACAGCTAATAATTTTTGAATTATTTAGCTTTGACAAAGCTATATTTTTTTAAAATATAAAAATGTACTTCTAACATATTTGGAAATGTTCTGTAATACAGTTATTTCATTTCATTCATCTAATTTATTATTGTTTAATCTGCTACCATTTATAATTATACCTTTTCTCTCATGGGCATTTAAGTTACTTATTCAGGCGCTTAAATATAGGTTTTCATATTGCCATTTTATCAAACTTTCTTTTTCAGAAAACTTATATTTGGGTAAAGAGTATAGGGTAAGGTTTTCTATTATCGTCCCCCAATCACTTTTAGGCCTTTGAAAGTTTTAATTTTCAGTGAAAACCTACCAGATTTGGATTTTGCATAGACTAACTAACTGCGCACATAGAAACATAGGCAAATATCGTACACAAATTTTTTAACAATGCGAAAAATTGTTTTCGGCGTATCTAAAAAATGCAAAAGAAAAAAATATCCCAATTTCATACCCCCAAAAAATCCAATACGCCGAGGCTTAACTTATAACTGAATCAAAATTTATTTCTATATGAGTAAGTAATTTAATTTACATTAAATTTAGGCACAGATAAATGTATTAATTATCAGTGGAAAAATAACATAACGAAACATTAGCCATCCAAACATGAGGAAAAAATGGTCATGAAAAAGCATTCCTGATTTCGTCCCCGGGACGAAATAAGAACTGCAAGGGGGACGAAATTGGGACCACGCTACTTCCCAATATGGCGAAGCTTCAGTTCCCGTAAGATGAAGTGAGCGTCCCAAAACTCATTGTATGCTACTTTCAGCATATTACCTACATAAAATGCATGCAATGGATAAGAAATAAATACTTGCAGTACAGTAAATAACGTTCTACAAACGATGTAATAAGAACTCACGTCTTCTAAAAAAAGGAAATTCGGCGTCTTTAATTTATGCATGCGTCTTGGCGAACGAAACTTTCAATACTGGCCCCTTTTACCTTCCGTCCTCTGTGCATTGCGTCATAATTTGTGCCACTGTCGCAGAAGCGGAGAGGTTAAAGGGGACGAAATTAGGAAAAAGGACGAAATATGGGCACTTTCCCTACTCTCCTATCAAACATACGAAATGGATTTGCTTTTTTAATAACATTTTTAAAAACTGTAGAAATGTATTTCTAACATATTTACAAATGTTCTTTAATACTGTTATTTAATTTTATTCATATAATTTATGATAATTTAAGCTGCTACAATTTATAATTATACCCTTTTCTCTCATGGGCATATATGGTATTAATTCTTGCACTGAAATATGAAGAGTGTTACCGGATTTGACTGACGAATTCAGAGGGGTGATATTAGGCATTAAGAGAATGAAAAATTACCATAGAACATGTGGTCGCAAACCACAATATTTTTTAATAAAAAAATAGAGGGTGTTTTACCATAACTCAATTTGGTTGGCATTAATAACTTTCAGAAAACTGAAGTATATTATAATAAAACTTTGAATAGATATTCTCACCTTTGTTCTAAATATGACACTATAAAAAAGAGTGGTAGATGTTTCCATTATATGCGCCAGTAGTGTGCACTTCAAGCTCCACATTTTGGACTGCGATGACCAGTTCATACGGTATCATCGATTGCTTGAGAACCCTGTTTTTCCAGGACTTTTCGTGATGTTACAACATTTCACACAAAACAATGTACCTATCGTTTCATTTTCATTGCAATGTTTTTATTTTCCTAATAATTATTACTGTCAACCCAAGTTCAGTTAAAATGAAACACCCTGTATTTGTGATTAAATAAGCGGTTTGCCGGACCCACGTTTTATGGCAATTCTTTAACCTCTTGATGCCTACTCTCACCACTCTGAATTTGCCGGTCAAATTCTGAGGGAATTCTTCTGAAGATGTGCGTATTTTATGTCAAAAACCCTCGCGCACGAAACAAACATTTTCTTGTGAGGTATGCCCTACATAATTATCCATTGTAAAAAATGTTTATTAGTGCTTCAAACAAACTATATTAATATTCCAGTACGTAATAACCAAGAACTTAACTTATTCCAGTATTTCTGCACAAACCCAACATATGGCAGCAGCACAGGAAATATGCTGTCTTATTCCTCTTCTAAGGTCCAGCTAGCGTGTGCATGAAACTGACACAAAAGAAATTATGCTAAGCTTGCAATTTTCTACATAATTAAACTCTTTCCAGAACTTTTGAGAGCCCCAAAGCTCCAGTTCGTACGCTGGTTCCGGCCAAGCAACTACACACGGACTGCGAGCGCAGCAGTCCATTGCTTAAAGGAACTCTCCTTCCCTGCACGTATTTGACATTTAAAAATCATGTTATCTAATTCATTTTATTTTATATTTTTGCAGTGTATACTCATTTTTGTATTTACTTAAGATCGTGTTTGTGAATTAAAGAAAAAGTGCTTTAAAATACGTCTCATTCACGAAGAAAACCTCTTTCACAAAAATAGTGAATCAAACCAGATTTGTCTTTAAATAAAATTCATTTAAATATTTCAGCTGCTCCAATACTGACGGAAGATGTAAAATAGCTCTTCGTCTACTTACCAGCAAAAGGTAAGAAAATTTAAATACTCTATTGTTTTTAATGATTTAAGCATTGTGCATCTAAACTGGGTATTTAACGCAAGCCATCGAACTCGCTCCCTTCAGTTTTTATTAAATTCGGCAACACCCTGTAGATTTTCATAGTACCATTTTATCAGACTCTTTTTTTCAGATAACGTTAATTTAAGTAAAGTATCTAGTATCGCATCAAAAGAGTAAAATGAAGAATAAAAATTAGTCTGTTAGTAATAACGTATTGTAGAATTAAATTATTGGGTTTTAATATTCTAGGACTATAAAAAATTCCTAAATATCAAATAAAATTTTAGTAAATATTTAATATTAAGGAAGTGCAGCATTATTGATGCCAACTGTAATCATTAAATGAAACAACGAAAGGTCTTCAAACATTTCTACATTTAGACGCGATAATTTGATAAAAACTGTTTATTGCATAGTAATTTGTTCCTGTACAAATAAATAATTACGTTTATTAAAATAATTTATTTTGAACTTATATTCTGATTTTTTGAAGAAAAACATTAAAGAAACTTTGCAGTATTTTTGTAAATTGTCACGAATAATTTTTATAAACGTATGTAATCTTTATTATACGTCTAAGAGATTTATAAGATATATATCAGAAAATCCAGCTATAAAACGAGCAATTTCAAACAAGTTTCCATCAATTCGACCATGAAGATAAACGTAAGGTCGTTACGTATTAAGCACAAAATTTTTTGCTGAAAAGAGTTTGGGTTATGTTGTTATGAATGACTTGGGCACGTTGAGATTTGTGAAAATAAATGTTATCTTCTATTAGGTTTATCATTAAAATTGTTCGCAGAATCATTCCGTTTTTATTGTTGCCAAATGTCTGATTTTGATTTATTTTAAGAGAAGCATAGGATTTATTTAAGTGCATGAATATTAATTAGGAATTTGACTAGAATTATTCGTGATATGATACTTTTCAAATACGCTGTATTGTTTGATTGAGTTTTCTGTTAGCTTTTATATACATATATTAGCAGGCTATGCCCGCTGCGCTGGTTAATTTTCCAAGCGAACCTTGAGTGAAACGAAATGGTGAATTTGACCTTGTATTTTAAAGCAATATGGACCTTCACCTGGAATGTCATTCCGCATTGCTGAAAACGAAGCGAAAACCACTGCGATAGTATATTGTTCTTTTGGGATTTTCTGCGTTGGACAAAATTTGGGCTATTCAGAAGAAATTCTTTTAGTTGATCATTTATAGTAGAGTTTGGTAGGAAAATGATGGAGTTATGACAACAGGAATTAAAATATTCTATAGTCACCACACTGCTAAAATGTTGAACATTACAATGATTGCAGATATTGACCACTGAATTTAAATAATTTTCAGTTGATTCTTATTCTTTTGTTAGTTCTTTGACTCCGGAGCCCTCAGCTTAAAGATATGTGCTGTTCTAACAGCTTGAATACAACTTCACTCTATATTATGTTATATTTCGCAATATATGTCTCCTCCTGGCAGGTCTATTACAGTTTTCCATCTTTAGATTCCAGAAAAGAAAATACAGTCAAAAGTGTAACAAGTTATTTGCAACACAAAGCATGGTATTTAACCATCATATTTAAAAGAAAAATGGACCATTAAAAAACGTCGATTTTTAAAGCTGAATAGTTTGAATAAAATTAAAAGGACGTCATTTTCATTGTCTTTTCATTTTATAGACCAGTTGCAATCACGCAACTGTTAACCTCAAAAAAAAAAAAAAAAAAAAAAAAAAAAAAAAAAAAAAAACCTCGATGACTGATACTGGTAGAAAAATAAACTTTTAGTTTGCATC
This sequence comes from Maratus speciosus, assembly GCA_963932465.1. NCBI lineage: Eukaryota > Metazoa > Arthropoda > Arachnida > Araneae > Salticidae > Maratus > Maratus speciosus. Next base: position 561,234,705 of record OZ010787.1, on the reverse strand, counting down.
CAATTAAATCTTCCTAATCTTCCGTAATCGTGTTAAGCCAAGGTTGACGTCAAAAATTAGAAGTGTTTGCAAGGATATAGTTACAAATATAACAGAGTTAGTTACCAAACACAGTTAATTACGCGCCAAACTACGTTGCATTAAATTATGTCAAATTGCTATCGACAGTTATAGATCGTTTATCAACAAAAATCCATACCATAAATAGAACTGACAATGTAAAATAGCTTTAGTTATGCAAAATTTTTAGTAAAAATCTTTTTGGTGAATACTTGAACCGAAGATTTTCATTGCTTTTTTCTAATGAGTATAAAAACACAGAGAGATATATAAGCTTACTATTTTCTTTATACTTCAGATTAAATTATTCTTGAATATGTTGCCTAAGTAATCCCGATAATGAAAATAATCGTTAATTTGCCCTAAGATTAATTCATAGGACTGTGTGTGTTAGACGAAATTGCTTTATAATGGTCTAAATTTCATCTAATCAGAATTGCATATATTCTTTCTTATACAGGGTGAGTCTAAAATCATGGGTCAAACTTTCAAGGCAAGTAGGAGTCCTCACAAGGATTCAGATTCGCATAGCAACCCGTGGTCGGAAACGCTTTCCTGGTGCGGTAGTCACGACACAAAACACAAGAAAGACAGGACACGAATAAAAGGAGAAAATAAGTTTATTATCCTTAGTACAGCAATAAACTAAGAAAAAAATAACATCAAAAAGACAATGATAGTCATCAAAGTAGGTGTTCGGAATTACGACTCCAGGCCGTGATGCGTGGAAGCGTATCTCCGGCGCATGGAAGATCTAATGTTCTCGAAAATACCGGGAGTGTCCCGGCCACAATGCTTGCAACAAGTTCCTCAGCAGTTTCCAGTATTGTCCAGGCATTTTTCCAGTACTAAGAATAATAAACATGTTTTCTCTCCCTGTTCGTGTCCTTTGTTTCTTGTGTTTTGTGTCGTCACTACCGCGATAGGAAAGCATTTCCGACCATGGTTTGCTATACAAATCTGAATCCTTGTGATGTCCCCTACCTCCCCTTAAAGTTTGTCCCAATAAGAAATACGAGAACCAGTGGCGGTGAGCCAAGGGATGCGCCATCATTTTACTGCCATTATTATTATATACTCTAAAATTACTTTTATTTAATCTTTGAAGGTTATACTATTAAATAAGACCAAATTTCTTGTACAATAATAAATGGTGGTATAATGATGCAGCTTCCCCTGTCTGACGCTACGGCACTGATACAAAAAAAATGTCATATTCTGTTAGCTTACCATAAAAAAAAAGTATCATTTTTCATTACTATTGTTGGGCGTTTATGATACTGTTTATTTAAAGACAGAGGGATCCATTTTGTAAAATGAATAATAACTAGGACTTTCCGTTGCTGTGTGTTTCAGGTACCCTGTTTAACAGAGATTTCCAGAAATAGTTTGTCCTTCAAAGGGATTATTATCATAAACATACCACTGCCCCTTTCAGGGGCAGTGGTATGTTTATGAAACCACTTAATTTTAATTCCCAAAGGCACCCGAATTTTTCTAAAATCATTTCCATTTAATATGTATGTGAAATATAGCCTTTTTTTCTTATTTCCAAATAAATGTGTTCCTAAATTCTGGTGCCAGTCATTTATGTCAACATTTTAGTACTGAAATTATTTTGCCTCTGAAAGGGTTAAAAAATGAATTTACTAAAATTCAAATTACCATGCGAATATTTCATAGTTACTTTATAAATAAGCTAAATTGCTATAACGGGGTGTTGGAGATACACTGCATAAACAGAAACAAACAAATAAACTTGATTTTACGTGGAAACACATGACGCTAGTAAATTATTTTACAAGGAAATGTGTGTTTTTATTTAGGGAATACTGTATTTGACTGTTAAGAAACAAAATTGCTTTTAATATAGAACATATTTTATGCTTTTTCCCAGCTGATAGTTTTTCTATATAATCAACAGGTTTCTTTTATAGTATAGAGGAAATTCATTTTAAACTGACCGAGGTGTGATCGGAAATGTGAACAAAGAAATGGTAAATGTGATAAAGTAATCATCGACAGTCGCTGTGATGTCACTGTGATCACAAATGGTAGAAGATACAAAAGTAACCAGTACTTCAAATGTTATATTTTGCCACATTACGACTTTCAGGGAAAAGTTACTCTATGACGCCTCTGTAAAGTCACCAAAATCGACTCTTTAGTCATTTGAAACGCGCCAAAAATGGTACATAAGGACTTCACAATAACAGGAATACGCCGTCACGTGACGACAGTGCCAAAATAAAAGAGTTTTATATGGATCAAGGTATTATTAGGGAACTTTCAGATACAGAGACAAAATTTCGAGAAAAAAAAAAAAAACTATACATAAGTGTTATATTTTCTTCAAAACTGGCATTTCAACAGTCCTAGTTTTTTTTTTAGAAATTATTATTATTGGTATTATTTATATATTAGTATATTATAGTAAGAAATTAGTATTAATTTTAATTAATTTTACTTTTGCTTTAAAAAAAATCTACTACCTTGTTAACAATTATACTTAGTTTTCAAGATTTACTATAGCACAGCAGAATGCTATTTCAGTTTGCTCATAAAAAACCAACTATTTTCGATTCTTCAGAAACAAACAAAAGAAACTAAAGTAGGGAAAAACATGAAAAGTTTTATATCAAAATTTTTAAATTCTAATTTAATTCAGATATAAAATACAAAATGCATCGTATTAAAGAAAGCATGTTTAACTAAAAATTTTCAAAGATCTCCACGACGAGAGCATTAATGCATTAAAGCACAACGAAAGATTTGCACACAGTACTAGTTAAATTTACTAAAGTTAAATTACTGAAGTTAAATTTACTAAATGATAAATTTTTATTCTGACATTTTTTCATAATCGATTTTTATCCCAAGCTAATAGAGTAATTATGTATGATTATTATATCATATTATACAGTACATATTAAGAAATAAAAAAAAAAATATTTCAATCTACATTACGAAATATTCACATAATAAAATTGAAAAATGCTCCGAATCAAAATTATTTTCTTTCATATAATATTGATAACAGTTATAAGGTTATGAGTATAATTCAAGACGTTTTATGATAAACATGCGCCCACTTTAATAAGCTACTATGATTGAATTAGAAATTGTTGGGATTTTTTCCGTATCATGTAGAAATATAAAAAATGTTTATTATTACCAGAAACTCTGCCCCTACAGGCACAAAATGCAATTATGAATAAAGACAAATACACGATGAAAGCATTTATTTACGAACAACAGCTATTTTTGAAAAAAAAAAAAACTATCTTCTTTTTGTTTAACTAACACATCACTTCCACCAAAAGATAACACAAATCAAAAACGTTTTTTTATTTTTTTATTTCTCTTTCGAAATCCATTTATTCTCATTTAACCATTCAGGGAAAAATACATTTTGTTGATCAATTAAAATCTTAATTGATATGATTATCCAGGGCTGTGCTCTTAATGAAAGAAATAAATTAGTTTTGATAAATTTTGCTGATGAGCTAGATGCATTGATTCTACTTTTCTTTCAGAAAGCTTTGAAAATTTTTATGACAATAATGCCGTGATATGTCGCCGAAGAGGGATCGATAATTTTGCTCTGTAATTGCACCCTTGATATTATTTATTTCTGGAAAAGGAAGACAATATGTTGAAAAAAAATTAATATTTTCCATGATTGCTTTAGTGAACTGGCTTATTTTATTTGAGATAATAGCTCACTTTTTCTCCTGACGCAATCTGGTTTCGTTTTAGAATGAAGGCAACAAAAAGAATTCCGATAAATCCCATCATTTGCAGTAGCTAGTTCTGTTAGATATTTTTGTTATTTTACATATCGTTGTATTACATTTTGAATGAATGAAAAGAAATTTTGAAATAAAGAATATAAATACGTTGCTGTAAGTTATTTTGTGCAGATTATTTATGCACATAAATCAATGAAACAATAACGAATAATAAGAAAATTTTTTAAAAGTATATGTGAATGAAAAGAATGAACGTAATATATGCACATGTTGACCACTATTTAAAGAATTTTCTAATGAGTTGAATAAACCGTTAAATATCTAGATCTGTGATTTCCAATATGTGACAAAGTCCACACAGTGAGACAATTCGATTTTTAAGGCGGAAACTCAAGAATAGTTAATAATAGTTATAATTAGTAAACGGGTTGATTTAACTTGATGGAAAGTAATAATCGAGAAATGGCTCTTGCACAATGTGATATTCATACACAAAACTATGATTTATGCATATAAATCAATGAAATAATAATGAATAATAAGAAAAAAGATTTTTAAGCATATGAGAATGAAAAATAAGGAGTATATTGACCACTAATTGAAGAATTTTTTAATGAGGCGAATAAATCCTTAAATTTCTAGACCTGTGATATCCAATATCTCACACAGTGAGACAATTCAATTTTTAAGGCGGATACTCAGAATAGTTATAATTTGTAAAAAAGTTGCTTTAACTTGATGAAAAGTGATAATCCAGAAATGGCTCTTGCACAATGTGGTATTCATACTCAAAACTATGATTTATGCATATAAATCAATGAAATAATAATTAACAAGAAGGAAAATATTTTTAAGCATATGAGAATGAAAAATAAGGAGGTAGTAAATGTGCATATTGACCACTCTTTGAAAAAAAAAAATTAATGAGGCGAATAAATCTATAAATTTCTAGACCTGTGATTTCTAATATGAACCTATCCCACACGTGAGACAGTTCAATTTTTAAGGCGGATACTCCAGAATAGTTATTAATAGTTATAATTAGTAAAAGGGTTGTTTAAATTGATGAAAAGTGATAATCCAGAAATGGTTCTTGCACAATGTAGTATTCATACTCAAAACTATGATTTATGCATATAAATCAATGAAATAATAATTAACAAGAAGGAAAATATTTTTAAGGATATCAGATTGAAAAGAATTATGCATAGAAAGAATGCACATATTGACAATATTTGAAGAATTTTTTAATAAAAATGAGGCGAATAAACCCTTAAATTTCTAGATCTGGCATTACCAATATGGGACACAGCCCACATAGTGAGACGATTCAGTTTTAGGTGGAAACTCTAGAATAGTTATTAATTGTTATGATTGCCAAAATGATTAATTTAACTTAATGAAAAGCGATAATCCAGAAATGTTTATTAGGCATTGTGATATTCATACACGTTCAAAAATACTTCCCCTTTTAATGGGTAATAAGACCATTTATAAAATATATAAATTTTATAAAAGCTAGAATGGTATGTGATCCCCTCTTGAAGCAATTTTGTGAAAGCACAAATGTAGGTCATGTGAGACATTTTTTGTCACACTGAGGTAGTGCTTCTCAAAGAGAAATTACTTGAAGCGTTATTTGCGCTTTTTGTTATCGTCTATATTAGGGATGCACAACCTGTGGCCCACGGGCCAGAAGTGGCCCGCGATGAGTTAGAGTGTGGCCCGCGAATTTTGTCAATTTATAACTAGAAAAAAATTGCAATTTTTGTCCGTAGGTCACAAGAAATAATCCTGCCTGTCGTCAATTTCCAGCATGAAAAATTGAAAATTGCGTCAGTCAGTTAAGAATCGCGAATTTCGTTGATCGGCTGCAAAAAAATAACGAATTTTGTTGCTGAGGCTCGAAAAAAATCACGAATTTGTTTGATTGGACACAAAAAAATCGCGAATTTCGTCGATGACGAGCGGAAAAAATTGCAAATTTTGCCTGTCGGGCATGGAAAAAGTCGAGTTTTGTCGGTTGACCTAGGAAAAATTGCGAATTTCATAGGTCGGACACGGAAAATTCTCGAATTTTGTCAATCAGGCGAGGAAAAATTGCAAATTTTGTTGATCAGGCAATAAAAAATCGTCAATTTTGTTGATGATGCGCGGAAAAATTGCAAATTTTGTTGATCGACTGCGGAAAAATCGTGGGTTTCATCAGTCGCAAGAAAAAATCGCGATTTTCGTTAATTTGCGCAGGAAAAAATTGCAAATTTTGCCAGAGTCAGTCAAGAATAGCGGATTTCGTTGATCGGACGAGGAAAAATCACAAATTTCGTCGATCAGTGGCGGAAAAATCGCAAATTTTGACGATCGACCATTAAAAAATTGCGAGTGTTGTTGATCGGGCTCCGAAAAATCGCAAATTTCGTCGATAGACCATGAAACAATTGCGAGTGTTGTTGATCGGGCTCCGAAAAATCGCGCATTTGGTTGGTCGAGCACGAAAAATCGCGCATTTGGTTGGTCGAGCACGAAAAATCGCAAATTTTGTCGATCATGCGCAGAAAAATCGCGAATTTTCTCGATGAATGCGCGGAAACATTGAAAATTTCCTTGATTGGCTGCGAAAAAATAGAGTTTCAACAGTTTATCGCGAGAAAAAATCGCGAATTTCGTCAATTTGCTGTGGGAAAAATCACAAATTTCCCCGGGGTCAGTTAAGAATCGCGAATTTCGTGAATAAGCGCCGGAAAAATCACAAACTTTGTATATTGGGTGCGGAAAAATCGTGAATTTCGCTGGTCGTACACGAAGAAATCGCAAATTTGTCGATCGGCCGAGGAGAATTCGTGAATTTCGTTGGTCGTGCACAAAGAAATCGCAAATTTCGTCGAACAGGTGCAAAAAAATCGCAAATTTTGTCGATCGGGAGCGGAAAAATAGCCAATTTCGTTGATCAGGCGGGGAAATATAGCGAATTTTGCCGATCCGGTGCAGAAAAATCGCAAATTTTGTCAATCAGGCGCAGAAAAATCGCAAATTTTGCCGACCGGCTTCGGAAAGTTTGCTAATTTTGCCGATTAGGCGTGGAAAGATCGCAAATTTCGTTGATCGGTTGGTAAAAAATATCGAATTTCGTTGATCACCCGTTGAAAAATCGTAAATTTCATTGATCGGCTCCCCCCCTCCCTTTTGTTCATAAATTTCATTTTCTTTCGGCACTAGCTGCTTTCATGTCCATGTTTGTTTTTAGCACTTTTAATAAAATAAAATTTACTCCCCCGAATAAAGTCAAGGAATCACTCCTTCCAAATAATCCTTGTTATATCTCTATTATATATACAAGGGTAAACTGCTGATATATCCTTGCCAACTGAATTGGATATGCTGACTGGGTAACGGAACATAGAGGGGTATCCCTCCCTCCTTCTGAAACCCTAATTTTTATCTGATTATAGGCCACAGATCACCCCCCCTACCCCCGAAATAGAATTCTCTCCGTGTTACTGATATGGCCCTTGACAACCTAGAAAATTTTGTAAATGGCCCTTCTCTTAAAACGGTTGTGCACCCCTAGTCTATATATTCTTCCTATTATTTTAAAAATATTCTTAGTGATTTATTCCACCGACATTAAGCTGGGCTTTTATTTTTTATTTCTTTTTTGATTCATATATGCCATATTTTCTGGAAGATTCTTTAAAGAAAATTAATGAATTTGTGGAATTCTTTCACATGAATTAGTTGTTTGTTTTTCGTGTAATAAGATTTACATATCATGTGCAGGAGCAATTCATGATTTTAGAGTTATTTAACTATGGTATGGCGAGGAAATGTTTGGGTACAATTGCTAGTTGGCACCCAATTTATCTATTCGGGAAAGAACCTTTGAAATTTAATTGCAAAATTATTTTAATTGTGATTTCTTTTACAATCATTCTCATATGATTCATAACTTAATCTATATTCCTTCAAAAGTCGAAAAATCAAGCAAACAGCGTGGAAAGGAAATTTTATGTAGCAGCACATATCAGCTGAAATGTTTTCTTATTTTTAGTAACTTATGGCGTCTTTCCCATACAAAAGTCTGCCAAACATATACATTTATGTATTTATGAATATGAATGTAAGAATGAAACAGATTTTTGCATTGATTAAACGATGTGTTGTGCAGCGTTTTCAAGGTTTTCCGTATTCTCTTCTGTTCAAAATTCTCCTTCAAAGTAATTTGAAATCAAAACCATTCAGAGAAATGGTTACCGACAGTATCAATTTTCGAAACATTAGCCTGGTTGTTCTCAGACCCTAAGACATAAGAATGATAAAAAAAATCTATACATATATATGTATTTGAAATACAGTCTCACAGGAAAAAGTAACTTCCCATAATGCTTAGAGCTTTAAAATGGAATTTGAAAAAAGATATTTTTATGTACATGAAAATACAAAATATAAATGGAAGTATGTGTACTTATTGAGATGATTTGAATAAGAATATTTGGATAGAAAATGAGGAGAAGAAAGTTCAATACTCTAAACGGTAAGTTGCATCATCTATTCGAAGCAGAACTTTTGAAATTATTTTAACTGTGAAATACTTTGTCATACTTTGTTTGTCAGGATAAATAAATGTTCCATGTCTTTTAACTGAATCATGATATCTAATCCGGGGAAAAACTTCCATTGGTTTCTTGAAAATTTCATCGATAGTATAGTTTCCAGACGTCAGGATATGACAGAAAAACAAACAGCAACAAAAATCAAAGATGTAAACATATTCTGCCAACAAAAGGTGATCTGCAGCAACTTTACGATATACGTTTCTTTTATTAGCTGGTTCAAAATACGATTTCATACCCTATCAAAATTATTCTGTATTAAATAATAACGTATGTTCTCATATAACATAAGATTTCTTCGTTTGATATTGTCAGTATCTCTTTCTCTTAATGGTTTTGATTTCTACTTACTTTGAAGAAGAATTTTAGAACAGAAAATGATAGATAAAACCCTGAAAATTCTAGACGCCACGTCGTTTGATTTATGTAGGTATCTGTTTCATCCCTAAGCTCGTATTCATAAATACATAAATTTATGTGTTTGATAGACTTTACAGGGGAAAATGCATCATGAGATATTTTAAATAAGAAAATAAATCTACTAATGTATGTTTTGACAATGTACAATAAAACATAAGAATTAATGGTAAGGCATTCATTGGTAAGAAAAATGGAAATTTTATTGCATTATGTGAACTGACAAACCCCACGACAAATTTACAGCTGAAACACACGAGAACGAATTTTAAGGAATCTACAAAATCAATGCACTAGAAGGAAATTATGTTGTAATAAAATTACATTTTGTCTAAAAGAATTTTCCTTAGTAATGCTAAAAAATTCTCTAAAAAGAAATATGGCATTATAAGACATACACACATTTACTAATAAAACTAATTAGGGACGTCTCCAAGGTCAGAAACAGAGTATGCGGGGACGCTTTGTGTATCGAGTATAAGCCATAGATAGGCACAGGAAAGCCATAAATTGCAATGCCTAGATAATCCATGGAAAAAAGAGCCCTAAAGTTTATGCATTTTACTCTTACTTATAGAACCAGATAAATTGCTCTCTTTTCTGACCGGCTCTGTAGTTCAGTTGCCATCGTGTCAGACTTCAGAACTTAACATGTTTGGCTCTGAGTTTGATTCCAAACCAAAATGTTGTTTCCAGACAAAATAGATGATGAATTACTTTAAAATCCCAATTAAAAAAAGAAATATATATATTTATTGAAATCTGCGACAGATTCAAATAAAAACATGTTTTTACGCATATATATATATATATATATATATATATATATATATGATAAAACTTTTTGTGAATATTAACTAATAAAACGAATGAAAAATCGGCCAAAAATAAATAAAACAATTGCTATACTATAAAATTGTATATCCTATGTACTATATTTAAAAAAGCGGAAGAAGAAAATATGTAGAAGGAAAGAATTACAAAAGAAATGTAAAAACAGGACAAGAAAAATAATGAAATTTATATTATAAAACACGTTTTCAAGGGTAATGTACCATAATATAAGTAAAGAACAATTGATTTCTGTTTGAGTGAAGCATGCCATATCATTACGCACTACTCTTGAATTGCCCGATCAATTGTGACAAGAATTTTAAAAGAAAATTAAAAGAGAAGCAAAACCAATGCAATTAAATTCCAATAATCCAAAGAATACAATGAATAAGAATATTTATGAAAATAAAATTGATAGAAACAATTTTTTACTCACAAATTCCAATAAGAAGTAAAGAACTTACGGCTAGCTATATAATGTACATATACAGGGTGCAATATGTTATCTATCGCCGACCTTTGATTTCTCAACCGTTGGTAGTAGACATACAGTTTCAATTACAAAAACGTTTCAAATGAGGTAAATATTCATGTTGTTGCATTATTTAAATTAAAAAAATCAATTTTATAAAAATACGAAATCTAACTTTTTATACGGTCCCCCCAGTCCTATAGTTATATTTAGTAAAAGTTTACACATATCATAACAGATATAACACAAAAAGTTTGAAATCTGTACAACAAAAATTGACACAGTTATTAAATTTCAAAGTTTGAGATATTTGCACATGATTTTGTCTTTCATTGAGGGATCAGTTAAAAGAAGAATTAAAGTAATTCGAGATCAAAATCAGGGTGCACTGTCTTTTTTACGGCGAAACTACCTTTAGCCGATATCGCGAAATCGGGGTATCACCAAAGAGGGTTATTTCATCTAAAATTTTGAGCTGGCTTTTAGTGGTCGTATACAAAGCAAAGGATGAAATATTGAAATTGAACAGAAAAATAAATATCAATTTATCGTAATATCAGAACGTAATATCGAATGCGTGACAGTACTGACTCCTGGGCACGTTAGAGCATAGCAATTGTGTAGGACTCAGTACTGCCACGCATTCAATTGTGCATTGCCACCAATGGAAAACGTTTTGAGCAGTTATCTCTAGTAGATTCCGGCGTTTGATGAATTCATTTTTTATAGTTGACCGTTTTCTGATATTAGGATAAATTGATATTTATTTTTCTGTTTAATTTCAATATTTCATCCTTCGCTTTGTATACGACCCCTAAAAGTCAGCTCAAAATTTTAGATGAAATAACCCTCTTTGGTGATACCCCGATTTGGCGATACCGGCTAAAGGTAATTTCGCCGTAAAAAAGACAGTGCACTCTGATTTTGATCTCGAATTACTTTAATTCTTCTTTTAACTGATCCCTCAATGAAAGACAAAATCATGTGCAAAAATCTCAAACTTTGAAATTTAATAACTGTGTCAATTTTTGTTGTACAGATTTCAAACTTTTTGTGTTATATCTGTTATGATATGTGTAAACTTTTACTAAATATAACTATAGGGACTGGGGGGACCGTATAAAAAGTTAGATTTCGTATTTTTTATAAAATTGATTTTTTACTTTAAATAATGCAACAACATGAATATTTACCTCATTTGAAACGTTTTTGTAATTGAAACTGTATGTCTACTACCACCCTGATTTTGATCTCGAATTACTTTAATTCTTCTTTTAACTGATCCCTCAATGAAAGACAAAATCATGTGCAAAAATCTCAAACTTTGAAATTTAATAACTGTGTCAATTTTTGTAGTACAGATTTCAAACTTTTTGTGTTATATCTGTTATGATATGTGTAAACGTTTACTAAATATAACTATAGGGACTGGGGGACCGTATAAAAAGTTGGATTTTGTAATTTTTATAAAATTTATTTTTTATATTGAATAAACCCACAACATGAATATTTACTTCATTTGAAACGTTTTTGTAATTTGAACTATATATCTACGACCAACGACTGAGAAATTAATGGTCGGCGATAGATAACATATGCACCCTGTATAGTTGTTTATTTATTTATTTATTTCCAGAGAGAGCGTTTCAGAGAAGAAACAGAAGTAGATCAACTTTTAAACATAATCAGACACTTCAAGCACAATGAATATTGTTAAATATTTCTATTTTCATGTTTATTGAAAAAAAAAAAAAAGAGTATGGAAAAAAATTATTAATATAAATAAACTAACATGTTTTTTTTTTTTTTTTTTTTTTTTTTTTTTTTTTTTTTTTTTTTTTTTTGAAGAAGAAGAAGAAGAAGCAAAATTTTTCAAAGATATTTTTGTAAAAGGCCTTCAAAATGAAAATTTTGCTATTTACAATTATCATTAAAAAAGAAGCTGAAAGAAACTTCACTGAAAAGCCAATTATTTATATTTAGGTTATTATTTGTTTTGTTTACTCTTTATTTTCAAAGTCATTTATGACATTAAAATGCCGTTGAACAATAGTAAAACTGACAAGATAGTATGCGGACATATTCCTATTTTTAAACGTTTTTACATCTATAAAATGTTGTTGAAAAATAGTAAGACTAACGACACTATTTCGGATTTAATGCGACTTTATACAACGTTTATAGGACGGTTTTATTGCGTTGAAAATGCAGTTAAATTTAGGGCTTAACCCTTTATCTACTGACGGTACTTATAAATGCCATTAAAATAACTTGTTGTAAAATTCATTTGATGCATCGATTAGTAGTAATACAGTTTAGAATGAGTTATAGATGCATTACTTTATCTTGTTCCAAAAGCATTATTGGTTACACAAAACAAAATATTTTTATAAGGATGATTTCTTTAGGCTTTGCATTTTTTCAGCTTTCTTGGCGTTTTGGGGGGTTGGGGTGAGAATTTTCAATTCGGAACTATTTCTATATTTCTATTGTAAGAACAGTATTTGTACATTTCCTAATTCTACAGATTAAATAAAATATTTAAAATAAAAATTTGAGTGGGGTTATAAATATTGCACAAAATTCCTATAAATTCAAATTTAATTAATCCTTCTAAATCCACCAATCCTTCCTAAATCTTTCTAAAATTTACTAACTCATTACGAAAATTTTCTAATGTAGTTTCAAATATTCACGAAAAGGGGTTTAGAAGATCAAATTTTCATGAATTCAGAATTCAGTACATAAAGGGTTAAAAATAATCGAAACAACGAGACATATTTTCGAATTTATTGCGTCAACGAACAACGCTTTCTTAACGAAATGCAGGAATTAATATTATAACGAAATGAATATTTCACCGGTTTAAAAACGAAACTGCGCTACTGGGATTGGTTCACAAGTTATTTGAGATGAAAATGGAATGTAGGATTATCTCCTGAAGAATATCTCCTGCAACATTCTTTCCTTTTCTTTTATGTAACATTAAGGAGGTTCTAAATTAAATAAATAAATAAATAAACAGTTTTCTACTCTGTAACGCGAAATTTTCTGCCACATTTTTAAACATGGAAGCATGATACTTGCAGGCATGGTTATTGAAGTGGTTTAGATCCGGACAGTTTTATTTTTTCATTTTCCTATAAATAAATTAAGTCTTCAGTTTCAAGCGATTGTTGCCTCAGGACAGCTGTTTTATGCTTTCCCGCTTTCTTGCGTCCAGTTCAAAACAGCAACACTGTAAAAAAACGGATTAAAATACGGAAATACTGCTGGCAATCTAGACGCAAGTACTATTTCCATGTTTTAACGGAACTTTTTCCCGGTAAATTACAGAAAATTTTCCGTTAAATTCCAAAAAAACGGAAAAATTTCTGTGATTTACCGGGAAAAAGTTCCGTTAAAATACGGAAATAGTACTGGCGTCTAGATTGCCAGTAGTATTTCATATTTTCCAGTAGTTTCAAGCGATTGTTGCCTCAGGACAGCTGTTTTATCCTTTCCTGCTTTCTTGCGTCCAGTTCAAAACAGCAACACTGTAAAAAAACGGATTAAAATACGGAAATACTACTGGCAATCTAGACGCAAGTACTATTTCCATATTTTAACGGAACTTTTTCCCGGTAAATTACAGAAAATTTTCCGTTAAATTCCAAAAAAACGAAAAAGTTTCTGTGATTTACCGGGAAAAAGTTCCGTTAAAATACGGAAATATTACTGGCGTCTAGATTGCCAGTAGTATTTCTGTATTTTAGTCCGTTTTTTATTACAGTGAATCTTTGACAGCATTCTTTGAAAAATCTTGTACTTTTAACAAAAAAAAAAAAAAAAAAAAAAAAAAAAAAAAAAAAAAAAAAAAACATTTTGATTACATTGAATCTGAATAACAGCGCTTGAATTTTGATACGCTTGCGCACAAAAATGAATTAAAAAATGTGTCAGAAAGTAGCCAGTTTGGATTTGAGGTTATTTTTTTATCAGAACTTCAACATATTTTCAGAAGTTACATGCATACGTTAAATTAGTTGGCCATTTGCATATAATGTTTCCAGAAGAGATAGTGCACTTTATTATCTTTTCTCAATGTTTCAATGATACTCTTTTAAGCGAAATTCTTTTTGAGAAAAATAAAAAGTTCATCTTTCTACCTTGAGATAATATATATTTAAAATTCAAGCATGATTTAAAGAAGTTATCTGTAATACATTTTTTAGAAATCTGTACTTAAGTGTTCTATAGTCATAAACGTTTAGACAGAGGCGTTTAAATATTTAACAGTCACATTTGAATAAATTTATGTATACAGAAAAAATATATTTTTGTTCTCATGAAAACTAAAATATTTTACTTTAAATGAGAATTTGTATTATATATATATTTTAAAAGTAAATTATAAGATTATAAGCATCGTACTAAATCACACTATCGCTCGTGTACCTCGCTCGCACTCGAGATGTTATTAGTGCACTTAATGAATATGTTTAACATAATACTTAACTAGCCTTAAAAAATAATCATTTACTATAGTCATAAAGCTTAAATAGCTCATTAATAATTACTGATATTATTTCCTGAACAATCTCGATGTTAAAAAGTATGTCACAACTTGTGCTTTCCTAATGTATTCAAATAAATCCTTTTTTTACAAACTTAAATTTTGAAATTATTTAAAAATGCATGATTTATAAACTTTTTAAGATGATCTGTTTCGAATTTTTAAGGAAGAATTTCCTTTAAATATCAAAGCAATCTTAGTTTGATATAAAACGTAATTTCTCATTTACACTGATAATTCCTAAGCTGTAGAAAATAAGATGTAAACTAATTGTTCCTGAACATTAAAATTTAAAAAGGTAATTTCTAAGGTTAAAATAGGAATTACCCTTTCTCTTAAAGATAATTCCTAATTTTTACTATTCTTCCAGAAATAAATATGAAAAGGATAATTTAAAAATTTAAGTTTTTAGTTTCTATCGAAAAGCGATTTCAACTATGCAAAGGAGTTGTATATTTACGTCCCTATTATTTACGAAATAAAATGTAATATATATTGAAACTGTTTATGAACAGATGATGAAAGATTCATGTTTTTAGCGCTAAGATAAAAAGGGTTATTGAAATTCAATGATAAAAATTAATTCATAGATTATCTTCAACTGCATCTTTGAATAGTGAATAAATTTAGCTGAATAAGATAGATCCATTTCCGAAAAGGGATGCATTCATGGTACATTTCATTTCTTTTGAAACGAAAGACAATATGAAAAGAAGAAAATAACATTTCCTTTTATCGTTCAAAATAGACCGTGTTGTAGTATTTCACATTATTCAACAATTTTTAAGCTGATCCTCCGTAGGTATATATATCGAAAATAAAATATTTATTTTATTTCTATAGTTCTGGTTCCTATAGTAAAACATCACATGTAAGTTTCCTTTAACCCTTTATCTACTGACGGTACTTATAAGTACCATTAAAATAACTTGTTATAAAATTCGTTTAATACAACGATTAGTTGCAATACAGCTTAGAATGAGTTATAGATACATTGCATTATCTTGTTCCAAAAGCATTATTGGTTACACAAAACAAAAATATTTTTAAAAGAATGATTTCTTTTGCCTTTGCATCTTTTCAGCTTTCTTGGCTTTTTTTTTTTTTTTTTTTTTTTTTTTTTTTTTTTTTTTTTTGGGGGGGGGGGGGGGACTTTTCAATTCGGAAATATTTCTATATTTTTATTATTAGAACATTTGTATTTGTACATTTCCTAATTTTACAAAATACTAAGAAAACATTTAAAATAAAAGATTTGAGTGGGGTTATAAATACTGCACAAAATCCCTATAAATTCAAATTTAATTAATCTTTCTAAAATCCTTCTAAAGTTTATTAAATGATTATGTATATCTTCTAATGTAGTTTAAACAATTCACGAAAAATGCTTTAGAAGATAAAATTTTCAGTACATAAAGGGTTAAAAAAATTTAAATGACTCCACAGGACTTTTCAAACACTTGTTTACATCTACAAAAACAAATATAAACAGAAAATAATATTATGGTGGTTGGTCGTGGACTGCAAAAAAAAAAAAAAAAAAAAAAAAAAACTAAATAAAATAAAATAAAAATAAATAAATAAATAAATAAAATAAAAAATAAATAAAAAATAAAATAAAATAAAATCAATTTAATAAAATTTCTCCCAAAAAATTTACAAAATCGAAATATCAATGAGGAGAGTGTAGGTCGGGACCATTAAGAATTATATATATATATATATATATATATATATAATGGTTTCATACATTTAACACAAATATTTATCATACTACATTTTACATCATGGCTCCGCATATATGGCTATATTTTTACACCCTTAAATTATTTGATATTTAATATTAATTTATCATTCATCTCTATACTTATCCTTAACCATATATTCCGTCATTATTATCATAGTAGCTATCACAGTATAGACATTTTCCCATTATCTGTTATTACAGTTATATAAAAAAACCTGACACATTATTTTTTCATTTAAAAAAATCTTTATTTTGTTTGTATACTTTTACATTAAAATCAATTTCAATAAGACATATTTCGCTATTTTTCTTTAAAATATATTTTCTAGGTTGGAAGAAAGGGAAAAACTGGAGAGAGAAGAGGGAGAAAGAGGGGAAGCTATAAGATTTCATGCAAACTCCAAAACAACATCATTTTAATCTGAGGAAACCTCCGGAGAGGGATGAAAGCGTTTTTTGGAAAGGAGCTTGAAAGCTCTAGGTTGGAAGAAAGGGAAAAACTGAAGAGAGAAGAGAATTTCACTAGAATTTCACTAGAGGGTAAGCTATAAGATCTCATGCGAACTGCAAAAAAACATCATTTCAAACTGAGGAAGCCTCCAGAGAGGGGTTAAAGCGTTTTTTGGAACGAAACTGGAAAGTATAGAGGTTGCATTGCACATAATATGCTTGTTATATAGCATATATTAAACCTGTAGAATACGAGGGTCAATAAGTTTTTGCCCTCACATAGAAATTATTGAGTGAAATTTATGAAATTTCTACATTGTATTAGTCCTTTTCTATATAGTCACCGTGTGCAGTAACATATTTTTGAAAACGGTATTTCAAAGAGAGGGAGGAGGATGTATTCTGGGAGGCGAGATAGTAGACCCAAAGGGGGCCATTTTTCTAACTTTTGCCGACCCCCACATGTGACATATTGTTGGAAAGGGCTGTGACCGCTTATTCATACTATGCCCCTCCCGAGTCCTTTCCACCAAATCTCCCCCGGAGGCATGAATGATGCCCGCAAAATTCCGAAAAGAGCCCCCCTCCCCAGTGGCGTACACAGGATTTTATTTCGGGGGGGGGCTGACTTAAATTTGCGTAATGTTCAAAATCTTACGAAACACGTTGAATTGTGTTATAAACAGAAATATTTTTTGCCAATAAGGCCGTAGACAGAAGGCGGGGGAAGGAGAATTGACAGGGGTGACTTTTTTCCCAATTTTCCGAAAATTCGGACTCAAAAAATATCGCGATTTTTGACATGGTCGCCGAAAAAAAAAACGATTTCATCAATCGCTCGCAGAAAAAAAATCTCCAATTTTTTTAAAGGATCCGAAAAGGAAAAAAAACGAAATTTTGTCATGGGGTCACGGATAAAAGGCGAAGTTTGTCAAAAGATTGCGAAAAAAAGGCAAATTTCATCAAATGATCAAGGAGAAAACGCGAATTACGTCAAATGCTCGCAGAGGAAACGCCAATTTCGTCATATGAACACAGAAAAAACCCGAATTTCGTCATAAGGCCGCAGAAAAAACGCGAATTTCATCAAAAGTTTCCGGGAAAAATGCGAATTTCGAAAAAGATCGCTAAAAACACTTATTCCATCAAATGGATGCGAAAAAAAGCTAATTTCGTAAAGGATCGCAAATAAGCTTATTTCGTCAAAGGCACAAGTAAAAACGTAAATTTTGTCAAAAGGGCGCAGAAAAGCGCAAATTTCATCAAAAAGACGAGAAAAAAAACGCTAATTTTGTCAAAAAAAGCGCGAATTTCGTCAGATGACCACAGAAAAAAACGCGAATTTTGTCAAAGGGCCAAAGAAAAAACGCAAATTTCGACAAAGGATCGCTAAAAAATATGCAATCCGTCAAAGGGAAGAGGAAAAAAGGCAAATTTCGTCAAAGGGACACAGAAAAAACGTGAACTTCGTCAAAAGGCCGCAGAAAAACGCAAATTTCATCAAAGGTACGAGAAAAAAAGCAAATTTCGTCAAAAAGCCGAGGAAAAAACGTAAATTTCGACGAAGGATTGCCTAAAAAAACGTAAATTTCAACGAAGGATTGCCTAAAAAGAACGCGAATTTCGCAAATGACCACAGAAAAAACGCGAATTTCATCAAAAAGTCGTGGAAAAAACGTGAATTTCGAAAAAAAAATCTCTTAAAACACGCATTCCGTCAAAAGGCTGCGGAAAAAAAGCTAATTTCGTAAAGGATCGAAAAAAACGCGAATTTCATCAAAAAGACGGGGAAAAACGCAAATTTCGTCAAAAATCCGGAAATTTCGACGAAGAATTGAGTAAATAAAACGCGAGGTTCGGCGAATGACCTAAGAATACGCGAATTTTGTCAGAGGACAGCAGAAAAAATGCAAATTTTGACAAACAATCGCTAAAATAACACGCATTCCTTCAAAAGAAAGCTGAAAAAGCGCAAATTTCGTCAAAGGGGCAGAGAAAAACGCAAATTTCATCAAAAAGACGAGAAAAATGTGCAAATCTCGTCAAAAAGCCGCGGACAAAGCGCAAATTTACACGAAGGATTGCATTAAAAAACGCTAATTTCAGCAAATGACCACAGAAAAAACGCGAATTTCGTCAAAGGGACCAAAAAAAAAACGCAAATTTCGACAAATGATCGCTAAAAAAACACGAATTCCGTCAAAGGGAAGCAGAAAAACGCGAATTTCGTTAAAGGATCGCAAAAAGAAGAAAAAGCAGGGTAACAAAGAAGGGCCACAGAAAAACGTGAATTTCGTCAAAAAGCCGCGGAAAAAGACAATTTCGATAAAGGATCTCGAAAAAAAACGCAAATGTTGTCAAAGGGCCGCCGAAAAAACGCGAATTTCATCAAAAGGTCGCGGAAAAAAGGAGAATTTCGAAAAAAAGATCTCTTAAAACACGCATTCCGTCAAAGGGCTGTAAAAAAAAGATGCTAATTTAGTAAAGGATCGCAAAAAAACGTAAATTTCATCAAAAAGAAGAGAAAAAAACGCAAATTTCGAAGAAGGATTGCGTAAAAAAAACTCGTATTTCGGCAAATGACCTCGGAAAAAACGCGAATTTCGTCAAATGCAGCAGAAAAGGCGCAAATTTCGACAAAGCATCGCTAAAAAAGAAAAAGCTTGGTCACAAAGAAGGGCCACAGAAAAACGTGAATTTCGTTAAAAGACTGCGGAAAAAAGCGAATTTCGTCAAACAGCCGCAAAAAATGCTATTTTCGTCAGTAAAACGCGAATTTCGTCAAAGAGCCGCGGAAAAAAGCGATTTTTTTAAAAATGACGAAAAAAAACGCGAATTTCGTCAAAAAAGCGACGGAAAAAAAAGAAAATTTCGACGAAGGATTTCGTAAAAAAGACGCGAATTTCATCAAAAACCAGACGAAAAACGCGGAAAAAACACAAATTTCGACATGATCACGAAAAAAAAAACGCAAATTTCGTCACAGATCCGTGGAAAAAACGCAAATTTCGACGAAGGAGTATGCAAAAAAGCCGCGAATTTCGGCAAAAAGCCGCAGAAAAAGCGAATTTTTTCAAAGGACTGCTGAGGAAACGCAAATTTTGTCATAAAACCGTGGAAAAAACACAAATTTTTGGCATGGAGATGCGACAGAAAAATGAAAGTTAATAAACTACTTTTACAGTCACTCTTCCGCACCTCCGGTTTTCCGATTTACCCGAAATATCGACTTGTGATTAGCTGTAGTGTTACTGTGCATTAACATATTCCACGTTGACAATCTTGGTGCACGCCGGCTATGAGAGACATTAAAAATCTCCTTAAATGAAACTACTTTTAGATTTGTCGAATTTACTTGTAGGTCTCTTGAACTGACCATATACGTTTTCATTTATCCCGTAAAACAAGCATGGAGCTATTTTTCAGTCATTTGAAAATTGATTTTGTGGTTTCAAGTAAATTTGGTCGCAGGACCGGGGAGGATTTTGGATTAACACGAAAAACAATTTCGTGGCATGCCAGAAAATAAAACAAATTTATCTGAAAAAGAAGGAATATGAGCCCTTTTTTCATTTCACTGCGATCTCTTCGGAGGTGGAATGGAGCTGTAACCTCATAACCCCCGTCGCCATCGACTTCTTTGGGTGTATGCTGGGGCATCACTGCGCACTAGTATATGGGACTAACCAGAATAGCAAAAAATATTTAAATTTATCTCAAAAGAAAGAAAAAAAAGAGTTTTTTTTTTTTTCATTTTTGATTACTTCAAAAGGGGGCCCTATAAACCCATCAGCCTCCTTCCCCTCATTGTTTATAAAGTGGTGTAACTGTGCGCTGATATGACACTAACCAGAAAGTTTAGTTCGTTGTATTGCAGAAAACAATTGCATTACAAATTTATCTCAAACAAAAAGAAAAAAAATCACCACTGTTTCATTTCATTTTTAACTATTTTGGGAGAGGTCTGTAAGCTCATCACTCCCTTTCTACTTCTTTGGGTATAATGTAGTGTCACTGTGCACTAATATGGAACTAAACAGAAGAGTGTGGCTAGTCTGTTGAATAACAGGAGAAAAAAGTGTAAATTTATCTGAAACAGAAAGAAAAAAAGCAATATTTTTTTTCGACTATTTCGGGAGGAGGGGGCTATAAGCTCATCAGCCGCCTCCCCTTCTTTCAGTATGCTGTGATGTCAATGTGGACTAATATGGATTTAACGAGAATGGCTATTTCGCCGTATGGCAGAAGAAAAATTACAAATTTATCTGAAACAAGAAGAAAAAAATCAGCCCTTTTTCCATTTCATTTTGGACTATTAAGGAAGGGGGCACCCCATTAGCCCATTTCACCTCTTTAGGTATAATGTGGGCCCACTGTGCACAAATATGGAACTAAAGAGAAGAGAGCGGCCAGTCTGTTGAATGACAGGGGGAAAATACAAATTTATCTCAAACAAAAAGAAAAAGATCAGCACTTTTTCATATCATGTTCGACTTTTTGGGGAGAGGGCTGTAACCCCATTAGCCCCCTTCTACCTTTTTGGGTATAACGTGGTGTCACTGTACACTAATATGGAACTACAGTGAAGGGAGCGGCTAGTCTGTTGAATGATAGGGGAGAAAATGCAAATTTATCTCAAATAGACAGAAAAAAAAATTCAGCACTATTTTTTCATTTCATTTTCTACTATTTCGAGAGTAGGAGGGCTGTAATTCCAACAGCCCCTCCCCATCTTTGGGTGTGCTGTGATGCCAATGTGGACTAATATGGAGTTAACGAGAATGGCTATTTTGCTGTATGACAGAAAAAAAAAATTACAGATTTATCTTAAAATGTAAGGAAAAAAACACTTTTTTCATTTAATTTTTCTACTATTTCTGGTTTGGGGGGGAGGGCTGTAACCCCGTCAGTCCCCTTTCTCTTCTTTGGTGTCATTATGGACAACTGTGGAACTACGCAAAGGAAGCGCGTAGTCTGTTGAACGATAGTGGAAAAAATGCAAATTTATCTTAAACAGGCAGAAAAAATTCAGCACTATTTTATCATTTCATTTTCGACCATTTCGAGAGGTTGGGGATGAAATTTCATCAGCCCCCTTCCCCATCTTTGGGTATGCTATGATGTCAATGTGGACTGATATGGTGTTAACGAGAATGTCTATTTTGCTATACGACAGAAAAAAAAAATTACAGATTTACCTTAAAAAAGTAAGAAAAAATTACTTTTTCATTTCATTTTTCGACTATTTCGGGAGGAGGGGGGGAGCTGTAACCCGTCTGCCCCCTTTGTCTTCTTTGTTGTCAATGTGGACTAATACGGGACTAATGAAAATGGTTAGTCCGCTGTATAATTGAAAAAAATTAAAATTTTTTCCAAAAATGAAAGACGAAAAAGCAGCACTTTTTCATATCACTTTCGAAAATTTCAGTGGGGGGGGGGGGGCTGTAGCCCCATCAGCCCCCCCCCCCCCTTGGGTACGCCCATGCCCCTCCCGGAGGAAAAATTTGGGGGGAAGGTCTCGGGAGGTGCATAGCATAAATGAATGGTCACTGGCCTTTCCAACAATATGTCACATGTATAGGCCGGTAAAAGTTAGAAAAATGCCCCCCTTTGAGTCTATTATCCCGTCTCCTGGAATACATCCTCGCCCCTCTCTTTGAAATACAGGTTTCACAAATATGATTCTGTGCACACTGAGTATATAGAAAAGTACTCATAAAATGCAATTTCATAAATTTCACACAATTATTTCTATGTGAGGGCCAAAACTTATTGATACATCCTCGTATATGTTATTAAGAAAAATAATGAAATATTTCTTATAGAAATTGAAGAGCTGAGTGGAAGAACATGTTATGTTACATTTAAAAAAAAAATATTTTATCTTTTGGACGAAGGTGTTATCAAGTATTCTATAACATGGTAAAGCTAAAATACCAAAGTTCTATTTAGCCTTGAAGATTTAAGACATTATTCATTAATATTTAATATTTCAATATTTAATAATGCAAATAATATCAATATTTTTTAATATTTAAAAATTAAATGTGAATAAGTTTTTTTGATAGAGTTTAGTACCACACCTGTTAATATTTTAAACACATGGTATCAAACAGAAAAAAAATCATTAAAATTGACAACAAAAACTTTCACATGAAATTTCTTCAAATGTTATTTTTTTTTGCTTAACATGTTCTTCCACTTAGCTCTTCAAATGATTTTAATGCAAAAGTATACAAACAAGATAAAGACTTTTTTAAATGAAAAAATAACGGGTCAGTTTTTTATATAACTGTAATAACAGATAATGGAAAAATGTCTATCCTGTGATAGCTACTGTGATAATAATGCCTGAAGATATGGTAAAGGATAAGCATAATATGAGCAGTACAAAAGGCAGTGATTTCTGTCACTAAAAATTAATTAAATATTCATCTCTACTTGTATTTTTCTGATTACTTGTCTCACAAAAAATTTTCCATAAGCTCATACTCGAGCAATTTATAAAACTTTTTACTGCCTTAGTAATAAAAATATGAAAATTGCTTTATTTAGCGAAATATCACTGTTGGTGATTAATTGATTAATAGTTTGGCCATAGATTAATAATTACAACTTTACAATTTTTCAGGTAGATAGTGATGTTGTTGAATGTCATTTTTGGAATGGATATGTGGGTCAACGCTGAGCAAAAAAAATATATACTTCTTTGTGGATGTATTTACAAGCTTCACGTGTTGACGGTGAAAATTTGGAATTAACTTTTTATTGTGATAACTGCGAAGGACGAAATAAAAATAAATATATTATTTTATTCTTCATGCATGCTGTTAAGACATTAAAAATCTATAAGATAACAATAAAAATCTATAAGATAACAATAAAAATCTTGATCTGTGGACACACGTAAAATGAAGGCGATGCTGCCTATTCAGTAATAGAGAAACAAACAAACACACACAAAAAAAGTACTGCCAAATTTACATTCTTCAATAGTACGTGACATTGATTAGAACGCCCAAAAGTCGGGACGTCATTTTTCAGTGAATGAATTAGTTCATTCTGATTTTTTAGGTTTAAAAAGGTAGAGTGGCGAGACGGGGTGTGCTTAGAAATTATTTGAAAGATAATGAAGTTAATGTTCTTCAGTTTTCCAGAATCAAAATTTTAAAATTTGATAACTCAATAACTTTTCCATTGAACGTAAAATATTCTTATGACCAAGGCGATTTTCCTGAGTAAAGCTAGTGGTAAAAGAGAGCTTTTACCTTTACATAAAGCGTATTAGAAACGCTTTCCTTTGAGTAAACGGAAGAAACAAGATTGCTTGTCTTTAATTGCTTCCAAGCATATTCTTCAAAGTGATGCTCCTTTTTTTTCTACATTATAATATTCACAATGAAGATAAAGCGCTGTGTAGCATCCATACTGAACTTTTTAAAATAAAGTTCCAGTTTGAGAAAGTCCTATAAAATGCTGCAGTATTTATTTTTATACGAATAACAAATTTAAAAAAGAAAAGATAAAACCACTTAGTTTTTCATTTTAAAATATTTAAAAATAAATTGGATAATTATCTGTTATATTTTTGTTTTGAATAATTATTTTGCTTTTTCAAAAATTTGAAGAAGCTACAAAACAAACGTAGTATTCTGTATAATTCGTATAATTCTGTATAATTCGTAGTATAAACTGTTCATGCTTTCGAAGAAAATAAATCTGAAAACAGAAAAAACTGATTTGTTTTTTAATTTTTACTAAACAACAATCAATATTTTTTTGTATTTTATATTCTCCTAAGTAAGGTTACGTTTTATAATATTGTAATTTATAAATATATAAAAATGTTTTGAACTAATATATAGTTATTACTATTGAAGCGTGAAAAATAACTTACCTACTTCTTTTATTTTTCAATTGCTATAGAAAATATTGTGATGACGTAATTACGTCTATGTGAATTATTAATTTAATAATCAGTTCTTGTATACTTATTTTTTATATTTAATTTGTAGTAACTATAATTTTGTTTCGATGAAATGCAATTGTAAGATTATTGTAGTATAATAATTATAAAATAAACAATTAAATTTAAAAAATTAATAATCCCGACTGCGTAAAAAGCGAACTAATGAATTATTTCTCCTCAATGTGAAACTATTTTTTCAATTCCTACTATTAGCTCAGACTCTCGCTATATATATCGTGTTCAAATTTTCAATCGTTAAAAAAATACTTATTATTCATCCAATCAAGCTCAAATAATTTTTTTAAATTTGTAGTGGATGACACTTGATGTTAATCCAGTTTTTTCAAATATTAATTCATTAATTAAATTAAATTAATTAATTTTCAATAATCGAGAGAGCCTTCTTCTTGATCAAGGCATTTTAAGCGCCACTCAAGAGGAAAGAATAATGGGAGAAAAAATATTATCTTATTGACCTAAATAGAAATTGACTTAATTTTTTTTTTTTATTATTATATTACTTGTTTATATTACTTACCTATTTTTTTATTTACTTGTATTGATGACTTTTAAGTTGTGTTTAATTGTTAGTTCGTATCTATAAACACTGTTTTGATGAGACCTATAGATGTCTATGATGGTTAGAGTTGCTGTAAAGCTATAGATCCTACCTACACAACTGTAAAATAGTCAATGAAACATCGCCTTCATTTTGAAAGACCTATCCAATGATATGAAACTCAATAGGGTGCGTAATTTTTTTCGTCTCTACCGCCATTTTGTATTTTACGGTCGCCATTTTGAATTTATAAAAACAAAACCTAGCCTATAACCATCGGGCCATTAAGAAAAATTGATAGAGACCTCATTCATTAAAATCCATCAAGCCGTTGGGATGTTTCAAGGGTATAAAGAAATCCACATACCCAGATACCCGTGCAGCACATAACCCTTCTTTTCAGTCGGGTAAAAAGTTTTGAAATATGCTTTTACTTTTAATTTAATTTCCTAGAAACCTTGTTATGAATCTGTGGTTGATTCTTATATTGATGCAAACTACATAATGAATGATAATTTATTAAAGTTAAAACATTGAGATTTAAAACAAAAGCGAAAAATAATGCATCCATGCTAAAAGTTAGTTCAGTGATAGTAACACAGTTGACAATTTCCATTCAGCCATTTCCGTGAATAAACTGAAATCTACTTGAGAACTTTTGTTCAGCCCTGTATATGATCCATTGAATTTATGCCACAAGAAGTAATATTTAAAAAAAATAGTTCAATTTAATAACGCGTACGACAACTGCAAACGTTCTTCCAGCAATTATTGTTCATATTACTTCAAAAATTCAATTTTTCCTTCCGTCAAATTCTTTTGTGTGTCCCTGTAAATGAACGATATATTCTATGCAAACCATATTCTATAGTATATGCCGTAGTAAACCTCAGTGATATATATAAATTTCAGTGTTTAAAGTGTGATGTCATTAAAATACACCGCAAAAAATCCCCCCTCCCCCATAGACCGTAATGTAACGGATACTTTTGAGTGTCTCTGTAAATGAACCTTATCTGCTGTAGACTTCATTTACAATACCAAACATGCAATAGTGATACCCAATAACAGAATTTAATGGCAATCGGAGTATATTTCTAACAGTTACCACGGGCGGACAGACAGACAGACAGGCAGACATACAGACAAACCGAATTTTAAACAATGTTGAAAAGCGTTAAAAATCCACATTTTTGCACGTACTATTTTGAAAGGCGACTGGAATTTGACAAATTGTGCAACAAGAAAAGTGTCATAACTTAACAAGGGGTTACATTTTTTATGGTGGTGGATATAAATTTGCAAAATCCACTGTATCGCTTTTATGTCTTGATTCTTAAAGGTTTTAAGCCTTTTTTGTGCTTTTTTACAGCTGCATGCAGAATTAAATACTATCGTTTTATTTTACATGTAAAAAAAATGCGAAACTCCCCCCCCCCCCCATTTCCATCTCCTGTGAAATTTACTTTTGTGGGGATGTGTCCCTTTTCTTGAAGGTGAGCGATATGAAGAGGTTATGCTAAAGCCTTTTATAAGAACATATGGCTTCGGTTGTTTTTCAAGATGGAACTCCAGCAGGCTGGAATGTTACTAATGCAACTGGATAATGGAAACACAATTCAAAAATTTTGATACTGGCCTTCCAGAGAACTTAGACCTGTAAAGCTCTAGCTGAGATAAAGGCGGATGTGGCGAGTAATGATATTAACATCTACGAGGTATCAATTTTCTTCTATTCAAAGTCTTCGCAGGACAACGTGGGGGTATGACCTCTTGTATATTCATATTTCGTTAATTATGTGATATTATGAAATTTAAATTTAAAATTTGATTGGATTGTTTATATAGTAGTTGTTTTTTGTTTCAATTTTGCTCAGTTAAATTATTCTAAAAAAATTTCAGTGACTTTTTCAATTATTAATTTTGAAGTATTTTTGTTTTAAGTATTTTTATTTGAATTTGATACACAAATGGAGTATGCTGGTTTGCCATAACTTGCGAAACCTGTGAGGCTACACAAATATTTTTTTGATACTTCATTGCTCTTTTCAACTTCTGAAGAGCTAGGAGTTGTGTTTATTTTGAAAATTGTGTTTGTTGTGCATGTTTCTCTTGTTTAATGCTTTTCAAATGTAGTTTTCTTGTTTTTGCACCCTCTTTTCATCGAATTTTCCTAAAATTGCATACTTTTTGGCTAAAAACTATATATATATACACATAGATATAAACATAGCCTTGAATTTTTACGTTTTTTTGTTACCCCCAAAATTTAATAGAAGGTTTTTCCTTATTTAATCGCTAATTTCTGCTATTAAATAAAGTAAAATTTACTTTTAAAGTTTAATGGTAATAAAAACTCGTAAAAGTTAGCAGTTATATATAATGATAGAGTTTACTTGCCGTGGCGTAGTTGGGTAAAAATGTATATCAAATCATCTATAGACATTTCTGGTGTCATACAAAATTCGACCCATGCGAACACTGAAGCCATTTCATTAAGCCGGACATTACACTTTTAGATTTTCCTAGTTTTATACGCTGCATATTTATTTCAGAGGTGTTCATTTACATTCTAACTCTATTAAACTGGAAAGAAAATTTGCCAAATTGTTTCCCTTCTTGTTTTCTACATACTTTTTGTTTTCTCCTATTGAGATAGCTTATAATATTTATGCGGTATTCTCTATCATTAAGCAAGAGAATTGAGAATTCAGTGTGTAAAATTACCCCTATTCTTTTAACTTTATAAACACTTCACATTGATGCTAATAGAGACTCCTATTTCAACGCAATGTAATTTGTACCCTTTTAGCACAACTCTCCTTTGAAATAATTTCTGATACGCGACGTTAATTACCCCTTTGCGAAGTATATAATGGCAACGCCGCAGCTTAAGCACAGTTATTTTGTTTCCAGAACAATTCTAAAACTGTGAAACGTAAAATTCAACTTTTTCCATAGCTTTTAACAATGTTTAACTTAAATCTCAAGAACTCCCTATCTTATCCAGTTGTAAATCATTTAAATCGAATAATCTGTCCTCCCCACTTCATGGTTTCTTAACAATAGCAGTTCTTAAGGGTTGTTCAAACTTGATTGTCTAACATACCAACAATCCAAATTCCAAAGCTACCGAAGGAAAACTTTCAAGCAGAACTAAGATTTTAAAAACAGGTTCATAGGCTTTACATCTAAATGGAAATAATCAAATGACGCATATTTGATTCTGGAAAGTTTATATCTGGTTGCTCACGTGTCTTTTATTTATTTTTTTTTTCATTGGTTGTTTAAACGTTTAAAAGATTGAATGTACGCCAAATGGAAATTTAAATACTCCTCTTATAATTTACAAACTCCATAAAATGGTCTCTTACAATGGTCAAATTGCATAAACTCCTCTATTTCAATTCTATTATACAGTAGGAAATTGGTAGTAATGTTTTCAAAAATTAGATACAATTCGCCTGTCTGTTAAAAGTGACAAAAATTGTGAATAAATAGTTTGCACCGAAATTTGCTAGACACTATATACGTAATTTTGTTTTTCAACTGAAAAAAGTATGTGCTCTCAAGCGATGTAATTGGGAGGTATTGTCATAACACTGTTGAGGTTCAGTGTTTTTCTATTATGTTAAATAGACAATTGGATTGAAATTCTAAACTACATTTTAAACTATTTGTTTATTTACATTTTTTTTTATACAGTTTCAGAAACTACAATTTTTAAAAATTGCTTACAAATTTTCAAAGGTTAAAGAAAGTAAGCCCCTACAGTTTCAAACTAATATTATGATTTTTTAACTGTTGATAGCTTACCTATAAATGAAAAATAAACGTTTAAAACTTTTGTTTTTAAATGAAAGTTTTTTTTTTCTTTTTGCAAACACACAAAACTTTCGAAAACAGATCTTTTCATATATCTGCCATTCAATAAATAATCATCCAATAATAGCATTTAGGCATTCAGTAACTTACTACTTGCCACTGATAGTTAACTTCGTGTAGAAAGCGTTTATGCTAATTTTTCACCGTTAGAAAATATACAGGGTCTGTCCAGGAAGTAATGAGACTTAATTTTTCAAGCTAAGCAGAAGGCCAAATGGACGGAGTTTGCAGGCGGTACGCGTGGTGGGGTCTGTTGGGAGTCAGCTGGCCTTGAGCATTTGCAACGCACGGATCGCTCGTCAAGCAGACACGTGTTTGAAAGTGGCGTTAAGTTTTCGGAATGCTGCGGAGTGTCAAGCAACTTACGTAATAAATTTGTGTGTAAAACTTAACAAATTGACCAATGAGATGGGTTAAAGACATCGTTTTGACAATCTGAAGGACTTTCAGAAAAACGTAACGTGCGCCCTGAACAGCATTCCAGATGAAGATATACAGGCAGGCATAAATGGGTGGTAGAGTCATTGGCAGCGGTGTATTAATGCACGAGGAGGCTATTTTAAAGAATATTAAGTGTCTGCAAAATTAACTTCAAATAAATGAATATTATGGAATCAGTCTTATTTTTTTCTGGACAGATTCTGTAACTAGAAATAATGTAAGGCTGGTCCAAGGAAACAAACTGAATCTTATACAAAACTAAGGGTAAACTAAATTTTAAAATTTCAATAACTAACGCAAACAGGAGCAGCAGCAATAAACATAAAACTATTTCGCAGCACCACTATTTCGAAACAATAATGTTTATATTAGATTTCTATTATAAAGTATGTTCTATTATATATATTTCTATTATATGGTATATTCCTATGTTAAATACATCTACAACGACGTTTGTTGCTTTTTAGTGTTTTCTGAATCTAAAAACGAAATTATGCGTTTTTAGCGCCTTGAAACACTGGAAATTCATAAAATGCAAAGTTTCGTAACTCGGTACATTTTTTCGGTAAAATAATGTATTTTGTTTTTTGTTTCGTTTTACTTGTCAGAACATGAATAATGTTTCCTAAATAAAACTTAAACCACTCAAAATGGTATAAAATGAAAATTTCATTTCATAATTTATATAAATATAATTATTTTAAAGTAAAAACCCTATGAGATCATGGAGACCATATTCTCACTTGGAAGTATATCACTAAAACTTTTAATTTAAGAATGATCTATAGGTCATTGTTAAAAGGGGACAAGTTTTTAAAAAAATTAAAAAGATGTCAGCTGTTCAATTGTGGAGGTCAAACAAATTATATGCATTGAAACCTTACACACAAATTAAGAATTTTGTATTAATCATATCAGGAATTTACCACACCTACATTTTAATGCAAACTATACTTACAACTTTTTTTTAAATTTTATATTAAACATTTAAGAGGAAAGTAATTGTGTGTTAAGTTTCTTTATAGAAAATACAACTTCAAAAAAGAAAAAGAAAAAAAATCTTTAAAAAAAGGAATTAGCCTTACCCACTCTTCTCTAAGTGTATTAATTTATAAAAAAATTACAACAATTACAATACTCATAATTGATAAATAATTATATTATTCAAGTCATGATTTTAACACTGAGGAATAATAACTAATTAGTTATAGATCAAGCTTATCATGATTAAGTATATCAAAGATAAGAATCTTTAGTGAACATAGAAAGAAAATTTAGAAACTTAAGAACATCCCAGAACATTTATAAACATGAGAATATCTTGAATGCGAGTTTTGCAAGATCTCGACAAGCTCAGTAGTAACACATTCAGTCACTGCGGCGTCACAATTGGTTAAAATGACCATATAGCATTTTGCAACGGGGACTAAAAGGTAAAAGGTGGCATTTTTATTCTTAGTATGACTCTCAGATAGCGATCACAAATCGTAACTCCACCTTTCAAGTCATCATGAGCAACTTTTTACTCACTTGACTAACGTCAGAGAAAAGAACATAACGAATTCAAAGTAAGAGGATACGATTTTTTTTTTCCAATTCAAGTACATGATGACAATGTAAACAGTAGAAGCATTCAGTTTACAGTGCTATCGGGGATAAATCTAATTTCCAGATAGCCTAAATTTAGTTTAGATTAAAAACTTTCATGCAAGACTGCATTTAAAATTCTAACAAAGGCGTAACACGAAATAAATTGAAAAAATAAATGAAGAAAGGACAAGATAGTCTACATTATTTTATTTCTTTTTTAAGCTGGAACTATCACAATGGACAATCATGTTATTTTGATTATTAAACGGTAATACTGCAATATTTTCACTTCAATTCATCTTTTACCTGGAATAAATAAATAAAATATTTTGTACCAAAAGAACTTTCATTTTCTCATTACAAAAACTGGATGTAAAAAACAAAAAATACATTAAGACAATTTTATGACAAATAAAATAAAAACAAATAAATAAATAATAGGACTATATTACTTATTATATATTATATAAAATTGTGGCTGAAATTATGGACATCATTAAATTTCTTATATAAAGTATTTGAATTTTACCTTTTATTTATCAATAAATCTTTCGCAAATATACAAATTAAAACTCATTTCCAAGAGGATGAACAAAAAACAACATTTAGCGCCTGCACGGAACCTAAATATTATATAATATAAAATAGACATAATAATAAAAAATCTAGACTTAAAATATTTAAAAGAAACTTTGGTGTCCTGCTTCAAAAGAGGGCAGTTATATAGTCATATTCGACCTTATTTGGTTTCTTCAAATTGATAACTATTTGCATTGCATGAAATATTTCGTTTCCAATAAAACAATGAACAATATAATTTCAAAACGGCCTTCATTTTTCATCACCACTGTATTTAGATAGAGTTTATAATTTTTGTCTTATTACTGCCGTATTGAAAATGTGATCTTACTTAAAGAGCAATTTGACGCGAAAATCCATATTTACAGTTGCGGGCTGGTTTAGTTTGATGAAATAAGGAATATAAATAGTTTTAATGACACTTTGCATCACATTCCGACTCATAACAATAAGAACTGGCCCATGGGTTTTATACTTTCATGCTGTATTTTTCAATGAGAAGATTTTTCTGCTTCATGGTCATATTAAAAATGATTCAAAATTAAATATTTAATAACAGTTATGTTTTTATTTATGTATTTATATGCGTAATGCACTGATTGTTAAAATATAAATATTATGTAAATTTTTTTAGAGAAAAGTTTACGTTTATTATGCAACAGTAAGATATATAGGTAGAATTATAGATATTCAAAAACTGTACTTTTGCGTGAGCGGCGCAAAATGTGTTGGAATGTTACTTAAAAATTAAGTGTATTTTTGCATTTAGCGTTATTTAACGTAGCAAATATTTGTGTCCGTTACAGGAGTTTGTAATAGGCACTTTTTGAAATTTGCAAGTTTGAGATTTGAAAAATGTTACAAATGTCACAAAAGATGATTTGTTTCATCCATTTTAAATATGTAACATAAAAAAAGTAAATGTTGCATTGAAAAACAAAGACAGAATTGAAATGCATTTAATGTTAAAACTGTTATCTTTAATTTAATCTAAAAACGTTCCAAGAAATTGCAACAATTTAGGTCATTACTGTAAGTTAATATGATCGCATTTCTAATTTTTATGTTACATACAATAAACAGAATTTCTGCGAAAGGCAAATCTAAAATTGTTGGAAACTTCACAAGCGCGAAGTTAGTTTATCGATCAGATGGATCAAATATACTCGGTCAGTCCAGTACAAGTTGAAGAGTTTTGATTTTTAATATATTTATTTATCGCAAGAGTGAATTTTGGCGACACTTCTGGCATAAATATTAGTTTAGAGAAACTGCGCTTCACACACATTACCAGAGGACATGTCGGGAAAATAGTTGTTTAAAATAATTGTTTAAAATAAACGAAAAGTCTGCTGAATTTCGGAAAGTTTATACAAATATTTCTTTGAGTGGTTGTACGATAAAACAATAATTTTAACACATTTATGCCTAGCGTCCCATTTTTGGGATGTTTTGAATTTTAATAAATTTTCATAATTTTCTTCTTCTTTACAACATGAAATTTGTATGAAGTAGTAATTGTCTATAAATGTCTTTATCTATTACCGAGAGATGACAGCATAAGATTGATATTCATTTTCTTAAATGAATGCCTTTTTTCGGTGTTTATAGATTTGTCATTTTTCAAGATAGCGAAATTTAAAAAGAAAGTTTATTTGTATTTTTTGTATCAAGGATCTAACTAAATATGTCATAGTCTAAGCTTCTTGACTTCTTTGAAATATGTATTTATTTAAATTGCGAAATTATATGTTCAAGCTATTTTTTATGCATGTTTGTTACGTACAAAATATGGGGCGCTACGCGGAAATGGATACATATTTCTATTAGCCATTTAGGGGACAGTTATTTATGTAAAGTCCTTTTCAAGATGATTTTTATATAAATTGTCTTTTAGTCTCAAGTACGATTATTCTTAATTTATTATTAATAAAACTTATAATGTCATTAGTCTCTGTAATGAAATAAATATATTTTTTTAGTAGTTCATAAAAATACTAATTGTAGTATATAATATGCAATTTAAAAGCTTAATTTACATAAATTTAGACAAAACATATAATTATGCATTTTCCACATATGGATATTCCCATATTACCTTTGCGTTTTATCAAATAAATACAAAAACTTTTCAGCATAAGTTTTTTTTTAGTATTTTTACAGTTAATTTTGCAACATTGTAAAGTGATTTTATTAACAAATTAGAGAAAACAAAAAATCAGGCATAAATGGGTTAAGAAATCTCAAGTCAGGTATAAATATTTGTATAATATTTATATACAGATACTTGCCATAAATAATAGAATATTATTTATCTTTTATTTAAGCTAAAGAAAAAATCAAGAAATGTCAACAATTTCGGCCATCACTATAAGTTAATGCTATTGCATTTCTAATTTTTATGTTACAATATACATTAACAGAATTTCTGCGAAAGACAAATCTAAAATTGTTATAAAATTTAACAAGCGCGAAGTTCTTTTATCGATCAGATGGATCAATTATACTCGGTCAGTCTAGTACAAGTTGAAGAGTTTTGATTTTTCATATATTTATTTATTGCAAGAGTGAATTTTGGCGACGCGTCTGGCATAAATACTAGTTCAGATAAACTGCGCTTCACACACATTACCAGAGGACATGTCGGGAAAATAGTGTTGTTTACTATAAACGAAAAGTCTGCTGAATTTAAGAAAGTTTATGTAAATATTTCTTTGAGTGGTTGTGTGATAAATCAATACTTTTAAGAAATTTCAAGTCAGGTATAAATATTAGTATAATATTTTTTTACAGATACTTGCCATAAATAATAGAATATTATTTATCTTTTATTTAATCTAAAGAAAAAATCAAGAAATGTCAACAATTTCAGCCATCACTATAAGTTAATATTATAGCATTACTTATTTTTACGTTACAATATACATTAACAGAATTTCTGCGAAAGGCAAATCTAAAATTGTTAAAAACTTCACAAGCACGAAGTTACTGTATCGATGACTTGGATCAAATATACTCGGTCAGTCCTGCACAAATTGAAGAGTTTTGATTTTTAATATATTTATTTATCGCAAGGGTGAATTTTGGCAGCACTTCTGGCATAAATATTAGTTTAGAAAAACTGCACTTCACACACATTACCAGAGGACATGTCGGAAAAATAGTATTGTTTAAAATAAACGAAAAGTCTGCTGAATTTCAGAAAGTTTATGCAAATATTTCTTTGAGTGGTTGTACGATAAAACAATACTTTTAAGAAATCTCAAGTCAGGTATAAATATTAATATAATATTTGCATACATATACTTGCCATAAATAATAGAATATTATTTATCTTTTATTTTATCTAAAGAAAAAATTTCGGCCATCTCTATACGTTAATACTATTGAATTCTAATTTCTACGTTACAATATACATTCACAGAATTTCTGCGAAAGGCAAATCTAAAATTGATAGAAAATTTAACAAGCACGAAGTTCTTTTATCGATCAAATGAATCAATTATACTCGGTCAGTCTATTACAAGTTGAAGAGTTTTGATTTTTAATATATTTATCGCAAAAGTGAATTTTGGCGACACTTCTGGCATAAATATTAGTTCAGAGAAACTGCAGTTCACACACATTACCAGAGGACATGTCGGAAAATAGTGTTGTTTAAAATAAACGAAAAGTCTGCTGAATTTAGGAAAGTTTATGCAAATATTTCTTTGAGTGGTTGTACGATAAATCAATACTTTTAAGAAATTTCAAGTAAAAATATTAGTATAATATTTGCATATAGAGACTTGGCATAAATAATAGTTAATTATTTATATTTTATTTAATCTAAAAAAAATGCCAAGAAATGTCAGCAATTTTGGCCATCTCTATAAGTTCATACGAACGCCTTTCTAATTTTTATGCTATATACAATAAATAGAATTTCTATAAAAGGTAAATTTAAAATTGTTAAAAACTTCAGAAACGCGAAGTGTTTCATCGACCAGTTGATTCCATCGATCAAGTCATGGAACTATCAATTAAGAGGAATCAACATATCCTCAAAATGGTGAAGCTTTAACTGTAACCGGATTTGCAGGGGCTCATTACCACCGGGGCAATCTTCCACCAGTAAATTTGAATAGAAATTTTCTTCTTACTTAAACGCCTTATTAAGGCAGAGTATGAGTCATAATTACGGCCCAAAACAGATATTTATTTTAACTTGTGGAAGTTTACTTCAGCGGTAGTCAGTCCCAGCGTTTACGCCATATTGTGACAACCTAAACAAACTCCTCTCAGTGTCCGTAATAGAAATTGTAATACCTGGGGCAACTTCCACAAGTAGAAATGAATAGAAATTTTTACCACATTTGTGAGAGAAATTTTGAATGAATACGCCGCTAAAATGATATGAAATTTTCTATTCAAAATTTACTGGTGGAAGTTTTCTTCGGCGATAATCAGAAACTGTTGCTCTGATGTAAAAAATCATCCGCAATCTTATGAAAACCTCCTCAGTTACTTCTCTCGCAACTGGTAGACTCTACACTATATGTCTCTTTCTTTTTATTCACAACTCCATTCATCAAATATACTCGGACAGTCCAGTACAAGTTGAAGAGTTTAGATTTTTAATATATTTTTTTATCGCAAGAGTGAATTTTGGCAACACTTCTGGCATAAATATTAGTTTAGAGAAACTGCACTTCATACAGAATACCAGAGGACATTTCGGAGGAATAGCGTTGTTTCAAATAATCGAAAAGTTTGTTGAATTTCTAAAAGTTTATGGAAATATTTCTTTGCATGGTTATACTATAAACAACATTTTTAAGAAATTTCAGTTCAGGTATAAATATTATACAAATATATATGTATATATACTTGGCATAAATACTAAAATATTGTTTATATTTTATTTAATATAAAAAAATTCAAGAAATGTCAATTCCATGTCAAAACTTCCAATTTTGGCCGTCTTTGTAAGTTAATACGATTGCATTTCTAATTTTTGCATTACAATATACATTAACATAATTTCTTTGAAAGAGAAAATTAAAATTTTTAGAAACTCGACGAGCGCGAAGTTATTTCATCGATCAGAAGGATCAAATATACCTGGTCAGTCTAGTATAAGTTGAATTTTTTTTAATTTTTAACATACACTGGTCATCAAAATTAAAGGATAATGAGAAAAAAATATGCTCACTAAGTTAATGTTGGAACCAAAGCCCAATGCTTCAATTAATTATGTTAATTAAATACAATTGAACACAAAATTGCACATCCGTACATACGTTACCGCCGGAAATATGCAAATTCGGTGACTGACAATGTGGTGCGCAATGGACGCATGCTGGAATTTTGGTCTGTAGTGTTGTTGAAAGTGAATGCTGTGTCCGAGAGAGGTCAGTATTCATTAGTTATGACTCAAATGCCTCATTTAAGTGAAG
The DNA here is from genome assembly GCA_963932465.1 of Maratus speciosus. Taxonomy (NCBI): domain Eukaryota; kingdom Metazoa; phylum Arthropoda; class Arachnida; order Araneae; family Salticidae; genus Maratus; species Maratus speciosus. The sequence goes on along the minus strand of OZ010787.1, from coordinate 561,197,347 downwards.
GTCAAAAGCGGCGAATAATTGGTAGAATCGAGGGAGGTCAAAAGCAAATGCAGGTCATGGAAATTGAAAGTGTCAAATCAAGAGCTGGGAGTCACTGTTTAAGTACTGGATCTGTTTAGAGACAGCCTGGTCAAGGGCGACCTAGAGCAAAAATTGCATCTGAAGACCGTTTTCTGTCATTGTCGGCTCGAAGAAGCCGCGAAACGACTACAAGTAATTCGGTTTCACACCTTCAGGCTGCCACAGGAACTCTAATTAGCCATTCTACTGCTGCGCGATGTCCTAAGGGGGCTGGTCACTCAGCTTCTGATTTCCCCTCACTAATGTAAAGTCTATGGGCACTTGAAGCGTTCGTATGTTTAAAATATCTCCTCGGAAAATTAATATTTTTAACTTCTATTTTTTGTGTACACTTTCAAAAGATGTCTCTTTTTTTCTTAGTTCTGAAAGTATTTCTAAAGTATAGACTTAATTTTATAGGAAATGTTAAAATCTTACTCACAGTTCGCCCGCTTTTAACACGTAAAATATTGAATTCAGCATAGATTTTAGAAATATTTTGAAAACTAAGAAAAAAAGAGACATTCTTTAAGAAGAATACACAGAAAAAAGATATTAAAAATATGAATTTACCGAGAAGGTATTTTAAATATACGAATGCATCAAAAGTCCATAGACAACATTACGCAGGAGAATTCCAAAGCTGGGTGACCAGCCCCCTTAACGAGCGTGGACTGTATGAGAGAAAACCAATAGTTTGTGTCCTACTCACTCCAGCTTCCAAAGGAGTCCGTTGAAACAGGTGCCATCGTCATGTTCAATGGAGCCAAGAAGACTGGGACCGAGTATTGTTTATTGACGAGTTCAAGTATAGTCTGAACACTGATTATGAACATGTATTGATCTGGAGAGAGAAATAAACACGCAACTTGCCTTCCCTTGTCCGTGAAATATCCCGTTCCCGCGACCGCGGTTTAATGGTTTGATCGGGAATCATGAGAAATGGCCGCACCAAGCTGCAGATCCTTCAAGGTTGTTCTGTAACCACTCGAAGATATATGGAGGAAGTGTTGGAACCCCAAGTTAGACTGTTTAGGGGTGCTTGCTGTTGGCCCAGAGTTTTTGTTAATGGATGACAATGCTCGAGCATATGTGGTGTCAGAAAACTTGCAAACAGAAAATATTGCTCGAATGGATTGGACATGTTACAAAACCGACTTGAATCCGGTTGAGCATGTGATGCCTTAGGGCGCCAACTTTCAGCTCGCCAAATTGCTCCCCGGACCCTCCGGGAGCTGAAAAGTGCACTTTAGGAAGAGTGGCGTGCAATTCCACAAGACTTGATCAACACTTTGGTAAGATCTATGAAATCAAGATGTGAGATATGCATACCTGTCCGAGGTGACCATACACCATATTAAAGAATAAAAAATTCCACAGGAGGTAACTTAGTTTTTCTATCATTTTCCAATTTCCATAAATTAGGTTTTAATTTCAATATTTTGAAAAAATCAAATAACAACCATTGTAATTTATGTTAACTAACACTTTCGTGCAAATTTATATTAATGTTTTTACCCGACTGAAAAGAAGGGTTATGTGTTTCACGCGTATCTGTGTATGTGGATTTCTTTATAACCTCGAAACATCCCAACGGCTGGATGGATTTTAATGAATGAGATTTCTATCAATTCGTCTTATCGGCCCGATGGTTATAGGCTAGGTTTTGTTTTTATCAATTCAAAATGGCGGCCGTAAAATAAAAAATGGCGGTAGAGACGAAAAAGAAATTACGCACGCTATTGAGTGGCATATCATTGGATAGTTCTTTCAAAATGAAGACGATGTTTCATTGACTATTTTACAGTCAGAAACTCCGTTAAAATATTATACAACCTGGAAGTTGTGTACGTAGGATCTCTAGCTTTACTGCAACTCTAACCATCATAGACATCTATAGACCTCATCAAAACAGTGTTTATAGATAGGAACTATGAATTAAACACAACTTAAAAGTCATCAATACAAGTAAATAAAAAAATAGGTAAATAATATAAACAAGTAATATGAAAAAAAAATATTTTAAGTCAATTTCTACTTAGATGAATAAGAGAATTTTTTTTCTTCCATTCTCCTTTCGTCTTGAGTGGCGCTTGAAATGCCTTGATCAAGAAGAGGGCTCTCTCGGTCTTAAAATAACTTGATGAAGAAGTGGGCTCTCTCGATTATTGAAAATTAATTAATTTAATTTAATTAATGAATTAATATTTGATAAAAACTGGATTAACATCAAGTGTCATCCACTACAAGTTTTAAAAAATTTATTTGAACTTGATTGGATGAATAATAAGTATTTTATTAACGATTGAAAATTTGAACAAGATATATAGAGTGAGAGAGTGAGCTAATAGTAGTAATTGAAAAAAAAAATCGTTTCATGTTGATGAGAAATAATTAATTATTTCGCTTTTTACGCAGTCGGGTTTTTTGATTTTTTAAATTTAATTGTTTATTTCATTAAGTATCAGTTACGTTTTATTTCTATAATTATCCTTTAATTTTTATGACCAGCGTATTTATTTATTGCAAGAGTGAATTTTAGCTTAGAGAAACTGCATTTCACACACATTACCAGAGGACACGTCGAGAAAATAGCGTTGCTTAACCCTGCAGCCGCGGGTCAATTTTTCAGTGGGTTACTTTTTTTTTAAAATTATGATCGTTTGATTTCCAACACTTTTTTTGAAGTAGAAATAGTCACTTTATTTAATTACAGATTAAATAATGGTAGAATAAGCCGAATTATACGCTTTTAAAAAAGTGGTGGGAATCAAGCAAGCTGAATTTAAAGAAAGTAGCTCGCTGGAACTCGAAAATAGCGTTTCCCGCAGCTGGAGGGTTAAAGTAAACGAAAAGTCTGCTGAATTTGTTAAGTTTATGCAAATATTGCTTTCCATGGGTGTATTATAAAACAATATTTTTGAGAAATTTCTGTTTAGGTATAAAAATTATATTAATATTTATGTAAAGATACTTGGCATAAATATTAAAACGTTATTTACCTCTTATTTAATTAAAAAAAGAAAAAAAAAAGTCAGCAATGTCCACCATCACTGTAAGTTAATATGATCGCATTTCTAAAATTACGTTAGATACAATAAAAAGAATATCTATGAAAAGCAAATCTAAAATTGTTAAAAACATCAGGGGCACGAAGTTATTTTATCGATCAGAGGGATCAAATATACTCGGTCAGTCTATTACAAGTTGAAGAGTTTTGATTTTTAATATATTTATTTATCGCAAGAGTGAATTTTGGCGACACTTCTGGCATAAATATTAGTTTAGAGAAATTGCACGTCGCACATATTACCAGAGGACATTTCGGGGAAATTGAGTTGTTTAAAATAATCGAAAATTCTGTTGAATTTCGTAAACTTTGTGTAAATATTTCTTCGTATGGTTGTACTATAAAACAATCCTTTTAAGAAATTTCTATTCAACTATAAATATTAGTATAATGTTTTTATAAAGACACTTAGCATTAATATTAATATATTATTTATCTTTAATTTAATCTAAAAAAAATAAGAAATGTCAAAAATTTTGGCCGCTGCCAGTGTAAGTCGATATGATTACATTTCTAGTTTTTTCGTTACGAACAGAATTTTTGCAAAAGGTAAATCTAAAATATTTAGACATCTCAAGAAACCGAAGTTATTTGATCGATCAGAGGGATCGGATATATTTTGTCAGCCCAGTACAGGTTGAAGAGTTTTGATTTTTAATATATTTATTTATCGCAAGAGTGAATTTTGGCGACACTTCTGGCATAAATATCTTATTAGGGAATATGTGCGGCGCACACAATACCGAAAGGCATTTCGGAGGAATAGCATTGTATAAAGTACAGTAGAAACTCCTTTAACCGAGCTTCGATTAATCGAGATTTCTGTTAACCGTGCCGATAACGAAGTCTGATTTTTTTTTTTTTTTTTTTTTTTTTTTTTTGAGCCATGAAACGTACCACAGTTGCCCCCAAAAGCACTCAACTTCGGAGAAACCTTGCACTCTGAGAAGTGAACAGCGAACAATACTTTGTTGTTATTTCCAGTGGTCGTTTGGTCCTATTGAACACCAGGTGAAATGTGTTACCAGACAATTACATTCCCCCACTTGACTGGCTACAGTGGGGGGGGGGGGGAGAGATTGACGAATGTCAATACAGACATTTGGGTTTCATGAAATTCTTCTTTTTGCACATTCTTTGGCAAATCCCCTGTTTTGTTGTGAACCTTTTCTTTTATCGTTTCACGTCTGACCATCGCGCAAATAGTAAATTGTTCATTTTTAAAATGCAGAGCCAAAAAAATAAAGAGAGTTGTTATTTCGAAGGGTAAAAACCTTGAGGCTATTAAAATAATTAATAACGGTGAAATAAAAAAAAAAAAAATGTTCTGGAATTTGGAGTTTGTGAAACCACAGTAGGCGATTGCAGACGTAACAAAGCTCAAATAGAGGCTTTTCGTTCAAAGATGGATTTGTCAAAGGCCTTAGAAGAACTTTCCACATTAAAAAAAGCCAAAAGTGAAAAGCTTGATGAAGCAGTCTGTGTTTGGTTCAAGCAACAACTCGCGCAGTCCATTCCTATTGCCGGGAGCTTTCTAAAAGAGAAAGCTCTTCTTTTCAGCCAAAAATTAAGCGAAAATGAAAGTTTTTCTGCAAGTCAAGATTGGTTAGATAAATTTAAAAAAAGACATGGCTTTCGACAACTGGCGATTGCAGGAGAAAAGTTGTCTGCCAATGAAGATTCTGCTAAAGATTTTGTTGAAAGATTTGAAGAAATGATCGAAAAAGAAAATTTGACATTATATCAAATTTATAACGCCGATAAAACTGGCATGTTTTACAGAATGATGGCATTGAAAACTTTCGCTTCTAAAGAAGAAGCCAGTGCCCTGGGTTACAAGAAAAACAAAGACCGGGTGTCGCTTCTTGTTTGCGCAAATGCAAGTGGAACTGATAAGTTACCGCTGCTTCTCATCTGTAAATCAAAGAAATCGAGAGCATTTAAAAACCTCAATGTAAATTCCTTGCCCGTGAAGTACAGAAATAGTACGTCTGCTTGAATGAACTCCGAAATTTTTGAAAAATTGTTTCATGATGACTTTGTACCATATGTAAAGCAACATTTGGCGCAGCTAAATCTTCCACCTAAAGCAGTTCTGCTGATTGACAATGCTCCTTGTTGGCCGGAAGAAGAAATGCTAACTTCAGGAGAAATGAGAGTAATTTTTTTTTCGCAAACGTGTCATCGTTGATACAGCCAATGGACCAAGGGGTGATTGAAGCAATGAAGAGACATTACAAAAAAAAACTTATCACTCCTATTCTTGAATGAGAAAAAAATCTAAATGAAGCTCTGAAAAAACTAACTGTGAAAGACATAATCTACATCATTGCCCAGACTTGGCAGTCAGTAAATGCAGCTACGATCCTAAGATCATTCCATAAAATAAGTATTCAAAAGAAGAGAGAGGATGAATCCCAGCAGGCGGAAAATCCACAGACAGGCGGAGAACTTTTTGAGATTATCAACGACATCGAAGGGTGTAAAGAAGTTTTGGAAGAAGACATTTCCGAATAGCTTCACGTTGAAACCAACATCATAGTTTTCAAAACCTTAATGATGAAGAAATTATACAAGCTGTTAATTCCTCATCGGACAGTAATGATGCTGATAATGAAGACCAGGACTTTGAGGATTCAAGGACTATAAGTCATACTGAAGGTGTTCAATCACTAACAACTGCCCTAAAATATTTGGGGCAAAGAAGCGATGTTACTCCGATAGATTTTCTGTTGCTCAAAAATTAGCGTGATCGGGCAGCGACTGATAGAAAATCTGAACTTTACAACGAAAGGTAACAGACTTTAAAAAAAAATAATGTAAATTTAACAAATTAATGTAATTAAATTTAAAAAATATACTTTTTCTTGATATTTGTTTTATTTTTGAAAATGCATCTTCCAAAATAATCTTAATCTTAATCTTAAAAAAATCAAGAAATGTCAACAATTTTAGTCGCAATTGTAAGTTAATACAATTACATTTCAATTTTTTTGTTATATACATTAACAAAATTTTTGTTAAATGTCAATCTAAAATTGTTAGAAATCGCAGGAGAGCAAAGTTTGTTTTATCAATAAGGTGGATCAAATATACTCAATCATTCCTGTACAAGGTGATAAGCTTTAAAACTTAAATGCCGTGTGTTGCCTTTCGGCAACATACCCAATTTAGCCTTCTAAAATGCTTTTAGAATAATATTGAAGTTATATAAGCAAAAATATTACGTCTGAATTCCATCTTAAAATATTTACATTAAAATCACAGACAATACATAAAACAATTAAAATTATTACATAAAAACACTAAAAACATATTAAAATTGGGACGTTTCGGATCATCACGATCCCTCCTCAGCCAATTATAAACGTTAAGTCAATACTATAATTTTAATATGTAATATGTAATGTAATTTAATATGTATATAATTTTAATATGTTTTTAGTGTTTTTATGTAATAATTTTAATTGTTTTATGTATTGTCTGTGATTTTAATGTAAATATTTTAATATTGAAGTTCTAATGCCTAATGTTGCCATTAAAATGCCTGCTGAAAATAATATTAAATCAATTTTCAACATGCAAATGGCAGCACTAGTGCTGTTTAAGAATAAATATAGATTTATTTTTTCAATTGTTGCTACATCTACTTTTTGCTTTGTTTGGAAGCTTGCGAATATTGTTATGCGAATATTGCGAATTGTGTATTGCGAATATTGCGAATTGCCTATATTGTTCTACAGTAAAATTTATTACGTTGAAAAGTAAGGCATGTATCCCATATATGTGGGATCCCATTTCCCGAAACCCCACAGAGCTGGCTTAGATCCAAAACCCTACAAAACTAGCTTACAAAAGCACCGCCAGGAGTCTGTCTCACAACTCCGAATTGAAGGACTCTAGTGATGCTGACGCATGCGCGCAGCAAGTGGCTGTCGGCGGCAGGCGTGCTGCGAGTTTGAAAGGAACTGAAGTGACGGGAAAAAACGAGAGAACAGAATTCGATGGTTGGTGCTGATATGAGGGTGTGGACGCAAGAAGGTAGTAATAAAAAGACGTAGCTCGAATTAAGATGTATTAAATGTTTTTTTGTGAGTGCTTGTCATCATGTATTCGCCCTGTAAATATAGCTTTTTCCAATATAACTATTTTTTCAAGAGAAATCGTCTTTATTTCGGTTTTAAGTGTCAATTTTATTTGTGATCAAAAGATGTTCCATAAATTTTGGTGCCAGAAGTGTTACGAATGATTTAATATTCTGACGTTGTCGCCCACAAGTCTGACGAATGAGTTTGAAATCGCCGATGGAAAAATAAAAGTACGAAATTCTGTGTTCAAGTGATATTGTTCTTAGTGGTGAGTACTGTATACAATTCTTTTTTTATTTCATGATGAAATTGATCGATATTCCTGAACTGGAACTTGCCATTAAAAATGAAAAAACTCGTAAAATTATGATTTTGCATAAATTTCTTTTCGATGCTGAAGGTGATAGATCAAATAGAAAAAGAATCAGAGAATTTTCTGGTTTTGGTTATCAAACCGATAGTCCCGAATTTAAAAGCAAAATAACAAAAAGTCAAGCTGATTTTTCTCTGAATGATTTAATTACAATTTGTAATGTACTTTGCATCTCGAATGAAGGATCTTTAGTCGATCTTACGACGCGATTGGTTACTTATTTATCGGATTTAAGCTTGCTACAAGCAAATGTTCAGAACGACAGTGATACAGATTCAGAACAGGAAGTACCTTTAAATAATAGTTCGGCAAGTAATGACATAGAATCATCAAATTTGGATCAGATCAAGCAATTTCCAGTTCAAAGTTTTGTGCCATCAACTGTTAATTTTAGTGACATTGAAAATGTTGTACCTCCGTTTGATGGTAGTGCATGTCAGGATATAAAAATATGGCTGAACAATTTTGATGATGTCACTAGTATATTTAATCTGTCCGAGTTACATAAGTATATTTTTGTAAAAAGATCCTTAAGAGGCAAAGCTAAATTGTTGGTTCAGACCGAATTACATATAAATTCATATGAGAAATTGAAGCAACTTTTGATTGCTGAATTTAGCACTACTTATAATTCTGCGGAGTTGCATCATTTGTTAAATAAAAGAAAGTTACATGAAAATGAAACACTTGAAGAGTATTTTTTAATAATGAAGCAGTTAGGTGCTCGTGGTAATATAGAGGATTCGGCGTTGATGCAGTATGTTATAAATGGAATACCCGACCCTGTTTTTAGGAAATCAATATTGTATGGATGTCAATCAATTTTAGAATTTAAACAAAAATTAAAAGTCTATGAGAAGTTACGGTCGGAATATGAAAATACAAAATCTAATAAACATGAAGGAGCTAAGCCTAAAATTAAATCCGAAGTTGAAGTTAAGAACAGATTTAGGCTTGTAAAGCCAAATATACGCTGTTATAATTGTGGTGGGAATAATCATAAAAGCATTAACTGCGTTAATGAAGATAAAGGGCCCCTTTGTTTCTCTTGTAACGGTTATGGTCACAAATCATTTCAGTGTAGTAATAAATCGAAAGATACAAATGTTAAAAATGCTCAGCCACAAGTTAACAATATTACATCCCAAGATTTAATTCTAAAAGAGGTAAAGCTTTATTCTTTACATTTAACCTCCTTGATAGATACTGGTAGTCAAAAGACTCTGTTAAAGAAAAGTGTTTATGATAATTTGAAGAACTTTGTGGAATTAAAACCTACGGGTATCAGTCTGACCGGTTTAGGGAAAATCTCAGTTAAGCCAGAAGGTTATTTCGATTCAGAAATTGAAGTTGATAATTCGAAATTTAAAGTTGACATTTTTGTCGTTAATGACAGTTGCATTAATTTCGATTTAATTATTGGCACTGATGTTATTCATCAAGGTACATTAACTATTTCTGCTAATGAAGTGAAATTGGTTAAAACGGAAGTTCAGTCTAATGACTTTTTAGTTAACATTGTAAATGTTCTAGATGAGCCTAAAATTGATTTAAGTCACATTGCTGACAGAAATTTACGTTCGGAATTATCCTCTTTAATTGAGAATTATGTGCCAATTAAAACTAAAACTATAGATGTTAAAATGAAAATTAATTTAACGGATGAAATCCCAGTTTGTTCTTCCCCTCGAAGATTACCGCCATGTGAGAAAAAAATAGTTGAAGACCAAATTGAGGAGTGGCTAGCGCAGGGAATCATTAGGAAGAGTTCTTCTAATTTTTCGTCGCCGGTAGTGTTAGTTAAGAAAAAAGATAACACAATAAGACTTTGTATTGATTACAGACGTCTTAACAAGAAGACAGTGCGAGAGCATTTTCCATTACCAGTAATAGATGATGTTATAGATCAATTACACTCTGCTGAGGTATTTACAACCATAGATTTAAAAAACGGTTTTTTTCATGTTGAGGTTGAAGAAGGCTCACAGAAATATACCTCTTTTGTCACTCATGAAGGACAGTACGAATTTTTAAAGTGTCCATTCGGGTTGTCCAATAGCCCTAGTGTTTTTCAAAGATATATTTATAATGTATTTCGAAACTTATTAAAAGATCACACTGTAGTCATTTATATGGATGACCTAATAATACCCGCCAAAAACGAAGCTGAAGGTCTAGAAAAATTAAAACTTGTTCTTGAAACTGCATCGGAATACGGGTTGGAACAAAATCTTAAAAAATGCAAATTTTTGAAGCGTGAGATTGATTTTTTGGGGTATAGAATCATAAATGGTAAATTGTGTCCCTCCCCACTGAAAACAAAAGCAGTAATAAATTTTCCCGAACCAAAGTGTACCAAAGATATTCAAAGTTATTTAGGATTGACAGGATACTTTCGAAAGTTTATAAGAAATTATTCAGTCATAGCTAAACCGTTGAGTGACCTGTTAAGAAAAGATTCTAAATTTAAGTTTGGTGTAGAAGAACAGAAAGCTTTTAACGAACTCAAGCGCATTTTGTCGTCTGAACCAGTACTTTCAATTTACAATCCCAAAAGCGCGACCGAAATCCATTGTGATGCCAGTATAGATGGCTATGGAGCTGTGTTAATGCAACAATCGCCAGTAGACAATCAGTTTCATCCAGTTTATTTCGCCAGTAAAAAAACAACCGAAGCTGAACGAAAGTATACTAGCTATGAATTAGAAGTCTTAGCTGTAATTGAAGCCTTGAAAAAGTTTAGAGTATATGTGCTAGGTATTTCATTTAAAATAGTAACCGACTGTAATGCATTTAAAATGACTATGGATAAAAAAGAAATGAGTACAAAAATAGCTAGATGGGCAATTATGTTATCAGATTTCGATTATACTATTGAGCATAGACACGGTACTAGCATGAGGCATGTTGATGCATTAAGCAGATATCCTATTTGTATGGTAATCCAAGATAGCTTAACTTTAAAAATTATCCAAGCTCAAGAAACTGACGAGCATATTAAAACCATAAAAGAAATTCTAAAAGTAAAATCTTATGATGATTATTTAGTTAAAAATGATGTTCTTTATAAATGTGTTAATGGTAATGATTTATTAGTTGTACCAGATGAGATGCAAATGAATATAATTAAGGCCGCTCACGAAAAAGGTCATTACGCAGTCGCACGAACAGAAAAAAATTTAGAGAATGATTTTTACATCCCCAAAGTTAAACAAAAAATCGAGAAATGTATATTAAATTGTGTTCCCTGTATTTTAATAAATCGAAAATCCGGTAAACAAGAAGGTTTGCTACACCCGATAGAAAAAGAAGAAACTCCGTTACATACGTACCATGTTGATCACTTAGGTCCATTGGAGAGCACGAATAAAAATTACAAACATATTTTTTCAGTCATTGACGCATTCACAAAATTTGTTTGGTTGTATCCCACAAAATCTACCGACACTGCAGAAGTACTTTCTAAATTAGAAATCCAAAAAACTGTTTTTGGAAGTCCATTTCGCATAATCTCAGATAAAGGTCCTGCCTTTACCTCCAAAGCTTTTGAAGATTATTGCGTCAGAGAAAATATTAAACATGTCCCGATTACCACAGGGTTACCAAGAGCTAACGGCCAAGTCGAACGTCTAAATTCGGTCATAATATCTGTTCTGTCTAAATTATCTGTAGATAACCCTACGAAGTGGTATACACATGTAAGCGATGTCCAACAAGTAATAAATTCGACGTTTCAGAGAAGTATTAATACAACCCCTTTTGAGCTGATGTTTGGTACTAAAATGAAGCTAAAAAATAACATCGAGATTACTAGCCTTTTGAACGCTGAAATACAATCAGATTTTATTAATAATCGTGAAGAATTGAGAAAAGACGCTAAAAAACAAATTTTAAAAGTCCAAGAAGAGAACCGTAAAACTTATAATCTCAGACGAAAAAATCCTAACAAATTCAAGCTTAATGATATGGTCGCTATAAAACGTACACAACAAGGTCCAGGTTTGAAGTTAAAATCAAAATATTTAGGTCCTTACAAAGTCATAAAAGTAAAAAATAACGACACCTACGATGTAAAGAAAGTTGGATTTAATGAAGGTCCAATGGTCACTAGTACTTGCGCCGAGTACATGAAGCCGTGGACGGATGAAGCTTGACATAAAAAAAAAACCATGAAGAATTTCACCGATTATGACACTACCCCGACTACGACACACCACCGGACTGACTTTAACTGATTTTTACAAAATCAATCCCGAAGGAACGAAAAAAAAAAAGACGTAAGAAAAAGGAAGACGAAAAGACGTAAAAAAAAAGGAAAAGCGAAAAGACGTATAGAAAAAGGAAGACGAAAAGATGTTAGGTAAAAGAAGACGAAAGACGTGAGAAATAGCAAGACGAATAAGACGTAAGAAGAAAGAACGACGAAGAGATTTAAAACAGAATAAGAAGAATTTTTTAAGGATTGTAATAATGATGACTTTTTTTTTAAAGAATAGAACTTTGGATGCTGCTGTTTTTTTCTTTATCTTTCCAGGTGATCCAGCTGCTGCTTCCAGCGGTCCAAGATGCATTCGAGGACGACTGATTAGAAGGATGGCCGAGCTGTGGGATCCCATTTCCCGAAACCCCACAGAGCTGGCTTAGATCCAAAACCCTACAAAACTAGCTTACAAAAGCACCGCCAGGAGTCTGTCTCACAACTCCGAATTGAAGGACTCTAGTGATGCTGACGCATGCGCGCAGCAAGTGGCTGTCGGCGGCAGGCGTGCTGCGAGTTTGAAAGGAACTGAAGTGACGGGAAAAAACGAGAGAACAGAATTCGATGGTTGGTGCTGATATGAGGGTGTGGACGCAAGAAGGTAGTAATAAAAAGACGTAGCTCGAATTAAGATGTATTAAATGTTTTTTTGTGAGTGCTTGTCATCATGTATTCGCCCTGTAAATATAGCTTTTTCCAATATAACTATTTTTTCAAGAGAAGTCGTCTTTATTTCGGTTTTAAGTGTCAATTTTATTTGTGATCAAAAGATGTTCCATATATATATGACTGTTTTTGGATATTTAATTGTAAAATATTTGTTGTAAGCAGGATTTTGCGTGTGTTGCCAATTGTCAACAATGGGCATAAAGTTCCACTAAGCCTAGAGAACCTAATGAGTAGTTTTAGTTTGACTTTCTTCTATATTCAATGGAAGTTGCTTATTTCTGTAGTAGTTTATAATTGAAGTTTTTTTTTTTAAATGTATATAAGATATTTTTCTACATTTTATTCTCTAGAAATTTTACTCTGTCATTTTCAGAATGCCTCTAAAAAAGTATTTGACTCAAAAAGAAATATAAGATTTGGTTAATAATTGGTCAAATAGTGAAGATGAGTGCGTTTCTCCAAATGATGATTTGGATAGGGAGCCTGAAGTGAGTTCAGATAGAATTTCAGATAAGTCGGAAGACACTGAACTAGATGCACCATTCATTTAAATAGCTTCAACAACTGAAATTGCTTAAAACGTAACTTTTCTTTAGAACGAAGACTCTGATAATGGTATTGAAATGTCTATTCCGACACGCAGTAAAGAGATTTCCGAGAAATCTAAACTGCAAAAGAGGTAGATTGTTTGGAAAAAAGGGAATATAAAGATAAATAAAGACCAGATAAAGTTAAGTGGAAATGAGATATTCCTTCCAACGTGAACGAGCTGGATACACCACTGGCTTTTTTCAAATATTTCTTTTCATTTGAGTTTGTTGAAAAAATTGTCAATGGCAGAGCTGCCAAGTCTCCTGCTTTTTGGGTACCGGTATTTTAATACAGAAAATGTTGTTTTATTTAATTGGAACTTTCTGCGGATTTAAAAGAACAGCATTTTCTCTAAGATGATATTGGTGTGCAAAAAGCCGGAGACTTGGCAACTCTGCAATGAAAGCAATTTATATGCCTGCCAAAAAGATCCTTCTAAGCCTACGAATTTCACGTCACAAGACATAAGGCAGTTTTGGGGGATAACATTACACATGTCTTTAATGCATTTTCCCAGTGTTCGATCTTATTGGAGTCATGTACAGGACACAATGAGTAGAGATCAGTTTTAAAATATCTGAAAATTTATTTATTTTAATGACAAACAAAAACATCTACCTTGGGATGATTCGAATCATGATAGATTACACAAACTTCGACCTATCATTGATAATTTAAACAGCAATTTTGCTTCTATCCTTTTTGCCCATACATAATTCAGGAATACAATGAACATACAAGAGAAATTGACCTTTTGGATAGCTTAATGGCCCGCTACAAAATTAATATTCGTAGTCGCAAATGGTATCTACGAATCTTTTACCATCTTCTTTATTTGACTATACTAAACGCATGGCTTCTCTACAAAGAGTTTTGAATGATAATGGTCGTCAATCGGAGAGAATGCCTCAAACAAAGTTCAAAGCAGAACTTGCAAAATCATTATGCATGGTGGGAAGCAGATACACCCTTAAGCGTAGAAGACCATCATCGATGGCTGAACAAGAAATTCAGGCAAAAAAGCCATACGTACCACCTAAAGATGTCCAATTGGACCAAACAGGACATATGCCTCTATATGCAGAGAAAAAGATGAGGTGCAAATTGCCAAATTGAAAAGTATTCACATTTTCTTACAGTGTGTAAGAAAATGTGAAAAATGTGGTGTTGGACTGAATATAAGTCGGACTGAAGTAATAAATGTTTCAAACATTTCCATACAATTCCTTAACTAAGCAATTTGTACTCATATTGTTAAGTATCATAAACTAAACAATTTATTTTGTATTCCACATTGATTTTTGTAATTTTTTAAAATAAATTTCTGTATTTGTAATAAGAATTAATTACTTTTCAATGTACTTTGTGGAAATTCCTTATCATAGTTCTTAAAATTCAGGTGTGTTTAATATTACAGAATTTTAACAAGGAAAATTATTTTTTCAGTTAAATCCGCCCTGTGTTGTTGGTTGGCAACAAACTGTTTTTTAGCCGTAAACCATACTTAAAACAAAATATGATTTTTTTAATTATTTTGCTTATAATTTATTTAAAAGATGAAAGCCTAAAAATTTGTAATTGATTTTTAAAAAATCAGGCATTTCAGGATTAATTTTTAGTATATTTATGTATCGCAAGGGTGAATTTTGGTGACACTTCTGGTATAAATATTGGTTTAGAAAAAATGCGCTTCACACTCATTACCAGAGGACGTAATTCGAAAAAAGATAGAAGTTTCGTTATCTAGAAAATTATCATATAACAAGAACGAAAACATACAATAACCTCTTCCGACTTACCTACGAAAAACGTCCTTTTATCTTTATAAGCCTTGGAAATCAATAATATTTTGGGGTTTGAAAAAACATTTATAAAAACAAAGTTTCTATACTGCCACTGATTTTCAGACACGTTTCCGGTTGTTTTAACAGTGCATCATCAATTTCGTTCATGGTTATGTTATATTTTTGTGTTTTATATTACAGTGCATTTCGGAAAAATAGCACGGATAAAAATGAAAGAAAAATCAGCTGAATTTCGTAAGGTTTATGCGATTATTTTTTTCTACTGTTGTACTGTAAAACTTTAGAGAAATTTTAATCCTTTTTTTGAGTTCATACAAAATGATTGTAAACAATTTAATAATAATAATAATAATAATAATGATAAATAAATAAATAAATAAATAAATAAATAAAATGATGCACGGTGGTTGATGCATGGTTATATTATATTTTCGTGTTTTATTTTGCAGTGCATTTCAGAAGAATAGCGCGGTTAAAAAGGAATGAAAAATCAGTGAATTTCGTAAGGTTTATGCGACCAATTTTTCTACATTTCTACAACAAAACTTTAGAGGAATTTTAATCCTTTTTTTGAATTTATACAAAATGATTGTAAAATATTTAATAATAATAATAATAATAATAAATAAATAAATAAATAAATAGGATAATGGATGCACAGTGGTCCCCATGAAAGTAGTGAATTTTTGTATAAGAAACAAAGGTCACAATCGATTCAGTCAGTCAAAAATATAGAATACCTCACGTCAAACCGCATTTGAATTTTCATAATGAAATTGACCAATGACGAGGATATTGTCATTAAGTGATTCGTAACACGATTTAGTTTTTGCGAAATATAATGACACCGTTGTAAGTGCTGGAATCAGTCACGCCTAAGCAACATTGAACAAGACGCTTCATAATTTAGACTCTAGCAGATAGTACAATTTATATCACTACAACTGTAAAACTATTTTCTTATACAGGTGTCGACTCTCAACTATGTCCAATGGGTAATTTCTAAAGCGTTAGTCATAGACATATAGTTCCAGTTACAAAATTGTTTTAAATGAGGTAAAGAAGAATTTTAAAAGCGAGTTCTGTCAATAAAAGCGTTTCTTAAAGAATTACGAAATTTCAATTTTTATACGGTTCCCCGGTTAGTTATATTTAGTAAAAATATCCTATTACACTAAGAAATGAAACAAAAAAAAAAAAAAAAAAAAAAAAAAAAAACGTTGTCCAAAAAAAGTTGTCCAAAAAAAAGGTCCCATTCCTCTTCGATTAAAACTGACCGAGTAATAGCTGTTTAAAGGTGAAGCAACTTTTTTGCTGCAAATAGGGGTCATTCACCAATGTAAATAATCGTCAGATATAGAAAAAATAATACATAGTTGAGAGTAAAATTAACATTACAATATAAATTTGAAATCTATTTTCATTCTGACATATTAAAGAAAAATATACGTTAAAAAATATCAGAATTTTTGTTGATTGAAATGATGAAAAGCAAGCGTCGCAATTCTTTACAAAATGATACATATTTTAAAATGCTATTAGATTACCTAATCTAAAACTTAATTAATAAAGATTAAAGTTATCTTAAAACTTGCTCAAAGTGACTCCCTTAGGCTGCAATGCACAAATGTACACGTGAAATAAATCCTTCTAATGCTTTATGCACTTTGTGTACGATCCCTCGAAGCATGGCCCAACTCATCTGAGTTCAGATGCAGAAAATTCGCACAAGTCATGCAATTCATAGTTCCATAACTCGGTCAATTTTAGTGTTAGATGAATGGGATTTTTTTTGTTGTTGTTGCTTGTTAGTGTAACAGGAAATATTTATTAAAAATCACTTATAGGGCCGGGGACCGTATAAAAATTTAAATTTTGTAACTTTTTAAGAAATGTTTTTATAAATAAAAAAGACTTTTAAAATAATTTTTTACCTCATTTAAAACATTTTTGTAATTGGAACTAATGTCTATGACTAACGGTTGAGGAATTAGACATTGGACACCGTTGAGAGTGGACACCGTGAACAGGTGATTTTATGGGAAATTTCTGACTTTTAACGGAAATTTTCTATTTTGAGTGGAAATAGTAAGTTTTCTCGGAATAAACTAAAAATTTCCTTTTATTCTTACTCGTCGAATGTTAAAAACCAAAATCCAAGACAAATAAATAGAAAGGTTTTATTTTTTCCGTAGTGAGAAAATGGCCAAAATTCCAGTTAAATTTTCATAATTGATGTTTTATCCTATAACCAAGTCGTTGGATGTGGCCAATTGATGTAGGACACAGAACACCTATTCTCTAACACCGAGTAGCGAGGTTTGAATCCGAAAGAAAGCAAGGTGATGAAAAAACGGATGCAATAATATTCAATACAAATACCTGTTCTGTGTAAATCTGCATCAATATATGTAATTATTATTGAGATTTTCTTTAATATTGCATTATTGCTCCTATTTTCTTCTAAGAATAGAAAGTTCTCGTCTTGAATAGCAGAAAATTTTCATCTTGAAAACATAGGAATACCATAACGGAAGTTTCTGTAGAAAACCGAGAATAGGCGGAAAATTTGCTTCCAGGACTCCCAGTTTCTCATGGATTTTTTTTTTTTCAGTGTCAAAAATGTTATTTGTTTTTATTGCTACTGTGACACTTCTTACTTTTTTGAAACATTAGGCTCTCATGCCTTATTATTTTCAATACATTATCCATATATTATTTATCTATTTTGCAGCTTCTTGTTGAAATTAAAAGTAATTATTCTTAAATATAGTGCTATTTCACCATGGAATATCTCAATTATTTAACCGCTTGTCTGATTTGCAGTATAGGACGTGTTAAATTATTCTTACCGAAACGTACGTGCTTCAGTGTAGAATGCACTCTAAAGAAAAAAAAATGTTAATTGAACTTTTATTTTCTGTTGATTATATTTCGTAAAACACGAAGATTTCCGCTTTCACTGCCCCCCCCCCCCCGTAAAGTACAGAAAGTTTCCCAATCTAACGTAAAAATTACCTGAAATCCTCCAATATTAACTTTCATTTTCATTAAATCACATGGGTGTTTCGGCAACTGTGTTACATAGTACTTTTTAAGACAGTCCATCCGAGTTGAGAGGTGTTTATTTAATCCGTTTGCCTGTATTTTTGCCCGACTGACCGCGCTATAACTTTCGTAAATATACTAGGATTGTCATGCAATTTTTGTATGTTATTTAAAATTTACTATAGCATGTTTAACATTGAAAATGAAGTGTGTAGCATTTTTAGTCCACTTACAAGGACACACAAAAGATTTCCTTTATATTATATTCTATGGGGAAAATTTTTTGTGATGCTTTTATTGATATTGTGATATTTCAAACATAATGAGATTGATATGCATCACTGAGGCGGACTACAACATGCTTTCTCAAGAGTGTAGAATAAATAGCATTTATAGTTCGTTTAAAGGTGACGTTCAAAGATTTCCATTACATCATGATCAAAGGGAAAAATCGTTTCCAATTGAACTTTAATAATATTATGATACTTCATACATAATGAAATTTAAAAGGATCACTGACAAGTAAAGGTACTATAGTCTGTGGCGGCAAATTTCGATTTTTATAGCTCATTCGATTCTTCTCATCGAGCTTAGTAATTTTATACCTCGCATATCGGCTATTGAGTTTCTATAATGACAGGGGACCGGGTCAAAGTTCAAAATGTCGTTCATTGAAAAACAGATGCCTTCAAAGAAATAAGTGCGATACAAGTTTAGAAATTGTTTTACAGTGCCATACATAGCCAATAGCTACTATAAGGTTATATTATTGCTGTTATTATAAGAGTTTGTAATTGCAGATAAAATATACGTATGCTGCTTGACAGGCAGGTTTCGCAAGTTATGTTCTCGTCTAGTTCAGTGTTGCCATTGGGCTACATTTTTTTAATTTAGATTTCTTGATTGGCACCACTTTTCTGAAATGGCAAAATTTCCCTTGTTTTCTCCTTAATTAATATGTCATTAAATAAGGCGAATTTTACTATTTCAAGAAATCTAAATTTAAAAAAAGTTGCCCACTGGCAACACTGGTCTAGTTTTGTTCATCCTGTCAATACTTTTTCCCGAATTACGAGCAAAAATCTTTGTAACCACAAATCGTCGGTTCTTTTGTCAGTTTTTCAGTCACTTCGTAACTTGCGCAACGTCTGCGTACGGTTGCATACGGAGGAATTTTCTGCTACTGTTTTATTTTCGGCAGCTCGCATTATGCAAATTTTTAAACTTTGACTCTGCTCCCTGTCATTATTAAAACTCAACAGCTGAAATGCGAGGTATCAAATTACTTAGCTCGATGAGACGAATCGAATGAGCTATAAAAATCGAAACTTGTGAGGTGTGTACAATGGAGTGAGATGGAGTGCGTAATATTTATTGCTTGTTTAGAGAGATACACAAAAGAGTTTAGTTAAACGACTGACAGGATCGTCAATTGCTAGGAATGTGTTTTCAGCAGTGACATGATTTTTAAACTTATCTAACTTTTAGTGTATTATGTGGTGTGTATAAACTCTATAGTGAATATACAGAGCTGCCAAAATAATTCGCACACATTACCAGATATGGGCAGCAATTGCTGAAAATGTATTTTTACTGAGTTGTGCATTACTTAAATTGCTTATTTAGATATCCTATTTCATTGTTTTAAAAAGTGAAATTTCTTTATAATATTCTGTTAGTATTGGAAAATGTTTCATAATCTATAATGATTTTTCATTCTTGTTTATATTAGAAACGGAATTAGAACGGATCTCCTTTTTCTCTTAAAAAACGAAAAATTTGCGGACCTAAGCTCGAAATAACCAGAAATTCTCCAGTCAAAAGACGGAAATGTTTTTCCAATAACAGGAAAATCTCTTATGATCACAAATGTGTTTAGGCAACTTGGTTGCTGTTATTTTGAAGAAATTATTTTTGAGATTGTGGGCATAATAATAAATGTGTGTAATGAAAATATTTGAGAAATTGGATAAAAGGAATGTGCAGAAAAAATTCAGAAAGAAAATAATTATCTCACATTTATTCATCAAAAGAGTTTTAAAACACAACAATCAATTGTTTAAGCTCGTATTCATCATCTACCTCAACCTAGAAAACCTCGATCGTACGCTCAAATGAAATTCACGATGAACCTGATTGGACCTATAATCAAAGATAAGTCCAATCAGATTAATAATGAATACCATTTGAGCGTTCGACCTAGGTTTTTCTAGGTTGAGGTAGATGGTGAATACGAGCATTAATGTATGCTCTCTAAAAGAAATATCATTAATCTTAAACTTCTGTTAAAAGAGAAAGAAAACTTAAATGTTTTTTATACCAAGAAATCATACTCGATGAGAAATAGGTTGAAGTTATTTTTAAGAATTTTCTATAATTCGTTGCACACACGCTAGGACAAAAAGACTAAAATCATAATGTAAAGAAGAAAAAAACTATTTCATTAAAAATTAAATTAATAAAATTTAAATTTTCGAAGAATATTCATGTTAGGTTTCACTCATTAACACATTTCTAAGGTTAAAAATAAACTCCTCGTTGTTTAATAAATTATTCATAGGCAGCAATGAATAGTTTAAAATTTTTGATCAAAAACTGTACAGTGTGATTTTAACTCAAAGTGCATATTCCCATAAACTATATTAGTCTCGCATTAAAAGCAATTACGCTTTTTAGGAGGACACAAATTTTTTATTTAATTACACGATAATTGATTAACTTAGTAATAATAAACATAGAATAATTAATTATTTTACTCGAAGCAGTTTTTTACTAAAGAACCTGGCAAGGAAATCTGTTACACTAACTTTACTAAAATCTGCAATCAATATCGGAAAAATAAATAACGGATACGAAATTTTTATTACTTCATTAAAAATTCTCTCTTAATTATTTTGAGCAACGGAAAAATGACCGCTATTAAGAAATTTTAGCTGCGTAATGCTTATATATATATATATATAAATTATATATATAAATTATATATATATAATTTTTAAAGCATTTGAACAGAAAGAAAAGAATAAAACAGAGAAAAAAGAAATTTCTAAAACTCAATCAAAAGTTAACCCAGTTTCAAAGTTAATTCCTTCCTAAACGTTCTTCACGAGCTAAGTAAAAAATTGAGAAATCTTGAGTTCCCAGTGTTGCTTCTCAGTACATTCTCAAAAATACTGTCAAAAACTTTATAATAGCAAATGGGGTGTTTTGTGTTCGTGTAAATTAAAAAAAGAGAAATTACATTTAAGTTGCTAAAAAACTATCAAAATATATATTCTTAAAAATCAGCGAGTTAGTATAGTTGCAAGTTAAAATATTGCTTTTGAATACCGAATCCCTTTTCTGATAATGATAACGGAAATGAAGTTGCTTAATTACACAATATCCGTTAATATAATGAAACATATCAAGTGCTTTAATGTGTAATAGTATAAGTCTTTGCTTTTGACTTCTGACAACAAGTACTGGAAGTGTCTTGAATGTTTTGGGAGAAAGCGATTAGTTTATTCTGAAATTTATATCACAAACTGATGTGGCATACAATAACCACTCGATTATTATCTTCAAAAAACGTACGTAATTGTTGTCGTTGTATCTGTGAGATACATAACTTAATTTTCACATTTATACACATTATACAGCGATATTGCGGGTAAAGATAGTAATTAAACATCAAACAAAGAAAAAATATATAAAATCAAAGGTAACACAACATAAAAGGTAATAATTTAACATCAAACCTTAGAAAAAAGTCACTGTATTTTACGGATACAAGGACAGTAATCGAGTGTTAAATCAATAAACAATCTCACTGTTGCAATTTATTGTTAAAAACTGTAGAAAAGTTTTCTGATATAGTAGAGACGTTGCCAAAAAGTTAATGTAAGTTCTGAACAAGTCAAAGTGACACATTATTTCAGAAAGATTTTCTGTATCTTCAGAAATCACCGGAAAGGAACTAATCAGAAGTCTCAGAAACTAATACGTTTCCAAAATTTACCGACACGTTTCTAAAATATTTGCCCCTCGCCGCTAGTAATTTTCGTAAACATTATGAAGTTGATGCTGTAAATGTAATTACACTTTAAACTTTGAAGTAATACTGATGCAGTGTTGAATTGGAGTGGACAATACAGCTATGCTATGAACATTTTATTCGTGGTTTTTATTTCTACAAATAAGGAGCTAAGAAAGATCTTTCATTACAATATTTTCGCCCTTTCTCATATCCCGTAAACACTCACCGGTGTTACATATACCGTCAATGTATACATCCTATCAGTGAAATTAGAGTCAATTGACAGACAAGAAAAAATATTTTCCTTCAATTTGATAAAAAACACATTTCTTTTTTTTTTAAATTAAAACACAAGTCATTTTTAGCTACATCATAAGTGTCAACCTGTTTGGCTGCTTCTTATCAGTATTTATATTTATGTACACTCATGTACAAAATTAAGGTCACAAACATAAAATCTGTGAAAACTGATGAACTATTCGCTGTGTTGCCGCAAAATTTAGCACAGATGTATATTATAATGAGAGAAAGAATATGTCAACATAACAGTATGGAAAAGCTTTTAATTGTGAATTAAAATACAGGGTATATAAAAAAAAATGCAAAATCACGAATCAAAGATAAAGCATTTATCTCGGGAAAAGTCTGTCTAATATGGAGTGTGACCATCGTGTACTGCTATATAATCCTCAAAACGGGCTCTCATACTATTTATGAAGGTGTCAATAAATGTTCGTGGCAACAAAGCCCATTCTTCCAAAAGCGCGGCTTTTAGCTCCTGGCGGGTCCTGTGAAGGGGATTACGCTGTGCAATGTCACTTCCTAGACCATCCCAAACGTGTTCAATAGGAATGAGTTTCGGAGACCACGAGGGCCAGTGCATACGGTCGAATATCCTCTTCTTCAATAAAATCGTCAACAATGTGAGCTCTGTGTGGCTTCGCATTATCGCCCATAAACATGAAGTCCGAGCCTACAGCACCCCGGAACAACCTCACATAGTCTTCAAGGACATCATCCCTAACGACCGGCGCCCAGTCGTGTGTGTCCCTTTCACTGTGTGAAACAGGAGAGCCCGGTTTTTGTGGAGCCGAAGACATCAGTCTTGGACACAACAAGGATGGGGCGTGTTCTTTTCAGTGATGAGTCGAGATTCACCACGCAGAATGATTCTCGTCGAATCTTCATCTGGAGAGAACGTGGAGCTTGCTATCATCCTTTCTACGTAAAAGAAATCGACAGATTTTTTGGCTAATGAATCCCTGTCTGTTGCGGCAAAATGTTGGGCAGTCTTATACCACTGCACGTTTCGATACGGGTACTGAAAAAGCACAGCCGTATAGGGATGTGATCCATGAAGCCGATGTGAGGTTGTTTCGGGGTACTGTAGGCCCGGACTTCATGTTTACGGACGATAATGCGAAGCCACACAGAGCTCATATTGTTGATAATTTTCTTGAAGAATAGGATATTCGCCGTATGAATTCGCCGGATTTTTCAGTTCGGAAATATTTCTATATTTCTATTGTAAGAGCATTATATTTGTACATTTCCTAATTCTACAAAACACCAAGAAAAACATTTAAAATAAAAGATTTGAGTGGGGTTATAAATATTGCACAAAATCCCTATAAATTCAAATTTAATTAATCCTTCTAAATCCTTCAATCCTTCTAAAACTTCTTAAATCATTATGTAAATATTCTAATGTAGTTTAAACACTTCACAAAAAGTGCTTTAGAAGATAAATTTTTCATGAATTCATAATGAAGGGGGCTGGTCACCCAGCTTCCGATTTCCCCTCACTAATGTAAAGTCTATGGGCATTGGATGCATTAGTATATTTAAAATATTTCTTCGGGAAATTAATATTTTTAACTTCTATTTTTTGTGTACACTTCCTAAAAGATGTCTCTTTTATTCTTAGTTCTCGAAATAATTCTAAAGTATAGATTTAATTTTATAGGAAGTATTAAAATCTTACTCACATTTCGACCGCTTTTAACACATAAAATATTAAATTCAGCATATATTTTAGAAATATCTTGAAAACTAAGAAAAAAAGAGACATCCTTTAAGAAGAGTACTCAGAAAAAAGATGTTAAAAATATGAATTTCCTGAGAAGATATTTTAAATATGCGAATGCATCAAAAGTCTATAGACTTAACATTGCGGAGGAGAACTCCGAAGCTGAGTGACCAGCCCCCTTAAGTACATAAAGTGTTAAACGATGAAGTTTTGTTGCATTATTCTGAATATATTGGAAAATGATTCATGATCTATGTTTGACGAATGATTTTTCTTCCTTGTTTGAATAGCTTTGGTGACTGAACACTTACATGGTACGCAAAATATCTAAGTTTAACAAAAATAAAATTAATCAAGTATAGGGCATAATATCTCAGCATTCTTCCAAATATGTTTCAGTCTCCTAATGAAACCTTTAAAAGCAGAAGTGCATTCTTTTATTCAAATATAGATGCATTCCAGGCTTATAATGCGCTAAAAAAAGAAAATTAAAAAAAGTAACAACAACAAAAATAAAAATACAGAATAAAGGGTAAACCGTTGGAAGAAAGCGGATTTTGTTTCCGTTAGGAATAAATATTTGTTTTGAAAAATTATAAATTATTGTTTTTTGATATCTTGAATATCATGAATAAAAATTGCTTCTTATAAGAAGGAGAAAAAAAAAAGAGCATAACATTGTTGACGAAATCTGACGCATTATTAAGAATATTAACTTAATTGAATAAATATATAAAGAACAAACACATAATGCAGTTAAGCTTAAAACAAATATTTTTTGATAAACGAAAAAAGGTGTAAAGTAAATGAGATTAAGTAAATAATCCAAATTTAATTATGCATTTCATAGAATATACGGGAAATAAATAATTACTTCGATTAATAAGAAAAGAATAATTATCTAAAGATAAAAGAAAGAAAATAATAATTTTATGTTTGTCGATGCATTTATGAGAAAATTTCTCGTCCAGAAGATCAAGATTTGCAGATGACAGGCGTTTTATTCCAATCAAAACTCAATGCGAGACATTTCGTGTTACTTTCAAAAATAAAAGACTGTAATTTATTATGAAGGTAATTTTAGTGCATTGTAAAAAAATATATATATATATCTTTGCATTAATAAACAAATATATATTCAAAAGACTAAATAAAATAAATAAGGTAGGACAGACTTGAATAGAGTTTTAAATAAAATTCATAAAAATTTTAAAATACTAAAAACGTTAAAAACAAGTAAAAGTTAAATTTGAAAAATCAAAAACCCAACTGCTTAAAAAGCGAACTAATTAATTATTTCTCATCCATGTGAAACTATTTTTTGTATTACTTACCTATTTTTTATTATTTACTTGTATTGATGACTTTTAAGTTGTGTTTAATTGTTAGTTCCTATCTATAAACACTGTTTTGATGAGGCCTATAGATGTCTATGAAGGTTAGAGTTGCAGTAAAGCTAGAGATCCTACCTACACAACTTCCAGGTGTGTAATATTTAAACGGAGCTTCTGACTGTAAAGTAGTCAATGAAACATCCTCTTCATTTTGAAAGACCTATCCAATGATATGCCACTCAATATGGTGCGTAATTTTTTTTTGTCTCTACCACCATTTTGTAATTTACGGCCGCCATTTTGAATTTATAAAAACAAAAGCTATCCTGTACCCATCGAACGGTTAAGACGAAGCGATAGAGACCTCATTCATTAAAATCCATCCACCCGTTGCGATGTTTCGAGGGTATAAAGAAATCCACATACCCAGATACGCGTGAAACACATAACCCTTCTTGGCAGTCGGGTAATTACATTTAGTAGACGTTTCGCCAAGCAAATGCAAGGCCTCATTGGCATTCAACCAAGTTCCCGGTAGTGGAGATTGCTTTGGAGCCTACAGCAACTATGGCTTTTCCCCTCGAAAGATCCTTATTATACACAAAAACAACAACAAGTCACAGCATTTTTTTTTATTTCTTTACCCATTACTATTTATATATCGACAAACGGACACTCACAAATGCATCCATGTCTTACCCATGGAACTGTTAATAAAAAGGAACTGACATAGCCTTAAAATAGTGAAGCTTCAACTGTAACCGCTACCGCAGGAATTGTTTATCGCCGGTGGAATCTGCACCAGTAGATTTATATAGAAATTTTCAACTTATTTAAATGCCGTATTATTAAAACATTTCAATCATAAATAATGGTAGAAACAGATTTTAATTTTTACTGGTAGAGGTTTACTTTGGCGGTAGTTAGGCTCTGCGTTTCCGCCATATTGTGACAACCAGGGAAACAAACTGACAGCTTTACAAGGCATACTGACACAAGCAAAAACAAATAGAAATTTTTACGACACTTTCGAGAAAAATTTGCATGAATAAGACGCTTAATTAAGACGAAATATTCTATTCAGTTTTACTGGTGGGATGTTTGCCCTGGCGGTAATCTGAAACTGAAGATCCGATTAAAAAAAAAGCAGCCGCCATCTTGTGACAACCGCCTCAGTTACTTCACCCCCAACTGGTAGAAAGTACACTATATGTCTCCCCCTTTTTATTCATAACTGCATTGTCTTACCCGAGGATTCAAACTTGGGATCCCGCCGTGGCAGCAGCTGTCGCTACCTACTACGCCACTTGGCGACACCGCAAGGCCTCATCAGTACAATTTACCATTGTAAAACAAACAACAGAACAAATCAACTACCGTTAAAGTTAAAGTTATTTTTTCAGAAATAAACAGTATTCACGAGGAACGGAACAGGCTTCATTCAATATTGGCGATCGTAATAGCGGGGTTTCATCCGTGTCAAGAGAATGGTGGACTATTTTTGAATTTAGATTTCCTCCTTTTCATCAAGCTGTTTGCGAAGGCTCGTATTTTGAAATCAGGTTGCAACAGTTATCATGGTAGATTGTTCCTAGAAAACTGGTTTACTCAATTACGATCACAAACGTTGAATGAAGCCTGTTCCATTTCTGGTGAATATTGTTCGTTTCTGAAAAAATAACTTTTACTTTAACTGTACTTGATGTGTTTGTTTTGTTGTTTGTTTTACAATGGTTAAATTGTACAGACGAGGCCTTGCGGTTGCTTGGCGAAATGTCTGCTAAATGTATTTTTCATGTTTTTAGTATTTTAAACTTTTTATATATTTTATTTTAAACTGTATTCAAGTCTGTTTTATTTTATTTATTTTATTTAGTCTTTTAACAGTTTCAAATTCAGAAGTTAAATGCAAACGTATATTCAGTTAGGTTATAACTGGAAACTGAGATAACTTCAATTTTATCTTTTACCGATCAAGACCTGTCAAACGAGGTAATAATTTTTTAGGGACATTTTTTAGAAATTAATATCTTACAATTTTATTTTAGAACATAGCAAAAAAAAAAACAAAAAAAAAACGCTCAAAGATACTGAATAGTATGCAAGTTAATAAATGCAGGGTGTCTCAAAACAGACTCTCAAATATATAAAATTTAAAAAAACCATAACTTTACGAAATATAAAGAAAAATTGAGAACATGTGGTAAAGATAGCTCAAAAATATTTTGTACACTTTAATTTTAAAAATGGTTGAAATTTTTGTCTATAGATGGCAACGCGTTTTGTTAATCTCTAATAACGGGCACACAAACAAACAATGTTGAATCAAAAAACACTCAAATCTTAGTCCTTATTCCTTTCAGCTGCTCAAACAAGAAAATAAATTTGCGTTTCGAAGCCGTCAAGTTTTTTTGAGCATCATTCAAGGTCAATACAGAAAAGCGCCACCTATCAACTAAACTTTGAAACTTATGTCTTTTAAATTACCGAACATAAATTTTATGGGTTACTTTATAATTATATTAGTTTTTTCATTTTCAAAGTTAATGATTTATGAAAGTTCAAAGATACTGTATATTTTTAGGACACCCTGTAAACGATTAAAATAATAAAACAGTTATCAAAATGTGTGTTGAATTTGATTTATTCATTTGTAGACCAATAGCTCTTATTCTTGTCTGATGTTTAGGGATTTGGACTGCCATACATCGGTAGGAGAATTTTCTAAAAGAATTCCATAAACTAATGAATCATTGACCACATATTTTGTACACAATTTACTTATTATCTTGAAAAACTTGAAGAAACCACTAATTTATAAAGATTTTGTAGTACCGGGTATAAAAAAAAGTACTATTCAAGAATTTTCCTTGAATATGTTACAGTAATCATAACGTTTCCTCCATCCTGAACAACGAAAGCACTTTATAATATGAGTTGTAAATTTCCAACTGAGTGAAAAAGTGTCCACTGTCCATGGCAGTATGTGAACCAGGGACCTTAAGTTTTTATAGAAAACGGTTACATAAACGTAATTTATCTCTTAACTGACCAATGAAAATGCTTGATAATATTGTCAAATATCCGTTATTATTGACCCTTAAATGCCTCATTTTTCAAAAATCATTGTAATAATGTTTTTCGGCTTTCATTTTTTAAATAAATCATGGGAAAAATATTTAAAAAAATCATATTTTGTTTTAAGTATAGTTTACGGCTAAAAAACTGTTTGTTACTAATCGGCAATACTGGTGTTTAATTGAAAAAATAATTTTCCTTGATAAAATTCTATAATATTAAACACACAAGAATTTTAGGAACCATAATAAGAAATAAATTTTACTTGTTCACTGCAGGTCAAAATAGGGTATTTCGCAAGCTCCCAAACAAAACAAAAAGAACAAGTAGCGACAATTGAAAAAATAAATCCATCTTTATTCTTAAACAGCACAAGTGTTGCCATCTACATGTTGAAAATCGATTTAATAATATTTCCAGAATGTATTTTATTGGCAACATTAGGTATTATAGCTTCAATATTATTCTAATAGTATTTTAGAGCCTAAATTGGGTATGTTGCCGAAAAGCAACAACAGGCATTTAAGGGTTAAAAATGGTTGAATGATTGGACCGTTTGCAGCAGATTTTTAACAACGTAGGAATGGTACGCTTTTGCATGTTTGTAGTGGTTCGTAATAAATAATGTTACAGCAACGCCGACAGAATCAGGTCTAATGATTTCTAAATTTTAAGGGAAATATACACAATTCCTACACAAAGATTTCGTTATAGGACAGAAAATATTATGTATTACATTACGCATGAATAACCATAACGGCACTCAACAAGTCGGAAATTTTACTTTAAACGCGGCAAATGAGGTGCGTTCATAGTATAACTAGTTTTATAAATATTCAGATCTTGATGCAATAGCTGTTGCACTCTTATGCAAAATTGCATGAATACAAAATTTATTACGATTTTATATATTAAATTCAGTAATACGGAAATAATATGACTCCATCTTAAATAGAACGACGACAAACTAGAATCATTACCTATCATGGAATATCATTGAATTAATTACGTATGATAGGATTTAATAGAATGAAGAAAACTTTTATTAATATCTTTTTAAATTTTATTCGATTTTCATAAAATTTGAGATGACTCGATACAATTTTAAAACGATTATTTTTGTTAATATTCAAACCATTCGGTTGAGTAGTTTTTGCGCTGTTATATGTGGACAGATGGACGGACTAGGCTACGACTGTAGGTGCTACGTATTTATATAATTACGAACGCACCTGAAAATTCATACGCATGAGATTTTGAGAAGTCACAGAGGAATTTCGTATCTGTGTACTGCAATTTTCTGAAACTTATTGCAGTTTCGGTAGTGGTATTTAGTAGAAAAATCCATTTTAAATGAAATTTTTAGTGCACGATGAAAATAAGAACACGCGTGTAAGAGTTAGGTTATTGTACTTTAATATTTTTGTCACATTCAAATCCCGTTATTGTTAGTAAAGATCTTAACTCAAAAAGTTTCGTAAAATTATGATTTACAAAAATAAATAAATAAATAAATAAATAAAAAATGTGCAACATTTTTTAAAATTTCGTGCTTTTTGTGGATGAATCCGATAAACTTAACATTTTGTAAAAAAAAAAAAAAAATCAACAGTTCTTCTTCTATAACCTGGAAGAAAGAAAAAAACACACAATTCAAGTTACAGGCATACGTGGCGACATGAATATTAATGAAAGAGATGTTCTATGTTGCATATGATAATTTTATTTTCATTATCAATACACATCTTTTGCATCCTATTTATGTGCATATTTATAGATCTTACATCGGTAATTGTCTCTTCTATCAACAGACTAATCAATCTAAGATAATTTGATCGACTTAATTATTCTTTCTCAGGAGGATGATTTAATAAATTACTGCCGCTTACACCAAACTTTTGTGTGAAATGCTGATAAATGAGAACAACTCGCAGATTTATTATAACATTCATTAACTACTTTTGTTATGTAAACTAACTTCTAAGAAATAAACTTCTTCACAATAAAAAGAATTGACATAATAATATACTATTTTAGTAATTCATTTGAAAGTGTTCATTATATTTGAAATAATAATAGAAAGATGAAATTAAATGTGGACCATAATACCAAGAGAGATGAATTCAGTCTATATAATGCACGTGGCCCTTCAATTAGTTTTAAGGTGACGTGTCTTTTACATTAGAACGGACATAACTGTGAATTTAACGAGTAGCAAACAAATGTATTTACATTCAAAACAGAAATTTCTTCATAAAATAAGTTAAATATGTACCACACAGAAATAAATTTAATAAATAATTTATATAGCTTTAAATAAAAATTTTGGCGTAAAGATTTGTTATAAATCTTGACTAAGATTTCTGGCCGTCCTAGTGTTAAATGATGATATCATAAATATTGTACAACTAGATTGATAGTGTTTAATATATCTATTTTTTCATTTATGGCTTAAAATTTCGTTGAAATATTTAACGTTATAGATAATGGACAGTCGTTGGAAAAAAAAAGTAAACATCGCTACTAACTGAGCAACAAATTAGTATAGAAGTTACTGGTACCGAACGATTGAAAATGAAGTCTACTTTTAAATGATGTATATAAAACTTGATTAGGGGGCCATCTACATATGAAACCAACCCAAACTTTGGTTTTTTTTTTCAATAGCAATATCCAAGTTTGCAATACAACTAAATACTAATATCCTAAATACAAATTTTCAAGAAATTTGTACGATTAGTTTCAAAGAAATTAATTATTTTAAAATGAGCATATTTTTGGGGCCGTATCTAACTTGAAGTTCGATACTCGATTGTTTAAACGATACAGAATGACTAAGTCAATTGTATTAATGTATTATTTCTTGCCAATATTTGACTAGCTTGATATGTTTCGACCGTTGCCAGGCCAAATGTTTCAATAAAATGAGTGAAAACTATATTTTTTTTCAAATTACGTTTTTTTGCACATCATAGACGGCCCATTAAACCATCATTTTGACGTTTTTAAAGCATAATTTGAAAACTATTTAGAACAGTGGTTCCCAACCTTTTATTGGCCACGTCCCACCAAAGTATCTGTAAAGTCACTATGTCCCCCCCTCCCTAATCCTTAAATTATGTATCATTATTTTAAAAATGTACTTTTTTCACACGGTGGAAGTGTAACAGATCCTTAACAAAAACTATTCATTTCACACTTTTTAACTTATCAAAGAGGTGAATCTTCTACCACAAATATGTTTTTAACACAATTTTATAAATGCATTGAGATTATACATCTTTCCATACATGCCAAAACGAATTTTGTTGTACTTTTTCAACTTAACGTATAAAAGTGTTATACGGTCTGCATTTTTATCTTCAGAAAATTTCTTAAATAGACACTTACATTTAAACTTTAAAATTGATAAATTCATACATTTTATAATGCATTCTTGTAACTTATTAAGAGTTGGTGGAAAAGCTTTGGACACTGACTTTTCTTTCTATGGATAACACAATACATCACAAGAAGTATTTCAATATTCCCATCTTTATCAAATTAAGTAGCCATTATTCCGCATAACACATTCTCTCTGTTTCCTCTTTCCCAATATCGTTAATTGTTTTCACTAATAGAAGTAGAAAACTTATTCA
Source organism: Maratus speciosus (assembly GCA_963932465.1). Taxonomy (NCBI): domain Eukaryota; kingdom Metazoa; phylum Arthropoda; class Arachnida; order Araneae; family Salticidae; genus Maratus; species Maratus speciosus. Next base: position 561,165,288 of record OZ010787.1, on the reverse strand, counting down.
GTAAATAATTGAAAGCTTTACGATTTTTTTTATTATTATTATTCACCACCAGGAAAATTATAACGTATTTTAGTACTTTAAATTATATCAAAAATTTTAAACAGACTATTCGCATAATTATTCTGGTGTTGAATGTAATTTTTAATTTCGATAGGATTTCAATAAAAAACTGATTTCTTAAGTTTTGCTTGTATTCCATTTATTTTTAGCCTACACCACTACTTTTCCCCAAACAGGACAAAAGAAATTGATAGTGAATGAGTGAGTCAGAAATTTGGAATTGCCCCCCTAGAAGGTCAAATTGCCCCCCCCCCCCCCGGTGGGGCGTACGCCCCACGTTGGGAACCACTGATTTAGAAGAAAAATTTGAAATTTTGAATCTGCATAAAGCAGGACATAATAAATATAAATCTGTCAAAAAAATTGCAGGGTGAGATTCATATTTTTTGGAATACTAATTTCATAATTAATAATTCATATTATAAAATTTTTAAAATTACAAATTCAATGTATTTATGTTTGGGTTTTTTAGTATTATAACAACACAAAATATTATCACATTAGGATTATAATTTCAGGGGATATTAATAACAACATGAAAAATTAGAAGATCTAAATTTTGAATGTTTATAATTCAGAAAATTATCATCCAAATGATTTCGAATTTCGTATATAGGCATAGTTTGAACCGAAGATTTAAAATATTTCATGGAAGTTGTGTGGATGGAATTGAAAAAACGAAATTTGGTCTTCTTTTGATTTGTAGATGGCCCCCTAAAAAATGGTATACACATCATTTAAAAGTAGACTTTATTTCCAATACTTTGGGTACCACTAACGTTCTTCTGCTATAATTTGTTGCAGAGTTAGTAGGGCCGTTTACTTTTTTTCCATGATTGTACTTCCAGAATTTTCCAAAAGTTTCTACTATTTTTATTCTGGTAAATTTTTTAATGCATTAAATGTCATCATCTTTTTTATCAGGCAGATTTCTTTAGAAATAGACCTATTGCGATAGTTTCATTTATATTTATATGCACACTATATGACCATTAAAGACTGGACATTTTCAATTTTAGACATTTTGTCGAATATTTAGAAATATATTTGTAAGATGGTTCTGGAATTTCAGGATGAAAAAGAACAGGTTTGACCTCATATTTATCAACGTCGATTTGATAAGGTGGATAATTAGGGGGCCAACAAAAATTCAAAGAAAGAAAATAATACAAAATAATACTTCGGATTTACCCTGTAAATTAAAATGCATGAAAGTATCTATCGCTGCAGAATACAAATTTGTGGATACTGTACAGCATGTGTACTAATTCTTTTAAGAATAGCACGTAAATTATTGGAGATATAGCGATTTTGTTTTTAAAGTTCAAAATATTCATACATGTTTTTAGATTATATCACTCAAGGTTTTCAACCAAATGTAACGCCAGTTTCAGAAAAATTGGCAAAATGTAGTAGGAATAATATAGTGCAATTGGAATATAAATGTACTAAATATTTTATGATATATCAACACTTGTATGAAATAATTTTTATCTGCGCAAGCCCGAACGTTAACAAAGACTTTTTTACATAATTTTATAGTAAAGTAGACTGATTCTAGATATTTTAATGTATTTACTTCTGTTTAGTGCTGCCACGTATTTTTTTTTTCAAAATAAAAGGTTCATATATAATGCATGAAATGACAGCGAACGTATATAGTAGGCAGAGAGTTAATATTTGACCCCGAGAGATTCACGGGGTTAGTTCACTTCATTGAAAACAGCAACCAAGTGACACTCGGGATTAGACCTCAAAGTGTTACCGATAAGTATGTATCTCTTATAATTTGTTTACAGGTACACACAAGTAAAATTTATCATCGCGATAACGTTTGAAATAGATGAGTTAATTGTTAAGTACGTATCTCTTATAGTTTGCTTACAGGTGCACACAAGCAAAATTTGTCTTCACGATAACATCCGAAATACTAAATCAATTCAAATTTAAATAGGACAGTGTATTGATCTCGGAAGTATCTTAGAGTAATTCGTTAATCGAGTGTGTAGATCTTATAGTTCGTTTATAGGGGGACACAAAAGCAAAGCATGCAAAATTTGTCATCACAAAAACGTCTGAAATTCTGAACCAATTCAAACCTCATTGGGACAGTGTATTAATCTTGCAAGTATCTTGGTGAAATCATTATTAAAGTATGTTGCTCTTTTTTACGGAGACATACAAACATTTACAATGACATTTATTGAATAGGTTGGGTTTTATTATAGCCTACGGTCGATTTTTAAACTATGATTTTGACAAATTTTTATTATTTTTGATGTAATTGTCTCACATCTTTTCAATTACATTTAGTAAGCATAAATTGAAATTTCCCCGCAAATTACCTTTCTCACAAAAATAGTGAACTTAGCAGTATAGCCCGGTGGTTAGGGGTGTTGAATTCGGAATTAATCAGGGGAAAGTTGGAAATTGTTTTAATCCCTTCAGTTTAGGTCTAGAATGAATATGCTATGTTTTCCCCCTCATACTAGGTGAGCGTTAGGAAATACGTATAAATTTATAGTAAAAAAAACCACGTCTTTTTTTTTAAATACCATGACAATATCTAAAAACAACTAACTCTATTAAAAATATTGTCAATACAAATGTTGTAGAGCTTAATATTCTGAGTAAAATGAGTGCCTACACTTAATATTTTTGTTCAACATTAAGGTCACAATTCTACTTCAAAGTTTCAGCCCCCTCGTCAGGGGGTTGACCTCAGAATTAATTAGGGGGAAATTTGAAATTTTTTTAATCCCTTCAGTTTAGGCCTAAAATGAAAGTACTATGTTTTCTTCCTCGTACATGGTGAACGTTAGAAAATATGTACGTATTTATTTTCGAAAAACACGTTTTTTTTAATTACCTTAACAATATCTCAAAACAGCTAATTCTAAAAAAAAACATTACCAACACAAATGTTGTAGATCTTAAAATTCTGAATAAAATAAGTACCCACATTAATATTTTTGTTCAACATTAAGGCCGCAATTCTATTTCAAAATTTTGCCTTAATCGCTAATCAAGAACTTGAAGCCAGGAGAGACCAAGTTAACTTAACAATATCTCAAAACAGCTAACTCTATCAAAAACATTCTCAATATAAATATTCTAGAGCTTTAAATTCAGAATAAAATGATTAACAACATTAAAATTTTTGTTCAACATTAAGGTTGCCATTCTAGTTCAAAATTTTACCTTAATTGCTAATCATGAGTTTGAATCTAGGAGAGACCAAGTTACCTTAACAATATCTCAAAACAGCTAATTCTATCAAAAAATTGTCAGCACAACTGTTGTAGACCTTAAAAGTTTCAATAAAATGAGTACCCCCTATTAATATTTTTGTTCATAATTAACCCTCCGTCTACCAGACGGGTCCATTGGACCCGACAGGTACATACAAAATATTCATTCAAACCAGAAATTTCTTTAAAATAAACTAAGTATATAAACCAGACAAAAATAAGGTAAATAAATAAGTTAAATAGTTTTAAATAAAAATTCTGGTGTGGAACGTTTTATTAAAACTTGAATAAAATTCCCGGTAGATCTAGGGTTAAGGTCGCAATTCTATTTCAAAATTTGCCTTAATCGCTAATCAAGAGCTTAAAGCCCGGAGAGACCCAGTCAACTTAACAATATCTCAAAACAGCTAACTCTGTCAAAAACATTGTCAATACAAATGTTGTAAAGTCTAAAATTCTAAATAAAATGAGTACCCACATTATTATTTTTGTTCAATATTAAGGCTGCAATTCTACTTCAAAATGTTGCCTTAATCGCTAATCAACTGTTTGAAGCTGAGAGAGACCAAGTTATCAGTCCAACCTGCTTCCAAATTTTATATACATGTATTTTTTTTATTTATTGATGCATTTACGTTGTTTTTTAATTATTTCAAGTAATTATTTTGGATATTTTGAGAATTACGTTTTAACCTCGTGATTACGGGTTTCTTGTTCGCCCCCCCCCCCCTCCTCTAATCCTCGCACTTTATTTTCAACCTGCTTAATTTTAATACATACGCACGCACTGTTATTCACTCTTTATACGTCATATTAAATACTACCCATATCTCAAATACAATATCGGAAATAATAAACAATATTTCCCATCATTTACGAATCATTTTTGAAAAAATCATGAAAAAATGCACTTTTTAAGGCATTAATTTGTTTGTAGCAACAAAAGCTTGTGTAGCAGGAAGGGAAACCTTAGTACGTTAATTTCTGACATGTGTCGAAGGGATTAAAACAATTTCTGGCTTTCCCCAAATTAATTGCAAATTCGGCCTTTATTTCATCCCCTACCGCTGGTCCCGTAATCAAGAAGTTAAACCGTAATTCCCAAAATACCCAAAATAATTGCAAAAACATCGTAAATGTCTAAAAAAAAAAAAAAAAAAAAAAAAAAAAAAAAAAATATATATATATATATATATATGTATATAAAAACTATAAGCAGGGTGGACTAATAACCGGGTCTGTTCTGGCTTCAAGCTCTTGATTAGCGATTTAGGCTAAATATTGAAGTAGAATTGTGAGCTTAATGTACAACAAAAATATTAAGTATGGGTACTCATTTTATTCAGAATTTTAAGCTATGCAACATTTGTATTGAAAATGTTTTTGATAGAGTTAGTTTTTTTTTTTTAGAAATTGTTACAGTAATTAAAAAAACCTGTTTTTCGATTATAAATCTGTACATAATTTCTAACGCTCACCTACTACAAGAGGGAAAACATAACATATTCATTCTAGACCTAAATTAAATGGATTAAAGCAATTTCCAGCTTTCCCCTAATTAATTCCGAATTCAGCCTTTTTTCCCTCCTCTACCACTGGGCTAGTATTAATACCACATTGTTTAATTTTTATTGAATTTAATGTATGTAACCTAAAATTTAAAAGAAAGAAAGAATGAAATCAACCCGCTCTTTCGACTGAGCTGGAAGGACATCTTATTTTTTGTATTCAGCATCAAAATTGAAAAAAGTCACATCTATAAATATTCTTGATTGTTTATTAAGAATTATATGTTGGAGAGTGTACAACATCTAAGTGCAGTTTAACCACGAAAACACCTTTTTTAAATTCGTGAAAAACGCAAAATAAAATGGGAAATGTCTCAGAGCATGTGGGATAGAGAGTGTTAGTTTGCCACATGAACTCAACTTCTTAGCTATTTGAAATAATTTTTGCTATACTACGAAATAAATGAAATGTTATTTAATTAATGCTTCTAAAAAGAAGGTGCTTTTTCGTAAATAAGTGAGCATTCATAAATCAAATATCAATTAGCTAACTCATCAGAAATAGCATGTAAAATAAGACATATTTTAATATTGTATGAATTACTTTTTTGGTAATTTTATTCAAAAATATAAACCGCGTTTAAATAGCTCACGAAATTAATATATATATAGCTATATTCTATATGGGAGAATCTCAAAATGTGAGAGCATTAAACGTTAACTATATGTAATTTTTAAAATTTTCAAATTTACGGCCAAATTTTTTTAATAGTATAGTATTTTGTCTATAAATATAATATATAAATATTTTAATAGTAAGTCTACAAAATTATACACAAACATTAAAAGACAGCAACTATTCTGGAAAATTAATGATTAAAGCATTTAATTAGCAGTTGTGTACGTTACAAATTTTGGACACTTGCAGATTTTGGACTTAAAGATTTTGGACGTTGCTCTTAGTATTTAAAAAATTCTTAAGACTAAGAATGTAGTAAATGTGTCTATATACATATATATATATGTATAATTAACTTTTTTGTTATCCAGTAATAATAATAATAAAATAAAATGCTTTGTTACGTACGTTACTTTCGGACATAACAAAATACAGAAAAATGCTTTATAGAAAGGTCCTTCTATCTTCAAAAAAGCAATAAATCAGCCTGCCATCTCTTAACGAAATTATCAAAAAATCATTCGTTTCCTTTATGCATTCGTTGTTTACCATTAGAACCACCTGGAAAAAAGTTATAACTCTTTCTCTTGGTGGTACATTGGAGCAGTTAACGTTATGAATGTCCGAAATTATCCTCTTTAGCATAAAATAATAAAATTTTAAGATATTTATACAAAGCTTTTACAATAAATTATGTCATTTTGTATCTCTGAATAGAATTAAAAACTCAGTGTAAAAAAAAAAAAAAAGTCAATGATAATTAAAGTTATGTTTGAAAGGCTTAAAGTTATGACTTGTGTCCAGTGCCCACCTTTTGAGAATCGCCCATATATTATCAATGTAAATTTTTTTTTTTAATTTCCCAGTGTAGATTAAATGAGTTTGGTATTAGAATATATTGAAAGTATTTTATTAACATATAATTTATTTAAAATTTTTTGAATAATGATATATAGTATAGTATTATTTTTATATTAGGATTTGTGTTGTAATGCAGTTAATATATTTTAATTTCATTAGCTTTTATTAGGTTCTTCTTTTTGTGACATTTGAATAATAATAATAATAGTTTTAAAATAAAATAATAGATGGCAGCACAAAAAATTTTGTCTTTTTAAAGCTTCTATTAATTTTAATTTTTTACACCAGGTGGTATTGAACGCTGTATATTGGCAATATTGTAAAATTGATATTAAACAATTTAAAATTGTTTTTAGGTCTTTTAAATAATGTAAATATTTTCTATTTATTTTCTATTAATTGAATTTTTCACGGTATTTCAAAATGAATAAACTGAATCCATAGGTTTTTATTTCTGTGTTAACTTAACTGTTTTATTCACCTTAATCTTATCATGCTTTTGGATTCCATGTGCGGGAAGATATTTTGAAAATCAACTGGGAATTTATTCGGTATGTTGTGTAAGATTTCTATTGCTATAAATTAAATATTTAGTGGGTTGTAGTGTTTTTTCCATTTCATGCCATTAGATAATGTTCTGTTTTCATCTTGAAACTATTCTTTTGGTTATATTGGTTGTTTGGGTACAGGAGAAAAAAAAATCTCCGCTTTTAGCTTTTTTTCTCACATAAAACAACCGATTTGCTTATATCATTGAATTCTGTCCTCTTTAAAACGTAATTCAATATATCAGTTTTTCAATTTTTTCGGAATCCATATTCTTCTTTTTTTTCTTCCATATTAATTCTTGTAATTAAGTATAAGGAACTTTATTTTATACATACAGTTCTATATTATAGGTTTGTGGCATCCATTTTTATTGTCAGTTCATTCATAATATTGCGATTTTTTATGGTGGTCGGTAATGTTTAATTAATGGTTATATATATATATATATATATATATATATATATTAATAATATGTTAAATGCATTACTCATTGAAATCTCTTATTTTTCGTCCCCTAGTCCCTTTGTTGTGCTTCGGTATGTGCCCGTAGGCTAATCAGGATGTTATATCCAATAACAAAAGTTGTTGAATTACTTTTCTTTTTCAATTAAGGCTGTTCTTAACTGCTCTGCTCAACAAGCGCAAAACGTTTTGACACATTTACAAATTCATTTTTTAACGGAAAGGTATAAAATTGGAAAGCCTAGCCATGAAAGCGATTTGGAATGGAACTGTTTTTTCTATTTTTGGATCAATCAATTACCTATTGAGTTATAAGCGATATCGATCACGTGACAAACACGTTTTTCGACCTTTCTTGAGTGCTCTTTCTTCCTGCGCGCAGAAATTCGGTTCAAAACGCCCACTTTGACACTATTTTCTGAAAGATCTATTGCGTTTGCAAAAAAATATAAAAAAACAGCTCAATTACATAGTTTCTGAACAACAACACCAGCTAGTTTCATGCATTTTCGAACAAAAATAAATTAAAACTTATGTCAGAAAGTTGCTCTTTTGGATTTGAGAACACCCTTAAGTACTAAAAATTCATATTAAAAAATATCCCTTTATCTGTGCAGTTTTAAAGAGTGAAAGGGATATTTTAGTCTACAAAATATACTTTTTAACAACTGAGAAAAATTAATTCACTAAATTTATCAGTAGATAATGCAGTCATTCCTTTCGGTATTCTAAAGAACCATCATCCGTATTCCAAGCCTTATATTTTGCGAGGAATAATTTATCTATCATAAAATTATACCTTATAAAATGTAATGCGTAGAAATAAATTGCAGCATTTTTCTATCAAAATGTATTCAAATACGGTAAATTTTCAAAGATATATTATTCAAGCAAATAACTAGATCCTATCCCATCAAGATACGATTTTTTCTTCATTTAACTGCGCTAAAAGCATTTCTATTTTATTTATTTCGATAGGATGCATTTGAATTAATGTAGTCCTTTCATTTGACGCTAGATCCTCTCGGAAAATCATACTCCAGTGATTTTCTCAGACAGTTGGAATTTTATTCAGCCTGTCATTCTTTTCAAAATAATCTTTGAGGTTTTCAAAAACAAAAATTATTTACTTTTTTTTTTTTAACTTCCAAGTCTTATTTCACATTAAAAAATATCTCTTTTTCTCTGTGCGGTTTTAAAGAGTGGAATGGATATTTTAGTCTACAAAATATACTTTTTTACAACTGGGAAAAATTAAATCACTAAATTTATCAGTAGATACTGCAGTCACCCCTTTCGGTATTCTAAAGAACCGTCATCCGTATTTCAAGCCTTATATTTTGCGAGGAATAATTTATCTATCATAAAATTATACCTTATAAAATGTAAAGCGTAGAAATAAATTGCAGCATTTTTCTATCAAAATGTATTCAAATGCGGCAAATTTTCAAAGATATATTATTCAAGCAAATAACTAGATCCTATCCCATCAAGATACGATTTTTTCTTCATTTAACTGCGCTAAAAGCAGTTCTATTTTATTTATTTCGATAGGATGCATTTGAATTAATGTAGTCCTTTCATTTGACGCTAGATCCTCTCGGAAAATCATACTCCAGTGATTTTCTCAGACAGTTGGAATTTTATTCAGCCTGTCATTCTTTTCAAAATAATCTTTGAGGCTTTCAAAAACAAAAATTATTATTTTTTTTAAACTTCCGAGTCTTTTTTCACATTTTTATCCTTATATAGATGCTAAATATTTAATGTACCCAATTTAAATTCCTATCAGTTTTTACTTTTCCTTTCACTTTTAAGCAAGTTAGGAAACGGGAATAAAGGAAACATTTTATTTTACCTCTCTTGATACTCGAATGTGAGAACGCATAGCAAATTTTATGTTCCTTGAATATTTGTAAAGGAAGATAAATTTTTAATCTTACAATAAACTTGGAATTTCTCTCGATATGCTGAAAAGTAACATTTTTTTTTTTTGCAGATTAATGTTTTCATTACGTATGCTTTCTGAGAAGGACGGTTTAATTATATTGAAATATGATAATAAGTATTTATATTTCTGGAGGATATATGATAATTGTAAAATGAGCAAAAAGAATTGAAAGGATAATTGGGATTGAATTAAATCTTTAAAGGACCTCATATATTAAAAATTGAACTAGTTTTTTAATGTTCCGTAGCTACTCCCATTTTTAGCAAAATATTTTTAATATCCGTTGAAATCTATATGGGGCATTCTCACAATCTTTTGACTTTTCTATATTTTTCTGTCCCTGAAAAATAATTTTTATTTAATACATATTCTTCGTTTTTTTAAATTTATTATACTGGAAAACATCTCATTGCATGGCTGCAAAATAATATTAACGAGATAAATAAGTTTTGGACGATGTTCGGGGTCCAAATATACCACGAAATTCCTATACAGTCCCGTGTCCCTGATGCTGATTTTTAAGTTTGGAGCTGTATATATAAAATTGTTTCAATAAAAGTAATTCGATGTAATTTTTTTCCGAAACTGGGACTATTTTTTTATATAAATATGCAGAAAAAATTAACCTGCACACATTTTTAGGGTTGTTATTATTTTTTGAACTCTGTCCCTGGGTTTTAGATTCCTTACCGTCCCTCTTGCTAAACTTATACAGAAAATCACTTCAGATGCAGGCACAGAATATTTTTCAAGTCTTTTCTCATGCAGAAGTATGCTAGAGAAAGAATGGCTAAAATTTTTTGACAGGAAATTTACTGGAGAATTTAAATCAGCATTTAAATATCAATTTCAAGCATCGTACTTTATTGGCAGTCTTACCGTCCACAAGGTTTATTCCCGCACTTTTCGAGATAAAATAATATTATTTTTTTAATGAAATGTAAATAACTGTTTCTAAAAATCAATAAACATTGTGGCTATCACGTAGTCTTAACATGATTTGACTAAAAATAGGTGGAAATTTTCTTTACCGTCCCGACCTTACCCTCCTTTTTTCTCCCTTACCGTCCCTTTTTTCCTATACCGTCCCCTTTTTTCCCCTTGCCATCCCTTCTTTAACACCCGTTTAAGACAATGTTATACCAAAATTTTGTACTAAAAATACTACATTGTTGTTATTTCTTATTTGACCCAGCAAAGAAAGAAACAGTGGGCCATCAGCTGGAAAAAAGATGGCAGCCAGCAGTGCCATCAGCGGTAAAGTGCAAGGGTGCCATTACTTAAACCTGTCGAAAAGTGTCCAAGCCGAATGCAGCTGGCCCATCAGTGATGGCCAACAGCAGGCCAGCATTGGTATGCCATCACATTACTTCAATCCTGCACTTTTCCTACAGTGCTAGCACCTATCCAACAGCTATTCCTTTGCTGGCCCAGCACTTTCCCTTACAAAAATTTCTTACAGAATTCTTTAAAAAAACAAAGTATTATATAATTACGGCTCTTTTTTCTATAAGCTAGCTTCACCAAGAGCTACAGAAATACCTGATGAAGTGTTTTTGATAGAAATGTCTATAGAAACATTTGAACTCCATGTGGTCATCCTCCCAAGTACTGACCGCGATCGATGTTGCTTGATTTTCGTGATCGGACAAGAACAAGTGCTTTCAGCGTACGCTACGACTGCTCGTAGCTTTCAAGCTCTCATTATACTATATCAAGTTTGTTTCTTTTGTGATTTACGTTCCCAATCATTAAACTGGTACAGAAATTATTCTATTGTATAGAAATCCTATATATTTTATACGCTTTTTTAACACTTTCCAACAAAGTTGAAAAGTGTTTTTGCGTTCGGTTTGTCTGGCCGTCAGTACGTCTGGCCGTCTGTCCACGCTCTAACTCCCGTAAATATACTCGGATTTTCATGAAATTGATAAAGGTTATTTAAGGTCACCAAAGCATGTTTGGTATTGTATATGAAGTATGTAGGATTAATCGTTCATTTACAGGGCCACTCAAAAGTATTCCATTCCATTATGGTATATGGGGAATAACTCCCGTAAATATACTCGGATTTTCATGAAATTGATAAAGGTTATTTAGGGTCTTTAGGGTCACCAAAGCATGTTTGGTATTGTATATGAAGTATGTAGGATTAATCGTTCATTTACAGGGGCACTCAATAGTATTCCATTAAATTATGGTATATCGGGAATAACTGCCATAAATATACTCGGATTTTCATGAAATTGATAAAGGTTATTTAGGGTCACCAAAGCATGTTTGGTATTGTATATTAAGTATGTAGGATTAACCTTTCATTTACAGGGCACTCAAAAGTATTACATTACATTATGGTATATCGAGAATAACTCCCGTAAATATACTCGGATTTTCATGAAATTGATAAAAGTTATTTAGGGTCACCAAGACATGTTTGGTATTGTATATGAAGTATGTAGGATTAGTCGTTCATTTACAGGGGCACTCAAAAGTATTTCATTACATTATGGTATATGGGGAAAATTCGTTTGCAGAGTATTTTAATGACATTATGCTATTTTAAATGTGTTGAAACTGATATAAATCACTGAATTTTACTACGATTATGTTAGAATAGGACATTCGTAGCATTTTTTGTTCATTTACAGGGACACACAGAAGAAATTGTTTACAGTACAGTACTATCTTTGAATAATAATTGCTGGAGTGCACGGTTTAAAATTCGATATGCGCTTTTAAATTTATGTAATCATTTGCATCTTACCCGTTATATATAAATTCTATACCTCAAATACAGGGCTGCACAAAAGTATTCACGTACCGTTCTCCTTATTAGAGGAAATTGCTGAAAGTAAATTTTCAACTGAAGTATATGTAGCTCTTAAGTGAACTAAATTTTGGTTTGCATGTAGCTAATAGATTGAAATCTATACATCATATACAGAGCTGCAATTCGCATAATTTTCCGATTGTGGATGTGAATAGCTGATATTGGGTTCTGAAATGTATTATGCGTTTCCATATGGTTGAATTAGACATAATATTTTAATTTTTTAAACAGTGCAGTTTTGTTACATTATTCTGAATGTGTTGGAAAGTGTTTCATAATCTATGCATGACGCATGATTTTTTCTTACTTGTTTTATTATTAATTCTTTACTCAATGTCTTCGATATTCGCAGCGCCACCTAGCGTAAGGGTTCCCAGCAATGATACTGCAAAAGTTCGTGCACTTCCATGTAGTGGTGGGCCAGCGCATGAGATAAAATGGATGCCCACCAGAATTTTATCTGATGATTTCCAACATCAAAGTTGACTGAAGCTGTACAGCAGTGGTCATGCAGTGGTAGACCATCAGCCAGCACTTCTCCATCAATGCCAACATCTATCTTGCTGCTGGCCAGCAATTTCCTCTTTGCTGGGGATTATCTTATCTTATATATAATATTTGAACTTGCAGCGGTTTCCATGTGGTCACACTCCCAAGTACTGATCGCGATCGATGCTGTTTCGTTTTTGCGATAGGACATGAACAAGTACTTTCAGCGTATGCTATGACCGGTAGTGGTTTTCAAGCTCTCATTACACTATTTCAGGTTTGTTCTTTTATGATTTACGTTCCCAATCATTAAACTGGTATAGAAATTTTTGTATTGTATAGAAATCCTATATATTTTATACGCTTTTTTTTATTATTGATTCTGAACTGTGTAAATTATGAAAATCGAAATCCTTTGTAACTTAGTAAGACCAGATTTAGGGGGAAAGAAAATTGCGCTGAAATAAAGAATTTATTTATTTATTCATTTACTTATTTATTTCGGTGGTGGCAATGGTGCTATATTATTTACATTTTCAAAAAAAAAAATTAGCTTCACAGCTTAAATTGTGTAAAATATTCATTTCAGATTTCTGTTCAAATACTCAATGTCTTCGACATTCGCAACGACACCTAGCGTAAGGGTTCCCAGCAATAATACTGCAAAAGTTCGTGCACTTCCATGTAGTGGTGGGCCAGCGCATGAGATAAAACGGAAGCCCACCAGAATTTTATCTGATGATTTCCAACAGCAAAGTTGACTGAAGCTGTCGAGCAGTGGTCATGCAGTGGTAGACCATTAGCCAGCACTACTCCATCATTGCTAGCACCTATCTTGCTGCTGGCCAGCAATTTCCTCTTTGCTGGGGTATAACAGATTTCAAGACATTTTCTATTATATGAATACTATACGTATTAATAGACAGCTATTTTATGAACATTTTCAAAAACGTAAAGAATAAAATGTTTTATTTACATAATGGAATATGCCTAATGTATATGGAATTGACTGCAAAAGTTTCAAAACTGGCATATTATCGTTCCGTCTATGAAACACGTCTGACCCATTATCTGAGTGAATGTGTTGTCAAAAACTATACTTAGAATGTGTTGATAGCGTTTGAACAATATATAATTGTTTCTGTATAATATCAGATAAAAATTTATGAATTAGTTTAACACACATATATATATATATATATATATTTGTTTTGTTTCATTTTCTGTGTTTCCTATATTTTAAAAGTCAATTAAATTAAATTAAGAATACTTTTTCTCAAAGTGACTTTTTTGATCTTGCGCGCATATCTCCAAAACCGTTTTAAGTGTAGCTTAAAAAAATTTGCCTTATATAACGGTTCATATAATCATGAAAATGAACTAGAATTATAAAGCTGTGTTCAGTACGAAAAAAATTATAAGATTGAAAGCATATAAAAATTCGTGGTTTTTCTATTTTTTCTAAATAAAAGTTAAATACTCTTTATCTAATTTTATAAAAATTTTACTTCAGTTTATAGCTCCGAGTATTATCTTTAATTTAAGGTAAAGTTTATTCAAATCCCCTGAAATTTGCGATATATCATACTCGCAGTGAAATGTTTTCCGGCGTAAAAAATTTAAATAGCATTTTGTAAACGACTCTTTGATTTTTTTTTCTTATATTATTTCCAAATTAATGTTTTCAAACACAGTTCAATATCACCGAAAGATACTCTGAAAGTTTTATGCTTCTAGAGTTGTTACCCTTTTTTTTTAAATGTTCATGACAAGCTTCGCATGTTCTGCGTCTGTTAAATGTGTACTTGTTCCCTTAACCCTCCGACAAACTAGCTATAAAGGCAAAGGAAAAATTTGTTGAATCTGTGTCCCTAATTTTAACTTGGATTATGGTTGCCATGTGAGGAAACATAAGAAAATGGAATTTATTTATTTATGCAATTTTCGACCGGGGGCGCTTACCAGCATAAAAACAATGTTGTGAAATTTTTTATAAAAACATAAAATTGAAGGTGGCAGAAGAGCATTGTGAAAATGTATTAAAAAGCATAAGAAATCAATTTTATAGTTACTATATTTCCCGACAGAGGTGTGCAATAAACACAAAAGAAAATTGTGTTAAATCTGTGCCACCTATTTTAACTTCAGAATTACTACCATACCATGAAACATAAAATAATAATAACAATAATAATTATTTTATTTTAATTTGATTATCATATATCCTCTTAGGAAGGCGATATAAACTCAAAACAAAATTTCTTTAAATCTGTATTACCTAATTTTAACTTGGAGCATGATTGGCATAACACATGAGAAAACACAAAAAGAACCATTTTAAAGTTTTACTTTTTAACCCCGTTCTTCTCATTCGAAGATATCACGAAGCAGACTGAAATATTTGTACTGTGCTTGTCGATGTCTACTAAAATTTCAGTCCGAAACTTGATGTCGTGATAGTACCACAATGATGACGAATTGGCTTTCGGCTCATATTGTATCAAAATATGTCCAAGCAGACCAGTCATTGTTTAATTTACTCTAAATATTTTGTTTCTACATATATTATTTATTTTAAAAACTCGATCACTTTGTAATATATAGGACAATGTAATGTAAAATATTATGTTTATTGAGTTTTAATAGTGATAGATGACGCCATTTTCTGTCCCAAAGTATGATTGTGGGTCCTACCAGAATATTCCCAGGTAGATCAAAATATTTAAAAAGTTGTTTGTTTAAGCTTTAATTTGGCAGCAATTTCATCTCGGAATTTGATGACGTGTTATTACCGCTAAAAGGACGAAATAGCGCCCCCTGCTGCTCATATTTTACCAAGATATGCCGATGCAGGTCAGTCATTGTTTAACGTACTCTTAATATTACGTTTCTACATATGTTATTTATTTCGAAATTCGATCCCTTTGTAATATATAGGTCAATGTAATGTAAAATATTATGTTTATTGAATTTCAATAGTAGTAAATGACGTCATTTTCTGTCATTAATTTTAGTCTGCCTGTGGGTCCTACAAGAACATGCCTAGTCTGAGCCAAAATATTAAAAAAAATGTTTGTTTAAGCTTTAACCTGGCACCAATTTCATCTTGGAGTTCGATGATTTGATATTACCGCCAGAAGGATGAATCAGCGCCCCCTGCTGCTCATATTATACCAAGATATCTCTCATGCAGACCAGTCATTGTTTAACATACTCTTAATAATACGTTTCTTCATAAGTTATTTATTTCGAAATTCGATCCCTTTGTAATATAAAATATGTACTCGATGTAATGTAAAATATTACGTTTATTGAGTTTCATTAGTAGTAAATGACGTCATTTTCTGTCATTACTTTTAGTCTGCCTGTGGATCCTACAAGAAGATGCCCAGTCCGAGCCAAAATATTAAAAATATTTGTTTAAGCTTTAATTTAGCACCAATTTTATCTCGGAATTCGATGACGTGTTAGTACCGCCAAAATGACGAATTGGCGCACCCTGCTGCTCATGTTGAATGACGATAAGCCGGGGCAGACCGGTGATTATTTCATGTGCTCCCTATAATCTTGCCCTAAATCATGATTTCATATCATAACCGATGCGTAGTCATTTTTGTATACTCTATTCTATGTATGTATACTCTGACAATCAAATTTCAAAATCTTCTATTTCTAAACATTTGTGGAATTTCAGCAATAGTTTTAATTTTCATAATGTTAAAATTGATTTTAATTTCAATTGCATCTTTGAGTTAGATACTTTTTGTAAAATTAGCTAACATACATTTACCTATAGTAGGCACATGTGCCACTATTGACCCACAAATTTTAAAAGTTTAAAAACAAGCCAATAACGCATTTCTGGAAAATAAAACAATAAAAGAAATCTGATTGTCTAAAAATCTTAACTGATAACAATCCATAAATTCTTTGTAATAAATGTTGATTTCTGTTGGTGAAGAAATTTATTCTGTAGAAAGTCTTCAAAAACTGATTTTTCCGCCATTTCTTACAGTTTTTATTTAAAATAGTTATTCTTAAATATTATGTTTTTGTTTGCGTGAAACTGCCGTTGACGTATTCTATTACACCTTAAATAATTTGTCGATAAGGCAAAAACTTAAAAAATGAGATGGGATTTTCGAATGGATATTTTCATTTTCTTCTGAGTCTATTTCCGATAAAATAGATGTGGGGGAGGGGGGGGGGGACTTTTTTTATTTTAACCAACTGTAAATGTATGTCAACTCCTCAAATCTTATTACAGAATTAAATGGAATGCACAGTCGTGGAAAAAAATGAACACCCCTACTAATTTGCAACTAATTATAATAAAAGAAAGTTACTGGTACCAAACGATTGGGAATAAAGTCAAAATTAAATGGTATATATAAAATTTGCTTAATGGACATCTACAAATCAAAGCCAGACAAAATTTTGTTTTTTTTCCAATGGCAACACTCAATTTTGACATAATATTTTAAATTTTCAGTTCAAACTAAGCCCAGAAACGAAATTTAAACTCATTTGGATGAAAAATTTTTTGAATTATAAGCATTCAAAATTTACAGCTTCTAATGTTAAATTACATTACCATATTTTTATTAATATCTCCTGAAATTATAATCCTAAAGTGATATTTTTGTGTGGTTATAATACTGAAACACCCAAACATACATACATTGAATTTGTAATGTTAAATTTTTATAATATGAATTATGAACTATGAAATTAATATTCGCAAAAATATGAATTGCAACCTACAATTTTTTTTTTCATATATTTATGTTTATTATGACCTGTTTTATGCGAATTCTCAATTTCAAAATTTTCTTCCAAGTAGTTTTTGAATTATGATTAAAAACGTCAAAATGATGGTTTTAGGGGCCGTCAATGATGTGCAGAAAAGCGTAATTTGTAAAAAATATACTTTACTCATTTTATTGAAATATTTGTGCTGGCAATAGTCGAATCATAGTGAGTGAAACGGTCAGGTTGGCAAGAAATAATACATTAATAGAAGTAACGTTCATTCTGTACATTTCAACAGTTCCGAACTTCAATTTGGGTACAGCCCTAAAATAGGCTCATTTTTAAATAATCAATTTCTCTGAAACTAATAGTACGAATTTCATGAAAATTTCTATTTAGGCTAATTAAAGGGTGTAGAATTTATTTATGGTGTCAAACTTGGGTATTGTTATATATAAAAAACAAAGCTTGGGTTTGTTTTGATAATTAGGTGCCCCCCTAAGTAAATTTTATATACATCATTTAAAATTAGACTTTATTTCCAATCGTTTGGTACTAGTAACTTTCTTCTACAATAATTTGTTGCCGAGTTAGTAAAGGGTGTTTACTTTTTTCTACGAATGTACTATTACGCACATAATAGGCCCCCCAAATGTGTTTCTTGATTTTTAAACTTGTCTTCAATCTTAAATGATGGTAATCATAAATGGTGTAATATAATCTGTTAGATGTTAAACTTTTGTCAAAGATAGCATAAATTTATTAAATTTGGATGTAAAGATGTGATGTTTCTTTTTCTGAAACATAAAACGTACTCGACACGACTAAAATGAAACGAATGGTTTTTCTTAGTTTAACGTAATATTTCACTTTTCGTTAAAATGAATTTGAAAGAATCACTTGGCAACGGAACATCAAAGTCGATTTAGTTAAAGGAAAAACTAATATCTATTTAATATTCGATATTCGCGTTTAAGAAAGGTAAACTATCTCTTAAAATCATTATCAATTTTGCGAGAAAACGTATACGTGCTTTTGTACTGTTAATCAAGTAATATTCCCTTATTTCGCCAAATGTTTGTAGAATATTAAGAAACGTTTATTATTTATTAATAATTAAATTATCTCGAAAATCAAAACATTCAATAACATCATAACCATTTAATAACATCGTCAAATTTTATTTTTTATTCGGAAACACACGTACTCGAGAAATGAAATGAATTCCCTTTCTTAGCTTAACGTATAATTTCACTTTTCGTTAATATGGGATAGAAAAAATCATTTAGTATTGAGTCATTCTTTGCGGAACATCGAAGTAAATTTAGCAGAAGAAAAACTAAGATAAATTTAATATTCAATATTTACGTTCAAGGTATCCTTTCTAACATTTACAATGATTTTGAGAAAATGTATATGCATATGACTGCTACTCAATTAATATTCCTTTATTTTACTAAACGTTTGTAAATATTAAAATAATTTTATTTTTTTATTACGAATTAAGTCATCCTGAAAATAGAAACATGTACTATCACCATGATCACATATTAAGACACCTAGTATTATACAGATAAATAAAATAAAGCTTTCTGTAAAATTAGAAAATTACTTAAAAGTACTAATTGAATAAAGTAAATCGGATGTTATATTTTGTTGCGTTTAGCATCATTTTATACAATCTGGACGTCAGGATGAGAGTTTATTTTTTGATTGGATACATGAAGCGTGTTCGAGATGACTAAAATAGAGTAAATTCTTTGTCTTAGTTTACTGTGCCATTTCCTTTACCGTTAAAACGGAGTTAAAAGAATTATTCGTTAGCGTGTTATTGTTCCGGAATATCAAAATCAATTTTGCCGAAATATATATATATATAACGAAACAAATTAATGTGTTAAGTCGAACAATCACGTCGTGCTTTTTATGACTGGATTAGCACCACATTTTAATCAGCCATTGGTGAGGTTGTATAGCAGTCGTACCACTTAGCGCAAACATCGGTATTGGAGGCGTCAACTCTGTGGAAATTTAGCAACTGTGGACCGATGATAAGACTGGTACCAATCAAACAATCATTTATTCATGATGAAGACAAGGAAGATTAGGCCGCATGAGTGGTGAAAAAAGGCTTATGAAGAAATCTAGGGTTTTCCCAATAAGAACATAGAAATGTAGTCATCGGAAACTGTTTATTCCATCAGAAGATACCAACATAAAACAATTCCCACAAGATGAGAAATAAGAGCCATCCCGCTTGAGCACGAATTAGTTATTCATGCGAAAGAGATGTTAAATAACGAATTAATATTCTACGTGTCTTAGGACAACAGGTAACAGATTAAAGTAACAATCAAACAGCACAAAAAATCTACTTCTGAGCTCATGCTCGAGCTATTTAATAGAATGCGCGGAGGAAATCCTATTGAAATGGAAACTCCAGGCTAACCAAACAAATAAACGAACGAGACTCGAAATGAAATTGCGATCCGTCACTCGGCCAATGGAGAGTGATCGAGAAACGTCACAGAAAAGAATACCGGCGCTGCTAATGGAAGGATTTCGATGTGAATAAGCTGTCGCCTAGCTGGCGGGAAAATGAGAGGAAATAGAATAAAAATGTAAAAATGGCTTTTATAAATATTCGAAAAATAAGTAACTTCGTTCAGAACTTTACAGTTTGGTAGACGATAAAAATTAATGAAGGAATTAAAAGTTTAGATTATGTTTTTGAATAAAACTATTATTAAGATACGCGTTTTAAACTTATAGGAATTTAACTAGAAATAAATAATAGAGCGTATTAAAAAAAAGGAAATAATGAATATGCCGGCAATTTAGAATAATTTAAATGAATAGCAAAAGTAAAAATTTTGACATATATATATATATATATATATATAACCATTAATTAAACATTACCGACCATCATCAAAAACCGCAATATTGTGAATTGACAATAAAAATAGATACCACAAACCTATAATATAGAACTGTATGTATAAAATAAAGTGCCTTATACATAATTACATGAATATGGAAGAAAAAAAGAAGAATATGGATACGGAAAAAAATTGAAAAACTTATATATTGAATTACGTTTTCAAGAGTACAGAATTCAATGATATAAGCAAATCGATTGTTTTCTGTGAGAAAAAAGCAAAAAGCTGAATTTTTTTTTTCCTGTACCCAAACAACCAATATGATCAAGAGAAATGAAAACAGAACTTTATCAAATGGCATGAAATGGAAAAAACAATACAACCCCTTAAATATTTAATTTATAGTATGAAAAATAGAAATATTACACTACATACCGAATAAAAACCAGTTGATTTTCAAAATATCCTCCCGCACATGGTATCCAAGCATGATAAGATTAAGGTGAATAAAACAGTTAAGTTAACACAGAAATTAAAACGTATGGATTCAGTTAATTCATTTTGAAATACCGTGATAAAATCAATTAATATAATATAAATAGAAACCAATTACATTATTTAAAGAATTATATATATATATATATATATATATATATATATATTACCATTAATTAAACATAACCTGCCACCGTCAATTATTATGAATTAAAGCTGTAAGTATTAAAAAATATTATAAGAATTATTATGGAAGAAAAAAGAAAAAAGTGGACACCGACAAAAATTGAAAAGCTTATACATTGAATTACGTTATCGAGGGCACAGAATTCAATGATATAAGCAAAATGGTTGTTTTCTGTGGGAAAAATAAGCTAAAGCTAAAATTAATTTTCCCCTGTGCCCGAACAACCACTAAAATCAAGTGAATTGATTAAAAATGAAAGCAGAATAGAAACAAATAATATGAAATGGAAGAATCAATAAAACGTATTTAAATATTTATAGGATATAAAATAGAAATAATAAACACCATACCGATTAATATTTCAGTATTTTACAAAAATCCATGTGCACATGTCTTCCAGTATATCA
Organism: Maratus speciosus; assembly: GCA_963932465.1. Lineage (NCBI taxonomy): Eukaryota > Metazoa > Arthropoda > Arachnida > Araneae > Salticidae > Maratus > Maratus speciosus. Next base: position 561,143,925 of record OZ010787.1, on the reverse strand, counting down.
AAAAGATTAAGGTGAATAAAACAGTTAAGAAATCACAGTAAATGATACCAAAGGATGCAGTTAATACATTTTGAAATAAAATTTGAAATACCTTGTAAAACAAATTTAATCTAATATAAAATAAATAGATATTAATTACATTATTTAAAATGCACTATTAAATTAGTAGATAACAGTTTAACAATATCGTCAAAATTTAGCTAAAAATACACCCTGGTGTATAAATTATAACTGAAATGGAGCTAGAAAAATTAAAAAATAGAGCAATCTGAAAGATACAATTTTAGTGCTGCCATCTATTAATAATTATATTAAACATCTATCGCAAGATAAAAATTTGCAAGCTTTTGAATGTAAATAACTGTTTAAACAGCAAAACCAAACAAATCCTTATACATAGAGAATAATAGAACAACCACTAAAATCAAGTGAATTGATTAAAAATGAAAGCAGAATAGAAACAAATAATATGAAATGGAAGAATCAATAAAACGTATTTAAATATTTATAGGATATAAAATAGAAATAATAAACAACATACCGATTAATATTTCAGTATTTTACAAAAATCCATGTGCACATGTCTTCCAGTATATCAAAAAGATTAAGGTGAATAAAACAGTTAAGAAATCACAGTAAATGATACCAAAGGATGCAGTTAATACATTTTGAAATAAAATTTGAAATACCTTGTAAAACAAATTTAATCTAATATAAAATAAATAGATATTAATTACATTATTTAAAATGCACTATTAAATTAATAGATAACAGTTTAACAATATCGTCAAAATTTAGCTAAAAATACACCCTGGTGTATAAATTATAACTGAAATGGAGCTAGAAAAATTAAAAATTAGAGCAATCTGAAAGATACAATTTTAGTGCTGCCATCTATTAATAATTATATTAAACATCTATCGCAAGATAAAAATTTGCAAGCTATTGAATATAAATAACTGTTTAAACAGCAAAACCAAACAAATCCTTATAGATAGAGAATTATAAACCTAATATAAATCACACAAAGTATTTAAAACTATTGTTAATAAAATTTAAAAGCAAACAATATGTTCTATTAGCTAAATTATTTAAACTAAACTAAGAGTTTAAATAATGTTAGAACATTGATAATATATAGCATATATCTATATGCTATAAAACAAAATAAATTCAGTAATAATTAATATAAATAATTATTAAAAATTATCTAAAAATTATTATTTAATGAATTATATATAAGATATTTATAAAATGAACAGGAAATAACAAACATGTGGAAGTATATAGAAGGTTAAATAATACTTAAAATCCCATTACTTAAAACGCACAAATATAGAATGTGGATTATTTTCAGACATCCATAAAAATCCATAAAGTATGAATATGGGACATTCAAAAACATTAAACTAAGAGTGGCATACTATTAGTATTTAATATGATATTGTCCTTAGTAAATTAAAATTTAATAACAAATAATTGTAAATTAGATTAATGAATAATTAAGCTAATTATAATATTAATGAAAATCTCCAACTTACATATAAAATATCAAATCAACATCCACATAAAATACATAACAAAAAAATAGTAATAATATAAGAGCCCCGCTTTTTTTTTTTTTAATAAATAATTAACCATTGCGTATTATCCAGACAACACCACCCTCCTCCGTACTCTAACATCTACCCACCCAACCAACCTATAATATTTTTTTATATTATTTTACAATTTTTAATTTTTTATAGATTTATATATATATATATATATATATAATAACCATTAAATAAACATTAATGACCACAAAAAAAAACTGTGAAATTATGAATAAAATTACATTAACAAATTGACAAAAATACAGTTCCCCCCAACATACATAACATAGATTCCAAAATACATAGAAAAAAAAACAGCAGAATTTGAATAACAGAAATGGAATAATGGAAATTTGTAGAACTTAGACAGAATCGTCATGTCCAAATGCCTGAAGTTCCACAAATAAAATGTTATATATATGTATAATATTTAATAAATTGTAAATTTTGCGAGAAAATGTATGCTTGTTTCAGATAGTATTCCTCAATTAATACTCCCTTAGTTCTCTAAATTTTGTAGAATATTAAAAGAATTTTGACATTTGTTTCAAATTAAGTTACCTTGAAAATAGAAATATTTTAAAACATCATGATCATGTCTTCGTGCCATACTTCTTGTACATCTTATGCCAAACACTTAAATTTTATTATAGGATTGAATGGATATATGCACTTACTTATATATGTATCTTACCATAAAATTCTAGATTTTAACCCGTTCGGAACCGGTATCCTTTACACAAATTTTATTCTGTTGATACTACTTTTTTGAAACATCTATCTTTATTTATACAATCATGAAAATGCTCGAATCAAATAACATAAATTTTACATTTCTTTATGACCGGTTCCAAAAAAAAAATATTCTGTATGCTCCTTTTGAAGATTCATGTATGAACCCATGGTCCCGAAGTGGTTAAAAACTGTGTCAAATCGTAAATGGTAGAATATAATATATTAGAATTAACACATTTGTTAACATTTGAGATACAGCTACTCAAGTAATATTCCCATATTACGTAAAATATTTGTAGAGCATTAAATTTATTTTATCATTCATTACAAATTAAGTCATCTTGAAATTAGAAGCATTCACTATCACATCCATTAGTACTATAATATCTAACTAAACCTTTTGTAAAAGTAGTAAAGAATTCAAAGGTCCTGGTACAATATAGTATGTAAAGTGCTACAATTTTTCACGTTAAGCATAATTTTATAAAGTTTGGACGTCAAGATGACATTTTATTTCTCATTCGAAACATAAAACGATCTCGCGACGACTAAAATCGAGTGAATTCCCTTTCTTAGTTTAACATGTAATTTCACTTTCCGTTAAAATTGAGCTCAAAGAATCATTCGGTATCGGGTCATTCTTTCCGGAACATCAAAGTCAATTTACCAGAAGGAGAAAAACTAAGATAAATTTAATATTCGATATTCGCGTTCAAGTATGGTGCACTGTCTTTTAAAACCATTAACAATTTTGAAAATGTATATGTGAGTGAGATATTGTTACGCAGGAAAAATATTCGTTTATTTACTTATGTCAAAATAATATAATAAATCTTTGTAAAATGTGAAATGAATTTTAACATTTATTGCATCTAAATTATCTAGAAAATAGAAATATTTGCAGTCATCATGATCATATATTAAAACTTTCTGATATAGTTATTACATGATTGAACAAGTAATATAATTTTAAGTATATGTATTTTCCTCACAATAAAATGTTTCCATATTTTAAAATTTGTGTTAAATAATAAATGACTATTGGTAGAATTTCTTAGATTATCGCTTTTATTAGAAAATGTATGGTATGTATGATCTTTTGTAAGTCAAGTAATGCTTACTTATTTTTCTAAATACCTACAGATATTTATGGCGGTGCCCAGCTACTCTCTAGTCTAGGTTTTGTTTTGTACGTGTTGTCAGACTTAACACTTGTGCGTGAAAGTGCTACCACTCTGTCGTTTGCCTGACTTTCGAAAGCAGGATTTATTTCCTTGGATCTGATCGCCGCATATACATTTTGTGATTATATGCTAATTAGCTTGCTGTGGTCAACTGGCGCGTATAAATAGGGTAGTGTGAGTTGGATCTAGCGGATTTGTCCGAGTCCCGACTTTCAAATTAACTTAGACCGAAGCAGCGTTTTCTCTTTGGGACTTGTAGCTTGCATTTGTGCCACGTATGGTGAAATATTGACGTTCCGTGTTATCTCAGGAGTTTGCCTTTTGGTAAGAAATTAAATCTACATACTTCAATAGCTTCCATTTTTGAAGTCCATGGGATTCCTTGCTAGTTAGAGACATTGTCAGAAGTGATATATATTATCTTCAGTGTTTCAAGTGGCATTGTATATTAACGACATTAAGAAAGTTACAAGTGGAAATCTATATAGCTACCTTTATTGAGAGTTAACGATAGAATCCAGTGAAATTTTGGGATTAACTTATGACCCTTCCCCCTTTTCCATTATTGTAGAGTATGAACAATAGAACCACCATAGCGGGCATTTTGACCGGTAAAAAATAAAACTATTTCAATTCGAACCAATTTTTATTATTTTTTTTTAATAAGTTAAACATGTACCATGCAGAAATAAATTCAATAAATATGTTAATTAGTTTTAAATAAAAATTCTGATGTAAAATATTTTTATAACACTTGAGTAAATTTTTCGGCGATTCTAGTGTTAAATACGAATATCGTAATTAATTTTTGCCCACTACACTCCAAACTCCATTTCTTATTGTCTTTAAATAACTAGTTTGTATTGTTTACCTTGTCATGACTTCCCTCTCAAGTCACGTGTCCAACGGGTACGCCACATATTAAATACATTTTATCAATTATTACAAGTTAAGAACATTTAATAACAGCATGAAATTATATTGAAGGATCTTGAACGTCTGTGTCAAATCTTCAAATTTCATTTGAAATGTCAATATATAATGTAATTTATACTATTAAGTACATTACATTTCCCCTCATTGAAATGCTTCTGGATTTTTTTTTTAAAAATGTGTTAATTCGTAAATGATTAATGATGGGTTTTCGTAGATTATTTTTTTTTTCGGAAAAACGTATGGTATGTTTGTGATTCTGTTTGTTGGGATTTCCTCTTACTTAGTTAACTAGTTGTAACAAATGAAAAGTTTTTATCATTTATTAAAAATTACGTTATACTAAAAATAAGAAAAGCTAATATCATCATTATAATCGCGTATTCATGCTTTTTTCTACGTCTTTTTTTTTGAAATCCTCAAATAGTATTAAAGGTGTGAATAAATAATGTAGTATTAAGTACAGATATTTTCCAGCATTAAACCTTTTTCGTAAATTTAAAAAGTGTTCCAATCGTAATTTATTTATGCAAAAAAATTTCAAAATTTTCAAATATATCAGAAAATGTATGGTGTGTTTGATATTCGGCTAGTTAGGTAAATGTCTCTTAATTTGCTAAATATTTGTAGAATAAATAGTAAATACATTTTATCATTTATTTCGAATAAAATTAGCTTTAAAATAAAAATATTTAAAAACATTATGATTCTATATTGAATTATAATAAATGCCTGTTCGTCAAATTTTCAAATGATGTTACAGCATTTAATCTAGGTTCTTTGCGGAGATCATATCAATAGTACTTAAAACCTTCAGGGACATCGAGGTTCAATTTTTTTACATCTCTGAATATGACATTCAGCCAATTATCACCTAATGACATTTACTCTTTGGCTAGCTGTAGTCTAGCTTCTTAATGGTGTTGTTTCAGACATGGTAACATATACACTATTATACTTTTAATCATGTATAAAATTTCACGAATTAAATTGTGTCTAGATATTAACAGATGTGTTAACCCTTCCAGTGGCAAAGTAATTCCATTGCTAAAATTTTGAAATGTTTGATTGTGACCAGAATTTAATAATAAATTGGTTTCAAAATAAATAAAATCTATTCTTCGCATACATGTTAAACAGAATTTTATTTAAAATTGTGGCTGCCATTTAGCAGTTTGCAATTAAGATTAAATTGTATCTATAATATATCACCGCCATTCTAGGGTTAAATCACAAATGATTAAATAAGAAATGCCTTTGATACAAAAGAACAAGTCGGAAATTGTACAAAAACAGTGACAAATCAGGTGCGTTCGTACTACAATAGTTTTATAAATATTCCGATTTTGATGCAATAGCTGTTGCACTCTTATGCAAAAATGCATGAATACAAAATTTATTAGAGTAAAGTGCCCATATTTCATCCCTTTCCTAATTTCGCCCGCGTAACTTCTCTGCTTCTTCGAAACGGGCAACACTTATGACACAAGGCACAGAGAACGGAAGGTAAAAGGGGTCAGTATTGAAAGTTTCGCTCGCCAAAACGCATACATAAATTAAAGAGCCTAATTTCTTAGTTTTAGAAGACCTGGGTTCTTATTACGTCGTTTGTAGAACGTTATTTACTGTACTATAAGTATTTATTTCTTATTCATTGCACGTATTTTACGTAGGTAAGATGGTAGGTGACAGTAGCATACAGTGAGTTTTAGGACGCTCAGTTCATCTTACGAGAACTGAAGATCCGCCATATTGGGAAGTAGCGTGGTTCCAATTTCGTCCCCCTTGCAGTTCTTATTTTCGTCCCGGGGACGAAATTAGGAATGCTTTTTCATGACATTTTTTCAATTTTTTCCTCATGTTTGGATGGCTAATGTTTCGTTATGTTATTCTTCCACTGATATTAGTACATTTCTTTGTGCCTTACTGTAATGTAAATTAAATTACTTACTCATTTAGAAATTAATTTTAATTTAGTTATAAGTTAAGCCTTGGCGCATTGGATTTATTTATTTTTATTTATTTATTTATTTTTTTTTTTTTTTTGGGGGGGGGGCGAAATTGGGACAATTTTTTTTCTTTTGCATTTTTTTTATACTTTTGGAAAAACAATTTTTCGCATTGTTAAATTTTTTTTTGTACGATGTTTGTCTATGTTTCTATGCGCGTGGGTAGTTAGTCTATGTAAAATCTAAATTTGGTAGGTTATCACTGAAAATTACACCCTTTAGGGCCTAAAAGTGACTGGGGGGGGACGAAATATGAGCACTTTACTCTACGATTATATATATTACCTAGCAAAGAAAGAAACAGTGGGCCAACAGCTGGAAAGAAGATGACAGCCAGCACTGCCATCAGCGGTAAAGTGCAATGGTGCCATTAATTAAACCAGTACAAAAGTATCCGTGCGGAATGCAGCTGGCTCATTAGTGATGGACAACAGCAGGCCAGCATTGGTATACCATCTCATTACTTCAATCCGGCACTTTTCCTGCAGTGGTAGCACCTATCCCACTGCTATTCCTTTGCTGGCCCAGCACTTTCCCTTACAAAAATTTCTTATAGAAATTCTATTAAAAAACAAAGTATTATAGAATTATGGCCCTTTTTTCTATAAGTTAGTTTCACCAAGAGCTGTAGAAATATCTGTAGAAGTGTTTATAACAGAAATGGCTATAGAAATATTGGACCTTGCAGCGGTTTTCATGTGGTCATCCGCCCAAGTCGCTCGTCGCTGTTTGGTTTTCGTGATCGGACATAAACAAGTACTTTCAGCGTATTCTACGACCGCTCGTAGTTTTCAAGCTCTCATTACACTATTTCAAGTTTGTTTCTTTTGTGATTTGCGTTCCCATTCATTAAACTGGTATAGATATTATTGTATTGTATAGAAATCCTATATATTTTATACGCTTTTTTACGCTTTTTTTATTATTGATTCTCAACTGTGTAAATTATGAAAACCGAAATCCTTTGTAACTTAGTAAAACCAGATTTAAGGGGAAAAAAAAGTGTGTTGAAATAAAGAATTTATTTATTTATTCATTTACTTATTTATTTTGTTGGTGGCAGTTGTGCTAATTTACAGTTTCAGAAAAAATTAGCTTCACAATTTAAATTGTGTTAAGATATTCATTTCAGGTTTGTGTTCAAATACTCAATGTCTTCGATATTCGCATCGCCACCTAGCTTAAGGGTTCCCTGCAATAATACTTCAAAAGTTCATGCACTTCTATGTAGTGGTGGGCCAGCGCATGAGATAAAATGGAAGCCCACCAGAATTTTATCTGATGATTTACAACAGCAAAGTTGACTGAAGCTGTCCAGCAGTGGCCATGCAGTGATAGACCATTAGCCAGCACTTCTTCATCATTGCCAGCACCTATCTTGTTGCTGGACAGCAACTTCCTCTTTCTGGGTAAATTCAGTAATAAGAAAATAATGTGATTCCATCTTAAATAGGACGTAATCACCATGGCAATCTATAATCATTACCTATCATGGGATATCATTGAAATAATTTCGTATGATAGGATTTAATTGAATGAAGAAAACTTTTAAAGTTTTGTTTCGATTTTCATAAAATTTGAAATGACTAGACAAAATTCTGCAAATATTATATATATTAAATTTCAAACCATTCGGTTGGGTAGTTTTTGCGCTGTTATATGTGGATAGACCGACAGACCAGATGACGACTATAGATGCTACGTGTTTATATAATTACAAACGCACCTAAAAATAGCAAATAGTGTATTAAAAAAGTTTGCTGAATTACAGAAATGAAAATATAACATCATGCTCAATATCTCATTGATTCCCTCTCTATTTGATAACATCGCAATTAAATTTTAAAATGCTTTGTATACCATTTACTAAAATTATCTCGTAAAAGATGCAATTATGTGTTGCAACTACCTCATAAATATAAATAAAATTAATCAGAAGCGCACTGGAGTTAAACTCTACCTAATAAACAACGAGTAAATCTGAGAGATATTAGACAAATACGAACGATATTGTCTGGAAAACTGAAATATGACCATGACGAAAATAGATTCCTAATATTTGTTTCTGATGTTCCCATGTTTTAGTTGATCGTTCGAAATACTTCATTACTAGTTACGAACTATCTCTTGATATAATATTGGATCTATAATTAGTTTACGTGGGATAAAATTTATTGCAGCTCGGATACACGTACTTCTAAGTTATTGGAATTGCATTAGAAATATTTGTAACTAAATGTAAAAAATGTTTATCGAATATCGGTAACTACACTAAAACAAATAAATCAATTGAAAAGAAAATTTATTAAATTTCAGATAATAACACTATATGAATGTCTCACATCCCAACTTCCTTTTTTTTATATAATTTTTTACTTTTGCTGAGAATATGTATACATATATAAGTAGATGATTCCGTATGTCATTGTTTTGTTTTATAAAGATAATAATTTTATCGTATCGAAAAAAAAAAAAATTAAATTTTTACCCAATTTAATCTTCTCCGGGAGTATTATTTCATAATTAATTTTATTAAACCGCATAAAGGTTTGGCCGAGCTCGGGCATGGCCAAAAGATCGTATTCGGCCCGTCAAAATCATGTGAAAAATTCCAACGGGCCAGGCCGGTGGATTAAAGACAATTTTTTTAACGCGCCAGCCGAACCATTAAAAAAATTCGGCCCAATACAAAAATTTAAAAGGACCTAAGAACCGATGCCAGATTGACAACATCAATACAGAGTAATATAAAATATCGAGCCTAGAGACCGGGCATTGGCAGTTGCATCATGTATGAACGAGGGCTTAATTATTTCAGCACATACTCGAACCGGGTCAGGATCACGCTTGCATTTTTTTGCTACATACTGACCCTACATAGCGGGCCGTTACTGATGCTATTCTACTTTCTACGGCTTGCGAACATATAATAATCTAAACCATATATAATCTATAATGTTAAATTAATAAATAAATGTATGCAGTATTCTAGAAGAAAAAAATTTTAATTGGTTAAGAAAAATCGGTATTTTTTGTGGAAATTAAGTCAAGTTTGATTTCATTAATTTTTGCACGGGCCGGGCGGGGTTTGTTTTCACTAGTTATAGCATGGGTCAAGTCGGACCAAGATAGCTATCGTTCGTGCCGGGCCTGTACCGAACATGGAAATTCTGGACCGTGCAAGCTTGTAAAACGATGTAAATTTGAAAAAAAAATCTATAGATGTAATATAAAAAATATCAAAGTTATTTTATTTCAAATTCTTTTCTGCAAATTTTTGGAAATTATTTAAATGTATCCAATAGCCTATAGAAGATATAAAAAAAAAAAATCACAAATCAAAATAATCTGAACTTCCTAAATTGTTCTTCACATTTCATTGCTGATTTAAGATGAATATACATATATTTTATAAATCAAAACATAAATCTGATGATAATGAATTATCATATAATAAGCATTAATTGGATTCTTGAAATACAATGCATAATTGGGTGAATTTCTTTTAAGGTCAATTAGAGAAGCTATATATTTATGGGAAAGAAAGACCTTGGTATAGTTCAGACAGTGATAACTTCCGTAATCAAAAAGACCACTTGCTATGAAAAAAATGAATATCCAAAGAAAACTTAAAAAACTAAAGTAATGAAATAACCGCAATCACTTATTTCATTAAACAAACAAATTTTTTTGGAATTCAAGAAAGTATTGCAGTTTTAGAAAACGAAAACCTTTAACTAAATAATAAAAAATCTCGTAATTAAGACACAATTCATTTGGTACACAATTTTGGATATACTCTTATCAACCATAAATATAAATGAAAAGTTAAACATAAGTAATATAAGTAAAATATAATTAAATATAGGTAAAATATAAGGGAAAGCAAGTTCCTTTAAATTAAAAGAGCGAGAGAGACCCTTATCACATATGACATTCAACTAGATTTATAATGGATTTTTTAAGACTAAATTTTTTTTAAACTTACTGTTTTGTAAAATATAAACACAGCGTAATTATATTACTCTAATCTTACTTAACGCTTTTTTAAACAAAATAATAAAATATTCCTGCCAAAGGTATTCTTCAAATCTTCCTTTGCAAATTCTTATATTTTTTCGAAAATGCTTAAAAAACTTATATAAATTATTCGCGCTTACTTCAAATTTATATATTTTACACTTGGCCTATTGAAACAAATTAATTAAAATTTCAAAAGATTTATGTTTATTTTTTGTTATAATTTTTTACGTAATCTTATTAATTAATCAGTGATTTCTATTATGAAAGCGGTAGAGGTCTGCACGGGCCGACATTTTCAGGCCAGGGCCCGGCCCGACTGAGAGAAAAAAAATTCGACTCGGCCCGGCCCGGCCGGTAAAAAAAATTATTGGCCCGGCCCGAGTGAATTTTTACAAAACATTGATTTTTACGTCGATTTGGTTAAAAATTTGTCTCGTACGAGGAGTTCAGGCCAAAAATATTTATCTTAACTTTTCTTTTCATGTGTATAATCTTCATTTTTATAGAAGTGCCACAGGGTGCGATAGTTATTTTTTTAATGAATCTCTATTTCTTGTATGTAAATGTTTCAGTTATCATTAATATTGTTAATCCATATTCCATGTATTGAAGTATTAAAAATCTGAAAAATGCTATACAGTAAAATCTAAGATGGAATTGCATAGAAAAGAAAAAAAATGCGTTATAGACAAGTTCTCTTTCTTAGCAAGTGTAAATGTATTATATATTTTTTTCTTACGTAGTAGTATATTAATTTGGCATGGATCAACACGTTTTTCAGTTTAAAACAAAATTCCGTCATAGGCAGGTTCTTTTTCACACGTTTTACTATATTTTAATAAGCGTAGAAATCTACTATTCCTTAAAAAGGATGAATTTGAATGCTTAGTTGTAGAATAATGGCGATTTAAAAATGTATGCATTTTTTTATTATTTTTTTTAATTGTGCCAAGCCTAATTTTACTGACCTTTGAACGGACTAGGTCAGCCGAGACAATGATTTTCATACGGGCTGGTTCAAAACTAGGAATGAAAATTTTTGTCCGTGAAGATTAGGAATGAAACCAATACCGGCTCTGTGCAGAAAAATAAGTTAGGCCCGGCCCGAACCATCAGGAAAAAAGTAAGGCCCGAGCCTGGCCCATAAAGAGTAATGACTAGGCCCGGCCCGGCCCGAGTCTTCAGAAAAAAGTATGGCCCGGGCCCGGCCCGAGTGCCGGGAAGGAAAATAGGCCCGAGACAGGCCCGCGGGCCGGGCCGGGCTCGGGCTTCGGGCCACGGTCCGGCCCATGCAGATCTCTAGAAAGCGGTTCCCAGGGAATTGAAACACTCTCTCTATATATATTCCTCTTACGTGGCTTGAAAATCAGGCTGAATTTATAGCTTGCCACTTGGCAACAAACACAGCGACGATTCTCAGTGGTTAATTTACGGTTACATGACCCAACCTATTCAGCAAATCAAAATTCAGGGAGACTATCTTTTTAAGCACAGGTTTTCTGCCCTACCCGCAATCAAATAACGGCGGCGTGAGTCAGCACGAAATGAATAGCAACACCATTGGTTCGTTTTACGGTGACTAGATGCGTTCAGCGAATCAAGTTTCTGATCAAGATTGTCTTTCAGACACAGCAGAAAACATTTTGTTTACATTTCGTTAGCGTCATGTTCGTTAGCTTGTTTTAAAAGAATTTAAGACGTGCTGTGCAATGTTATAGGCGAAAAATGCTTTTTTTTTTTTGCATTTTCAACGGATATTTTCCAATACTTCCTTATACATTAAAAATATTTGTAAATTTTTTATGTTAAAATAATTTATGATAACATTGATTGTGGCCAGAGTTGATGCAAACAGTGGCGAGCGAGCGAAGCGATCTGGGACCAGGTAGCGGTTCCAAAGTGAATTGATTGGCGCAGCATGTCCTTTAAGGGATTTTGCGTCATTAAACCTCATACAACTAACAAACCTACCTACCAAATGGAATTGCTTGGCAATTCACGGAGGTTGGTGAGTGTTTGAAAGCAGGGGGCTGCCCCCTCCCCAGTTGAATGTAGAATAGTAGCATATTTGTATTGAAATACTTGCCTTATTTAATCGCCGAATTTTAGTAATAAAATAAGGCAAATATAGAAAAATTCGGAAATAGTAATATTTAAAATTCAATTGTGGCATTTTTCTAGGAGCTCTTATAATGCCATACGTAAAGTTTTTCGTTCAAATTTATAAAGTAGCAGACTTTTAGGTTAAAAAAATATATCTATATATTTAAAGAAAATTCGGGTATATTCCCACTGCATCATATTTAAATACGCAAAAAAGAAATGTCGCTTCTTAGTTAATACGCCCCATTGCTTTACGTCATTTCAAATGAAAGGATTTTATTCTATTTGACATAAAAATATTTTCGTTTAAGTTCTAAGCTATTTTTTCTCTTCTTAAAACAAATATACTAGATAGCTTTATAAAATAATATTTATTTATTTATTATTCAAGAAAAGTTTGAATTTGAAATAGGTAAATACGGAAATTATTGAAATAAAATATTACCCAATAGTTATTTGTTGCGATTCCTGTTGTAAGGATTTCTAAATCTGATCTCTTTTAACCCTTTATCTACTGACGGTACTTATAAGTACCATCCACTTTAGATTTTCATTCTATAGTGGATATTACACTAATATTCTAATGGTACTTTAACTCCACTTTTTCATGATACATGGCAGCAATAGTTATAGGTTCCTTATTTTAGCGAGTTAGTAGGCATAGCTTCGAAACAGTCTATGTGTTTTGTGCCGACATTTTGTAAAGATTGTTACGCTTGACTTTTATTGCTGCAAACATAGTAAAAGACATAAGATAAGTGTTGGATTTTTTTTGTGTGGTCGTTATGATTTCAGAATACAATTTGACTAGTTATTTTAAGTAAGCGATGTGCGTATTTGATTTAACAGTTGAATTACTCGGCGGTACTTATAAGTACCGCCAGTACACTGGGTGTTGGAGAAAAGCGTCTTGTTTACTTTTCGTCTGTGTAGCTACCCATTGTTTTTACAGATTTATAATGTTATAATTAAATTGTGGTGTAATAATGTTTTTTTCTGGTACTTATTTTCTCTTTTATTACTATTATTATTATTTTTTTTTTCATAGGAAATCGAAAAAGTTGTGATACCGGCTCATTTTTGCTATGCTAGTAATGGCATATGTAAATTCATGTATTCAATATGGGGAGATGTGAGAGAATATGTTGCTCTTGAAACATAGGTGTCGCATAACTAATGCTAAGGCTAAACTAATAACATAGAGAAAAACTAAACTAGAGTAAACTATTAAAAAGCAGAAAAACCAACGTTTAAAATGCACAAATAATATATGAAAAGCAGCAAACAGCTGTTTCGAATCTACTAGCGAGATTCTATTTATAAGAATCGATTCTATTTATAAGAAATTGACGAAATCCGACCATTCTGAAAAGCATTCTAATTCCAACTCTAATACTTCAGTTGTATTACCATTTTTTCCTAAAATCAGTCAGCAAGTTGCTAAAATCCTAAGAAGGTTTGATTTTAAAGTTATTTTTTCTCCTGTTAATAAAATCCCTTTTTCAAATCTCAAACACCCCGTTGATCGCCTAGATAATTGGGGCATTTACCAGATCTCTTGTCAGTGTGGTCTTTCTTATATTGGTCAGACTAAACGTGCTCTTAGATTTCGTTTAAAAGAGCATGAAGGTTATGTTAAAAATCAGGAGCTCAAACGTTCTTCTATTGCTCAACATTCTTGGTCTTCTCAACATAGGTTCGATTTTTCCTCAGCCATCATTATCCAAAAATGTTCTTCTAACCTTGATCTTGATTTTCGGGAAGCTTACCATATCATTAAAAATTCTCACTCTTTAGTCAATGACTTATCTAGTACTCCAGACTTTCCAAGTATTTGGAAAGCGTTAATTTAATTCCCCTTTTTTGGTTTCTTTTCTCTACTTCTCCGGTAGATGTCGCTACTTGTCCACCCAGTCGTTTCCACTGCTTCTCTCTCATTGGTTGTTTCGGCGCCTTCGCCACCCGCATAGGGTATAAAAGCCAGCGCGTCTCTGTCTATGATTTTGCTCAGCCTTGCTTTTTCTAGCACGCTGTTCCTTTTGCACTGAAGAAGAATCTCGCTAGTAGATTCGAAACAGCTGTTTGCTGCTTTTCATATATTATTTGTGCATTTTAAACGTTGGTTTTTCTGCTTTTTAATATTGTTGCACAAAGGCTTTATTTGCTATTTTTAGAGTAAACTAGGCATAACTAATACTAAACGACTACTAACAAAATCGAAACCTAAAAAACATTCTTTTTTTTTTAATGCCATCAAATTTGAATTTTTACGTAAAATGAAACTATGTGAAATTAATATTTTTTATTGCTAACTTGCGAGTGTCTTCTTATTATTTAGCATTTTTAAGAGTTTAAATTTTATTGGAAATATCATGTGGGTTTTCTGTTGCGAGAATATTTTAGCCATAATGTACTGACGGTACATTAAAGTACCAGTTTAATTGATTACCTCTAACAAATCAAATTTCTCACGGGTGAGTATTTTTTTATGTATGTCCTTTAATTTTTATTGTAGTAACTGGAAAATAAATTACATGAAAAAAATTGCACTAGATCACAACGCAGTAGATAAAGGGTTAAAAAGTATTATGGAATTTAATATTTCTGATTACAAAGATAAAGAAAAGAGACAGAAAGGAAGAAAGACACTTCATTATCTGTTTTCTCGTTCACTTGAAGCTCAGCTCCTAACTTTAGCGATAAAAAGTACAGCCCTTTAGAATTTAACTCGAATTTATAAAAATATTTCACAAGGAATTTTTATTCAACACTATTTAATAGTTTGTATTAACTTATTTCTGTGTGATTTATATTTTATTTATTTAATAAAGTTAATTTCCGTTTTGAATTAGCATATTTTTATTTGGTACCAGTCAAAAACCAGTGACCGGATGCTACTATGTTTAGTGTTAAAACTTGTTTTCGACTAAATTTCATTTTGATTGTAAGAGCTTAAATATCCAAGTTTCGTATATGGCGTAAACCTGTTTTATACAATCTAGAATAGCATTTATTTATACAAAATCAAAGAATATATATATATTTAATTTTTCTGAAAATTCCTGAAATGGAGTGGGAAACCCTTTATCTACTGACGGTATTTATAAGTACCATTAAAATAACTTGTTATCTGATCTCTTTTAACCCTTTATCTACTGACGGTACTTATAAGTACCATCCACTTTAGATTTTCATTCTATAGTGGATATTACACTAATATTCTAATGGTACTTTAACTCCACTTTTTCATGATACATGGCAGCAATAGTTATAGGTTCCTTATTTTAGCGAGTTAGTAGGCATAGCTTCGAAACAGTCTATGTGTTTTGTGCCGACATTTTGTAAAGATTGTAACGCTTGACTTATATTGCTGCAAACATAGTAAAAGACATAAGATAAGTGTTGGATTTTTTTATGTGTTCGTTATGATTTTAGAATACAATTTGACTAGTTATTTTAAGTAAGCGATGTGCGTATTTGATTTAACAGTTGAATTACTCGGCGGTACTTATAAGTACCGCCAGTACACTGGGTGTTGGAGAAAAGCGTCTTGTTTACTTTTCGTCTGTGTAGCTACCATTGTTTTTACAGATTTATAATGTTATAATTAAATTGTGGTGTAGTAATGTTTTTTTCTGGTACTTATTTTCTCTTTTAT
Source organism: Maratus speciosus (assembly GCA_963932465.1). Lineage (NCBI taxonomy): Eukaryota > Metazoa > Arthropoda > Arachnida > Araneae > Salticidae > Maratus > Maratus speciosus. The sequence continues at coordinate 561,127,685 of OZ010787.1, read as the reverse complement.
TACTATTATTATTATTTTTTTTTTTTCATAGGAAATCGAAAAAGTTGTGATACCGGCTCATTTTTGCTATGCTAGTAATGGCATATGTAAATTCATATATTCAATATGGGGAGATGTGAGAGAATATGTTGTTCTTGAAACATAGGTGTCGCATAACTAATGCTAAGGCTAAACTAATAACATAGAGAAAAACTAAACTAGAGTAAACTAGGCATAACTAATACTAAACGACTACTAACAAAATCGAAACCTAAAAAACATTCTTTTTTTTTTTAATGCCATCAAATTTGAATTTTTACGTAAAATGAAACTATGTGAAATTAATATTTTTTATTGCTAACTTGCGAGTGTCTTCTTATTATTTAGCATTTTTAAGAGTTTAAATTTTATTGGAAATATCATGTGGGTTTTCTGTTGCGAGAATATTTTAGCCATAATGTACTGACGGTACATTAAAGTACCAGTTTAATTGATTACCTCTAACGAATCAAATTTCTCACGGGTGAGTATTTTTTTATGTATGTCCTTTAATTTTTATTGTAGTAACTGAAAAATAAATTACATGAAAAAAATTGCACTAGATCACAACGCAGTAGATAAAGGGTTAAAAAGTATTATGGAATTTAATATTTCTGATTACAAAGATAAAGAAAAGGGACAGAAAGGAAGAAAGACACTTCATTATCTGTTTTCTCGTTCACTTGAAGCTCAGCTCCTAACTTTAGCGATAAAAAGTACAGCCCTTTAGAATTTAACTCGAATTTATAAAAATATTTCACAAGGAATTTTTATTCAACACTATTTAATAGTTTGTATTAACTTATTTCTGTGTGGTTTATATTTTATTTATTTAATAAAGTTAATTTCCGTTTTGAATTAGCATATTTTTATTTGGTACCAGTCAAAAACCAGTGACCGGATGCTACTATGTTTAGTGTTAAAACTTGTTTTCGACTAAATTTCATTTTGATTGTAAGAGCTTAAATATCCAAGTTTCGTATATGGCGTAAACCTGTTTTATACAATCTAGAATAGCATTTATTTATACAAAATCAAAGAATATATATATATTTAATTTTTCTGAAAATTCCTGAAATGGAGTGGGAAACCCTTTATCTACTGACGGTATTTATAAGTACCATTAAAATAACTTGTTATAAAATTAATTTAATACATCGATTAGTAGTAATAAAGTTTAGAATCAGTTATAGATGTATTACTTTATCTTGTTAAAATAGCATTATTGGTTACACAAAACAAAAATATTTTTAAAAGGATGCTTTCTTTTGCCTTTGCATCTTTTCAGCTTTCTTGATGTTTGGGGGGAGGGGGGATTTTTTATTTCGAAAATATTTCTATATTTATATTGTAAGAACATTATATTTGTACATTTCCTAATTCTACAAAATACTAAGAAAAATATTTAAAATAAAAGCTTTCTGTGGGGTTATAAATATTGCACAAAATCCCTATATATTCAAATTTAATTAATCCTTCTAAATACTTAAATTCTTTTAAAATCCTTCTAAAATTTATTTAATGAGTATGTAAATCTTCTAATATAATTTCAAAAATTCACGAAAAAGGCTTTAGAAGATAAAATTTTCATGAATACATAATTCAGTACATAAAGGGTTAAGCCCCAACGGTACTTCAAAGTACCGTTAAAATAACTTGTTATAGAATTCATTTATTATATCGATTAGCAATAATACAGTTTAGAATGAGTTATAGATACATTAATTTATCTTGTTCCAAAAGCATTATTGCTTATACAAAACAAAAATTTTTTTAAAAGGATGATTTCATTTGCCGTTGCACCTTTTCGGCTTTCTTGATGTTGAAAGATGGGGGGGGGGGGGGGGCGTTCAATTCGGAAATATTTCTATATTTCTGTTGTAAGAACATTATATTTGTACATTTTCTAATTCTACAAAATACTAAAAAAAATTTTTAAATAAAATATTTGAGTCTAGTTTAAAATATTGCACAAAATCCCTATAAATTCAAATTTAATAATTAATTTTAATTGGCAAAATCCTTCTAAAATTTATTAACTGATTGTGTAAATCTTCTAATGTAGTTTCAAAAAGTCACGAAAAATTCTTTAGAAAATGAAAATTTCACGAGTTCTAATTTGGGACATAAAGGGTTAAGCATGATATTAAAACAAATTTATTAAAAAAAAACTGTAGTTAAATCGAAATGAACTTCCTATTTGGGAAATATATTTTTGTTTCAAGTAAAAAAAAAAAAAATATTTCAAGTTTGAATTCTGGTATTATTTTGTTACAAAGGCCTGTTGATGCACCTTTAAAAGAAAATAGAATACGGAAAACTCAAAATTTGTTTCCATTGCGCTCTTAAAGGGGATAGAAACAAGATATTTACACTCAGAAAAGATATTGAGCATTTTATAAAGTAATAGATTTCTGTTTGTCCTTTCAAGCACATTAATTTTACATTAAGGACCTATTGTGAAAATAATATGAAGCCGGTGATTGTAAGAAAAACTTTCGCAGTGGATGTAAAGATAAAAAGCTTCATATTGAGTTAGATCAAAATCAGCTATAGAATTTGTTATACACCGAATAACCATATCCCTAAAATATCCAGGATTCATAACTGGCAGAAATGCTTTTGTATATCCTAGAATAACATTTTAACTGTATCAACTAAAGTAATATGTTTATTTCTTTTCAGTTTTTCTCAAAATTCCTGGTCGAGAGTGTTCAGCTTGATACTAAAACAAATCTATCTAAAAAATGCAGTTAATATGGCACGGACTTCTTGTTTGAATCGGTATTCAAAAATAATATTAAAGTTTATATATATATTATGTATATATATATTACAAAAGTCTGTTGATGCATCTTCAAAATAAAACAGATAGAATACGTAAAATTGGTAAAATGTAAAATGTAAAATGTAAAATTGGTTTCCATTGCACCAATAAAGGGGAATGAAACCAGTTCGTGACACCCAGAAATGACATTGAGCATTTTATAAACTAACAGCTTTCTCTTTGTTTTTACAAACACATTAATTTTACACTAAGGAAATATTGTAAAAATAACGTCAAGCCACTGATTGTAAGAAAATCTTTCATAGTGAATAAGTGAATGTAAAGAAATAGTTTCATATTGAATTAGATGAACATCAAAGATGGAATTAGTTATAACTAATTCTATCTTTGATGTTCATCTAATTGTTAATCTATACAACAGGGTGTGTACAGATCAGGGAAAATCACAGTGAAATAAGATAGGTAATACCAGTATTTAATTATATAAAATGTCGCCCTATTTATTCGCGCAATTAAACAAGATGAATTTCTCTATAAGAAAATACTGGGTTGTCACCCTTATTTTGACTGTGATTTTCCCTGATCTGTAGACACCCTGCACTATGAAGCAGCATGACATCATTACTTATCATACCGCGGCAGACGAAAAAGACAAACTGCCGCACTTAGTTACACGTGGGCTGATTTTGGGACCGTCTGAGTCCCGTGATGCAGGTTCTGGAAAAGCAGGAATGCAGGTGCACGAAAATCACATGACTCTAACGGTCCGAAGGAAGACGAACGCGAAACATACTGCGACTGTCCGTCTTTTCATCATCCCCTTTACCATACACAAAATGAGCTTTTCTTATGCCCAAGCGTTTATGCTAGTCGATTTCACGCAGCGGAAAAAAAATAAGCACCTGTAAGTTTTAGCTTAGCGTCAGATTCGGTAAAGTTGGAGATTTACTATTATTAAATGACGAACAAAATGTATATACACAAAAGATCTGAATGCCGATTTAAGATTTCGTGTTTGGCCGATTATCTGCGCGAAGAAAATAATGTAGACCGAGAGGGAAGAATTTCCCCCGGTGGGAGTCTATACAAAGAACGTAGAGGAAAAGAAGTGAAGGCTTTGGAAACCGTAACTAACCGAAACAGTGCAAACAGCTCTGCTGGGAAACACACTCAAAGGGAAGATCCAATCATAAGCATTCTTTATTGCATCTACCAATTCGCCAAATTTTCTTGTAGTAAACCTAAGATAACACCTTCGCGCCAACGCCCCGAGAGAATTCAAAACGACATTTCTTGGTCAGTTTGACTTGTGACTTAACAGCGATTGGGACCGATTTTTTAATATGATCTGTTCATGTTCTGTTGTTATGATATATTTTCTGTATTGCAAATAGATAGCCGTTAAATACGTACAATGGAAAAATCTTCAGTGATACAGCACTCTGTAAAATAACAAATTTTACGTATCGAAAGTTCCACTTTCACTTGAAATCTAACATAACAACTAACAGATTCATCTAACGTATTCTACGATCTTTGACCTTCAAGGGGTTTCTCCCTCTGAGAGAAGCTCCATCCACGAAAAGAGGGGGGAGGGGAGGAGCGAACTGCTTTCGCGCGGACAGGGGACAGCGGTGAGCACAGCGTTACTCATCATTTTGATAATTATCGCTACTGGCGATCACGCAAAAGCGCGCCAAGTAAACCCCGCGTTATCTTTCGCCCCTTTATGCGGCTTCTACTGCTTAGCTGTTTGCACTGTTTCGCTGAGGGTCGGGGATTTACATTGCGTCTATGAAAGCTTCCCTTCTTCACTCTTCAATTTCTTTGGTCTATAGCTTCAGATTAGGTGTGTCATTCTACTTGCGGTGTTTTTATTCTGGCCAGTCGGCGCTTTTTGTGGTTACGCGGTGTTTTTCTTATATCTTTTATGGCTTTACAAATAAAATGTTGGATGTCCTGCAAGAGGGGAGAGCTTCCTCCAAGTTCGATCTAATCTCCTGACCCAATGTTGAATCCATTGTTGACCCTCCCGTCCTTTTCTTAAAAACCATAAATGGGATTAGAAAAGAAAGGTTTTATTGCTTTAGCATGACAGAGGCACTTTTATTTTCTGAACGGAGCCTATCTAAAGCTGAGTTTTGAACAAAAGGACGAGAGGATCAACAATGCATTCAACAATGTATCAGGAAATAAAATTAGATCAACGTTGAAGGAAACTCCTCCGTCTACGCCTGATATCCAGCACTTTCCCTGTACAGCCATAAAAGAAGAAAATCGCCGCGTAACCACTATAAAGTGCCACCTGACAGAACAAAAAGACCATGAGTAGACTGATACGTCTATCTGGAGGTTTAGGGAACCTAACCCGAAGTTCGAAGTAAACCATACGGAAAATTCCGAACGGGCAAGGTTAAAGTACATTAACGCGACGGAGTGCGCAATCTTTTAAGGTTTCTTTGACGTGGTCCTTATTTTTTTCTTTTAACAACGAAATGCTACTGTAGAGGAGGAGGGCTCTTGTGATGTTTAGCCCTTTCCATGGAGACAATTTATTTTGTTAATTTTGCGTGCTTTGTTTCGAAAGCTTTGTTGAACATATTTGACCACAGAGTCTTTGGAAAAGAAAGCCCAGAGAAATAAGTTAAGATTCTTGTACCGATAGTTACCAATAGCGCGACATAGACTCGACCAAGCACTTCCCGTCTACCAGCTTTGAGAGCAAAACCTATTTATTGACCGCTTCACTGGAACTCTTCGTTCGCGAAATCCCATGTTAACCTATGGGAAAACTTAGAAGCGCGATTACCCATTACCTAATATAACTATTAAATTACGGTTTCCACCATCAGCAAGTGAACGTCAGATGCCGACGACTTGCGTTTTTAAGATCGTCTCCTTCAATTTTAAGTATTTAAAAAATCCCTATAAACTTTGAAATTTCCACTTGATGAAATTTTATCATAGCCTTAAAAATACTTAAAATTGATGGTGAAAACCGCATTTTAATAAATATATTAGGTAATGAGTAATCCCCCTTCTAAGTTTTCGTAAAGGTTAACATCGGAGTTCGCGATCGGGGAATTTCTGTAGCGCCCCCTTAACCGTGTTGGTGTTATCCGATTGAAGAAGCAACATGTCTTCCGATTTGTTCGTCAGATATTACAGTATTAGGCGAGTGCGTAGTACGCTTCTAGAGGTAATGCTGCGCCGTCTATCCGTATATATCAGTACAGTCAATAAATATCCAGGAAGAAGCCATTAAACCAGAAGCATATTCACAATGTAGCGGCATTGTGTATGAATACTACGTAAGTAAAAAAGCGTGCAAAAAGACGTCCGTCTGACATTAGACTTAATCTTTGTTTATCTTAGAGCTGTGTGTGAAATACAGTAACAATTTCTTCTGTTGAATTTAAGCGTCCATATCCTTTGATGTATCAATTATAACTTTGAAGAAAAAATGCATAACATATGTTTTAAATGACCTAATATACTTCACAAACGCTAGTTAAGTGATCAGAATTAATGCAATGAATATTCCATAAAATACAACATAATGCCTAGACATTGCAATAAAAGAAGGTGGATTTGCTGATGATAAATGTGTAATGAAACTGCGTTCATACTCGAAAAATTTTTTTTATGAAAAATTATATGGTATTGTTGTGGTTAGGAGATTATTTAAAAAAAAAATCGTTGCAATTGTTTGCTTTCATACATTACCCACATAACATCCTCATTCTAAATTAAGACCTGTACCACTGTGTCTTTTTTTATTGCGTGGTCTTTAAGAATAAGAATTTTGCTGTTAGTTCTCTCTTAATTTCCGTGCTTACTGTTAAATTAGCTAAAGCTACTCTTTATTATTATTATTATTATTATTATTATTATTATTATTAATGGTCATATTAATATCATTTTATAGTTTTTTTCTCATCCCGGGTTTCTCAATGGGCCTTTTTTACTTCAATTCATTTAAAATTTCAAACGGAATACATAATTACCTGCAAAAACATTTAAAAAAATTTCTGAAAGCCAATGTATCATATGCTGTATGAAACACGAAACAAAATCAGCATCATAAAACCCCTCTCCTTAAATTATGTCATTTTTCATTCACTCCAAATAATCTAATATTTCTGTTCAAAAGACATTACATTTCTTTTTTAAGCAATGAATAACACAACAGATAATACAAATTTAAAATATTACAATCATACATCTATAGAAATATCGTATAACCCAGAAATGTTCATCACTAAGGCAGTAGAGTAGGAATTTCTCCTTTTACGTACTGCATAAATATGTATAACCGCACAATTACATTTAAAAGTAGTTATCATTCAAGACTGTCTAGATTGTATCCAATGAAGGCGGGGGAAATAGTCATAAAAATCATTCCTGCCTAAGCAATTCATTCGGAGGACGTCCACAGTCTTTATCTGAAGACGGAAAATAAAAGATACGACACTAAAGGTCAGTAGCCGCCACAAGATAAGCAGTGCATGAAATTTTGGAGACCAGCAAGATAAGCTCTCATCATAAATTTATTCGTTATGTGACAAACGGTCGGCCTTGCCAAGAGAACTTCTTATGTACAAATCTCTCTGTGAAGAACTGCACATTGTTCTCTTTCCCAGTCGTGCGTCTTCTCTCCCCCTCTATCTCAAAACCTCGTAAAAAACTGCCATCGTGGCACATTTTGGCAAATAGCATGCGTGTATCAGATTGATGGAAACGTGTTACAGTGAGAAGTACCCCAACTTCGCCCACAGCCCCCACAAAGAGTACCGAGTTTTTGTTTGTGCAATATTAGATAAGGTAAAAGCGGGATAATATTGCGGGTCTGAGGTTTTATCTAAAATTTTGCTCTTATATGGGGATTTAAACGTATCGTTTCTCTTTTCCTCCGGGCAGAAACGCATTTTACTACTTGTCGACTTTATTAGAATGGGATAGATGATAAACTCTGGAAAAGTATGTTAACATGCAACTAACAAGCGGTGTCGCATTTTGAGTGCAGTAATCTTATAATCTCAAAAAAAAACAAAAAAAAAAAAACATGTTGATTAATTTGGTTTTTCTTAGGAGATATAGTATATTTTATTTAAAATCTAAGTTCTTTTGTTTCTCTGCTGTTATTTAACAACCTGTTAAGAACTTCAGATTAATTTAAAATGACATTGTTTGATCTTATATTGCTATATTGATTCTTGTGAAACACGAAATTGCCTGTTTTTGCTCACTTTTCTGTTTATTTGGTATAATGGAGGGAAACTTTTTTATGTATAAATATATCTACATGAAAAGAAATATACACTGAGAAAAAAATATGGTTCTGGCATCTAGAATCTAAATTGTGGCACTAGAAAAAATAGTTCCATGTCATCCCTATAAATTCTAGTTCCCTTTGCTAGAGAGTTCCAGACGCTCCTACTAGAATTCAAGAGTGTTTTCCTATATTCTCGTGCTCAAACTTATTTTTAAATATCTGCAGATACACTATAAGGCCAAAGGTGACCGGTCACCTGCGATTTTAGACGTTCTGTTAAACATCAAGAAAAATACATAAGGAATTAACCTGAAACTGCAGGTTTGTAAACAGTATAGTATAGGCCATATATTTTGGCGAAGATTTTTTTCCCGAAACCCCCATAGGGGACCGTCAACAAATTGAAAAAAAACTAATATCTTTTGGACAACCCTGTAAAAGCTAATGTAGCAAAAGCGTTCAAACTCGCGATTATTAATAAGTGGCTTATTGTAATATACTGTGTTCATTTTTATGAGGATAGCATGCAAATTCGTACAGAGATTAAGGTTTTTATAAAAACAGTTCCAAATTTCGCCAAGTTTTTTGCTTATAATTTGCAGAGTTCTTAATATAAAAAAAAGTTCTTTTCAGAAAATATGAGGAACAACATTGTACACATCACTCTGCAATCAGAATTAAAAAATAATAACAATTGGATGAAAAATGAACAGGTTTAGTAAAAAATGTTTCACTGCGCATGCGCGAATGCAATCAAAATATAATGTACATAATGAGTTATCTAAATGTATAGAACAACTTTTGTAAAAGTCTCAAAAACATAGTTTGAAAAGTCTTATAATAATCGTTTATATTAGAATAAGCTCAAAATCCGTTATTCCCGAAATGAAGCAAAAAGATGAGGGCTTGTATCCGTATATCCATTGATTAATGCTAATATAGCATACACAATATTGTATGTACTACTGTATTTGGATACAGCTCCTTATCTTTTTGCTTTCTTTTAGGAATAACGGATTTTGAGCTTATTCTATAAACGATTATTATCAGACTTTTCAAACTATGTTTTTGAGACTTTCACAAAAGTTGGTCTATACATTTTGCTAACACATTATGCAAATTATATTTTAATTACGTTTGAACATGCGCAGTGAATCATTATTTAGTAAACCTGCTCATTTTTCATACAATTTTTACTATTTTTTCATTCTGATTGCAGAGTATTCCGTACAATGTCGTTTGTCATATTTTTTGAAAATAACTTTTTATTTTGTTAAGAACTCTGCAAACTATAAGCAAAAACTTGGCGAAATTTGGGACTGTTTTTATAAAAACCTTAATTTCTCTACGAGTATGCATGCTATCCTCATAAAAATGAACACAGTATATTACAATAAGCCACTTAATAATAATCTCGAGTTTGAACGCTTTTGCTACATTAGTTTTTACAGGGTTATCCAAAAGATATTCGTTCTTTTTCAATCTGTTGACGGTCCCCTATGGGGTTTCGGGAAAAAATCTTCGCCGAAATACATGACTTATACTATACTGTTTACAAACCTGCAGTTTCAGGTTAGTTCCTCATATATTTTTCTAGATATTTGACAAAACGTCTAAAATTGCAACTGATCGGTCACCTTTGGCTATATAGTGTAGATGCGAACTCAAGAGGTTAGCTTTAGAAACCATAATCCTAGTTTATGAAACCATTCCAGAAGTCAAGAGATATTTTCTCGCTACTGAAACGATTTGTTATCGTTTCGTCACCTAGAAAACTAGAGACTAGAAATTCTTGATCATTTCGTCTATTCAGGTTAGTTGTTTACCCTATTCGCATACCTCGGAAATCGATATTTCTAGTTTAGGAATTCAGAAAATGACTACCTACTCATTCTAGTTGAAGTCGGTATTTTTTTTCTCTGTGTATCCATGCAATATTACATTTATTTACAATATATATGTCCTTATTCAATTATGTCTGGCTCCATTCTGTTTTTATACACTCATTCTGTGTGACTCCTTGGCAGAAGCGAATCGACAGGGGATTCACAATCACTGTATTTCCAGTATTTTAACAAACCAAGTTTCCCAACCATTAACGAGACGCCATTGCTCCTTGGTTGAATGCAGCCTTCTTGATTCGATACTCAGTCATTTTATACTTATCTTGAATTAGTAAAAATGATTTGGCGATAATATGTTTTCTTGCTGATCATGCATGCCTGTCTGGGATTATGCAACCGGAAATGATTACTTCATTTGCTCATATTTTTTGTTCTATTTTATTAGTTCATATTTCTGGTTCGTTTAATGCACTAATGCCATTTGTTGTACTTTTTGAGCTTATTATATATCGTGCAAGGATGAAATCGTACATGTTTTGTGGAATCTATCGCATAGCTGCCAACTTTTACGCTTTTATCTTACCACTAAAATTTAAAAGACAATGTTGACTCATTTAATTGCAGATTTCCGCGACTAAATAAGGGAAAATGTTCTTTTAAATTTTAGTGGTAGAAAAAAAGCGTTAAAGTTGGCCGCTATGCTATGGTAATTTGGGCCTGATGAATCGGTTATGGTTCCACAAATATTTCATTTTATTTCTATTCCTCTTTTTTGGATATATTTTGACTATTATTGATAATAGATATGAGTTTCTTCTTTCACTTTTTGTGTTTGATGAATTCTCTATTGTCTTATTATTGTTATATACGAGACTCGATCCACAAATAAGTTTCCCATCAAATTTACAAATAGACAACTTTGTTTATTCTCATAGACATTTATATCGTTGGAAAGAAGAAAGTTTGCTCTATTTCTCTACATAATCGCCATCTTTTTCTACGCATTTTTGTAGACGGTGCTCATATTTCTGTATCCGAGTGTCTTAGAACTCCGGTGCCAACCCGTTGAGGAGGCGTTTCACCTCTTCTTTGGCGTAATCATCACCTCGGAAGCGTTGGCCACCCAGTGTTCCTTTAACTTGGGGAACAAGTGATAATCATTAGGTGCGAAGTCCGGACTGTAAGGTGGGTCTTGATAACCGCCTCCGAAACTGGCGATCTTCCACTCCGTTCTTCGTCGTGGACTTCCTTTCGACTGGCACTAAATTCTCTGCACCATTTTCGGACATACGCATTTCAGTCAAATGACGATGAATATCCACGTGTGGAATCCCTTTGGCGTGCAAAAAGCAAATTACGGAATGAGTCTTGCACTTGGCGGGATCAATAATGGGAACTTCCATCTCGGACGGCTGCTGAACCAAGAATAAGTGGCGCAGAGAAACACGGCCAGGGGAATCGCGAGTGCGGGAACAGCCGCGCATAGCGCTGTTGCTATATTTCGCCTCGCACCTACTCGTGCGGTTGGAGCTCTTTGGGAACCTTATTTCTGGATCGACCCTCGTATATATGTATATCATTATCATCATGATCATCATCATCATCATTAACAACCGTTTTCAATCCACTGCTGGATATAGGTCTCCACCAGATTTTTACAATGTTCCTGTCTAGTGCTTTAGCCACCCAATTAACAAAGGCCAATTTTCCGATTTCGTCACTCCATTTTACTCGAGGCTAACAAAAAAGACAGGCTACTGCGGTGCATTCCACGTGTCTTTTTTTTTACAGACCGCCAGGGGGACGTGATGCTCATTTCGCAACCTTCATCGGTGCATTCAAGCATCACGTGACTCCAACAGTCTGTAAAAAAGGTCATGTGGAAATGCGCCGCGGTAGCTTGTCTTTCTCGTTAGTCTTGATCTTACTTGAGGTCGTCCTACATTTCTGGCGTACCACTGTAGTGTGTTTGTGCTCCATCTATGGTCTTGTCTTCTTGCAATGTGATCAGCCCACTTTCATTTTGGCCGTTTAATTTTTTCAATGATGTCAAATATATATACCGGGTGTCCCAAAAAGGACTGACTGATTTTAAAATTCAATAACTTGCAAACGGTGACAGATATTAAAAAAATTCTTGCAGGAGGGTTATGCATAAGGTCAAAAGTTTTATTACAGTGATTTTCAATTTTAGTTCGATTTACAAACAATAGATGGCGCTGTAAGCAATTGTCGCTAAATACAGGCTCGATTTTTGGTCCTTTATCTTGTTCCATGCAGAAAAAGGAGATGGAAATGTATTATCCGGGCCACGAGGTACCAAAAATCGAGCCTGAATTTAGCGACTATTGCTTACAGCGCCATCTATTGTTTGTAAATCGAACTAAAATTGAAAATCACTGTAATAAAACTTTTGACCTTATGCATAACCCTCCTGCAAGATTTTTTTTAATATCTGTCACCGTTTGCAAGTTATTGAATTTTAAAATCAGTCAGTCCTTTTTGGGACACCCGGTATATATATATGCTTTTGAAATTAAAAAAGTCGTTTTTCTAGCAAGTCACAGAAAATATGTATATATATTGTAACATTTTCTAAATGCACCACAATACACATATTTTATTTTCAAGTACTGCTATTTAACCGTCGCAGTACTAAGATCAAAGTATTGCTTAAATGCCCAGTTTAAAATGGGCTGACCCTATAGTTAATTTAGGCCACCCTAAGTAATTATAATGTTCATACGATGCGACGATTCATTTAATTGAATAGCGAAATTTACGCACAACTGAACACATTAACAAAGAAATAACGAAATGAGGGAGGGACCCACACTTGCTTGCATGGTAAACACTGTGTCCATAAGCGAACTAGATTTAGGATGCCAAAATTTATCTTTCTTTCTTTTGAAATGTGATAAATGATAGAAAGCTTTCATTTATTCTCTGATTGCCTAAGATAGGGTCCATGTGACCCCATTCGCAATTTCTACAAATAAACAAAAAACTTAACTGCACTAAACTTACTAAGAAGTTAAAATCATGAAAGAGACCTTAATAGGATAATTCCAAGAAAATAATTTTATGATACATATTGCAAATGAGAAAAAAACTGCAAAATGTCCAGGAGTCAAATTGACCCCATCTTAGTACTGCGAGAGTTAAAAGTAAATACTTATACTGTATATATATATATATATATATATATATATATGAACTTTTTGTCAATTAAACCATTTAAACGCGTGAAAATTTACCAAATATGATGCAAAGCCATTTATAGACAAAAGATACAAAAATCCAGCTAAACAAAGTTGAACGTATGAAAAAACAAATGATAGATCAATTGGATGGATGTGGAAGGAAGATTATATTGCAATTCATTTCATCAGGGGTACATGAAATACAAATATATATATATATACAGTATGTAACGATTTATTCGGAAACCAGTTAACCGGAAAACCAGTTATCCGGAGTGATATTTCTGATAGACTGATTTCAGAATCTTTGCAGAAAAAGGTGTCATACATTGCCAGTTTGACATAGGCTTTGCTTGGAACAATTGTATAATTTGATGACAACATCTAGTATTTGAAATGAAAACATATTTAGCTGTATTTTAGATGTTTTAGTTTTTATGCAGAGGAAACAGAAGAATTTTTGTTCCTAAGGGATTCCCATAAATTACCTTCTTTTAAACTCTGGTTAACTTTTGATCTTTCTTGCATTTATTTTTAATTCAAGTAATCTAATAATTTAAAATCAGAAATAATGTCACAACCACACATATTCCACAAAACTTATCAAATGGATACTGCTTTAATGCACAACCAGTTAATCGGAAAAACCAGTTATCCGGAATACATCTGACCCCAAGCATTCCGGATAAATGGTTCTGTACTATGTATATATATATGTTGAAACAGAAATGGAACAATATTGCATATATTTTTGTACATGAATCCTGTGTCACTGAGATTCATATCGTTTTTCTGACATGGATATTTTAGTAGTCTATTATCGGAACAGATGATAACAATAAATAACAAAGACTCGCACTAAAATAGTTTAAAACTGAATTATTTAAAATACGACTTGAAAACCAACATTTAAAAATTATTTCATTTGCCAGCTACATCAATTGAAACTTAGAGATGCGTAGAATTTTATGATGTCATTTCCCTGTCTTTATTATTATTATGAACTATATAAATTTTAAATCAATAATATATTGTAATACACACAAAAAGTCTATTTAATCCAGTGTCAAACCGGGTAAATCTAAAAAAGAGGAAAACTATGAAATTTGTTTTAAGCAATTGAAAACCTGAGTGGAAGAAGATGTTATGTAATATAAATTACAATTCGAGAAAATTGAAGTCAAAGTTTTTTGTTGTAATTTAGTTATTTATTTAATTCCTTCTTAGAAGCATATGTTTGAATGTTAATAAGTGATACTAAACTCTCCCAGAAAAGAATATTAACATTTAATTATTAAATATTAGAAATTATTTTCACCATTTAAATTACTAAATATAAAAGTATAAAATATTTAAAGATAGTGCTTCATATCTTCAATTACTAAGTAGATGTTTAGTATTTTACTTTTAGAATATGATATAATACCTCATGAGGCTTTCATTGATAAAATAAAACAATTTTGAGAAAATGAATCATAACATATCCTTCCACTAAGCTCTTCAATTATTAAATTTCATTTTCCTGCCAGTGATTATACTGGAATATACATACTACACTGTAAAAAAAAATCTGTAGTTCTACAGATGCAAAGTTACATGCTTACTAAACTTTCATCTGAAACTGTACAATAAAAGCTGCAAATCTACAAAACTAGTTTTTGTAAAGCTACAGAAATCTGTAACTTTACAAATGAATCTGCTAAAATTACAGTAATCTTACTAAAATTTTATCTGTAACCCTGGTTGTAGTTACATGAAAAATTCTAGGCATCTTAGTTTCCTAAAAAATTCTTAGTAACCTTACCGATTTTTTTATTTTTAGCGCAAAAGTGTGTCTGTTACATGAATTTTTGTTGTTGCCGTTACATAAAAAGTCCTAGGAATCCTAGTTTCCGAGAAAAATTTTAGTAACTTTACAGCATTTTTTTTACAGTGTAGTACAAACCAGAATAATGGCTAAAGTGCCATGGCAATGATATTTTTTCCGTGATAATTTTTATTCCGATAATAAATGTTCACCAAACAATTCGAAATCATTTAAAACCAAACGTAAAAATTTTAAAATAAATATTTTATAGCATTATCAATTTCATATATTTTTTTCATTTTGAAAATGTCGTGTTTCACGAGAATCACTCATATTTCCCCTGTTAGCGTACAAGAAGCATAATAGTAATAAACGATCGACCGAAACAGAAACCGAAACCGAATTTCGGTAATCTTCCTATTTGCGGCCGTAAACGAAAACAATAATGTCCATTTTTCTTTAAAAATAATTAATGCATACCTAAATATATTTAATTATTAATTAATTATTCGTATAATTTTACGTTTGGCCGAAGTTGGCTGCCTGTGCCTCTGAGCAAAACTTTTTATTTTCATATAAAATAAAATGTCATAATGTCATCACACAAAATGATTTTATAATTATACGAATTTCATCCATTTAAAAAATGTTTAAGTATACATACCTGAACTTATGTTTTATAATGATTTTTGTAAATGATCATCTGTTATACTAGAATATACTGTTACACTACTCTGTTATACTATACTCAAAGAGTATTCGAAACACTTCTGCGCAAGCTAAAAATTTTCTATTACTGTTAAGTCTGCAGCTTTTAATGAGCACGTGAAAAGTATGTTCAAAGTTTAGTCATATAGGCATTGCTTGCTTTATAATTTGCACTCACGTCTTGAGTCAGTCATGACTGATAATTATAGACAGTGAAGTTTATATTAATAAATAAGGAGTGTGCCATTTGAGCTGATACAGCTCAAATCAATGAGTCATGTTGAAAATTTCCGAATGAAAAAACGAGATTTTTTGGAATACAGATGTCGGTTGAGTTTCGTTCCGGCTAAATTTTTAGAAGCATTTTCGCCCGAAACAAATTTTCGGCGAAACTCAGATTTCAAGGCGAAAACAAAACCGAAAACGAATCTCTCTAAAAGTCTAGGAATTCATTGATAAACAATTCCCCGATAGGTGGATAGGTCGCGGTTTACGCAGACTGTGGACGCCTCGCTCTCCCGCTATACTTTTTTGTGTGGGTGTTCATGAAGGCGAAGGTGTACACGAGGATCCATACAACTGAACAACTAAAACAACGAATAACTGATGCAGCAGCACAAATAACATCACATATGCTAACAGATGTCTTTCACGCCACCCAAGAAAGGTGGAGCCTACAATTAGACTTAAGTTCTTTATTAAAAGCACTTTTCAGAAAAATGTCAAGAGACATTTGAAACACCGTGTATTGAAAATTTTCTATATGTAGAGGGACTCCTAAGAAAAAGTTAAGTAAATCAGTATGTAGTTAGACGTTATTACTAATTGATTTGTACCTGTCACATTTGTATACGATGATTTTAGGCAGAGTTAGTAAAAGGTGATTGATCACTTTTCTTTAGAACTGTGCATGCACTTTTATTAAATAATATATTTTGAAATCGATGATATGTAAAATATGGTAATACATGGAGATATGGTAATAGAGCTTTATTTTTTTTAAGCTCGTGTGATTATTTATAATTGAACGTATCTTCCACTCATTTATGATAGAATTGTGCTTAGAAGAAAGCAAATAAGTCCAGGTATTCATTTTTGCTTAGAAGAAAACAAGCCGATCCATGCTCTCATTTTGGAGTGTTTACTAATAGTGCATTCAGATTTGGAAAAGAAAAACAATGCATTTTTGTTTAATGCAAAAATCATATTACATTTATTTTATTATTTTTAAATTGATATCACATGAATAAATACTCCAAGTTTTAATACTATTGGTGCTTATTAGAAGATAAATTATTTATTTATTCGAATAATGGCAATTCAGCATCTCATTGCCACTTGAAAATTTCAAAATGTCAGTAATTGCTAATTTTAGTTTCTAAATGAAATAGTTTCTCTTATTCAGAATAATATTCATTAATGCAATTTCGACCTCGGGTAACAAGCATAAAAAGCACAGAATTTGAAAGCAGTCATGAAATTTAAAATTTCGAGGTATTAACTAAAACAATATAGAAATGAAATTTGATAATGCATATGAAAATAAGAAAATAATTTTTAATTTCTATTCCATAAAACAGCACAATAAATTCTTATTATAATTAAACCTTCATATAATAAATATCATATATCATTGTTGAATTTTTAAATAATTCCGAAAAGCATTCTAAAATAAGAGTAACAACTCCAATGTCGAACCAATGTTGACATAATATTGTCTAAATTTGAGTGTAACATGTATGCGATATTCTGCCAATATTGAAACATTTATATTAAGGGATGACTATCTATCATAATCTAACTATCTATAATAACCTGTATATCTTATTATCTATCTTTACTTTCATATAAAATAAAATGGTGATACACTGAGAAGCATATTTATTTTATTATTATTATATTATTATTATTTCCAACCGTGAAGGGAGGATTGAATTTATTTTTAAATATTCAATATTTGACTTAACGGAAACTTGCATTAAATAAAAGAGGAAGCATATTGATGTGAATGGTATTAATTAATATTAATAATGCTTCTATGTTAAAGCCTATAATATTTTATGTGACTCAATAATATTAAAAAAATCCGTAAGGCAAAAACTACTAATCAACATTTTTCACTTTTAAAATCACGTAAACTCAATTTGTTTTTATAAAGTCGTTAAACTGCCCAATATTTTTCACTCATTAAAATACATAATTTCGCTTATTTACGAAACAGCCAACCAAAATAAAGAAAAATCTTTTTACTGTCTCACGCGCTTCTTTTCATAACTGAAAATTAGAAATTTCAAAAGTATTTTCAATTTTACACGCAGATTATAAAATATGTATCATTTAATAATAATGTAATTTTTTTTTTCCTCGAAAATAATAAAATAAAAGAAATAATTATTGAAATAGGGTTCTCGGTGAGGCAATGTACACACTGAAATAGAGGCGTCTTTAAAACGATATTTATGTTTTTATCGCTAGATGTTAATCTCCTCAGATGTATATTGTTTGAAGTGTTTGCCGACCACATTTCCAGTGTGCTTATTCTTTTGTTCGATATTTACGAAGAAGTACGCGTTGAGACCCGAAAGTTACACATTTAACTAAATTACAGATCGCATATCTTCAGTGTATGTAGTATTTCAGTCCAAATAGCATGCATATGCTGAACTTTTTTCCTACTTAATAAAGGATTTAATTTTAATAAAAACGAAGGAAGAAGCACGTACCCATCCCAACCCCCCTATAAATCGATGTGGTATACAATGAAATATGAAATGTGTAACGCTGGTACACAGCTAAACGGTTATATATATTCTATGATAAATAATGTGCATTATACAGGGTGAACCAAAAGTCTTGCCTTGATTATAATAATTCATTACAAATTAACCGTTTGTATAATAGTGTAACTTGCTGTATCATTGGATAGGTTAGTTTTAGTAGTTTTTTGTGCAACAGAACGAAGCATTTCCATATCGGTGAATTGGAAGGGATTGACCAACATCCCGGCCTCCGCGCTCTCCAGATAATAATTCCCTGGATTTTTTCTTTCTGGGCTATATCAGGGAAAGAGTCTTTGCCACACTAATTGCTGATGGTGAAGAACTCAAGACTGGGATACAAGCTGCAAAGTGTGTGTACTGTAACAGAAGACAAGTTAAAGAACCCTTGGCGGGAACTACAATACCCTTTAGACATTCTCTAAGCTACCAAGAGGGGAACATGTTGAAATTTACTGAGGTGCGTGGTCATAAAAAAAATTATAACAGTACTTGCAATGGATCCAAACAAACATATGTCTAATTATAATAGTTTGAGAACAATAAGTACAGTTGAACCCGGTTAAGACGCGTTTCAAGGGAGTAGACAAAAGTCGCGTATTAAGCGGGATCGCGTATTAAACGTGATTTGTATAATCTTGCAAGAACTGGCCTTATGTACACATCTTATCGTCTAAATTAACTTTAGAGCTTTCATTTATGTGTTTACGATTAAAAATTAGATCTTTTACTTAAATTTACATAAAAAAATTACTGCATTCAACTTTAACACATTCTTTCTTTTATAGAACCTACTGGAATAAAACCTGAAAATGAATATGGATTTAAATATGGCTTCATTGTCGATTAATACGTTACAACCAAAAATAAAGCAAAAAAAAAAAAAAATAATTTCCCTGCTATCCTATTTTTTTTAATACAAAGCAAAATATTGAATTTTTGAAGTTAGTAAAATCATATATAATACTTTTTATAGTCAGTACTGTACCGCCGTATAAGAACTCACTTAAGAAAGAATCTTAACTAGAAATTAAAAGAACTTGGCGTTCGTTTTTTTTCCAGAGTTTTTATTAGACGACACGGGACACACACATAACAAGCACACATTAATATTTACACGGCAAAAAGTTAATCTTTTCCGGAGCGAGACGCTCCTTTCGGCAGGACCGAGAACTTGACCGTCTGGGCTCGTGTCACAGCAGAGTCTACCCTCTACGGGGCCTTGTTTTTCTGAGATCAGTTCATCTCCTCGATACCCCACGTGAGGTCTTGACTCATCTTAGTCAACAAGTTCAGTTTATAACATTTCTACGCAGCACTTTTTCTCCGGATATTTACATGATTAAAACTGTTTACATGTTCCATCTGGTTTTTTGGTGAAACTGACAGGCGAAGTTATAGCAGGCATCTGGAGGGTCCAATTAAAGATGTTTATTTCGTTAGGGCATCTGGTCTCCGAGTCCTCTCAAATAAAACGTCACAGTCCCTCCATGCCCCATATAAATTTTTCCTTAAGGGAAAAATTTCCACACTCGGGTGCACAATCATAGTGAAATTCGGAGTTAATGCTATCCCTAATCTACTCCAAAATTAATAAAATTTTAAATTTTAAAATCAAAACATTTATCAGAAGTACTTCGTTACCATGGAAGGGATTCAACATAACACACAACAAACATAATAAATACAGTAAACAATAAACACATTGCAATTGCACACCGTTATATAATAATACTAAGTTTTATAATAAGCACTTCAACAATTTTATAATAAACCAGAACCTTCATTAATAATTTTCCGTTAACATAATCAGAATAGATAAAGTTTTTAAACATCACAGGTAATTCCAATAAAGTTCGCTCTCTCCTGTTCACATGGATAACCAACAATAATAATATATATATATATAGATAAATTTCTTAAGAATGAATTCTAATACACTAATAAAACCAAACACTTTTAAACCTTTTACATACAATAAGTTACTTAAAAGAATTTTAACACAATAACAAAACACACTCTTAAAAATTTTTTTTCAATAAAATTTCTAGTCTTCAAACGCTACTCTGCTTAGACTATCAGCGTTTTGGTGTTTTTTTCCTGCTCGATGTTCGATTGTAAAATCGTACGGTTGTAACGCGAGGCTCCAACGCATAAGCCTTGGGTTGGAACTCGCATGAGTTTTTAAGAAGCGCAGAGGATTATGATCCGTTATAATCCCAAATTTTCTTCCATCTAGATAGTAATGTAATCTTTTTGCGGCGAAAACAATACTGGCGCACTCCCGCTCGGTGGTGCTATAGCGTTGTTCTACCGGAGAGAATTTCCGACTCAAATACAAAATCGGGTGTTCCTCTCCCTTTTCATTTACCTGGCTGAACACAGCTCCGGCACCGCGTAACGATGCATTGACCTGAATAAGGAATTCACGATGAAAATTCGGTGCATGCAAGACCGGCCGTTCGGTTAGTTTCGCTTTCAGAGACCGAAAAGCGCTCTCGCACGTGGGAGTCCACTCGACTTTACCTCGACGGGTTTTCGCTTTTAGCGCGTCAGTCAAGGGGGCTGCTATTATGGAAAAATTCCTTATGTATCTCTGGTAGTATCCGGCCAGCCCTAGAAATGCACGAATCTGCGTTTTTGTTTCGGGAGTAGGGAATTTTTTTACGCATTCAATCATGATTTCTGCTGGAGTGCGGGAACCATTTCCTACAATATGGCCTAAATATTTTACACTACTCTGGGCAAATTTACACTTAGAGGGCTTTATTTTAATATTTGCCTTATGAATTCTATCTAGAACTAATGCGACATGTTTTAAGTGGTCTTCCCAGGTGTTCGAAAATACAGCGACGTCATCTAAATAAGGAACTGCAAATTTTTCCATCTCTCTTAATAGTTCTGCCATCATTTTGCTAAAGAAAAATGGCGCATTTTTTAATCCAAAAGCCATTTTCAAACACCTAAAAGTACCAAAAGTTGTACAGAATGCTGCATACCGTTGAGCTCTGGGGCTCAAGGGAATCTGCCAATAACCTTTCGCTAAATCTAGGACGGTTATGTATTTAGCAGATGAGACTTTCTCAACTCTTTCTTCGATATTTAGGATGGGGGAAATACTCTGTCCTAATTATCTCATTGAGACGCCTGAAATCCACACATGGACGAAGATCCTTACCCGGAACCTCTACTAAAATTAAAGGCGACGTGTAATCCGACTCGCCAACTTCAATAACCCCCAATCTTAACATCTTTTGAATCTCCATTTTTACGATTTCAGTTTGTCTTTGCGACATCCGATAAGGTTTTGATCGTACGGGCTTATCGCTAATTAAAGTTATATCATGCTCCACCAAATCTGTTGTAACAGGGTCGTTTGAAAAGCACGCGGCATATTTATTTAAAAATTCTCTTAATTGGCTAATTTGTGCTTCGTTTAGGTTTTTTTCTAACTCACTAAGCCGAACTATTTCCTGAAAGTCAAAAATCGTAGGATTATTCTCTAAATACGGAATATCTAAATCCTGATCTTCTATTAAATTTGAATTGCTTTGGAGCACAACAAATTTACATGTTCGGGTCGCGTATAATATGGTTTCAGCATATTAACATGATAAATTTGGGTTTTATTAATACTTCCTGGCAGTTCTACCACATAATTAGTCTCAGATATTTTATTCTTGATTTTTCCCGGACCTATCCATTGCACGGACAGTTTATTTGTTCTCGTCATGGCTAAAACCAACACTAAATCTCCCTCCTTGAATTCTCGTTTTACCGCGTTTTTGTCATACCAAACCTTTCGTTTACCCTGCATTTCTTCCATGTGCGAAACAGCTACCTCGCGACATCGTTTCAACCGATTAATTAATTAAAAAACATATTCGGTCACTACATCGTTTTCAGGTGGAGGGTCGGACCATCGTTCCATTATCAAGGTCTCGGGTGTTCGGAGATTTTTTCCATACACCAACTCGGCTGGTGAGTAACCTGTGTTTCATGAACTACGTTTCGAAGAGCCAATAGAATCGCAGGCAAATGTTTATCCCAATCGGCGCCTAATTCAATACACAGAGCCCTCAAATGTCGTTTTAAGGTCCTATTATACCATTCCACGGGATTACTCTGGGGATGATAAACAGAACTATGAGTGATCTTAATGCCAAATTTATTAAGAAATTCGGTCGTTAAAGCTGAGGTAAAGGACTTTCCTTGACCGCATTGGAGTTGGCTGGGGAATCCGATGCGACTGAACATATTCAGCAGCGCCTCAGTCACTCTAATAGAGGAGAGGTCCACCAGCGGAACCGCCTCCGGGTATTTGGACGCCATGCATACTGCCGTTAAAATATACCGGTGTCCATCCGTGGTCAGTGGTAAGGGTCCACATGCGTCGATATTTATTTTACTGAAAACTTCCTGAATTATTGGGACAAGTTTTAACGGGGCTTTCTTTTTCTCGTTCGCTCGACCCGCTCTTTGACAAACATCGCAACTGCGCACATATTCATCCATTTCTTTATAACAGTTAGGCCAATAAAAATATCGAATTAATTTATCCTTTGACTTTGTCCCACCTAAATGTACTGACGTGCCTTCATGACACAATGCTTTTATTTTCTGCCTTAACCCTTTTGGAATAACTAGCAATCTGGTAACGTTTCCAAAACGATCCTCGCGATTTCTAACTAGTAACCCGTTAACAACTGAATAAGTTTTCGTCGTACCTTCCCTTTTGTCCGCCCCCACTCGGCTAAACAATTCCTTTGACTCTGCACATTCGTGCTGCGCTCTCAAAAACCCTTCTTTATCGATTTTTAACAAGTCCAACTCCGGGGCTTCAACTTCTAACGCCGGAATTTCAATGGGGTCCTCACCTTTTGTTGAATCCCGCAGTCCCGATTCTTCCTGATTCGCTACGTTCGATTCCTTGGGTGTCTCCACATCTTGAGCTACCCGTTTGAGCTCCCTTTTCACTTCCTTTAAGCGTCTAGTAGTTGCACGCGTCTGGACTGCATTTACCTGTCCAGTTGGCAAAAATTCATACCCCGTTCTCTCTCTTATCATCGCGGCAGTTTTATTTCCTAAAATATATCGGTTTTGGTTTAAATGATTTCCCCAAACAGCGGCTTTCGTACAAATTTTCCCGAAATCTCCCTGTATCTCTACCCGCGCTAACGGTAGACAAACTAACTCCAAACTAAGTGGTTGTTGGATCCAGATTTTCTCTCCACAAAAATCCTGCTGATCTACAAATTTCCTACAAATTAAATCAAGTGTCGCTCCCGAATCCCTTAATATTCCTATCTTTCGGTTGTTAACAACCCCAGGAAATGTATAAGAGTCCAATAAATCGTCCTTTCGTACATCTTGCAAATTATTTAGGGAGCCTGACGGAGGTTTTTTCTGCAACTTCGGGCACGATGAACGCAGGTGCGTTTCGGACCCGCAATTAAAACATTTCAAATTCGCTCTTTTTTCAAAGGCTGTATCTCGGTTTACTGATCTGTGCACGGCATTTGCATTCGAAGAGGGGGAGAACCGTGGTCTAGTTTCTCGAGACCTTTCTTGAAAAAACGGCCGCGTTTTTTTCACCCTAACATGTCTGGTATCCTTGGCCTTCGGAGTAGAGGCCCTTATACTCTCATATCCATCCAATAATTCCACTATTGCTGCTTCAGTCTTAAGCTGTGGCCATTTGTCAATGAAGTGTTCACGCATTTCCAACGCCGCACGCCGTTTAATCTGATCGGTGACCAAAAGGTCTTTTAGTTCGTCTAAGGAAGTTATTCCTAAACCCGCTAACCATTCATTTAAATAATTTCGGATTTCGAAACCGAAATCCTGCCAATTTAAAGATTGCGACTTCTGGTGGCTAACAAATTTCTGCCGAAAACTCTCTGGGTTTAATTAAAATTTTTTTAACAATATACCTTTTACGTTATCGTAATCTTCTGACTCTGTCTCGGGTTGTCTGGCAATAATTGAAATAATGTCTACTGGCAGTGGCCCAATTAAATGAGAGACCCAATTTTCCTTCGGTATCCCATCCCGTTTAGCTTGGCGTTCAAACAGAACCAAATACAAGCTAATATCTGTTTTTTCAGGATTAAAATCCGGGATTAATTTTTTTAAGTTCTGTTCAGGGGAACGCGAGGGTATATTATTTGCATTTACTGAAGACGGGGCAATTCCTTTCTCGATTTTTAGTTTTTCTAACTCGGATTTATTTTTTAATTCTAATTCCTTTAATTCTTTCTCTTGCTCCAATTTCTCCTTCCTAATGGCTTGATCACGCTTCCATGTCTGTTTACGCAACATGTCCTCCCGTTCGATAGCTTGTAACCGGGCGCGCTGACTTTCTTCCCTTTCTAATTCCTCCTTAGCGGTCTCTAATATAGTCTCATACAGAGCCCGTACTATTTCTTCTTCATACTCCTCAGATTCCAGCACCAAGTGCGTTAACTGAATCCGAGTTTCGTTTCCGGTCCTGGCAAGTTCCAGTTCATCCACTAACTTTTTTATATTTTCCTTTTTTCCTTTACATAGGAAAGCCATATCTACCCCTTTTTTTCAAACAAAATTTCTCTATAAAAAGGTACTTCTCTACACTAATACAACAACAAAAAAAATATACTATATTAACAATAATCACAATCAATCATAAAATTTTTTTCAATAACACAGCAATATGTAAATACTGATTCACTTCCATGACTAGTACCTGTTCAAATTTTGTCATTCCCGTTTTTGAATTTTCCCAACAAAATCAGCAATTTTAAATAATTAAACTTCACTAAATATTAACTCCAAATTCAAAATTGTGACTTACCCCAATTGAAGCCTCCGACACTAAACGGTAATCCACACTTTTTCTTCAGCCGGGTGGCTCACTGAACACAACTTCTGACCCTAAGGTCCACTAAAACAATATATCCACAGGCACGGAACACTGAACACTATCTTCGACCCAAAACGGGGCCCACTCACATTCACAATCTTCTTCTATCCGCCTATCCACTGCTAAACAATTACAGTTTTGTTTCAGGCCTTGGCTCCAGAATTCTCTTCTTTTTTTTCCACTCTTCCGCAAACCTTTCATCACCAACAGCGAGGTTGTAACTCTGTTTCCTTTCCGCACGCTGGACAGCTGATCACAGACGTCCGCGAGACTTTCTGCTCCAGGGGTGGAGGAAAAAAACAATCTTCCTCTTTTTCCGACGCTGGGTAAGGTCCTCCAGCACTCCAAGTCTTCCTAAACCGAAACCAGATAACACCAAGCTTCTTTTTTCTTTCCTCCAACAGGGGAGTGAAAACAACACCCTTCTCTTCTCTGACCGGGTGAAAATCCAAAACAAGCTCTTTCTTCACAAACCGAATTGTTTTTTCTCTTCTTCCAACACACGGGGACTTTCCTTTTATTTTTCTATTCCAGTATCAGGACGGCTCTCTATTTCCCTATTTCTCGAAAGAATGAGCTTTCACCTTATCATTCCTTCCGTGGGTAACAGTTACAGGCCTTGTGTGCGTGTGTGCCCAAACTTTTCGAACAACTCGAATCCCAAACTCTGACACCAGCTGTACCGCCGTATAAGAACTCACTTAAGAAAGAATCTTAACTAGAAATTAAAAGAACTTGGCGTTCGTTTTTTTTCCAGAGTTTTTATTAGACGACGCGGGACACACACATAACAAGCACACATTAATATTTACACGGCAAAAAGTTAATCTTTTCAGGAGCGAGACGCTCCTTTCGGCAGGACCGAGAACTTGACCGTCTGGGGTCGTGTCACAGCAGAGTCTACCCTCTACGGGGCCTTGTTTTTCTGAGATCAGTTCATCTCCTCGATACCCCACGTGAGGTCTTGACTCATCTTAGTCAACAAGTTCAGTTTATAACATTTCTACGCAGCACTTTTTCTCCAGATATTTACATGATTAAAACTGTTTACATGTTCCATCTGGTTTTTTGGTGAAACTGACAGGCGAAGTTATAGCAGGCATCTGGAGGGTCCAATTAAAGATGTTTATTTCGTTAGGGCATCTGGTCTCCGAGTCCTCTCAAGTAAAACGTCACAGTACCATTAAAATCTGTCCCTCATCATTATTATTATAAAACGAAAAAGTATCCTTATAAAGTATTGTTAACATAGCAAAAAGTAATCAAAATATAGAAAACACAAAATAATTATACAAACGCAGTCGTATTTGCCTAAACTTCAGAGTTTCATTTTTTGCCTATAACATGCATTATAAATTACAGTTATTAATAAAACGTACCTTAAAAACTTCACTAACACTAGAGATATGACGTATCTGAATATCCTGAATTCGTTTATCTCTCTCTGCTATAGTAAAAAGATACACACGAAGGGAATGACAAGGAATGTTAAGACGCGGGATCAAAGAAGAATTGTAGCATTACTAATTTAGCGATTTTTTTTATTCAAATATTTGCCACTATTTTCGATTAGTAACGTTCGCCTTAATTAATATATATTTTTTTAAAGCAGATGTTACTATTTAAAAACAAAGGATATTATCTGAATAAAGAAATCCATTAAATTGACAAAACTGGAGAAGAGCGAATAAATTCGTATCTCGATTTATGAGTTCGTGTTTTAAGGGTGATTTTTTTGCCTCAAAGGTTCGAAACATTATCGCGTATTAAGCGGGATCGCGTAACAACCGTTCGCGTATTAACCGTGATATTTTTGCATTAGCTTTATGGGCGGTGTTCAAGGGGCCGGAAAAAATCCGCGTATTAAGCGGAATCGCGTATTAACCGTGAGCATCTTAACCGGGTTCGACTGTATTTATAATCAGATCAAGACTTTTGGCTCACCCTATATGTTACTTTACGTCTTTAAGACCATGAGACACGATCCCCCATAGATAGGAGGTACTTTTCCCACCTTACCGCTATATAACAGATACGAATTCCAGTTCCTTGTTTTATCAGTTTTTGGACCCTTAAAGCATTTTACAAAGCGGCTGTTGATACATGGATGTTCAGAAATACAGGAATAACCGTGCAATAAACCAGGTTGCTGAATGTGTCGATGAAACACATAAAACATTAGCATTGTCTCACTGAGTACTAAGTGTGTTACATAGCGAGATGAATGATAATATTACCCATCAGGGCCCCCACATTGATTTTGAGACATAGTCAAAGTTTAGATTTAAAAGGCTCTTTATTTAAATAAAATTAGGAAGGGCTGGAATGTAGCTTCTTAATTTAGTCCATACTATGCTGCACTTAACAGTAATCTAGTCCTTAGACTAGGGGTGCACAACCTTTTTTAGAGAAGGGCCACTTACAAAAATGACTGAGTGGTCGAGGGCCACATCAGTAACACGGAGAGAATTCTATTTCGGGGAGGTGATCTGTAGCCTATAACTAGCAACACTAAAACTAGGTCACTAAAACTAGCAACCTGTGGTTGCCGATTAGTTTTATCGAATGATAATCAAATTTCATTTTTACCAAAACTGGCAACTTCTACTTGGCTCAAATACGATTCCGTTTCCTCAGAACACGTGGTACACTTAACTCCAAAAACAGTAGTCTGTTCTCGCTATCCTTTAGCAGGCAGGTCTTGACCGAAGATACGGCAATACGATCTTTCGATTCTGCTTATATACTCTGCAGATTGATCAGCGTAACCTAATTTGCATAAAACTACAGCGCAAACCGCTAACTGCAGATTCCGAGAGCTAAAAACACACTTAGGAAAATTAAAGTAAAAGTCAAGGTAGATGTAGCTTTTGCGCACACAAGCTAATATCGACAAAACGTTCTCGTTCACAAAACTAGACTCCCTTTTTAATAGAGTTTATTGTCCGCTACAAGATATTTTTTTCTTGTTCCTATTCAAGTTTATTAGTAAATTTGGTATACAAGATGCTCCCAATAACCAGATTTATATATTAAATCTCAAAAGTATCATCAGCTGATGATATATATATCTTTTAATTTACGTGCTTATATTATATATTCAGTGTTTATGGCTCTGATTACTAGCCATAGGGTGCCGAATTCGAATACCGGCTCAGGCATAGATGTTTGTGATTAGTAGTTGGTTTCCACTTTAAACGGGGGTACCATTCTGTTTAGCCTTCGTGGCAAAAGTTGACCATAGCGCCACAAAGAAATCAAACCAAAACTTAATTAACATTGTCTAAAAATCTGTTGGTTGTCTACTCTTTCTTATTCAGAAAATTAAAGAAAAGATAAATATATTCCTATGTATATCCTGAAATATTTTAGTTATATGAATAATTTTAGATAGTTTTATAAAAATAAACTGACTGTAGAAGAAGGAAAAATGCTAAAACTGCTATGTAATGCTAACTTTAATTTACTGTACAAAATGAGAGTAAAATTTTGTAAAAAATGATTCTGAGAAAATGTGAATAGATGATTTTTACATATATGCGTCGGATCTTTATAAGGGTTTATATATTGTGAAACTATATGTTTCATCTGTGTCCTTAAGTAGATGCCATATAGATTCTCACCTCTCCGAACGCGAAATCCCATCTTAACCTATGGGGAAATTACCGGTAAAAAGTCATTAAATACTGTTTTTACATTTCCGAAAATAGACGTTTGATTTAATTCTGACATACTGCGACTTACAAAAATTATTTATTTAAAGTTATTTATTAGTCTACATTTTATTTAGTTATAAAAACGCAATAAACCTTGAGTTATAAGCGCCTTTGGTCACGTGACAACCAGTTTTTATCCTTTCTCACGTTAGTTTCCTGCAATTTGGTTCAAAGCGCCAACTTGACGGTATTTTCTGAAAGATCTTTTGGTTTTAAGAAAAAAACGAAAAACGTCTTTCGATTACATAATTTCTGAATCACAACACCTGAAAATTTCATGCGTTTCCGAACAAAATGGATTAAAAAAATATGTCATAAAGTTTCCCCTTTAGATTTGAGTCTGTACGTCGTCATTTAACATCTAATTACCGACTATGAAAACCTTATTTCGAAATTATATTAGAAAATGTATAATTAGTCCATGGGAAATATACATTTTACCTTGCAAAAGGTCGGGTAGAAGATTTTTTTTCCTAAATTGTTTATAATGATGCCAACATATAAAAATCAAGTTTTCTAACAAAATTTCTTAAGGCTAAATTTTCTGTGGCCGAAAAACAACAAAATTTTGGGACATTTTTTGATTTTTTGCAAATATTGCGAGACTCGTTGTCGTAGCATATTATTTATCAACTACAGTATTAAAGACAATAAAATTAATTCTGTACAACTTTCAATACTTACAACTTTTTTATATACTCAATTAGCAAGCGCAGTACGCTATTTCAAAAATGGGACATTTTTTTCAATTTTCTTAAAAACCGTGAAAAACGTAGTTTTGCCGCGTTTATTCAAATGTTCCCCGCGGATTTAATTGTGTATATCGACTTCTAAAAATTGGTAGCAGTAAATTATCTATTATTTGAGCATTCATGTCTTTATTTTCATCTCAACAGACATTTTATATTCAACAAATTTATATAATTTTAAAAGTAGGGCAAAGTGTAGATGAATGAGACAATTTTCATATTTAGAAAGTAACTTTAAGTGCATACGATGTTAACTTCAAAGCATTGTTTAAAAGAATTTTTCAATATATAGTAACTTATTGGCACGTTAGTTTCAATTAAAAAAGATTTCTTGCTTAATTTTAATAAATTTTATAATTTTTATAATGCATACATATTTTTCCAGGTATCAATGGGATAGGTGGGTCATTTGACCAAATTACTAATTTAACATTTTAAAGCTAATTTTTAAATTTTAATGCACTTGGTATAATGACAGAAGTGAGCACGGTAATGACAGCTACGATAATGACAAATTAAGCAAAATATTTTTATTTCCCCCCTCTCCCACAGGCATAAATGTCAGTCATTATATCTTCTGGTCCATACAATGATTTTCTATTTCTCACATAATAAAAGCAGATTGAGAAATAAAAGTTCATTTAATTATCAATTAGAATTGGGTACGGTAATGACTTACAAAAGAATACTCACCAAAACATTCAAAATCTTTGCTTGTTTTATTGAAATTATAAAACTACTTACTCTATTCACCTAAACCTGATAAGTTAACTTTTAAGGAGAACCTTTTGCCTTGATAAAAAGCTATGTGCTGTCCTCTAAAAAAATCCAGAGGAACTTTTTGTCAGAACATGGCAATGACACTCTTACTTTGAACACGGTTTAAAAAAATTGTTAAGAATTATAGATAAGTTTAATTAATGAAAATAAATATTTTTTTAATTAGTAGCATCTTAATAAATAAAAATTTATAAAATTTTTTATAATAATCTGTTTTAAATAGAACTTTGTCAAATCTTTACCCAATAAATTGCTTGTTGGGACAACCTATGGTAATGACATTTTGAATACAAAAGAATATATTTTTTATTTTTAAATTTTTTATAAATAATAATATATCTGTAAATTATCATTAAAAAACATTATAGTTAAAATACAATAATTAAAATTATGATATTTAACTATTTTTCTGTGCAAATGTGAAAGGACAGTAAAATATGACACTTTTTTTGAAAATCACCAAGGTATGAAAATTTGCGAAAAACATATTTTATTCGCCACTACAATGGTATATATTATTTACCAATTATTGATAACATATGTTTTAATGTTTTACTGTTTTAAAGATAGCAAACATCGAATTGTAGTTCCATATAAAAGGGGGGACTCAAACGATAAATATATTTTATGTAAGAAATACTTTTACCTAATAAAATAGCTACAATAAAAATTTCAACAGATTATTTCACTTACTAATGTTATGTATTTATCTCTTGTAAAATTTAAAAATTCTGTCAGTAAAATATTAGAGATCATCAATTTCATAAAAATATTTAAAAGATTAGTTTTAATAAATATTGTCAATTTTTTCCCCACTTTCTATCAATGAGTATAACAAGAGATTATATCATTTTAGCATGCAAAAATATATAAAACATTAAGATTATCTATTAATTGCTTTAAAGGTCAAACAGAAAACTTTAAATTTCAGAAAGGTTTCCAAACAGTTTTCCAAAAATGAAAGTGTCCGAATATATTAAAAAAGAAAAAAAGCAACCAACCCGAAAAACTACAAAAGCACAACATTAGATATTGATCTCAGGGATCCCATGAAAAAAAACTATTTAAGTGACAAAATGCGAGCGAGATATTTGTCAAGAACGCTCCCATAGGTTTAATATTACCTTGCGAATGACTTCGTGTGACTAATTTAGTCCCTTAATTCTTATAACTGTGACTTTAAACGCCTCAATACGACAACTACCGTAAAATCCTTGAAAAAGAAATCTGTATATACGGAATTCGGTCTTTAAAGAAAAAGTATATATTTTTTCAAGAGAAAGAATATGAACCTGCTGAATAATATGAAAGAATATACCTGCTAAGATGAAACCTGTTTACCACAAATATATTTCGGTTCCTTTCGGTACAGTTTTCAAGGTTTTAATGAATCAATATCTGGCAAAGTTGATTACGTAGTTCAGCATTACGCATTTAATGCTTACACACTTAAAATTTTCAAAATCCGGCTATTAGAGATTTATTAAAATTCCAGTGGTAAATGTTCTTTTTAAAAGAGGGGGAGGGGGGCGCCGAAATCCATGTTTGCCACGGGTGCAAAAAAGGCTAGTTTTAGCCCTAAAATACATAATTTACTGTTACTAATATATAGAAGTTGACATACACGATTAAATCCGTGGGAAACATTTGAATAATCGAGGCAGAAATGCGTTTTTCACGGTTTTTAAGAAAATTGAAAAAATTGTCCTATTCTAAAAATGGCGTACTGCGCTTGCTATCGAGTATATAAAAAAGTTGTAAATATGAAAGTTGTAGAGAATTTTATTCTCTTTAATATTGAAATTGACAAATAATATGCTACGGCAACGAGTCTCGAGATATTAAAAAGAAAATCCAAAAAATCCCAAAATTTTCTTGTTTTTTGGCCACAGAAAATTTAGCCTTAAGAAATTTTGTTAGAAAACTTGGTTTTTCCATGTTAGCATCATTATAAACAATTCAGAAAAAAAATCTTCTACCCGACCTTTTTCAAGGTAACCCCCTTTTCTTGGTACATTTCCCCTGGACTGATTCACCTATTTAAATTCCTCCGTAGTTTAAGGTATGTGCCTACCTTCTTGGCCCTTTTTAAAAAATATATGAAATTTTTATCAAACACATGTGTTTTTTACTAAAACAGGGAATAAAACTATAAATTCATATAAATTTTTAAAGGAATTTTTATTAACTTTTCAAATTTAGACAATATTAATTAAATTTTAGTAAAAAAATGCGTTTTGCCAAACCTTCTATAACGAAATTTATTCAATATATTTTCACTATTTTTTAACAATATATTAGCAAACCACTTACCTGTGTTATGAAGGAAAATATTTGCAAAACCTCTTAAATTTACTAACTTATGCCAAATTTTATATTCAAAACATGATTTTTAAAAATAAAAATGGCTTTTAAATTAATATATACAAACTGATAAGCTATATTTTGCTTTATAACATACCTATAGATGAGCAGAGCCTTGTCACAAAATTTTATTTCAATATCTTAAAAACTTTTTAAGAAATGATGTTTCCCGTAGCCGTACACAATGAAAAACGTAGTTTTCCAGAAAACGCAAATTAAGATTTGATAGATAACAAAAAAAAATATGTATAATGTTTACAATTTTGAAATCCACCATATTTGTAAGTGTTTATATATTTATGTATATGTTATATGTTATATATTTGTGTATTAAAATGTATTCTTTACCTTTCTGTTGCTCTTTAAACGGTCACTTCTGGTTTCAGAAAGTTCATTTCCGCTTTATATTTTGGGCAATAACTTTGCTTGTTATTATCGCTGAACCAAAAGTAAAGAATTTTTGGAATCCTAAATGTTTCAACTTTAATTTAAAATAATTAAAAAAAAGAAATCGAAAAATTTCGCAAAAACAGCGATTTGAGGGTATACACATACCTTAACATTGAATTTCGCAATTGGCGAGTTACGACGAAACTTTCCATTTAGGAATTAAAAGAAATTAAATCAAGCTTTAATTTATATATTACGAGCTTTTTCGAAAGCTCCATCCAAACATATTATAGCTATTCAAACTTCGAACGTAATATAAATAAAGAAAAGAGGCATGCACAAAATCTCCTGTCGTTATCTTTTCTCACCGACGATAAACGTAGTTACTTTGTTATCACTCGGAAAAATATTATCTTTCACCTAGAGTAATTTGTTGCATCTTTCACTACTGTCACCCACAACGCTTCTTGGGCAGCTTTTTTTGCCCTCCTCCCAAAACAAGATTTCTATTGTTCTTCCTTCAAATAAATCCTTCTATATGGCTAAACGTTTCTCTCCGAAACGCTGCATTTATTTTTATTTTTCCACTTTCATGAGGTAGGTTGAACTGTTACTCTAAACTAATGTACAGTTATTCCAGTTTAGGACTACTTTGAATTAATTCAAGTACTAGTTTGGAATAGCATTCTACAATGTGATGTATTTAACCCTTCACGGCGCGGAGTAATTCTGTTTGTAAAATGATGAAATGGTGGACTGACAACGGAATTCACAAACGAATTTATAACAAAATAAAAACGTGCTTATTTTACCGTACTTCATAAAAGGAAAATTTTAATTAAATGTTGTTGGTGCCGTTTGTCAGTTTTGCAATTAAAATTAGGTGTCCTTTTTTGTTGACACCGCTGAAAGGCTTAAGGCGGTTCTAAAATAAATATTTCCCCTCTCTCATAACACGAAAGTTTCTGACGTATTTTCTGACTCACTTTTGAACAGAAAGGCATGCTGCTTCCAGGCATGATTATTAAACTAATTTGTAATCGAACAGTTTTCGTAATTTTCAAAAAAAATTAATTACATCTGAAGTTATAGGCGATTATTGTCGTAGGATGTCAGTTTTTTCGCGTCCACTGTCGCGTCCAGAAATTCGGTTCATAGCGACAACTTTGACAGTATTTTATGACAAATCTTCTGCCTTTACCGTAAAAAGGGAAAACAGTTCGATTACATAGTTTCTGAATTAGTGCAACTGTCTATTTTACACGTTTTCCAGAAATTCGGCTCATAGCGACAACTTTGACAGCATTTTATGACAAATCTTTACCGCAAAAAAGGAAAACAGTTCGACTATATAGTTTCTGAATTAGTGCAACTGTCTCTTTTACACGTTTACAAAAGAAAAAAAAAGACTTAAAAAAACGCGTCACAAAGTAGCCAGTTCGGATTTGATATCAGTATAATTCTTTCCTCCACCAAAATTATAACGATATCTTGAGTTAACAATATATCTTAGACTAAATATATTAAAGATATTAACTGATACTCCCAGAGTCGTAAGCATTGTTTTAAATTTCTAATTTTACTTAAAAAAAATAAAATAGACTCAGACAATTTCGAAAATGACTAATTTATAGAGCTTCACAACATATAAAAGCCCCAAAGAAAGCTTTTAGTTTCGTAAACAAAGATTACCACGCATTTCTGTGTAATTTTTTTTTTTCACCTTTTCTCAGAACGTGTTGTTTACATGTTTAGGAATGCTTTTTATAATATCTATTAAAACTAGAGAGTTGAAAATTTTCATACATGTAATTATCTAATTTGTTTATTTAGAAGTATAAAAAATTGTAATTCCAATTGTTTCGAGCTATTTATCATTAGAGCGAAAATTGCAGTGACTAGTGAAATGTCAGGTAAGTATTTCAGAGGAAAATTATGATATTATGCTAAATTTAGTATTTAGTTAATTAAAGCAGATAATAGTTGTATAGTTTACTTGTGTGTGTGATTTTAATATTTTTATTATCTTCACAGGTATTACGAGCAATGATTAATGCAATGACTTTTATAATAACACTTGCGGGAAAAATTAAAGGAACAAGTACAAAAATTTCTGAAACTTCAAGGATTTTCCTATTAATAAGGTAGAGATTACACAAGAAATTTATTTTGTCACGTATGATATAAGCTTAAAGTGCAAATTATCCTGAAAAAATAAATTTAAATAAGAATATAAGAAATGGGATATAAAGTGGCGTTTGAAAATGTTTGTTACTTTTTACAGCTTTTAGATATACGTAGAAAAAATTATAAGGTATGTGGACACCCCTGGCTAAAGTACAAGTGCTACAGATTTACAGGCCTCCTTCCATTCTCCCAATTACACGCCATCACTTACAATACATCAAATACCTTCCACAAGAGAAACTTTTATTGAATTTGCATGTTTCTGTGTAGCAAATGTGAATACTATTGGGCTATCTGATTTCGTTGCTGTTAAGTTACCATTCTACTACCTTTCATTGGACTTCACTAAGGAGAATTAACATAAAGTGTATACTTTTTTCAGTTGTTCCTTTAATTTTTTCCACAAGTATAGTTTAAAAGATATACAAGAAACTAAATGTTCCACTATTTTTATATTAACTTCTTTTTGAAAAAATTGAAAATGCTTCTTTTTTATTATTAAATTATATGCTTTTAACATGCAGGTAAAATTTAAAGACATTATTTGCAACAATATTTTGAGATAAGTGTACCTAACTGACATAGTCATAAAAAAGGCAAAAATTAAGCACTCACACTAAAAAAATTATGGATGTAGCAAGTATTTTTTGTATTACATAAAAACTAAATACATCTATTTTAAATGAGAAAGTAATTTAACACATATATCTCTGTTCATGAAAAAATAACATGGCTTTAAACATCATGCTAAATATACTTCATTCACTCTATCAAGGTGTCTGTGGCTCAAATGAAGTTTCTGTCAGAATTGGGCAAATTTGTAATTCCAATTATCTGTAATTAAATCAATAATTATTTGTAATTCCAATGTAATTACAGTTTAATTGCACGTAATTCATTATAGTTAAAATTACATGCCGTAAAAAAACTCTTGCAGCACTGTAGCCGGAACCGCCCCCATCCCATTATTTGAGAAAATTTTTGTGTTTGAATATGTGTAACTATAATTGATTACATATCAGTAACCTGTAATTACACTGCGGATAACTGGGATTACAAATTTGCCCAACTCTGATTTCTGTTATGTTCAAGGCTTTTCTGTATCACGAAAAAATGCGTATTGCAAACTATTCTAATAATCCTTTTGGAATCAAGAAACTACATACATTTTTATCTTAAATTTAAGCTGTTTTATTACCATATATAAGGGTGTTCTATTGAATAAGATATTACTCACTTGGCATATTTGGTACTCTTATATTACACGGGCGCAAATGATCGCCAAATTTTGCCAAATTTTTAAAATCTCGCAACTCTTTTTTTTTTTCTCGCCAATCTTATAACAGTAGCCAATAACAAATATTTTAACATTGCAATTGCAGATAATAAATCAGACTCTCTGTTAATAAATGAATAAACTAAAATATTTTGACAAAAAATAATTAAGGTTAGTTATAAAAACGTTCGATAATTTTCAATAAAACGGGTACTTCATCAACATGCCTACTTAATTACAAGCTAATCGGATAATTTTTGTGGTAGTTATTGCGGAACAGACAGACAAACAGGCGGAAACCAAACACTTTTCGTGTCTTCACAGTAAGGCCTTCACTGACGTTTCGGCAAAAAAGTGAGCTATGTAACGCAAAATTCTAAAATACACACAGCGTCTCGTTTCTAGATGTGCGTTATAAAGATCTTCTACTGTTATATGTTTGTGTGACTACGCATAACTTTTGAAAGCTCTGATTTTTATATTTCATTTTCATTCTTTATTCATTTTTTTTCCTTCTTTCTTTTTCTTTTCTTTTCTTTTTTTCTCTTTTTGTATTTATTTATTTATTTTGTAAAATTCAATTACATAAAGTCTATTTTGTTTTAGTACTTTAAATCACTTGTGCTAAATGGTCAAGAATTAAATGGATTCCATATCCTAAAATTCTCCTAATTTTCGATTATCACAATCCAATTCGTGTCTGCATTGTTTGAGCATAACCATTGACCAAGTCTCCTCTAATACAGGTGAGTATTGTTTTGTGATAGATGTTACTGGAAAAAAAAATTCAATATATGGTCTTCTACTGTACGTCAAACATAAACAATACTGGCAACAATGGTATTTAAATTGACAGTCTGACAGTGAAAACTTATCACAAAAAAGACTGTGTAGCCATAAACAGCTCTCGCTAAAATACTTGGTTGAATTAATTGAAGTGCAATTACATAAAGTCAGTTTTATTTTAGTGTTTTAAATTACTTGTTTTCAAGTATTAAAAAGATTCCAAATCCTAAAATCATTTCAATTTTCAGATCACTCGTATGATTATTCTTAAAAATATTTTCTATTCCATGGATAAAAATTTTAAAGTGGATATCGATATTTCGGAAGTATAAGCTCCAATTTGTGACTGAATTGATTTATCATGATCATTGATCATGCCTGTTCTAATGAAGGAGAGTATTGTTTTGTGATAGATGTTGCTGAAAACATCTGTTTTCTTTTTTATTTTATTAAGCAAAATATCTAACTGTGGTCTTCTACTTAACCAACCTTGGTACTTAACCACTTCCCTGATTATCCCGAGTTATCTCGAGTTCATATACATTGCAATTAATTATTATCCCAAAAAAACTCGGGGGTGGTATAGTTTGTCACTACGATTTGTTTTATCACGTTTTTACTCTGCCTGAAGCTTAAAAAGAAAGAAAATATTCTTATATAACATTATAAATTATATATAATTAAATTATATATAATGTTTATTTGGCAGTTTTCTAAGTTTTGTAATATGAAATTCAAATGATAAAATACAATAATGCGAAAGCAAAAAATGTGGTGCTTTTTTGCAGTTTTTCTTCAAAAAAATTGCTAAGGGAAGCAGTTAAATAATAAAAATAAAATAAATAACGCTCTCATATAAAAACACTTTTATAAAGAATAGAAAAGCAACATAACATATAAAATAATTGCAGATATAGATGTTTTTGTAACACTAAAATGCATAAGCATTGCAAATGAACGAAGTCCACAACAAAATAGCGTTCCACGTATAATAAAGAGAAAGTACATAGATTAGCATAAGGTTTCTCATACTTGTGATAGAAAAAACCCAGATTAAACAGACCAGGAAAAAGTGATAGAAAACAATAAATGGAGGTTAACAAAGGATTATCATTATTATATGGTAATTGATATACATGCTACCAGGCATAATTATTATTGTGGAGAGCAACATCAGTGAAGACCCTTCATTATATGTTATTTTTGGTTATTAATGACACACTATTTTTTTTAAAAATTATTCTATATCCTCTGTATGAATTTACATTATAAAAAATCATTAGAAATATATTTAGTTACTTAAAAAAAACGTATAATCTGACACTTACCCATTGGTATATTATATACCAATACAATGTAACTTCTATTAGCGGTCCTTATTGGAGTTATATATTATTAGTATGTAAGGTACCTTTTAAGTGTCAGAACATATGCTTTTTTAAGTAACTAAATATATTTTTAATGATTGTGTATAATGTAAATTCATACAGACAATATAGAAGAATAGAAGAATACAGAGAAGAATATAGAAGAATATAGAAGTCTTTGTATTAATAATAATAATAATAAACTTATAACGAAGGGTCTGTACTGATGTTGCTCTCCACAATAATAATAATGCCTGATAGAATGGTATAGCAATTAACATATAATTATAATACGGGTATTACTAAAAACAGAATATCAAATGTACTCATATTAAAATACTTTTACAAAGAATAGAAAAACAACATAGCATACAAAATAATTGCAGATATAGATATTTTTGTAACACTAAAATGCAGAAGCATTGCAAATGAGTGAAGTCCACAACAAAATAGCATCCCACGTATAATAAAGAGAAAGTACATAGATTAGCACAAGGTTTCTCATCCTTGTGATAGAAAAAACCCAGATTAAACAGACCAGGAAAAAGTGATAGAAAACAATAAATGGAGTTTAACAAAGAGTTATTATTAATATATGTTAATTGATATGCATGATACCAGGCATTATTATTATTGTGGAGAGCAACATCAGTGAAGACCCTTCATTATATGTTATTTTTGGTTATTAAAGACACACTATTTTTAAAAAAAAATTCTTCTATATCCTCTGTATGAATTTACATTATAAAAAAATCATTAGAAATATATTTAGTTACATAAAAAAAGTATAGTCTGACACTTACACATTGGTATATTATATACCAATACAATGTAACTTCTATTAGCGGTCCTTATTGGAGTTATATAGTATTAGTATGTAAGGTACCTTTTAAGAGTCAGACCATATGCTTTTTTAAGTAACTAAATATGTTTTTAATGATTGTGTATAATGTAAATTCATACAGACAATATAGAAGAATAGAAGAATACAGAGAAGAATTTAGAAGTCTTTGTAATAATAATAACAGTAATAAACTTATAACGAAGGGTCTGTACTGATGTTACTCTCCACAATAATAATAATGCCTGATAGCATGGTATATCAATAATCATATAATTATAATACGGGTATTACAAAAAACAGATTTTTCTGTTAGTAAACTATCTCAAAGAAAAATTATCATTTTTATTTTTTAATTCGTGCAATATTCTTTTTTTTTGCCCAATTATGTTAATATGTGTCTAACTTATATGTTTATAACTTATATGTTTACAATTTATATACGTTAAGTTATTATCACATATCTAAAGTTTAGCGTTATTAGCATAATAATATTTACCACATATTAGCATAATTGGGCAAAAAAAGAATATTGCACGAATTAAAAAATAAAAATGATAATTTTTCTTTGAGATAGTTTACTAACAGAAAAATCTGTTTTTTGTAATACCCATATTATAATTATATGTTAATAGATATATCATGCTATCAGGCATTATTATTATTGTGGAGAGCAACATCAGTACAGACCCTTCATTATAAGTTTATTACTATTATTATTATTACAAAGACTTCTATATTCTTCTCTGTATTCATCTATTCTTCTATATGTCAATAAGCAATGTCAGTTACTTTGCATTATTTTAATCTCTGAGTAAAGATACTAATTATGAAATTTAAAAAAGTCCTTTTGTTTTATTTATAAAGTATAATCTTGATTTTTAAGCATATGTAAATCTAGAAATCTACAACCATTTTTTAAAACTTTACAAAATATTTGACATGAATTCAAAATATCCGTCGGTCCGTCTGGCCGTGGACTAAATCTCGTAAATATACTAGGCTTTCCCATGTAATTTTCATATGTTATTGAGGTTTAGGTATGTTCGGTATTGAAAATTAAGTGTGTAGAACTTATAATGCGTTTTTAGGGACACACAAAAAATTACTTTACATTACGGTTTATAGAGGAAAATCATTTCTAACGCATTTTAAATGTATTACCCTTCATCAAATGTAATGAAATTGATATGCGTCACTGAGGTGGACTAAAAGATTCTTTCTGAAGAGTACAAAATAAGAAGAAAATATAGCTTGTTTACAGTGATGCACAAAATAATTCCGTTACATTATAATCTATGAGGTAAAATCGTCTGCGTTACATTTTAATGACATATTAAGACATTTCAAACATACCGAAATTAAAACGGATCACCGAGGTGCACTACAACATGTTTTCTGTAGAATATGGGGCACGCAACATCTATCGTTCATCTACAGAGGTGCACAAAAAATTCTGATAAAGGACAGACTATGATTAATAAATATTGGACGTGCGTTTTTCCCTGCGGTGTGCAATTTTAAACATCTAATTTTTAGTGTATTATACGGCGCGTATAAATTTTATAGATTATAAGCAGAGCTGCACGAATTAATTCGAAAACATTACCGGATATGCACGGCAATTGCTGAAAATGGATTTTTACTCAGTTGTGTGTTTTTTTAACACATTGAGACGGGTCATTTTTCGTCAATAAGCACGAAATTTAAGTTTACAAAGGTCAGAAATCAAGTATACTTGGGTTACACACACTTTTTCTTCCTTACAAAATTTCCGGTACCAATAATAATTTCTTACCCCAGTCCACAAAAACGTATGTTTACATCTCCCGCGTTCAATGTGTTAAATTGCTTATTTCTATATCTCATTTCTTTGAATGAAAAAAATAAATTCCTTATAAATATTCTGTTAATGTAGAAAATTATTTTATAATCTCTCTGTTTTTCTTGTTTTAAATTAATATAGTGTTCTGATTTTGCGAGGGCAGATAAAACTCACACATTCAAACGCTATGAAACAGGAGTAAAAGAGAAAAATAATTTAGTGTATCAATTATAAAGTTCAGATCGACCTTTTCTATCGTATTTTATATTCACGTTTTACAGACATCATATACGAAATAAAACCCCCCAAAAAAATAACCCAAATTCATCGACGCCATTCTCTTCTGAGGCTGATTTTTAATCGGTCTTTTATGAGTGCACTCTAAAAAAGTAGAAAACAGGAATTCTGCTTTTTCACAACTTAGTGTCGCTCCGAATGAAAAAAAAATATATATAAATATAGATAGTACAAAACATATTTCTGTTTTAAGACTTAAAATACACGCTTTTATTTTATATAAAATGACGTCATTTGCATCCGCTGAAGAATTCCACATTTACGATCCAGTTTTAAAAACATCTATAGAAAAGTCTGCATAGGACCTCACTATCGCGGAATAACACACAAACCCAGCAAAAAGCTATGTCGTCATTCAAGAAACTCGGCAAAAAATATCTGGCATCTAGTGATTCATAAACCTTCGTTTGTTTGTATCATTAATATGGATGCTGAAAATTAAGTATAGTTTATAAATAAAACCTCCATGTTTCCTCAGAAATCATTAATTAATATTTTTTCAAATTTCGGAAAATGTTATTACACAGGGATCAATAAATTTGCATTCTTTCATCTTTTTGATATGAAATAAGTAAATGCGGAGAAAAAAGTCACACATATTTTTATAGCTGACGATATTCTTGGCATTGCACGTATTTTAATTACACCTTTTTTTTCAGTTTTTATTATAAAATGGAAACAAAAATATATAGTAATCTACTATTTTCCCTTTATTTTCTACAAAAATGGAGTATTTCAGTTGCCACCATTAAAGAAAAGATTTTAAAAAACTACAAAAACATTAATATCACAAAAATAAATTGAGATGCATGTTTTCAAACAAATTGCATTTAAAAGTACTTTTTTTTCCTATACGATGGTGTTAAAAATTGAAAACGTCCAATGTTTAGAATTTTAAAAAATTGCAGTAGATATTATCAGTATTTAAGCGTACGATACATTTATTTCGTTTTAGGGCTGGCTAACGGAACGTTATATTTTAGGAACGACATTTTAATTGTTGCCCGAAAGAAATAACGTATCGGGGGAGGGGGGGGGGCTAATAAGTCCTAAAATTACACGTTAATACAGGTATTCTGTTGATTCAACAACGATTTGTGCTCATGTTTAGAGAAGCATGTAAATTTTCAAATACGCAGCTGGTGCATTAATTTCACAATAAACATTGTCCTGTGTATTTTGATGATAACACTTTAACCTGCCTAAATGTGTAAAAAGTTATCTGATAACTCTCATTTATACAGTTTAATGCGTAAATTGCATATGAGTAAACATATTTCTGTGTAATGTTCCGTTCTGACACATATTCCTGCTTAATATGCAAAATATGCACACTTAAAAAAAAAAAAAAAAAAAACCCATTAAAACCCAGAAAAGGTTCTGACAATCGTGATGTCAGTACTATTTCCGTATTTTAACGGAAATATATTTCCATAAAATCCAGATTTTTTTTTTTTTTTTTTTTTGAAAATTATTCTTTTTATTTACATACTTCCATGTTCACAAATTTCCAATAAAAGACCTTTAAAGCACAAACTTACATCTCCGTGAATTTAAATCACCACTTTTGAAAGAAACATTTACCACAAGGAGAGAAATTCTGTATATAATTTTATCCATAGTAAACAAGAATTAGTTTCAAGTATCGTTACATATTTTAGATACTTTTTATTGAAGCATATACAAAGTGTAAAAAAAAAAA
Source organism: Maratus speciosus (assembly GCA_963932465.1). Classification (NCBI taxonomy): domain Eukaryota; kingdom Metazoa; phylum Arthropoda; class Arachnida; order Araneae; family Salticidae; genus Maratus; species Maratus speciosus. The sequence goes on along the minus strand of OZ010787.1, from coordinate 561,084,084 downwards.
AAAAAAAAAAAAAAAAAAAAGGATTTGTTAGTATTGGAAAGGAATCTTCGGTAGAGACATATTTTTTTCCATCTGAGTACAATTTTGAACATTTTACACATTCTCTTTCAATAATCTTGAATATTTGGATTTTTTATTTCATGATTTATAAAAGTAAATTATACCCTATTATGTATTATACGCATAAAAAATGTGGGGCAAAACTTAAGCAACAAGCATAAAATGATAATTTCGTAACATTCGAATACTCAAAAGAAAATGATATAAACACCAGGTTTAGAAAATTCCTACAGACCAAATAATTGATGTGATATCTCTTTCATGTCACATATGTTCACAAGCATCACAGTCACTACTCCACTGAAAAGTCACTGTGAATGTGGCTTTGTGATGGGTCACAAAGTGATATTACAATGAAGTCACCTTGTGATTCTCACGTGGCTGTCATTTGAAGACTCAACTTTGTCACCAAAATATCACCAAATAATGTCTTATTGGACTGGGATGCTTAGTTTTAGGTGACCGGGGCTCTACTGTGAAGTCACCATGGCGCTCTTTTGCGAAATATCACAAATGATTTGTGGCGTCATTTTCTGTTGCGTATAAACTAGTCCACAAAACAGCTATCATGATGTCTTTACAATGAAGTGTCTAAATGACAGTCACATGATAGTCACTAGTTGACTTCATTGTAAAGTTACCTGGTGACTCGTAACAAGCAGAAGTCATGGTGACTTTTCAGTGGAGTGTGCAAAATGACACGGATGAAGATATCACATTTTAGTTCATTCAAGTGACTATGGCACTTGTAGCGTCAACGAGACTTTACATCGGCTGGCTGTGCTGCTAGGGTAGAACATAACTTGCTGTCTATAGAATTTTATTTTGAGTACTCAAGCGTTCAGAACTTAGGATTTTGTGTTTGTTGCTTAAGTTTTGCACACTAGTGTTTTAAGGCTGCTCGTCACTCAGTTTCGGAATTCCCCTCGGTAATGTTAAGTTTATGAGCGTTTGATGTCTTTCACAAAATTTTATAACTTTATGAAAAATAGTTTCGTCTATAGTCAATTGCCTATAATAATTGCCTATAATAGGCTATACCCTGCGTTAAGCAGGGTCGCTTAATTATGGACACCTGTACATATTTTAAAATATACATATTTCGAAAATTAATTAAAAAATATATATAAATTGAAACCGGTAAAATTTTTTAACAGAAATAGTTTTCTAGCAGCTTCAAGTATGCGAGTCCAAAATGAAATAGTTTTTGCGTTATGCCTAAAAACAACCCGCATTACAATTTGGGCCCACTCTGCCCAGTGGTTAGAATACTGACCACTAAATGAGGAGCTTAAATCCACCCGCATGGCAATCTGTTTTGCAAGTATTAAAAATGAGATAGAAGTTCCAAAGTTTAAAACCTCCTAATTATCAAACGCTTTGACAGACTGGCTTTCTGTTTAGTATCCAAAGCTAAAATTTACCGAAAAAGCCAAATGCTGTCACAGTTGGTTGTTCGTATTGAAAATTTCAGAGTCTGGTAAAATTTTAGTGTGAAGACGACCCCGTAAGCCTATTTCTTTTAAACAAAAATTGAAATAAGTCATAATTCCCAGTCGAATGGCTGCTTCCATATTTTTCTGAGATAATTTAATGATTAAAATGTATGGTGTGTTCTCTTTTTAAGTGGGTTCGTAATTATATAAATACGTATCACCTATAGTCGTTGTTAAGTCCGTCTGTCTGTCCGTCCGTCCGCATATAACAGAGCAAAAACTACTCAACGAATGATCTGAAATTTTAAATATAAAATTGTTGCAATATTTTGTCGAGCCATTTCAAATTTTATGAAAATCCGATGACTAGTTTAATTACAGGGACAGTCATAAGTTTTCCGTTACATTACGGCCAATAGGCCGAATGCACTTTGAGTCATGGTACTTTCACATTTCTATCACTTTTGGGTATATAGTAAAGCGAGGAGAGTTCGCGCGGTAGGAGAGATTGCGCACAAAGTGATTTGACGGGAAGGAGTAGAGTGCGCGCCCAGCGACTCCAGGTAGTTGAACAGCAGCATTAGTGCAGTGTCTACATGAATGTGCATATTGATTGTTCCAAGTGTCTTGGATAAAGCAGTGCTATTTTGTATTTTTTCCCAATGTAAGTTCTTGAATTTTCATAACTGTTCGTCAGAATTTTTATAGAGCGTCAATAATACAAAATATTTTGAACTTAAACCATTTCTTATAAACTACGAACCTGGACTAAGTATGCGAATACCAAAAATTCATTTTAGAAGTGGCCATATTTAAATAACAGGCCGCGTAATGTCTCCTACCAAAATAGGAGAGTTTGCGCATTTGCTACTTAGAAGAGATGGCGCATTTCCCCATAAGTTTAAGTGCTAGTTTAAGCTTATTGATGTATTTGCATGAATTGCAAATTACATGTAAAACATATGAATGAATCAATTTTGAAATAATTTTGAAAAAACATACAATTATCAAAACTAAATTTGGCAACAAATTAATTTGCAAAAAAATACTTTTGCAGATAAAAATTTTATTAATAAATTAATAATACAGTTGTTATTAAATAAATTTTATGTAATTATTTTTGTTAATAAATTAATAATATATTTGTTAATAATTTAATTAAATATTTATATATTTTTTTTTATTTATGAGCAATTAATTTGCTAATAAATTAATTTTGTTAACTAAAATAAATTTTCTAATACAATGTTTTGGAAAAGCTTTCACCCATTCCAAGTAGTATAATGCCATCGAAATCAAAAGGAAACATAGTGCAACTAATGTTACTGATCCACAAAATATACATGAAAAAAGACTTAAGAAGGATGCCGCTACAAAAAAACAGCTGAAGACAAGATGCTTGCACAAAAAGTGGGATAAAGGAAAAGAACCGAAGGTCAATGAGGATGAGTGCACTGAATATCTGTAACCGTACCAGGAGACAACTTCGACAACTGACTGGATTCAATGTATTGCTTGTTGCAAGTGATTACACGAAAGATGCACTATTTACAACAATAAGTGCATCGATTATGGACGACGACAACTTCGGTTCGCAAACAAAATACAAAGAAACTGTGGAAATGGAAATGAAGTAATTTTCAAGTTAAACATGTTATCAACTAGATTAATGTTATTTTTGTAATCTTAGTAGGGCTTGATTTTTCTGATATTTTAATCTTTTTAAATTAAAAATTTTAACTGTTGTTAAAATAATTCTTTCTTTTATTTATTATTTAAACATTTAGTTGAAATATTCACTCCTAATACAACTATATTTACTCACTAAAACCTTTCAACAATATCGATTAAGTGTAATTATTATTGTTAACAATTTAAATTTAGTTATTATTAATAACAATCTCTTCTACCTATGTGCGCAATCTCTCCTACCCATGTGCGCGTTCTCTCCTACCCTGTAAGGAGAGATTGCGCAAAATAGTTTTCTTGGTTTTATTACTGCTGTTCTATTAAATTACAGTATAACAAGAAAATAACAATGGAAATGCATAAAAAACAAATGAAGTTAAAATTATTCATGCATAGTTTAGCAAAATATTAATATTTAGATTTTTCATTATTATTCTTTTGAAATGTGCGCAGACTCTCCTCGCTTTACTATATGTGCTATCAGAAAGAAAGCAATAAGTAGTCAACTGAAAATTCATGTAAACTCACGAAACTGTACATAATCTGCTGTTTCCTTTCCATTATTGCAGTACGGAAAACATAAAAATAATAATGATTCCGTTAAAAACAAATATCTAAAAATATGTTTTTTTCATAATTTGAAATATATTATTGAATTTTGTTGATATGTTTTAAAATTCCTGCTCTTGTGAAGATTAGCGTATAGACAGGTTTATCAAAAATTACTTGTGCAGAATGTAATATGTAATAACTGAAACGTCATGAAACTATTTACTTCACTTCCTTTCTTTTTTATTGTTTCATTACTGAAATAATTACAAACAAGGTTATTTTTCTTGCAGTTTTTTTTTTTCATGACCTTTTTGATGTAAATTTTCGACCGTATTTACACATAACAAATCATTTAGATACTTTACAAATGTCTAAAAATGCATTTTTTTCTTACTTTCAAATACATTAGTGAATTTTTTAGCATGGTTGAAAATTCGTGCTTTTATGCATATACGCTTATAGAAACTTTTCTCAAAGATTACTTATATACCAATAGGTGCAGAACGTAGTACATGGCTGCCATTTTTTACGCTTTTTTCCTACCACTTGTTTTAATCAGAAAAAATTGCCTTATTTAATCCAATGTTTTCTATGATTAAATAAGACAAATTTCTCTGGTAAAAAATAGTGGTAAAAAAAAAGCGTAAAATTTGAAAGCTATGGTAATGTGTAATCAACTGAAACGTCGTTGCTTAAATAATTACACTGTAAAAAATATCTGTAAATTTACTAAAATTTTTCTAGGAAACGCGGATTCCTAGAGATTTTTATGTAACGGCAACAACAAAAATTCATGTAACAGGTACACTTTTGTACGGTAAATCAAGAAATCTGTAATGTTACTAAGAATTTTTTAGGAAACTACGATTCCTAGAACTTTTTATGTAACTGCAACCCGGTTTGCAGATAAAATTTTAGTAAAATTTCTGTAATTTTACTAGATTCTTTTGTAAAGCTACGGATATCTGTAGCTTTACAAAAACTAGTTTTGTAGATATTTACATCTTTTTTTTTGTACAGTGTGCAGATAAAATTTTAGTAAGCATACAGATTTCTGTAACTTTACATCTGTAGAATTACAGTTTTTTTTTTTTTTTTTTTTTTTTTTTTTTTACAGTGTAAAAACAAGATTACTTTTCTTGCAGTTTTTTCACCACCTTTTTAATGTAAATTTTTGAACGTATTTTCTTATAATAAATCATTTGGATGCTTTACAAATTACTTTTTTTAATGCAAGTTCGTGAAAATTCATCAAATTATTCAATAACAATCGTTTCATTTCCGTTTACTATTATTAAGTTGCTTAAACAAGTTTATTTTTCATATAGTTTTTTTTCTTTGCGCATATGACTTCTTAATGTATATTATCACACGTTTTCTTAACACAAATCATTTATCAATTTTTCTTTTTATCTTTTTGGACAATAATGAAATAAGGAAAAGCCAAATTGATATTTCCCACAGTGTTATTCTTTCGTATCACTGCTTAACGTATATATTTAGAAGAATTTTCTGAAAATATCATTATGGTTCATATTCTGAGTTTCATCCTGTTATATATATACTTTAAAAACAATGGAGCAAAATACCCGTTAAAATTAGTCAGTGGAGCATTTAAGGAATTGTTAGAAAAGCATATCATCAAATCTGTTTAAATCAAACAAGTTTATTTTTCTTATAGGTTTTCGTTTCGCATGACTTCTTAACGTGTATATCTTTTCACGTTTTCTTAACATGAATCATTTTTTAATTCGTCTTTTTATCTTTTTGGACAACAACGAAATAAGGAAAACCCGAATTGTTATATATTACAGTGTTATTCTTTATATCACTACTTAATTTATCAGGGGCGCCATTTCAGAAATTTCTTGGGGGGAGGGGGAAAGATTTTTTGAAGGAAGTTATGTAGCTAAGGGTAAGATCCAGGGGTATACCCCCCCCCCCCGAACGAGAAACCTAAACTGAATCATACTTACAAAAACAACAAAAATTTTGAATACGGAAACTCAAGAACCAAAGAAATAGTTTGTTTTAAACAGGTTTCCGTCTTAGCAGGTAAAATTTCAATGTCTTGAATATGCACAAAATTTCTTTTTAGATAGGATCCTATTATAGGTTCAATTTTTACAGGTATCCTCAAAGACTGTCAAACCATCCACTCTGTAGTAAAGCTCTGATAAGATATGTATTACAGTAAAAATTGTGAAAACGAAGCCTGTCTATAACAGATTTCTTTCTCAAAGGGGAAAAAAAGTTCGATGGAAAAACATCATACAATTATACTTGAGACACAGACCTGTCTAAAATGGAACCTTTTTCTGGTCCCTTTCGACTTCTGTTTTCAGATTTTACTACATTGGCGCCATTTCAAGTTTCCTGACGAAAGACGAGGAAAAATTTTCTATGTGTAACAGGGAGCGTACAGAACTGCACAAATCTCACAGAAAATGGGAAAGTCCCTCACAATAACAAAAGCTCTGCGTGATTTTTTCCTCAACTTTTTTTACGGATGTGTTATTATTCTGCAAATTTTTTTAATTTTCGTGAAAGTCCATGATTTTTTTTTTCTTTCGAATTCCGCAAAATCAATTCGTCAATGAATCACAGAAAAACATTTCAATGCAAATTTTGAAAAAATATCCGCAAATCGTCGCGGAAAAAAACGCTCATTTCTCCAAACGACCATGGAAAATATTGCTAATTTCACCAGAGATTGCGAAAAGAAATGCAGATTTTGTCAAATGATTGCACAAACTAAAATCTCAAATTTTGTAAAAAGATTGCTTTAAAATCGCGACTTTCGTCGAAAGATTGCACAAAAAATCACGAAAATTTAGTCAAACAATCGTGGGGAATTTCGTCAAATGATCGGGAAATAAGATACAAAATTTCTTTTAACTATCGCGCAAAAAAATAAAAATATTATTAGTCGGTGGTTGAAAAAAATAATCACGAATTTCAAGAAATGATCCTGAAAACGAAACACGAATTTTGTCAAAAGATCGCAGAAACAAACATGGAATTTCGTCAGTTGGTCGCAGAAAAATATTGTGAATTTTGACAAATGGTCGCGGAAAAAAAACAATTTCGATAAAGGTTGTAGAAAAAAATAGTGAAGTTCGTGAACCGAAAAAATTCGCGATTCTTAAATGGCAGACGAAATTTTCAGTTTTCCCTGTGACGAATTTCACTAACTTTTCTTGGGAGTTATGGATACAAATTGTAATTTTTTCCAGGTCTAAATTGACGAAATCCTCGGGCCACACGCTAACCCATCGCGGGCCACAGGTTGTGCATGTGCATCCCTACCTTAGACCAACACTCAATAATACAAAAAATGCAAGATTGCTCATTTAAAAGCTCACTTACGCACAGGAGATTGGTGACTCAAACGATAATCACTAATAGCTTCGATATTTAGCACACTGACCGCTGCAATTAAAGATTAGCTTGCAATTCCTATAACTATCTACAGGTCACTAAAACTAGCAACCTGTGGTTGCCGATTAGTTTTATCGAATGATAATCAAATTTCATTTTTACCAAAACTGGCAACTTCTACTTGGCTCAAATACGATTCCGTTTCCTCAGAACACGTGGTACACTTAACTCCAAAAACAGTAGTCCGTTCTCGCTATCCTTTAGCAGGCAGGTCTTGACCCAAGATACGGCAATACGATCTTTCGATTCTGCTTATATACTCTGCAGATTGACCAGCGTAACCTAATTTGCATAAAACTACAGCGCAAACCGCTAACTGTAGATTCCGAGAGCTAAAAACACACTTAGGAAAATTAAAGTAAAAGTCAAGGTAGATGTAGCTTTTGCGCACACAAGCTAATATCGACAAAACGTTCTCGTTCAAAAAACTAGACTCCTTTTTTAATAGAGTTTATTGTCCGCTACAAGATATTTTTTCTTGTTCCTATTCAAGTTTATTAGTAAATTTGGTATACAAGATGCTCCCAATAACCAGATTTATATATTAAATCTCAAAAGTATCATCAGCTGATTATATATGTATCTTTTAATTTACGTGCTTATATTATATATTCAGTGTTATATTCAGTGTTTATGGTTCTGATTACTAGCCATAGGGTGCCGAATTCGAATACCGGTTCAGGCATAGATGTTTGTGATTAGTTGTTGGTTTCCACTTTAAACGGGAGTACCATTCTATTTAGCCTTCGTGGCAAAAGTTGACCATAGCGCCACAAAGAAATCAAACCAAAACTTAATTAACATTGTCTAAAAATCTGTTGGTTGTCTACTCTTTCTTATTCAGAAAATTATAGAAAAGATAAATATATTCCTATGTATATCATGAAATATTTTAGTTATATGAATAATTTTAGATAGTTTTATAAAAATAAACTGGCTGTAGAAGAAGGAAAAATGGTAAAACTACTATGTAATGCTAACTTTAATTTACTGTACAAAATGAGAGTAAAATTTTGTAAAAAATGATTCTGAGAAAATGTGACTAAATGATTTTTACATATATGCGTCGGATCTTTATAAGGGTTTATATATTGTGAAACTGTATGTTTCATCTGTGTCCTTAAGTAGATGCCATATAGATTCTCACCTCTCCGAACACGAAATCCCATCTTAACCTATGGGGAAATTACCGGTAAAAACTCATTAAATACTGTTTTTACCATCCGAAAGTAGACGTTTGATTTAATTCTGACATACTGCGCTTAGCAAAAATTATTTATTTAAAGTTATTTATTAGTCTACATTTTATTTAGTTATAAAAACGCAATAAACCTTGAAATTTTCAATATTTGCAGTCTTCTTCAAAATATTTAAAATTTAAGAAAATATATTTTACGTCAATGTATAACAACTTCGAACACTCAGAGATTTTGCTAATTTCTAAAAGGTATTAAATAAAACAGTAAAAAAGTTTGATATGAAAACTGACTACATGTTTCGGTTTCACTGAAGCCGTTTTCAAAACAAATGACTGATCCTTTGTCTTTAAAATGGCTTTGGTGAAGAGAAAACATGTAGACAATTTGTGTATAAAACATTTTATTGTTTTACTTAACCCCTTTTAGCAATTAAGACAGTTCTCAAGTCCCCTGGCGCAGAAACGCGAAACTTTCTGACACGTTCTTTGGTTCATTTTTAGGCGTAAAGGCACAAAATTGGCAGGGCTATTGAAGCGATTCGGAATCGAAATGAGTTTTTCATTTTTTTGATAAATAAATTACTTTTTGAGTTATAAGCGCTTTTGGTTACGTGACAACCAGTTTTTATCCTTTCTCGCGTTATTTTTCTGCCTTGCCGCGGGAATTTGGTTCAAAGCGCCAACTTGACGGTATTTTCTGAAAGATCTTAGAGTTTTAAGAAAAAAACGAAAAACATCTTTCGATCACATAATTTCTGAATCACAACATCTGAAAATTTCATGCGTTTCCGAACAAAATGGATTAAAAAATATGTCATAAAGTTTCCCCTTTAGATTTGAGTCTGTACGTCGTCATTTAACATCTAATTACCGACGGTGAAAAGCTTATTTCGAAATTATATTAAAAAATGTATAATTAGTCCAGGGGAAATGTACATTTTACCTTGCAAAAGGTCGGGTAGCAGATTTTTTTCCCTAAATTGTTTATAATGATGCCAACATGGAAAAATCAAGTTTTCTAACAAAATTTCTTAAGGCTAAATTTTCTGTGGCCGAAAAACAAAAAAATTTTGGGACTTTTTTGATTTTTTGCCAATATCGCGAGACTCGTTGTCGTAGCATATTATTTATCAACTACAGTATTAAAGAGAATAAAATTAATTCTCTACAACTTTCAATATTTACAACTTTTTTATACACTGAATAGCAAGCGCAGTACGCTATTTCAAAAATGGGACTTTTTTTCAATTTTCTTAAAAACCGTGAAAAACGTAGTTTTGCCGCGTTTATTCAAGTGTTCCCCGCGGATTTAATTGTATATATCGACTTCTAAAGATTGGTAACAGTAAATTATCTATTATTTGTGCACTCATGTCTTTATTTTCATCTCAACAGACATTTTATGTTCAACAAATTTATATAATTCTAAAAGTAGGGCAGAGTGTAGATGAATGAGACAATTTTCATATTTAGAAAGTAACTTTAAGTGCATACGATGTTAACTTCAAAGCATTGTTTAAAAGAATTTTTCAATATATAGTAACTTATTGGCACGATAGTTTCAATTAAAAAAGATTTCTTGCTTAATTTTAATAAATTTTATAATTTTTATAATGCATACATATTTTCCCAGTTATCAATGGAATAGGTGGGTCATTTGCCCAAATTACTAATTTAACATTTTAAAGCTAATTTTTAAATTTTAATGCACTTGGTATAATGACATAAGTGAGCACGGTAATGACAAATTAAGCAAAATATTTTTATCCCCCCCCCCCAGGCATAAATGACAGTAATTATATCTTCTGGTCCATACAATGATTTTCTATTTCTCACATAATAAAAGCAGATTAAGAAATAAAAGTTCATTTAATTATCAATTAGAATTGGGTACGGTAATGACTTACAAAAGAATACTCACCAAAAAATTCAAAGTCTTTGCTTGTTTTATTGAAATTATAAAACTACTTACTCTATTCACCTAAACCTGATAACAAGCTAACTTTTAAGGAGCACTTTTGCCTTGATAAAAAGGTATGTGCTGTCCTCTAAAAAAATCCAGAGGAACTTTTTGTCAGAAGCATGGCAATGACACTCTTTCTTTGGACACGGTTTAAAAAAATTATTAAGAATTATAGATAAGTTTAATTAATGAAAATAAATATTTTTTTAATTAGTAGCATCTTAATAAATAAAAATTTATAAAATTTTTTATAATAATCTGTTTTAAATAGAACTTTGTCAAATCTTTACCTAATAAATTGCTTGTTGGGACAACCTACGGTAATGATATTTTGACTACAAAAGAATATATTTCTTATTTTTAAATTTTTTATAAATAATAATATAACTGTAAATTGTCATTAAAAAACATTATAGTTAAAATGCAATAATTAAAATTATGATATTTAACTATTTTTCTGTGCAAATGTGAAAGGACAGTAAAACATGACACTTTTTTTGAAAATCACCAGGGTATAAAAATTTGCGAAAAACATATTTTATTCGCCACTACAATGGTATATTTTATTTACCAATTATTGATAAGATATGATTTAATGTTTTACTGTTTTAAAGATAGCAAACATCGAATTGTAGATCCATATAAAAGGAGGGACTCAAAAGATAAATATATTTTATGTAAGAAATACTTTTATCTATTAAAATAGCTACAATAAAAACTTCAACACATTATTTCACTTACTAATGTTATGTATTTATCTCTTGTAAAATTTAAAAATTCTGTCAATAAAATATTTGAGATCATCAATTTCATAAAAATATTTAAAAGATTAGTTTTAATAAATATTGTCATTTTTTTCCCCACTTTCTATCAATGAATATAACAAGAGATTATATCATTTTAGCATGCGAAAATATATAAAACATTAAGATTATCTATTAATTGCTTTAAAGGTCAAACAGAGTACTTTAAATTTCAGAACGGTTTCCAGACACTTTTCCAAAAATGAAAGTGTCCGAATATATTAAAAAAAAAGCAACCAAACCCGAAAAAGTACAAAAGCACAACATTAGATATTGCAGGGATGCAAGCGCTGTTCCAAAAATGACTGATTGCTACCACTAAATATTTATAGTATTCCTAACCTTATTTAATGACAGAATTTCTGAGATTTAATAAGGAGAATAAAGCTATTAAAATTTAGTGGTGAAAATCATCCATTTGTGGCGCAGTGCTTGCATCCCTGGATATTGATCTCAGGGATCTCATGAAAAAAAAAAATATATATTTAAGTAACAAAATACGAGAGAGATATTTGTCAAGAACGCTCCCATAGGTTTAATATTACCTTGCGAATGTCTTTGTGTAACTAATTTAGCCCCTTAATTCTTATAACTGTGACTTTAAACGCCTCAATAACGACAACTACCGTAAAATCTTTGAAAAAGAAATCTGTATATACGGAATTCAGTCTTTAAAGAAAAAGTATATATTTTTTCAAGAGAAAGAATATGAACCTGCTGAAGAATATGAAAGAATATACCTGCTAAGATGGAAACCTGTTTAAAACGGAATATATTTCTGTTCCTTTCCGTACGGTTTTCAAGGTTTTAATGATTCAATATCTGGCAAAGCTGATTACGTAGTTCAGCATTACGTATTTAATGCTTACACACTTAAAATTTTCAAAATCCGGCTATTAGAGATTTATTAAAATTCCCGTGGTAAATTTTCTTTTTAAAAGAGGGGGAGGGGGGGCGCCAAAATCCATGTTTGCCAAAAAAGGCTTGTTTTAGCCCTGAAATACATAATTTACTGCTACTAATATATGGAAGTTGACATACACGATTAAATCCGTGGGAAACATTTGAATAATCTAGGCAGAAATGCGTTTTTCACGGTTTTTAAGAAAATTGAAAAAATTGTCCTATTTTTAAAATGGCGTACTGCGCTTGCTATTGAGTGTATAAAAAAGTTGTAAATATGAAAGTTCTAGAGAATTTTATTCTCTTTAATATTGTAATTGACAAATAATATGCTACGGCAACGGGTGTTGAGATATTTAAAAAAAAAAAAAAAAAAAAAAAAAAAAAGGATCCCAAAATTTTCTTCTCTTTTGGCCACAGAAAGTTTAGCCTTAAGAAATTTTGCTAGAAAACTTGGTTTTTCTATGTTAGCATCATTATAAACAATTCAGAAAAAAAATCTTCTACCCGACCTTTTGCAAGGTAACCCCCTTATTTTGGTACATTTCCCCTGGACTAATTCACCTATTTAAATTCCTCCGTAGTTTAAGGTATGTGCCTACCTTCTTGGCACTTTTTTTTGAAAAATATGAAATTTTTATCAAACACGTGTGTTTTTGCTAAAACAGGGAATAAAACTATAAATTCATATAAATTTTTAAAGGAATTTTTATTAATGTTTCAAATTTAGACAATATTAATTAAATTTTAGTACAAAAATGCGTTTTGCCAAACCTTCTATAACGAAATCTATTCAATATATTTTCACCTTTTTTTAACAATATATTAGCAAAACAACTTACCTGTGTTATGAAGCAAAATATTTGCAAAACCTCTTAAATTTACTAACTTATGCCAAATTTTGTATTCAAAACATGATTTTTTTAAATAAAAATGGATTTTAAATTAATATATACAAACTTATAAGCTATATTTTGCTTTATAACATACCTATAGATGAGCAGAACCTTATCACAAAATTTTATTTCAATATCTTAAAAACTTTTTAAGAAATGATGTTTCCCGTAGCCGTACACAATGAAAAACGTAGTTTTCCAGAAAACGCAAATTAAGATTTGATAGAGCACAAAAAATTATAAATAATGTTTACAATTTTGAAATCCACCATATTTGTGAGGGTTTATATATTTATGTATATGTTATATGTTATATATTTGTGTATTAAAATGTATTCTTTATGTTTCTGTTGCTCTTTAAACGGTCACTTCTGGTTTCAGAAAGTTCATTTCCGGTTTATGTATTGGGCAATAACTATGCTTCTTATTATCGCTGAACCAAAAGCAAAGAATTTTTGGAATCCTAAATGTTTCAACTTTAATTAAAAAAAATTAAAAAAAAGAAATCGAAAAATTTCGCAAAAACAGCGATTTGAGGGTATGCACATACCTTAACATTGAATTTCGCAATTGGCGAGTAACGACGAAACTTTCCATTTAGGAATTAAAAGAAATTAAATCAAGCTTTAATTTATATATCACGAGCTTTTTCGAAAGCTCCATCCAAACATATTATAGCTATTTAAACTTCGAACGTAATATAAATAAAGAAAAGAGGCATGCACAAAATCTCCTGTCGTTATCTTTTCTCACCGACGATAAAGTAATTACTTTGTTATCACTCGGAAAAATATTATCTTTCACCTAGAGTAATTTGTTGCATCTTTCACTACTGTCACCCACAACGCTTCTTGGGCAGCTTTTTTTGCCCTCCTCCCAAAACAAGATTTCTATTGTTCTTGCTTCAAATAAATCCTTCTATATGGCTAAACGTTTCTCTCCGAAACGCTGCATTTATTTTTATTTTTCCACTTTCATGAGGTAGGTTGAACTGTTACTCTAAACTAATGTACAGTTATTCCAGTTTAGGACTACTTTGAATTAATTCAAGTACTAGTTTGGAATAACATTCTACAATGTGATGTATTTAACCCTTTAGGGCGCGGAGTAATTCTGTTTGTAAAATGATGAAATGGTGGACTGACAACGGAATTCACAAACGAATTTATAACAAAATAAAAACGTGCTTATTTTACCGTACTTCATAAAAGGAAAATTTTAATTAAATGTTCTTGGTGCCGTTTGTCAGTTTTGCAATTAAAATTAGGTGTCCTTTTTTGTCGACACCGCTGAAAGGCTTAAGGCGGTTCTAAAATAAATATTTCCCCTCTCTCATAACACGAAAGTTTCTGACGTATTTTCTGACTCGCTTTAGAACAGAAAGGCATGCTGCTTCCAGGCATGATTATTAAACTAATTTGTAATCGAACAGTTTTCGTAATTTTCTAAAAAATGAATTACATGTGAAGTTACAGGCGATTGTTGTCGTAGGATGTCAGTTTTTTCGCGTCCAGAAATTCGGTTCATAGCTACAACTTTGACAGTATTTTATGACAAATCTTCTGCCTTTACCACAAAAAGGGAAAACAGTTCGATTACATAGTTTCTGAATTAGTGCAACTGTCTAATTTACACGTTATCCAGAAATTCGGTTCATAGCTACACCTTTGACAGCATTTTATGACAAATCTTCTATCTTTACCACAAAAAGGGAAAACAGTTCGATTATATAGTTTCTGGATTAGTGCAACTGTCTATTTTACACGTTTACAAAAGAAAAAAAAAAGACTTTAAAAAACGCGTCACAAAGTAGCCAGTTCGGATTTGATATCAGTATAATTCTTTCCTCCACCAAAATTATAACAATATCTTGAGTTAACAATATATCTTAGACTAAATATGTTAAAGATATTAACTGATACTCCCAGAGTCGTAAGCATTCTTTTAAATTTCCAATTTTACTAAAAAAAAAAAAAATAAAATAGACTCAGACAATTTCGAAAATGACTAATTTATAGAGCTTCACAACATATAAAACCCCCAAAGAAAGCTTTTAGTTTCGTAAACAAAGATTACCACGCATTTCTGTGTAATTTTTTTTTTCACCTTTTCTCAGAACGTGTTGTTTACATGTATAGGAATGCTTTTTATAATATCTATTAAAACTAGAGAGTTGAAAATTTTCATACATGTAATTATCTAATTTGTTTATTTAGAAATATAAAAAATTGTAATTCCAATTGTTTCGAGCTATTTATCATTAGAGCGAAAATTGCAGTGACTAGTGAATTGTCAGGTAAGTATTTCAGAGGAAAATTATGATATTATGCTAAATTTAGTATTTAGTTAATTAAAGCAGATAACAGTTGTATAGTTTACTTGTGTGTGTGATTTTAATATTTTTATTATCTTCACAGGTATTACGAGCAATGATTAATGCAATGACTTTTATAATACACTTGCGGGAAAAATTGAAGGAACAAGTACAAAAATTTCTGAAACTTCAAGGATTTTCCTATTAATAAGGTAGAGATTACACAAGAAATTTATTTTGTCACGTATGATATAAGCTTAAAATGCAAATTATCCTGAAAAAATAAATTTAGATAAGAATATAAGAAATGGGATATAAAGTGGGGTTTGAAAATGTTTGTTACTTTTTACAGCTTTTCGATATACGTAGAAAAAAATTATAAGGTATGTGGACACCCCTGACCAAAGTACAAGTGCTACAGATTTACCGGCCTCCTTCCATTCTTCCAATTACACGCCATCACTCACAATACATCAAATACCTTCCACAAGAGAAACTTTTATTGAATTTGCATGTTTCTGTGTAGCAAATGTGAATACTATTGGGCTATCTGATTTCGTTGCTGTTAAGTTACCATTCTACTACCTTTCATTGGACTTCACTAAGGAGAATTAACATAAAGTGTATACTTTTTTTAGTGTTTCCTTTAATTTTTTCCACAAGTATACTTTAAAAGATATACAAGAAACTAAATGTTCCACTATTTTTATATTAACTTCTTTTTGAAAAAATTGAAAATGCTCTTTTTTTATTATTAAATGATATGCTTTTAACATACAGGTAAAATTTAAAGACATTATTTGCAACAATATTTTGAGAAAAGTGTACCTAACTGACATAGTCATAAAAAAAGGTAAAAATTAAGCACTCACACTAAAAAAATTATGGATGTAGCAATTATTTTTTGTATTACATAAAAACTAAATACATCTATTTTAAATGAGAAAGTAATTTAACACATATATCTTTATTTTAACACAATCAAACTGATTGTTAAAGTTATCATACGAATTGAATATTTCCAACTGAGCGAAAAAATGCCCAGGCTGGGAATCGAACCCAGATCCTTGGCTTACAAAGCCAATGCTTTTCTAAAGCTTGTAAGCCAAGGATCTGGGTTCGATTCCCAGCCTGGGCATTTTTTCGCTCAGTTGGAAATATTCAATTCGTACATATATCTTTGTTCATGAAAAAATAACATGGCTTTAAACATCATGCTAAATATACTTCATTCACTCTATCAAGGTGTCTGTGGCTCAAATGAAGTTTCTGTCAGAGTTGGGCAAATTTGTAATTCCAATTATCTGCAATGTAATTACAGTTTAATTACACGTAATTAATTATAGTTAAAATTACATGCCGTAAAAAAAACTCTTGCAGCACTGTAGCCGGAACCGCCCCCATCCCATTATTTGACAAAATTTCTGTGTTTGAATATGTGTAACTATAATTGATTACATATCAGTAACCTGTAATTACACTGCGTATAACTGGGATTACAAATTTGCCCAACTCTGGTTTCTGTTATGTTCAAGGCTTTTCTGTATCACGAAAAAATGCGTATTGCAAACTATTCTAATAATTCTTTTGGAATCAAGAAACTACATACATTTTTATCTTAAATTTAAGCTGTTTTATTACCATATATAAGGGTGTTCTATTGAATAAGATATTACTCACTTGGCATATTTGGTACTCTTATATTACCCGGGCGCAAGTGATCGCCAAATTTTGCCAAATTTTTAAAATCTCGCAACTCTTTTTTTTTTGTCGCCAATCTTATAACAGTAGCCAATAACAAATAGATAATATTTTAACATTGCAAGGGCAGATAATAAATCAGACTCTCTGTTAATAAATGAATAAACTAAAATATTTTGACAAAAAATAATTAAGGTTAGTTATAAAAACGTTCGATAATTTTCAATAAAACGGGTAATTCATCAACATGCCTACTTAATTACAAGCTAATCGGATAATTTTTGTGGTAGTTATTGCGGAACAGACAGACAAACAGGCGGAAACCAAACACTTTTCGTGTCTTCACAGTAAGCCTTCACTGACGTTTCGGCAAAAAAGTGAGCTATGTAACGCAAAATTCTAAAATACACACAGCGTCTCGTTTCTAGATGTGCGTTATAAAGATCTTCTACTGTTATATGTTTGTGTGACTACGCATAATTTTGAAAGCTCTAATTTTTATATTTCATTTTCATTCTTTATTCCTTTTTTTCCTTCTTTCTTTTTCTTTTCTTTTCTTCTTTTCTTTTTGTATTTATTTATTTATTTTGTAAAATGCAATTACATAAAGTCGATTTTGTTTTAGTACTTTAAATCACTTGTGCTAAATGGTCAAGAATTAAATGGATTCCATATCCTAAAATTCTCCTAATTTTCGATTATCACAATCCAATTCGTGGCTGCATTGTTTGAGCATAACCATTGACCAAGTCTCCTCTAATACAGGTGAGTATTGTTTTGTGATAGATGTTACTGGAAAAGAAATTCAATATATGGTCTTCTACTGTACGTCAAACATAAACAATGCTGGCAACAATGGTATTTAAATTGACAGTCTGACAGTGAAAACTTATCACAAAAAAGACTGTGTAGCCATAAACAGCTCTCGCTAAAATACTTGGTTGAATTAATTGAAGTGCAATTACACAAAGTCAGTTTTATTTTAGTGTTTTAAATTACTTGTTTTCAAGTACTAAAAAGATTCCAAATCCTAAAATCATTTCAATTTTCAGATCACTCGTATGATTATTCTTAAAAATATTTTCTATTCCATGGATAAAAATTTTAAAGTGGATATCGATATTTCGGAAGTATAAGCTCCAATTTGTGACTGAATTGATTTATCATGATCATTGATCATGCCTGTTCTAATAAAGGAGAGTATTGTTTTGTGATAGTTGTTGCTGAAAAAATCTGTTTTCTTTTTTATTTTATTAAGCAAAATATCTAACTGTGGTCTTCTACTTAACCAACCTTGGTACTTAACCACTTCCCTGATTATCCCGAGTTATCTCGAGTTCATATACATGGCAATTAATTATTATCCCAAAAAAACTCGGGGGTGGTATAGTTTGTCACTACGATTTGTTTTATCCCGTTTTTACTCTGCTGAAGCTTAAAAAGAAAGAAAATATTCTTATATAACATTATAAATTATATATAATATTTATTTGGCAGTTTTCTAAGTTTTGTAATATGAAATTCAAATGATGAAATACAATAATGCGAAAGCAAAAAATGTGGTGCTTTTTTGCAGTTTTTCTTCAAAAAAATTGCCAAGGGAAGCAGTTAAATAATAAAAATAAAATAAATAACGCTCTCACATAAAAATACTTTTATAAAGAATAGAAAAGCAACATAACATATAAAATAATTGCAGATATAGATGTTTTTGTAACACTAAAATGCATAAGCATTGCAAATGAACGAAGTCCACAACAAAATAGCGTCCCACGTATAATAAAGAGAAAGTACATAGATTAGCATAAGGTTTCTCATGCTTGTGATAGAAAAAACCCAGATTAAACAGACCAGGAAAAAGTGATAGAAAACAATAAATGGAGGTTAACAAAGGATTATCATTATTATATGGTAATTGATATACATGCTACCAGGCATAATTATTATTGTGGAGAGCAACATCAGTGAAGACCCTTCATTATATGTTATTTTTGGTTATTAATGACACACTATTATTTTTAAAAAATATTCTGTATCCTCTGTATGAATTTACATTATAAAAAATCATTAGAAATATATTTAGTTACTTAAAAAAACGTATAATCTGACACTTACACATTGGTATATTATATACCAATACAATGTGACTTCTATTAGCGGTCCTTATTGGAGTTATATAGTATTAGTATGTAAGGTACCTTTTAAGCGTCAGAACATATGCTTTTTTAAGTAACTAAATATATTTTTAATGATTGTGTATAATGTAAATTCATACAGACAATATAGAAGAATAGAAGAATACAGAGAAGAATATAGAAGAATATAGAAGTCTTTGTATTAATAATAATAATAATAAACTTATAACGAAGGGTCTGTACTGATGTTGCTCTCCACAATAATAATAATGCCTGATAGAATGGTATAGCAATTAACATATAATTATAATACGGGTATTACTAAAAACAGAATATCAAATATACTCATATTAAAATACTTTTACAAAGAATAGAAAAACAACATAGCATACAAAATAATTGCAGATATAGATATTTTTGTAACACTAAAATGCAGAATCATTGCAAATGAGTGAAGTCCACAGCAAAATAGCATCCCACGTATAATAAAGAGAAAGTACATAGATTAGCACAAGGTTTCTCATCCTTGTGATAGAAAAAACCCAGATTAAACAGACCAGGAAAAAGTGATAGAAAACAATAAATGGAGGTTAACAAAGAGTTATCATTAATATATGTTAATTGATATACATGATACCAGGTATTATTATTATTGTGGAGAGCAACATCAGTGAAGACCCTTCATTATATGTTATTTTTGGTTATTAAAGACACACTATTTTTTAAAAAAAATTCTTCTATATCCTCCGTATGAATTTACATTATAAAAAAATCATTAGAAATATATTTAGTTACTTAAATAAACGTATAGTCTGACACTTACACATTGGTATATTATATACCAATACAATGTAACTTCTATTACCGGTCCTTATTGGAGTTATATAGTATTAGTATGTAAGGTACCTTTTAAGTGTCAGAACATATGCTTTTTTAAGTAACTAAATATATTTTTAATGATTGTGTATAATGTAAATTCATACAGACAATATAGAAGAATAGAAGAATACAGAGAAGAATATAGAAGAATATAGAAGTCTTTGTAATAATAATAATAATAATAAACTTAAAACGAAGGTTCTGTACTGATGTTGCTCTCCACAATAATAATAATGCCTGATAGAATGGTATAGCAATTAACATATAATTATTATACGGGTATTACTAAAAACAGAATATCAAATATACTCATATTAAAATATTTTTACAAAGAACAGAAAAACAACATAACATACAAAATAATTGCAGATATAGATATTTTTGTAACACTAAAATGCAGAATCATTGCAAATGAGTGAAGTCCACAACAAAATAGCATCCCACGTATAATAAAGAGAAAGTACATAGATTAGCACAAGGTTTCTCATCCTTGTGATAGAAAAAACCCAAATTAAACAGACCAGGAAAAAGTGATAGAAAACAATAAATGGGGGTTAACAAAGAATTATCATTATTATATGTTAATTGATATACATGCTACAAAGCATTATTATTATTGTGGAGAGCAACATCAGTGAAGACCCTTCATTATATGTTATTTTTGGTTATTAAAGACACACTATTTTTTAAAAAAAATTCTTCTATATCCTCTGTATGAATTTACATTATAAAAAAATCATTAGAAATATATTTAGTTACATAAAAAAACGTATAGTCTGACACTTACACATTGGTATATTATATACCAATACAATGTAACTTCTATTATCGGTCCTTATTGGAGTTATATAGTATTAGTATGTAAGGTACCATTAAAGAGTCAGACCATATGCTTTTTTAAGTAACTAAATATATTTTTAATGATTGTGTATAATGTAAATTCATACAGACAATATAGATGAATAGAAGAATACAGAGAAGAATTTAGAAGTCTTTGTAATAATAATAACAGTAATAAACTTATAACGAAGGGTCTGTACTGATGTTACTCTCCACAATAATAATAATGCCTGATAGCATGGTATATCAATAATCATATAATTATAATACGGGTATTACAAAAAACAGATTTTTCTATTAGTAAACTATCTCAAAGAAAAATTATCATTTTTATTTTTTAATTCGTGCAATATTCTTTTTTTGTCCAATTATGTTAATATGTGTATAACTTATATGTTTATAACTTATATGTTTACAATTTATATACGTTTATCAGTTATTATCACGTATGTAAAATTTAGCATTATTAGCATAATAATATTTACCACATATTAGCATAATTGGGTAAAAAAAGAATATTGCACGAATTAAAAAATAAAAATGATAATTTTTCTTTGAGATAGTTTACTAACAGAAAAATCTGTTTTTTGTAATACCCATATTATAATTATATGTTAATAGATATATCATGCTATCAGGCATTATTATTATTGTGGAGAGCAACATCAGTACAGACCCTTCATTATAAGTTTATTACTACTATTATTATTACAAAGACTTCTATATTATTCTCTGTATTCATCTATTCTTCTATATGTCAATAAGCAATGTCAGTTACTTTCCATTATTTTAATCTCTGAGTAAAGATACTAATTATGAAATTAAAAAAAGTCCTTTTGTTTTATTTATAAAGTATAATCTTGATTTTTAAGCATATGTAAATCTAGAAATCTACAACCATTTTTTAAAACTTTACAAAATATTTGATATGAATTCAAAATATCCGTCGGTCCGTCTGGCCGTGGACTAAATCTCGTAAATATACTAGGCTTTGCCATGTAATTTTCATATGTTATTGAGGTTTAGATACGTTCGGTATTGAAAATTAAGTGTGTAGAACTTATAATGCGTTTTTAGGGACACGCAAAAAATAACTTTGCATTATGGTCTACAGAGGAAAATCATTTCTAAAGCATTTTAAATATATTACCCTTCATCAAATGTAATGAAACTTATATGCGTCACTGAGGTGGACTAAAAGATTCTTTCTGAAGAGTACAAAATAAGAAGAAAATATAGCTGGTTTACGGTGATGCACAAAATAATTCCGTTACATTATAATCTATGAGGTAAAATCGTCTGCGTTACATTTTAATGACATATTAAGACATTTCAAACATACCGAAATTAAAACGGATCACCGAGGTGCACTACAATATGTTTTCTGTAGAATATGGGGTACGCAGCATTTATCGTTCATCTACAGAGATGCACAAAAATTTCTGATAAAGGACAGACTATGATTAATAAATATTGGACGTGCGTTTTTCCCTGCGGTGTGCAATTTTAAACATCTAATTTTTAGTGTATTATATGGTGTGTACAAATTCTATAGATTATAAGCAGAGCTGCACGAATTAATTCGAAAACATTACCGGATATGCACGGCAATTGCTGAAAATGGATTTTTACTCAGTTGTGTGTTTTTTTAACACATTGAGACTGGTCATTTTTCGTCAATAAGCACGAAATTTAAGTTTACAAAGGTCAGAAAGCAGGTATACTTGGGTTACACACACTTTTTCTTCCTTACAAAATTTCTGGTACCAACAATAACTTCTTACTCCAATCCACAAAAACGTATGTTTACATCTCCCGCGTTCAATTTGTTAAATTGCTTATTTCTATATCTCATTTCTTTGAATGAAAAAATTAAATTCCTTATAAATATTCTGTTAATGTAGAAAATTATTTTATAATCTCTCTGTTTTTCTTGTTTTAAATTAATATAGTGTTCTGATTTTGCGAGCGCAGATAAAACTTACACTTCCAAACGCTATGAAACAGGAGCAAAAGAGAAAAAATAATTTAGTGTATCAATTATAAAGTTCAGATCGACCTTTTCTATCGTATTTTATATTCACGTTTTACAGACATCATATACGAAATAAAACCAAAAGAAAAAAAAAACCCAAATTCATCGACGCCATTCTCTTCTGAGGCTGAGTTTTAATCGGTCTTTTACGAGTGCACTCTAAAAAAATAGAAAACAGGAATTCTGCTTTTTCAAAACTTAGTGTCGCCCCGAATGAAAAAAAAAAATATATATAAATATAGATAGTACAAATTTAAGACTTAAAATACACGCTTTTATTTTATATAAAATGACGTCATTTGCATCCGCTGAAGAATTCCACATTTACGATCCAGTTTTAAAAACATCTATAGAAAAGTATGCATAGGACCTCACTATCCCAGCAAAAAGCTATGTCGTCATTCAAGAAACTCGGCAAAAAAATCTGGTATCTAGTGATTCATAAGCCTTCGTTTGTTTGTATCATTAATATGGATGCTGAAAATTAAATATAGTTTATAAATAAAACCCCCATGTTTCCTCAGAAATCATTAATTGATATTTTTTCAAATTTCGGAAAATGTTATTACACACGGATCAATAAATTTGCATTCTTTCATCTTTTTGATGTGAAATAAGTAAATGTGGAGAAAAAAGTCACACATATTTTTATAGCAGACGATATTCTTGGCATTGCACGTATTTTAATTACACCTTTTTTTTCAGTTTTTATTATAAAATGGAAACAAAAATATATACTAATCTACTATTTTCCCTTTATTTTCTACAAAAAGGGAGTACTTCAGTTGCCACCATTAAAGAAAAGATTTTAAAAAACTACAAAAATATTAATATCACAAAAATAAATTGAGATGCAATTTTTCAAACAAATTGCATTTAAAAGTACTTTTTTTTCCTATACGATGGTGTTAAAAATTGAAAACGTCCAATGTTTAGAATTTTAAAAAATTGCAGTAGATATTATCAGTATTTAAGCGTTCGATACATTTATTTCGTTTTAGGGCTGGTTAACGGAACGTTATATTTTAGGAACGACACTTTAATTGTTGCCCGAAAGAAATAACATATCGGGGGAGGGGGGGAGGTAATAAGTCGTAAAATTACACGTTAATACAGGTATTCTGTTGATTCAAGAACGATTTGTGCTCATGTTTAGAGAAGCATGTAAATTTTCAAATACGCAGCTGGTGCATTAATTTCAGAATAAACATTGTCCTGTGTATTTTGATGATAACACTTTAACCTGCCTAAATGTGTAAAAAGTTATCTGATAACTCTCATTTATACAGTTTAATGTATAAATTGCATATGAGTAAACATATTTCTGTGTAATGTTCCGTTCTGACACATATTCCTGCTTAATATGCAAAATATGCACACTTAAAAAAAAATTCCATTAAAACCCAGAAAAGGTTCTGACAATCGTGATGCCACTACTATTTCCGTATTTTAACGGAAATATATTTCCATAAAATCCAGAAAAATTTCTGTTTTTTTTTTGTTTTTTTTTTTTTTGGAAAATTATTCTTTTTATTTGCATACTTCCATGTTCACAAATTTCCAATAAAAGACCTTTAAAGCACAAACTTACATCTCCGTGAATTTAAATCACCACTTTTGAAAGAAACATTTACCACAAGGAGAGAAATTCTGTATATAATTTTATCCATAGTAAACAAGAATTAGTTTCAAGTATCGTTACATATTTTAGATACTTTTTATTGAAGCATATACAAAGTGTAAAAAAAAAAAAAAAAAAAAAAAAAAAAAAAAGATTTGTTAGTATTGGAAAGGTGTATATCTTCGGTAGAGACATATTTTTTTCCATCTGAGTACAATTTTGAACATTTTACACATTCTCTTTCAATAATCTTGAATATTTGGATTTTTTATTTCATGATTTATAAAAGTAAATTATACCCTATTATGTATTATACGCATAAAAAATGTGGGGCAAAACTTAAGCAACAAGCATAAAATGATAATTTCGTAACATTCGAATACTCAAAAGAAAATGATATAAACATCAGGTTTAGAAAATTCCTACAGCACAAATAATTGATGTGACATCTCTTTCATGTCACATATGTTCACACGCGTCACAGTCACTACTCCACTGAAAAGTCACTGTGAATGTGGCTTTGTGATGGGTCACAAAGTGATATTACAATGAAGTCACCTTGTGATTCTCACGTGACTCTCATTTGAAGACTCAATTTTGTCACCAATATATAACCAAATAATGTCTTATTGAACTGGGATGCTTAGTTTTAGGTGACCGGGGCTCTACTGTGAAGTCACCATGGCGCTCTTTTGTGAAATATCACAAATGATTTATGGCGTCATTTTCTGTTGCGCATAAACTAGTCCACAAAACAGCTATCATGATGTCTTTACAATGAAGTGTCTAAATGACAGTCACATGATAGTCACTAGGTGACTTCATTGTAAAGTTACCTGGTGACTCGTAACAAGCAGAAGTCATGGTGACTTTTCAGTGGAGTGATAAAAATGACACGAATGAAGATATCACATTTTAGTTCATTCTAGTGACTATGATACTTGTGGCGTCAACGAGACTTTACATCGACTGGCTGTGCTGCTAAGGTAGAACATAACTTGCTGTCTATAGAATTTTATTTTGAGTACTCAAGCGTTCAGAACTTAGGATTTTGTGTTTGTTGCTTAAGTTTTGCACACTAGTGTTTTAAGGCTGCTCGTCACTCAGTTTCCGAATTCCCCTCGGTAATGTTAAGTCTATGAGCGTTTGATGTCTTTCACAAAATTTTATAACTTTATGAAAAATAGTTTCGTCTATAGTCAATTGCCTATAATAATTGCCTATAATAGTCTATACCCTGCGTTTAGCAGGGTCGCTTAATTATGGACACCTGTACATATTTTAAAATATACATATTTCGAAAATTAATTAAAGAAATATATATAAATTGAAACCGGTTAAAATTTTTAACAGAAATAGTTTTCTAGCAGCTTCAAGTATGCGAGTCCAAAATGAAATAGTTTTTGCGTTCTGCCTAAAAACAACCCGCATTACAATTTGGGCCCACTCTGCCCAGTGGTTAGAATACTGACCACTAGATGAGGAGCTTAAATCCACCCGCATGGCAATCTGTTTTGCAACTATTAAAAATGAGATAGAAGTTCCAAAGTTTAAAACTTCCTAATTCATAAACGCTTTGACAGATTGGCTTTCAGTTTAGTATCCAAAGCTAAAATTTACTGAAAAAGCCAAATGCTGTCACAGTTGGTTGTTCGCATTGAAAATTTCAGAGTCTGGTAAAATTTTAGTGTGAAGACGACACCGTAAGCCTATTTCTTTTAAACAAAAAATGAAATAAGTCATAATTCTTAGTCGAATGGCCGCTTCCATATTTTTCTGAGATAATTTAATGATTAAAATGTATGGTGTGTTCTCTTTTTAGGTGGGTTCGTAATTATATAAATACGTATCACCTATAGTCGTTGTTAAGTCCGTCTGTCTGTCCGTCCGTCCGCATATAACAGAGCAAAAACTACTCAACCGAATGATCTGAAATTTTAAATATAAAATTGTTGCAATATTTTGTCGAGCCATTTCAAATTTTATGAAAATCCGATGAATAGTTTAATTACAGGGACAGTCAAAAGTTTTCCGTTACATTACGGCCAATAGGCCGAATGCACTTTGAGTCATGCTACTTTCACATTTCTATCACTTTTGGGTATATAGTAAAGCGAGGAGAGTTCGCGCGGTAGGAGAGATTGCGCACAAAGAGATTCGACGGGAAGGAGTAGAGTGCGCGCCCAGCGACTCCAGGTAGTTGTACAGCAGCATTAGTGCAGTGTCTACATGAATGTGCATATTGATTGTTCCAAGCGTCTTGGATAAAGCAGTGCTATTTTGTATTTTTTCCCAATGTAAGTTCTTGAATTTTCATAACTGTTCGTCAGAATTTTTATAGAGCGTCAATAATACAAAATATTTTGAACTTAAACCATTTCTTATAAACTACGAACCTGGACTAAGTATGCGAACACCAAAAATTCATTTTAGAAGTGGCCATATTTAAATAACAGGCCGCGTAATGTCTCCTACCAAAATAGGAGAGTTTGCGCATTTGCTACTTAGGAGAGATGGCGCATTTCCCCATAAGTTTAAGTGCTAGTTTAAGCTTATTGATGTTATTTGCATGAATTGCAAATTACGTGTAAAACATATGAATGAATCAATTTTGAAATAATTTTGGAAAAACATACAATTATCAAAACTAAATTTGGCAACAAATTAATTTACAAAAAAAATACATTTGCAGATAAAAATTTTATTAATAAATTAATAATACAGTTGTTATTAAATAAATTTTATGTAATTATTTTTGTTAATAAATTAATAATATATTTGTTAATAATTTAATTAAATATTTATATATATTTTTTAATTTATGAGCAATTAATTTGCTAATAAATTAATTTTGTTAACTAAAATAAATTTTCTAATACAATGTTTTGGAAAAGCTTTCACCCATTCCAAATAGTGTAATGCCATCGAAATCAAAAGGAAACATAGTTCAAGTAATGTTACTGATCCACAAAATATACATGAAAAAAGACTTAAGAAGGATGCCGCTACAAAAAAAAAAAAAAAAAAAAAAAAAAAAAAAAACAGCTGAAGATAAGGTGCTTCCACAAAAAGTCGGATAAAGGAAAAGAACCGAAGGTCAATGAGGATGAGTGCACTGAATGTCTGTAACCGTACCAGGAGACAACTTCGACAACTGACTGGATTCAATGTATTGCTTGTTGCAAGTGATTGCACGAAAGATGCACTATTTACAACAATAAGTGCATCGATTATGGGAGACGACAACTTCGGTTCGCAAACAAAATACAAAGAAACTGTGGAAATGGAAATGAAGTAATTTTCAAGTTAAACATGTTATCAACTAGATTAATGTTATTTTTTAATCTTAGTAGGGCTTGATTTTTCTGATATTTTAATCTTCTTAAATTAAAAATTTTAACTTTTGTTAAAATAATTCTTCCTTTTATTTGTTATTTAAACATTTGGTTGAAATATTCACTCCTAATACAACTATATTTACTCACAAAAACTTTTCAACAATGTCGATTAAGTGTAATTATTACTGTTAACAATTTAATTTTAGTTATTATTAATAACAATCTCTTCTACCTATGTGCGCAATCTCTCCTACCCATGTGCGCGTTCTCTCCTACCCTGTAAGGAGAGATTGCGCAAAATAGTTTTCTTGGTTTTATTACTGCTGTTCTATTAAATTACAGTATAACAAGATAATAACAATGGAAATGCATAAAAAACAAATGAAGTCAAAATTATTCATGCATAGTTTAGCAAAATATTAATATTTAGATTTTTCATTATTATTCTTTTGAAATGTGCGCAGACTCTCCTCGCTTTACTATATGTGCTATCAGAAAGAAAACAATAAGTACACTGTAAAAAAAAATCTGTAAAGTTACTAAAGATTTTCTAGGTAACTGGGATTCCTAGAACTTTTCATGTAACGGCAACAACAAAAATTCCTGTAACAGCGCCTGTTACAGGAATTTTTCTTGTTGCCGTTACATAAAAATTTCTAGGAATCCCAGTTTCCTAGAAAAACTTTAGTAACTTTACAGATTTTTTTTTACAGTGTAGTCAACTGAATATTCATGTAAACTCACGAAACTGTACATAATCTGCTGTTTCCTTTCCATTATTGCAGTACGGAAAACATAAAAATAATAATGATTCCGTTAAAGACAAATATCTAAAAATATGTTTTTTTCATAATTTGAAATATATTAGTGAATTTTGTTGATATGTTTTAAAATTCCTGTTCTTGTGCAGATTAGCATATAGACACGTTTATCAAAAATTACTTGTGCAGAATGTAATATGTAATAACTGAAACGTCATGAAACTATTTACTTCACTTCCTTTCTTTTTTATTGTTTCATTACTGAAATAATTACAAACAAGGTTATTTTTCTTGCAGTTTTTTTTTTCATGACCTTTTTGATGTAAATTTTCGACCGTATTTACACATGACAAATCATTTAGATACTTTACAAATGTCTAAAAATGCATTTTTTTCTTACTTTCAAATACATTAGTGAATTTTTTGGCATGGTTGAAAATTCGTGCTTTTATGCATATACGCTTATAGAAACTTTTCTCAAAGATTACTTATATACCGATAGGTGCAGAACGTAATACATGGCTGCCATTTTTTACGCTTTTTTCCTACCACTTGTTTTAATCAGAAAAAATTGCCTTATTTAATCCAATGTTTTCTATGATTAAATAAGACAAATTTCTCTGGTAAAAAATAGTGGTAAAAAAAAGCGTAAAATTTGAAAGCTATGGTAATATGTAATCAACTGAAACGTCGTTACTTAAATAATTACACTGTAAAACAAAATCTGTAAAGTTACTAAAATTTTTCTAGGAAACGTGGATTCCTAGAGATACTTATGTAACGGCAACAACAAAAATTCATGTAACAGGTACACTTTTGCACGGTAAATCAAGAAATCTGTAATGTTACTAAGAATTTTTTAGGAAACTACGATTCCTAGAACTTTTTATGTAACTGCAACCTGGTTTGCAGATAAAATTTTAGTAAAATTTCTGTAATTTTACTAGATTCTTTTGTAAAGCTACAGATATCTGTAGCTTTACAAAAACTAGTTTTGTAGATTTACATCTTTTTTTTTTGTACAGTGTGCAGATAAAATTTTAGTAAGCATACAGATTTCTGTAACTTTACATCTGTAGAATTACGGATATATATATATATATATTTTTTTTTTTTATTACAGTGTAAAAACAAGATTACTTTTCTTGCAGTTTTTTCACCACCTTTTTAATGTATATTTTTGAACGTATTTTCTTATAATAAATCATTTGGATGCTTTACAAATTACTTTTTTTAAAGTTCGCTGAACGTAATCAGTTGCAAGTTCGTGAAAATTCATTAAACTATTCAATAACAATCGTTTCATTTCCGTTTACTATTATTAAGTTGCTTAAACAAGTTTATTTTTCATATAGTTTTTTTTTTTTTTTTGCGCATATGACTTCTTAATGTATATTATCACTCGTTTTCTTAACACAAATCATTTATCAATTTTTCTTTTTATCTTTTTGGACAATAATGAAATAAGGAAAAGCCAAATTGATATTTCCCACAGTGTTATTCTTTCGTATCACTGATTAACGTATATATTTAGAAGAACTTTCTTAAAATATCATTATGGTTCATATTCTGAGTTTCATCCTGTTATATATATACTTTAAAAACAATGGAGCAAAATACCCGTTAAAATTAGTCAGTGGAGCATTTAAAGAATTGTTAGAAAAGCATATCATCAAATCTGTTTAAATCAAACAAGTTTATTATTCTTATAGGTTT
Source organism: Maratus speciosus (assembly GCA_963932465.1). Classification (NCBI taxonomy): domain Eukaryota; kingdom Metazoa; phylum Arthropoda; class Arachnida; order Araneae; family Salticidae; genus Maratus; species Maratus speciosus. The sequence goes on along the minus strand of OZ010787.1, from coordinate 561,053,803 downwards.
TCGTTTCGCATGACTTCTTAACGTGTATATTTTTTCACGTTTTCTTAACATGAATCATTTTTTAATTCGTCTTTTTATCTTTTTGGACAACAACGAAATAAGGAAAACCCGAATTGTTATATATTACAGTGTTATTCTTTATATCACTACTGAATTTATCAGGGGCGCCATTTCAGAAATTTCTTGGGGGGAGGGGGAAAGATTTTTTGAAGGAAGTTATATAGCTAAGGGTAAGATCCAGGCGTATACCCCCCCCCCCCCCCCGAACGAGAAACGTAAACTGAATCATACTTACAAAAACAATAAAAATTTTGAATACGGAAACTCAAGAACCAAAGAAATAGTTTGTTTTAAACAGGTTTCCGTCTTAGCAGGTAAAATTTCAATGTCTTGAATATGCACAAAATTTCTTTTTAGATAGGATCCTATTATAGGTTCAATTTTTACAGGTATCCTCAAAGACTGTCAAACCATCCACTCTGTAGTATAGCTCTGATAAGAGATGTATTACAGTAAAAATTGTGAAAACGAAGCCTGCCTATAACAGATTTCTTTCTCAAAGGGGAAAAAAAGTTCGATGGAAAAACATCATACAATTATACTTGAGACACAGACCTGTCTAAAATGGAACCTTCTTCTGGTCCCTTTCGACTTCTGTTTTCAGATTTTACTACAGGGGCGCCATTTCAAGTTTCCTGACGAAAGACGAGGAAAAATTTTCTATGTGTAACAGGGAGCGTACAGAACTGCACAAATCTCACAGAAAATGGGAAAGTCCCTCACAATAAAAAAAGCTCTGCGTGATTTTCTCCTCAACTTTTTTTACGGATGTGTTATTATTCTGCATTTTTTTTTAATTTTCGTGAAAGTCCATGATTTTTTTTTTCTTTCGAATTCCGCAAAATCAATTCGTCAATGACTCACAGAAAAACATTTCAATGCAAATTTTGAAAAAATATCCGCAAATCGTCGCGGAAAAAAACGCTCATTTCTCCAAACGACCATGGAAAATATTGCTAATTTCACCAGAGATTGGGAAAAGAAATGCAGATTTTGTCAAATGATTGCACAAACTAAAATCTCAAATTTTGTAAAAAGATTGCGGAAAAATCGCGACTTTCGTCAAAAGATTGCACAAAAAATCACGAAAATTTAGTCAAACAATCGTGGGGAATTTCGTCAAATGATCGGGAAATAAGATACAAAATTTCTTTTAACTATCGCGCAAAAAAATAAAAATGTTATTAGTCGGTGGTTGAAAAAAATAATCACGAATTTCAAGAAATGATCCTGAAAACGAAACACGAATTTTGTCAAAAGATCGCAGAAACAAACATGGAATTTCGTCAGTTGGTCGCAGAAAAATATTGTGAATTTTGACAAATGGTCGCGGAAAAAAAACAATTTCGATAAAGGTTGTAGAAAAAAATCGTGAAGTTCGTGAATCGTCGCGAAAAATATCGCAAATTTCGTCAGATGACCGCGCAAAAAGAATCATGAAGTTCAATCAGTCATGACGTAATCAGCCCACGAACGTCATGAATAGGTCGCGAAATTTGTAAATTTTGTGATCTATAGCGATAAGAAAATTTTCATTAATGATTTTCTGCAAGGTAAAGCGTTAATTATTTCGGATTGCGCTTTCAATATTTTGAGGTGAGTTCGTGTTAATACTATTTTTCAAAGAAATCCTGAATATTTTTTAGATGAAAAAGCTACATATTTGAACATTAATGAATATTATATATATATCTTCATTTTCCTACATGAAAGGTAAAGTTTATATTAAAGATATAATTGTAAACTTCTTTTACAATAACTGTATTACAATATTTTATAATATTGTAACAAAATTTTCTTTCATTTCGGGTCGGGTTGCCTTTCAATGGAAAACTTTTTAGCAATTTTCGTATTTACATGAAATTAAAGCCCTGCGTCAGGATAGGTTGATGTATTTTCTTCGTCCTGAGTGAGATGCACTTTAAGTTTTTCGCATTGTGCTTTTTCTTTTTCGGTCGGAGTCGGGATGACCTGGTTTTTAACAAGAAAGTCGTGAATATTTTTCAAATGAAGAACTACAGATTTGACTATTAATGGTGGCCCATAATAATAACCCATGTGTTCATTTTTGTACATAAGGGATAAAATTATAGTTTACTTTATTATAAATGTGTTAAAATATGGAGCAATCTTCTTTTACTTTGGTATTTGGTGAAAGTCTGTCGGTTTTTGGGTTGATGAAATTGTTTTGTCAGGTGCACACAGGCTCCATTCCTATACGTTGAAGAATTTTGACAGGGTACCATATATAATATGATTTAATAAAGCAAATAATTAAATAATTTGATAACATTTTAATCATTGCAATAAATATAATGCGGCACTAATAATCCGAAAAACTAAAAAAGACGGATAGTTAAGAACTTGAATTATACTCGTCCGTTCAACCCCCCCCCCCCCCCACACACACACACAAAAAAAAAAAAAAAAAAAAAAAAAAAAAAAAAAAAAAAAAAAAAAAAAAAAAAAAAGAAAGAAAGAAAGAAAAACTATCTGAAAGAACTTTACACCTGAATTTCTAGCGACGAGCGCACTAGTTTTCCTATGATCAAGTTGTACACAGCTGAGAAGCAATTGATAAAAGAAAACATGTATTTTTCTCTCATGTATTTTTTAAATTAGCCAAAGTACGATACATGTCTCGCCTTAAGAAAGTTCGAATAAATAGCAAATATTTTTATAATTGATAATTTCTATGCATAAAGCATTTATTCAATGCATATGTTTTTATTGCAATCAAATCTGATAAATTATTTTAGCGTTTGAGCAATTTTTTAATTTTTGCTTGAGTCTGACAATTGATGGTTGATAAATTTTCTGAAAAATCAAATTCCTTGGGGGGGGGGGCTATGCCCCCCCCCAGCCCCCTCAAATTGCGCCCCTGTAATGTATATATTTACAAGTACTTTCTTAAAATATCACAGTGGCTTATATTATAAGTTATCATTTGCATACCTGTTACATATCTTTTAAAAAGAATGGGGCAAAACACCCATTAAAATTAGTCAGTGGAGCATTTTAAGAAACGTTATAAAAATGTATCATCAAACCTGATTAAATAAAACAAGTTTATATTTCTTATCGCTCCTTCGTTTTGCATGACTTCTTAACGTGTATTTTCAAACATGCTTTCTTAATATAAATCATTTACAAATTTATCTTTTTATCTTTTTGGACAATGGTGAAATAATGAAAAGTCGAATTGTTATTTCTTACAATGTTATTCTTTTGTATCACTGATTAATGAATATATTTACAAGTGCTTTCTTAAAATAACATCATGTCTTATAGTATGTTTTATTATTTGTGTAATACGTGTTACATATCTCTTTAAATAAATGAAAAAAAAAAAAAAAAACTCGTTAGTTAGTTAAAGTTAGTCAGTGGAACATTTTAACAATTGTTCAAGAAATCATATAAACAAAGTTTAAACAAAACAAATTATAAATACATCATTATTTAGAGTTACAATTTCACTTCTTTTTGGAATACGTGCTTTTGGGAACAATTTTTCCTGGTGAACAGAAAGAACTACTCTAATCATCGCTTTATTTAAATAAAAACAGAAAAAATTCTATACTTGAAAAATATATTTACCTTTAACAAATTCAAGTTAGTTATCGTTCAAAAACACAGACACAAGTATACAGTTGCGGTCAAAAATTTCCAGAAATTTCCAAAAATACCCATATGAAGACGAATCCCAAATTAATACTTATACATTTTATTGAAATAATAGTTAGGAACTTATTTATGGAATAACAAATAAATATCAATAAATTCAATTGACAAAATTAATTGCAAAGGAAAATGCATGTTCTTAAAAGTTTCCGGCCATCCTGGCAAGTTTGGAAAAAAATGGTGTTATAATAGAAATTAGCTGTGATCAACAACATTTACAATTAGTATTTTGCCGTCATACATTTAGCAATAAGTACTGCCGCGCAGCGACATGGCATCGATTCAATGAACGTTTCAAGATCGTCTATGCTCAAAATCGTCTAAGTTTTTTCGACTCTTGCAATTTGTGGGAAAATTCTGCTGAATTGGAATATTTATAATTTTGCACTTGTTTGTCAAGTTCATTCCAGAGATTTTCTATTAGATTAAGATCGGGTGATTGGGCTGGCCATTTCAAAAGCGGATTTGTTTTTGTACTAAAGCCACTGCTTGACGAGCTTGAATGGATGCTTTGTGTCGTTATTATGCTGAAACAAGTAGTTACGACCAAACTTTTTCCTCCAATAAGGTAGCAAATTATCTTTCAAGATATCCTTATGCATTGCACCATTCATCTTGCCGCAGATTTTAGCTAACGGACCGAAACCTTTTCCAGAAAATGCTTCTCACAGCATAACGTGTCCTCCGCCATGCTTCATTGTAGGAATAATATATCTCGAATCATATCTTTTGTTTTAGGTCATCGGACGTAGTGTCTGCCATCACTCCCAAAAAGACTATCAATTCGATTCTTCAGAAAATAGTACTTTTATCCAGTTTTCACTTGACCAGCCTTTGTATTCCTTTGCAAACGCATGTCGGACCCGCTGATTTTTTTTTTTACTTATGAAAGATTTTTTAACACCGACTCCTCTATAAAGTCCTACGTCACGTAAGTGTCTTGACACTGTATACTGACTTATTTCATCAATATTTTCACTCCGAAAATCGCAGGATATTGAGGGCATTTTTATGCGGGTCATCAACTGCTTTTCTCCTGATAATTCTCTCCACACGAATAGTCGTTTTACGGAGTCTGCCGGACCGTGACAAGTTTTGAAGGCCATCTTTATATTTTTAAAAAATATCGTTCAGAGTAGATTTTCCGATCGATAACTTTGCCGCAATCTCACGAGAGGATTGACCCTTTAGCGACAAACAAATCACTCGTTTACGAACAATAATTGTTGAACTTTTCATTTTTGAATTTAACTACGTTATTGATATTGATTAATTAACAAACACGGCCAAAAAGCACGTTGCCCATAGCAAAAAAAAAAAAAAAAAAAAAAAAAAAAAAAAAAAAAAAAAAACGAATGGCCGGAAACTTTTGCACACGCGAATTTCGAATTCCCCTCTTTTGCATAAAGTGTCTTCAGTATCCAATCAAAATGATCGCATGGTCAAAGGTCATTTGAATATCCGTAACTTTTGGAGCAATCGCGCTTCTTCTTTGCTGAAACGTTCTGGAAAACAAATCAAAGAAACTAACTGGCCGGAAACTTTTGACCGCCACTGTATCTAATTATTATAGGGTCAATCCATTTCAAGTGGTCCAGAAAATCATTTATTCGTTGCTCGACCATTTTTAAATAATCTGAAATTTTTTGTACAACAACCCTAACATGATGGAAGTTCAAAATGATTATTATTTTAATTTTATTAATTTTTGTTTGTGCATGGCGGCCATCTTTGTTTCATCGTCTGCAGCAATTTTCTCACAAGAAGGGTTTACGGAATTGTAAATAATTCATAGTTTATTTATCCAATTCAACTGCGGATTAAAGCAATTTGTACAGAATACTTTAGGCTAAAAATATGGTAATGGAGTAGTTTCCGAAACTAACTGCTTATTGGTAAAATTTAAGCTTAAAGTTTCAGTTTTTTTCCAAAATTTGTCCGTTTACAAGAGGAAATTTTTCTAGCAAGGAATACTGTTAACATGACAATTTTTTATTACAAATAGGCCGATAGTACTTGTGCTCACACACAGAGTTCCAGATCTGGGACTTGCTTTCTCTTCCCTAAGAAAAATCCCAAATTTTTCAAAAATGACAAAAATCGCACTTTTCAGGCTTTGATATCTCTGGTGGGCACGAGATAAAAATATGAAACCTTTTTTTATAAGAGTATTGTATGGTAATGTTATGCGCAAGAAATTTCAAGATGGAGATTTGACTACAAGCTGAGATATGGCAAGGTCAACATGTCAAATGAATACTGCCAAACTATTGTTTTGTTGTAGTCATAGCTAAGTATTTATATCAGAGTGTCATTTAAATTTATGTTTTTGATTATCTTTAAATAATAGTAACAGAAAATAAAGCCCTTTGTAAAGCTTAGCAATGAAATAAAAAAATAATTATGGCTAAGGCATAATTATTTTTTACATTTTGTATAGTTTCAGTAATTTTTGTTGTAAGTAATTTTAGCAACTAAAAGAAACCTCAGCACTTTTACATAAAGAAAAAAGAATATTTTTATACAAGACCTGAGACAAAAACAACATAGGAAAAAAGAAAAGCTGTTTAATGTTGTCATACTTGTTGAGACATGATCAAACGTGTCAAAACACATTCTTGCTTGTTCGTTCAAAAACCACAATTTTGATCTAGCTCAAAATATTATTTGTAGGAACCAAGTCTCATCATCTCTTGATAACTTGATTGAAGATCTTGGCCCTGCTGGCTCATAGAAATATACTTTGAAATCACTATGTGCAGGTCTCAATTCATTAATAATTCCTAGCTTAATCCTTACTTAAAAATGTGATTTTTTTGCGGTATAAATTTTGAAAAGTCTTTGGGTATCTTTAGTTTCTGAACATTACTTAAGGCTGATGCATGGTAACATCGCATAATGTTTCCTTTACAGGAACATACTTATGGTAGGAATAAGTTTCAGGGACTGACAAGCAGCATTAAAATTGTGGTTTTTAAACCAACAAGCAGGAATGTGTTTTGACACGTTTGATCATGTCTCAACAACTATGCCAACATTAACAGCTTTTCTCTTTCCCTATTCTGTTTTTGTCTCGGGTCTTGTATATATATATATATGTAAAAGTGCTGAGGTTTCTTTTAGTTACTAAAATTACAACAAAAATTACTGAAACCATACAAAATTAGGCATAATTATTTTTTAAATTAATTGCAAAAGGCTTTCTTTTCTGTTACTATGAATTAAAGATAATCTAAAAAATAAATTTAAATGATACTCTGAGATAAATACTTAGCTATGACTACAACAAAACAGTAGTTCGGCAGTATTGTTTTGACTTGTTGCCCTTGCCATATCTCAGCTTGTAGTCAAATCTCCATCCTGAAATTTCTTGTGCATAACACTACCATACAATACTCTTATAAAAAAAAAATTCAGATTTTTATCTCGTGCCCCACCAGAGATATCAAAGCCTGAAAAGTGCGATTTTTGTCATTTTTGAATAATTTGATATTTTTTTTAGCGAAAAGCAAGAGAAAGCAAGTCCCAGATCTGGAACTCTGCGTGTGAGTACAAGTACTTTCGGCCTATTTGTAAAAAAAAAATATGTCATGTTGACAGTTTTCCTTGCTAGGAAAATTTTCTCTTGTAAACGGACAAAGTTTGGAAAAAAACTGTAACTTTGTGCTTAAATTTTACCAATAAGCAGTTAGTTTCAGAAACTACTCCATTACCAAATTTTTAGCCCAATGTATTCTGTACAACTTGCTTTAATCCGCATTTGAATTGGATAAATAAACGATGAATTATTTACAATTCCGTAAACCCTTCTTGTGAGAAAATTGCTGCAGACGATGAAACAAAGATGGTCGCCATGCACAAACAAAAATTAATACAATTAAAATAATAGTCATTTTGAACTTCCATCATTTTAGGGTTGTTGTACAAAAAATTTCAGATTTTTTAAAAATGGTCGAGCAACCAGTGCTGGACCACTTGAAATGGATTGACCCTATAGTTAACACAAAAACGTTAGACTAAAATGAGACCATGTCTCACTGTGTACTCATGGTTCGTACGGATACCGTTATTTCTCCCGGAAAGTACCAGTATCTTTTTATAAAAAAAGAAATCTACGTTAAACGCGCAAAATTTCGCCTTCTTTCAAGAAGAGATTTTCTATAAGATAATACTGGTGCCGAAAAATTTTTTGGTCTGCAAAATGCAAGGAGGCGTACGAACTATGGTACTACACTCCCTTATGGACACAAGATTTGCTAGTATTATAATATATGATTAGCGTAAATTGCATAGAGCAGTGTTTCTCAATCTATTGTGCACAAACTAGATTTGTTACATGAATTCAGAGATACTGATACGTGTATGTTATATATAAAAAAAATATAAAACTGAAAACCATTCATTTTTACTTAGCGACCCCCGACCCACCCGGATAGTATGTTAATGTATGACAGGAGTAATAAAGAGTTTTTTGGAAAAATTATTTTAACACTAAATATACCAACAACCGGTCATTTGACCGGTACCACATCAAAGTTTTTCAATTCGCACCAAAGTTGCCTTCATAACAAAAATAAAATATAAATAAAAATGAAAAAAGTTAAATAAAAATGTTAATAAAATTCTGCTTTGAAGTATTTGTGTAAAACTTGAGTAAAATTCCAGGTATGTTTAGTGATAAATCATCATAAAAAATTTCGTGCAAATTTTTGGGTCTTTATCGTATTTTCAAAATATTATACATTTTTTCTGATTATATAATGAATAAATTTTGCATTAAAATATAATCTTTTTCACTTCATATTTGAATATCAATAAAAGAAGGTAACCCTAGTCTTCATTCAGTGATATAATTATGCCATTGTCTTTTTTAAATGTTAACATTACCTTTCTTAATGCTGGTACGGCGAAATTATGAATTTCGATTTCGTGGTATGTCAGTCTAAAAGTTTGGGAACCCTTGGCATAGAGGGTATCTAAAACGTCAAAATTTTAATAGTAAGATCGGTCTGTATGATTAGTAGTTCCACGAAATTGCATCTAGAAAACTTTTGCTTTTCCTTATTTTGAAATTTATTTTTTCTAATTTTCCGGTGGGAATTCAACATTAGAGAAACACAATTGCCTGTGCCTCAAAGGGTTAAGGAAGCATACCAGTGCAACGTATATTAAATTAAGATCATGTTTGTAAGATTTTGGAAAACAAAAATAGACAACTTATTTTCAAACTTTAATTACCATTAGATTCGACAAACCCATGAACTGACTTATGAATTCATGAAAATTTTATCTTCTAAAGCGTTTTTCGTGAAGATTTACATAATCATTTAATAAATTTTAAAAGGATTTTAGAAGGATTTAAGGAGTTAGAAGGTTTGATTAAATTTGAATTTATAGGGATTTTGTGAAATATTTATAACGCTCTCAAATATTTTATTTTAAATATTTTTCTTAGTATTTTCTAGAATTAGGAAATGTACAAATATAATGTTCTTACATCAGAAATATAGAAATATTTCCGAATTGAAAACGCAAGCCGATAGCAATTTTTTTTTCTTTTTCAGTCCAGTTAATAACAACAGGAGTACCCAATAGTCATCCCATTGGAATCAATGGGAGAAAAATAGAGCCTTCAGATTAATTAATTTAACTTTAATTATATATATTAGCGTCAATATGCCCAACCTAAGAATACTAAGTTTTACAGATAAAAAATAACCTTCAATTAATGCACAATTTCCAAACACTTGTGTACAATTTCAGTTCTGAATATGATTCGAGTATTTTCGGAAAATGTTGTGTCTGTATGTATGTCTATTAGTCTGTGTGACACAAATTTTGGTTCCGGTCTATCTAAAGAACTAAACCACGGAGTTCAATCAAACTTCAGATTGAATCAGACTTTGACATAAATTGATGCTGATTAGGTGTATATCACTGAACAGATGGCACTGTTATGCTACAGTTTTTACAATTTACGTGACAGCTATATCTCAAGAACTGTTGCACCGAAATTCTTCGAAATGCATATTTTGTTAGACTATGACATAAAAGAAACAGGTTAAGTTGCGGTGTATACCACCCAAGAGGTAGCACTGCTGCACTGTTTTTCACTACTTCCGCGATAGCTATATTTTTAAAAACTAGTTTATTGAATTTAATGAAACTGCATATTCTGTTAGAACTTGACATCAATAGTTATTAATTCAAATTTGTCTTTGACCACTCAACAGGGGACGCTAGTATCGTATGCTTGGGGAAAGTTTCCTAGTCGGATCCACAATCAGATGCTACAATTTAACAAGCGTAGTTTGTAGCATTATTAACTTCATTCTTATAACTGCCATATACTTCTAATAACATTGTTGCAAGAATCGCTCATTTTGGGCGAGAAATTTTGGCTGGGGACATGGTTATGGAATATTAGCCCTATGCTTTTTGCGATGAACAATATATCTTATTTTCTATCGCGTAGGAATTCACCCAATTTTGTATTAATGTTTAATGATTTAAAATGTACATGTTGATCTTATTTTAAATGTTAATATCCAACAGGGAGCGCTGTTGTTCTGTTTGTCTTTCAGTGCATTAATACTTGTAACTCTGTATTAAATTCGATGAAATCTACTATGATTTAAATTGATGATCGTTGATGCTATTATAAAATAATACAATACAGGTTTATTACAAATGATGGACTCGATTTAAAAAAATCATATTTCTAAACTACTGCACATATTATAATAAGTGATATATGAATTTAAAGAAAAATATACCAAGTTTTTTTCAGTTACAAATGTTCGATGTGTGACCCTCTTGTTACATGGCATACACCTAATCTGTAACCCAGTTCGTCCCAAATATTTTGAAGCATCACTTTATCAATGGTTCTGAATTCTGCACAAATGCGTTCTTTAAGTTATGACAGTGTCAAAGATATATTTTATGTACCACCAATGCCGAAAAGAAAGTGTTCAGAACTTAAAGAACACATTTGTGAAGCTTTCAGAACCATTGATAGAGTGATGCTGCAAAATGTTTGGAACGAACTTGATTACAGACTGGACGTATGCCGTGTAACAAAAGGATCATACATGGAACATTTGTAACTGAAAAAAGACTCCTTATGTTTCTCTTTACATTCATGTATCACTTATTCTAATATGTGCAGTAGTTTCGAAAATATGATTTTTTTTAAATTGGGTCCATCATCTGTAATAGCCCTGTATAATGGTATGGAAGAAAGTTTTGTGATGATCATAGCATACTTGTTTACTTTTATATTTAGGCACAGCTACGAAATGATGCATTTTAATTTCTATATTTTACTTTATGATTCTCCTTGACAATTTAGATTTATTTCCTGTTACTTATAAATGCTATTCATGCTAACAAATCTGCCAGGCTAATTTATATTGAGGAGATTTCAATAGCATATCTCTAAAGGGGTGATAAATTAGTAAAGTAATACCGCTTATAAGTATATTCTTATTAATTATCTAATTATTGAAAATTCTCTGTAGGCATTTTACCTGTAAAGTTCGAAAGCAAGTAAGAATAATAATTGCTCGTTGATTTTTCTAGACATAATTTACTTTGGATATTCTTCAGCTGAAATATTATTTTAAAACTACGCAGTAAATAAAACTTTTCATGAATCCATTCAAAACGTGGTATGTACTTTTACAAAAATATCAAAACGTTTCAAACTGCATCATTTTGTAACTGTGGCTAAAACATGCAGAATGCTAAAATTATAAAATAATTTTAAAAAGATAAAGACACCATACGGAGCAGGGTATAACAGAACATCCTCCTGACTTTTCAAGCGAGGGCTTTACCTCAATGCCGCATTGACTTTGGTAAAGGATGCAAACTATTAAGTATTTAAGGTGTTTTAACAAAGAAAATCCTTCGCCACTCTGCAACCTAGTTTAAAATAGTGCACAATTTGAATCTTATTTTCATAGAGTTTTCAGATATTGGGCAAATTCACGATTAATATTGATGACAAAATAAATTGAGAATGTTCAATCGGATTACAAATTCGTTGTAATTTACAGGGATCATTGCTTGTATGTCTGTTGTTACTATATTGTAAAAAAAATCTGTAAAGTTACTAAAGATTTTCTAGGAAACTGGGATTCCTAGAACTTTTTTGTAACGGCAACAACAAAAATTCATGTAACAGACACACGTTTGTACCGAAACTCAAAAAATCTGCAAGGTAACTAAGAATTTTTTAGGAAACTGGGATGCCTAGAACTTTTCATGTAACTGCAACCAGAGTTGCAGATAAAATTTTTGTAAGATTACTGTAATTTTAGCAGATTCATTTGTAAAGTTATAGATTTCTGTATCTTTACAAAAACTAGTTTTGTAGATTTGCAGCTTTTTTTGTACAGTTACAGATGAAAGTTTAGTAAGCATGTAACTTTACATCTGTAGAACTACAGATTTTTTTTTACAGTGTATGTTTTAGAAATACATCATGGTATTTTGTTATGATTCACCAGAAAAATTGGTAATAATTAAAAAAAAAAATTATAAAACAACAACAATGAAATCTGAAGAAAAAATGTGTCAACGAAATTACCTTAATTTACAGAGATACCTTTGAATCAGACTGACATATTTAAAATTGAATATAAATCTTTTCTAACAATGCAAAACTAGTTAAGGTTTCACATGACGTATACATTTTCGAAACAAATTTCCAATGCACAAGTATAACTTTATTATGGAGAAATAAATTCTTGAAAAAATTCTCAGATTTTTTTACCCACTCTATTTGTAAAAAATGCTGCAGGTAATAAATTTCAGTTTTTAGTTATCACAGTTTTATTTTTCATTTATATAAATAATCAATTCCTTCCGGTTAGGGGTCGTACGCTCCAGGGAAATTTTCAGGACAAATATAAGTATTTCTTTTTATCAAAAAATAAATCTAGGTTTAACGCGCGAAATTTCGTCTTATGTAAGAAGATATTTTCTATAAGAAAATACTGGTAGCGAATAATTTCCTGGTCTTGAAATTTCAGGACACGTACGACACCTGCTTCCGGTATTACTATTTAAAAAAAAGTTATGTAGACGTCATTGAAAGTTACCCTTAGTTGGGAACCAACAATGTACAACTGCTAAAAATACGATTTTTTTTAGGTTTTACACCAGCACTCCCTCTAAAGTAAATTTGACTTACATGAATATGAATTTAGACTTCTCAATTAATGATGATGCAATGATATAACTTACTACATTAACCCTTTAGTGCGCAGCTTTGCATATATGCAAACAACAGTGTTTTAAATTTAATAGATTTTTTTTATTCGTATATAACTAATCCACACCAGAAAATTAAAATAGCAATATTTGCTTTAATTAATAAGAGACATTCCGCTTTTAAATAAAGCAAAATTAACCTTTGAAACTTTCTGGAGTCAAGTCAGATTCTATGAACTATGTAATTTATAGAACTTATTCTATCATGGTAATTAAACGGTTAGAGTTTAAGTTTTATAAAATAAATAATTATATAAAATAAGGTATTTGGAGTCATACTTATTAAAATATTTACTAATTTGCATTATTTTAGCGTAAAACAGCCACACGACAGTAGTGTTTACTTCTATTGCAGATGTGCAACACAAGAAAAGATTGACGTACTATATGAAAAATGTATCTGATTTTTTTCATTATTTTTCCTGTGTATTAAACTTTTCAGAAAATCATATATATTTTTTTTCGAAATTAAGGGTTAATTGTGGAATTAAAAATTACGTTAAGGTTTTATATTATAAGTTATTACGTTCAGTTAACGTTTTAATTAAACGATTGTTTTTATAATTCGAGTCGGGTCTCAAAATGTTCTTGTGCAATTGCTTTTCTCTCGAATCGTTTTTCTTTTGTCATCTATACCATAACCATTAACATAACGAATAAAGTATTCTCTTTTGAAAAGAATCTTCATGAAAGAGTAAATTTCACGGTGAATATATTTTAAATTTTGTATGAACTGAACTTGAAAACAGATAAAATCGCTATTTTGTATGGGAATTCTGAAACATGTGTTTAATTTCTTTTGATTTATCCTTTCCTTTTGTATGTTTCTAAAATATTCGTTTACCACTTATTCTGCTTTCAATTTAAAGTATTCGTATTCGAGAAATTTAATAAAAGCTCTAGCTAACATAAATTGATTTTAAAGGAATGAGACACCTAGTAAAATTCCGGCATTGAAAATTTGAATTATACCAATACATATATATGTATTAAACATCGTGAGTAAGTTTTCTGATTTAAGTGAAATAGAAGCTTTATTTTTAAAAAGTTGTTACTATTTGAGATGAATAACAGAAAATGAATTATAAAGCCCTTGTATTATTATTATTATTATTATTATTGAATTATTATTAAATTTTATATTTCATGCGAGAGCGAATTTATCTATTCCATCTTTAACAACCGTTACATTTTTCGAAGTAACTGATAAAAGCTGTCATTATTAACATTTTACAGTTTTCATATTGATACGTTTTACAGTTTTTATAATAAGTAATTATTAGAATTTGGAATATTATACACGGCATTTAAAAAAATATATCAGAAAACTTTAAGAAATGGTGGCTCACACTATAACAAACGGTATTTGCATGAGGGGAACTGGGGTGCAATTCCATTTATTCAGTAAAAAATACAGGATACGTTACTCCAATATGAACCCGGATTTTTCTTTTTTTGATTTAGAAATAATGAAGCTATTGAAATGAAATGGTCAAGAGATTTATTTTAACCCTTAACCGTAAACATGCCGTCTGTGAGATGGTTGCATCTACATATCTACCCTTTACACAAAAATGAACCCGTCCCCAATCTTAATCACACAACCTAGTCCTTATGCTACTGGTCCTCTGCCTCTCCCACCCATTTGCAATATCTTCGCATTTTTAGATATTGAAAGAAAAATTATTTTATTTTTTAACGCTGTCTGTGAGACGGCATGTTTCCGTTTATGTAATTTTTTGCTCTGGGGTATTGATATGGAGGAGCCGTCAAAGCGGGTACGCTGCAGTGATAAAAAAGACTGAAGAAACTGTTTTGAGTTTTTTTGATGAAGTAGTAAGTGAAATAAGCGATGTTGAAAGTATTTCAGATGATGAATATATAAATTCTGAACATGAAAGTGACTCAACATTGTCGAAAATGCATAAAAAATGCAGATATTTAGAACATGCTGCAATATTTACTATTAAATGTTTTGCTAATTTTACTGCTTAATATTTTTTTCTAATTCATATCGTACAGAAATATATATATATAAAGCATTTATAAAAAGCATTTATTTAATTATTATGACGAAAATTTTATATTTTGAGCAATAGTGTGTAATTTTAAAATATTTTCTGTCTCTGACATTCAAAACTTATTTTTATGCTGTCATATTAAAAAATTGGTCCTGGCTATGCATTACTATTATGTTTGAGTTCACTATTTGATAAATTATTAAGAGTTATTTTCCTTTTACAATTTTATAGCAATTTTTTTTTTTAATTTAGCAGTCTCACAGACGGCACGTTTCCGTTTGTGCACGGGATTTTAATGTTTCCGGTTAAGGGTTAATTTTGTTAAATGTGATAACATAAAGGTATAAATTGTGCAGTAAGTTACCCAGTGACATTGTATATAATGTCAACTACTATATACGAAAGTATGGAGGGTCTTGTTCAGAGCTACTGAGCCCAAAACAATGTAAATCTGTTGAAAAAAAATTTTTACTATTGAAACCGTTAAATTTTTCGAAATAACAGCGAAAAGTTGTCATTAGTAACATTTTACAATTTTCATATTGATACGTTTTACAGTTTTTATAATAAGTAAATATTATATTTTGAAATATTATGCAGGATATTTAAAAAAACAAATAGCAAAAAACTTTAAGAAATGGTAGCTCACACTATAACAAATGGTTTTTGCATGGGGGGAACTGGAGTCTAATTCCATTTATTCAGTCAAAAATACAGGATAGGTTACTCCAATATGAAAACGGATTTTTCTTCGCTGATTTAGAAATAATGCAGCTATTGACAGAAAATTTTCAAGAGATTTACTTTAATTTTGTGAAATGCGATAATATAAAGGTATAATTGTGCAGTAAGTTACCCAGTGACACTGTATGTAATGTCAACTACTATATACCAAAGTATGGAGGGTCCAGTTCAGAGCTATTGAGTGTCACCCAAAACAATGTAAATCTGTTGAAAATTTCTTTAATATTGAAACCGTCAAATTTTTCGAAATAACTACGAAAACCTGTCATTATTATTATTTTACAGTTTTCATATTGATACGTTTTACAGTTTTTATAATAAGCAATTATTAGTATTTGGAATATTATATAGGGTATTTAAAAAATATATCAGAAATCTTTAAGAAATGGTAGCTCACACTATAACAAACGGATTTCGAATGGTGGGGGGTGGGGGAACTGGAGTCTAATTCCATTTATTCAGTCAAAAATACAGGATAGGTTACTCCAATATGAAAACGGATTTTTCTTCGCTGATTTAGAAATAATGCAGCTATTGACAGAAAATTTTCAAGAGATTTACTTTAATTTTGTGAAATGCGATAATATAAAGGTATAATTGTGCAGTAAGTTACCCAGTGACACTGTATGTAATGTCAACTACTATATACCAAAGTATGGAGGGTCCAGTTCAGAGCTATTGAGTGTCACCCAAAACAATGTAAATCTGTTGAAAATTTCTTTAATATTGAAACCGTCAAATTTTTCGAAATAACTACGAAAACCTGTCATTATTATTATTTTACAGTTTTCATATTGATACGTTAGAGTTTTTATAATAAGTAATTATTAGTATTTGGAACATTATATAGGGTATTTAAAAAATATATCAGGAATCTTTAAGAAATGGTAGCTCACACTATAACAAACGGATTTCGAATGGTGGGGGGTGGGGGAACTGGAGTCTAATTCCATTTATTCAGTCAAAAATACAGGATAGGTTACTCCAATATGAACCCGGATTTTTCTTCGTTGATTTAGAAATAATGCAGCTATTGAAAGAAAATTTTCAAGAGATTTACTTTAATTTTGTGAAATGCGATAACATAAAAGTATAATTGTGCAGTATGTTATCCACTGAAACTGTATGTAACGTCAACTACTATATACCATAGTATGGAGGGTCTAGTTCAGAGCTATTGAGTGTCACAAAAAACAATGTAAATCTGTTGAAAATTTCTTTAATATTTTTAAAGTTATGAACATGAAACTGGTTTCGGAGTGAACTGAAACATCCTGTTTCTAACAATTTCTAAGACAGTTGAAAAGTGTTCATGAATTCGGTTTCTCTGAACGTCTCTCCGTGCTCAAACTCTCATAACTATACTTGGGTTGTCATGTAATATTTGTATTTTATTGAATCTCACTATAGAATTTTTGTTATTGAAAATGAAGTGTGTAAGATTTATAGTTCGTTTACAGGGACGCACAAAAGAATTCTGTTACATTATGGTCTGTAGGGGGAAATAGTTTGCAGTGCATTTTAATCATGTTCCGGTAATTCAAATGTATTTACTTTGATATGCACCACTTAGGTGTAATAAAACATGTTTTCTGCAGGGTATAGAAAAGTTGCATTTACAGGTCGTTTACATGGACGTACAAGAAAGTCCATTATGTTCTATGAGGAAAAAGGTTTTATATGTTTTCAATGGTTTTCATTTTAATGACGTTACGCACTTACACAATGAAAATATTATTTATCAATGAGGTGTACTAAAGCACGCTTTCTATAGATTATAGAATGCATAGAATTTATGTTTCATTTACAGAGACAATGGAAAAACATTGGTTATAAGACGGACTGATCGATAATTGCTGGCAGTGCGTTTTCAGCTCTTGTATGTATTTTCGAACGTATATTAAGTGCTGTGCCTAAATTCTTCAGATCACTGCGCGAAAAATTTCGAATACGTTACCGTATATGAAGATATATTACAAAAAATGAATTTTTAGAGGGTTATGATTTTTTAAATTGTTTATTTAGATATATTTTTTTATTGTATGGAAAATAAATATATTTCCTATGAATATTTTGTTATTGTTGAAAAGTGTTTCATAATCTATAACGACTGTATAATTTCTCGGTATGTCTTTACTGAATAAATGGATTACAACTTGATTTTTTATGTAAAAATTTATTGTTGTGGTGTCTTCTACAACCTCTTAAAGTTTGTTCCAATTTTTGCAACATCCTATATGTATACAGACCATGAATTCGATATCCCTCAGAGATAGAATTATTATGCAAAAATCATTGCATATTGACCACACCTTTTAATGAGGAAAAAGTGCGTCAGGAGGATGCATTTGGAGGGTATTTGAACAGCGATGTTTCATTCAGCAGGTTAATTACACGCTGACGAGTATCATTTAAGAATATATTGCTCAGTATAAAAAATCAAGAAATGCTAAGGATTTAACAGATTTTGATTCAGGCAATAAAATCCTTGCACATGGCGCCTTAAAAATTTGATTTCGGAAAAGTTTTATCAGATTGCTTATGTGCTATTACCGTATAGGAAGTATAATACCAATTGCCAAAACATGAAACATCGCCCTGCCTCTTCTGTCCTGTCTGGTATCATAAAAGTTATTCAGGAGCAATGATTTTTCCATTTTTCATTTTAATTAAATAACATATGATCCACAATTCCAGGCATAACCAGAAAGCCATATACCCCGGCACTCAATTCTTTTTAGTTTCTTATAAGACAGAACCACACTCAAATGCTCACCGAACTCTTGAAAATTAATAATAAACGATATCTTAATTACATAAGATTGCACAAATGATGATTTAAAAAAACTTTAGTCGTGTAATGAATCGTGATTCCTGCTCCATAACGTAGACGAATAATTGCGACTAGAAAGAATATCGAAATTAGAATATCTCGTGAGCTGACTGATAATAGCTGTATTATATTAACGACAATATTTACTTTGACAGCTTTATGAAATGTCGGCTGAAATGTACAATTCTTATGATTTATCTGATGAGCAGGCAATTTTGTGTACACCAAGGTTACAAACTTTATAAGACCGTAGAGCACATTATAACAACAACGTGTGTATAGGAAAGAAGGTCTTAACTTGCATTGTGTGAAATGCGATGATATTACGAATAGTGTTGGAAGTGCACAGTCATTTAGTCAAGTGATGGGTTCGAACCCATGTCGCGCTTGTCAGCGTAACCACCCCGAGTTTTCAATGTTTTTAATCGTACCTTGCGTAAATACGAGTTGGGATCCGTAGAAAAACACCAACGGAAGACCATTCCCCCCCCTTCCCCCGCTCTTCTATAAACTTCGCGCAAATAATCGGCCATAACTCTGTCATTTGGTCTGGACATCGTGATCAATATTAACTACATTCCGAAATACTGAACGTCTCGTTCAGTACTGACTGGATTCAGATGGTTACATTTCCACCATTTTAGTGATATCGTTAGACATAAGTTTCGTTCGTGGTACCGTTGACATAAGTTATAAGGAAAGCAAAATAAATCTATTGCAAATTTTGTTAAAATATCTGAATTATTTTTGAAGTTATGTTTTAACATACCGTATTGAATTAAAGTGATACACCTGTATTTTTGACTGAGTACATGTATTGCAAATTTGGCTTCTGGTACAAGAAATTGTCTGCCGTAATCTGCTCTACCTCTTCTTAACCTTTTTAGCGCCGTGACCTGATATATCCGTTCACTAAGCTGTAATTTTCAATACAATAGAAGGATTATTTAAATTAATATAATTCTAAAATTTGTAACATTGATACCAAAACAACCTGTATATGTATAACTAAACATCAAAGCTGATCTTTTTTTTCTTGCTGAAAGTAGTCATTCCGAACACGAGAATATTCCGTGTCACGCAGCTAGAACTGAGGACGAGTTGTATGAGAATAAGGATAATAATTTTAAGTTTATGACTTAACCGCCAAAATACTCTATTTATTCAATGGACCTTAGATTCGCGATGGTATCTATACACTTTAGTTTTAAAAGAAATTCCTTAGCACAAGTTTTAATCATAGCAAGAATCTTTCGTGTTTTTTACTACCTCTCCTATCATCTGCCTCTCGGAGAAAAAAATTCTCTTCCACTGAGTCGTTTGTAAATTAAGATACATTAAGGATGTTTTCAAATCCAAAAGGACGACTTTATGACATAAGTTTTAATTTTTTTTTTTTTTTGGAAATGCATGAAACTAGCAGGTGTTGTTGTTCAGAAACTATGTAATCAAATTGTGTTTTCCGCTTTTTCGCAAACGCAATAGATCTTTCAGAAAATATTGTCAAAATGGGCGTTTTGAACCGAATTTTCGCGCGAAAGAAGATTAATGACTCAAGTAAAGGTGAAAACATCTTTGTCATGTGATCAAAATCGATCATAACTCAGTAGGTAATTTATTTTTTTAAAAAATGGAAAGCACAGTTCGATTCCAAATCGCTTCTATAGTCAGGTCGACCAATTTTATATGTTTCCGTTACAAAATTGAATTTGCGTATGTGTCAAAACGTTTTGCGCTTGTTGAGCAGAGCATTTGAGAACATCCATAACGACCGACAGCCTGCTCCAGAAGTTTCCAATTCTGAAACGAACCGCTTGAACACTGAATTAACACAAATGTCAATTAACAATAATGTCCCTATTCACAATCTGTATCTTTTATCCAGTTCGTGTTGATTCGGTATATTTTCAAACTTAACATCATAATCAAACTATTTATTTTCAATTTCCAATAATTTATCTTTCTTGTTTATCCTATGAATACGATTTGTGTCTTCGATTTTATGATTTGTCTGATGATACATAAATGCTTGTTTGCTTCCTATAAAAGCAAACGGTTTGAAACGAGATTGTCCCATCGATTTATCTTTTTTATATTTTCCCATTCAAATAGGCTTCATATGCATTGCTTTTCTTGTAACACAGTCACTCTCAGAATTGTAAATCGAATATCTTCGTATATTTTTAATCCTTATAGAAAAAGGACTAATGTCCAAAATAAATATTTTTGGTTTCTATTTATGAATCATCTTACAATAGTCATAGATATATTGGGGGAAATTACCAATGCGCTATCTTTAAAACATTTCACAATAATCAGCGTTTTATAATAATAACCCTTCGTTTTCAAAATCACCGATCATTAATAAACATTATTATTTTTTCCATATCTACTAATTACTTCACAATAATCATAAGTTTAACCTTCCACGTTACCCTTTGACTACGGTCAAGGACATGTTCGTCTCAGTGGGCTATTTTTTATTTTATTGATACCATTTTTTGAAAAATAATATCTACTATTCACTCGTACTAGGATATTTTCAAGAAACGTCTACCACAAAGAATAGTTTTTGTAAATTGTGGCACAATTGAATATAAAAGTAGTCGCCTGTCCTAGCCCGTTATCAATGGGTTAATTTATTCCAAAAGGAAATTAATTTTTCAGAAATAATTCATAAAAATAAAAAAAAATATTAAATCAGATTTCTTTCAAAATGGCAAAAAACGAACGTTGTCTTCTTTTGTACCAAGCTACAGATTGATTTAGCAATATTTTTAGGTGAATGAGGTTACAATAACATGGTGCATGCTGTTCTTAGGTTCTTGATTGGTTATTAACGAAATACTCGTTGGCCACAGTATTGCACACTTTCACATCAGTGAGATGCCATTCGAACAATTTCCATGAAAAAAATGATTTCTTCTTGAACCAATAAGATTTTAGCAAGATTAAAAGAGATTAGTCTTAAGGGGGCTGGTCACTCATCTTCCGAATTCTCCTCCGTCTATGGACTTTTGATGCATTCGTATATTTAAAATATCTTCTCGGGAAATTCATATTTTTAACATCTTTTTACTGTGTACTCTAGAAGTTAAAAATATTAATTTCTCGTGGAGATATTTTAAATATACGAATGCATCAAATGCCCCTAGACTTTACATTAGTGGGGAGAAATCGGAAGCTGGCTGACCAACCCCCTTAAAGTCTTAAATGAAAAATATCATTGATTGACTTAACTGACATATTGTGAAGTCTCTCTTTTTAAAAGTTTCTAAATCCTTTTAGCTTGTTTTCTATGTAAGTCAAGAGTTCTTTAAACATAAAGCATTATTTTAAATAGTACACTGTTTTTCAAATTATTAAATTTATACATAATTAAAAAATAAATAAATTTGTTGTTATCGATTCTTGTTTATGCATAAAAAAATATTTTGTATCGCGTTTAGAATTTTAAATTAAATCAGCTACAATATATGCTTCATGATCTTTCAGATAACGATTCTATATAAAATACACGATCGTTTAAAATTAATGAGGTTTGAAAGATAAAATAACAACCAAAAAAAAAAAAAATAACTGTACTCTTCTGAATTTTCTGAACAAATTTATGTAGCTCTTCCTAAACAGTAATACATGCGATACTTAGAGAGAAAATCCGTTCCTGATTAAGCTTTGAAACTTATGAAAAATGTATTCAGCTATTATCTGTAATCCTTTTTCCAATAATTCAATTTGTGGTTTCGTTTAACTGATTAGATACTTTTTCCTAGGTATTTATGAGCCCGTTTCATGATTGAAGTATTCTTTTAATTCTAAGAGTATCCCTTAAATTGAAAAATATATATTCACCGGAAAATATTTATTAGTTTTCATTTGGTCTTGCTATAGAAACTGATATTTATTAAAGTAGAAGAATAATTTATTAAGTTAGGATAAAATGTCTTTATCCATAACTTACTTTTATTTTATTAATTTTATGAATTCCATAAAAAATATGCTTTTCAATAGTGATGTATTGTTTTAATCTACTTTTAATACAAAATAAAAATTTGTATGAGGTAACACTGTAAAGAAAGCAGTTCAAAATAAAACTATTCTGTGTTCTAGAGAAGTACTTAGAAGAACCACAATATCTTCTTAAGTTCAATATTAAGTTCTTCTTAAATTTCAAAATATATTATTGGTGCTTCAATTTTTAAAATTACTTCAACTTTCATCAAACAATATAGCTATTCAACAGCCAATCACAACGAATAATTCTCTATATTCTCAATATGCTGGTTTATTGCGCTCTGATATCCACCTGTTTCTCTAGTGGCTAAAATGCTGCTTACAAGTCAAGAAATGTCATGTTGGAATCTCAGTTCAAGTTTGGTTGTTGATAGTTTTTCGGAATACACATTAAAAAAAGGTCACAGTGTGACTAACCCTTCTTCGAAAAGGATAATCTTAGCCACATTATAATTATTTTTTTTTTTTTCGATTTATGATTTAATCTACGCCAGTATTATGTTTAACTGGAGCACTAAATGTTGGGACATACTGGAATGTTTCTGGCACCATGTTTTGGTGAAATGATTAACCAAATTTTTAACATTGTAGGCCCTTAAAATAGACCCATAAATACAGAATCTTTACAGATTTTTTTAATGAATGCGGCTACCGAAGAAGGTCGTCGGTACAGAGTCACTTTCTCAATAAGTTTTAACTCATAATTTTGCAAATAATAGATTTAGATAGAGTTTTTCAGATTATAAATGTAGTTTTATACTTTTCAGCAAATCAATCAGTACTGAGCTGCATATAAAAGCAGTAAATATCTATTCAACTGCAAAATATTTATAACGATTTCCACCTTTCCAGAAATAATGCAGTGGTAATATAGAATACTGTAATCTAATTTAATAGTTATCGATTGTTTTGTAGTTTTATTACAAAATGTCAATTGTTATAAGTCTCATATGATCGGCAGTGCTGAAACCTTCTGCATAGTGAATATACGATAACAATTAAAGAATTTTCGTCCATCATCAGAAACATATGAGAACAGAATAAGTATTAAAAAACTCCCAATAAAATCTTAATATTAATGCAGAAAATAAAATCACTATTACTAAAAATGATTATACATACGTGCATAAATGGATAAAAAAGGAAATTATAGCATGAAAATTTTACAAATAAGTTGCGGTAGCATATAATAAACAGAACGATTGAAGATATGCTGTAATAAATTTCATATAAAATACCGAGTGTGATTTAAAAAATAAGCTAATAAATTTCTGTATAATGAAGTATGATGAAAAATAATTTTCTTTTGTAATATGTTTTACAAAGCTGAATCTCCTGAATCTCCTTCAGATTAGTTCCTGCAGGCCATTGGTGGATATTCTGATCAACAAACACTTTACGTGTTCAGATGTCTGAAAAGGAAGACGGCCGAAGTCATGAAAAAGTGCCATTACCTATTAATGTTATGAGTGCAGTGCAATGTATTCTCGGGAAATATCTTGTTGCAAAATCTATGTGTGAACGTGCATAACTATTCACACTAATGATAGATACAGTCTTCCTCGTTAAATGGTCTTAGTCATATTACATGGTTTGCGTATGTAAAGGATTTTCGAATCTCAAATACATGGTCTCTTCATAGATATGAAAAATATTTTAACCCCTTCAGGGGCAAAGCACTTATGTTAATAAAATGTTGAATTCATTGATTCAAACCAGTATTTAAAAACTAGTATGTTGTGGCCATCACAAAACTTTCTTCTATATAAATCACATTAATTAAATCATTTAAATAGTACAAGAAATTACAACGATTTAGCACCATTTCATATCAAAGTATATCTGAATTTGAAGGTGGATGAAAATTCGTGCATTAGTTCTTGAGATAGAGCTATAGCGGAAACTCTGAAAAATGTAGAACCACCTGTTGAGCGATTTACACCAAAAATAAGCAGCACTAAATGATATCAAGGTATACCTGAATCTGAAGTTTGTTGAAAATCCAAGCATTAGTTGTTGAGATAAAGCTAATGCGGAAATCGCAAAAAATACAGCATAGCAGCGCCACCTGTTGAGCGATTTACACAAAAAATTATACAGCTCTAATTTATACGTCAATTTATGTCAAGGACTAACTAAATCTGAAGTTTGATGAAAATCCGTGCAATAGTTCTTGAGATACAGCTCTTGCGGGAATCGTGAAAAATGCAGCACAGCAGCGCCACCTGTTGGGCGATTTACACAAAAAATTCAACAGTACTAATTTATATCAGGGACTAACTTAATCTGATGTTTGATGAAAATTCGTGCATTTTTTCTTGAGTTAGAGCTATTGCGATAATCAGGAATAATACAGCATACCAGAGCCACCTATTAGGCGATTTTCAAAAAAAAGTAATCAGCACCTATGTCCTGGACTAACTAAATCTGAAGTTTTATGAAAATCCGTGCAGTAGTTCTTGAGATATAGCTATTGCAGAAATCGTGAAAAATGCCGCATACCAGCGCCACCTGTTGGGCAATTTTCACCAAAAACTAATCAGGTCCAGTTTATATGAAGGTCTAACTAAATATAAAGTTTTGTGAAATTCCGTGCATTAGTTCTTGAGATAGAGCGCCCGCAAAATTTTTGTCACATACAGACTCACAGACAGAGTGACAGAGTGACAGACAGACTCACAGACAGACATTTTCTAAAAACCATCAAATCGTGTTCTGGGCATTCTAAAACGTATAAATCCGTCGAAAATCGGAAGTCGAAAATTTTCACGAATCCAATACTTTCTTCTTGTAAAGATAGAAGAAAGTAAGAAGTTTATTTGAAAATAACGAAAAGATTTTCTTCATGTATAGTTATAAAAGCAAAATTTCATTCCAAAATTCCGGTGCCATTGTGGTGTTTTGGAATTAAAATAAGGTGGGATACAATAAATCCCACTGCCCTTCAAGTGGTTAAACTAGGAAATATTGGGTGACAACAGCCGGCGAACAAACCTACCGAAGTTATAGAAAGAAGGGAAACGTATTATAAATGAAATATAGTAAACCTCAGTGACGTATATCAATTTCATTATATATGAAATAGTTTAACATAATTAAAATAGGCCGCAAACAATCCCCCCCCCCTTATATCATTATGTAACGGAATTCTTTTGTGTGGCTCTGTAAATGAATAATAACTATTCTTTGCACCGCATATTCTACAGAAAACATATTTTAGTGCACTTCATAAATGCATATAACTTTTGATATGTTTGGGCCGATATGCCAGTCCCGAGAGATTGATAGTGTGATTGTGCTATTTTATTTCGAGATTTTTATTAAAATGTAGTCATAAAAAATTTTCTGTATATATGATACATATATTCTAGGAAAAGAGGACGGTATAAAAAAATAATTTCGTTTTTATTACATATACAAGCTACTTGTTAAGCAAATGCCACATCACAAAGCTATACTTGATTTGAATAAGTTTTGATATTGAAAATATATTTATATCCTCTGAGTTTTACGAGATAATTGCTAAAATCTTCTTTTGTATCAGCAGGTATAGTGTATATTCTCTTTTAATAAAAACATAAAAACGGAAAAAAGAAAATTATCTGCTCATCTGCACTTCTTTTTACATGCATTTTTTGTTAAATTCAGAAACTCTAAGAGAAACGAGGACGTATCAAGGTTTTACTATAAAAGATTGTTTTCGGCAATCAGGCTAAAATGAGAGCTACCTAATGTAAAATAACCCGAATCCGCGTCAGTAAAATTTCATTCAGGCAGCTTTCTTCTATAGCACGTATTCGAGGCCACGAAATTTTAAGTAGCCTCTGGTGCAAAGAAAAATCGAGAATTCTTAATTTTCACTATTGGGATTCTGCAATGTATATTTTAGCGTTGCAACGTTGACCAACAGAGAAATTTTTACGATTTACCTTCATATCGTAGATATTACATATAATATATTTGGTTTTTTATCTTCTAATCTTGAGAAGCAAATTTTGCTTTTAAAGTATTTAGTATTTCAGCTATTTGTATAATAAATCTCAGATTATGATTAGTTAATATTACAGAAAATATCTACTTGATTCTGTAGAAATTTTATTTAAAACCAACAAGAAAGTTTCTAACATACTATTCAATTAAATATTATTTAAAAGAAATTAGCGTGCGTCTTTTCTACATATATTATTAGAAACATTGTCATGTATATGTTACGGTCAATTTGATAAATTCGGTTATTATTAATTAGCAAGTTATTGTGGATTATCTATACGTGAAAGATATTGTGGCATTTGGAGTTACAAAGAGTTTTTGATTTTTTACATTTCCAGCAACTTTATTTACAATTGCCTTTACAATTATAATATTGAAATCCTTGACCACCTACACTGTTAAAAATTTGCAGCATTCTGTCCAATCATTTGACCGTTTTTATAGAAAACGGTTACACAACCGTAATTTAACGCTATTCTGACCATATTATTGGCCATTTTATGGTCAGAATATAGTTAAATTACGGTTATGAAACCGTTTTAAAAAAAACGGTCGAATGACTGGACAGAATGCTGCAAATTTTTAACAGTGTAAGTTGGAATTATTACGAGCACATTCTCTTAGACTTATTGCATTCACTATAACTTCATTAACTGAAATTAAATATTTCTTGCAGACAGTAAAATCATTATTTGTGTACAGTTGATTTAAAATTCCATGTTTTGTACCAGGTTTATATAAGTTTTGATTTTTCTTAGAAATTATCACAGCTATAACATACTATATTCGAACGCTTTCTCCTGCATTTGCACTTGGGTATTTTAACTGCGAAAGCCGTAATATGTTTTACATTTGCTTATTTAGTTGCCCGTTTATTTGAGCGTCGAGTTTCTTGAATATTTTTCGAGATTTCATCTAGTGGAAAAGAAGTCTTCCTTGTTTTCTTCAAAATATTCCATTTCAACATCACCATTTTTTTTCTATTTTAGAATTATGTTGTTCCCCTTCAATTACCGTTTAACTCTTCTTACCGTTTTTGACTGAACTTGGAAGAGTTCCTTCCATTCTCCAGTTCCACGCACATATTGTCATCATTTATTGCTCCTATATCCTCATCCTCGGTTGTGATAGCTGTCTGAAGTTATATATTATTTCTGGACTGATTTCTTATACAAAAGATCTTCTTCACTTGTCTTTCCTGACAAAGTGTCGACTTGCAAATAGGTTATTAAGCCTACATTCGCTTTATAGCCAAATAAAGCTTCATATGGACTGCGATCTATTTCAGAGTGACGTGCTCTACTTTTCATAAATTGAATGAATTTTATTCCTTTTGACCACATTTGTATGTTTTGGTTTGTTCTTCAAACTTAGCCTTGCGGTTGACTATGTCTTGGTTTTCCATGAAAAGTTTTGAGTAGATCCCACGTTCCAGAATTTTCTTCAATAATTTTATTGGTAAATTCTCCGCTATTGTCCCTTTGCAAGACGCATGGTGCTCCAAATATTGTGAACTCATCCATTAGGTTATAAGCAACTTCCTCTGCTCATTTAGTTTTTAACGCTCTTAAATGAATAAATTTGAAACTCACAACAAAATTACATGAAACTGATATTACTTGGCACGCAGTGAATTGAAAAAAAAATCGAAACTGTGGCGAAAAATAAATATTAGTAAGCGCCCCGAAGATGCGGCCGCTTGCATTCACAATGCATAAACAATCAACTGATATCATCAAATTGTTGCCAACGAACAAAAACAAACTTGCGGATTCACAAAAGCTATTATGCAAAATTATACAAAATTGTTATACAATAGCTATTATAACCACAGTAATGAGGTGCTGACACAGAATAAATATACGCATACGTAAAGAAAAACTCAAGTTAAACGAGTTGAAATTTATTACATTGACCGAACTTGATTGGTCGTTATTAATAATAACCGGTTAATTTAATAAATTCTCATAAATTAATCATATTAACCGTTTTATTTGAATTAACGTTTTATTAATAATATCCGGTTATTATTAATAATAACCAATTAATCAAATTGATCGTAACATAAATATATACCTTAAAGGAGAAATATTTGGCGTGAAACATTTTACAGAGATTTTCTTAAATTTAGTTATTTCTTATTCTTTCGAAACAGCTAATTATATGATATTGCACAGTAAAAGTTGCATAATTTTATGATTATAAAGTCATTCTGTGTCTGTTTCTTCAATAAAATTTTTACAAAATATTCAACTATAGACACAGATAAATGTATAACATCTAGATTGGAACGTATGGACAATTATTTTAATGCAATAGAAAATTAGATTTGTCAAATAATTTATACTTATTTGAATTAAACTTTTTTTTTAAAGGCCAAAATTTAGATTTTATTTATTTTAAATACCATTATGCGCATTTACCTTCTAATTCTTCTGTATAAAAGCCCCAATTATGAAAATGGAGAAAAAACAAATCATACATGATTTTTGTGATATTTTCAACTGGATTTACAGTACTACAATATCACTATTTAATATTCATATTCACAACTACGAGTATAACACATGAGACGTTGCTGATATTATGGACAAACTCGTAAAAAAAAAGTTTCTAGAAACAGAATTTTTAAAATTTCATTTATTATCCTCAGTTTTCCAGTTTTTAATCTAAAGCAAATTTCAGAGTACTAGATTTGAAGTGGATTCTTGTAAGAAAGTGCACCAGTTATTACAATGATCCACGTTATGTTTAAAAAATAAATCGACTTTTGAGGAATTCGCCTCTTGTATTCGTAAGCTTTTCTGCTTTTCTTATAATTTTTCAGTTCCTTTTTTAGAAATGTAGGATAATTTTTATATTTATGTAAAATTACGCTAGCATACGCTTTTATATTAGCGTATGCTTATTATATAAAAATGTATTCTATATACATTTTATATAAATTTATATAAAAAGAAATGTATAAATAAAGGGAAAAAGAGTTTAAAACGTATAAAAAACTGAACGAACTATAAACATAAATCTCTAAAAGATGTGACTTTCGTGTTTCAAATAAGAATAAATATTAAATATTTATAAAACAAACTGAAACATATCTTTAAGAAAAGAAAAGTATAAAAAATAATAAATATATAATAGGTACTAAAAATATAAAAAACTGAACGAACTATAAACGTAAAACGCTAAAACATGTTTTTGTTATGTTTATCACATAATACTGAATTCTTATACAGGGTGTCCACTCTCAACGATGTACAGTGTAAAAGAGTTTAAAAAAGAAAAAAAGCATAAAAAACTGAACGAACTATAAGCATAAATCTCTAAAAGATGTGACTTTCATGTTTCAAATAAGAATAAATATTGAATATTTACAAAACAAACGGAAACATAACTTTAAGAAAAGAAAAGTATAGAAAAATAAAAAATATATAATAGGCAATAGGCAATAAAAATATAAAAATCTGAATGGACTATAAACGTAAAACGCTAAAAAATGTTTTTGTTATGTTTATCACATAATACTAAGTACTTATACAGGGTGTCCACTCTCAATGGTGCACAATGGCTAATTCCGAAACCGTTAGTTATAGACATACAGTTCCAATTACAAAAATATTTTAAATGAGGTTAAGAAGTATTTTTAAAGCAATTCGGATCTGGAAAAACATTTATTAAAAAATTACGAAATTTATATTTTTATACGGTCCCCCGGTACTATAAGTGATATTTAGTAAAAATATCCTATTAAACTAAGAAGTAAGACAAAAAAGTCCCATTCTTCTACAAATAAAACTGACTGAGTACTAGCTGTTTAAAGCTGAAGTATCTTTTTTTGCTGCTAAATACGGGTCATTCACAAATTTACTAGAAATATAAATAATCGTCAGATATTAAAAGTAATAATAATAATAATAGGTGAGAGTAAAATTAACATTATAACATAAATTTGAAATATATTTTCATTCTGAGAGATTAAATAAAAATATACAGCTTGTGTTAAAAATAATTTAGAAAGTAACAAAAGTTTTGTGTTAAATGAAATGATGAAAAGCAGCAGTCGCAATTCCTTATAAAATGATACATATTTTAAAATGCTATTAGGTTATCTAAACTAAAACTTAATTAATACAAATTAAAGTTATCTTAAAACTTGCTCGATGTAGCTCCAGTAACTCCTTCGGCTTCAATGTACAAATGTACATGCGAAATAAATTCTTCCAATACTTCGAGCACATTGTGTACGATCCCTCACACCTTGGCCCAGCTCATCTATGTTCAGTTGCAGAAAACTGGTTTAAGTCATGAAATTGAAAGTTTCATAACGCGATCAATTTTAGTGTTAGATGAGTGGGACTTTTTTTTTATCTTACTATAAAGATTCTAATTACAGTTTAAACACATGAGATATCAAAATACATCATATTTATTAAAATTAGTTTGCAATAACTTTGAATAAGACAATAAATAAGTATGTTAACAAAAATATAAGCAATGATTGAAAAATACACTTCTAACAAATTATAAGACCACTTGTCTAAAAACAAAAATAATATGTAAATTAATACGATATTGGTTCTCCCTTTTACCTTATAACCTAAAAACTCTGTTTTTCTTAGAAGTGACCAGGAGATTAAGTACAGATTCAGAAATATTGTGTCATTTTTATACAATGGCTACTTCTAGTTTATTGTCAGATAAAATCTGTTTATTATTAGCATAAACTTTGCGCCTTAGTACGCCCCAAACATTTTCCATAGTGTTCAAGTGCCTTAGACTTGGCCATGACAAAACATGATTTTTCTTATTTTTAAAACCATTGCTTGGTGGATTTAGTCACATGGCAAGAAACATTGTCCTGCTGCAACATCCAGTTAGCACCACCTAAAAAACATACAAACGGTATCAAATGATCATATAACGTAGCCTGATATTGCGCAGAGTTCCTACGTCCCGAAATTCGGGTTAAATCGCATAATCCATCATGACTAAAACCTTCCCAAACCATTACTGATCCACCTCCCATTTGTCAACTGAAGCATTGCTTCGTTTCCTGACTCAAATCATGCCAAACGTGTTTATAACCCGCCCGTCAAGATTAAAAATAATTTCCATGCGAAAATATCACTTGTTTCCATTTCTTGTCCCATGCCATGACATTTTTAACTCACTTCACTCTTTCTTCTTTATGATGTTCCATTAACCTCGGTTTCTTTAACAGTTTCATACATTTTGCATTACTATTTGACTTCAGACTCTTCCAAACTGTTACACTGTAAAAAAAAATCCGCAACGTTCCTGGGAAAAAACGGGCAGCTGAGTTGCCCATTATTTCCAAGAAACATTTCTTGAAAATGACTGGAACTTTACTGTATATGTTAAAAACATTCTACAGAAATGGAAGTAAGTTTCCTGCGAAATACCACGAATATTTCTGTTGACAGCAAAACATTACTGACATTTCACAGCATGCGGGATCCGCAGACGATTTTTACATTTCCAGTTGACGATTTTCGCTTTATTATCATTATTTGTTGGAATAAAAAATATTTTAAAATTGACCTCAAAATTATTATTTATAATTTACACGAAAAAATAAATTTTCAGTTAAAATTCAATAAAGTAAATATATATATGATATATTGTTTCTGAACTTTGCTTAAAATATAAAAATATATAAATGTAAATAATAATTAGAAAAAAATCTAGACATAAAATATTTTGGATTTTCGTCAGTAATTATGTTAGTTTACAAGTTAGATAAAATACATATAAATTTTCATGAAAAAAAAAATCCTAAACGTAATTGTATATTTATTCCGAAAATAAAAATAAATTCAAATTTGCAGCAATTCAAAGTGTCAAATATATATCAAATTTCAATCAAATTGTAAAGTGTTAAAATATAAAATTAATTAAAAAAGAAAAAAAAGTCAAGAGGTAGCATCGAACTCGGGCCGTACGGGTGGTGTATGAGCCTTCTCCGTCCACACCACGAAAGACACATTGAGAGCTGCAAACGAATGGGTATTTGAAACGTATGCTAAACCTCGGCATCTAATTTCTGAAAATCTAAGGCCCATTTGAAGAAACCCTTTCACAAGAATAATTAGAGATAAGAACTCTAAAACATACTTTAAATTAATCAAAATCGGTGAGAATCATGTTTGATGGTCCCCTGGTTAATGGAGATCCAAATAATAGGTGTATTTTTTTTTACACGGTCTGCTCGCTAAACATTCCACAGACAAGTACGAGAGATAATCTCTTAGCGATGTCACAGAGGTATTGTATTTTCATCTGAATGGTCTTGACAATAGAGACGTAAAGGATTATGTCGTCTATTGATTTATTTGCATTCCATATTGATTTTTTTACATTCATTTAAGGAATTCGTTTTCGACACTCGCGCGCGAGCAACGGATTATAGCAAAAAAATAATAAATGGCGGCAGCAGCGTTTTGCTGTTTCCAACTTTTTTTCAGGAACATTTCAGATAAGAAAACCAGAATTTCACAGGAAAGAGCTAAATTATTCTCAAAACCTGAGAAAAGGCGAAACGTTCCTGGATTTTACAGGGACCATTACCATTTTTTTTACAGTGTACGTGTGAGGTTCTTTTGCTGAAAAGGTTAGAAATTTCCCGAGTTGAAAGACCTTTTTGAGTTGATAATCGAAATATTTTTCAATCATCCTGCGCTGTCAAAATCCCTTTTCTCCCAGGTCATTTAATTTTATTTGAATCCTTTCTTCTAATTATTTCACTGTGAATGGCAGTTTTAAAAACGCTTCATTAACCGCTTTTTTCTCGTTCAGATTTACCAGCACCCTTATAAAACCAAATTTTTCTTATTTCGGTCCCAGACAACTCTTTATCCCACGGCATGTACAAATATACGGTAAATAACGCTATCTAAATCTGCACCTTTGCTTCTCGGGAATACTTTCACGATATACAAACGCGTGCGCTTTATAATGATTCTGATGTGACGTATAATATGCTGATTTCCTCAGGTGATCTTATAATTACTTAACAGTCACCTTATTTACGTTTTTAAAAAATTAGAAGAATTTAATACAATGTAACTTTAATTTTAATGTAGCAATTATAACAGAAAACGTTCTAAGATCAATTTTAAATACACACAATAAAAATTTGCATATTGTGTATTTTTATTGTGTGAATTCTTCAGAAGTTCAGCAATTCGTTAGTGGTCTTATAATTTCTTAACACACTGTACTGAATATCACTTATAGGACCGTGGATCGTATAGAAAGCGAAATTTCGTATTTTTAAATAAATGTTTTTATTGACCTAAATCGCTTTAAAAGTACTTTTTTATCTCATTTAAATCATATTTGTAATTGGAACTTTATGTCTAGGACTAACGGTTCAGGAATTAACTATTGGGCAACATTGAGAGTGGACACCCTGTATATAAAAAGTAAACATTTATATTTATTTAAGAAAAAAGTAAAGAAAAAAAGAAAAATAAAGAGAAAGTAAAAATAAAGAAAATAATATGGTCTTTAGGCTTTTAATATTTTCATAATAAAAAAAGTTGAAAAGAAAAAATAATTAAGAATGGTGAAATAAGAATGACGTAGTATGAATGACGTCATAATGTATGATGTAATAATAATGAGATTGATATACTCAACTACCTTCCTTACTCATTCACATTTTAAAGAAATCACAGATTCAAAGGAGATATTAATTTTAAATTATTTAAATTTGTTAACATACTGGGACCCCGCCGGGGTACTTCCTCGGTTCCAAAGCGCCATGCCCCCCTCTCGTATAAATAATATTACAATGCATGCTACTGTGTGATATTATTAATTTTGCTATAATTAATTTATTAATTAAGGATGCATGCTTATTAAGAAGCATGCTAAGCATACGCTAGGAGAAAACCTATATTGATTATATTGGGTTCAATATAGCATTCTTTAAGTCAGAAACATGATATCTGTACCAAAAAAATAGATAACAGATTTTTTACGTATTCTTTGCCGTATTTAAATGTAGAATATCAGTATTAAAAATTCTGCGATTTAATTAGGCAAAGATTACTATTCGGAAATAGTGGTACTCAAAAGTAGCACCATGCTAACCCTGTTTAACTATAAATATTGCATTATTTTAGTTAATATCAATTCTAATCTTAAAAGAGTTTTTTTTTCTTTTTTTTTTACACGTTACCTTTGGGGAACATTGGCCTGTGAAAAGTTAATACTTTGACTTTTCACAGAACATATCCTTTTTAAATAGTCTCCTAGTTTCCACTTCACTTTCATTCAGTTAGGAAAGGAATGCTTTAGAAGCTTGTAGAACTTTTTAATACTTTTGGTAAATGATGAGCTTCAAAGATATCACTAAACAACTTCAAAGAAGACGTTTTTAAATACAGTTATCAATTTCAAAATAGAACTATAGCCATTTAAATAAAGATTACGTCTGAACACTTTGTGAACTTTTAAAACTTAATGTAACTTACTTCACAGATGATTCATTAATTATACTTTCTTACTTCTCCCTTATTTTCTTCACGCCTACGATACATTTCCACAGCTTTTAACTTCTCCATACACTATTTTAAAACTATGCTTTGAGAGAGGAACTTTATTAGCAATTATATTATAGCATAAGAAGGCGTTTTTTAACATTTTGCTTAAAGGAAACTTTCATTGTGTAACAGCTCTTATATGAAAACTATATTTGATGAGCTTTACTATTATTATTGTTTTTGATATTTATATTATTTAGTTGTTATTAATATTATTAATATTGTTGTTGTAATTATTGTCATTGTTATTATTATTATTATTATTATGTCTAGCCTTGTTTACTCAATTTTATTGCATACACAATGATGTAGCAAAAAGCAGTAAACATTATGATTGTGGTTTCATTAATACTGATACTCTATTATATGATTTATAACCTTTTTATGATAAATAAGGTTTTTTTTATTTTGTTAATAAACTATTTTGCGTTTCTTTATTATAATAAATAGTTAAATTTAATTTATAAACGTTTGGCATGCATATGGTTATTTCAATTGAAAAGTATTATTTTAAGGCAGTGAGTTTGAAAACAATATAGTAACAATAAAAACAATGGTAATTTTCGTATAAATTTTTAACTGAAAATCTCCTTAAAACATGAAAATACATGTCAGGTTAATCTGACAATATTTCAGTAACATCAGAAGTTTAGTGAAATAAAAATTTACGTAGTTTCAGATATTTCTGTTTTGTGTAAGAACATTAATAAGATCTTTTTAATTGCAAATGTCGTTTAGATTGTTATTGTATGTCTTTGTACTGTTAAGTCTTTTTTTAAACTTACCTCTGCACTGTCGAGCAATTTACCCTAATAGCACAGTCAGTCGATGTAACATCACTGTGATCACAAACTTGCAACAGTAACGAAAATGCGACATGTTAATTTCGTCACATTATGACTCTCAAGTGACCAAAAACTTCGTGATTGCACTGTGAAATCACCCGGGCCGAGTCATTTGCTCTTTGACATAAAATGCGTCATGCCCACTTAAAAGTGACGTGCATACAGCTTATTTTCCTCCCCAAGTCGTGAAAATTGAGCCAGTAAGTGATGCATTTTGATCACAAAATTTTTCACATTTCGGTCAAATTCGGGTGAAAATGCAATTGGCCTAGTCTAAATAAATACATTATTTTATAATTTCCAATTCGTCAGATACATAATTTTTTATTCTCATTTAAATATCTGATGTTAGTGTTTATAACAAAATTAAATGTATTGAAAACAATTTGGAACTAAAATTATTTTTAAAACATGGGTAAATTGAACTCAATCCGTTGAATCTTCAAACTTTCAAAAACCAATTGAACTGAACAAAATAATAAAATAAACATTTTTTTCTTTCTTTCCAAGAATGAAAAGAGAAATTTCAGTTTCATGTAGGGTCAGTTTAGACAAATATGTCACACCTCCAAAAATGCGGCTAATGTGAGACATACAAAAAAAGTACCAAGTTTTATAGTAATAAAATTGACTTTATGCTTATTTTGTAAGCAATGCATAATTTTATTTATATCCATTACGAATACACTCGAAATTGAAGGAAAAGTATCCCCAAAAATTTGCATTACATAATCTTAGCGTTTTTGAAGTGAAAACTTTTCAGTCAGACAAACTTTTGTTGTATAACTATTAAGTAAAATATTAGGTAAATAATTCTAATTGGCATTTATTTAGTAAAGAATGGAGAATCTCTTTAGTCTTTAACCCTTTATGTACTGATATTATGAATTCGTGAAAATTTTATCTTCTAAAGCATTTTTCGTGATTTTTTAAAACTACATTAGAAGATTTACATAATCATTTAATAAATTTTAGAAGGATTTTAGAAGGATTGAAGGATTTAGAAGGATTAATTAAATTTGAATTTATAGGGATTTTGTGCAATATTGATAATCCCACTCAAATCTTTTATTTTAAATATTTTTCTTAGTACTTAGCAGAATTAGGAAATGTACAAATATAAAGTTCTTTCAATAGAAATATTTCCGAAATTGAAAAATCCCCCCGTCCACCCAACCCCAAGAAAGCTGTAAAGATGCAATGCAAAAGAAATCATCTTTTTAAAAATACTTTTCTTTTGTGTAACCAATAATGCTTTTGGAACAAGATAAAGTAATGCATCTATAACTCATTCTAAACCGTATTACTACTAATCGATGTATTAAATGAATTTTATAACAAGTTGATTTAATGGCACTTATAAGTAGCGTCAGTAGATAAAGGGTTAAACTTTGGAATATGTTTAATAAAGTCTGACTTATAAACCAATAAACTCAGAAAGATAATGAGAGATAGTGCATGGTGCTAATGTGAGACAGTGTATGGGACCAATATGAGACAGTTTATGGAGCTAATTGAGATAGTACTTTGGGGCTGTGACAACACTATTCTGTCACATAACTTGAAACATCCCCCACAAACAAAAACAGAAACTGTTAATGTTTAATTGTCTATTTGTTTTAATATGTCAGATAAGTATTTTTTTTAAAGTATAATGGTATATACTTCTATGTTTGTTACCAATTTTTAATCGACTGATATTAAATGCTAGCTAGTTGATTTCTCCGATTAGTTTAACACAGGATCATGATGTGATTGAACAGTTACCCAAGCAGTTATGTACTCATTTATTTATTTATTATCATTTATATTTTGTGATAATTTTAATAGGAATTATAAAACAATATTAGTGACATTTCTTTAACATAATCTACAAGACTACCGCAATTGCTTTCTAAAACAGACCTGCCTTTCCCTGAAACTCCATTCAAAAACAGGCAAATTACTTACATTTTCCAGGCTATTAAGTTTTTCATGAACAATGAATTAGCAGTAAAGGTCTTAGACTACTTATTATTAAATCTTCATAAAGTACATTCTTCGTAAATTTTGCAGATAATTTTCTTAGTTTTTTTTCATCCTAAATTACCATTTATGAAATTAGGGAATGGGTTTATAGTAGTAGATTTTTATAAGTATTCTAACAGATGCACGAAAATTTTTTTGAAATTCAATCAAAATGAAAAATTAAAAAAATATCTAAGTAATGCGGCTGAAACATGAGAACCGGGACAACATTGAGAAGGTTTTCTCATTTTTTAGTAATTACAACAACTTGAAAATAATGGTGTCTCACTTTAGCTCCATAGATGTCTCATATTAGCCGCATTCAGTGGGGCTAATATGGAACAGGATTTTATTTTATTTATCTTTCTTTTTATGACAACAATATTTTTCTATTTATAATCAGATGAAGTAAAGGAAAATGCAAATTTCAGTATTTTTAGTTCGTAATTATATAAATACGTTTCACCTATAGTCGCCGCCTGGGCCGTCCGTCTGTCTATCCGTCTATCTGCATATAACAGCGCAAAAACTACCGAATGGTTTGAAATTTAATATATATTATCCCGATTGGCCCTACTTAACAAGTAATTAAATTTAAAAAATCAAAAAACCCGACTGAATAAAAGCCAACTAATTAATTATTTTTCATCAATGTGAAACTATTTTTTATATTGCTTACCTATTTTTTTATTTACTTGTATTGATGACTTTTAAGTTGTGTTTAATTATTGGTTCCTATCTATAAAAACTGTTTTCATGAGGCTTATAGATGTCTATTATGAAGGTTAGAGTAAAGGTAGCGATCCAAAGTACACAACTTCCAGGTTTTGTAATATTTAAACGGAGCTTCTGACTACAAAATGGTCAATGAAACATCGTCTTCATTTTGAAAGACCTATCCAATGATATGTCACTCAATATGGTGCGTAATTTTTTTTTTCGTCTCTACCGCAATTTTGTATTTTACAGCCGCCATTTTGAATTTATAAAAACAAAATTTATCCTATAACCATCGGAAGGTTAAGACGAATCGATAGAGACCTCATTCATAAAAATCCATCCAGCCGTTGGGATGTTTCGAGGGTATAAAAAAATCCACATACACAGATACGCATGAAACACATAACCATTCTTTTCAGTCGGGTAATAATAAAAACTAATCGTTTTATACATTTTTTTTATTCACTAGATATTACATCCAATTCAATCGAGATGTCGTGGCCGAGAGGTCTAAGGCGCTGGTTTAAGGCACCGGTTTCTTCGGAAGCATGGGTTCGAATCCCACCGTTGTCAAAATGAAGATTATGCTAATAATATTTTTTTTTTTTTCCCGTAAAAGCCAATAAATTAAGCAGTTTCCATTTAAAGATTTCTGATCGAGATATGCAAAATATTTTGGCGATAATTAAAATTCATTTCAGAAGAATAATTTTATTCCGCGTTCAAAGTGGCTGAATGAGGAAATTTAATTTTTAAATTATCATTTATTAAAATATTCAGAATCATAGGTTATTTTCAAACCCATGTTACAATAACAGAAGATTTTAATGGACATTTTTAAGGTAAAACAAAATCACGTGTTCTCAAATTGTGCATGCATTAGCATAATCACGGTCTGAACAGGTCCTGTGTTGCAGTTCCGCGGCAAAAATAACTTATAAAAATACAGATACGCTAGATAATTTTATAAGTAAATGAGTTTTTTTTTTAGGTAGATTTCGTATGAAATACTACCTATTGGCGTCGCTCCTATGTTGGAATTTCTGAAATATTTTTGCAGATCTACACCGATCATGACCCCTAGAGCCCAAAACCACCCTCAGTAAAAAAATGTATCTATCTATCTATCTATCTATCTATCTATCTATCTATCTATGTATGTATGTATCTATCTATGTATATATATTACTTTCTTCTGGACACGATAACTTCCACAATTCTGCACCAATCTCTACCAAACTGATACATAAAATCAAGGGGCATAAAATCTCGCTCAATTTCGTTAATGGTCAAAATCGGACCAAGGGGATGGAAATAGGGAGGGGTTTTGTGAAAACTGAAAACTCCCCATAACTTCTTAATTTTTGTACAGTTTTGTACAGTTGTAACTTCTTAATTTTTGTTCAGTTTAAAGTTTTTATTACTTCTAAAAATTGGGCCAAAAATGTATGTATCACAGATTTTTGATAAAGTTAAAAATGGGCTCAAGGGGCGCAAAAAATAGGGTTTTTGGGAGAAAAAAATTCATAACTTCGTCAATACTCAAGATATCAAATCCAATTAATTTTATCCTGAATCTCCTTAACATTATCTACAACTTTTATATTCACAAGGTTTTGATAGGACCAATTCGTACAGCAAAAAAAATTAAAAACGAAAACAAAAAGGGCGTTTGAAGAAGAAAAAAAATCCACAACTCCCTCAATTCAAAAGATAAAAATCCCCATGAATTTATCATATATCTTCTTAATATTGTCTACAACATCTATATAGACAAGTTTTGGATACGACCAATTCTTACAGCAAAAACAAATTAAAAATACATAGCGGTTGAAGAAAAAAATCATCTTCGTAAGGGGGTATTCAAATCCAAACTGCTTATTTTCTGACTCATTTTACAATTCAGTTTTGCTCTCAAAGGCTTCCAATTGGTACCTTTTCTTACTCAGAAACTATATAATGTACCGTAATGGTAAATTTTTTTGGTAGAGGCAGAATATATTTTAAAACATGCTGTCAAAGTGGGCCTTTTGAACCGAATTTCCCGAAGCGGATTGTGTTGGAAAAATCATCGTATTAAGGGAGTATTCAAATCCAAACTGCTTATTTTCTGACTCATTAGGGTTTCGTTCATCTGACGAAACCCTATTCGTCTCGCTCCTCTGTCTGTCTGTCCGTGACAGAGCCCGTTCTCAGAAACTAAACATGTTGGAGATTTGAAATTTTGCATACTTATAGATGACCACCACACATCATACGACAAATCATAAAATTTTGAAAAAGTCGTACATTTAACCTTTTGGGCTCCCACATGTGTACTTTAAACAATTCTTTCTATGTGAACCTCTTATTACATTGGAGGCGTGAAAATTTGCATACTTATAGCTGAATACCTCACATCAAAGGACAAATCATAAAATTTTGAAAAAGTCGTACATTTAACCTTTTGGGCTCCCACATGTGTATTTTAAACAATTCTTTCTAAGTGAACCCTAATTAGGTTGGAAGAGTGAAATTTTGTATACGTATAGATGAATACCTCACATCAAACGAAAAATCATAAAATTTTGAAAAAGTCGTACATTTAACCCTTTGGGCTCCCCCATGTGTATTTCAAACAATTCTTTCTATGTGAGCCTCTAATTAGGTTGGAGGCGTGAAATTTTACAAACTTATAGCTGAACAACTCACATCAAACGACAAACTATAAAATTTTGAAAAAGTCGTACATTTAACCCTTTGGGCTCCCACGTGTGTATTTTAAACAATTCTTTCTAAGTGAACCCTAATTAGGTTGGAGGCGTGAAATTTTACAAACTTATAGCTGAACACCTCACATCAAATGACAAACCATAAAATTTTGAAAAAGTCGTACATTTAACCTTTGGGCTCCCACATGTGTACTTTAAATAATTCTTTCTAAGTGACATCATATATACGTTGGAGGTGTGAAATTTGGCATACTTATAGTTGAACACCTCACATCAAATGACAAACCATAAAATTTTGAAAAAGTCGTACATTTAACCCTTTGGGCTCCCACATATGTATTTTAAACAATTTTTTCTAAGTGAACCCTAATTAGGTTGGAGGCCTGAAATTTTGCATACTTATAGTTGAATACCTCACATCAAACGACAATTCATAAATTTTCAAAAAGTCGTACATTTAACCCTTTGGGCTCCCAGAAGTGTATTTTAAACAATTCTTTTTAAGTGAGCCCCTATTTATGTTGGAGGTGTGAAATTTTGCATAATTATAGCTGAACACCTCACATCAAATGACAAACCATAAAATTTTGAAAAAGTCGTACATTTAACCTTTTGGGCTCCCACATGTGTACTTTAAACAATTCTTTCTAAGTGACACCATATATACGTTGGAGGTGTGAAATTTGGCATACTTATAGTTGAACACCTCACATCAAATGACAAACCATAAAATTTTGAAAAGTCGTACATTTAACCCCTTGGGCTCCCACATGTGTATTTTAAACAATTCTTTCTAAGTGAGCTCCTAATTAGGTTGGAGGCGTGAAATTTTGCATACTTATAGCTGAGCACCTCGCATCAAACTACAAATCATAAAATTTTCAAAAAGTCGTACATTTAACCCTTTGTTCTCCAACATGTGTATTTTAAACAATTCTTTCTAAGTGAGCCCCTAATTAGGTTGGAGGCGTGAAATTCTGCATACTTATAGCTGAGCATCACACATCAAACGGCAAATCATAAAATTTTGAAAAAGTCGTACATTTAATCTTTTGGGTTCGTACATGTGTATTTTAAACAATTCTTTCTAAGTGACACTCTATTTAGTTTGGAGGGGTGAAATTTTGCATACTAGATGAGCACCATCATGCGACAAATCATAAAAATTTTAAAAATTCGTACATTTAACCCTTTGGGTTCCCACATGCTTGTTTTAAGCAATTCTTCCTAACTGAGCCCCTTATTAAATTGGAGATTTGAATTTTTGCATGCTTATTATAGCAGAACACCTGAGGCCAGGCGACAAATTATAAAATCTTGAAAAGGTCTTACGTTTAACCCTTTGAGCTACCACATATGTATTTTAAGCAATTCTTTCTAAGAGAGCCCCTAATTAAGTTGGAGACATGAATTTTTGCATACGTATAGCTGAATACCTCAGACCACACGACAAATCATAAAATTTTCAAAAAGTCTTATATTATTTACTCCTCCGTGCTCTAACGTATATTTTAAGCAATTTTTCTAACCTCTGCCCTTTTCACCCGGGGAGCATTTTTCCAACTTTTGCCGACACCCCTTTGACCATTCTTTCATATTATGCACCATAGCCTTACATATTTGAGTTCCACTTTTTACCGCCAGGGGCGCCTACTTATCTCGGGTGCTATGGGCCCAATCCCTTCGACTAATATATATACGGATAGTATGTAAAACGGAGTTTCGTTCGGATAGAGATTTGTTTAGAATAGAGTGCGCCCCTGGTTGCGAAATGTGGAACTAACTGATTTTTCAAAAGGATAAAGTGTTTTGAAATGAATATTAAACGAAACCCTCTGTGCGATCTGTGATCACACTTACCCACTTGTTTTTAAATTCATTTTTGCTCTCAAACGCATCCAATTGGTAGATTCGCTTATTCAGAAACTATATAATGTACCGTAATGACCGATTTTTTGACAGAGGCAGAATATATTTCAAAAAATGATGTCAAAGTGGGCATTTTGAACGGAATTTCCCGAAGCGATTGTGTTAGAAACGAAAAATATTGTCTTACTGAGAAAATAATTGTTTATATATCAAGTTTTAATTAATTGAACGGAAATTAAAAACACAGGTCGCTTATAAATCTCTTCAAAAATCACGTCAACAAGTTTCATATTTTTCCTATTAAAAATGAATCTGGTGTTATGCCAGAAAATTTCGAGTTGTTGAGCATGGAAAAGTATTTTTTTTTAATACCGCCCTAACATGATTCTGATAAAACCAGTTAATATAAAAATGAAATAAAAACTCGTCAAAAGCGGCCAGATGAAATTGTTAAGGTGGGTTTATCTCTAATCAACATTTGGTTTTTATTTGTGTATGTTTCTTGTTTGTTTTGTTTGTGTAGTATACTTAACTTCGAAATCTACCTCCGCCTGTAGGCCGGGCCGTCAGGGATTTTTAAATGTTCAATTCTAATTTCTTGTAATAATATATTAAATTAAAAAAAATCAAAAAACTCGACGGCGTAAAAAGCGAACTAATTAATTATTTCTCATCAATATGAAACTATTTTTTATATTACTTACCTTTTTCTTTATTTACTTGTATTGATGACTTTTAAGTTGTGTTTAATTATTAGTTCATATCTACAAACACTCTTTTGACGAGACCTATAGATGTCTATTATGAAGGTTAGAGTTACAGTAAAGGTAGCAATCCAAAGTACACAACTTCCAGGCTGTGTAATATTTAAACGGAGCTTCTGACTACAAAATGGTCAATGAAACACCGTCTCCATTTTGAAAGACCTATCCAATGATATGTCACTCAATAGGGTGCGTAATTTTTTTTTCGTCTCTACCGCCATTTTGTATTTTACGGCCGCCATTTTGAATTTATAAAAACAAAA
Source organism: Maratus speciosus (assembly GCA_963932465.1). Classification (NCBI taxonomy): domain Eukaryota; kingdom Metazoa; phylum Arthropoda; class Arachnida; order Araneae; family Salticidae; genus Maratus; species Maratus speciosus. The sequence goes on along the minus strand of OZ010787.1, from coordinate 561,009,429 downwards.
TCTATTCTATAACCATCGGAAGGTTAAGAGGAATCGATAGAGACCTCATTCATAAAAATCCATCCAGCCGTTGGGATGTTTCAAGGGTATAAAAAAATCCACATACACAGATACGCGTGAAACACATAACCATTCTTTTCAGTCGGGTAATAATAAAAACTAATCGTTTTATACATTTTTTTTATTCGCTAGATATTACATCCAGTTCAGTCGAGATGTCGTAGCCGAGCGGTCTAAGGCGCTGGTTTAAGGTACCAGTCTCTTCGGAGGCGTGGGTTCGAATCCCACCGCTGTCAAAATGAAGATTTTGCTAATAATATTCTTTTTTTTCCCCGTAAAAGCCAATAAATTAAGCAGTTTCCATTTAAAGATTTCTTTTCGAGATATGCAAAATATTTTGGCGATAATTAAAATTCATTTCAGAAGAATAATTTTATTCTGCGTTCAAAGTGGCTGAATGAGGAAATTTAATTTTTAAATTATCATTTATTAAAATATTCAGAATCATAGGTTATTTTCAAACCCATGTTACAATAACAGAAGAATTTAATGGACATTTTTAAGGTAAAAATAATCCACATACACAGATACGCGTGAAACACATAACCCTTCTTTTCAGTCGGGTAAAAAGAGGAAGAAACATCTTCATAACTCTTTCTTCTTTTGCCTTTTTTTCCTTTTTACTTTATATAAATCGGAAAGAAGTGTTAAATTTATGGCTTTCGTATAAAATTATAAATTCAGATTCCTGGTAAAACTTTTCGAGATCGTGGATTTCTCTGAAGATTCTATTGTCCGTAAAACGACGTGCCCGCTCCACAAGTGAAGCATGCAAACATTTCGCAGGGGTAGACATTTGGAACTTTTCGTCTCAGAGGCTTTTCATAACTTGATCGATAGGGAAAATCCCTTTTCATGAAACTTCTAATGTACGATGTGGAAAAGTATTAGATATTTTGGGCCTAATTCAATGTAGCGTGTTTGTTTTATAAACATCTCTATTTTTGCATAAGAGTGCAATAGCTATTGCATCAAGATCTGAACATTTATAAAACTAGTTATAGTACGAACGCACCTCATTGCCACGTTTGACGTACAATTTTCGACTTTGTTTAATTATTCCTAGTGTCAGTAGATCGCAAGTGACAAGAAAAATTTAGAATTTCGTTTCATATTATCCCAATTGACCCTACTTAAAAACGGGAAGAAACATCTTCATAATTCTTTTTTTTTTTTTTTTACTTTACATAAATCGGAAAGAAGTGTTAAATTTATGGCCTTCGTATAAATTATAAATTCAGATTCCTGGTAAAACTTAGCGAGGTAGTGGATTTCTCTGATGATTCTATTGTCCGTAAAACGACGTGCCCGCTCCACAAGTGAAGCCTGCAAACATTTCGCAGGGGTAGACATTTGGAACTTTTCGTCTCAGAGGCTTTTGATAACTTGATCGATAGGGAAAATCCCTTCTCATGAAATTTCTAATGTACGATGTGGAAAAGTATTGGATATTTTGGGCATAATTCAACGTAGCGTGTTTGTTTTATAAACGACTCTATTTTTGCATAATAGTGCAACAGCTATTGCACCAAGATCTCAATATTTATAAAACTAGTTATAGTACGAACGCACCTCATTTGCCACATTGAACGTACAATTTTCGACTTTGTTTATTTATTCCTAGTGTCAGTAGATCGGAAGTAACTAAAAAAATTTGGAAATTTGTTTCATAATTATCCCGATTGGCCCTACTTAAAAACAGGAAGAAACATCTTCATTATTCTTTCTTTATTTGCTATTTTTTTTCTTTTTACTTTACATAAATCGGAAAGAAGTGTTAAATTTATGGCTTTCGTATAAAATTATAAATTCAGATTCCTGGTAAAACTTTGCGAGGTCGTCGATTTCTCTGATGATTCTATTGTCCGTAAAAAGACGCGCCCGCTCCACAAGTGAAGCATGCAAACATTTCGCAGGGGTAGACATTTGGAATTTTTCGTCTCAGAGGCTTCTGATAACTTGATCGATAGGGAAAATCCCTTCTCATGAAACTTCTAATGTACGACGTGGAAAAGTATTGGATATTTTGGACCTAATTCAATGTAGCGTGTTTGTTTTATAAACGTCTCTGGGGTCTTTACTATACCTGAGAAATTCATGAAGCATCCCGAATAGAGCAAGTGGAATTTCTTCGTAAATAAAGCTTTTAAAAGCAACCCTCTCTTTTAAAGATTTTACTTTGTGGAAAGGTTAGCCTGGATAAATATGAGAAGCAAGTTAAAATAATTGGAACTCTCCAGGCATATTCACCGCTATTTGTTCAGGATTTAATTCTCTTTGAAAAGTGGCAACTATTGTAGAATTAAACCAATGGGTATTATATTATTCAATTTGTTTTCTTTGCGATCTATCTATCCGTTTTCAGAAAAAATAAATCCACATATTTTTTTTTTTTTTTAAATCTTAAATTGTTTATAAGAATACTGTAAAATTGTTTATTTGGTTATAAAAGTGTCGTCAAATAGTAAAATTTGTATAGAAGTCAATTGCTAACAATTAATTTGTTTACAAAAATATTGTAAAATTGTTTATTTGGTTATAAAAGTGTCGTAAAATAGTAACAGTTAATTTGTATACAAGTCAATTGTAAACAATTTATTTGTTTATCAAAATACTGTAAAATTGTTTATTTGGTTATAATTTTTTATTGTAAAATAGTAACAGTTAATTTGTATACAAGTTAATCGTTAACAATTAATTTGTTTATAAAAATACTGCAAAATTGTTTATTTTGTTATAAAAGAGTCGTAAAATAGTAACAGTTAATTTGTATATAAGTCAACTGTTAACAATTAATTTGTTTATAAAAATACTGTAAAAATAAAACAGAAATGTTTCAGAATTGTAACTTTTTCTACAATTCATGAAAATTCACAAAGAGAAGGTAATATACGCACTTAAAGAAATTGAAAGAGGTGAATTTAAAACAATCTTTCAAAATATACATTGTACGTTATTATTAATTAGAAGGGAAAAAATATTCGGTTTGGCAAGTGAATTTAAATTGGTTTTCCTAAATACATTACGTTTCATCCTAAATGAAATTTGATTGAAAAGCAAGTTTGTATGCTTTTTTGAACTGGATATCTTTAATAAGATATTTCAATGAAACTTATAAATTACCCTGTTGAAAATAAGCAATGTAACTTTAATGTTTTAGATTGGGGCTAAATTGAATACTTAATACATGTAATTAATTATTGTTAATAAGTGTCGCTGTTTAAGTTGCTCTTAATGGTATTAATGTGAATGTAATTAAATAAAAATTTAGTATGTTACAGGTCATATTCTGTAATGCAAAAAGCTTAAAATTAAATAATGTCCCTATTGGTGTGTCAATGTCAGCGCACAATGATGTCACAAATGATCATAAGTGTCGCCGTCACTTCGGCCGAGTGATAAGTCACAATTCTACTAAAATGTGACTTCTTTAGTCTCATTTTCATATGCACATGAAGCAAACACATGAGATAGTTTATTTTTATTATTTACAAGTTTATCTAGATATTTTTATCAAATTTGAAAATAAAACACATTTTCTTAATAAAAACTAAACTAAACGAACTAACAAACAAACAAGAAACAGAATAAAGAAAGAAAAAACAATAAAAAATATGCACATTTGGCCTATTTATTATAAAGGACAAACCTGTATGTGCTTACCGCTGACGTCATTTTGGCAGTGGCAACAGCAGACTTTTAAATTTGAATTTTACTGCATTTTTTTTAAAACGCCTATATATCACACATTTTCAATTTTTACACCTTCGAATGCGTAAAAACATGTACTTTCCAATACAATCTATTTATAAATAGTATCGCAAATTACTCAATTTTTATTGTTTTAAAAATAATTTTAAAGCATGATAATTTTTTTACATTTATATCTAGCAGACGACTTACGAAAGATAAATCCGTTTGCAGTTAAATTAATATAAGTACCTCAAAATTTATTTGCAGCTTATATTCCACAAAGAAATTAAAACAGTCGTCAAGCAATAAATAAAACAATAAAATATAAATCAAAACCAAATTTAAGTCATGTAACCGGACTACGCGCGCAAACCTCTAAAATGAACAAAATCAAAAAGGTTGATTGTAAATAGTGATCTTTGGCGATTTCTTCGGCTGTTAAATCCTACCACGAGGGTAATATGAAACTATCGTTTTTTATAAGTTTCAAAACTTTATTTGAACGGATTGTTGCTATATTTCATATAAATATGATTTTTTGTATTGTTACTGGGGGCTAAAACAATATAATGTAGAAAATCTGTTAAAGTTATAGTATTTAAAAAAAAGACCTAATGCTTTGCCGACGCAATATAAGATTATTTGCTTATACCTTTTCTATTATTTTTTATTAATTGCATTTTTTAAAAATCGAACAATGTGTTTTAATGATATGCAAGTATAATACATCAAAAACCGTGTTTACAGAGCTTTTCGAAAAATACCTCATTCATAGTCTTTGGTATGTGCAGAGAAAAAAAGGATGTTGGTATCACAAATAATATATGGGGCATTCTCACAATCTTTTGATTTTATGTCCCTGAATAATAATTTTTATTTTAGTACATATCTTTGCGGGTTTTTTTTCCATATACTGGGGAACATCCCATTGCATGATTGCATAACAATATTAACGAGATAAATAAGTTTTGGACGATGTAGGGTGTCCAAATACCAGGAAAACTCCTATACCGTCCCGTGTCCCTGATGCTGATTTTTAAGTTTGGAGTTGTCTCTATAAAATTGTTTCAATAAAAGTAATTCGATATAATTTTTTTTCTAAACTGGGACAATTTTTTGATATAAATATGTAACAAAAAATTAACCTGCACACATTTTTAGGGTTGTTATTATTTTTTGAACACTGTCCCTGGGTTTTAGGTTCCCTCTTACTAAACTTATACAGAAAATCCCTTCAGATGCAGCCACAGATTTTTTTTCAAGTCTTTTCGCATGCAGAAGTATGCTACAGAAAGAATGTCAAAATTTCTTTGACAGGAAATTTACTGCGGAATTTAAATCAGCATTTAAATATCGATTTCAAGCATCGTGGCTTTATTGGTTGTCTTACCGTCCCCAAGGTTTATTCCTGCGCTTTTAAAGGTTAATTATTTTTTTTATTTAATCCAATGTAAATAACTGTTTCTAAAAATCAATGAACATTGTGGCTATCATTTAGTCTTAACATGATTTGTCTAAAAATGGTGGTCATTGCATAACAATATTAACGAGATAAATAAGTTTTGGACGATGTAGGGTGTCCAAATACCAGGAAAACTCCTATACCGTCCCGTGTCCCTGATGCTGATTTTTAAGTTTGGAGTTGTCTGTATAAAATTGTTTCAATAAAAGTAATTCGATGTAATTTTTTTCCGAAACTGGGACTATTGTTTTATATAAATATGTAGAAAAAATTAACCTGCACACATTTTTACCGTTGATATTATTTTTTGAACTCTCTCCTTGGGTTTTAGATTCCTTAACATCCCTCTTGCTAAACTTATACAGAAAATCACTTCAGATGCAGCCACAGTTTTTTCTCATGCAGAAGTATGCTAGAGAAAGAATTTCTAAAATTTTTTGACAGGAAACTTACTCCATAATTTAAATTTGCATTTAAATATCAATTTCAAGCATCATGGCTTTATTGGTAGTCTTACCGTCCCCAAGGTTTATTCCTGCACTTTTCGAGGTAAATTCATTTTTTTAAATTTAATCCAATGTAAATAACTGTTTCTAAAAATCAATGAACACTGTGGTTATCACTTAGTCTTAACAGGATTTGCCTATAAATAGTGGCAATTTTCCTTACCGTCCCATTCTTACCATCACTTTTTTTCCATTACCGTCCCTTTTTTCCTGTACCATCTCCCCTTTTTTTCCCCTCCGTCCCTTCTTTAACACCCCTTTAAGACAATCTTACACCAAAATTTTGAACTAAAAATACTACATTGTTATTATTTCTTATTTGAATGTCCTGGGGGTACTATGCAAATTCATTATATTTAAAAAATTAGAAAAAAAATAGAAAGTTATAGTGGTAAAATGGTAAGGAAAATTAAACTCTCAAGTTTAACTTAAACCTCAGTTAAATAAGAAATTTTTCGTTGCTGACCATTTTTTCTTTATTTTGAATCATTAAGGCATTCGTCTATCACATTAAAATGTTATTTTAGCAAGTTTAATTTCACCAGATTTTCATTCCCGAAAGTCAAATATGCCCCATATACAGCCACAGGCGACTATTTTTATTTTCTGTTAGCACCACTATTTAAAAAAAAAAAGAATACATTTTGTAGTATATTTCTCTTCCAAATGATATCAAAGAGTAAGTAAAATACTTTTGCTTTGAAAAAGTGGTGAAAAATAGAATGAAAAAATAGTCGCCTGTGGCAGACCTGTGTATATGATGGTTTTCACATGTATTCTGTCAGCCGGAAATCCCTTGTTCTACATAATGTATGAAAACCCTCTCATAACACCGAAGATTACTTAAAAAACGTATTAAAGAAGTTAAAACATTTCGGTTATTCTTTTGTTTTTTCTTATGTGCAGTTTCTATTTCCAGTTTTGATCTGTGATGTAAAATATGATGTTGCTAACAGGAATTCATCGCAAACGTTCATTTCATTTTACTGTTGAATTCAAGAACAAATAATTTTGAAGCTGATTGAAAAATTGCACGAATGTACTATTTCGTTTGTTCATATAGAGATCTGCCATTAAAAAAAAATATCGGAAAAATTATTAATGAACATTTAAAATACATCAAAGCAACGATTTGAAACATCACAAATTGCATTTCTAAACAGTTTAACTAACTAAAATTGGTAAATTATACGGTTAATTGGAAAATGTGTTTTATTTTGATAATACTAGAGTTTGTATTAAGCCAAATTTTATAGTGGAAAGGAAATTCTAAACTATTTCAATTCTATGTTTAGAAGTTTATAATAATATATTAAAATTTCAAATTAACGTGCTAAAATTTTATACATCTGACATGATATGATACGTAAAAACAAATTGATGGTGATTGTGTGGACGCTTGCCCTTAAATGGAAGTGGACGTTTGCCCCTAAATCTAAAACTATGCTCATGTCTACATTAATATAATTGAAACTGGTGCAAATTTTAATTTGTTACGAAATAACAAATACAATTAAAGAGATCCTGTGTAATAAATGTAGTTGAAATAGACATAACTAACACTTAATCTTGTTTTGTATGAAATGAGATGAATATTCTAAATATCCATTTAATTATAGAAGAAAGAAACAAGTTGGAAATTGCTCGTCAAACGTGGCAAATGAGGTGCGTTCGTACTATAACTAGTTTTATAATTATTTTTTGCACCCCATATTGTA